>JAEIGM010000004.1:2400000-3870000 GCA_018903735.1 Drosophila cardini
AGAGAGCCGGAGACACCCAAAGACGTATTGAAAGCGTTATCGCGCCACGCGTTTCGCGCCGTTTTGATAAGCAGCTCGCTGCAAGTTTTTAGCGTCGGCAAAAAAATTTAAAAAAAAATATTAATTAAACAAATCACAAATCAAAACAAAACAAAACCAAAAACCAGTGAACAATTTTCAAAATTTCATATGTGTTAATTGCTCAAAGTGTTGCAAATTTTTCACACGCGTTTTTTGCCAGTGCGTTAACAAATTCACAAAATATTATTAAAAAATTAGATATATATATATATTCACACTCACATTCATACTCATATTCACATTTGATATTCGCCTATTTCGCTTATGCAATTGATTCGCATGTTTTTGGTGTCAACTGTGCGACGCTTGGCCAACTGATTCAGTCAAGACGTCTAAAACATTTACCGTTACCGTTATCCCACGGGCAACAAGTGATCCGGTTCTATATCGCCAGTAAGCTGGCTCAAGAATTTTGTGCAAAAGACTTGGATTAAAAATCGCCAAAATTGTGGAGGCAATTAAAATGAAGGTAAGTCTTAAGATCCTTATATTAATTTATATATAATATATATATATATATATAGAAATACTTAGTTTTATCTGCACTAAAAGATGAAGCTACTGATCGTTGATTTATCAAATTTGTGGCTTTTTAAGGTTTTAATAATTTTCATTATAGTTTTTTTTAAAGGATTATTAATAATCAGTTTACTTCCAGTAGATTTTGGAATACTTTTGTAATACTTTATATATTTTTTTCTTTATTCAAAACGACACCCACGCAAACCAGAGAAAACGTAGCTTTTCTTAATTTCCATTTCAATTTCTATAAATTTTTTGTTATCTGTTAAATTTTTAATTGATGCACATGTAAAACCTTTTCTTGGGGTGACCTACAAAACGTGCTGAATAGATATTGAACCAAAAACCCGCTGGGAAGCAACAGGCGGCTACAGTATCAATAGTTTGAAGAGGGAAAAGGGGGAGAAAAGGGGGACTTGGGGTTGATGGCAAAGTTTAAAGTTTGGAGTTTGAAGTAACGCATCTAAAACAATGCCCATGGGGCAAATTCAAAGCCATCAAGTCACTGGACAAACCGTACTAATAACTTTGGAAAAACGATGAGTTTTCAAAACAGCCAACATTTGAGAGTCGGTGAATATTAAAAGCACACAAATCGCACCATGGGGGTCTTTAAACATTGGATACGTATACGGATTCAGATATGAATTCAGCTACAGATACAACTATAGCTACAGATACAGATTCGAAATACAGTTTGAATGACGACCATGTCAAAACCCACACGTTGAAATTATGAATATTAAAAGGAGGCGGAAATCTTTTTTGATTTTCGATTTACGATATAGTGCTGCAGCTGAACAGTTTTTTTTTTGGTATTTTATTTGGGACTGATAGGCGCGTTTATCATTAGTTAACGTTTTTAATTTCTAAATCTCATGACGTCGCGTATTTTTGAGGTTTTCCCCTCCTCCAAATGTGTTCATTCAAAAACGTTTTGCCTTTAATCGATTTTTAGCTCTTGAAGATTTGCTTTTAGCGCAGGTATCAGTATTATTTTTGGTATTTTTTTGGCTGCCACCCGCTGTGCGCATTGTGTGAACTCTGACGCAAGTGCTGAGCCACCCACAGGATTCAGTGGAATACAATGTTGTAAAATGTTTAAAATACTATATATACAAAGATATATATATATACATTCGATATTCAACAATGAGTTGGCTCTTTGAGCTACAGCTACAATCATGTCGCTGCGAGATTTATGCTTCACGTTTTTTTTCTATAAAAATTACAATTTTTTTTTTTAGATTTTTATTTTGCATATAAACATAATTTTCATTACCATAGCAAATTAGACAAGGTGCTGACGCTTATTGGACCGCACATAAAAGGCCAAAATCTGTTATAAATTTTAACAATTTTTGTTGGTTTTTTTTACGTATTTTTTTGGGGGCGAACTGGGCTTTTTTGATAATTGATCTCGGGTGTGTGCCCACGTGAAATCGATTCTAAAGATGATCGCATGTGGTTAACTCTTAAATCTTGACTCAATGCCTCGTGTGGCAGACCTTTAATAACTGTCAATGTGCACAGCTGGAGATCTTAGGAAAAATGCCGCTTCAAATCAAATGTCAACAGTTCTAAGCCGCAACTAAACAACAATAGAGTCGGGCTTAAGTCCATGTATTTATTTTTATTCCCTCTCTTTTCTTCTTATTTCTACTTGACATCATCGATCTTGACCCGCCCCAGTTGTTGATCTCCCCCAGCTGCCCTGCTGCCCTGCTGCCTTAGCTGTCCTACCTTCCTCCGCCCTCCCGTTCCACAAAATGTGCCCAGAGCTATGACGCCACAAAGCGCAACTTATGAATATTCAACGCATGTTTTTTTTCGATTATACTTTTTTTTCTCAACTTCTACTCATTTTATATTTTTTTTTTTTTTTTTTTTTTTTTTGTTGGTCTGAGAAAGGCATAAATACTGAAGCTCTTAAATGTCGAATGCCTGCAAAGCAACTATAAAATATACATATTTCAATAAACGATTTTTCATTAATAATTCACTAGGAAATCCAAAAAAAATACCAGATAAAATACGAAATAGAAATCCAAACTGAAAAGCTGTTAACGCCTCCCAAAGTAAGAAGAAGAAGTAGAAGAAGAAGATCGGCATGTTTTCTTTAATTGAGAACTATGCGATAAGTTATTATTAACTCGACATGTGAATGATCACGAGTTGAGCTTGAAGTTTAACAATTTGTCTTCAATGTGCTCAAAGTGTCACTTCTGGCCATTTGTGGGTAACTGCTTGATTAGGCCAATAACTGAATGAAGTTTGGAACTCCGGAGAAGTATTAAGACTTCAGGAAGTGCTTGAACTAAAAATCATTTTAAGAATCTTAAATATTAAAGTAAGAAATTATCAGTTTAAGAAAAAGGTTGGCATATTAAATGTTTGTAGTAAGTCTTTTTGGAAGATTACAACAAATTGTTTTTATAAATTTAAATAAATTTTTCAAAAAATATGCTTCTATTAAAGAATCTTCCCAGCTTGAAATTTGGTATAAAAAATGTAATAAAATACCATAAAAGTAGCCTTTGCTTAGTTTTAAAAAGCTAAATAATTATACTAAAGAAAAAGTTAAGCATTTTCTAGTCTTAAAAAATTAAAAAAAAAATACTTTTTGCTATAAAATTAAATATATTTAAAGTTTGTCTAAGTTTTATAGTTTTAGTATAGTTAAGGACTTAAATTTTTAAATCAAAAAGACAACGATTAGTCAACTTTTTATGGTTTTTGGTATCAGCTTAAAAAGTATTTAGTTTTTTGAGTTAGTTAGAGTTAGAAAAGGTTTTTTTAACCCATTCTTTTAAACAAATTAATATTGTATACCCCTTTTATAGCACTTTTCTTTATTAATAACAATTTCCAATCAATTACTTACCAACCATATAGTTTATAAAAGAGTTTGGCAGACTTATTGTATCGTAAGCAATTCAAAAGAGTTTTGAAAAGTTTTATGTCCAGAAAGATTTCATAAAAGTAGCTAATAAAATTGTATTACAAAGAAATGTTAACAAATTCAAATTGGTTGACTTCGTTTTGTGCCCAAAAGAATCAAATCTTAATGTCTTGGGCATTATGTGCTTATTATTACATGTCTTTAGCAGACAAAAGGTGCATACTGTAAGCAGATCTTGAGACTGGAGTTCTTAAAAACCCACAAAAGGTGGTAAAAGAAGTAAGAGCCAACGCGTGCCAGTTGCAAACTGGTTCAAATGACATCTTGACCAGGCCAAAATGCAGCTGCTTACAGACAAATGTAATTGGATTTTATTCTCTGTTTCGGTTTCTCTTTCTTTTCTCTGTTTTTGGCAAGTTCTAATGGCTAATTGACAACTGTGGCGTGGCGTGACTGGAAAATAAAAGAGAGTCGAGAATGAGGAATCGGGAATGTATATAGTAAATCTCGAAATGCATCTTGAGTTGAGCCAATTGCCCCGATCAGGCACAAAAGACAAACAAATATCACACCTTTGTTTATTGCAAACCAAATTGAAGACAAAAGGCAAAAAGTCGAGTGGTCAAAACGGAGTTTTCTGCGTTGCGCATGCGCCCCTCATACCCTCTCCCTGTATCTCTTTGTAGATTTGTCTCTGGGGAGAAACGTGTCAAAGTCACAGCAGCATTTTTCAGCAGGTAAATGTGAAAATTCCCAAAATGAAAATCAAATGCAGACGCCAGCCGGCAAAACCGCACAAAAGAAACTCGCAGTGGCTGTGTGTGTGTGTTGGTGTGTGTGTGTGTGTCAGACAAAAGTGTAGTATTCTTGAGGTCTCTGTGGCATTCGAGTGCCGTCGAGTGCATCCGCAAAATAGTCCTTAAAGGACGCTTAGTTGGCTTACAAATGATGCATGGACACAACAAAAAAAAAACACACACGCACACACGCACACGCACACACACACACTGGGAAAAGGGGCTCGCTCTTGTTGAACAACAGCAAATAAAATTGTAAAATGCCACAAATCATTGTAACTTCTATCTGAGCCTCTGCCTCTTGTCGCCTGTCAATGGTACTCGAAAGGAGAAAAAAATAGAAATGCAGGAGTCAGAGGGAGGGGGGAAAACCGCCCCTAAATCATGTACCAGCCTGTATAAAACTCTACCCCAACTCCTGCCCTACCCCTGCCCTACCCCTGCCCAACTCCTGTCCTACTCCAGCCCTACCCCTGCCCTACCCCTGCCCCTCCCATCTGATGTCTAACAATCCGTAACGACAAACCTATTCGATTTTATTTTACATTTTCCACAAACTTTCATCGTTTGGCAAAATAAATGTTTGCCTGTTGCCTTTTTATTGTCGATTTGGTCATTAGTTTTCCACTCGCAATTTTCCAATTTCCCTTCACTACCCCCTCCCTACCCCGCCGCTCTTCCCTGTTGAAAATATTGTTATTTATTTGTCTAGCAATTGTCTAAAAGCTTTTTAAGAGCTCTGAAAACAAATGTTTTCGACTGAGTTTAGCTTATCTTTGATTTAGAAATCTTAAAACAGTAGCTAACTAAGAAATTTAAGTTGATTTTAAGTTTCTGTATCTTTTTTTTAAGAAGCACCGACAAAATATCTTTCAAAGTCAGATTCTAAAAAAATTTGCATGAACTGAACTGAACTGAACTGAACTTCAAACTTGATTTATTGTTTAAACATAAACATAGAAGAATCACTAAATTTGCATTCCCAATAAAAAAAGACGCGCTTTTTGTGTGCCACACGAGCGAAGCAGCAACAACAACAAATCGATAGCAAATATTGTTTAAAAAAAAAGTTATTATTATTAATTTATGCAAAATGCAGATTTAGCTAATTAATTGTAGTCAATGTTCAATAAAAAGAAAAAAATAATATTCAACTTTACACAATGCAAATCGTAAAAGCTGTAAAAAAATAACAATCCCAGACGCAGTCACAGCCAGCGTCGCTGCTGGCGTCGCAGCTGACGTCCTCTTAGTATTGACAAGTTTGAGCAGAAGACAAAAGGCATTTGACACGAAGCGACACGAGTCCACTCGTCCCAACTCGACTCGACTCATCTTAACTCGAATTTTATGATGAATGCCTTAAAAATTTCGATGATCATAAACATGAATATTATGTGCATGAATCGGAGGAGCTAAGCACGAAGTTGGGTTACACTAACTATAGTAAAGTTGATTATAATTATTTAGTAAAGGTTATGAAATATGAAAAGCAAACAAAGGTGTAGGATTAGATTTAAAAATTAGGAAATATTTATTTATAAAATAAAAATTTCTAAAATTTCATAAATAACTTACTGATAATCTACCCAAAACTTTGCTGCAGGCTATGCACCGTTCACGAATCAGCGATAAAGAAGAATGCAAGAAGCTGGACTTTACCTAGAAAGCATTGAGAATACAACTTGAATAGTTGTACAGATTTGTTTTTACCAGTAATTCGCTGCAAAGATAACGGTTTAATTGGTACCAGCCTGTGTAACGTTTAAGAATTAAATAATAGAAAAATGCAAAAAAATTAACTAGCATTGTTCAAACAAATATTTATAGTAAACGTCTTAGATTACACAATTTTATATATATTTTAACTGTGAAAAGCCTGTGTAACGTTTATGAATGGAAAACAAAGATAAATGCCATAAACATAAAGATAAGAGCTTGACTTAGTGCTATCAAATGCATTTTTCAATAACGTTATACACTCACAAGCAAGTACTTCATGTTATAGCCAAACTACCCACTGCACAGGCTTAGTGTAGGGTATTTTTAGCAGAAATACAGAACGCGTGACGAAATTCGTAGATACTTTGGGGGCGATTTATAAGCGATTTATTGGCGAATGTGCTGGCTGACAGATCAGCATCAGCAACGGACTTAACGTTATATATATTCATATATACATACCGGTCCCTGTAGCAGACTATTAACACTCTACCTACAGCGCTCTCTGCGCTCTCACTTTAACTGTGTTCCCAGCAGGCTCTCTGCTCTCTCACTCTCTGCTCTGCTCTCTCTCACTCACTGTTTGCACAGTTGCCACTTTAAATAATGAGAGACAATAAAAAACGGCAATTAAAATGTTTGACGTAGAGCTAAGTATATTGTTTAAGTAAGCAGAGAGAGAGAGAGAGAGAGAGAGTGACTGAGAGAGACAGAAAAAAGTTATTAAATGTTTAATTAACATGCAACTTTGATAGAAATTCTACCGCAACAAAGTTGAATGCAATAATCGAAGGCAGTAAAATAAAAAATTTTAAAAAATAATGTAAAATAAATGAAAACGATCAGTTTTTATACTACTGTGAATAGTCGGAGATTATAACTCATTTAAAATCAATCTGGTGTTGCTTTTAGCCGCATTCGGACAACAAAGTAAAACATAAACATCAAATGTTGTTTTTGCCTATCGATTTTTAAGCTCAGTTTTGGTGTCTTTTCGTTTGAAACTAGTTCCAGAATCTGTAAAGTAGGGCTACTTTAAAGCGGCCAACATAGACATGGTCAAAATCGTATACCAATTTTCTGTTTTGCCACTGCGTGTCCCAATCGGGTGCAGGGTAGAGGAGCGGGCATCTCAATGGAATGTCGTCGAATGCTTTGAAATTTAATATGAAAACGTTGTCTATGCAAATGAATATTGCCACCTGTTTATGTTTATGGTCAATGGAAATGGCAGCATCCCCAGTTAAAGCCACAGCAGCAGCGGCAGCCCGAAAATAAAAACGGTATTAGCTGCAGCCGATCCGATACGAGTCCAAAAAAAAAAAAAAAACTCCAAAAAAGCAGCCAAACGATCTATCAAGTGGTTCTGTTTATCTTTTTTTTACTCTGTCTTTTTTTGTTATATGTGTGGATAATCTTGGTGGGAAAAACGTGAGAACGATCTTGTATGCAAATCACTTTCAGAGTTTTGGTAGTGCCCCAACACCGGCACTACCCATTCTACTGGTAGTTCAATAAAATATACAAAAACTAAAACGAAGAAAGTATTAAAATGAAATTTATTTGGTATGGACCGAGCCACAGTTATAATAAAACGCGTCTGGGAGCGCACACAAAGCCCAATGTTTGCCAACAACAACAGCAACAGGAACAACAGCAACAACAACAACAACACGGGCTGTAAAACACAAGATAGTCAACGGTCTTTTGGTTACCCAATTGCCAGTTTCCCAGTGCCCAGTTCTCAAGTTCTCCATATTCCGTTCTCCATACTCAGATCGTTCAGAGATCTCAAAATGATGCTACAACTTTGAATTGAGTTGACTTCAGTTGACTTGAGTTGACTTGAGTTGAGTTTTGTGTTTTGTAGTGTAATAAAGTGCGACATTTTAAGTCGTCGGCTGATCGGGGTAATAACTTGTCAACACCGGGCCCCAACAATATAACCATTAAAAACAAAACACCACAACAACAGCAAAAACAACAACAAAAAACGGCCAAAAGTGTGAGACGATCTTTGTCATCAACAAAAATCCCCAAAAGCAATTTATAAGATACATAAGTATATAGTATATATGTATCTTATCCTCCATATATAGGTATATATAGGACTTCAATTACTTTTGTACAATTGTTTAACTTTTCGCTAATTGTTTTTTTAGCCAATTTTGTTTGTGGCTTTAAAATGCACTCAGCATGCAATTGCTGCAAATGGTGGCCTAGTCGTAGATGGGGTATGACAGACTAAGCCTAGCAGCTGAACATCTTAAAACTCTGTTTTTTTTTTCTCTTCTTCTTTCTTTCTGTTGGCTGCTCTGTTGTTTTTGGCCATAAAAATGTTGGCAGCTCGCTGGGCCTATTGGCCGTAAAATATTTTACGATGTTACGCCAACAAAAGCAACATACTGCTGTGCTGCTCACTCCTGATGTGGTCTATCTCTATCTCTGTCTCTCGTTTGCTGGCTGCTGAATGGTTTTGGCATCATAATATTTGCCTAGGCCAAAAGCGCGTTCGTCTGTGTCCAAAAGCCGCAAAAACTGAAACCTGCCAAGTCGGCAACTGTAAATGTATCTACGTATCTATGAGTGTGCGTGTGTGTGTGTATGGGTGTGCGTATGTGTGTGCGATGTGTGAATATGTTGTGAAAATTGAATGGCATATGCACATTTTGTCGCCAGTGATAAAATTTAATAACGCTGATAAATTTAGCAAAAACATGTTGGACCATTGACATAAAGCGGTAATTAAGTTTGCTGACTCGCAGCAGGACAACGTCAACGTTTCGCAGTCGTCGTCGCAGTCGCAGTCGCAGTCGACACTGCAGTCGACGTGTTGCAACGCCTGTCAGTACAGTGAAGTCTATGCAGAATGTACAAACGGAATATATTTAAAACTAAAGTGAAATCAAATTCTAAGAAACTATCTTTTATCTCTTAGATTCACTTACTTTTCACCCTACATATGTTGAGAATATGAAATTATCTTATAAATATTTTTGTATAAAGATATTTAGAGCACAAATGTTTGTTTAATTTAGTTTGTTAAAAATTTGGAAAAATTATACATTTTATTCACTATTTTTATGAAAAAGTCTACAAGTTCTTAAGTACAGTTAGTCAGCATTCACTGTATCTGAATTTATTTTATTTATTATTAGAAACATAATTCCATTCACTACTTTTGTAAGTGCACTTAATCAGTCTTTACTGTATACTAAAGTATTTTATTTAAATTTAGAAAGTAATTAAAGTTTTTATCCAATTTTCTAAGGAAACTTCAAGAAGTTAAGTCCATTAAGGCAGGGTTTACTGTAACAAAATTCATGCCTAAAAAATAATTCCATGTTCTAAGTAATTTTTATGAAAATTTTTATAAAATTTTCAAGTCCACTTAGTCATAGTTCACTGTATTCCCATAGAAAGCTTTCGCTTTTATCCCGTTCTGCTCTGTTTTTTTGTTGTGTAGCGTAGTGTTCATTAATTTGATTGGATCAATGGATGCGACAACAGCTATAGCTACAGCTACAACTACAGATACAGATACAAATATAGCTATAGATACAAATGGCTATGGCCACAGACAATGAAATACAGAATCCGAGTTGGAGACGTGAAATATTTGTAAACATTTAACCAATTTATGGTGCATGCGAGAGAGTACGAGTATTGTATACTAAATACATATGCAAATGTCTCACTTTGTGTACGTGTGTGTGTAGCTGTGTGTGTGTGTGTGTGTGTAGCTGTGTGGGCGCTTTTGATTCTTTTCATTCATAAAGAGCAGTCATTAAATAACAATCAGCTACGACGCTCATCTTAACGCCAAACAAACGCCGACGTGTAAATTGGCATAATATTTTTAAATATTTTTATTTTTTTTTTTTGGTTTTTTTTTTGTTACTGAACACAGAATCCCACGCAACAAATAATGAACCGAAAGGTAGCTCTAATTAAATGCCAAACAGCCTTTTTCGAAAGTCTTTAAAAGAGTGACAGTATTTGATTTATAAAACGAAAGAAAACTGTTTTTTATTATACTGCTTTTTTTTAAGGTATTATATTGTTTATTATTATAATAAATAAATGTACTGGCATCAAACCTTCATTGTTAGCTGGCGCTTAGAGTTGCATTTGTTGTTATTTTTATGACAGCAAATATTATTATTAAGTATAATTTATTATTTATTTTTATTATTATTATTATTACTGTTGATGTCAAGTTTTAAAGCGCCTTAAATGTAGACCAAAAGCGCCCAAAGGCCTTAAGAAAACAAGTGCTTCAACAATAGATAACACACACACACATACATACATATATATACAGATATATATATAGTTCGATTTTATATATATGTATATAGTCTTGTCTTTTGTGTTGTCGCCTGCAACATTCTCACGCTGTTTACATTTGTTGATTTTCATTATTTGGATTGTCCCTCAGAAAAATCGATAGAGAGGTGAAAAAAAAGATGACAAGTCACCAAATGTATCTCAAAAGTGTCGCTATCAAGGGCTTTTGTCTCGCTCGCACTAGCACTCTCCCTGTCTCTTTCTCTGTCTCAATCAATTGATCTGCGTCTGAGTTGAAGTCTTGAAACTGTCTTGAAACTGCTTCCATTGATGATCGCTCAATTTGCGCAATGACGTGAAAATTGTCTATGAATTGGATTTTTTTCCATTTCGGTTTTCTTTTTTTGGGTAATCGATCTTCTGGCAGCCACTGAAGATGATATAGTTATTTTGCTGCTTTTCTTTGTAGTCTGACATTGTCTTTTGCTTTGCGGCTACTGTTGAAAGTCCGTAGAGTTAGATCAATGGCTTAGTTGATCAATTGATTAGTTTCGTGCAACTTGTGCACATTCAAATTCTTCGAATTGGTTCGGTGTATATGTAGCTGTAACTCACACCTCTCTTACTCACTCTCTCTCTCTCTCTCTCTCTCACGCTGTGCTGTTATCAACTGTTGAGATCCCCTTCCATGGGGCATAAAATGGCAGCTTGTAAATTTTACTGCATACTCTTCAGCGTCTTTCGGTCTCTTCTCTCCTCCTCTCTCCCCTCTTCTACTTCTTTTATTGCTCTTTCTGGCCTTTTGTATCGTTCTTTTGCGTTTTATATTGCTTTTGAGGCTGTTATTTATGACATTTCAGCAAAAGTTGCAAGGTGCAAGTTTTGTTTATGGAATTTTTATGATAGCATAGACAGCGATCTTAAAATCGATCTAGAGAAGTTTTTTTTTCATTAAAACTACCCAGAGTTAAATAAATATATATATCTATAAATATATAAACATTTATATATATATATAAACTATCTGATTCCAGTGAACTGGTCTATGTTTCAGTTTCTTTTTGTCAGTTGTTTTTTTTTATATTTGTTATCATAGAATCTGAGGTGCCATAAAATTTGTTAATAATATCTTTTGTTTAACCCATCATTACAGTTCTTTAAACATTTTATCTGACATCTGAGCATTTAATCCGTAGCGTATTTCCATGATTTAGCCATTTCAAGAGATGCCATCATTATGGATTTAATAATGAGTTTTTGTAATAAAGCGATGCGAAATTTGCATAATAATAGGTTTAAGTGGATATTATATAAATTATGGGAAATAATATTGGAAATATTGTAATAATTATAAGGTAATTGATCGATTATCTTTTTAACATACAGAGGTTTACTTTATGGGACTTTTTTGAAGAGGTTTCTGAATTTCAGAGGAAAATTTTAAATACTTAAAGAGTCTTCTTTAAAATATAGTATCTTATCTTATAGCCAAGCGTCTAATTGATAATGATATGTGATATTATCTAGAGTGTGTCTCTTAGGGAAACTTTTAGTAGTTTCTAAAATATGGCAAAAGTCAGAACAGATTTATGAAGTGCAGCAGGGAGAAAACCTCAACATTCATGATTAAATTACAGTCAAATGCCACTTCGGCGTTCGCACTGACAACAGACATATTTTTCAGAAGTGGGCATAGACATGACAACAATAACAACAACAACAACAACAATAACGACGATATAGTCATATATATAGCTGTATCTGTATGGAGTACAGACCGCCAGTCAAGTCAAAGTCTGGCCTTCACTGTAAATGGGCTTGTGTGTGAGCGAGTGTGTGTGTGTGTGTCGGGAAAACAAATTGCCAAAAACACCCCGAAAACAGGGAGTGCAGCACAGGCAGCTACAGCTACAGCTACTGTGTGTGAAAAGTTAAACGAAAGTGACAGGCAGAGCTAAGGGAGAGAGGGGAGGGAGAGGGGACAGCAGAGTCAACGCGCAGGCTCGTTGTGGTTGTGGCAGGAGCAGTAATGCCCCGAGAGGTAGGACAGGAATAGGGGGAAAGGGCGCGATTAAACGTGTCACACGACGCGACGCGGTTGAAAAGTTAAATGGCAGCGGGGCAGAGGCAGCGACAGAGGCAGCAACGGAGGCAGCGACGGAGGCAGCGACAGGGACAGAAGCTGGAGGAGGAGTAGAGGCAGCGGCAGCAAATTGAACAGCCAGCCATCATGTTAGCATGTAGTTATAACTACACACATGAGAGTGTGAGATACATGAGTGTGTATCTCTGTATCTCTAGCTGTGCCCGTGTATCTGCGAGATACATGTTGCTCCTGTGTTGCCTTGTTTTTTGATGGTGGCCATATTGCATTTTTGGCCATTTCATTTCAATTCCAAAGGCATTTCCCAGGCATAAATCCAACCCACCCCATTTAAGCCAGCCCCAGTCATCGTACTGTGTACACACTGTAGTATGGCAATAGTTGCCAGCTTGTTGTATCTACAAATTGTCATGAATAATTTTTCGTGAATTTTCGGTACAAGTATTTGAGGTGCTGCTGTTGTTGTTGCTGTTGTTGCTGCTGGTTTTCCTCAACTGTTATATTTTTTAGTATTTATTTAGTTATATTTGTGTGTGTGTTTGTATTTTTTAGGTGTATTCTTTAGATATATATTTTATTGTTTTATTAATTGGCGTAGTCGCGTCACAAGCACACTTTGATCTTGTGCCGCTACTGAGGCCTAGTCACGGCCGACTTTTTGTTTAAATATATGTATTTATTTAGTATTATTGTTGTTACTTTTGCTGCTGGTGTTGTTGCTGCTGCTGTTGTTGCTGTTAATGTCTCGCGCTATTTATATTTACTTTGTATATTTTGTCAATGGCAAATGCTTTTTTTTTTAACTGAAATTTGTCAGCCAAGTTAATAACAAGCTGTCAACTTCAGTTGCTGCTGTTGCAAAAACGACAATCAGTTGTAGCAACAATTGTTTTGCTACACCAGCAGCAGCAACAACAACAACGACAACAACAACACTTCGCCAACGCCAGCAATTAATTTGTAAAAACGGTAAATTTATTTTCACTGTCGCTTTGATTAATGAAAAAACAATTTCAAAGTTGTCGACGTTTGTTTTGGTATTTGTTTATACATTTTTTTTTAATTTGGTATTTTTTTTCTGGCTCTGTTGACATTTTTTTTTGTTGTTGTTAATGAATTGGAAATATGCAAAACGTTAGCCATTAATTAAATGGCTTAAAGCCCTGTACTGAAATGTCGAGTTCAAACAACAGAGAAATTGAAGCAGCTAGAAAAACAAAAGAAAATTCTAAAAAGAATTAAATATATTTTAATTACTTGAAGGAATTAAATACTGAGACAATTGTTTAGCAGAGAAATTAAGTACTTTTCTTTAATACCAAAAAGTATTTCAATAAACTTGTCGATTTAATGGCACAACAAGTTTAAGTAACGCTATAAAAAAGTATCTTTTTACTGCGTATTTTGAATTTTTTTGTATCTTTTTATCAAAATTAAGTAGCTACAATAAAACTATGACAAATAAATTATAGCAAAGTATCTACATAATCAATAAATTTATGAAACACAATAGAAAACGAGTCTTAAAAAATTATTTTTATCATTTAAAATTGAATTAGACAAGTTTTAAAAATGATTGACTGCAATCAGATACAAATGTATCTGCATAACAAAGAAAGTTTAGTTTCAGAAACTATAGAAAATTTAACTTAATATTTTTGGGTATTAAAACATAATATACTATTAAATGTTACTAATTTTTATTTTAAGATAACTTTTTTTAGTAATAAATTTAATTATAAATTTTGTAGCTGTTGCGATAATTGTTGATATACGGCGTGAACACAGAAAATCCATTTAAAAATCGAGTATATATCGAAAGGTATCGAAACGAATGTGATAAAAATTTGTTTGAGACACTTTTAAAACGGCGTAACATGCAGTCCCAATGAATATTCATGAATATATTCATCCAACGATCGATGGTACATAAATAAGATAAATAAATCTTTGGCGAATATATTTTTTTCGAATACTGCTACTCAAAACGGTGACTGTGACTTCAGAGAGTTGCGATTAGTGAAGCCGAAATGGTAACAATTAGCATAACATTTTCAAATTTATGTTCAAAATTTAAGCACAAAAGAAATACAATAAAACTAGTCGATGGCGTTTCCTAGTGTTATTTACTCAAAAACTAAAATTTGTTGTTTTTATTTTTTGGAATTTTAATATACATTAATAAGTTAAATGTTGCAGCGAAGAAATAAAACAGAAGCCGACGGCACATTCGATAGATTTATTGAGCGATTTCAGTTGAAAGCATAACAAAAAATACAAAATAGAAAAAAACAAAATATATATAAAACTAGGCGCTACGATTAGAGTTAAGATCAGTAGATCTCAGACGAGACGATCCGGTTCGATTCGGCTTTGAGTTGACATCAAACGAGTCACGATCGAAAAAAACGGCATATAAATTGTGTTCTTTTCTGAATATATCTGATATATCTACTGTTTTGTGTAAAACAATTTGCATTTTTGGCTAGAAGCAGAACTAGAGTGCAGTGATCTTTGAGAAGCAGAGACCTGAAATACACTGATAAAAAATAGAGCAGGTTCTAAAGCCAATAAGTGTGTGGAATAAATTGAGATTTAAAATTTGGGTCAGTTTAAGAAAGGAAATGTTAAAATATATAACTTTAAAATATTCAATTTAAAGTGCTAAGAATGGGAAAAATATTTAAAAATTATTAAACTTTATATGCAAATTTTTAAAAATAATTTAAAAATAATTTTAACTTTTAATTTTCATAATTACTTGTAAGAAACTCATTTAATGCCTTTACAATCCATATTTTTGACTTTAAAAAATATAATTTATATAAATAACTTTTCATACATTTTCAAACCCATTTTCTAATGACTTTTCCTTCTCAATCTTTGCAGACTGAGCTGCGTTCCTGCGCAGCGTGCGGCGAACCAATCTCGGATAGATTTTTTCTTGAGGTTGGCGGCTGCTCGTGGCACGCCCATTGCCTCAGATGTTGCATGTGCATGTGTCCGCTGGATCGCCAACAGTCGTGCTTCATCCGGGAGCGACAGGTCTATTGCAAGGCCGATTACAGCAAGTGAGTAGCGTTCTAAATCAATCCAAACAAGAATAGTTTCATTCGATTTTATGAGCGATATATATATTTTTTATGATCAGCAGCAGGTGGCAAATCAGCAGAGCTTTTAGCATATGATTAATTTTAAACTATTATTTGCAATTCAATGCATTAATTTTACTACTTAATTGGAAAGAGTTCCCATGTCGAAATGTACGATTTTCAAAACTCTTTTATTTTAATGTTTTCTTATGCGACTGAGTGTGTGTGTGTGTGTGTGCACAAGTGTTTTCAAGTTATTTTCCCACACAATCGGGCGAGAGAGTACATACTACATAATAAAGTCTAAGGTTAATTGTTACAATTCGACAACGTTGCGACTTAATCCCTAAGATAAACACAGCAGCACAGTGGAAGAAAAAAGAGATGCAACCAAAATGCTATGAAAGCGACTTTCTGAGACAGCCTTTAAATGCAAGTATCTTATAGATGCACATGCACACACGTATACATACACAGATACAGATACTTGTACTCGTTGAACTGTCCACACAGGCGGAAAACGGTGTCGACGTCGAACGAAATGAAAATAAACAAACAAAACGCGCCGTGAGATGCTGTAAAAATATTTATTTTTCAAGTTAAGAATTTTAAGTGTGCATTGGCATTGGGCGTTGGGCCAAAGGGGCCGTTTCAACGTCGAACGTGCAGATGGAGACATCATCATCATCATCATCATCATCACCACTAAGGGGGTAAAGGAGGGGCAGGGGAGAGGAGTATAGGTCCAGTCATCCCTACCTACATTGTTGTGCTTGTAAAAATAAGCTTAAAAGCTAACAATAAGCTGCCAAAGTTGCCAACTCATTTGGAAAAACGCTGCAGCAGCGAGAGAGCGACAACTTCCGCTTAGAAAACGTGCAATGAAAACGCAAAAGAAACGCACGCAAAACGCGACAGAAAACGCTAGAGAAACGCTAGCAGTTAAGCACTTTATTTAGCTGATTTTTGATTTAATAAAACAATTGTAAATGAAAGTGAAATTATGATTATATTAACAAAGGCATACAGTCTCAAGTTTTTACAGTGCAGGCAGTTCACGCTAGTGACAGAACTAGTCTCAGAGATGGCATTTAGAGTCGTTAAAGCGCTAGAAAGTCGCTAGAAATTTCAGATACATCTTTGAACTGCAGTTAATAAAGTCTTTTATTAGTAACTATAATTACTACTATATAGTCTTACTTTCCAATTACAATTTAACACTTAAATGGTATTAAAAATTAGTGAAGAAATGATGAACTATCTAAGATATACCTATTAAAAAAGAACTTGCCTGCTAAAAAACCGCTTTCTGCTAGTTAAAAAAGAGCTTAAATCATTTAAAGAGCTCTTAGCCAATTCTGCTGGCTACTTAATCATTAACAGCAATTTCCGTTCTGGTTTTATTTTTTTATTAATTTTTTGTTCTCTTTTTTTTTTGTTTTTATTGCAGAAATTTCGGCGCCAAGTGCTCGAAATGCTGTCGCGGCATCTCCGCCTCGGATTGGGTGAGACGAGCCCGTGATTTGGTATTCCATTTGGCGTGCTTTGCCTGCGATCAATGTGGCAGGCAGTTGTCCACCGGGGAACAGTTTGCGCTCATGGATGACCGGGTGCTCTGTAAGGCTCATTATCTGGAAACGGTCGAGGGTGGCACCACATCAAGTGACGGTAAGCGTAACCAAAAAAAAACAAAAAAAGAGAAACTGAAACTGAAAAGGAAGTGGTAACAAAGTGGTAACAGCAACGACAACAACTTGTGGCAAGTACATGTGGCACGCTTCAGTTGCAAGCGAAATGGTTTGGCAATTCGAAATGCTTGGCAAAAAAATAAATATGAAATAAAAAATAAGAAATAAGAAAAAAAGAGTTGAGTTTTAAGCGCCAGGCAGTCGCCAGGTACAACAGATTGCAGTTACTACTGTACTGATGAAATCGTGTCATAACTGAGGCATAACAAGTCAAAGCCAGACGACGTGATCGGCTTCAGAATGTCGTTGTTGTTACCCCTTTTGAGGGAGCGGAAGGGAGGGGGAGGGGGAAGGGTCAGACCACCAAGAAGCCTGGGCCATAAACCAACTTGGCTATAAACTATAAACACTTTTGACATTTTTCAATTTGGAGCACTGTCAAAATGCTTTTAGGCCCAGGCTTAGGCACGTTCGCAGTCTCAGAACAACACTCGATAAAATAACAAATGAAATGGGTACAAGAAGATAGACTGTAAGAGACCCTGTACTTGTCTTACAGGTATTACTTGTTCAATGTACCAATATTGCCTGATAAACCCTTTTAAACTTTACAACTACTGGGTCTAAAATAAGATGCGTCGAGTAATAACACTTATCTTCTCTCTCTCTCCCTATCTCCCTCTATACACACTAGATGGCTGTGATGGTGATGGTTATCACAAGAGTAAAACGAAACGTGTACGCACCACCTTCACCGAGGAGCAATTGCAAGTGCTGCAGGCCAACTTTCAGATTGACAGTAATCCGGATGGTCAGGATTTGGAGCGTATTGCCTCAGTAACTGGTCTGAGCAAGCGTGTGACGCAAGTTTGGTTTCAGAATTCGCGTGCGCGTCAAAAAAAACACATACATGCTGGTAAGAATAAAAGTAAGTAGTGGATTAGTGCAGCATGAACCTTCCCCTAGACCACCAGCCCCCTGAAACCCACCTTAAAAACCCCCTTAAGGAAATATGAATATAGTAGCCAAAGTAGTCTTAACTATTTTTAGTCACTGTAGTCTTAGTTTATATAGACTTAGTTATACCAAACGACTGTGTTTCGATATATTTTCTTTAACTTTTTTCAACAAACGATTTCTGATTACAGTACGCGAACCGGAAGGAAGCTCATTTGCGCGTCATATTAACCTGCAGTTAACGTATTCATTTCAGAATAACGCACAGAATCCCATGCATATGAATGGCACCAAAGGTTCACTCTATCCAGCGCATGGTAAGATCAGCAAAATATAAGAAAATCAAATCTGTAGCTAAAAGAAAAACTATTTTCTTTCCATTTCCCTGTTTTTACCTGTAGAATCCTCCATGGATGAGCTGTCGCAGGATTCGAGTGTACACTGCATGCCCAGTGAGGTGTGACTGGAGCAGTCCACGCCAGCGCGTGCTCATCGCTAATGATCATTACACACAAATCATCATTGGCAGCTCAAAACTCAAAACTCCAAACTGTAAGAGCTACAGAGAAACTTAAGAGAACACAAAAAAACACACACACGTCCTTTCCTAGTCAAAATTTTATGTAAAGCAAAACGCTCAAATGAAATGAAAAAAAAAAAAGACAAAAAAACTACAACAAAAGATACTAGATACACACACATACACACACAGATACATACTATAGAAGAAGTCGTTAAAAATACGAGTATTTAAAACATTATCAAAGTCCATCAATTAAAACTGTTTGCTTTGAGCAGCAGTCAACACACACACATAGACTACACACACACACACATACACACTCATATAGACATCTCAGCATACTACTTACATTCCTGCATAGCCTATAAAAAAAACCTAAGCATAGTTTAGTTAATTTAATTTAAATGAAATTTAAATTTAATTTAGTTTAATACCTAATTGTTAAGTGTTTTTTGCTGCTATCTCTATTTACCCCCCTCTCTCTCGCTCCCCCTCTCTGTCTATACGACTCATTCTTTAGTTGATAACGATCTGATAACAAGCTTCAAATAGCAGCTGCTTGCCAAGGCTTTTGTAATATATATTTATATCTAAAATTGTATCTAAAATTATAATTATAATTATATTTATGCCTATATACTCGTATCCTGAGAAATGTTGTTATTTGTTTATTTTCTTGTTTTTTAAATGTATAAAAGAAATACCTATATATAATATATATACATATAAACACTCCCACACACACACCTATATACATAGACATTTAGCTATGTAATTGGCCAGGCATTTTGTACATAGTTCTTAATATATAGCTGAAAATTGATAAGCATCGCAAATTGATTAAAACGATACTAAAAATAAAAAAAACAAAAACAAAAACATTTAGTTAACACAAATTATAAACAACTACAATTAATGATGAATCGAAATCAATTAAAATGAAAACAACAACAACAAAATCTTTTTAAAAACAATCCATCAATGTGTTATTAATTGATCTAGAAATGGGCACTACGGGAATATACTTAATAAAATTAATCAAGTAATGGGAAGATTTTTTAATGAAAAATAAGTATGAAAGGCTAAAGTTGAGTGAGCCGACTTTAAAAGACCCCGTACTCATACTAGTGAGAGTTTATTCATACAATTCACTTATTTTTGACCTATTTGTCCTATGGGAGCTATTGGTTATTGTTGTCTGATCCGGAGCAAATTTGGTAAGAACATCTAGAGTCATGATATATTCATAATGCGTGATTTTGGTTGAAATCGGTTCATTTAAACAAAATTTTTCATACAAATCGACAATATTTGACCGATTTGTCCTAAGGAAGCTATAGGCTATAGTTGTCTGATCCGGATGAAACTTGTTGAGTATAGTTATAATGCTACCAAATACATAATGTGTAAATTTGGTACTGCTAGCTCTAATAAAAATGTTGACCTAAGCGTAATTTAGTTTTACAGTTCCTACTTTTCGGGTAAAGTAAATGAAAATCAATTTGCTTAATTAATTTGATTGATAAATATATTTTTAAGTACAAGAAGTCTATAAAAACTTTCCAAAGTTTATTAAAAATACAGCACAATACTTAAAAATTATATTTATTTACTAATTAAACGAGGATAGAAATGAAGTTTTGGGAACTGGGGCATAAGTGATTAGTCTGTGAACTTAAGCGATTAAAGTGTAATCGATAAACCAGAAATCATTCGATAGTTTAACAATCATACAATCTTTTTAAAGAACTTTAAGAATAATGACAGAAAATAAAGATATCAGTGGAAGTAGTAAAAGAAAAAAGTCATTAACTTTAAGTCATTAAGTAAGTGATGGGTAAGTGCTAGCAACTACAGTGGCTACTCCACTGTAATGAACTCTTCTCAGCTGTTAAGTGGCAAACAATTAAAAGAAAACTTTTATAGACAAATATTGAGCATAGAATGATGTTAAGAAACACTTGCTAGCTTTTAAATCAAAGTAATCAATCAGTTTGACGATAAACCAATTGATCGCTTATGTGTCACTCGGTAACGCCAACCGATCATTGGTAATAGCACTCACTGTCGATATCCGGTGCAAATTCATCAACTGTGCAACGATCAGCTGCAGATGGAAATGGAAAAATAAGTGGGAAATTGTGATCAAGTTGAAGTCCAAGTTAAGATTGAAGACTGAAGCATCTGCAGCAGACAGTGTGACGACAATAGAAAGAGAGGAAAGGTGTGTAAAGGAGAAAGAGAGAGGAAGAGAGGGAGAGAGCTGGTCTTACCACTCGACACTCAAGTTGCCAGTCATGTGGCAGCATTCTAGTGTTGCACTTCAGGCTCGGCGTTAAGTGCACAAGCCATCGTATTAATTGAATTATAAGCCTAGATTATGCAAAGATTTCCGGCCACAACAACAGCAGCAGCAACAGCACCGCAGCAGCAGTCGCAGCTGTACAGCAATTTGTGTGGATCATCATCATGCGGCGGGTTGTGGCAGTGCTCGGTGGTAGCTCTGGGTATTACTGCCTGGTGGTACCTCTCATCGGTGGTATCACTGCTCTCAGTGGTTGCGTGACTTGGCATTTGCAGGACTGCACTTGTTTGTAATTTCTGTTGATATTATTGTGCGATCGAAACGGAACGGAACGCAGATCGAAACCTTTTTACTCTTTTTTTTATACGTTTTTTTACTCTTCTCTTTTTGTAGTTTTTTAGTCTTTCTTCTATAACACGTTACAAAAATATCAACAAATCGTCATCATTAATAATGATCACTTCAGGCAACACAACGCATGCACAACACATTCATATGCACGAAAGGTTTGCTATCAGTTCAGTTCAGTTCAGTTCAGTTCAGGTCGGATATTTTGGACTCTGTACTTTCAGAAATCGCAGGGGTATATAAAGCTTGTTAATGTAGATCAGCAACTGCAGTCGTCTCTGCATGAGCAGCTGAATTTTAGAGACTATAAGAAGTAGAGCCCCCTATTTGGTTTAAAATTGGGTAACTATGTTATAAAGCTGCTATAGGAACAATCGTTCGAAAATCAACAATTTTGATATTAGATTTCGATATAACTCTCAATAAACTATTGCTATCACTTCAGTTCAAGTACAGGGTCTTTTACAGTCTGTA
Source organism: Drosophila cardini (assembly GCA_018903735.1). Classification (NCBI taxonomy): domain Eukaryota; kingdom Metazoa; phylum Arthropoda; class Insecta; order Diptera; family Drosophilidae; genus Drosophila; species Drosophila cardini. Next base: position 2,421,806 of record JAEIGM010000004.1, read on the forward strand.
CGCATGACTGCAGCCTCAACTACTAGTTTTTTCTTTTAATTTTTTTGGTGGTTCATTTGTCAAATTTCACCGCGCCTCTGAGATCGACAACAAGATCGAGAGCTCAAGATCTTGAGATCGTTGTTGATGTTGCTGTTGTTGTTGTTGTCGCTGATGTTGTTGCTGTTGTTGTTGTTGTCGCTGATGTTGTTGTTGCCGTTGTTATTTGAGCAAACATTCAACACTTGAGGCAAGAGATTTTCGTGGCAAACTACAACAACTCAATTCCCAATTCCCATTCTCTCTCACTCTCTATATCTGTTTCTCCCTCCCTCCCTCACACTCTCTCTCTGTCCTTCTCTCTTTCATGCTCTTTGTGTCTTTATCCAATTCCCAATTCCCACTTGCCCGGCAATGAAATTATGAATGATGTGATACTTTTGCCATTGAGATGTTTTCACAGTCGCGGGCGCATGACATGCTCCGGCCATATCTTATTTGCTATATCTCTACATCGCATTCGGATTCGGATACGGACACCGACAACGACACTGAGAACGGAGAACGAAGAGCTGAGAACGGGTTGTGTCTGAGACTGCCTGGTTTATGATCGAATCTTGGCCTGTTGTTGTTGTTACTGCTGTTGTTGCTGTTGTAGTTGTTGCTGTTGCTGTTGCTGCCGTGTTTGTGTTATTTCTGCTGGAAATGAGCGATCGCGTGCAATAATTTGTAGAGCTGTTGCGAGTTCTGAGTTGCAGCCAAGAAACGTAGCCAGTTTGGGTTGTAGTTGCTGCTGCCGCGTTGCTGCTGCTGCTGCTGCTGCTGCACATGCTGCACACATCATTTTTCAAAATCATTCAAACACTTGTTAAATATTTTCTTAACCGATTGATGATGATTGTGACTTTGCATCGATATGCAGACTATCTCTCTCTCTCTCTCTTTCTCTTATGTTGTCTATCTCTGTCTGCCTTGACACTCGACACTCAGCTTTATACTGCGAGTATATTTGTATTTATCAATAGATTCTTGCATTCGAGCATGGCATAATGAAAAGAGCCAAGATTGCTCCACACCAAAAAGCTGTTTATATACACACATATACACACATACACACACATTTACAGATATCCGTCTAAAGGCATTGACTTATTACGATTTGTTGGCCTTTTCACGTCGCTGAAATTAATTGATATCTGTGGTATGCGCATTGTTATTATGGCCAGCTTGAAGATGTTGTTGCTGCCACAATGTCTGCACTTTGTTGTGTCCGATGAGTCGCTGACATGCGGCAACTTTTGCCATTGATGATCGATTACAGAACGTGCCGCGCCCCTTTATACCACATCTCCGCCTCCCCCACCCTCAAACTGCATCACCAAATGGGGTCAAGTGTGAGGATGGCTGATGATTGGGTATGCAAATTCAATGGCTGCAACTCTTTTGGCCAACTCCTGTCTCTTGGCCAACACAGTCCGCATAAGCGTTGTAATTTCCAGACTATTGGGCCCATCAACGCAGACCAAACAAAGGCCAGCTTTCAACACAGTTTTTGAAGACCAACCTCAGCGTTGATGTGGCATCCTCCCCCTCTGCCCCTTATGCCCACTTTAGCACCTACTCATCAGCATCGGTTGGGGGTCAATTCGCATTCGCTCCTTTCTCGCTTTCTATCATTCTGTGACTCATGCCGCTTGGCATTTTAATTGATTTTGTCCGAATAATCTTGTGGTATGCTGTGGTTCTTGCTGTTGTTGTTCCTCCTGTTGTTGTTGTTGCTGTTGTGCCAAATGCCGCATAACTCATATGGCACACGTCCTGCTCCTGCCAAGCACGTACGCAACGCTTCTTTTTCAGTCACAGCCTCCGCCTCAGTTCCAACTCCGACTCCGACTCCAACTCCGACTCCAGTTCCGACTCCAACTGCAGCTCACCTAGGTTGAGCCAGAGATTGAACATTTATCATGTGGCATGAGCATTGCTGCGGTCTCTGTCTGACGCTGCGTAGGCGTTCTCAGTTGACCACCGAGTTGACTATGCCTCTGTGTGTGTGTGTGTGCCTGTGTGTTTGTGTGTGCATGCCTTCATTGGGCGTTGGAGCACGTAAAAATGTAACACCAACTGCGAGACAGGCAACTTACGCAGCAATGCTGTGCAACTAGCTGTTTTAAAGCCAGATTTAGCTAGTAATTAATAAGAGAAAAAGGTGAAAATTTGTAGAGATTTTTGTAGTAACTCAGTTGGCGCACAAAGCTCATGCCGTTAATTTATAGCTACTTTATTTTCCCTCTTTTGAGCTACAAATTTTGCTAATAAATTTAGGACTTTATTATTTTTAGCGTTTTATAGCTGTTCCTAAGGTTTAACTAAATAATTGAAAGAACACATTTTTTTATTAAATATTTTTAGCTACTTACACTTTTGCTTCAGCTGTCAATTTCCCTCCGTTGCTTACAGCAACAACACTGGCTGGCAACTCTGCTACAGCAGGGTTGTGGCGCTGTCCGCAGTACCATTCCTTTGCCCTCAAAGTTTGCTTAACTGTGCGCGTACAGGACACCCAACTGTGGTCGCACAGGCCAACAAGCCAAGCGGTTGCTGCTGCTGTGGTTGTTGCTGCTGCTGTTGGTGTTTGTGTTGCAGCAGTAAAAGACAAGACAACAACAACGACAGTGACGACGACAACTTTGCAGTTCACCTCAATGTTTGTGCAAGCAACATTCGCATGTAAGTCAGCAAAGTTTGCATTGACACGCAGCAGCAGCAGCAGCAGCAGCAACGGCAGCAACGGCAGCAGCACCAGCACCAACAGCCTTAGTCGCCCATTTGCATAAAGCTGCAACTGTGGGAGTCTGAGGTGTAGTGAGGGGAGAGAGGGAAGACACCGTTGCTCTGCTGGTGTCATGGTGCCAAAAAAAGCAGACAAACGCAAAGTGCACAGCATGGCAAACAGCAGCAGTAACAGCAGCAGCAGCAGCAGCAGCAACATTGCTGGCCATGATGAAGATGGACGTGTTGCTGGTGGTTTCACATCAGCAGCAAAAGCAGAAGCAGCCACAGCAACAACAAGAACAACAACAACAACCCCATTAGGCCTCACATAAACTGCATGCACTGCCCATTGCTCCTGTGGCGTGGTCATGTTGCTATTGCTACCGAGCTGAGTTGCTGACTTATGGCAATTGCCAATGCAACATTTGCCAGTTGCTGACTGCCCATTGGTTGTTGTTACCCCCCGCAAACATTTGTTTCAACACGTACGCGCAAATGAGTTTACAAGGTGCGATATTCATGTTGCTCGTTGCGATGTTGCTGCCGTTGTACGTTGCAAGTTGTTGCTCAGTGTTTGTTGTCCATATTTACTATGCGCCGCATGGGCAACATGTTGCCAAAGCTGGCTTGCTGCTGCTTAAAACATTTTACTGGCTAATCGTATTTTTGCAGTTTTATATTAATAGCAGCAGCAACTGCAGCAGCAACAACAACAACAACAATCACCAATATGAGCAACTGTGTATGTTATTGTGGATATGTTGCCTCATTTCTCATTCTCATTTTCATTCTCGTAGCAGCAGCTGCCGTTTTTTATATAATTTTAATTAACGCATTCGATGTTGCTGCCGCTGTCGCTGCTGCTGCTGCTGCCGCTGTTGTCGTCTGCTTGCTGTTGTTGCCTCTGCTGCTGCTGTTGTTGTCGTCTTTGCCCAACATGCTAAAAGGTGTTAATTGGCGAAATTTCCATGTAGAGCCTAACCAAAAAAAAAAACATTAAAAAAAGCAGCGAATTCTGCTGTTGTTGCTGCTGCTGCTGCTGCCTCTGTCGCCTTGAATGTTGTCAACAAGATTTGCTTTATTAGCCACTTTCGGGTGGTGGCTTCTCTCGCCAGCAACATGCCACACAGCAGCAATAAAAAAACATGGACTTTTGTTTTATTTTAGTTTCAGTTTTTTGCTGCTTTAATGAGTCTCAAGTTGGAGCTTGCCACAGACTCGTGCTCAACTTGCCTCACCAAAGTTGCAACTATGTGAATAGTGTGTAGTGTGTGTAGTGTGTTGTGCACTGTAAATATTTTCATGGTTTAATTTCATAAATTATGACAATTTTGCCTGGCGATCGCTGACGTTGATCATTGAAATCCCTAAGTTATCGCTGCCTATTCACATCGCTGTCATGTCTCCGCCCCCTTCCCTTCCCTCCGCCCACCATACTTTAGAGTGCTGCATAAATGAATTATGCTCGGCACAGCAAATCAACCTAAAGTGCACAGCCTCAACGCGACAGGACAACAACAGTGCCAAAAGCTCCTAAATTTTACTTAAGAACATGTGCGTTCAACGCCATCAATGGGCTGCCATTGCCACATTGCAACAACTGCAGCAACAACAGCAGCAACAACAACAACAACAACACTCGTCGAGATGATGACGATAATGATGATAATCATTAACACCTTTTGCCGCACAGAGCGACAGAGCAACAGCGGCACAATACGCCCCAACAACATGCGCATACGAATCTGCCATGCTAAAAGCAACAGCAACAACAACAGCAACAGCAGCAGCAACAACAACTGTAGCACCAACAACAACAACAACAACTGCAGCAACAATATGTATACGAAAATAATTCAAAATGAAATTTGCTTTATGATGCGCAACCGGGCGACGTTTCTACGCACAGTGTGACAAGTGTTATAGTTCTAGAAAGAGTTTTTTTTACATTTTTAAACAGTTTGTTAGAAAATACTTTTATCTTTCAAGACATAGGACAAATCGGACAATCGGACCCCGTACTCTAAAAGAAAGTAGAGGGGTCTATAAAGTTTGTCTGAAGAGAAAATGTGCGTAACAGGTGGAAGGAGGCATTTCCGACCCCATAAAGTATATATATTCTTGATCAGCATCAACAGCCGAGTCGATATATGAATCTGCGTCTGCCTGTCTGTCTGTCCAACCGTCCGTATGAACACCTGGATCTTCGAGACTATAAGAGCTAGAGCCATTAAATTTGGAATACAAGTTCGTCTGCTCCGCGGGCAGATAAAGTTTTTTTTACAATTTTTTCTACAAATTTACCAATGACATTGCTATATTTAAAACTAGGCTTGTTGGCTACTAAAGTAAGTAATTTTTACTGAGCTCCAATTTAGCAATAACGAAATTTTTACACTGACAAATACTAAAAAGTCTTAATGTAGCACAAATTTTGCCTTGATAATGCCATAAAAACTGTTTCTACTTAGTTTTCATATATGATTTAAGATGAATAATTAGTTTTTTGCACTCCAGTGTTAATCATATTTGCTCCACTGTGCCCTCGACTATCTGCGTTGATATGAAATATGTGTTGGTCGGCAGGCAGCGGAGATTTATCGAGCGCGAAATGTAATACTCGAGCAGCATTCAGTTTGAGTCCAGAGTCGAGTTTAGTTCCGTCCAGGAGTCCAAAAAAAGATTGTCCAGATTGTCCAGCAGATCAGCGTGGCCACCGTTTTGGCCGCCACTTTGAATTGGCTTAAGCGACGCCGCCGACTGCCAGCAAGCCAGCAAACCACCAAGCCACTGAACCACCGCACCACCGCACCGTTGACTGTTCCCGATGCGATTCGGCGCGCTTATAAACTGCATCCTGCTGGGCACACTCCAAACGGTTGCCCCGTCAGTCGCACAACCGACTGGACATTAACTAATGCATGCATTTATATATATTTCTCTTATTTTTACCTTTAGAGCGGCTTTCGGTGGTGCTCGTAAGTTGGCATCTGGAGCTCTGGTGCTCCAATAACTCATGGTGACACTATTAAAGCGACGATTTGTAGCCGAGCATAAAATAAATGCGGATTAGACTTTATAAAGGACAAAATGCTCATGACTGAATTTATGCCGGACGCGTTGAGGCGTGGGCGTGGCTGGAAGTGAGGAGTAGAAGGAGGGAGGAAGGTAGTGGGGTATCTAAAGTTAGCGCTTCAATTAATTGCGATTTCAAAATCGTTGCATGTACACGAATGTTATCAAAATCAGTTGAGTAAATAAACCAAACTAAACTCGGCACAACTTAACTAAACCTCAAGGCCCTGTACCCCTTTCCCCACCACTCCGTTTATCCCCTTCTCTAGTCTGCCACTTGAAACTCCAACTCGACGCAAAAATAACAAACGTGACAAATTTTGTGAACTCAACTGTGAGGGACAAAAAACGACGAACGACGAGTGACGAACGAAGCAAAACAAAAACTTTGATGCAACAAAACTTTCGACAAACTGCACATGGCTAGGGGGCGGCACTAGCTGTTGGGCGTGGCAGACAACTCCACTTGACTACAGTCGTCATGTAGGCGTCGCTTCGTGTGTGGAAGGAGGTTGACAGCTCGAATGGGGCAGCGGGGGGAGGGAGTGGCAAACTGAGCACTTCTATTTGCCATGTAAACAAAACTTTTTTGGCGCACACAAAAAACAATTGAAGGATGAAATTTCTAGAGCTTTACACAAGGATACAAATACAAATCGCAGCTTGAACCCGCATCTCTGCTAACATCTAACATTTAGTATTTTCAGTACTTCCCCACGCAGTCTTTTTGGGTAAATTGTAACGAAAAACTGGCAAAGAAAATGCTTGCCAAGTAGGCAGCAAAAAAGAAAAGAGAAGAAAACTCTGAAAAGAGTTAACTGAACTTTTTGGTAAACTGCAAAGATGCTTTAACAAACTGTTGAAAAACAATTCGAAGACATTTGCCCATTGTTTGAACAGGCGACGCGCGAAATTTGACAAGTCTATTACAAACTTAGCACCAGAGTTGCCAAAGTCTTGCAAAGTGTTAGTTAACCGAGTTGTGGCAAAGGCGCAAGAGATAAAGTTTTGCAAAATAGCAGCAGTTTACATTTAATCGAAGGGTTTAGTGTAAATTTTGGTAGAATTAGAGTTTTGAAACTCTTTGAAAATCTTTTATAAATGGAATAAAAAATAATTATCAGATACTTTCCTAAGTAAACTAAACTCTAAAATATTTACACAATGGTTTTAATAATGGTTTTAATTATTAAACTAACAACAAATATTTGCTGGGTTACCTGTTATATGGTAAGAAAATATGACATTTTACCAACTTTGACTGCTCATAACTCAGCCAAATGATATCAGTTCTCGAAAAGTTATACATTTTTAGACTCTGCACAACAAGAGCTTTCAATCGTAATTAAAATTTAAAATGATTTTGAAACTTTCAAAATCGACAATTTTTTGGCAAATTTTATGATGTACCCCCTTTACACTTTTTCAAAAAATCGACAAAAGTTCAAAATTATATCTTTAATAAAATTTAGATGCCAATCGATAGTTCTAGTGCTCCCGAGCTCAAAAAGGTATAACAATCGTAGATTGGACAACGGAGACTAAAAATATGCCAATTGAAAAAAATCGACTTTTACCAGTTCTGAGAAGGAACATACATTTTCAAACATTCACAACTAGATTGTTTTTCTAAACTTTCACTTAAAATTAATAATAAATGTTAGCTACATTTATAGCTTATAACATTACATTACAGCATTTGCTTTAAAATAGCTAAAATGGTAACACTTCTCTGAAATCCCGCTGAACATAAGATGCAACTAATTGCTCATCAAGGTGTTTGGTAAATATGCCACTGTATTTTAATTCTTAATTTTTATTTTATTGCAGATGAAAAGAAGTAACAATTCAATCCCTCTGAGCCAAGTTGGGTTGCCTGAAACTGGACTTGGCTCACTCCGATTGCGTAATGAGGGTCAAAATGCGTGTAAATGCAATGCAAATGTATGTTAAAGTGATTAGCAGCCTTCAAAGCAGCAACTCGATGGATTTCGAGGGGAGAATGAAAGCCCAAGAATACACCAGAGGCTTTATTAAACGTCAAATGGCAGGAGTTTAATCCCCCTGCCCATATTAGTTGTGGGTGTGGCAGTGTTAAATCCCCGCACAGCAGCAGCAGCAGCCGGCAATAAAAACAGTTACAGAAACAAATACAGAAATAACAACAAAAAAAGGAGAAGGAAATCATGAAATGATGGCAACTATTTGGACGGGTGATGAACTTCCATTCGACACTTCATTGAAGTTGACAGATGTGGGCTGCTCTGGGCCCTGTTTCTGGTATGGCTTGAACGGTGTCTTTCACCCCCGTTGCCAAAACACACACACAGAAAAACTCAACGACTACTGTTGTGGGGCACGTGAGTGTGTGTGTGTGTGTAGCATTGTGCGAATGAATTTTTATATTTATGCCACTGTGATGCGAAGGAAACATTTACAAATGAAGTTGTAATCGGAAGTTGTTCGTTTGCAGAGCGAGAATCCCACTCCCTCTTCCACCCCCTCTCCTCTCCCACCCTCTCTCCCTCCCTTTCGTCCCCTTCTCATGCACAATAAATTGAGCGACAATTGTACAAATTGTGAAGGCGGAAACGCTGCCAGGGATAGTTCAACAGTTGAGCAGTTCAAAAAAGGTTTCACAAATGGCTTAACAATTCACGCCAGCGAGTGTCCACTGTGCGGGCAAACGAAGGATTAGGTGACAGACAGACAGGCAGTCAGTCACTGAAAAGGGGTGCCCGGATTTTAGATCCTGCCAACGTTTCTCTTACTGTTTCCTGCATATGTTCACTTTAGTCACTTTCGCTTTTAGCCTACAGTTTTGATCCTTTTTTTTTGTTTTGGCCGCAAATATTTGTTTTTAATAGTCGTCGCATTTGTTTGTTTGTTGGCAAATGCAAATAGGATTTCCGTTTATTCCCTTTTTTTCCTTTTTGAATTGTTTTTGCCAGCGAAATAATAACACTTGTTCTCCACTGTTTGTCCAACTGATTAGCCAGTTAGTTGCCCAATTTGACATATGTTGAGATTGGCGATTGCTGCGTTTAAGTATCGCTTGAACACAGATCTCACAGATCTTTCAACCAATCTCTGACCAGCGTTTAATATAGTTGTTGTTCACGTTCTCCTCCATCTCCTCTATCTCCTCCTTCTTTGGCTTCCTCTGTTACCTGCATACAATCCACAGGGACTGAATTCGATTTGGAGACTGTATCTGAATCCCAGTCTTATCTATAAAATTGATCGTTTTGAAAACGCTCAAAATGTGATGTGGTGGCATTTTCAACTTGTCTGCGTCTTAATATTTTTACTTTCTTTATGGGGTTTGCGGTGAAATAGTCGAAGAACTGGTTCAACCTTGTTCGTGTTGTTGTTGTAATCGTGTCGTGTCCATTTCGATTATCACCAAAGTGAGTAATTTAATACCAATTTAGGCAGCCTGAGAGCCCCAGTGAGTTAGCCCCCTATACCCGTAGAGTTGAGAGAGATATGCGCACTTCCAAATGTCAAATGTGAGCAACAGATGCTGTGAACGCTTAAGCTCGGAAAAACACTTGGAATGGAAAATCTTATCGTCCATTTGGTTATTTAACTGGAATTTTGGATAAGTTGTGTGAAGGTAGACACAGCAACTGCAACACTCACTGTAGCCAGGTATTACTGTAAGCTAGTATCTGTTGGGAGCTGACAGTTTACTTGACGGCGTGCAAGATAAACTATGAAAACAGCGAGAAATTGGCTGAAAATTCATAAACTGAATCAAAATTTTATAAATTTATAAAAATGAATAATTATTTACTTTATATCTTAAAAAATCCATAAAATAAGCAACGCTTTATCAACATTTAATTATATTTTTTACGAGACTGATTTAATAATTTCCACAGTTTAGTTTTGTATTTAACGTTCTGTAGTTTTGAAAATATGAACATTGTAATATCACTTACTGCAGCTTATGGGCAGCTTAAGTGACCATAAAATACAAATAACAAAAAAAAAATTTACTACTATGCGCCATGGCATAAGATCAGTTTGAATCTCTGCCCCTTTGATGATGTATACAATTCCCACGTTTTCTTCAACGATTTTAGTTTGTATTTTAATTTATTCAGAAGAAATCTGGCGGCAACAAACGAACGGGAAAGCGATGGAAATGGAAGAAAAACCAGCCAGTTAGATAGATACTATGACTATGACTATGACAGCGACTATGGTTGTCTATTGGACCCTGAACTAGCATCGGGTTACATTCTTTTGTAGGAAATTTATGACTCTACGGAGCGGAGAGCGACAGAGAGATGCGATCGCTATGGCCACTGTGGAAGCCAATGGGGAAATGTGGGGGAAACGTAGGGGGATACATAGGGAAAACGGTGGAAAATGCCCGTATGTTTAGCAGCATTTAATGGCTCATTTCGATTTGATTTCTTTTGCTTGCATATAGCCAAAGATACGACTGGAAAAGATCTATTCGATTTGTCGGGCTTCCCAGATTTTAATTCATTTACTTTTTTTCGGTATTTTTGTGTTACCTGCTTGTCGACAAGTTCGGCTGCTGCCTCATTTTTTTTGTTTTTTTAGCGGAAAAGCTGTAAAACTTGTTGAAGTGCTTGTAAGCATCGTAAAATGTGCACAGTGAAGACTCTATATCTATTACAATGATGCCATATCGCTGATAACAAGCGACTGACTCCGACAGTAACTGAATTGGGAGTTAGCTTTAAAGCCAAAAACACACTAACACTCTTTTAACGGCATTGGAAAGGTGCCATCTATTGGCTTTAACCCACAGAGTATAGTATAGTATTGGGATAATTGAGTTTCAGATTGACCATAAAATTGCCAAATGATTCAAGCGCCACATTGTTGCCTATTTGAAATTTCAAATACCGCTAAAATAAAAAACTGGAAGCGAAATTTTCAAATTTACGGCTATGTTTTTTAACGCGGGTGCAAATTCCACGTTTTGGCCATAAAACATACAGTTGTTGGCCAACTTTAGCACTGGCTTTGACTCTTGGCTAATGGGTTTTGGCAGCTGCTTAAAGCTTACCACATAAAATAAGTTTATATATATAAGATATATCCAACTGAGTTTGTAATTAATGGGGAGGTAACTGTTGACTTTAAACAATATATAGTACAAACGTATAATATTGTGTTAAATTCAACAGTTTTATGCAGAGCTTTTTATCAACCATAAATTGAAGATCGATCTATGTCTAAAATAATATGCTAAAATGGCAACACTGCTACCTAAAACATCACAAAAAAACAACGAACTGCTGATGCTCTTTCTTAGACCTCTATAAACGATAGTCAAATTGTTATTTTCTTGATCTGAAACACGATTTTCATTTTAGTAGCTCTACAAAAGTCGAAATCGGCGTTATCAAAATTCATAAGCGATTAAACATTTAAAATCCCATAAGAGATTTTCATAAAAAATCGATTTAAGTTTGCCTCGGCGCTGTCAGATGACAATATGAGAGGGAGAGAGAGAGAGAGAGAGAGAGAGGGGAGTAGAGTGTAGTGTGGGGATTTAGAATTAATAATATGCAATATATGTATATTTCTCTGTGATGATAACTTTTTTGTAAAACAATAAAACACAATAGAAATTTTTCAAACTCAAAAGCCACAAAATGATAATTGTATTTGTGAAAGACGATGAAGGGAAATTATGACCACGAACGGAGTTTAAACAGCAACAATTAATCAAACTTGGTTCGGAAGGCTTTAAGGCATGGGTATGGCCAAGGGGGGGAGGAGGGAAAAGAGGCAGAGTGGGAGGGGGGCTTTGGAATTCTGATAACTCTATTATGCATGGAGCTCAGAGCAATCGGAGACATTTTAGTAGCGACTAGCAGCGATTTACAAGCGTTTATCCTTTTGACTGCGTCAGTTGTCCAGATAAATGCGATTAAAAAATTGTATTCTATTGTTCAGAGTGTTCGCCTACGGGAGGATTTATGTATCGTCTGTCAACAGGTTGGCATCAGTTACCTGATCCCGTTCGGAGACGGTGGAAAAAAGGGTTGGTTATCGCAGTAACATCAGCTCCAAGAGGGGCATAAATTAACTTGTTATGCTGCGCATGGGAAAAAGAAAATAGGAAAAACCAAGCGAACTATCGATGTCTATCTCGGGCAGTATCTTTTATCTACAAATATAGACTTAGTAGCATTGTGTGTGAGACCACAATCCATACCAAAATCCAACTAAACACGTCGAGAGCGTGGAAGATTGGGGGAGTCCTAGCAGTTGGGGGGGAGTGAGGGCGTTGTGTCGGTAATTACCGGATTAAGGACACGTGCCGTTAGCTTCCCATTGACTCCTGACAGTCTCTATGCTGTCTGTGCACTTGGCGTTCAGTTCTTCCCATTGTTCGAGTGCATAAGCCGCGTGCGAGACTTTTTCTCTCTCTCTCTCTCTCTCTCTGCATCTCTTACAAAATGTATCTTGATTTAATCATAACTATGCGCTGAAATCAAAATACAATTTGTTGTCGCATCGTGCATTAAAACTCAATCAAATGAAATTAACAAGTTAACAATAAGTAACGCTACACCCCCGACAAAAAATAACCCTCGTTTCCAAAATGCTATGGGAAGCACCCCGAGCGAAATGGAACTAAGACTGAGACAGAGACTCAGAAAAGTATCTAAACCTAAACTGAAGTAACGCTCATTCATTGTGCAATTATGTGACAATACGAATCAACTTCCCACCTTCAGTGTTTCAAGTTCCACGCTTACCATTGATCAATACGCTTCTCTCCCCCCTCAAATCGACGACCTTCCATGACAAAGTCAACAATTGCACACACACACAAGTCGCCTGAGGGCACTTGAAATCGTCAGCTCAGTCGTATGCTTGATTATACCCTGGTTAGGGTATTGAACAGGGTATTTTGGGTATGAAATAGTGTATTGTTCGAGGTTTTTTATACTAGAGATAAAAGTTTTCCCAGAAAATTCTAATCTTTTCTAGCAACTACAGGGATTCTCTAGTCTATCTAACTACTTTCTCTATATTTCGATTTGCGGTCTTTTTCCACCTTTCCCATAAACAATACAAAAATTTCACGCCTATTTGAAGTGACGGCTAAAACTCATCAATTTGTCTGTGCTCCAATTTTATGACTGACTTTAAAATCAATCCACTCGAGTGTCTAGACATAAAGCCTGATCTTTTCTACGCTCTTTGGGGAAATATTTCAAATCACAACAAGGTCTACCAACAAAAAAAAAAAAGAGTCACTAAAAAGTGCTTTTAAAACCAATAGATAAAAACTGTGGACTGCACATAAAATCTATAATTTGAGTGGAGCGAAACGATAAGAGTTTATACACCTGAATCGCATAAAATGTCTTTATTCTTTGGAATTTCATTTTTTAATTGATTTAACAGACAGTTTGAAATAGTTTTTTAATTGATTTTCAATACTCAGCTGAAGCTTCGAGTATTTCACAAATATTTTATACATTTTTTTATTTTTATTTTGGTTAGACATTAAAGTTTTGGAGGCTCACAAAAATTTTATGCGTCTTTAATGTGCTGGAAAATAATGGCGGCGCTCGGGACTTGACTTGAAATCGAATAAATCCAATCGAATGGTAGTAGTATTGTGGTTTAAACCGCTACAATTTATGCATGAAATAATTTTTGTTAGAGAGCATTTGTAGAAAACAAGCTAAAAGGCCAAAAAACAAGCCATTAAAATCAACAAAAGTGTCAAGCGGATTTAAGTGGCTACCTTTAGCTGGTCTCAGAGATTTGTAATGCCCACAGCAAGTTACCCAGAAATGGGTATTGCATTAAGGAGACTTTACCGACGGTAAAAGTTAAGGAAAGTATAGAATTCAGAGGAACTATGGGAAGAGTTTGGTTAAAGGAAGAAAGTCAGTCTTGAGCCGAAAACCATTAAACTAGAGGATTTCTTAAAGGTTTGATAAACTATAATTATTTTAAAAACTTTTTCAAACTAATCATAAAATAGTATCTATATATCTCTACCATATTCCATTTCAGGTATCGTTTCTTTGTTATATAACATATGTTAATTACCTACGCTAATTTCTGCGCAGCTTCTAATTATGGAGCGAGTTTTGTAAAATATTTCTAAATTATTAAAAAATATAAATAATAATTTTAGAGCAGATTTAAAAACATTGAATATTATTTAGGCATGTTTCTTAACTAATTTGCACTAAATACACATAAATAATTTATTGTTGTTGCTGAGTTGTTGTTGTTGTTATAATAAATCTAAATTCAATGCGGCAACTTAAATTTTAAATATTAAAAACTTATGTAAATTTACTAATTTAAATTGTTTAAGTTGTCCGTTGTAGTCGCTTTGGTTTGATAAACGCCTACGAGTGCTAATAGTGAAGTGGGCGGGGCTGTGGTGGTAGTTGTTGCTGTTGTTGCCTTTGTTGTTGTTGTTGTTGCTGCCTTTGACTTTTGTTTCTGTCCATTTTGTGTCTGCTGCTCTCTGCCCCAATTGCTTGTTGGCTCTGTGTGTGTGGGTGTTGTGTGTGTATTTGTTTCACTTTGTGTTACACCAAAAATGCGCCGCAAAGCCAAACGAGAGCAGTTGCAAGTGCAGCAGCAGCAGCAGCAGCAGCAACAACAGTAACTGCAGCCATTGCACTTTGCATAATAGCTCATGTCTCTGTGTATGTGTTGGCGCTGTGGTGTGCAGCCATTTTGTGCCTGTGTATTTAACTCTGTGTGCGTGTGTATGTGTGCGTGTGTGTTTGTGTGTGTTTGTATATCATTACTTATCAGATACTTATTATGAGCACACGATATCGTATATTTTGGCATGCGTTTGTCTGTGTATCTTCCTCTCCCTCTCTTTCCCTCTCACACTCTCTCTCTCTCTCTCTCTAGCCGTGTGCGTGTGTGTGTCGCATCTGTGTGTTTGGTAAATATGCAAATGAGCCTGTTTGTTGCCACTACTGTTTGCCATTGTTGTTGTTGCTGTTGTCGTGCGTTGATTATTGTTGTTATCATCTGGTTGTGTGTGTGTGTGTGTGCCTGTGTGTGCGTGTTGTTGTCGTCGGTGTTTTTGTAGTTGTTATTGTCGGCACCGCCAACGACAAGCAACAAACATTTGATTATGATACGAAATCGATATAATTTAAGCGATGCCAACCAGAGAAACGGATGCTCACAGTTTGGGAATGCTTTGACCAAGTTCCCTACCTTTATCCAACCCCGCCCCCTTCCTATTCCCTGCTCTCTTGACTTTTCAATTTGTTGGACCAAAAAAAATAAAACAGAGACAGAAACAGAAAATACAAAAGCAGTTAAACAGTTGGCCAAAGTTAACGTCGACATTAACTTTTTGCAGTCGTTTGGTTTTTTTTATTTTTTAATTTAGCTGGCTTTTATGAGGTGATGTTGCTGCTGTTCTTGTTGACGTTGCTGCTGCTGTGGCTGTTGCTTTGGCTGTGCTGCTGCTGCTGTTGCAACTACTCAGCCCATTCATCATACTCCGCCCATTTGCAGCATTGTTGGCTTCCGCACACATCGCGTGTCGAGAGCGGCGCACATTTTAACGCCTTTTTAAGTTTTGCCGCCAAACAAGTGCAATTCTCACAAACAGAACAGAACAGCAGAATAACACAACAAACAACAACAGCAGCAGCAGTGGAAACAACAACAATAAACAACAGCAACAGCAGCAACAGCAGTAACAACAATTGCAGATACACGAAAACTAATTACAGATTCTAATCGCGTCATATATTTTTCCTCTTCTTCTTTCTCCTTCGGTTAAAGCTGCGTTTCGTGTGCGCAGCCCATCAATATTGGGAATACCAGAACCGGGTCTTGAGTTTTGCATGGCCCTCTTGTAATACCCAGCTCACCCCAAACCCTGTACCAACCCAACCCACTCCATTCCACCCTTCACTACCTCTCTTTACCTCGCTTTTTTTTAAGAGTCGTTTCTATTTGTTATTATTATTATTTATGTTTGTTTTTTTCTTGTGCTATTGTTGTTGCTGCTACTGTCGCTGTTTTGTTGACTAGTGCAACGGAAATGGCTGTAGACGCGGAAGTGAATTGTTAGGCGCCTTCGACTAAGCCCAAGATGAATGGCTTCGAAAGCTACTACAGAGCCAAGAGCGACAAATGGGCCAGGAGGGGTAAGGGACCCAAATGGGGCAAAAGGGCTAAGAGGAGAATTGCCAACTGCCAATAGAAGTAGCAACTTCATGAAATCTCAACGAAATAGAATGGCGAATAGTCATTAAGAATCAAGTTATTCAGTATTCAGGAAGGGAATATCTCTATATTGTTACAACTTAAGAGGCGGCTGCAAATAACTAACAGAAAGAAACAGAGTGAGTGGGAAGGAGGAGAGAGAGGAGTAAAGGCTGCGAGAGAGACTACTCTCAGGAAGTACTAGAGATAGTTGAACAAATTATTTCACACATTTTAGCGGCTTGAAGGATAAGTGTTTAGTTACCAAATCTTGAGAAATTATGATTGAAACTTCAGCATTGTTAAGGAAGTTGTTAGCACAAAGTTAATGAGAAATGCGGAATTTGAAAGTTGACGTTTTCCTTTCCTGGTTTTTCTTAGGTCAATACAAAAATTTAATGAATAAGTAGATAAATTACAGTTAGATTATACCGTTTATTGAAATAATATGAGAATTTTAATAAGAGTTTTTAATATAATTCTCCAATCTTCAATTTAGTTTAGCGAAAAAATTAATTTAAAATTTAGTTATTATATAAACAATATTTGTCCAAATGATTGTCTATTTTAATGTTAGGTTTAAAGTCGTAATTTGTTAAATAAAAGCTAATAAAAGTGCTGTATAATAAAAGCTCTTTATTAAATTTTCTCTGTAAAGAGCGTGTAACTGTTTTGCCGGCGCTTAAACGGACATTCCTTCTCTACAGTCGGGGAATTGACTGTTACTGACTGTTTGGCCAAATTCTACGAAAATTCCGGCACAGGCCAAAGTCGCAGCCGTCGCCGCAGTCACCGCAGTCGTCGCGGACAGAGGCTCAGTCAAAGTCAGCGGAGGATAAAGTCAAAGCGAGCGCAGCAAAAACTCATAACTCAAAGCGGCAGCAAAAACGGTTCAACAGCTGTTTTTTCTGAATAGCAGCTGAAAATGAATGCAGAGAAACACCCTGTACGAAACACAACTACAACTACAGCGCTCAACTCACAAGCACGCACACCAACACACCAACACTCACTCATTGGGAGAGTCAGGCAAGCGTGACTTGTGGCTGCTCTTTAGGCAACGCCCCTTTCTTCGTTGAGTGAGTTTCGTTAAGTTGAGTGCTCTTTCGCATGCCGGTTGAGTCGTTTGCTTTTGAGTGGCTTTCGTACTGCGCAGACGCAAAGTACAATAGCAAAGAAACAAAAAAAAAAAAAAAAGACAGAAGAACAAACAACAACAAAAAAAGTGGCGCACGTTGCTGGTCATAAAAGGAGCAACAACAGCAACAAGCGACATTCTTTTTTATGGCTTTCAAAACAAAATGGCAACCATGAGACTCTGTGCACGAGTAAAACCAACAACAACAACTACAATAACAACAACAAGCAGATGTTGAGCTATGCGCTGCGATAGCTGTAAAAGCTGCGATGCTAGCGTCGGCGTCGCTGCTGTCGCTGCGGACGTTTGTTTGACTTCTCGCATTTTGATGTTCTCTGCGCTCGTCACACAGCTTCAACTTTTCAAGTACTCGCGCTCAACACACATGCACAGGCCCTCCCGCCGCCCCTTCCGACACCTCTACCACTGCCCCCTTTGCTTCATCTACTGGCTACAACAGGCCGTGGAAAATATTTATGCAAGTCAAGCGCTGAGCATTTATGAACTGTCAAACATTCTCAACGCAATTCCAATGATTTTGATACTTTAACATTTTCGTAAAATGGCAGCCAAGTGGCACTGGAGTGCTGAGGGGCGTGTGGGTGACAGCTACACACACCCAAACACACACACACACTCGTACACACTCATGCACACTTGCATTGCCGTCAAATTGGCGGTGTTAGTGCATATGTGGGTGTTTTCCATGTGGCGGCGAGAGGACACAAATGGAACGGAACTGGCAGAAAGGCAGTTGAATGTTTTTGCTGCCCATTTCTCTCGCCTTGTGTGGCATAAATGTTGCACGCGGCGTATGAGCAATTTTAACTTGCTGCAAGCCTTGAATTGACATAGTAAAGAGTTGTGTGTGTGGCAACTTTAAAATGGCGCCGTCGCCAACTGCGCAATCGATTGAGCTATTCGTCCACCACACGGGGTTGGAAACTTACTTGAAGTTGGGTGGGAGATACGACGGGGGATCGAAAAGCTTGTTAAAGTTTTGTGGGGAAAATTAATTTATTTGTGTAAAATGGGGATTTAAGGGAATGAAATAGAAAAGTAAACATTGATTTTATTGGTTTAAGAATTTAATAAAAATAGAAAAGGGTCTTTATTTATATATTTATATTTATATTAAATTTTAAAAATATTATACTTTTTACACAATTTAAATAATTTTAGAGAATTTTTATGTAAACTAAGCACACAATTTTATCTATATAAACTTTATAACAACTCATTTTACCTACCCAATTTTAAGGCCTTTAAGAGGGAAGTAATGTTAATGCCAATCAAATTTAATGCCAATAAAATTTATATCAATTTCAGTGGGAATTCTCATAGTTCTCAGCGTCAGACAAATTGAGTTTACCCAGAATAATTCCCACTTTGTTCTGAAGTCCTTCACGAAGAGCAGTAATCAAAGGCGCTACACTTGATGCCCAGTATTTGGCGTATCCAGTGCTACAACAGGTCTATAAAGACTCTCTAAAGGTAAATATGATAACATCGTAAAGGAAATCTTCAACTTCATTAGAAGTAAAACGAGTTCAAAAGGTGAGAATGGCCAAATCAAATAGACATTTTGGTAACAAAGCGTCAAAGTCCAAAAGAAGCGCCGCTAACAAAAATCTACAGCTACAGGCGCTAACTGCTAGGTGTGAAAATGGGAAAATAGGAAAATGGAAAAATGCTAAAGATTCCCGGGAAAGAGACCAAAATCGTTTAATTGTATTTGTAATTTTCATGGATTTTACAACGCTTTGAACAATTTGACGTCAACTTTTAAATCAAATATGGCGTCGACTGGAGAATAAAAAACGGCAGAGAAATAAAAAAAAGTTGCTCAACATATTTTTTTTTTATCTCCAAACTGGTGGGAAGGGGAGAACTTTCGGGTGCCAGAAACAAAAGGCAGCCGTTGCTCATTTGCATTGGAAATCGAGGGGAGGGTGGGGGAAGGGACTGTGGGGTGGGCGTGGCGTACTGGGAACTGACGACTGTTGCGGGTGCTCACCAACACTAACAGGATATGGCAGTGAAGCACCAATAATCCTTTTAATAAATATGATATCGCAAAGGACCAAAAAAGCCACAGTGGCAACGACTCTGCCATCTCCAACTGCCCGCTTTCCCCTAGTGAAGCTTTTCCTCACCGCTTTTCCCCCTCGGCATCTGCATCTGCTGTGTCGGCATCATTTGCATTTTATGCAAATTTCACAACAGACGAACATAGCAAACGTTCCAAAGGATACACAGTCGAGCAGGAGTAGGACGAGGAGGAGCAGGAGGAGGAGAAGGAAAAAGAGGAGATTTACTAGGAGAAGAGCTCTCCACAAAGCGAATATGTAAATGGGAATGTGCTGATGTTTTTTAAAAGCTTCCAAAAATAAACAACATAAAAATGTGCGAAAATACGAAATGGAAATGGAAAATGGAAATGGAAAATTCACAAAATGCATATTTGCTCTTTGTTATAGACGATGATCAAAATGGGGCAGTAACGATTGACCAACAGATTGGAGACTTTTTAAAGAAAAGAAGTGTGAAATCTTTAATCAAAGTGAATTTGAGGAAAAATTCGAGACTGGAGTAAGATAAAAAAGATTTGGAGAAAGAAAACTATCTAAAAGTAAGTTCAGCAGTGTATATAGCTTTTCGATCTCGCTTATTGATCGTCGTTTAGAATATATGTATATATAAAGAGCTTCTACTTAGAATTCCTTAAACAGTTACGCTTCATCAATTAAGTATAAAATACAAAATGGTTTTTATTCAACACTTTACTTCTCAACTAAAATTTTATACAATTTTTAGAATTCCCAAATACTAAATTTTGAAACGTAGAGTATTACTGTATTCGTATAATCCCTACTTCTATGTTTGCTTTGTTTTTTCTTGTTTGTTGGAAAATATTGTCGAATATTTTGAGAGGCGAAGGCATCACATTTACACACACACACACACACAAAGGCGCACGCCAACGCCTACACACACAGTTACACACATCAAACACTCATACATGTGCACATATGCTTACGCAAACAACCAGAGAAAGAGTACGAAAGAGAGCTAAGCCGTGGGAGAGGGAGTGCGAGTGGGAGAGGGAGTGCGAGTGGGGAGTGGAAGAGGGAGTGAGAGTGAGACAGTTAGAACATTTTGCACATATTTACATGCAAATTGTTTGCTTTTAAAATATGCACAAACTTTTCGTATTTTATTTATTTTTTGCAGTTCGGCAAAACGGAAAGAAAAAATCAAAACTGACAACTCGAGAAAAGTTTTCCATGAATATTTTTGTGAGAGCTAAAAAGTTTCCAAGAATTTTCCAACAGCACAAACTTGGCGGAAAGCCTTTGGGGGCCTTTGAGGGCGTGGCCAGGCCACTTAAATAATTACAAAACCAGCAGAGAAGCAAAAAAAACACCTGCAACTGCAACCGCAATCAAAGGCCATTGATCCATTTGGGCCATAATAGAGATAAATAAATAATAATAGAGTTTTATTATAAATTTTTTTATCGCCTAATCATTAACAACAATTGACGCAATTTGCGCGCTGTGATTATCGCATGCAAACAAATATGCAAAAATTGATAAATTTATGAAAAACCGAAAGTGCAAATGGGCGTGAATAAATTTTGGGGTTGAGTTTTTTTTTTTGGGTTTTCGGGTTTTTTGGGTTTGCTGGTTTTTTGAACTGCGGCCAGCCACGCGTTAAATTCGATTTTGTTAATTTACAAATCCGCAAAACTATTTGAAACTGAGAGGGGGTGGCCAGGGGGTGGCCAGGGGGTGGCCAGGGGGTGGCCAGGGGGTGACCAGGGGGTGACTAGGGGGCGGTCTGTTGCCATGGTAGGCGTAACGGGAAGAGGGCGGAGATGTGTCTGCATTGTGGTTTATTTCGAAAGGGGATTGGATTGGGAATTGGACTGGCAACTGGACTAGATTGGGAGTTACAAGTTGTTATTATTTATGAGGCAAGTTCTCATGTTTCAATTGACAACAACAAAAATATTTAATTGTGATACATTTCAATTCACAGTTATTTTTTGTGTGCAGCAACAGCAGCAGCAACGGCAACAACAATAAAATCAATTGAAATGTTGGCAAACATGTCAAAATAAATTATATAGCACATGTGGTTGTGTGTGCCAATGTGTGTGTGTGTGTGTTGGTGTGTGTGGGTTGTTTACCAGCTGGGTGGCATGCCACACTATGTTGCCTGTTATGCAAGTGGCAACCACAAAAACCGAATTTTAATTTGCACGCTTGCAGCATTTGTTAGTCAAACTGGTGACGAGGGCAACCCTACACAACCCACAACCCTGGCACACCCTTCCCTACTACCCGCCCCACACCCTCTCAAATAAAAAGCGTATTCAATGCTGAAAAACTGAAAAACCTCAAACCCTTAGGGATCTAAGCGGCTTACGCAGCCCAAAAGCCGGGACAACCCTGCTGCCGAGTTGCCTGGGTTGCTACTCGAGAGAATTGCGCAACTTTTACGCCTATTTGCGGGCATAATTAAGTTAAACTACAACAAAAGAACAAGCACAAAGCGGCGTACAGGGCAAAAGTCGAGAGTGCACTTGAAAGCGATTGAGAAAGAACGGGAGAGAAAGAAAGAAAGAGAGAAAGGGAAAGAGATTGGGAGAGTGAAAGACTTTGTGCCATTTCCCACAGTTCCAGTTACAGTTTCGACACCTTGCTACGAGGAGAAGAAAAGGAAGAAGGAGGTGAAGGATAAGAGAAAGGAGAGGGTAAAAGAAGCAGCGTCCGAGGGTCGCTCTCTGTGTATACGCTAAGGCGAAGGTTAACCCATCATAAATCAACGGGACACGCGAAAGATCATTAAAACCGAATCTCGCTATCATAATAAAGAAATAACACGAGAAAACAAACCGAAAACAACTTTTTTTTCATCTCTTTATATCTGAACTGAAGTCGATTCGACTTTGGAGTCGTCTCAGAGTCGTTTTATTTGATCGCTCAATCAAAATGATAAATGAAAATTAATATTTCTTAATATTGTTTACAAAGTGAGAATTATACATAAGTTCCAATGATCTTTGCATTCCAACAACAAAGGCTTTTAAATGTAAAGTAATGTGCAAAGCTTAGGCACTTTTTTTAATGGGACTATCATTAGGAAGGTAGATGGAAATTTAGAGGGGGGATAGAAGCACTTTTGATGCTCTATAAATAAGAGGATAAATAAGGAACTGGCTTAATATAAGGTAGAAATTCAGCGGAGTTTTTAACTGAAGTTTTATTTGGCTTGAAATCAGTAGTACAAGTAGTTTACTAAATACTAATTAGTTGTCTATATATGATAAGCTAACTTATGGCTTAGTGATCAACTTTATTTAAAGCTCCTTTTTGGCTTAGTGTTACCATTGCAAGTCATAGATTAAATGGAGATATATTGACAATTATTGGATAGTATTAGTATTTTACATATATTAATTAACTTTATTTTCCAGCTCCTTTTTCTAGCTCCTTTTTGGCTTACAACTCAGTCCTTTTTCCTACCCAAAACCTTTTTCAAAACTTCTTTTAATTAAATGTTTCAATTAATTTTCTAGTTTTTCTTGGCTAAGTCTAGTTGGCCACAGTTAGATACCCCGCTGACTAGTGTATGCGATCAGATAGAGTAATAAGCGTGTAAGTATAAGCCATTTGTGGGAAAGACTCGGCTATTTTGTGGTCAATATTTCATGGTAGGGGCCATTGTTTGATAAGAATTATTGCAACATATCAATCACGATGTTAAGTGGATCTCGTCAAATGTGAAATGTGAAATGTGACGGGGCATGCATCAAGAGGCACGCAACTGAGAAGGTGGCGGTGATGGTGGTGGTGGTGGTGGTGGTGGTGGAGATGGAGGTGATGCCAGTGGTGGCGGTGCTTGAGTTGGCTAAGGAAAAAGTTCGGCCACAAAATGAAAACATTCAAAAAACAACAATCCAAAAATTTAACTAAACAACATGAGCAGCAACAGCAACAACAACAACAACAACTCCAGTGAAAACAACAACAACAATAATAATAACACCAACAACTGTGGCAACATTCATCAACATCAAAAACAAACAAAAAGGCGCGAGTCAAAGCCAACAAACAAATAAACAGCGAGAAAGAGATAGCAGAAGAGAGTGGGAGAGAGAGAGAGAGAGGGAGAGAGGGTGTAAGAGTGTTTCCAGCGCAGACCAGGGGCCAAAAGTGGGCCCATCCCATAACCCGTAACCATTCCAACAATTTATTGCGGCTAGTTGAGACGTCTCGTTGTTTGTATAATGTTGGTAACTTCTTCTTCTTCTTACCCTTCTTCTCCCTCTTCTCCTGCTCCTCTTCTCCTGCTCCTCTTCTCCTGCTCCTCTCCTTCTGCTCCCCTCCTGTCTTGTGCTGATGGTTTTGCTTCCCGTTGACTTTGACGCCGCTTTTTGGCGGTTGTCGCGGTTTCTTGGCCTCTCTCATACCTCAGTTGGCCCAAACCACTTGGCCCTGAGTTATTACTACGCACTTTGGGCGATTAATTGACTTTACAGTCGCTTCGTATCAAAATCGGTGTGGACTCTTATGCTAAGCAATGGGGTTCCAATTAGGGCAAAACTCTCTCTCTATCACTATCACTATCTCTCTCTATCCTGCTCTTCAACTCTCTCTTTCTATAGCTGCAAGTGCGCTGCTCTTTCTCTGAGAAGTAATTAAGATGTTATATCAAATATATCAATTTTTGGTTGTTTTTGTTGGGAAAGTATTAGAGTTGAAAAAAATATTTATCAAAGAAGTAAGAAAAAATGTTTACTTAAACTAATTTAAGTTAATTTATTATATACTTATGATTTTTTATTTAAATTTGTTTTAAAACCAATTTAAAATTAATAAATAATTTTTTATACTAACTTTCTACTGTTAAAATGAATTACACTTGTAAGTTTCGTTTGATTCATAATCTGCAGATTACTTCCGCTAAAATGTCACCCTCGACGTGCCCCTGCCCTACCCACCCTACCCCACAGCACGCTTCGGTCCACCCTTTCAGCTGTCGAATATTGAATCAACACTCAGTGAATGCGGCTGGCTTTAAGCAAATTAGCAAGAATATCGCATAAAGTGCTGTTTGCCTTCGATCTGAATCTAAAACTGAATCTGAAACTGAATCTGAATTCGTAACTGAAAACAAAATTAGACTGACAGCGACTCCTCTCACGCTTGGACGCAGCGGTGTGCCCCTAATCGTGGCACGTGCTTCCACATACATAATCACAGGGCTGACAACAACAACAACAATTACAAAAAAGTGCTGAATTGAAAGAGTGACAAAAGGGTCGCATGCGTGAGTGTGTGTGTTCCTTCCACAAAAAGATAATCCAATCTTATGCTGCTAATTTTACAGAACAGAACAGTCGAAACTTGAAATAGAAATGGCATAAAAATAAAATCAAATCTTGTGCAAGCGTGTGGCTATGTGGTTAGAAAGAGGTTTGAGGTCGTGGGACAGAGGACTGAGGACTCAGAACTCAGCTCTGTGTACTCAACTCCGAGTTGGACACTCTCGAACTTTGGACAAAAGCAGAGGCAGCGCCCTGAGAAATAAATTCGATTATTTCCCATTTTTTTCTATGTGACTTGCTCCCTGGGTTGTGTGCCAGTTGAAAGTTGTCGCCGCAGGGTGGCGCTATTGTGCAACTTTAGATTTTTCCAAAAATTCTTATAACTCCCACCGCCTGGCACTCCCCTTTCGAGGACCCCCCTTAGAGCCTGCCTCAAGCTGGCTAATTCTAATTCGTTTAATAAGTTTCATTTTGCATACTCGACTGCAGAATCCCTGGGAATCCTTGGGAATCCTTGGGAATCCTTAGGAAAACTCCAATAACTACAGCAGACTGTTGCTTACTTTTCCGCTTTCCACTTACCTGCCGCCTAATTGTGCGTCCACGCACCTGTGTTGTGGGTGTTGAGCAGTGGGGCGGTGGCACGTGCAGCAGTCAGCCAGTGAGACAAGCGGCAGTCGTGAGACGCCACGCACGAGTTGCAGTTGCAAAATGGGCGTGCATAATTTATGTTAATTCACCTGAGAAAGCCAACTCAGGTGCTATGCCAGCGAAACAGAAGTTTTACTGCAACAACTACAACTACAAGTGCAACAAAGTCAAAGTGTGTGTGTGTGTGTGTACTTGCTAGCAACTCAACCAGCTAATGAGCATTAGCCGCCGCATCAAATAAAATATGAAATGCAAATTCTGCGCTTTAAAAAAGAGCATGCAAAAAACACATTTTTTTTTAAGATTTTGTTAACGGCTTAGCGAGGTGTGTTTTAATTGTTGTAGTATAAGTTTTGACTAACTGAAAAATAGCAGAAGAAGCTCTGGTCTTTAAACTGGAGTACTATTCAAAATCTGATTTTTATTAAGTTATTTTGAACACACTTTAAGCAGACTATTTTAAAGATTTTTTTATAGGGGTTTTGCGAGGTATGTTTAATATGTTTTATGTTTAGCTTTCACTTCAATACATGCAGATTTGACTACATAAAATACAAATTAAGGAAAAATACTTGGTAAGACTCAGTTTAGTTTTAAAAATTATTTATAAAGTCTAAAGACGCCATGCTTAGCTACAGTGGTCTAAAAATTTCATTAAAAGTCCTTAACTGATGCTTAAACCTTTAAAGATACTTTTAGAGCAGGCGACTAAGGTTCTTAGCAGTTTTACACAGCGAAATAATTATTTTATCTTATTTAAACCATAAAGACTATAAAGTTTTTCTAACGAACAGCAGATAAAGCTCTCTGAATTCAAAACGCTCTTTTCTAGATCTTTTAGTATTATATCACAAGAAATATTTCTTGATTTTCCCACAAATTTATTAACAGAAATGACTGTTTTTCCTACACAAACTAAGTTTCCTTTGTGTAGTTAATACTTTTGCTTAATTTCAAGTAGTTTCCCAAAGTTGATGAGCTGTTTCAAAGGGTTGAAAGATACAAAAATTAACGTTGCTCAACGCTCAACGCTGAACGCTTCACGCCTTGTGCTCTCGAGGCGTCAATTGGCAACAACATCATAATTATTAAAAAATACACACACATACATGTAGACTATATATGACTATATAGTATTTGAGGCCTGACAATCAACCCAAAAGTGATTAAAGTTAATTTTTAGGTGTCATTTATTTGTAGGTTCATTTTTTGGATACGCTTTCGTTGTGTCAATTAAAAGATCATTGTGCGGGTCGTGCACTTAATTAAATGTCAATTTGTTGAAGTTCATTGACAACCCTAATAACTTCATTAAATTCGTTAAAGGGTTGTCACGCCGTCTAAAGACGATGTGATCTCTAAAGTTAAGAAATTGATAATAACCCGCATAGGAGTATCAATCGTGGTCAAGTGCAGCTATTTTTCTAGACACTTCATGAATGAGGCAATCTCTGGCAGACATTACTCAACACTGGCAGCAGAGTTGCTGCTGATTTTTATACCCGTTACTCGCAGTTCTTTTTTTTATGAATTTCCTATTTTCCGTTTGCTTTCTTTTTGTTGGCATTATTCACACTGCAGTGATTTCACAAAAGATACAAGATACACACACACACACACATGCACACAGATATACCCAGAGATATGTAAATTCAAAGAGCCACTGGAAAATGTGTAGAAAAAAAAGGAGGCGACAACCCCAAAGGACACTGAAAAACTTTACTGCTTTGTAGAAAATTCATAAAACTTCCGCTTGGTCAGATTGGGGGCGCTTGTGGGCGTGGCAGCTGGGTCAGTTTGCAGAGGGTGGGAGTGGGGAGGGTTGCTGGCTGTAGAGACTAGGCAAACAACAAAATGGCGCATTTTAAAGCGTCAGTGTCCAAGGAAAAGCTCAAGAGCTCGAACCATGAACATTTTCCATTTCACATTTTCTATTTTCTATTTTCCATGCTAAACAGCTCAGAAATTTTTCCGTTTTACTTTTGTGCAAACTTGGCGCCCCGTCGCCATTTTTATTTTTTCCTTTGCTTTCGTTCTCGCTTGCTCCGCTGGGGGTTGCTAAGGCCTCTCTCTCTCTCTCCCTCGCGTCTCCAGCGGCGTGCCTTGGGAGGGATGGAAAGGGGGGTTGCTTGGGGCAAAAATAAACAAAAATCAAAGTTGCAAATAAGAAGAAACTACAAAGTAAGTTAACATAAAAAGTTCGACGCCTTCGCCTTGTTTTTCCCAAGTTTGCTACAGTTTGTGGGGGTTGGTAGGGGGTTTGACAGGGGGTAGGGGGTGTGGGAGTTACTGCTTTTTGGGTTTCTTAGCGCAAAAAGGAAGTGGGAAGTTGGAGGCCTAGAGCTTGGGGTTTTTGGGGTATGCGGCATACTTAGATACCCCCAAAAGACGCACAAACAAAGCAAAGAAATAGAAAAGAGAGTGAGGGAGAGAGAGAGGGAGCAGAGGAGTGGAGGTGGAAGGAAGACGGTAGAGAAGCAGAGCTAGCGACGGATTTCACACAAAAGATTTTGTCGAGCACTTTTGGGCAACAAAAGCCGGAAACAGCAGCGGCAAAGCAGCCAACATCCTCTCAAGTGTTTCCTCTGCGTGCTTCCTCCTCTACCCGCTCAGCCGGCAGTCGGCGCAGTCAAGCGCAAGGACAACGCGGCACAAGATGGTGGATGGAGAGGGGCAGAGGAGCAAGAAGCTGGTACACGCCAGGACTTGGCTCACTCGTTCTTGCCTTGCCTTTTCTTGCTCATGCTGATCACGTCTATTTATTGTGCACATAATATGGGCGCACCGTGCTCCGTGCTCCGTGCGCCGTACTACGTATTCCGTCCGTCAGTACGCCAGTCCTTCTGTCCGTCTAGTCCTTGCCTGGCGTCTCCTTGTGCTCCTCTGGCTACGTGCGACGCATGCATCGCTGGACACGCTGCTGGCTCCACTGGGTTTCTGTCTCTCCAGCTCCTGTCTCATCCCTCGCTCTTTCTCCTCCTCTCTCTCTCTCTCTCTCCCTCCTTTTTTCTCCTTCGCTTGTGCCTTTTTTTTTTGCTTTATTCTATTCCTGCTCCTGCACAGCAATTCAATTATCGTGAATGCGAATTTTTGCCCGTTTCTGAATCCGATTCCGATTCCGCTTCGCATGTTTTGTTTCAGCATCGAAGACTCGGCGAACTTTCAACGTATCAGCATTTTATTTGCTGTTGATTTATGCAACGTTCTATGTGCCCCAACCCCTCAGACTTTCCACCTCCCTCTCTCTAAACGTGTCCCTTGACTTGTACCCTCCCAACACCCCTTTCCACCCACTCCCATCACCCGCTATTCACTCAAACAATCGCTTCTGCTGCCGCTGCTGCTACCGCTGCTGCTGGCGATGTTGAATATTTGCCAAGTATGCTGATTGAATTTTTTCCAGTTGACTAAATGATATCAAGGATATTTGCCCAAGCCCAGAGCCGAGAGCCCCAGTGACAGCTTCTGGACTGGGCTTTGGAATCAGCTCCCAAAACGCTGTCTTTAAGTTGTCTCCTAAGAATTGAGCTGCACTTGGGTAACAATTGGTTGTAAAACTTAGATACTAAGTTTATAGTATGCTAGTAAATGTTACTAAGTATAAATCACTGTATTTACTTTTAAATTCTAAAAGAATTCAACTCTAAAGGCCTTTGAAGGAATGTGAAGGAAACTGAAGGAAAAACTGTATCCAAACCAAGAGTTTCTTAGTTCCTTAGGTAGTTAGTGAACAAAACTAAGCCTAAATTTAATTTGTTTATTTTTAGTTTATACAAAAATTATATTCTTTTGTAAATCTATCGTACTTTTACCCTATACTCTGCCTAAACTTATAATATTTTTTTGGGGAAAATTTCCTTATCCTAAATTGGTCTTAGAATTTTATTATATATTTTTTGTTAGCTATCAATTCTAAGACTAAACTTCTCCCTATTGACTTAAGATTAATACCTCAGACTTTGACAACAATTACTAGATATATTTCTATACACCATCTTATCAAAATTCGATTTCTCCCCTACCAAATCTTTAACTTAAAGTTTCTCATATTTTTAGCAATAAATTTAGTTACCTAAATTAATTATTCCTTGTTCTAACAATAGTTATTATACACCTGCAGAACTCAATTAATTTATATACTTTGTGTAAATTTGAGTATACCCAAACACAAGAATACCCCTATTTAGTATTGAGTACACTCCTAGTATATATTGAGAGCTCCTTCGCATTGATAGCGTTCAATTAAATGGCAATTTGTTGCTTATTCAGTCATAGCCCAGTTTATAGCAAACTAGCAGAAACTGAGTATTAGACCAACAACAGTTGCAGTTTGTCGATGATACGACAAACGAGGAGATGCAAAATGTTCAGAAATTCCGAGAGGATTCATACTCGAATTATCAATTTTCAATATTTAGACAGACAACTAAGACTAATAATCACGTTTGTTGAACGTAAAGCGAGCATGTAGTTTGTAAATACATGTAGTTGGGTAAGGGGTGGAGATAGGGGAGGGGTTAGGGGGTTAAAGGGGGCTTTACGTGGGCATAATTAACACTCTCTGTGCTGTCGAGCAAATCGAGCGGGTTTAACTGCACAAATGTGGCTTCGATACCGTTTCGAGTGCAATAATTAATATGCCCAACGTGCAACGGCTTCTGTCCTGCACTGTGCTGTGCTGCCACTTGCCACTTGCCACTTGCCACCGACTGGCAGTACTCTGTAGTGGGTGGCTGTTACTCGTGTTGTTGGCGGGGGTGCCATAAAAGGCGTTAAATTGACACAATTGAACACACCCTTGAGATTCGAGAGGACACTTTGCTGTGTTGTTTTTGCTGTTGTTCCTGCTGCTGCTGTTGTTGTTCCCGTAGCTGTGCCTCACGCGGTGGCGAGTGCGTTTAATCGGAAATGCTAACATCTTCATCATCGTTGCGTATAATGGCGTTCACGTTCAAAAACTGACAAGTGACAAACCAAAAGCGCGTACTCCCTGCTCTCTCTCTCTCCCACTCCACCCTGTCTCTCTCTCACTACTTTTCCCATTAATACAACAATACAAATTCGCAATTTTCCACTTGGTTTTGGAATTATAGCTTCTGTTTTTGGTTCATATTTGGTCCATGCAAATATGTGCGTGAATTGATATTTTTGGCAAATACGTATGTGAATCCAAAACGTGACTAAAATGATATATATAGCTATAGCTACAAGTATTTGTCAGTTACGTATTTATGGATTTGACTTTAGGCATTATTCTTAATTTATATGTGCTTATGGTAGGGAAAGGCATAAAAAAGTGTGTTTAAAAAAGTACTTGGTAAACTGGATAGTGGAACAAATTTAGACTTGGTTTGCGATATGGGTTTGCAGCAAATACTGTATGGTATTCTATATATACAGGTATTCTACAAAGTTTTCATTACTATTTCTTCCTGCTCATACTCTCCCCCAATCCCTCCCAAACAAGTGCATCATACCAAATACCCGATTTCAGTTTTATATTTAGCAACAATTTGTGGTAGAGTTAAAGACTGAGAACTCTAGGATATCTGGCTACCATATCTATTTCAATTTTAGCCTCTAAGCCACTGGCTGTCAAAACAGGCAAACAAATTGTGCAAATAAGTCGAGAAAATGTTATTTATGCTCCGAAGATTTCAGTGATTAAATAACCGATCGAAACGAGAGGATGAAAACCCCTTGAGATCGAATTACAAATAGTTAAATGACATGAAAGTGCAATAGTTGTGGAATGATACCAATGAATGACTCTCAGTCTGTCTCTAAGTCCATCTGTCTGACCGTTCTATAGTGCGGTGGTGCATATTAATGGCCTGGAGGTGTGCATGCCAATTGTCATGCGCTGAAATGCTTGTTAACAACAGCGATTGCTTTTGGTATTGGCTCCCACTCGTCGAGTGTTTAAACTGTTTTTTTTCTGTTTCTTGCACTCAACTTTTTTAATCAAAGCTCGAGTTGTGTTTCTTCTGCTGTTGCTGTTGTTGCTGCAACTGTTGCTGCTCCTCCCCCGTGGCAATAACGCCACACATTTGTAATGTTGCTTCTGTTTTCAGCCGCTTAAAGTGGCCAACTCGATTTGGTCTGTTGCTGACTTGGCTTAGAAGATGCATTTTACAAGTTACTTTAAGGCAATCAATTTGTAGCCAACTTGCTACAGTGGCACTGTGGATGGGCAGACTGGGGGGAGACTGGGGGATTGGGGGAGAGGGGGTGAAGAAAACCAATCAAAAGAGCGTTGCGAACGCAAATTGAACGGCAAATGGCTGCAAGATGATATTTCAATACTTTGAAGAGCGGCCTCCGTTGAGGCCATAAATTATGAACGGGGCGGGCGACGCCTGCGCGTAGTTGCTTACTTTTTTGCAGTTATGATTATCGCGCCAACTCCAAACTGCAAACTACAACTAGAAGCCGGGCTAACAGAGGGGGTAAAGGTGGAGTAGGAGGAGTGAGGAGCTGGTGACCAGAGAGGTTTTGGTTCAGGTTCAGTTGCCGGTTCAGGTTCAGTTTCAGTTTCATGTTCAGTTTTCGAGCTTAACGCATTCAGAACAACATTCGCTTCTTGTGTGCAAACAAATGTAAAAAATTTTTAATTGACTTTTGGATTTGCGCCACCGCCAGTTGCACTTTTTATGGCCCCTCGCGTGCATGCAGCTTAAAAGTTAATAAAACACGCCCAATGATAACAAGCCGCAAACAGCAACAACAACTGCAACAACAACAACAGCAACAGGGAGAAGAAGTTTCACATATTTTTCCCCTGAGGTCTTCATCATCTACTTGATCATGATGACGGTGCTTGCGGTGGTGGTGCTGGTGCTGGTAACATTGTGAGCTGCTGCTCCTCTGGCGCATCATCCTCGCCAGCTCGTAGAAAAACAATCAATTAAGCGCGCAAGTAGCTGACACAGGAGGAGCGCCAGTTGCCAGTTGCCAGTTGCCATTGGCAACAGTCGGTGGCACGACTCTGATTCTTTCGGGCCCAAAGAGAGAGAGAGGAGCGCCAAGCATTTTGGTCAAGACGTTGTTGCGCTGCTCGAAACGGACGTTTGGGGCATTTTATGGCCTGCTTTGGCAAAATTTATGTTACATTTTTATAGTTCAGTGTAAATTGACTTTTAAAATGTAAAATTTATCATAGCAAACGGGGGCCTTGCAGCGTCAGGAGCCACATTTTAATTGCTTTATTTTGTATATGCCGACAACATCTGGCAACGCTGGTCGCCAAAAGCTTCTGTTGAAAAGCTTTCAATGTCGTTTGGCAAACAAACAGCTGAGAGAAAGCTCAAGAAACAACCCCCAAAAAGCTACGAGAGTTTAGTAAGTTTAATGTGATGCAATTTGAATACTCTTTCTTTACTGGATTTTGATTTTATATAAAAGTGCAATAAAATAGGAAGGGAGTTTGAATTCTAATATATGATAAGTTGTAGGAAGAAAAAAGTTTATATATTTATAAGAAAACTTTCTAGTCTCTACAAATTCTTTCTAAAGAATACTTAGACCCAAAGCAAACCTTTAATCATAGTTAATATACCCCTCAATAAAAGAAGCGTTGACTTACATACAAAAAACAAACATGGAAAAGCTCCGCGAGTATCAAAACAGACCTTGGGAATGCGGGATTCGCCTTCGCTGTCAGCCGCGAAAGCTTCGCCAAGTGTAATAAATGTTCTGCTTCTTTTTGGTTACGTGGGAGCCGCAAGTGAAGCCCCAACCCTTAAGTTGTCATTGGCAATTGGATGACGAAACAATTGCGACGAGTCGTGAAGTGAAAGTTAAAAACGCAGCATAAGAAAAATCTATAAATTGATTAAAACAAAACTAAAAAAACAAACGAAGGAAAAACACTGATTAACCCTGGAAAATGTTGCTGCCCATGGTCAGGTCAGGTAGCAAGTGGAGTTGTCGCTACATCTGGGAAATGTTAATGTCACCGATATCACCGCGTAATCTGCGCACCACAGCACTGCTAACGAGCATCTACCAACTGGTGAGTTATGTAAAGAAAAGTCTGTTTCCTCCATGGATTTATTAGGTGGGGCACAGCGCACGGACCAAAACTGGCACGCAGGTAAAACCCGCAATCCAGCTTGGTCACCGATGGTGCAGCCGTAAGCCCCAAACAACAAAAATTACGCACTGGATATGCAAAGCCATACCCCACTGGGCGCGTTAGGACCCATCGAAGGCGGCAATTTAGCGCACGCCTCCGCCCATCTAGGGGCGTATGGATGAGCCAACGGCGCAATGCGTCTGCACTACAATTCCTGATGTGGAAACGTGCAAAAGACGAGCGCCCTTTTTATACTTAAGCTAAAACGCAGTGTTGTTTGGTCTGCGCACTGTTAGAACCAGTTGGGAATTTGTAGCGCAAAAGCTGAAAAAACCCCACTGTAGATCGTTTTTGTTCAACACATTCAAACTACGTATCCTTCTGCATCCTTTTTAGCTCATCGCACACTCCATACTGTTTGTGGTGCTACTATGCCTCGCACACGCGGAGCAAATGCGTCATCTCCTCGATTTGGACATAATGGATCAGAAGGATACTGGATTCTATAACATGTCGCCCTTCCACAACGATGTGCGTCTCAAGACGGCAGCTCAGTTGGCTGATGCCACCGAAAATGCCCTCTATGTACTTGCCAGTATTGCTACTGTCTACGCCGTGAGCACCATAGCCCTGTTCTTCGGGGTGTACAAGAACAAACCGGGTCTGATAATTCCCTGGCTCTTGGTTGAGTTTCTGGGCGTGATTGCAGTGGCTGTCTTTATATTCATGCTTAAGGACACGAAGTTGCCCATGATATTTGGTGGACAGTGTCCGTATTGTAAGTCTTTAATTTTATTGAGGTTATGTTCAGAGTTAAGATCGTTGTATTTTTCAGTTATCATCTGTTATACGTTGCTCTGCATGGATGGAATCAAGTGGTATGTGATGCACAGTTTCTATCAGAGTCTACGCACAATGAACAAATTGCGAGAGATTGCTACGGTGGCCATACCTTGTCCTGCCCCAGGATCTGTAAGCATTAAGTCTTCTATATGTATATCAAAATAGACTAATAAGAGTGTATATTTCTTAGCAGATTCCTTATCAGTTCCGACGGGAACACATGTACCTGGGCAGCAACGGATACAAGCACATTCTTACCGAATCCCCAGACGGACAGTGTTAAATTTAACCAACTTATCTATAACTTATGATCAATCAGTCACTCCCCTCCCGCCCCACTAACCGAACGCCCTCGAACTTCCAGCATCAAGTGTCTTAAATTCCGTTTGGTTTTTAATTTAAATTTAAGTTTTGGAACGTGTGTGATATGGAATAACCACAGATAACTATTTATGATAGAGGAGAGAATGGATCGAGAGGCAGTTGTATATGTATATATACAAAAATTATATTCTTACAGCAATACACACAGATAAATCCCACTATTTTCTATATATAGTGCTTAAAACTCTCACAATATCCTTTAATATTATCGTAAAGTAGTTGTTAAAAATGCAACATTATTTTAAATTAAATAAATTATTTATTACTTAAAATAATGTGATCATTTATTTAGTTGGTTGGAGCGGGATTCGAACGCTGGATATCTCGATCCACAGTTCAGTGCTCTATGCGCTACACCACTGTAGCAAGCGGTCGCCGGCAGCAACATAAGAATTTGAAAGGTTACATTAATACACAATAGTATATTTATCTCTTTCACTCTTTAGGCTACCGGCCTTGAATTTCATTTTAATAATTTAACAGAATCATTACTCATATTTTAACATTGCTGTACAAGAGGTAACAGTTTGCTGTTGATTTAATATTGGTAATTTAACATTTTGACAAGGCGCGCATTTTAAACAAGTTGGTGTTTCAATTTAAATTAAATAAAAAAACAAATTGGAATTTAATGTAAAATTTATTATAAGCAGTTCTAAGTATAATTTGTTGTCTAATTGCGTTGCATGTTATATGTATATATAATTGTTTTATTCTTAGGCTCATCACAAAAAACGTTACCTTGACCCAATTTAGCCCTTGCGACCACGCCCAGCTCGGCTGATAGCGGTAGCTGCTGTTGTTGTTGTTGTTGTTGTTGGGGCAAGGGTTGTTGTGCTCGTGGTGCCCAACAAGGTCATGTCATTAGACATACTGTCCATTAGGATATCAATAGCGGTAACATTTGAATTTCCATCTCCATCGCTCTTATCGGTTGGAATGCTAATCTGAAACTGCAGTAACACCACCAAATATGTGACCATTGTGGTGAGCAGTCCCTTGAAGAGAGTACGGTTAACATCAAAGAATCCTCCACAATTGATGTTCGATGGATTCATTTCGGTGGCACGCAAAAACATATTAATCTCTGTCTGGGCATCGGAGTTCATCCAATTGAGTTCAACCATCAGAAGTTTCTTTTGGAAATTCGTGCGCACATTCACGGAGGCATAATGGGCCTGATCGCAGATGTAGAAAAGCAGTCCAATGTTCCACAATGCCGTGATGGTCAATCCAATATCCTTGATGCCAAATCCCTCCGACAGTTGCGACAATAGACCATAAATTGAAAGAGTTATGATAAAGAACAAATAGAGACTCATGAATACAAAAGTATAGCATAATGCATTGCCCGTGTCCCGGGTCAACTTGCTCAAACGTAGCCACAATACACGATAGTCAGCCACCATGGAGGCGGGTCCAATGTGCTTCAAGGCCTTTTGAAATCGTTCGGCCAGGAGATGGGCAGTTCCACTGATTCCCTCGCAGATGAGAAACCACCACGCCCCCAGCATGGCCGTCAAATTGTCAAGTATGCAATAGGGCACCACCTGATTGAGATTCAAATCCGACATGGTGATGTGTATGATAACCACCGATAACACCGAAAAGATAGGTAAGATTATGGCAATATAGACACCCTTCTGGCGTAGGTTCAGTGGCAAACTGTGACCCGAGATCTGGTAGTAGAGCACCTCAAAGTCGTCCCAGTCGTTAAACAAACGCGCAATCTTCCTAGCCTCCCACCACAGTATGGGTATAATAATAATTGGTAGTATATTAACCAGAAACAGGTACGCAATGACGGCCTCCTCGAAGGGTCCACTCAACGAGCGGACAATGTGAATCCGATTGTTGGCCACATATCCAACATAGCACTGGAGTGGATGATCGATTGGATGATTAATGGGAATTTCCCGTTTACCAGGTGTGAGTACTCACCGAGAGCAGCACAAAGAATACGACAGAATAGGCAAAAGCAGCCGAATTAAGTGCAAACTTCGCACGTGAGGGACCACGGCGTACAATGGGCAGGACACCGATGATCCGTAGAAACCAATTAACTGGCGCAATGTTGCGATAAAAAACACTCTAGCAAAAAAAAAACATAAATACACCATTTAACATTGGTTTTGACCATTAGCTGCTCCACTCACCGGTATGAAATAATTATTGGTGGAGCCCACTGTGCTCACGGAGCTTCGTTTATCATTAGGTGGCGCCTGGTAACCACTATCCAAACGTTCAGCTAATCCAATCGAATATTTTCTTACGCCGTGTAGATAGGCCTGCGCATTTCCACTGTTTATTGGCTTGGCATTCAGGAAAACCGTGTCCGGTTTCTTGCGTCTGTAGTAGCTGGCCATTGTTAACGTACTGTGAGTATTTTGTACTCCTTGGTAGCGCCTTAGACCCAGACATTGGCATTAAAAATGCATTTAACCTCGCCCTCTGTTTGCTTACTATTGTTTACATTGCAAGAACAACTTGAGTTTCCTGTTGATTTCGTTTGTTGGTCTTGTGCATGCATTAACCTTAACCGTGTGTCCCAATTTCAAATTTGTGTCAATGGCGCGCAATTGTCCAGACTTCTCCAGTATTGGCATTTGACAACACTGTAAGCACTGGAAACGATTAGTAAGCTTTTCACTGTTAAGTACTGTTCACTGTTAATGTTATCGCCAAGATTATTTCCTATGGTTTATTTAATACAAAGTCGCTTGAATTCTATTTACAAATTTTTAATTTTTAATCTTTTTATAAGCAGCTTTTGCTAAAGTTGTCAATTAAGCTTAGAAAAATAAATTCGATTAATATCGCATTGTAACATATTAATAAATTATCGATATTTTTGTAATAGGTTCATCACAATATTTCTAGAATTTGCAAGCAAAAAAAAGCCGAATAAAACAAAAAGAAAACCAACTGCCAAAATGGTCGACTACAGCAAATGGAAAAACATTGAAGTGAGTAAATTGGCAGGAAAATTAGTATCTCAAATCAACTTATCAAATTTCAATCAGATTTCGGACGATGAGGATGAAACACATCCAAACATCGATACGCCTTCCCTGTACCGCTGGCGGCACCAGGCGCGAGTGGAACGCATGGCCGAATCAGAAAAGGAAAAGGAGGAAATGAAGAAAAAACGCCAGAGCTACCAGGCGCGGCTGATGGACGTCAAAGAGCGGATGAGCAAAAAAGAGGGAGATGAAGAAGAGCTTAAGGTGAGTACGAAGAGTGCAACAAGCTGTTATCTGTGGGAGAGCAATGACGCATACTCGTATTATTGCAGAAAGAGTTGGAGAAGATTGAAAACGAAGGCAAAGAACTTGATCGTCTGGAAAATGAAATGCTCAAGAAAGAGAAGAAAACTCCATGGAATGTAGATACAATCAGCAAACCGGGCTTTGAGAAAACCGTCATTAACAAGAAAGCAGGACGTAAACCAGATGAAAATCTCTCCGAAGAGGAGCGCGAGAAGCGTCTAAAACAATTCGTCAAAGATAATGAGAAACTGTGCAAAGAGTACGGCATGCTGCGCAAATATGAAGCCTCCAAGAGGTTTCTTCAAAGTAATTTGCATTTAGTCTGCGAGGAGACCGCCAACTATTTGGTCATTTGGTCCATCAATCTGGAAATGGAAGAGAAGCACGAACTGATGGCCCATGTTGCGCATCAATGCATTTGCATGCAGTACATCCTAGAGCTGGCCAAACAGCTTGATGTCGATCCTCGAGCCTGCGTCAGTTCGTTCTTCCAGAAAATTGAACATTGCGGCGCTGAATATCGCGAGCAGTTTGAGAGTGAGATTGAAGGTTTCAAGGGACGCATTCAGAAGCGGGCACAAGAGAAGATTCAGGAAGCCATGGCCGAGGCCGAAGAGGAGGAGCGGCAGGAGAACATGGGACCCGGTGGCCTACATCCTGCTGATGTGTTTGAAACCCTGCCAGATGTAAGTCGATAGAGGAGTTAACGTAAACTGATTATAATCTGAAATGTTCTATTAACAGGAGCTCAAGGCCTGCTTCGAATCCCGTGACATTGAGCTGTTACAGAAAACTATTGCCACAATGCCGGTGGACGAGGCCAAGTACCATATGAAACGCTGCGTGGACTCTGGTCTGTGGGTGCCAAACGATTCCGACATGAAATTGGGCGATGACACAGAAGATAAAGGCGACGTAGCCGAGAAACCAAAAGATACCGAAGCCACCTCAGAAAGCCCCAAAAAGGCCGAGTCCACAAAGAAGGAGGAGCCCATATACACTGGTGTAAGCACCGAGGATATCGATTGATTGCACGCTGATAATTAAATTATGATGATTATGCTTAAATTATAAGTTTTACTTCAACTCACTTCGTTGACAATTGTATCCAGCCATCCATGAAGCCAAGCATTTCCGAGTTCTCAGTTTTGTATATAATTTGAGTAAACTTTTAACCAAATTCTCAGTACACTGAGCTTGTAATTTCAATAAAAAGAAGCATCAAGCTATCAACGTAAATATATATACATTATACTCTCCTATTAATCAAATTGTTTATTTTATTTATGAATATAAATCGCTGAATATGAACCGACCCGAATTGGATTACTATGCTGTACTGGACATGCCTAGAAATGCCAGCAAGGAGCAGATCACTCTGGCCTATCGCCGTTTGGCCGTCCGTCTTTGTCCCCACCGTGATAAGAAATACGAACAGGACTTTGTGCCCCTGGCCCAGGAGGGCAAATTGACCCATCTATCGCCTATGGGCGAGGTCAAGCAGTGGGCGTACATAAACATGGCATTCGATGTCCTTGGCAACGATCTGTATCGTGCCATCTATGATCGCTATGGGGAGGCAGGTCTTTTCGAAGGCGTTATGTTACCGAATGGCTACTTTCCGCCTTATCAGTATCATGGGGATCACATGAAGATCTATGAGGAAATCTTTGCCAGCTATTCGCCATATGCGAACATAATTGATGCTGTCACCAATCCTCCGAGTCTATATGCAACCAGGGAGCACGGCATTGGTGTACGTCACAAGGACTGCAATACAGAGCGAATTATTCACTTGTCCTTGGAGGAGGTCCGCACCGGGTGCGTGAAACTTATGCACGTGTGGCGCCAGGAGATTGTGGACATCAAGGAATCGCGGCTGGAGAAGCGTAAGCATACGTTAAAGCTTAACATACAACCAGGCACTACGGCCGGAACGCGTTACTGTTTCAAGGAGGAAGGAGATCGTTATCCCACAACCATTCCCGGGGACATTATCTTCATTGTGGCCGACAAACCGCATCCGGAATTCGAGCGACGCAATATGCACGATCTGGTTTATCGTCATGACATTACACTCTCGCAGGCTTTTACTGGCTTTGTGTTCTACATTACCACCCTGGACAAACGACAGTTGAAGATTGTCATATCGGATGTGGTCTGTCCTGGCTACCAGAAGATTGTCCCGCTCGAGGGATTGCCCAAGTGCCGCAACATGGACGCAGTGACCTCGATTAAGCATGCCAACAAAAGATTTGAGGACTTTGGTGATCTAATCATTGAGTTTAATTGTAAATAGTTATCTATACTCAGCTTATTCCTACTAATTTGGTCTTATTTACAGATATATTCCCAAAATACCTTACTCCACAAATGAAGACGATGACCAGACAATTCTTTAATGAGTTCCACAAGCTGGAACTTGAACTAGAGTTAGAGGAAGAGAAGCACATGTCTTAAAAAAACATGTTTTATTTGATTTATTGTGTATATAAAAATTTTATGTGGCTTATAAGCTAAACGGAAGTTATTTTTATTTGCTTTCATTTTGTTTCAATTTTGTCCGCTGCGTTTTGCTTGCACTTGTCGTGAACAGCGTACTAGCCATAAAATATCGTAAACGCATTGGATAAATATCGATACTTGTATCGAAATTGTGTTCATTCCGATGGGCAGGTAAAAAAACCACTGTATAATTAAAAAAATACAACGAAACAACAAAAAACAACAATAAATCACAAACTGTGCATTAAATACGGAACTCGCTGTTCTTTTTTTTGTTGTTGCAGAGAATGCAACTACGTTGAGTTTCTTGCGTAGAGCGATAACTACAATTGCAAAAACAGTGAATTTGGGCTACATAATTCAATTACTGACACCTGACAACTGTGTACGCCCCCCACCAACGTCCGTCTATCCGGAAATACTAGCGATACGCATCAGTGCAAGTTGGAAGCTGGCTAGTTGACCGCACCCACGTCTATACATAGACAAACAACACGAAAAAAAAGAGTAGAGGGAAAAAATGCACCTGAGTGCGGATATATCCAGTGCATTGCAGCAAATTGAGGCTGTGAAAAAGGGCATTGATGAATCCGAGGATGCAAAGCTGCAAATGCAGACGGCGGAGAGCCTAAATACTATACTGGGTATATTGACGGATCCAGTATTCCGCACCATTGCCCATGTGCAGGAATCGCTCTTCGAGCTAGGCTTACAGCTGGGTCAGCATCCGTCCATGCTGCCGAATGACTTTGACATCGATGTCTCTGGCAATCTGGTGCTCAGCATTAATAGTGGCGAAGTCATGTATGACTCATCTGCGCCAGCTAGTCCCGACAAGTCCACATCTACTGGTGAAGTGGAGGCGCGTCCACAGAGTCAAAACTCCAAGACGGCCGCCAATGCTGATTTATATGCCACGGACTATGCCCAAATCCAGGCCATCGAGTTGGTCAACGATGGAACTGGACTGGGCTTTGGTATAATTGGAGCACGAAATTCGGGTGTCATTGTGAAGACCATACTGCCAGGCGGAGTAGCCGATCGAGATGGGCGCCTGCGCTCCGGTGATCACATCCTGCAGATTGGCGACGTCAATCTGCACGAGATGGTGTCCGAGCAGGTGGCAGCCGTGCTGCGTCAGTCGGGCACACACGTGCGCCTTGTGGTGGTGCGTCCCATTGAGCAAACGATGCCTACACCACAGTATGCCTTGGAGCCGGGTAGCGCTGTTGTGCCCACTCGTGTGCTAGTCGATCCTGCCGAGCTGGAACGCTATCTAATCTCCACTGGCTATCCGGAGATCTTTGGCGAAAGCTCGACGGCGTCGACGCCACAAACGACAACGGAGGATGAACGATTCGTGTATCGCGGAGAAACCTCTATGCTAATAGATCCGAGCATTGATCTGGAAGAGCTCTTAGCACTGCCCGAGACGGAGAAACTACAGGTGGAATTGAAAAAAGACGCCAATGGCTTGGGCATCACCATTGCAGGTTATGTGTGTGAAAAGGAGGAGCTCTCGGGCATCTTTGTGAAGAGCGTCTCTCCAGGCTCAGCTGCAGATCTGAGCGGACGCATTCGCGTCAACGATCGCATTATCGAGGTGGATGGCCAATCCCTACAGGGTTATTCTAATCACCAGGCCGTTGAGCTGCTTAAGAAGTCGGGACAAGTGGTTAATCTGAGACTGGAACGCTATTTA
This sequence comes from Drosophila cardini, assembly GCA_018903735.1. NCBI lineage: Eukaryota > Metazoa > Arthropoda > Insecta > Diptera > Drosophilidae > Drosophila > Drosophila cardini. The sequence goes on from JAEIGM010000004.1 coordinate 2,463,761, forward strand.
CGCGGTCCGAAGTACGAGCAACTGCAGCAGGCCATCGCTGCCAATGCGAACGAGAAGCCGCCCAGCAGTACGCCAGGTACACCATCGCGAGCACCCTTGCCCACCCCCATTGTAACCTCAGTGGCCAGCAATTCATCCACTACAGCAACCAGAGAACTGGAGGAGGACACGCTTCCAGCACCAGAGGCATTCATGATGACCACACCGCCGTCCAGCTCCCTAGCCACCACCACCACACTGAGCAGTTTTGGCGCTGGTAAGCAACTGGTGGCTGTGCGAGATTCTGTAGAAGGAACCACTAAGATCGTGGCCACCGATGTGGTACAATTGGCGGACAAACAGGAGGTAAGTATTTCCAACAAATGGTCTAGCCAGGATTACACAACTCTTTGCTTTACAGACCGCCGTGCATGCCAAGAACGCCAGTCTTATCACGCGTCACAAGTACTACACAGATCCGGATCTGAGCGAAGAGATCGAGGCGGAAATCTTGCGCAAGTGGCAGAAGATTGTGGGCTCCGACATGGAGGTGATTGTGGCCCAGATCAAGAAGTTTGCCGTTGGCGGATTGGGCATCTCGTTGGAGGGCACTGTCGATGTTGAGGGCGGACGTGAGGTGCGTCCTCATCATTACATACGCTCCATACTGCCAGATGGTCCAGTCGGTGTCAATGGTGTACTCCGCTCTGGCGATGAGTTGCTGGAAGTAAACGGCGAACGGCTGCTGGGCATGAATCACTTGGAAGTTGTGGCCATATTGAAGGAACTGCCATTGGATGTGCGCATGGTTTGTGGACGCAGCAAGGGAACCTCCCTGCTACCCTTCTCCGACGACACACTCAAGAAGTTGAGCAATAACTTTGAGAATCTACTGCCAGCCACGGATCGGCTAGTTAAGGCCAAATCCGATGGTAGCTTGGCCACAGCTGGCTCCGTTGCCGATGCTGACTCTGTGGCTGTGGCGGCCTCATCCTTCAACAAGCTGAAATCTCGCTCGCTGGAGCCGCTCACTGGCTTGGCTATGTGGTCATCGCAACCACAGATCATCGAGTTGCTTAAGGGCGATCGAGGATTGGGATTTTCTATACTGGACTACCAGGATCCCCTGGACTCCAATGATACACTGATCGTCATACGATCCCTAGTGCCTGGTGGAGTTGCTCAGCTTGATGGCCGTCTTATACCCGGCGATCGTTTGCTGTTCGTGAACTCAATCAACCTGGAAAACGCTTCGCTAGATCAGGCAGTGCAGGCGCTTAAGGGTGCGTCCAAGGGTGTGGTACGCATAGGCGTGGCCAAACCCCTGCCTATGACGGACAATTCGCTGAAGGCGTGCAGCAATGCCAGCACCACCAGCGAGGAGACACTGGACGCTCAGCAATCTCCACCAGCACTGCCCACTGTAGCTCCGCCCACAGCGGTCAAAGGCGCAGAACCGGATTTAATACCTGACTGGCGTAAATAGGATTCAATTTGAACACTGTTAAGGATAGGCAGCAAGGGCTCCCTCCAGATATTATTATTACTTATTACTGATCATGTTATGCGTACGTAGTAGCACCAAATGTGTTGACCAGACCCGCTTTACGGGCTCGGCTCGCCTCTTTTCCGGACAGCTGCATTCCGAATATCGCAATATTTTCATTCCCCGTTTTGTTTTAGTTACTAGCATTTAGTATTTAGTGTTAGTGTGTGTGAATTTAATGTACTTAAAGCTAAATAAATTATGCAATTCGTTTACAAAAGTTAAATATGTACACTTTGAACTGAGTTGAGTATCTTGTTCACGATCTCTTCTGTGATCCTTGACTACTGCACCCGATTCAGCTGGCGTTCAATTCGTGTGTAGTTGCGCCTGGAGAGCACACGATCTCGTGCATAGCTTATTAAATAGCTGATCACGCCGAGAGCGAAGCAGAGCAGCTCGAATTTAATGAAATTTCTCTGCTCTATGTACGCCACACGATCACAGCTCTTCATTACAATCTCTCCGCTCTTGCAGCGTAGCAGCTCCTTGTAGTGTGTGTGCACACACACGCCTAGACTGCGACTCACAATGTCATACTCTGAGCATGGATGGCACTCTTCGATTACTGAGTATGTTTCGTGTTTCCAGCATGTCGAATTATTCTCAATCACAAATTGTTGTCCACGACGACGGGACACTCCGCCCTCGGCTGCGTAACGAGATTCGACAATCAGCACTAGAATGGTTACCAGCGTTAGGGCAGTCAGGCCCAATACCATGTGATGTCTTTGGCAGTTCTCAAGCATATTTAGTAGCTTCGTTTATTATTGCAGCTAACTAATCCCAAAAGTAAATCGTGTTTTTGTCTGTGATTTCACAGCTGTTGACACCAGGGATGGCAACTATGACTCATCTGGTTGGTTTACACTTCAGGTGCGAAATTTAATTGGTTAGCACAGTGCACTAGTGATCAGGTGTATTGAAAAACTACTGCATAGAATTTGTATGCTGCTTGTATCTCATTTAAGTAAATATAATAATTGTTTTAATCACAAAACAAATACATATGTGCTTCAAAATATTTATTTGTTGAACATTGCGCAGCGTACTCGGTATCGATGTGTCTTGTTGCTTAACTCAGCATCGATGCTTAAATATCGATAGGCATATCGATAGCTCAGGCTGTTTACGAAGAAGTAAAACATGCAAATGGCAAGGAAGGGACAGAGACCAAAACAATTACGAAGATAGCCGCAAAGAGAAACGTGGAAAATTTATGAAAAACTGTGAAAATTGTGTGGTGGCGCATTGAAAATGGTGCTGCGGTCGGGAATTATAATTCCATTTCAATTTCGCGATACAAAGAAGCTGCTCATGATTGGCGTACCCGAGGAGAATCGAAATTTAAACATATGGGACTTGAAGAATGTTGGTAAGCTTTCTTGACGGACAGAGGCAGGTGCAGCAGGGGCAACCACAGCGCACGCTGCCCCAACGGGGCATAGCTGCCTCAGTCCGAGAAGCCCAGGGCAGGTCGTTAAACTTAATTGCCTTTTAGAATTTTTTTGTATGTGTCCGTGTGTTTGTGCATGTGTGTATAAAGAGCAACACCCCAAATGCGTGTAAAGAACAACTGCATGCAAGCATAGGAAATACATAAATAACAAATTGGACATTGGAATTGAACGAATATTGGTTAAACTTGTGTTTGTTTTTTTTGTCTGCTTCTTTTTACAATTTGATTTTAGTGCGCGCTGCGTTTGGCATCTACAATTTTGAGTTTCGCAACAAGAAAATTGGCTTCAATATACCCGATGAACTGCTGCTGCACTATTTGGCCCAACGACACGACCTCACAAATTTCGTTATAGAAATCAGCCAAGGTAATTAATAAAATAGTCATATTAAGTAGCCGCGTTTTACACTAGCGTTTAAGCCTTTTCATTAACCACTTTGGGAACGTGCATATTATGTACTTGCATATGTGTGCAAAATATTTTATATATGAATGCACATATGTAGATATCTGTGTGTATATAGACGCGGCAACCGTAAACGTGCTTTGCTTGTAAGTCTCTGCAAATTGCCTTGTAATAAAATCCACATTGAAAATGCTTCCTTTTGCAGCCCTCGACGATGGACATGCTAAGGAGCTGCTCTCCTATGAGCCATCCTGCTCGATGGCTGCCCTCAAGCAGCAACAACAGCAGCAGCAACAACAGCAACAACAACAACAACAGCAGCAACACCATCACCCACATCCGCATCCGCTTCAACACCCACATCAGCACCAGGTACCACTGCCACAGCGTTCGAATGAGAGTGCCAGCCATGCCCATGACTATGTGGCAGGTGCAGCAGGTCCAACGGCGTTACCTGCTTCCCAGCCTAATTCACCGGCGTTGGGAGTGTGCAATGAGCCCGTAGACTCACCGTTGGAGCATGCAAACAACTCCAACTCGGATCATGCGGATGCAGCACAAAAATTGCGCCTTGCACAAACCTATGCAGAACGTACGCCCGAATCGCTAACACAATCCATAGATCCCATGGACATAATACCCAAGGCAGAGTCTGAATCCGAAGCGGAGCGAGTGGCACGCGCGGCACGCTTTCAGGCGCGGGAACAACAACAGCAGCGACAACAACAGGAACAGCAACATGCACAGGCACTGCAGCAGGAGGCACAAGCACTGCAACATGTTCTTCCAAGCCAGCAATTCTTTTCCAATTATGCGCACAGTCTGCCGGCAATGACTGCACCAAATACTTCCCAACAGGCTCCCTATACGCCCGGTCTGATGAGTCGCTTTAGAAGTAAGTATAGAAGTTAAACCATATGATTAATTATCTAATTTGTTTCTTTAATTTGTTTGCAGAACGTGGCGAACGCATGTCCAAGGATCAAAAGGAGCTGTATGTGAAGTTTTTTGAGGATAATCCCTGCATGCTGTCTAACCACCGTCGCCACGATGGACTCACCGAACCCCTGTGGGCCAAATTGGCGCATATGCTGAATAGTGTGCCACAGGGAGCTGTAAAGAACGTGGAGGATTGGAAGCAAACATTTGATGCTTGGCGCTATCGCATTTTTATGTACACACGCTACAACTCCAAGCTGAGCATGTCGGAGACAAGTGATCCCAAAAACTTTAAACCGCTGACTGCCACCGATCAGAAAGCCTATGCCATGTGGACAAGTCATAAGCACATTGCGCCGCCAGACTATGAGAAAATGGATATGTTTGTGCCGCTGGACGAGAGCACAACGGCGACCAATAGTTATGATTACTAAACCAACTCGCCAGTCGAGACCAGTGCAAATGTTAAATGATGTTCAGTTTGATGATGATGATGTGTACTTTAACTAATGCTAAGCGCTAAATACATTATGTTTAAGCAACAGATTTTGATACAAATGTTTTCATCCTAGACTAGTCTAAAATTAAGTTCAGTTTTCCAATGTTCAATATCATTAATAGTTCTTTTTGTTCTTTCCAGTGTACGATGCCGCTTTGGACAACTATGTGATGCACCCGCAGTGCCGCTGTGGAGCTCAGAAACTACTCAACGAATCACCCACGCCGGAGGAACCTACAAATTTGTGCCAATCCAATAGTGTTATAGACGCTGCCCCCTCGACGTCTACTATAGCGCTGCCCAGTTGCGATGATGATGAGCAGGAGCAGGAGAGCATGAAGTATCGCATTGATAAGGCAAGCAGTGGTGCAGCTTCTGCTGAGCTGGGAATGCCTGCCTACGAACCATGTTCGCCCAAAATGGACTATGATACACAGGATGAACTGCCGGACTCGCCACACTCACAACAGCAACTGCAACAGGTGCCAACGGTTGCACTGTCCTTGCCACCGCCACCAACCCACTCCCATCATCAGCATCTTCACCAGCATGAGGAGGAACAGCAGCAGTTGCTGCAGGAACGCATACAGCATGAGTTTTTGCTTCAGCAGCAACATCAGCATCAACATTTACAGCAGCAACAGCAACAGCATTTGGCACTGCTGCAGCAACAGGAGCACCAACAACAGCAGCAGCAGCAACAACAACAGCAACACCAACAGCAAGGAGTTAACATGGCCATTGCCACAACGGGCACAAACAACATTCGACGTAAGTATAGAAGGCGATAACGCTGAGAAGTATGCTATAAATCTGTTTGATATTTTGCTTTAGAACGCAAGGAACGCATGTCCAAGCGACAAAAGGAGCTTTATGTGCACTTTCTGCAACAACATCAGTTCATCAACGATCACAGACGCAACGATCCTGTGCTAGATCCCTACTGGCTCAAGCTGGCGAATCTGCTGAACGCTGTGCCCCAAGGTGCCGTCAAACATGTGACCGAATGGAAGCAAACCTTTGACAATTGGCGCTATCGGATCTTTCTTTATGCGCGCTACAATTCCAAGCTGCAGGATGAAGAGGCGCAGAACCCTCGAAACTTTAAGCCGCTGACACGCACCGACAAACAGGCGTACAACATGTGGATACGCAATCCGGATACAGCGCCGCCAGATCTAGACAAAATGCGCAATGTCTTCTGCAACATGGAGGAAAGCACAACGCATCAGGATTAGAAAACAGTCAAACTCCGGAAGAGGCGCTTTCGTATATTGCCATTGTCGTAGTCTATAAGAATTGGGTTTTACCTTTCTTTTTCCATTTTTATTTGTTTTCGTGTTAAATTTGTGTGTTTTTTTTTTGTGTATAGCTGAAAATGTATTTTTCCGTTTCATTGTTATGCTAATACTTAAATAAGTATAAATATTGATTGACTATAAGCTAGTTGTTTTAAAAGTAATTAATGAATGAGTGGTACAACCACTCCTTAGATATGATCTTGTATCCCTGCGTTAAAGAACCGTGAACCTCAGCATTCAAAGTTGTCTGTCATAATTCTTAAAGTTGAAGTTGACAAACTCCTTTCGATATGCCAACGATTGATCTTGCTTGTTTCTCTATTTTAATGTTTTTATTTTTTATTTTTGCACATTACTACAACTCCCCAGACATATGTTTGTACTTCCCTATCTGAGAAACATGTATCAAGATCTAGAGACACCCACGTCCACATCCACGTCTCTGGCCTCTTATGCGTTGATTAATTTGCTGCCCTCGAGGCATACACACAACCATCCAATCTGCTGGTACTTGTCGCACTAGCTTTCGTTCTTTACTGCTGCTGTTCGTATCGCAACTAATCCGGTAATCATTAATTAACTGTTCAATCAAATCCGATACACTCGAATGCCGTCGTCTGTCGGCTCTCGGGGATTATACGCTTAAGAAACAATAATTTCTTCTTGGCCATTGTCTGCATAATTTAGTGGCTTCTGATTAATTTTATTTATGGCATTTTATTATTTTAAAAAAATTGCATTTAATTGTGCAGAAATGTATATAGGAATCGTGTTTATAAATAACACAAATGTGTTACATAAATTATTAACTTAAATGAGTGTATCAGTGTTGGGAGATATTGCAAATGCCTCGTAAACTGATCACTGTTCGAATTGTCCCACTGTCTCTCTGCCTGACCATTTGTCAGTCCGTCTGTCTGTCTGTCTGTCTGTCTGTTTCTTATCTGCAGCGTCGTCCGTTGCCAACTGCCATTACTAATAAAGATAAATGAATGTGCGCTCATTAAAAATGTTCAAAGACATTGAGTCAGGTTATTGGCTGTGTATTCGCTTTGCGGTACAAATCTATGTTCTCAACTGACTTTGGCTAAGGCTGAGGCTATGATTGGGACTGAGACTCCGACTGAGTCGGAGGCTGAGGCTGTCATGTTATATCCAATCGATAACTGTAGCATTCAGCATCAGTCAAGCGTTCAAGATCAATAGCCGTACATTTATTCTCGAATATTAAATTTGCATATGTGACTTTCAGCTCCCTGTTTGTGAGGGGTATGCGCAGTCTGTCAACTGGGTGGTAGCAGATTTCTAATAAGTTATGACAGTTTGAGGAAAACAATACTGCGAGTAGCTCAAGTAGACACAGTTCATGCATAAAACATGATCAAACATTCTGGAAAAAATATAGAGCAAAACTAGCAAAGGACAGTCCAAAGTTAAACAAGTGGCTTTGATTAAATAAAAAAAGTAATAAAATTTATTAATTTATGTACTTTTAATTACTTAATTTGATAACAAATGCGAGAACACTTTAGCTTTGCAAACACTTCAAGTAATTTTCAGCCTTGCTCAATCTTGGTGCATAAATTAGCCCGTCACTTTCGATAGTTTACAAAATTACCAACAGATTATGTTATTTTGGCCATAAAAAAAAATTCTCCCACACTCTCTAAAGCCAAAAAAAACACAAAAAAAAGAGCTGCGAGCGGTAGCTGCCACTTGTCGGCCCACAAAATCATCAGATCAATCATTTACACAAGTTAAAATAGCAACAAAAATGTTGTAAAAAACGATCAAAAGACCATAAATGAGATTGAGATCTTTTTGTGAGACCTGTTTTATCCAATCCAACGCCCCATGATACGGGTACTATATACTACCGACCACTGAATACTGACTACTGATTGCTCATAAAGGCAACTTGTCAAGCCAAAGCGATTTGAGCAGACATTTCTGTTGATTTACTATTCCAGCAGATACATAATTGCAAAAACTTGTGTATGCTAATCGATCGTCTGTCTGATTGATATGACTTTATAATTATATTTACATTTTAATTACGACATTTTAAGTGCCCTGAACCTGAACTACATACGTCTTGGAATACAAATGAATACGAATTTTCGTAAGAAAATACTATAAAAAATTAAGAAGGAAATCCACTGTAAATTGCCTTTAAAATTCTTAAGCAAATTTGTTCAAATTTATTGAACAAATATGTAAAATGTGTATAAAATTTAAAGATTTGCATTGTTATTCGTATTCTGTTGAGTCATTGCCTGTTTCGATGATATCATTGATTGTACTTTGAGTAAATATGCAGATACTGGTAATGGTAAATCTCAAGCTTACAAACTGATGTCGCACTTATCGGGAGATAATCGTGGTCAGAGTCTACATTAAGCCAATTTCAATGTCGCTCACGTAATGTGTTTTAGTAGGCCTAAACAAATTTGTCAAACAGCCAACAAATTTGGCTTATTTAAAAGAGGTCAGGGCTGTTTAAGTGCATCACGTGTCGGCATGGCCTTAGCCTTAGGATCAATGAACCAGGCACATGTGTTGATCCTGTCGGACGAGTTCATCACTTGATCAGTTGTTCATCATTTACATACTCGTCCCTGAGAGCGTTTTTGTCGTACATCAATGCACAATTTTTTGGTGCATTTCTGATGTAATTTGTTGACAATTTTGCGCTGATCCCTAAAAATAACTCATTTCTCGCCAAAATTAATAAACAATTTATTAGTTTTATGCCCAACTTCATTAGGAAAATGCAAATAAGTTGAAGACAGTGAAAAATTGAATTTCTTAGCAACATGTCCAGCCGGAAGCAGCCCTAGCAACATTTTGCAGTGTGTACGAATACGTATGAAAAACTCGCTTTGGCAACAATGAAAAACCAAAACAAAAAACCAAAAAAAAAAAAGAAGTTTGAAAAAAAAAGTTAAAAAACAAAAACAGAAACGAACTGAGTGTCGGCAACGGCTCGTCGGCTCGTGCTTCGGTCGTCTCTGAAACCAGCTGATGCACTAGAGTCGTCAGTCGGTGAGGTGAGTCGGCGAATCGACGGCAAATCGGGAGATTTCAGTGACTGAGACCTGAGACCTGAGACTTTGTGCTGATGCTACCACATTTGCTGCTTTCAGTGTGGCCCGTGTCTCCAATGTGTTTTGTCACGCTTTAAGCGCTCGCCCTCGGTACCAAACAACGAACAACCAACAAGCAACAAGCAACTCGCAAAACATCACAGCACCAAACACAACAATAACAACAACAACAAACATAACTACGTATGTGCAGTGTCAACTGATGATGTAAAACAAATAGAAAAAAATATATAAACAAAATAAATATTGTATAATAAAAGATAACAAAAATGCAATGGTGTCAAAAAAGACAGGCAAACAAGCAAACAAGCAAACAAACAAGCAAACAGTCAAACAAACAGTTAGACAGACAGACGTTGTTCTAGCTAAGTGCAGTGTACCATAAAAAAAAAGAAAGAAACAATTTAAACAATTTAACAATAAGTCAAAAAAAACTGAGTAAAACGATAAAAATTCCTTGCCCAAAGCTAAACAAAAGACTTAGGCAACAAACTTGCGTGCAGCAATGCTGTCACAGCCTGTAGGCAGAAATTCAACCACAACCCAAAAAGACAAAAACTGTTAAAAACTAAAAAATTAAACAAAAAAGAGTAATACTCAACTGCTGTCAAAGTCGTGTTAAATTTATGCAAATAAATAAATCAACCCAAGAGCCTGCCAAGGAGGCGTTGTTGTCGCTGTCGTTGTCGTTGTCGCCTTTTCTTGCAGCACGCACAGAAAAAAAAGAGATAAAAAAAAGTTAATAACACACTTAAAGTCGTACATAAATCATGTATGCAAAATTCGGGCAACAAACCAAACCCAAAAAATATAAATAAATAAAGGAAGGCAAAAGTTAACACCGCAATTGTTACTAAATTAAAATATTAACAGAGGAAAACAAAAAACTTGCACAAATTAGAAGCACCTTGAAATGAGATTTTAAAGGCCTTTTAATGCACAAAGTACTCATTCATTCATTCACTTATATTCATATTCATAATCACGCTCAAACACATACATAGTTATATAGTGCTTTATGTGCCGGAAATGTTTGGCTTTAACTTGTATGTAGTTAATTGCAGGCACTTACAGTAGGTACTCGCACCTAACGACTTTTGTGGGCAAATCGAATGGAGTGTGGTCTCGTAAAAGTCACCCATAAAAGAAGCCCATATATGTACTTAAACTGGAAATGTCAATCAAAACATCATCGACATCTACACAAATAGTTTTAATGCAAATCTCTCTAATTAAATCTAGTTCTTGTACTAGTTTTAGTACGAGTTCTAGTTCTGTTGCATGCTGCACTCAAACAAGTTGCGATTTAATTAAAACATTAACTCATCTCAACTAAACTAGTTTATCGAGAATATAAAACTAAAACTAATTTTAATTCTAATTTGATTAAGGAATGTTTGTGTGTCTAAAAGGTACACCTTTGGCCAACTTTATAGGGCCATAAAGTTAGTCAAGTCTTCAAGAGGAACAACTAAATCACTTAGATTCAATTATTGGTCACTTTAAATTATCACGTTTTCTTGTATCGGACTTTAATCGTGACACGGTCAGATCAAACTTCTTGTTTGTGCACTCAGAAATTTACGATGGCAATTTTCAGTGACTTGAAACCGCCAACACTTGAAATGCGTGACATGTGCGCACAATTCGACTGCATTTGCGACACTGAAAGACCAAAAAAAGTCACAATCCAAAGCAATTTAAAATTACTCGCACTTTTAAATTAAAAATAAAATAAGACAGCGCCAAAAAAACAACAAGAAAATTGTCATTTAAATTGTTATTTACGCAGCCAAAGTTGACTCAAGCCAAAAAACAACCAAAAACAGTCAAAAAAAAACCTCAAAAATGTTTGACTAGGTCAGTTTGAAAACGTAAAAAACGTGGTTTATTATCAGGTGTCATTTGGTGGTAGATCTATTGACGAGTGTGCGCAATTGGAACTGCAAAAAAGACAGAAAACAGAAAATTGTCAACGTCACCAATGCAATCAATCGAATATTCACTGTAGCAGTAGGGTCCAGTCTAAGCCAGGCCAAAAGCAAAATGCTGATTGCATAATGAGTGCGGACAGTTAATTTGATATTGCCTCAAATCAGATTTGATTTGATATTGTCACATTGAGCGTCATAGTACAAGTCATTCAATATGCGAACAATGCCGCGCGTCTACAATTACAGTCCGAGTTTAAGTCCGAAACCGAATCGGAATCGGAATTGGAATCGCGAGTCGGAGTCGGAGTTGGAATCAGAGTTAGAGTAGGAGTTGGCATCCACGACTAAGTCTCAATGAAAATGTTTTCATAACTAACAGTGCTGTGCAGCTGCTGTGCAACAAAAGCTAATAACAATCATTATTAAACAACTTAAAATAGAGGACAGCAACAAATAAACAATTAGACGAGAGTGTAATATCAAATGCGAAATAATTGCCACAAAAAAAATGACAGCGACAACGCCAACGACCCTCAAAAAGGCAACTCGATTATGCGTATAAATTGCAAATTATAAATCATTGAATATATTAAATAACAGTAACAAAATACATTTTAAATATTTACAGAAAAAATCGCATTAGAAGTTATAATTTTTTGATTAAAAAGTATTCAATAACAACAACAAAAATGGTAAGTTAAATTAAATAAAAATATCTAATAAATTTATAACTGAATTTAAATTATAAATAAATGTTAATATAAGCTTTACATTGTTTAAGGAAAGGAATTTGCTTCAGTTTGTCAATAATAATTTACGGCAAACTCGAACTGAGTGTTAAACTGGGTGCAAAACGAAACAGTAACAAAGTATATGAATATATAATTACTACTACATATATAAGCGTGTGCATGCTCTGAATGATTCGCCATTTCTCACACTTATTACTGAAAGCCAAAAAAAAAAAAAAAAAAAAAATTAATTTAAATTTTTAATAAGCTCAGGCGCACGATCTGATTTAATCAGCGTAAGAGAATTGTCACACACACGACGCTGAGAGATATAAGGCAATCTCATAATCACGACCATTGGGCATTGCCAAATGCCATAAAAAAGAAGACTACAAGTAACTCGTCATCTCATCAGTCTAATCAATGTCTTAAATCCAAGTCATATGTGTATCATGTTTCTTATGGCTCAGTTTACAAGGGTATACAAAAGTTTTTCAAGATTTAATTTAACTCTGTTGTTTGTGCGGTACAAAACAGCAATTGTCTGAAGGCAATGACCCACAATGGTTGTTGTTTTTGTAGCTGTTGTTTTGTTGTTGTTTTGCTGTTGTTTTGCTGCTCATTGTTTGCAATATTCTTTGGTTTGTTCCTCTACCGTTAGCGAAAAGCTTCTGTCGATTCATTGACACTGTCGCTAGTTTGTGTCTTAAGTCTTTTGTATTTACAACTCTTTTTCATAAAAAATGTTTTTTTTTTTTTTTTATTTTTTGCACACCGGAAACATGTTTGCTGCGCTCTTAGTGAAATCAGCGTCATTAACTGTCAAAAATGCACAAAAATAAATCTCATCATTCAAGTAATTATCGTTTCGTTATTCTTCTTCATTTTTCTCGTTAATCGTTAATTGAATTTTGTGTTAGTTTATTTCTTGGCAAATTTGTTGTAGAATTGAGCGTATAATGAAAACATGTATGCAATTTAACTTCCTTAAAAAAAACTGATACATGATTGGATTAAGTAATTTGTTGATGATTTTGAAATGGAATTGAATTTATGAAACGCTTCACACTCTTATCTAAATGCTATTAAATATTTCTTGTCAGTCAATTAAGTTATGGAAACAAGTTAATTTCCATTTTCATTGTGTTGCTAATTTATTTCCATTTAAAATTCATAAATAAATATTTTGAGACCTCAGATTGCTTAACATATTATTAGTTTGTAATTAGAAATGATTATGTTTATTGATAGTCGGTTTGTTTTAGCTTTTGACGTTTTTATGATGGAATTGTCTTGACCAAAAATGCATGCAAGTTTATGCAAATGGCCAAATGAATTCGTTTAAAATTCTCAATTCGAATTCAAATATTTTGCTAAGTAAATTATGCAAATTACTCAGTAGTTTGTTGGTCTAAAGCTTTTGTTTGTTTGAAACATGTTTTTCCGCCTCGAAACAATAATACTTGTACTCGGTCAAATGCAGTTTTGTTGAATGGCCAAACAATTTCAGTTAACGGTAGCACGTTGACCTCTTGGCCAGTTTAGTATTGGTCAGCAAGATGTGGTTCGATATGCTACTAACAAAAAATTGTTAAAAACTGTAAAACTGTTAAGTGTACTATGGGCTATTTCATTGTCCATTGAGCGCTTTGATTTATTTATTTATTTTCCGTTTTCACAACACTCAAATTCCAGACAAACGTCGAAAAGTTCAAACAGTTAACTGTCTGAGAGGCATTAACTTTGTTTTTGGGGAGGTTTGTAACCACTGATTAGCCATAGTAGTAGTAGTAGTTGTTGTTGTTAGTTTGAGTTGCGTTGCAGATTTATGATTAGCGCCCAGTTAGCCTCAAAGCCAAAACAATAACGAATGAAGGAGACGCAGACGCAGACGCAGACGGAGACGCAGTCGGAGACGCAGCTCAGTGCCCTACTCAAAAATGCAAGTTATTATGCTTTTTTTTTTGAAGGTTTTTGCGAAATGGTTACGCCCCCAAATGCCACAAATTCAATGAGCCTTGCTCTTATCGACTTGGTCAATCAGGCAGACAGACAGACAGACCAACGGACCTGTAGCTCCAAAATGTTGCAAAATTATTTAATTTATTTAGCTTTTTCCCAGACTAGCCAAAAGATGCTGCAGCTTAACATACTTCCATTTAAAATTCTGCTAAAAGAACAAACAAGTTTCGTTTTTCTTTTATTAAGTAATTAATTTTTGTAGATTTCGCTGTGAAATCTTCCTAGAGGTCATGTCTACAAATTGCCTGGGAATCTCACACAGAATCACACACAATTTAAGCTTTATGGTAGTTAAAGCTTAAGGAACAGCATTGAGCTGTCTACTGTACACTATACTGAATGGATTTTAAATTTCATTAACCCCATTTGGCTTCCAAGGGGTTCAAAAGTGGCAACAAAATATAGAAATATGCGCATTAATGGGCAACGTAATTGAAATCAACATGATGTCTATTTATTTATTATGTTTTTTTTATTTTTTATTAAATTTCGCTTATTTATTCATTGATTTGCCTGATTGACTCCCACGTAATTTTTTCTGTTTGACTTTTGCCTTTGCAAATCATTTTCGGGCATCAATAATTTTAATCTTCCAATACTATATACATATATATATATATATGAGTGTGAGTGTGTATAAATGTATACAATTTGTGTTTATTATTCTTTTGTTAAGCCAAAATACGCTTGTAGAGTCTTATAGCCTGGGAACATGTTGGCAATTAATCAAAATGCATAAACAAAATTTTATTTTTGGCATCGATTTGATTTCTGTTAGTCTGGAATGTGTGCAAAAATTGTTGTTGATCGATTGCTGTGAGAGTTGTGCAGGAATAAAGGTCGGTGTATTTTATATAAATTGCTGGGAATCTAAATTGATGATGATATTGCTATAATTTTCCACAACAACTTACCGAAACTGACATTCTAAATGCTGAATTTAGAAATGGATTGTATTCGTACATTCACTTGCCAAAATTCACGCCAATCAACTATCATAATTCAAGCATCTTCTTGAGTATGCGATACACGACATCGATATCAAGTCGACAACGCGATCATCATCACATTTCTGATTCGAATACTACATTCAAAAAACGTGTACACTCGAAATGCCTTACAAGGTTGTTAGCTTTTTTTTTTGGTTTTGGTTTTGTCGGCAAACTGCAGGCAGAGAGAGAGAGAGAGAGAGAGAGACTTGAATTATGGCTAATACTTGAGACTTGAAATCTTTTGGCCAAAATGCTGACGAGGAAGCCGACAATGTATTGAATGGAACAATGCTGATTTTTGCGTTTGTTTCCAGTTCGAGTACAGCGGGTAATGCAACGAACCGAAGCTGAAATTGTAGCCAAATTCAAAACCAAATCTAAAGCCAAGTTACCGATCAATGGCTTAGACCAGAGGCGAGACCTATGCCAAAAACATAGTTAAGAAAAAAACTAAAACGTACAAATGTTTTAGTTGTTAAAACATGAAACAAGTTTGTGTCTATTTCTTGGCTTCTTGGCGCGTTGAAATTGGCCAACATTAGGCTGTGACAAATGAGTGGAGCCGCGAAAAATGAAACCAACTATTCGTAGTAACAACAGCTACAAACAGCTATAAAAAATCACAGTCAACATCGACATGGCTATCAAAAATGTTTGGCGTTAAAAAGCCATGTCAAAATTTAACGCCAGTTTAAATCGCGCATGCGCAGCGTTGGCCACAGACTGAGCTGTAGCTGACGGTAGCACTGTGGGGGCGATGTGTCATGTTTGTTGTTGTAATTGTTATTGTTTTTCTCACTCTTTCTGTTTATTCTGGCGTTCAAGGTCACTCGATTCAGTGCGCTAATTGATGGATGCCTTGCCTGCAATGAGCGACAATTTGGCAAACCTTGAACTTCTGCTCAGAAAAGAAGCGACTAACCAACCGACTAGAGGTTAGTGGCTAGTGGTTTTAACTTGGCATGTTAGTCAGTGTGCTTTATATGCAAATGAGTCGCATTTACCTGTGCCACGTTGTAATGCCAACTAGCAAACTAATTACCTGACACGCTTCGACTGTTTGAATGCTAGATGAAGTCATTTTTTTTGTTGCTTTTTGCTATCTAAAACCCTTTTATACATTGTGTTCTCAAACGTCTTAACTGAAGGTTAGCTAGAGCGTCAGCGTCTGTCTGTCTAAGTGTCTACTGTAGCCGAAGAACAGCCGGATGTCTTCTTTTCATACAGCGTTTGTGCGAAAAGCGATTAACATGTAAATTTAATGACCATGTACCATGAGATTACTGTGTAGAACACTAAATTTATGGATCATATATATTTTTTTGATTTTGACACCCACTTCAGATTATAAAACCAAACCACAGAGTAGTCTACAAACTACGTATTTAGAAATCAGCATATACTTACTATATATAAAGTTCACATTTCCTGTTTAAAGATGTTTATAATAATACCTTTAACAGCTGACAGTTTTTGTTCACATAATGTTTAAGCAACAATTATTTATTAATCTTTCTTTCAAAACAAATTAATCAGCAGATTTTTGGGAAGAAAGAAAGCAATACATCCGCATGCCGAACCCCCTTAAAAACACTCCCAATTTTTGCTGACTAAAGCGTTGTTTTTGAACATCATTGTATTTAAAAGTATTTTTTAAATATAGCTTACAGTTATATATACTTAAGTTTAACTCCAAAAGAACATACATAAATTTTGAATAAGAATAGATTTTTATTTAAAGTTAAGATCTTAGAAGTCACTACTTTTAATGACCTCAATGAAAGTGTATCAAATTTATGCTGTCTATAAATCAAGTCTTTAATGTCTTAGTGACGAAATTGAAAATTAAATTTGGCAGTTTATTGTATGCTTAATTGTTTTTAATCATTTATTGCCTGAAAGTGAGTTGATTAATGACTTTTCTTACTTCTACTTCGATTTTATCTCTCTTTTGGCACTTTCATAATCAAATTGTTCATTGTTTGACTGTGATCTTCTCACCTTTGGCTCACTTTCATCACCCACATCGTATGGAAAGATATTTTGTGCATATCATTATCAATTATTCATTATTCATTGCTCATATGTCATTAATCTCATTTATTATTATGCAATTTGGTGCCCGCATTGTTGCAAAACTTTATTACAATGCATAAAATAATATGAAATTAAATTTATTGAACTCTTTTAAACTGGAATTCCCCCATAAATGGTAGAAATATATTCTCCATATCAATGATTAAAGTGCAGTTCACAGTAACCCGCACTGAAAAGTTAAAAAATTTATTTAAAAAATAGTTTAGGTATTGCCCTCATAGCAAATTGAGTTATGGTTTCAATTAGGGCCTTTAAAAAATGATTATGGCATACTTGTTATTATCTTATTACAATTTAAAAACTACTTCAAGCACAATATTAATTTTTAGCTTTATTTTCTGTTGATAATGTTGTGTAATAAAAGACAATGTGCCACGTTGTAGATAAAAGATTGGACCACACCGGACAGCTGGCACCCCATGTTTGCACCCCCTCTAACCACCTACGCCCACACCCCCACCACCACCATCTCGTTCGTATTAAATTAAATCTAAGCTTGACCCAAAAACACTACAATACTTAGCACAAGTAGTAGTCATACTACTTGAACGATTTTCTAGACTTAAAGCCAAAAAAATTTCGCAAAGAAAAGGAGCTAAGCACTTAATTTGCCGCCAAAAAAAAGCTGAAATCATAAAGCCAAGCCAAAGCCAAAGCCAAGCCAAGTTATTTGATAATAAATGATTATTTTCGTGCTAAACTGCGTTAATCACATTTAATGATAATGCCGTGTAATGTGCGCTGTAATTGTGCTCGGAGTTTGTTGCGTTTTATCTTTTTTCTCTCCTCTGTTTCTTTATTGATTGTTTTTAATTAGTCTGTTAGAAGCGACACGCCCCTTAAGCGCCTTCCGACAAGACCAGCAAAGTCTAAAGGAGGCGGAGGCGGAGGGGGAGGCGCAGTGACCGATATCAAAGTGGGAGTGCCGATCCAATTAATCCAAACCACAGCAGCTGCTTCAGCTCGGGAATGTAATTTTAAGGTTCATTCAACTGTCGGCATTATTTTGACTTTATTTTCAAACTCTTGATTAAGCCGACAAACGCACAGATTCACAGCTTCTCAGATACTCAGATACAAAGATACTCAGATACAAAGATACAAAGATACAGATGCCAACTGCCAGATTCCCACTGTGCGCACTCGCTGCCTTTAATTAACCTGTACTCACACATACACTTAACCAAAATCTACGCAAATAGTGATCGTTAAGCTCCTCAACGATAATCTGCTTCTGGGAAATGAATTTACTTTAATCCCAAGTGCTCCAAAGTTTGCCAATATCTTTCCATTGTTTAATTTAATTCCTTTTCTTCATTTACTTCGCAGTGGATTTGTAATTGAATTTGTTAGACTTTTCAGCTTACACACTCGAGATTTTTTCAAGTGTAGCTTGAGTTAAGTGTGTTTCAAGTTCAGGGTCATTGTCATTATGTCTCGGAAGTGACAAGAGCCCAGACAAGCTCAGGCTATGATCATAATTGAGTGTCCATTGTTACAAAATAATTGTATTTTCTGTTTTTTGTTAGCCTTTTTTTGATGCCGTCATGCTACTTGACAAACTGGAACTGTAGCTGCCAAATTCCTGCACTTAAACTGTCTTAGATTTCAGTTGAGTACTAGAATAATTGATTCGATCTGTGATTGAGTCCAACACCTTTTCAGGTTCCCAAAATTGGTTAAGTAGTTTCAACATCGAAGTTCGTTTTTAGCATCATATTTCTCCACTTCTTTGCTGTAATTAAAAACCAAAACTAAAATTAGTTGTTGTTTTTTCCATGCCCAATGGTCCATCATAAAGTTAGCCATTAAATCGGACTGTAAAACAAGCTCTTGTATTTGGGGCTAATTGATTGCTGTCCATCTAGACACAAAATTCCCATTTGCTATGTCGACACACGACTGAAATTGCAGCAATTGTGAATATTTATTGACTAGTTTAACCATCAAAATAATATAAATATCGTAGCTGAAATGTCAATGGTTTAGCCAAAAAATCAATCAGTTTGTTGGAATCATTTGTGGAGCATTTTAAGGCGAAAAGATACCCTGGAACTCAGGGTATGCATAGATTCACAATCTCAGATCACAAAGTACAGTCATGACTCACTTGACTTTATCTTGATCTCTACGTATGTGATCTCAAGAAGGCTTGGCTACAATTCTCTTGTAATGCTAATGGGTTCCATTAAATTGGAACATGACTTTGCTGGCAGTTACAAACGAGCATGGCATACCCCATTAGCAGTTCATCACAGCTTAATGGGTACAACATCAACTAAATTGTTTTTACAGTGGAAACTAACTTATGCCACTTAGTGTTTGTATTACTAAGCTCCTGCACAAGTTCAGCATACCCCTTTGAGCACTTCTACGTTTCTACAGCGTATACAAATTAAATGTGTACACGTTAAATAATGCGCAACTCTTGCCAAACTTATTTATAGTGTTACAGCTCCAAAGTGATGTGCCATCACAGTGTGTACTAAAAGTACATGCACCGCTCACTCATTTGTTTTAAATGTTTATCGTAATTGTTAAAGTTGACACACTCAATTTGCCATCTTCTGAGCAAAATACAGAAATCCATTCGAAAAGTGTTATAACTCAGGCAGACAGTCACCCACACAAGTATACACACTCACAGACATGTGTGTACAATGGCATTGCATGCAGGTGGCATCGATAAATCACTGCTATCGATATCTTTTGTGCATACTGTCGACCGATTGACAAATTGGCAACAGACAAAATTTGGCCAAGGAGAGCGCTGAGCTGTGATTATCTATGGAACAGTGTTTCCCCCACTCCCCTACTCACCTAGTCCCCCCTTTCCACTCCCCACCCCTTTTAGCACCTTTTGGCGCGTTTCGTGTGCGTTTTTGTAGCGTTTTAAATCGCATTAGCCTGTTTAACGGCTCCTAATTGATCATTAGCAGCAAAAGCACTTGGCAGCCGGTGACAATGCTCACAATGCATAAATAAATAATAAAGTCTCATAAAGTAAACAATGCTTAAGCATTCAAACACTTTTTTTATGTATTATTTTTTCTACTACAATAAAAAATTAATTCATAAAAAAGAAAAAAAAAATTGTCGACCATAAAAAACTCGCACCTTTTTAAGCCAGAATTGAATGCAGCGTAATTAATCAACTATAAACCTATTATTAAGCAAACTATTTCAATTAACAAAGCAAATATTTTCTATATAAATATTTATAATAAACATAAATAAATGACTTTGAACTTTTCAACAAATTTTTATTAGACTACAAAGAGTTTCTAGCAGAAAGTCTGTCTTAGAGTTAAATTATGTTGAGAAATTTTAACAAAAGCAGCAAAAAGACTACAACTAACAACAATTTGAGTTGATAATAATAGTACGATAATATTTTGTTGTACTTGACATTGTTGTAAGTCATCATGTAATTAATTTATTATTACATTTTGTTGCTTTTGGAAACGAGTTCAAGTGCACTGAGTTTTGTAGCTAAATAAAGCGCATTTAATTGATTTGTATAGCATTAAAAACGCATTCGATCGGAGAGCTAAAAGGCAATGCGAATTGTGGCAGCTGCAAATAAGTTTATGCAACAGTTTAACGAATGAAATCACAAGTGGAATTTAGCTAAAGTTGGCCCACATTCTAGCCATTTATTTGTTACCCCTTTATCCCACTCTTTACAGCACTCCACTTGCCTGCTGCTAGTCATCTGCCTCGCTGCCAGCTGCCAAGCGATACGCGTGGATTGGGGCACAAACACGGGTCCAATAGTCCCACCACCGCCACGTACCACGCCCACACCGCCACGTCAGCCATATCGTGAGCCAGCGCCTGTTTGGGAGGATCAAAGCGATGATATACCCAACCCGAAGCCATATGTGTAAGTGACTAAAGTAATCCCTTTTGGCTTAGGCTGTCTTTCATTTGTGCTTCTTCTGACTTGCAGCTATGTGCTGCCGCCTCCGTCACGCCCACGCACCTGGATCATACCCGCCGGACCCTATGCGCCGGCCAACTATAACAATCAGCCGCCCAAGCGCAACTATGGTGAACTCTTGACTCCCTACAGCTCACCAGCGGGAGCTGGAGCCGGAGCCGGGGCCGGGGCCGGGGCCGGAGCGGGTGGTGTTGTCTCAGTGCCCGCGTTGGCGGCACAGTATGTGCCCGGAGTGGGCATTAAGTATACGGCGATTGTGCCAAACAAGCAACAGGGCAAATATAATATGAAGACCAAGAAATACAAGGCCTACGAGAAGGTTAAATATGCGCCATGGAACTATGTAAGACAATATGATAATCGCAAGCGTTATCTGCGCTACTGATGCTGATCAGATTAGGCAGAGTCTAAGCAGTCGTTGTCGTTTTTGTAAATTGCGTGTACAAAACAACCAAATTAAAGCCAAAACTCCCCAAAAACGAAAGAAAAACAAATTCACTCTACGCTTTTGACACTTTAAAAACTGCTTTTTTTTTTATACCTATATTTTTTGGCACACACAAGAGTTACACCTACAGACACAGACACACTCGCACACTCGCACACCCACCCAGCATTCGCAAGCACTCGCCAGCATAACGCAATCATGTTCATGTACCATTTTCATATGTCCAGCACTAGCACCAACACAGCCACATTCCATATCCACATCCACATCCATGTCCATGTTCATGTTCATGTCCATGTCATAATCACATGCATCATCTCTTTGCAGTTGCAGCTGCTGCCAGTGGAGGAGCAGCCGCTGGAATGGCAAGCGCCGCAGGAGGAGCAGGCAGAGGAGGGGAACGTGGAGCAGAAGCAGCAACAGGAAAGGGAGGAGATGGAATTGCCACAAGAGTCAGGCAGCTCCTCCACAACTGCAGTGCCCAATAGCAGTAGCAGTAGCACTACAGAAACAACGACTACAAGCACAACACAAAAACCAACAACAACAACTGTTGCCACAACAACAACAACAACACCAGCAACAACAACTGTTAAGCTGGCACATGAGAAGAGCGCCTATCTGAAGAAGCACAACAAGCTGAAGAAGCTGATCGAAAAGATGCAGTTGCAGGAAGCAGAAGCTCAAAGCAACTCAGCGCTGACCTCAAGTTGAGCAAAGAAGAGAAAAAAACAAAAAAACAACAACAAAAAAAAACACAAAAAACTTAAAGAAAATTAAAAAAAAAAAGAAACAGAAAAAAATACACAACATTTACTTTAAGACTTGCCCCAAAATTTGTAAATACATAATAATAAATCGAATAATGTTTCGTTAACTCCTTTTGATTTGACTCTTGACTCTTGACTGTCTCGATTGCATAAACCCAAAAGATTTTGGTAAGAAACTTGGCCCGTCGCGTTGCGTTGCGTGCAGTGGCAAAAACGGCGCTAAATTGTGCTTTAATTGCACACATTTGCTGCATGGCATAAAAGGGTAAATAGTCACTTACGTGGACACAGCAGTCACCAGCGGCAAGGTAAATTCATAACGGTCTAAACTGTGGTCTAAACTGTTTGCTGTTCACTGATTGTGTTAACTGAAACCATGATTGGTACTTTCTTGAACGGCTTTTTATAGCCGTCAGCGAAATGCAATTAGCCTAGGCAATTAGCCGGCTACTCTTGTGCGACCCATCATTTAAATGTCGGTTCCCAAGTTGATCACAGAGCGGCAAACAACGCAGACAGCGACAACCCTGACCGCTGCACAGCATCAACGACATCATTAGCAAAAGCAGGCGCAGTCGCTGGCTCAGTCGCTGTCAGCGTCGCTGCAGCAGTCGACGTCGCAGCTAGTAAGCAGAAGTGGAGTGTGATTAAACTGACACTTTTTTGTGTATTTATTTTTTAGCTTTTTTTTAGCTTTTTTGTAGCTTTTTTGTAGGTGCAGAAGTCATTAACCGCTGCTAATTTTCATCGCATTGTCAACGGGTTTTTATTTTGATTTTTTAGTTGACTTTAATTGCGCGCGCTTTACACACACTCAAACTCACACACACACTCACACACTCTCTCACACACACTCATTAATAATAATTAGGTTTACAGATTTAAAGCAGAAACGTTAAGCAAAACTCTTTAATTAAAACACAATCGACTAAAATTAACAACAAATTAATCTGTTTAGGTCTGAAAAGTGTCAGTTTTAAATAAATAATGTTAAAATATAAGACACTGACAATTAGTTATTTTTATTTAACTTTCTTTAGTTATAATTAAACTAATTTATGGCAAATAAATATGTTGAAAACTGACATTTTTTATGAATATATTAGAAGAGTTTTAAACGCTGTCATAAACCCATAAATTCAAGGTTTATTCACATCGTACAAAACTGATTAATTTACCATTAATTTAAACACTTTTAAGCTATAAAGTAATCAAAAATTTAAACGAGATCACAGTCCAAAGGAATTCTTGGCACTTTATTTCAATTTTGGAATCAATTAAATGTTTTTAATTTGTTTAAATTATTCGAGTGAGTTCTCTTGTATTTAAATATATTTTAACATGTGTTGTTTTGATTGTTATCCATTCGGTTTAAATTAAATATTTGCTGCTGCGGCACTGAAGACAAATTTGTGTAATTTAAATAAAGCGTTGAATGCATTTGTTGATTGGAATTTTGTGGGGAAATTAAGAGTGTGAGAAACAAATGTTGAACATTTTGCAAGGAACTTAAATCACATAAGTCTAACGACAGCTGTAAACAGGAAATTCCAGACCTTTGCTTCCGTTTAGATGCCAGAGTTGGCACAGTACTTAATAAATCTGTGTTTCCAAAAGATTTTGAAACAGTTTTGTCTAGGAAAATAAGCAAAAATTAAACAAAAACTAATTTGATTTCATAAATTATATATATTTATATTTTTTAAATATTTTTTAAGGCTTTATTTTAATAACTTTTTAAAGCAAAATAAATACTAATTTTTTTAGCTTCCAAATAACGTTTAATAAAGACACAAAAATTCTTATAATTATAACAAATGCTCATACTTTCAGTCTCAAATAATAAAACTTATTTCAATCCTATTTTTCATAAAAATCTTACCAAAAAATCTCTGTGGTTTTAGCCAAAAACTAGACCTCTTAGAGCTAAAGCTCTTCATAAAATTCGCACTTTACCACTTTACAGCAGCCAGGCTTCGATGCAAAGCTATGTGTATGATTGTGCCATTAAAAAACTCTTGCAAAAATAATAAAAAAATTAAATATTTTGATAATTGTATGTGGCATGCAATAAGTCTGGATCACCCTTCACCTTTGGTTGATGCGAGTTTCGTCATAATTACTAAATTCGATATGACTACGAGTATTTGCACATAAGAGTATGAGACTGTTATACGTTGCGTATGCGCAATATGCAGCCCAAATCCCAATTGCAATCCCAATTTAAGCCTAAAGACGTGTTGTTGCTGTTGTTGTTGTGTGCAGCTGGCAAAATTAATTTGATTAGAAACGACAGAAAACGAGTTGGTTGTAAAAAATTTGAAACTCTTTATATTTTTTTTGGAGGCATTCAAGCTGAAGTTAAAGTCTAAGCTGAATCTGAATCTGGCTAATAAAGCTGCCGCTTTTGGCTGGACTAACTTCCTAGGCTTTGGCTACTGATGCTGATTACACAGTCACGTTGTTAACTACATCTTCACGGTGCACGGAGAGCAAAGAAACAGCAGCAGCAACAACAACAACAACAACAACAACTACAACAAATGAAACCTTGCAGCGTGTGCTGCACTGTGGCGCAATCGAATCGAATCAGAGCCGACATCTTTCACACTTCGTTAAAGGTAACGCGGGCAAAGCCACCGCCAAGGCAATTTATTGTCAAAAGCGAGCAGCGATAAAAAGTTCGCAAAAAAAAAAGGCTAGAAAAAACTGCAATATGCACATTATGGCCAATAGTGGAGGCCGCTTATGGTTGGCTTGTCTGTGTGAATGTGGCCCTAACGTGACGGGCCACGCCACACGGGCTTGATTATAACTGACCCGTCATCAGACTCCGACCGTACCCCATTTTTTTTGTTTCTTGGCGATTGGTCCGTTTATGAGCCCTGTCTATACAGATCAAACAACTTTCTTTAGCTCTTGCATCACTTTTTCTTTGTATTTTTAGCCAGGCACGTTTAATTTTAAATACACAGATTTATACAAGCGACACGACGGCAGAGCCATCAGCATGGCAAACAACGAGTTGGCCAGCCTTAAAGCCAGGCCTTAACAGCGGCATCAGAGGCAGAGTCAGCGGCAGAGGCAGAGTCAGAGTTAAAGCCAGGCCCATTCCGATTCCGATTCCAGTTCCCATTCCCAATCCCAATCCCAATCCCAGTCTCGATTCCCAACTTACGGAATTGGATGTACAGTTCGCAGTTCATAAAAATCAATGCCCTTTTGATTAGCCACAGCTGGTAATTGAGCGTTGAGTTGGGTATTTGTGTTGTTTTTGTGAAAGGTTCATTGGATACCCTATAATAGAGAAATTGTTTAATTAAGCACCTGCACCTTTCAATTGGCCATGGGCATTATTACGCATACGCCCCGTGGCCGCTGTAAGGCAATACGAGACAACTAATGAAATTACACTTGAAAAAAAGGTGTTATAATAAAAATATATATCTTAAAAAATAGAATTATAGTAGGAAATATGTTTAAGAACTAAGCTTTATTTAAGTTAGCACTAATTAGACCTTTTCTTCTACTCTTTTAAGTATTTTTTAAGAATTCCTTTCGTTTTTTTGCTCAGTGTAGACATTTCTTTGCGCCTCATTACACAATTCGCTTGCAGGCAAACAACAGCCGCAAAATCGAAAGCAGTCAAGCATTCCGACTGATTTTAAAAGCCAAAAATTGCCAGCATAAAGTTCAAATTTTGAGTTATTAACATGAAATTATTGTCATAATTCAAAGGGGTCGACTTTAATAACGGAGCATCTGCTGACTTCTCCTAACTTGGCCAAAAGGCAAAAGAGTGGTCTACAACAGGCAGAAGGACAAGGAGACTGAAGACAGCCGTCTGGCAGACACTAGGCCAACAAAAAAACTGAAGCCAGGAAATACAAGTTTGCTGTTAGAGCGTGTTTCCTTTGGCTTATGTTATGGCTAATTGCAAAACCCGAAAATCATTTTGCTCTCTTTTCATTTTCATTTTCAATTTAAAAATTTCATTTCTTTTACTACAAAGCTGGCTAATATTAAATACTTAGGCCAAGAGACAGCGACAGTTAACATGTGGCACATGTTTATTCATAATAGTGGCTGCAACACGCAATGTGGAGCCGGTCTGGCTACGACTGTGGCAACAACAGTTAGACGACAACGTGCTCATATAGTTAACCTGGCTAACAGAGTCAGTCAGTCAGTTAGTCAGTTAGTCAGTCAGTCAGTTAGTCTGCTAGTCAGTTAGTTGGCCTGCATCCCGACGCCCCATCAATGCGAAATAAAAGCACTTTTTTTCTATTGATTTGTAGCCAGATTTCTTGTTTTCCTTGCACTGTTTACATAATGAAATGGCCTCGCTGTCTTCGTGCCAACTATGTCCACTTTGTCCACTTCGGCCAACCGCAGAGTTGTCCAATTGTCCCACTGTTCAGTTGTCCCGCTGTCCAGTTGCCGTTGCCACGTACAAAGTTTGCACAGTTATGCGGGTGCTTATCTCACATGCGATGCTCGTAACCACATATGAATCTGTGAGCGAGAGCGAGAGCGGGAGAGAGGAAGGTAGAAAGCGAGTGAGAGAGCGGAGTTCGAAAGAGGTAGAAGAAAGAGAGTGCGAGATGGAAGTAGATGCTAACCTTATTCAATGCTTATTGTTGTTATCGCTGCTGTTGTTGTCATTGTTGTTGTTGTCGTTGCTGCTGAGACCTCGCAATGTCGTGGAACTACCGTTAAGTTGTAAATGTGCAAGTTACGAGTGCTGTTAACTGCACTGAGCAAAACTAAAACTTAACGATGTATTAACTTACATTGTGAAAGAAAATTAAGAACGGAAATTCAGCAAAAAGTTAATGAGACATAACAAGATTAAAGCCAAGATAGCTGTTTTAGAAACCCTATATATACAGTAAATATAAAGTAAGTAACTAGTAAAGCTAATAAAGGCACAGAAGTCTTAAAAATAACTATAAAATTAAACAACAAATTGTATAGAGCTCTTTGATGTACATTAAATTAATAAGAAAATACGAAGAAGCGCTCTTAAATCTATAGTTTATATAAGTATATATATAATGTTATACATTTTATATGCGCCTAAGAGTTCTTCATTGTATTATGATGTATAATACTATTGCCTTTAATTGCCTTTTAAACAAATAAAAAATGCAAAGTGTGTATTAATTGCAATGGCCAATTAAAATGCGCCTAAGATTTAAATTAAAGAAAAAAATTAAAGTGAAAAAGAGTCTTAATGTGAACAACAACAATTCGATTTGGCCAACAAAAGTGAACGAAACGAAATTGAAAACGTGAACCAGTTTTCAATGAAAAATTTACATAATATGCTCCAAATAGGCAACAGGTAAATATAAATCTCCAGACAGGTCAACAGCATAAACAACAACAACAACAACAACAGACAGTGAGCCAAAGCAATGACACTGACAATTGTATGCGAAACTTGCGGAAAAAGGCCAAAACTCAGGCCCATAAAACCCCCTTACCCCCTCTAAACCCCCTCTTACCCCCCTACTAACTGCAATGCAAACATGCAAATTGAAGTTCATGGAAAATCAATTGCATGAAAGTCGCTCGAGACCAATTGGGAAAGGGGAACTGTAACTCAACTCGCTCTGTTTATGATTTAAGCCTGGCTATTTATGTTATTGAACTTTGCTTTATGCAAATTGAAATTTACAGTTAACAGTTAACTGTTAACTGTTGACTTTTTATTTTGGTAAGTAATTTTGGCAGTTTTTAGAGCTAGACAAAAAAGGAAAGGCAGCTACAAATACTTGAGCTTCATCCTTAACACTCACTTTATGTGACTTGTTAGATGTAGTGTGTGTGTGTGTGTTTGTGTGTGTGTTGTATCATTGGCACACACTTACAACTGCCACGCTTGCTGTCTAGTGTTTAAAGTACACTTTGGAGTTTAGTATTTACCATCTACAGAGTATTAGTATTTACCAGCTTTGCCTTTAGCAACAAATTTGGGCTTTTATGTTTTATCAAAAGCAACTGCTAAACATGCGAACCTTTCCATGAATGTAGATTAAGTTGGCAAATTAGTTCAGTTGATCAGCTGAACAGCTCTACAGCAGATTTGGCAATCCTTTAGCAACATTAACTCCATCCCCAACTCCACCCCCAACTCCACTGCTGCCTCCTTCTGTTGCTAATTCTTCTCTGAGTCTACTGCAATTCCACCACCTCCTTCGACTCCAGCACCTCCTTCGTCACTTTGTCCGCAGCTTTGTTAGTCAACTTTTGGCGCTTTTGTTCAACAATAATTGCAAATAGCTCACTCTTATGAGCATGTTCATGCGCTTCTACACTGCAAAAAAAAGTGGAGCACATATAAATTTAAAGAAATTTTTAAACAAAGTTTTTATTGTTATTTTTAACCCATAAATTTAAATCTATTTAGAACTAGAAGCAATAAATATTAAAAACAATTTTTTTTTGCAGTGTATGCTCCCCATTCAATAATGCCTCCACCTTATGAGTTAACAACAAAAGGGCATGATGCCGCAGTTTGTGTTTTTGAGCCACGAATATAAAAAAAAAACAGGCCGTAAGTCGCTTGTAACCACAAATTAGTTTGAACACCATAAAAAGCAGGCAACAAAACTGCAACAACAACAACAACAACAACAGAAACAGCAGCATTAAAACCTTGCAAAATTTCGAAAAATGAAAAAAATGAAAACCCATGGAATAATCAGCAAGAAAAAACTAGAAACCCGTTCAAAATCAGTTGGAAAATCAGTTGAAAATTTTGTTGATTTTATGTAGTTTTCAATGCTGATAGCAAAAGTGACGCATCATATGGGAAGCTCATTGTTGTTGTTGTTGTTCTTAATGCTCATGAGTCAATAGTACAAAGAGGGAAGCACACACACACACACACTCACACACACACACACTCACACACTCTTCACATTTACAACTCATTTTGCAACATATTGAAAACGTGCCGAGACAATCTCTTTAAAAGGGTCTTGGTCGTGTTATGTTGTATCTAATGGATACATATAGTATCTGTGTGTATCTTAAGAATCGCCAAAGATGTTTGCACAATCTAAAAATCAAAGCAACAAAAAACAATAATCAAATAAATAAACAAAAAACAACAACTAGCAACAAAATAGAGCCATCAACAAAATGGATTTCAAAGGCATTTTAACCGCTTTTTTCCAGCCATCATTTAGAGTTAGAGCTTAGAGTTTTTTGCTCTGCCAGTTTAATTAAACAAAATCATTTTTTTATTTACATTTTTATATTGTTAATGCATTAACCGCAAATGGAGTTCAAGAGAGTCTGAGTCTGAGTTTGAGCATAAAATGCAATTTATTTGTGGTTGATTTTTCAGTTTTTTGCTTAACTTGGTCGATTAGGGTTTCTATTAAGAGTTTAGCACGTGGCTAATTCGATTTTGTGTTAACGGAAATACTCATCGTAATTGTTTGAAAATTAGTTTAAATGCCGCTTAATTAAATACAATTAAATATTTAAGAATATGCTTAATAACAATTAAAATTCTTTACGTTTAAGTGTTGGTTTTTATCTCTCAATTAGTTAAGATAAAATTTCAATGGGAAATTATAGGAAATATATAAAATCTGTACTTCAATTTCTGGTTTTATCTGACCTTGATTGGCTCTGATTTTTTTTTATAGCTAAAATTTTAAACGCAATAGCTTGTAAAAAGCCGTTTAAATTAACAGTAAATATACATTAAATAATTGATTAAAACCGGAATCAATTAAATAATGTTCCTTACTCAACTGATGGCCCAAAGACCTCTTGATAATCTCTATCTTAACATTATCTAAAATAAATCCAACAACTCCCAAAAGCAATTATCGCACATGGTGTGACTATAATTCTCTAAGCTGATACACGATAAGATTTATATATAAATAGCTGTGTAACTGGTTAGCTAGCAAATTGTTTAATAAATATATATTTTCCACTTTAAAGCCAAGATTTTTTTGCTTTTTGCTGCGCTTTTCACTGCTTTCCCTCTCTCTCTCCCTAGGGCTTTTTCTTGTCTTTAGACTACTTTTCTTTTACATAATGTGGTTAAAGCCCTTTTCAATTTGGCGCCCAAAGCAGTAGCTCTACTTGTTTTAATCCATAACATTTTTTTTTGGTAATTTTGTTAACCTCAGTGGTGAGCACAATAGTCCACATACCACCCATCAAACATTTCTCGGCTCACAAAAATGAGGCTTAAATTATTGGCCTGGCATTTAACATGACAGCCACATTAAATTGTCCACTTTGGCAACCTGTGCCGGCTCCATAAACGAGAGTGTGTGAGAGAGTGTGTGTATGTGTGTGTGTGTGTGTTTTAGAGCTGGGAAAACAGCGGTCTTTACGATGGTGGTAAAAAAGTGTTGAAAAAAGCTCAACAGGGCAAATTTTATTTAATTTTTAAAAATTTTTTATAATTAATTAATTTATTTAAAACTTATATTTTCTGCTCCTAGTTTATTAAATTAAATTTTAAAAATATGTCGATATTTTCTAATCCACCCAAACTATAATAAACTTTAATATTTTTGCCAGCTCTAAACTGTATTACACACATATTAGCCAGTATATAAGTAGGCATAAGCAAGTTGGCTGCCGGCGTGGCTATAATTGAGGTTTGGTGGCGCTGACACGGCCCGGCCCGAACCGTCTTGGCCTGGTCCGTATCAGTGCGGGCATCGCCGGAGGCTTTGCTTTGAGTATTTGGGCGCGCTCTCTTAAGGAAATGCAACAAACAGGCGGCAAGTCAAGATTTAAAAGATTTTAATTGTCACTTTCGTCGGCTTTTCATTGTTGTTGTTGTTGTTTTTTCTCTTGTTTTCTGTTTTCAGTTACGGAGCGAAAATTTCAAAAATTTTAATTCAAATTTAATGCACTCAAATGAGTAAGTATTGTGTAAGATTTCCAGCAACACTCTAGAGACTCTGGATGAGGTATATATATAGTAAAGTGCTCGCATTTTAATAGTTGTTCACATTGATTTGCAACTCGTAATTCAAACACTTTGTGGATCACTTTGCAATTTATATGTGCAATTTAATCTATATTTTATGCAAAACTTTAGAACTGAGTCTCAATTAGGAATCACTGGAATCACAGTTGTTTGAGCCACCGAGGCCATGAGCCAGTTTAAGCCGGCATTAAGAAGATGACGTCGGGTTGGTTGGCTAAGTAAAACAGCTAATCTGTCGGCTTTCAAGTGTTGAGCAATGATTTCAATGGATAAGCTGAATGTTTGTGACTGGAATTCACTTTTTAGTCATTGTTAGACCGGTTATCATTATGAACCAACTATATTGCCCAAGTTATTAATGTCAAAATTTATAACGAATTTATTTTGCTAATTAGTTTGTTAAAGTGTCAAATTGAACGATTTTGTTCGATTTATGCTGGCTTTTGATGCCGATCATGCAATTGAATCTACTTATTACAACTTTAAGCTTGTTTTAATTGTTTATAACTTGTGTTTAATGGGGCTTATAAGTCATAACAACTGAATGACAACATAGCGCGGTATGTGAATTAATTGAGGGAGGTATTATAATCATTCTAGAAATGGGTAGCTTTGAGAAAGTTTATGACTTGCAGCTCAAAAGTCTGCTACAGTTTTTATTTAAAAATGCAGCCTCAAAGTATGCTAGCATTTATGTACTTTTCCTTAAAGCTTAACTTTAGTGGGGTCTTTAGCTTAGGCTTGAGCCCACGATATGCTTTCAAGTTGGTCAAGTTAAGCGCGGTGTTGCCAGAGTCTCTCAAACTTAAATAGTTAGACTCTTAGCTTGTAGACCAAAACCTCCAATGACTCTAAGCTTTTCTCTCTCCCAATTCAATTGGTCAACGGAAACAGCCGGAAGAAAGCTTTCAATTGCCAATTAAGACAAACAAATAGACCAACTAAACGGTTTTAAGCCACAAAACTTATATAAGAAAACAGTTGCAGATTTTCAGACCGTAAAAAGTTGAGATTGTTTTTTGTTTTAGTTTGTATAAATTTGGAGGGAAGAGCGGAAATCGCGAGCCACGCTAACTACTCACATTGTCATTTATTTCAATAAACAAATTCAATTGGCCATGAATTATTGCAGTAATATACAAAGTAAGAAAAGGCTATAGAAATATATAAATAAATTTAATTTGAATTGTTTAAATTATAGCAAGTGCAAATTATAACGCCAACGTAGAAAAGTCAATCCGTAAGATGGAAACTGTTGGCCTTTGAGAGAAGAGCCCACATAAGACTATTAAATTATGGAACACTTTTATGGATGATAAATTTATACAATAAATGCACAGAGTAGAAAATGGTTTACCAGACTTGTTACATTATGTCACACTTTATAGGTTTATGAAGAGTGTATAAACCAGTCCATTAACACTGAGTTTTATTAATCGAAGAGGAAAATGAAAGGTTTTTTCTTGAATATTTTAACAGTATTTCCCAGTTCCATTTATAAAACATAAAATTTGATTTTTTTCTCGCTTTATTTTACAGAAAATTCACAACTTAAATTAGCATCCATATCATCATTATTATCTTACTCAGCGTCGGGTGTGTGTATGTGTGTATGAGAGAGAAAAGGGTCAGTTGACAGTGTGTGCGTGTACATGTGTGTGTGTGTGTGAATCTCTAAACGACCTCGTTAAGCAAACACACTCACACACACACACACAGAGAAGACTGTCGTGGAATCGACTTATAAACTCGTAAATCAAAATTGTTTTTTCTTTCTATACAAACTAAATACGCTTAGAGTACTTAATAGTGTGTTGTCGCATAGGGACTCGCATAGTGACCATAATGTCCATGTCCATGTCCGGCATCGTATTGTGGCACATACTCGTACTGGGCCTGATTGTAGTAGCCATCATCGTAGTCGTAGTGAATGGGCGCGGCAGCGGGCGCATAATGTTTGTTAACTTTAAATACAATAACAACAAGAAAGAAAAGTACAGTCGAGCACGCCCGACCGTAGAATACTCTCTGCATTTTATTCCCGATCATCTCAATAAAATCGATATCCGGGTATATCAATTGATACTTGCAACAAAGCACGTGTGTATGTATACACACGCATACACACTTAGCATTATTTGTATGCACGCACATATGTATGTGTGTATATGTAATACATACACAATTGGTTGGCGCAGCCAGCATTCGCGGGAAGCGCTGCCGCTAAGCTACGCAAGCACCGAAAACGTTCGCTCACATGCTTGTATGTTTCTGTCTCGCTTGCACACATGCATTGGCATTGCGTTCAATTATCAACTTTCTTACATGTCTAGCTTTTTTGTTTATTGTCCGATTTAGATGCAACTTTCAGGATAGTTTAATATATTTTGTCTTCAAACGAATGTGAAATAACAATACTGTACGATAAGAAAATATGCCTTAAAATCGGCATTGAAGTTTGCAAATTATTTTATTTCTTGTGGGAAAACGGGGCGTGGCAGTCCAAAATTTTTGATGACAATACAATTATGCCGTCTCTAGGAACCTGCGTACCAAAATGGGTGTTCCTAAGTGCCATAGTTACTGAGATATTCGCCTAAAACATCAATTTTTTACGAGGTGTTTCTAGTTTTTTGCTCATTGTGGGCGAACGGGGCGTGGCATCGAAAAAAAAAAAGATTCTTGTATTGACTGACTTAATATCGAGTCGATACTGACCAAATTCAAACTTGTAGCTCTTACCATCTCTGAAATCTGTTTGTTCATACGGACAGACGGACAGACAGACGGACAGACGGACAGACGGACAGACGGACAGACAGACGGACAGACGGACATGGCTATATCGACTCGGCTTGAGATGCTGATCAAGAATATATATACTTTATGGGGTCTGCCACGCCTCCTTCTGCCTGTTACATACTTTTCACAAACCCAATATACTCTCTCTTGCAGAGAGTATAAAAACGCAAAGAAATTATTACCAATAAATATTATCAGAGATTGGCAATTGTTGTAAATATGATTCAGCAATTGATTCCCATTGTTGTTGTCTTTTTTGTGGTATTATTTGTAAAGTGGCTCAAACGATTTTCTTTTTTTTTTTGGTTTTGGCCCATTTTGAATTGTCACGAATTTGTAAGCAGTGGAGTCAATTGGTCACAGGTGTTGTTGTTTTTCTTTAGTTTTTGCTAACTTTTCTGCTGTTGTGACTTCCTTTTCATCTGTCGTGGTTGTTGTTGTGGTTGTTGTTCATGCAAATTGCTGCTCAAGTTCGTTGCCTAAGTCTTTTGTCTTTTGGGCATTTTGGGCATTTGGCGAAAAGGTTTTCTGTCGTTTGTGGTGCGTTTGCTTACGCGATTCTTAATTATTAAAATTCCACTCACAATTAAAATGATTTTCACATGCAGTCACAACAACAATTACAGCTACAACAACAACAACAACAACTACAACAATTCCCAGCGGCAACAACGAATCATTGCGACATTGAGAAAAGATGTTGGCTTTGAGTTAAAGAAAAACTGAAAATGGGCAACACAATTTTCCGCAGTGTTTTTCTTAAGACTGTATGCTGGAAAAGCTGATGTGCTGCTGCAGTATGACATAATTAGTGTGGGAAACAAATGGAAAATATGAACTAATCTTTGTTGATCAATGTTGAGGAAAAACTGAAGCTGAACTCATGACATGATTAACAGACTTGTTGTGTGGGTGTGCCAAAGTGTGTGTTGCATTAGTCAGTGTTGAGAAATGTTACACATTTCACGATGCGATGATTCAGTTTAATCGCTCGACTGAACACACTCAACTAATTGCCAATGCAAGAGGCATTTACAAAGCGTACCTAAATCTTGTTTATATAGTGTATTATAAATTAAGTTATGGTAAACATATGCATAACTATATGGAGAAGTCAAGATGGGTAACTGATTCAGTAGGCTGCATAATAATAATCGTCTGGGGCTGCTACTGCTGTTGTTGTTGTCTTGTGTTCGGAAGCCAACACATCGTAGATGTCATCGTATTCGTCTGGGCGCAATTTGCGATATTGATTGTTAAAATAGTTGGCATGACGCCTGAACAGCTTGAGCATGCGATACGTGTTCATGCCTAGAAAAGCAACAACAACAACAAGAACAGCAAAATAAATCACAGCAAACAAAATCTATTACCAAAACTAAACAAACCACAACAACCACAATGTGCGTAAGGGCTGCTAAGAGACAGTGAGTGCTAATCCAGTTTGGCTAATTGGGAATTATTAAAATATTCTTAAGTTAAAACTCTCTTCACCCACTTACCATAAGGCGCTGGGGAGGCCACCACCACGGGAGCAGCCACATGTGGTTCGTAGTGGGTCAGTATGGGCTTGTGGGCTACAATAGGTTTTGTGACCAGCGATTGGGCATGCACAGTGGGACCAGATTTGGTGACTACAGCATTGAAACCGTGTATGGGATCAGCTGTGTAGTCCACAGTGCGTATGGAGCCATCGGGTTCGACCAGCGAATATTGACCTGTTTCGGGAAGGAAATGAAAAAGTGGGAAGGAAAATTATAGTACAGGAATTATCTACTTCTATTGGTAGACCAACATACCCTTGACAACATCGCCATCACGAGTTTCATGCTGTGATTTTACATCTCCCGTGGTGTGATCTGCCACGCCATAGTTGAACGCATATTTCGGATGATCCTTTTGGTCAGAAAATAAAAATATATATAAAAATTAACACCGATTTTGATATAGTTTATATGTAGTTTATAAGAAAATATATTTTTACTAAAATGTTAACTCCTTCAAGCAGGCAGTTTAAACTGATATCACTTTTGGTTTATAGTTCTTTTTGGCTAGCACTCACGTAGTAATCCACAGCGTATCCTGGTCGCGCTACGGCCACACTGGCGAACAGCGCCAACGAGAGGATAACAAAGCACATGAAATTTGCCATTTTATTTGCTTAAGTTTGGTTTGTTTAAAACTGTTGGTTTTTTATGTAAAAGTTTGCCTAAAAATATATAAACACAAGTATTAAATTAACACTTAATCACAATCCTTGAATGATAGGGAAATTTACTTTTAGTACTGCAACGGCAAGAGATACAAACAACGCCAAGTTCACCGGAATACTGTGGTTATTCTAGTTTCGAGTTTCCATTTAAATAAGCGCGAAATGTGCGAAAAACCAGCGACGCAGCGCAGACAAAAGCAGCGCAGTCGACGTCTAACAGTTTCAGTCACTCAACTGTAGCGACAACGCTGCTGACGTCGCAGTCGTCGTTGGCAGCGTGGTGAATATGTGTTGTTGTTGCTCTTGTTGTTGTTATTGTTGTTGGGGGCCATGTGAATGAAGTTGCAGCACGGATCGGGGGATATTGCTACACTAACCCCGATGAATGGGGTCTGGGTATGTAAGCAGTGCAAATTGGCGACAGATTTCCAGAGCTTGTGCATTGTGTATCTTTGAGATACAAATATATTTTGTATCTGGTATCCCACATAATGAAGTCATCCACAGAGGCAATCACTTTTCAGTTTCAGATCAGAATTATGGTATTAATCATAGCTTAATCATTAATTTCCTTAGCATAACGAAAGACTTGGCCAACAAAACTGGCAAATGCAATAATTATTTGCCCTAGACGATAACAAATAGTGAGCAATAAAATGTAATTTATTTTAACAACTTAATTCGTAACAAAATCACTGACAATAAAATATAACTTGACTACCTTAAATCAAATAAAAACCACAAAAATAGCAAAAAAAATCTTTAAATTCGGGTCAAGTTGCAGCGAAATAACAAGAACAATTGCTGCAATTGTTGTTGTCTTAACAAAAAGCCCTAGTTATTTGGCACATGCGAAATTCTCAGTGATCTGATTGAATGAAAACTTTGAGTATTACCCCCCTAGGCCCCTTTAGGCCCCTTTAGACCCCTCTAGACCTCTCTCTACACCACTCTAAGCCCCTTAAAGCCTCTAGGGCCCCTCTGACCTCCTCTAGGCTCCTCTCCTAGGCCCCTCGCTAGGCCCCTCTCTAGGCCCCATCTAAACCCCGTTCTAGGCCCCTCTACTCACATTTAGTCACATCTAGGTTCCCTCTAGTCCCCTCTAGGCCTCCTCTAGGCTTCTCTATAGACCCCTAGGCCCCTCTAGTCACTCCTATACCCCTCCAACCCCTCCTGACCCCTGCCTCTTTACCCCTTTAGCCAGTTCTGGCCAAGTTGTCTGTTGAAGGTCAAGCGCGGCAGCAAAGTTCAAACGCAACGCAGTTCCATTCTAGCCAAACGAATGAAAGCAAAAGCGGCTCAAAGAACAAAACACAAAAAAAATGAGACACTGGCAATTTAAACTAATTTATATTTATTATAAACTATAACTAGTTATGGTCAAGTTTTTTACTTTAACAGCTCAACAATCAATAATAAATTAACTTTGAGTCATTTTGTAATCAGTTGAATTAGTTTTAAGTTTAAGTCTCCAAAGGATGCTTAGTTTAGTTGCCTAAAAGGAAAAAGTTTTTTATTTAAATCCATTGTCTAATAAATTATAAAATGATCTAGTTAACGTAATTATAAACGTTTCTATCTCATATAATTCAGTGTCATCTTTAAAAGACTTTTAAGTGTATAATTCCCACGCATATTTTACTGGAAATATATTGAAATAATTAAAATAGAAACAAATTTAAACAAATGATTGTTAAGTTCTAACGACTAATACATGCTCTAGGTAAAAAATAAATAAAAATAATTTTTTTTTTATTTTTCAGCTAAGAAAAAGTTAGTTTTTTTGGGGGAAAACATTTCTTTATTATAATAACTTTTAAATAAATCTTTTTAAAGTAACTAAACTACCCTAAGTTAGTGTAAATTTCACACAATTTGCTATCTACTAAGCGTTTAATTAAACTAGGTACAAAGTTAGTAACAGTTTGTGGCATTCAACAAATGATATGCATGTGAATTAAGTGCAAAAGTGTTAACTACAAAAATTAAATTTGTTGTCATAAAAGATTATATCAAAGAAACCGATCAAGAATATATAACCGAGTGATTTATGGTTTCGCTCTCTAACAACAAAAAAACAGCATTCAATGACCAATAATAATGTTGAGACAATTTTAGTTGACTTCAGTTCAGATTTCAATTTATTTTCTCAGTTAGTGTCTTGGGTTTTGCTCATCCTTGAACCACGTTGAGAACGTGCCAATTGAGGTTGGCAGACAACAAACTCATTTAGATATATTGACAAACCGCAAGAGCCAAAAAAAATTGAAAAAAACAATTTGTGCTCAAGTTAATAATATGCGCTAGTTTATGCCCAGGTCAACATTTGAGGCAGTTGCCCATTTTCACATAATTAAAAAACGAGGGGCGTACTAAAGACTCTAATTAAAGTGAACAACTTCATATAAGTGCGCGAAAAAGCGAAAACTCAAACTGAAACTCAAACTGAAACTGAAACAATTTTTCTTGCATTTTCTTTTTGGCATTTAACCTTCAACACTTGCATACAATTGTCTCCAGCTACGAATTTCTGTATATTTTTTTGTATTTTGTGTAAACTTCTAGTTAAGGTTTTGTACTGCGGTTAGTTGGTAGCCAACACACACTAAAAACAAGCAAGAAAAGTACAGTCGAGCACACCCGACAGTATAATACTCTCTGTTAAGAAAATCGGTATTGGCATATTTGTCAATATTTGACCAAAATTTCAAGGGTCAAGTCTCATCATACATTTTGACAAAATGGGTTCGATTTTGAGAATTATAGATTTTGATTGCGATTAATTCTGTTAGTTGTCCAGATTATAAAAAGGTATGACTTTTTAAGATATCGCTTCATTTGGCTGAGTTATGATCAGTCAAAGTTGGGAAAATTGTGAATTTTAAATATTGAACTATGAACCACATATCTGAGGAATCTTTCATCCAAATTTGACAAAATGGGTTCGATTTTGAGAATTTTAGATTTTGATTGCAATTAATTCTGCTAGTTGTCCAGAGTATAAAAGGGTGTGACTTTTTAAGATATCGCTTCATTTGGCTGAGTTATGATCAGTCGAAGTTGGGAAAATTGTGAATTTTAAATATTGAGCTGTAGACCACATATCTGAGGACTCTTTCAACCAAATTTAACAAATGCTTATTTTGATTGACTAAATATGGAGTCAATACTGACTAAGTTCGAACTTGTAGCTGTTACCATCGCTGAGATCTGTTTGTTCATGAGGACAGGCAGACAGACAGACAGACAGACGAACAGATGAACTCGGCTTGTGTTGCTGATCAAGAATCTATATAATGTATGGGATCTGCCACGCCTCCTTCTGCCTGTTACATACTTTTCACAAACCCAATATACTCTCTCTTGCAGGGAGTATAAAAACCGCTAAAAACCCGCTAAAAAATAAAACTAAATACTAGATTAAGTCAATTTGCATGTTTGCCGCCGCCGCCAGAGTATTTGGCCAACGCAGACATGATAACTGGGAAAACTTAGTCAACGATTGTCGGCATTTTCCGAAGGTTTTTCCATATGACACATGTGCGTGCAACATTGTGTGTGTGTCTCCCTCTAACAAATGCTGGCAATTAAACAACAATAAACATGGCTAAGTATCTGCATTAAATGTGACTTACACGCTAATCCAAAGAATAAATATATATATAATTTATTAATATATTTTATTATTTTTTATGTTAAATGTGGCGTTCAGTTTGGAGCGTGTGTCGTGTGGGAGTGGAATTTCCATTATGTTGAACAACATAATGTAGAACATAAATTAAACTAAGCTTTAAAATACAATTAAGTAGATCGTTAAAAGTTGAAATATATATTTTTTATATACAACTGGGATTGGAATTATAATAAAAACTAATTTATAAGCATTTTCCAGACGCTGAAGTGAAAAATCAGCAGTTGTTGAACACAATTAAATAAATTAAAGTTATTTATTTTAATTTATTTGGAATTTGGTAGTGGAATTTATTAATAAAAAAATATTTTGTAAAGTTGGAAAAGATTTGAATTAAGATTTTAAGACATTTTACAACAAATTCTTTTTAAACCTTAGCAGGTCAAGCCTCAAATTGCCCATCTATTCTGGCGCTGCAGCTGAAGATGTGTCAAAACACTCCATGAAGTCGCTCATTTAAGCCAAATTGGTCTGAGCACTTGGCCAAGGCAATTTGAATTGAAGTTAGCCCTGCTTTTTTTTTTGCTTTTGACCACAATGACGACGATGATGGCGACTTTGGCTTGGTTTACTTTTAGCCAGACACTCACATAGTTGGTCACCTAATTTCAGCTTGTTTACACACACTAATTTGACAATGGGCAATGGACAGTGGACACCAGACTATGGACAGTGGGCAATGAGCTTTACTGTGGCACATTGTCGCTTGCAACATGCGAGGGCGACAACGACAACGACAACGACAACTTCAAGGTGCGAATGTTGCAAGTTTAAGTGGACTGTAGATATGCAGAAAGTGTGTGTGTGTGTGTGTGTGTGTGTGTGTAGGGGAGTCTGTGTGTGTGTGTGTTTGTGTGGGTGGGCATCATTGTTGTCGCTTAGTTGGACATGGTTGAGTGCTTTGGCCACTGCCGCATCTGTGTCCGAGCCAATTGACTGACCATTGTTAACAAGAGCTTGAAAATGACCCGTGGCAAATGTGTTCGCTGTAATAAAATGCAAATTAATGGCTCTCAGGCCCCCAAAGAGAAGCTGCTATAAATTTACAGCTATTGCAGTAAAAGCGGTAGAGTGAAAGAGCGAGAGAGAGCGAGTGAAAGAGAGAGCTAGTTATAGCTGGAAGTGAATTCTCGCACCTTTTGGCCAATTTGTTGCAGGCTGCTGAGCTGCTGCCACTTGCCATGCATCAAATTAACCCTCAAATAATCCAGTTAGCTTTGTTATATAATTGATGCTGACAGGCAGCGTGCATAACTACCTCGCGGAGATCATTATGCCAAAACTCTGTAATACATCTCCTCCAGCTTGCCACTCCCCCGACCCCTACACCTCCCTCCCTTCTCCACTTCTCTGAATTGTTTATTTATGCGCAATAAAAAATCAAACTTGAATTATGTCTGCCCAGTTGTTCACTTGGTCAGTTCTGTGTGCAGTTTAGTTGCCGCTCGGCATTAGTTAATTATTAATGGCATTTTTCAATTACGCAGACAGGCGGCGACATTTACAGGGCACAGTGGTGCAAACTAGTATAAAGTGTATAGATAAAAGCGGGTTTAAATGAAGCAAGAGTGTACAAGCGAAGAGTCCCTATAAAGTAGCCTTAACAAACTAAATGATTTCTGACAAAATATTGATTCGAAGGTCATGAAACAATAAAAAATTATTAGAAAATTGTTAGAAAATTATTAAAAAATTATTAGAAAAACAATTTAGATCCCCATCTGAGGATAACAGCAATAAAACACTTTTCATTCCACTTTAAGTTTATCTTAACCAAATTTTATTTTATAATTTATTTCACTTCAGCATTTCACTGCTTACAAAAAAAATGAAACCACTGTGCAGTCCACACAAAATTACGCCGCATCTCAAAGATCTCGTTGGAATTTTCTGTTAAAGTTTCAGTTTCAGTAGCGCCAGCTCAGCATTTGATTATCTATAAATTGTATTAACAACTTGAGACAGCGATGCATATCTTCAGCTTGTATCTTAATGTTGTACAGATGAAACCAAAGCACTTTTCGAGGGGAGATCCAATGAATGCAGTGTAGTTACTTGAATGTCAACAAGTCGCATCAATTGGCCGAGTGCAAAAAAGAATAAAACAGAAAACAAAAAGTCGTTAGTAACTGTCATTTATTGATGAAGAAGATTGTCACTCGGTCGTATCTACTTATATATAAACATATATATATTTATTTTGTGGCTGATATTTTGCTATAATTGAAATGTGGATGCGAAAAGGTTATTGGAGCAGCTAAAACACTAGTACAGGTTTTTTTGCCAGTCACCATTGGAGTACGGGAGACATTGAGCTGATTTTACGTGAGATTTGCGGTCAACACGTCGTATACGTTATGCGTATGTGTGATTTTTTGACAGCTAGCGGAACTTTCTTCCGGCATTTCCTGGCTAATCTAATAGAAACCTCAACTCAAGTAACTAGATGACCTTAACTGTTAAAGAACCCGGCCACAGGGCAGACGCTAAGTCTGCCAAATGGCCAACTTAAGTCTCTGACTAGGCGCTGTCTAATTAATGGAGTGCACGTAAAATGTTTAAACTTTTGCTACATTTTTTTTAACTTTATTGTGTTGTTGTTTTTTGTTCTCTTTGGTGTTGGCGCACATTTAAACGCTTCGCTGATTTTTTTGATTTTCAGGCAATGATAAATTTGTCTTTGCGCCACTTTTGAGGCGTCTTCAACGTTTTCTTCTTTTTTGTTTTTGTTTTTGTTTTGTTTGCCAGACATTTTGCTCAAATTTTATCTACATGTTGGGACCATTAACAGATCAATATATATTTCGCTTTCTTGTTGTATTTTTTGTTTGTTTTTGTTTCTTCTGGCTGTTCACACATTAAAAGTGACGGAAGTAACATGATTTGTTGCACGGCGGAAGCAACAGCGAACGCAGTGCGCTTTTAAATGTTTTGTTTATAACTTATATTATTTACATGAATCGGCAAACGCCCCCGAACTTCCGACCGCAGTGGCTTCCAATTGTCAATTGGATATTTATAACTGGAGCAGACTTCCGTTGGTTTGTGGTCAGAAAAGGGTTGAAGGGTTTGTGTGGAAAACTGTGGCAGTGTCATGAAAGATGAGCTCGCTGTGAATAAGTTGCATTTTGAAGTTGCCAATCGGAAAATGCAATTAACTATTTAAAGGTCGAAGTATAAAGTGTAAGTTAACTTTATACACTTTCAGTCTATTAAAAATTTAGTTAAATATGCTAAAATAAATGAATGAAATGATAAAATATATGTTTAACTCTTAAACTATAATAAACGATGTTTGCTAGAAACACCATTAATCCACAACTAACTACAGTTTTCATCTGTTGCCTAAAGGCAGAATTTGAAACACCCAAATAATTGTCAGCCTAAAAGTATGCAACTCTGAAAATCAAATCTAACGCCATCTAACGTTCATTTTACTATTTGGCTTATGTTTTCTATGGCTGCAACCTGTTTGGCTTCGTTAGTGTTACCAGAATTGCATAGTTAGTTAGTTTAAAAATAACCCAAATTAAATATGAATTTCATAGTAAAACAACTGAAAGTTTTAACCATAGATAAATTAACATTCTTATATAATCAAAATGCAGAATTATTATTTAAATT
Organism: Drosophila cardini; assembly: GCA_018903735.1. NCBI lineage: Eukaryota > Metazoa > Arthropoda > Insecta > Diptera > Drosophilidae > Drosophila > Drosophila cardini. Next base: position 2,507,243 of record JAEIGM010000004.1, read on the forward strand.
AAATTCCTTTCCGTATCAAACTCGTTGCCAGTTTGCTACTTTTCTAGTTTACTCACATGCGTGTACATTCACTTTTATAACCAAGAAACGAACAATAAACTCATTAACATTCTCACTTAAATATAATTAAATAATAGAAGTTGCGACGCCAGAATCGAAATTAATTTAATTCCTACTTTCAAAATGATTAATTTGTAAAATTATAAATTTTTATTGCTGACTCGAATAAACTGTAAACAAAATTCTCTTTTAAAAGCGATTAAATTATTTAATTGTTGTTATATTTTAGTACATATTTCTATTCAATTTATTATTAACTTTAAGCTATTTCTGGCAGCATTTACTAAGGCTTGACAACACTGTCGGCATTCCTAACTAAAATCTAATTTCGACTAAAATGTGAGAGTTAAATTTGTGTTAATTTGAGCACTCTAGTTAATAGCTCTCTAGCTAGTTTAGTTTGTCGACACCTGGTTAGTTCTACCTTCACTTTTCAGCTGCCCACCCACAAATTAGCTAACCCATAATTGTCAGTCAGTATGCATGGTCATGGACATTGCATTGGCTAACTAACAATTTGCATAACTTAAGTAAGTAAATTTGTTCAATCTGACCATAAAAAGCAGCTATAATTATGGTAAATAATTAACAATTATAGTTGATTGAAAGTGCTTAAATTGGGCGATAAATATAAGTGTTGTCATCGTGGACAGTTGGGTTGACACAAGAGTATAAGTTGGGGTATAAGTTGAAGTATAAGTTGGGCTATAGTATAAGAGCTTGTGGAAACAGAGTAAAAAACTTGATGAAATAGGAGAGGAAAAGTTGAAGGTATAAACATAAGTATAAGTAAGAGTATAAGACAGATTGAATTTCGTTAATGAAGAGGAAAGTATGTGTATAAGGCAAGTTGAGCTAAAGTAAAGACAAAAAGAGCAATCGAAAAGAGTATAAGACACAGTATAAGTAAAAGTGCTGTGAGCAGTATAAGACAGGTTTTGATAAAAGAACTTATAAGTATAAGACACTGTTTTAGTAAAAGGACTGCTAAAATTATAAGACAGCTCTTGTTGCAGTACTTTAGCTTAAAGTGGGAGTATAAGAAGAAGTGTATGTAGTATAAGTGTAAGAAATTATAAGACCATTGTGTGATTTTTGTAATTTACTACATTTTATATTTATAGCATTTTGTCGCAGTTTCAATTAACTTAAAATTAAACAGAAATTCATGAGACATGTTACAATATATAAATTCCCAATTTATATTTGTGTAATGTATATTCCATAGTTCTGTATGTAATCCATTTATATAGCTTCTTCATCATCGTATCGTGGGCGTGGCATTTGTTTGATGGGCGTTTCATGTTTATGTACAAAAAAAATAGAATTTTCAATGTTTAAATTACAAAGAGAGTTGCACGAAAGCTGTTCATGTATACATGTGTGTGTGTGAGTGAGTGAGTGAGTGAGATAGTGAGTGAGTGAGACAGAGCAAAAGGGATGACAGATGCTGTAGAGAGATGTTTTAGTTATTGCATTGCTCCCGATACAATCGCTGTCCACTGATTAAATATTTACAAAGTGATTGACTTGAGTATTTCGCAGGATTCAGTTTCAGCTTCGGAGTCAATGATGATTAGGAGTCGTCAACGTATCATCGCGTGCTTAATAAATATGAAGAAAGTACTGTTGATTTCTGGGCAGCATGGGTGTGGATTAATGGGTGTTCATGTTCAGATTCGGGTTCGGATTCAGGTGTCTTTGTTTAGTAGTGGGCAACATGCGCATGGGCATTGTGGGTGGCATAACCGTAGGCGGGCACAGCGGCAGCATGATGCGCCACGGAGCCACCATAGTGGACAGCTGGAGCGGCAGACACATGGTGGGCAATGGCCGGAGCGTGGGCAACCAAAGGAGCAGCATGGGCAACCACAGGAGCAGCATGGGCCACATGGACAGCGGGAGCAGCATGATGGATCGTTGGGGCGCTCTTGTGGACAACGGCATTGAAACCATTGTGATCATCAGCGGTGTACTCAACGGTACGCACTGAACCATCGGGCTCAACCAGAGAGTAGGAGCCCTTGACAACATCGCCATCGCGCACCTCATGCTGGGACTTCACATCACCGGTGTGGGAGTCGGCAACACCGTAGTTGTAGTGGTACTTGGGGTATGCCTGCCAAGTGTAGACAAAAGAACAACAATGAGGCACTTGTGGCAGACAACAAGTGGCGAGTTGCATGTGGCAAGTGGCAAGATTGCATGCCACACGCCAGTGAGCGCAACAATCGTGAGAAAATCTCATCAAATGTCAGATGGCCATATCGCACTTAACCCTGGCTAACTAGTACACTAAACTTACATGGTAGTCCAGACCCTCATCGTGATGGCCACCATGACCACCATGGCCGGCATAGGCTAGAGCTGGGCCCGATGCGTATAGAGCAGGACCACTGTGCAGGACACCGGCGGAGGCAGCGCCCAGGACAGCCAAGCAGATCATAGACTAACACAAAATATATAAATACACAAATTAGCACATATTAGTTAAGACACTCTTGGCTGCACTATAGGCAGGGCACACTGTAGTTGTACTATAGTTCACACTCACTTTGAAGAAAGCCATTTCAAATGGATTTTTTTAGGATTTGTTTTGGTTGGTTTTAAAGACGCGTGTGTGCGATACGTTGAGCTGAATTCAACTGATAACTAGAACCAAGAAGGAAGCCGCTTTTATATACAAAGACAACGCCCGAGTTGGCCAAGTTAAAGCCGAGTCAAAAGACACAATTACCAATCCGAATGTGAGCCAACTTAACGAGCGAACGGTCAACAGCAACAACAACAACAATTGCCATTTACAACTGAAGCCCAAGAAGTTGAAGTACCAACAACAATACCAACAGCAGCCGCAGCAGCAACAGCTACGCCGACTATGCTAGCTGCGTTGCCAACGCCAACGCTGACGCCGACAGCGACTGTGACTGCGACTGCGACTGTCTAGCAATTATTTTATGGCTTTTGGAAAACGAGAGTGAAGTTCAGTTAGATTTAAGTAAATGGAGTGAATACTGTTGTTGTTTCTATTGTTGTAGTTGTTGTTGCTGTGTTTTTAGCTTTGAATTTAATATTAACTCAAAATTACTAACATTTCGTGCTATGAATATTTATATTTAATGCATAAAATTAGTAATATATTATATTAAAAAAATGCTTTAATCATTTTTTATGGCAAATAAATCAATTTGGCACTAAAAGTATCGTAAATTCAGTTTAAATTAATAAAGCTAAATTGTTAAATAATTTTTTAAATATTTCTTTTAAATAAAAATATTTTCTAATACAAACTGTTACTATTTTAAACATAAAATTTATTATTATTTGATTTAAAAAATAAAGATTATTTGGTTTGCTTAATAAATAAAATAATAGTTTTATTTTTAAACGATTTTGCTCAAAGGGAAATCCTTCTCTACTCTACTATATTATCTAATAATTTTTCTACATTTTTCAAACTTTTAAAATACTAATAATTATATGTCTACTAACATAGCAATTCAAACATAGTTTCCTATTGTAATTCGCATAAATAAGCAATTAATATGCATTGAAAATTTTATTTAAATATTTGTTATTCATGAATTTGAAGCTCGAACTGTGAAAATCGCTAAAATTCACTGATTTTTCATCAAACATCACGATTTAATTGCTTTGGCCTCTCCTCACACAAAACAAATAAACAAGAAAAATTGTAGGAACACTAGAACGAACTTTTAAATACTCTATAAGCAATTACTAAATATATTAAGTATTATTTTTTTATGGTAAAATTTAATTTAGTTATTTTAAAGCCCATAAACTAATTGATTTCCATAAAGTTGCTAACAATATGTTCATACCCTTTGTTAGCGCATAGGAACTCACTAACAACACGAATAAAATTAGCAATAAATATTTTGTTTATACATATTTCTAATAAAACAATGGATTCTAAACAGATTTTGGTGGGCGAAGGTGATGCCTCTCATAATGTAACACAGATTGTATGCGCCTCTTGCCATTGTTGTTGTTGTTGTTGTTGTTGTTGTTGCTGTTGTTGCCGTTGCTGTTGTTGTTGTGGTAGATGTTGCTGCCGTGCTTGCTGTTGTTGTTGTGCTTGTAACTGCATCAAACCTTTTGTGTTCTTTTGCCGACTCCACCTTCTGTTCCACCTTCTGTTCCACCCGCTCTCTAGACTCACATGATTCACTTCATTTGAACATTTTTAATTGCCTTGTAGGCCGTTTTGCTTATTAACCAAAAAATGCTTGCGCAAATGGGCTATAAAGATGCAGGTTATACTGGCGGCAAGCGGAACAGGGCGTCACAGCAGTGTTTTTTTATGTGTATACCCTGTACAGAGGGTAGTGTATGCCTGTTAAGTATTTCGAAGGGGAAGAAACATCAACCAAGACTAAACAAATGCTGAATACTTAGCTTTAAAGCAGCCAAATTAGCTGTGTTCTTTAATGAAAGCTATATAAAATCAGCTAGGAGCTAGAATATTAAGTTATAGACCCTTTATACCCTACATATTTACCCTACGATTTGATTAAAGTAATGAGAAAACTCCTATATATTCCTATATTTAATGTTTGCACTCTACCAACACTGGGTATATAACAGTCGTGTGAGCTCTGCTATACTTTTCTATGTTGTTCATTATTTCTATTGGATTTTTTTGGTGTTTGGGACATAACTATTTGCATTTGTAGGCACATAATCATTACCATAATCATTAACAGGCGTCATTTCGCCGTTTGTCTTTGTTTTATGGCATATTTCTGCTGTCGCAGTAACTAAGTTTAAGTTTTTTTTTATTGTTTCTTGTACTTGCACCGATTTGGCTCATTTAATAAATTGTCTCGAATTAGTAGCTGTGACTTGAAAGCGGTGGCCAAAGGGGTGGAGAGGTGGGAGGCGACGGGGGTCTCTGCTTGAGTGGCCAGCATGAACTTACAAAATTGAAGTAATCATCTCAAGGTTAGCACGACAACGACAACGACACAACAACGACACAGCAGCGACAATACAAACAACAGCAACGTGTAACGGATCACAACAGCAACAAGAGGCAGCAACAGTTGCTGTTGTTGTTGTTGCTTTGTGGCTGCAACAGCTGCAACTCTCATTGAATTTTCGGCGACACAGCAAGGTAATAAGAACAACAACAACAACAGCAACTACTATACTATACACACAACAGCAACAACAACAACAGCAAGTTAAATATCTGCAGGCTGCCTGAATTAGAGCACGATCTGATTACGTCTTTTGTTTACCAAATGACGCACACTGTGCACACTGAGGCCAATTAATTGAATTTTAGTCAGCCATTGAAAATTCACATTTGATAATCTCATTTTTTCCCACTTTGATTGATGATTGAACCCCTTAAATACCATATATGATTATGGGTTGGTCGCCTTAAGATATATATAAAAAATAGAATTGCTATCGATTGAATGACGAATCATTAATTATTTAATAAATGAGTTTTCTTATATTTAAATTATTATTCTTTTTATTGATTCTAACAAATATTTAAAGTGTTGTTTTACAGCTCAAGAAACATTTAACGAACACATTAAATTTGTTTGTCGCAGTCGTATTTTATCAACTAATAAAGTTATGTAAATGTTAGTCAATAACTAAGTGTACTTAAAGTTGATATAATTTCTAACAATTTATTGACTGTTACATTTATGTAGAAGTTTGTATCTAGATACTTGTTTAAACATTAAACGAGCACTTAATTTAGTACTTTTAGATTATGAAAACTGTATTTAATGTAGTGGTTAAATGTATAATATTTATGCAAATTTAGTTCTGTAATTTAAAAAATATATATAATTTTTTAGAAAACATAATATCTAATTTAAAAAATTTACTTCCAAACAGCTTTTAAAATCTTAAGTAAAATGCACCCAGAGTTTGTTTTAGCCTTAATTAAATAAAAGCTAAAACTTTTCTAGCTACAAAAAGACCTTGCTTTGCTTTCGATTAGAGTTGTGTTTGGACTCTTGGAGTGGAGAACATCTTCAGATTGTTTACACTCACAAACACATGGATATAACCACTGTGCTCTTTAGCACAGCTCCAGCAATTTGGTGGGTTTGCCAGACAGAGAGACAGGGAGACAGGGGGACAGAAAGACAGAAAGACAGGGGGACAGGGGCAACAGGGGACAGAAAGACAGAGAGACAGGGGCACAGGGGCACCAGGGGCACCAGGGGACAGAAAGACCGAGAGACAGGAAGACAGACAGTTGGACAACGATGACAATTACAAATTTTGTGCAAACTTTAGCCGACAACAACGTCAAAGTGTTTGTTATTACAGTTTTTGGTCTATTGCTCGTTTCCTTTTCATTTAATTATTCAACAATTGCTATGGATATTGCAACCGTTGCAGTCTCAGTCTCAGTCACAATCCAACTCGCATTAGATCCGGTCCAGCATTTATGATCAGCTCTACTTAGAAGTCCCAGAATCAACAACAACCGGATTCGCAGAAAACGCCCAAACTGTAATCCATTCTCTGACTGACTATAAACACAACATAAACTTTATCGTCTCTCTCTCTCTCTCTCTCTTTCTCTCTCATCATGTTTAGAGACTGCATCGGAGTTGGTAGCCAGAGTTGGTAGTTAGACTTAGACTTAGAGTTAGACTTAGACTTGGAGTTAGACTTGGAGTTGGTCTTTGAGTTGGAGTTGAAGTTGGGCACTTGAAGCTTGGGCATATTTCTAGTTGCGGGTGCTTGAGCTTAACAATTGTTGACGTATTTCGTAGTCAAGACGCCAAAGAGGCGAGTTAATACACTGAAAAAAAGTATAGTTAGTTCTAGCATACAAAACAAGAAACTGACAACAAGAAACTTTCAACATTTTAAATAAATACTTTGCAAAAATCAGTTTTTTTAATTGTTTAAAAATTGTTAATATATTTTAAATAATATAAAGTTAGACCGTACTCAAAAGTATACAGGGGTCTATTAGGTACGTCAGAAGCGAACTGTGTGTAACAGGCAGCAGGAGGCGTTGCCGACCCCCCAAACTATATATATTCTTGATCAGCATCAACAGCTTAGTCGATATAGCAATGTCTGCCTGTCTGTCCCATGGACAAAATCGGTCGAAAGTTGCTGGTTTGTATGGAAAAATGTAACCTAGAATAAGTACGGGGACTTTTCCAGTCGGCACGCTTAACTGTAGCCTTTCTTACTAGTTTTTATCATATTTAATATGCAGATATAACATATTTGTACATATATCATATACCGTTTAATAAGCTAAGTAGTGAATATTTGATAAATTCTAGCGACTCCTCGTAGAATTGTAGAATGAAACTATGAGTTTTAAAGTAAAAGTTTAAGTCAAACAAACTTAAAGTTTTCCTACCCAAATCTCAGTTTTAGAATAATGTTTGTAGCAGTGTATTGCTAGCAATCTACTCAGACTTGCCCACATGCGAGAGCTCCCAAGAGACTCAACTTGATACCGAGTACTCGCAGAAATTTGTTGCAATTAAAGCAATTTGTGTGCGTTGCAGTTGTTGTTGTTGTTGTTGTTGTTGCTGCTGCTGCTGTTGATTGAGTGGCAAATTTTTGTTGTTGTTGTTTTGTAATGTATGCAATAGGCTGAGCAAAATGGCCAAAAGGCAAAACAAGTTCGTTGCTAGAGTCTTTCGTTCTGTCAGAAAAGAGCAACAAAAAATTTACTTTTTGCGCAATTGCAACGAAACGGATTCGTTTTCATAGTGAAATCAAATCAACCGCAAGACATTAAACTATAATTTAATTTAATTATTCAATAATGTTAATTAGCGTCTTATTGGAGCGTACTTTATGTTGCTATACAATGCTCTACAAATTTCAAAAAACTAAAATAAATTACTTCACACAAAAGAGAGAGAGAGAAAAAAAGGTGTTAAAAAACTGCAGCGGTGGCATTTAAATTAATTAATTTAACTGCTCGACGACCTTGAAATGTGGTAACAAATAAAAAAGAAATCATTTATTGAACGCTATGGGAAGCAGGGGAAAAAGAGCCAAAAAAAGCCAAAAAAAAACGATAATTGATTTGAAATTTACTGTAGAAACTTCAAGTCATCGCAGTAGAAGAATCTGCCTTATCTCTGAACAGTTTCCCGTTGCTTTTTTAAAGCATTTCCATTAGGTTTACCAACTCAATTCGACCCACTTTCCGGTCTATACAAAATTGTTACCACAAAGTGCAAGCAACAAGGTCAAATGATTAAAATGGATTTAATATTTTCATAATTTTCAAGTCGATTTGAATTTTGACTTTTTGGACAGCTTAATGTCAAAGTCGGCACTTAGCTGTGGGCGTTGCTTATCAGCTGTCACGAGGGGGAAAAACTCACAGCAACAACAACAACAACAACAACTACAACATAATCTCGGCAATTATGTCGCTCGAAAAGTCCACAAAAGTCGAAATCTTGGAATGGAGTTCATTGTGTTCGGGAGACACGACAGACGGCCTTGGTGGCCACTTAGAATGGGGCGACAATACAGATATATAGACCCTGTATCCAGCACAGTGGGACCAAACTTTATTGTGGGTATTAAGCAAAAGCGGATTCCAGCTACAGTCACGCCCCCTTTTGACTTACAATTTGATTTGCGCTCTTTTCGCAATGCATTCACCGTGGTCGCCGTGGTGGGCGTGGCCGTTGCAGCTTTACAAAATTTCCGCTTTAGATTTTCGTATCGAATTTGCTTGAAATTTTTTCAGTTTTTTTCTGTTTTTTTTTACGATTTTTCTTTGTAATTGTTGGCATTGCCATTGTTGTTGCGCATTGTTCTGGTTATTTTGAATTTGTGTCTCAGTTAGCTGATTTATTGGCTCTCGATAATGTCTATGTGCTTGTGTCCATTGTTAGACCTGCTGCAGACAATAACGCTCAGTCATGATATCTTTCCCTTTTGATTGTCTATCTCACTCCCATATCCGGCTAAGAATCGTTACTAATCCTGATCGAATTAAGCTTGAATTAGGCAAATTTATTGTTAACTTGTTGCTGTCATTTGACGCAACAAATAACCACAACTTATGTCGCTTCTTATGATCTGTGACACCCACCGCCCTACGCCCTACACCCCCCCTCCCACCGCATCACCGCTTTTCCGACCACAGCAACTGTTGGCAATCGCTCGACAACAGCAAATTACACAACTGACATGTGGCTATGGCTATAGCTCTAGCTATAGCTATAGCTATGGCTGCTGTAATCAAAGATTGAGGGCTCTGTCTCAACTTTGGGTTCACATTTTGTGCACCTCAGTTTGCTGTCTGCTGGTTTCATGTGGGTGTCAACGCCTTCTATCATCATCATCATCATCATTATTATTATTGTTATTACTGTTAACAGCCGTTGTTTTAGCCATATTCAATTTGCAACAGAACATGTTCCGCTTCCAGTCTATTAAAACGCTTTGGTTTGTTGTACACTCTACTTGTTTGAGGTGCTCCTACGGGCATAGACATGAGTTTGACTGTTTTTCAGTCTGTCTGAAATAACTGTGGCTAGTCTCAACTAACGCTTTTGTGGTGATGGCCTTCGCTTAAACAAAGGCTCTAATGACTCGTTCTTCAAACTGTTGGAAAGTGCATTAACTGGGCCAAACTGCAGCAAAGAAAATAAGTTTACTGAATGGAATTATTGAGTTAAGAAGACTTTTGCTATATTATTAAATGTCTACCAACTTCAATTCCCAGGAAATGGGCTATAAAGCTAAATTTGTAGTCACATATCAGCAACTTAAGTAACTACTTTAACCTAGGAAAAAAAAAACGAATTCTGTTAGAAAATTTTAGATAAATACTCTAACTCAAAGAATTATCTTTCTGCAATATATTAGGCTTACAAATACTCTACCTATTTTTTAAAGTGAATTAATAATTATTTAATTTATGATGACAACATCAGAAAACACTTTCTTTATTGCTCCAAATTCACGCTGTTTAAACTGTAATCATTTACATGACGACCAAACGCGAGTATCAACATAAATTAACAACAATTTAAAACTCACACAAAATGTCAATTTAAATTTGTGTTGGCATTACCAAAGTTTTAATTACCATAACTGTAAGTGTGTGCGTGTGTGTGTGTGTGTGTGTGTGTGTGTGTGTGAATTTTGATCACAACTTGTTGTCGGCAAACTAAAATGATGGTTAATTGTTATTTTTTTGCATAGTGTCTTGGTAAACTGTGGCTAAGAGTCGCAGTTGGACTACATTGAATGCCTTTCGGAGCCCGAGCTGCCTTTTGATTAGACGCCAGAGAAGCCTTACATAATAATCTAGTTAACAAATTGTGTCATGCAGAGCAGCCAAATAGCCAACTAGCTAGATGCCGTTGCAATTGTTGGCAGTATCAAAATTGGAGCTGGAACTGAAGTTGGATGCGGAGTTGGAGTTGGAGTTGAAGCTGGAGCAGCAGCTGCCTTGGCAACTGGACAACTGGGCAACTGGACAACTGGGCAACTGGGGCGGTCACTTTCGAAAATGCTCTGGCAGCCGCCCGTTTGTCAGCAGTGCGAGATCAAAAGACAGAATAAATGTTTATATATATAAATTTATATATATATATAAAAATATATTTGAATAGAAATGACTTGCATAAGAGTAGTCATTGGTTGTGGAATGCCTGTCGCACAATTGCGAGGGTGTTGCCAGTTTATCCAGCTATTTTAGCTATAAAAAAGTCATTAAATATTTAAAAATAAATAATCCAAACGGGCAATCTACAATTTATGCACATTTTCCAGGGCACTCACGAGTTTTTACCACATTTGCGCCTCTGGCCCCACACCGCAGCAAATGTCCAGGCCAAGAAACTAAAAAAAACAACAACAACAATCAAAAGTTGGCCAAAAAATGCTTAAATATGACAGCGCATGCAATACTCCAACAAAGAATTGAAGAGCTCAAAACTAAAATAATAAATCTGAACAAATCGAAATTGAAATGCTCTTTAAAAAATTTATAGTTTTTAAAAAAGGTAAAAAAATAAATTTAAAACTTTTAAATAAATTTATAAAATATTTTCAAGAACTAAAAAAATTATAACTATAGTAAGAAACCCAAAAAAAAAACAAAAATGTCATGCTATTAAACGATTTTAAATCAAATATGTTAAAAAAATAAATATATCATTAAAATTGTATATAAAAACATTTAAACGAAAACTATAAAACTAAAGTATATTTATTAAAGCTATAAAATTATTTTTAATGTTAAGATTAAAAAATAAACTACCACAATACAAATGTCAACTCTTAAAAAATATAATTCTTGTATAAAAATAAATAAAATAAAAAATAAAAAATAATAATAACGTAATAAATAAAATAAAATAAAAATGAAAATAAATTTTAAAATATTAACGAAAGCATTACAATACTTTTTTTAAATAATTAAAACAAGCTTAAATAAATAATAATTTTTCTTTGAACTTTGATACTTATTTTTTTAAACATTAAAAAATTTTCTAAGATAGAGCGCAGATTTAATTGTTGAATTGATAAAATTTATTATTTAAAGCTTATTTTTTTTAGAATTATATCCCTATATAAGTATGTTATAAAACACAGTACTGTCTCTGCCCACTGGGAAACTGAAGCAACCCACTTCTGTAAGTGTAGTTAAAACAATCATAAAACATTTTAGTTTTTTAGTTTTCCATTTTTCCATTTTTTTCATGCCCTGCGTTTGTCTGCTGTAACTAGTTCAATCTGGGTGTGTCTAAGGCAGGGAAAACTCTAAACGAAAATGAAAATGAAAATGAGGGAAATAAAATGAATGCACTGCGGCAGAGCGGAAAATGAGTGAATGAAAATGAAAACTGGGCGAGCAAGTTAAGATTGTGAGGAGTTGAGGAGTTGAGGAGTTGGGGAGTTGGGTAGTTGGGGAGTTGAGGATTTGGGGAGTTGAGGAGTTGAGGAGTTGAGGAGTTGAGCGTTGTGAGGAGCTAAAGCGTCGAGCGTTAAGCGTTGAGTGCATGTATTATTCAATGCAATTGTGGGTTAGTGGGTGAATGTGCTGATCCAAGTTGATCCAAGTGTGCACATTACAATGGATACAAGTACTTGTAAGTTGTTGTTGTTGTTGTTGGTATTATGGGGCACTGTGTGACGTAGCAATTGCATTGTCTGTGGTCTGTTGCCTGATGTCTGTTGTCTGAGCAAACAAAAGACTCAGCAAACAAACTCGAATTTAAACTATTTCATACATAAGTTTAGACTTTTAAGATAATCTAAGGCATTTCTAGGAATTTGTAAATCAATCTCTGCCCAAAGGGTTCAAGTCTCTCACTTATTTACATATAAACATAATAATAAAAAAACTAAACTTAATGACTTTTTAAGCGGCATGAGGAAGTTGATTCGAAGACTAATTTAAATTGGGTTTTTTTGGTTTTTTTGATTGTTTTGTTGCTTAACTAATTCTAGCGCCTAATATATCATTAATTACAGTAAACAAAGAACGCACACACACCTCAATCGAAGTCCAAATTTTCATAATATTCGATTCATGCACGTTTTCAAGGCGTTGGCCAAATAGTTGCCCAAAGCTAAAGCCAAAAAAAAAAAAACCCGTCATGAAGCTGCAGTTCTAGCTTATAATTTTGGTTCCACTTTCAGTTTTAATATTAAAATTAAATTGATAATTTTTTTTTGCTTCAGATTTTGCAGTGTGAGAAACTTGGAAACCATTTGCCTCACTCCATAGACAGCTGCATGATTAATGAGCCAAGTATGAGTGTGTGTGTGCCTGTGTGTGTGTAGCAGTGTAACTAATGACTCAATTCGAGCTGGAGCAATGACAGAAAGAAGCACATTAATTGGCACAAAATGTTGTCATAATAAACTCACTTTTGTTTTGCAATTGCAACGCACGTAATTAGTTCATTTTGCCCCATAGTACTCAATAAACAACAACTCGTCCCGCTGTGAAAAACCATAGTGTGGAAAAGATGTTCGAAAATTGTGTCAAGGTCATCGTAATAGTGGCATAAAGTTGGCATTTTGCATAGCTCTCTCATCACAATCTCATCACAAACAAATGACTTAGGCAACGAACTCGTCTCTGACCGGGTCAATAGAATTGGCTTTCGGCTTGGCCAGCAGCGCTTACAAGTGGTAATACCGAAAGCGCTATAAAGCCCAGTAAAGCAAGGTATGTTAAACCTTACTTTGAGTATATAAACTAAGAACTACCCTGTAGCTTGCACAAGTTGTAAGTGTTTAAATTACTGTTTAGTAAGTACATCTCTATAAAGTAATCTGTTAACCCCTGTAGAGCAACTGCTAGTCGACTTACTCCAACTTGCTGCCTACTCGCCTGCCTTTGAGCTGTTATTACTGTTATTTAAGTCGTTGTTGACAAATTCTCAACGCAACACGACGCGACACGACAAAACGAAACGAAACAAGTTACAAATTACGCACATTTACGCACGATACCGTTATGAATGGCTAGAGCCTGTGTGCAGTTTGTTATTTTGGCCATTTGGGCATTTGGCTGACAGTTAATGGCAACTCGGCACGCGTCAAGGCAAACGCAGTTGGTTTATCTCTGTCTGTCTGTCTGTCTGTTTGACTGCATTTTTGTTGCATTTTCATGTGCGTAGTTCAAGTTGAAGTCAGTTTCAGTTAAGGAAAAAAATAAACCAGTAAATACGCACTTGGGAATTTTTCTTACTGACAAAATTGAGTAATTGAATTACTGATTTCCGTGATAGATTTCTAAGCAGGTTATAAGCAGGCCATAAAGGAAATTTATTGCTAAGTAAATACTTAAAAATTTTAATTTAAAAGCTGGAATAACTAGCTCTGTTTTAACAGGAAGTTTAAGAGTTAATAAGGAACGAGTAGAGCTGAATTTAGAAGACTTTTAATGGGTCTCCAAGTAACCTGTTGAATCTAGAACTATGTAGACTATAAGACTATTAAGAAATTGGTTATTTAGACTATAAATTTCTACTAGAATTAGTCCTTTATTTAGTTAACTATATAATTGCTTCTTCTAACCAACCTTCTCCAGCACTTACCTAAACTTCTAGCACAATTAATTAGTTTATTTAAGTTATTCAGTTATGCAATTTAAATGCTCTAACAGCTCCACAATTTATTTCAATCAGTTCTTATACAAATTAGACCACATTAACCCGCCCAGTAGCTAATGACATCTGCCCTTTTTATGAATTACGCTTAATAGCATAGGAATTATGCTGATTACAGGGTATACACAGTGCTTGAGTGCAGTAAATTGCCCGAGAAAGAAAGACATCAAATGGTAATTCAAAGTGGAGTGCCATATACCAAACACACACACACGCACACACACATTAAGACACTCCACAATCTATATTCCATATGGCTTACGGTCTATAGTCCATAAAGTCTATAAAGTCATACCCATATGCACAAATGGCCTTGTCAATGCCGTTGTATGCCTTGAGAATTTACATTCACAGCAACAACAACAATAAAAACCAACACCGTTTCGAGACAATAAAAATCGCGCATATTTGGTGCAGTGCCACAAGACTGAAAAACGAAAAACAAAAAACTAAAAAAAAATACTAAAAAAAATACTAAAAAATACTAAAAAAAAAACAATTGCAATTGTTGTGGCGTTGCAATCATTTGGGCTGCCCCATTGTGTGGCATGAGAGCAAGTTGCATGTGTTCATATGGGAAATGGCAGTGCAACATTAAGATTTCAATTTTCAATTTATTTATAGCAATTTCAACAAAAATTATTAATTAATACTCAGCCAAAATGGTATTTTTATATATATAGTATATTAATTGGTATTTTTTGAAAGTTTTATTAGGTGACGAGTTTAACAACTGAATTAGTTCAATTTACTTATTGACTTTAGTATTTATTTTTGGTATTTAGTATTTTTTTTGGTATTTTTTGAAAGTTTGATTAAGTGGCGAGTTTAACAACTGAATTAGCTCAATTAACTTATTTACTTAAGTATTTATTTTTAGTATTTAGTATTTTTTTTCTTGTATTTTTTGTTGACTTTTACTTTCGACAGCTCCAAAACGCTTTTGATTTGCTTTAGTAAATGTGCTGAAATGACCTTGACTTTAGACTTGGCCAAAAACCATTTGACGTCTAAATCTCGTTTAGCTCTTTAAGCACTCTATGACTAATTAGTTTAAATTTTAATTAAATTACACGAGGTATGTAAAAATACAGTTTCTTAATTACGTAGTCTATAATGTAAAATCGGTTGGGGTCGTCACATCTCAAGATCGTTTAGTGGCGTGAACAATTTTCAATTTGACAGACAAACGTACAAAGATTTATTATACACGAAAAAAATATTTAGAAAAATCCGCTGATATTAGACGGCTTTGCTCGGGTTCAAACAAATAATCAACATAAAATTTTATTACATTTTTAAAAGATTTTTTTTAGATTTTTTTTTAGCTTTTTTCTTGGCTTGAATAACTCAATAAATCAAGTCTGTGAATCAGTTGTTTATTAACTTGAATTATTCAGTATAAAATAGTATTAATAGCAATTAATTGTTACAGAGATTCGTGGGAAACTGAGCACATGAAAAACTATAATTATAAATTGACTTATTAAGATCATAATTCCAACACAGACGACAATTTGTCGCGATGTGTTTAACTAAGCCACAACTAATTACGAATCATTTGCATAAAAGCTATAAAATAAACTAAGAGCCGAACTGGAAGGTATAATAACACTACTTTACGACAGACAACTAGATATATATCTATATAGTCGGAGTGTGGCATGAATCATTTGAACGGAAAGCAGCCGTTGGCCAAGTGGTTCTAAATGGTAATTGCAAAGCCTTTTTTAAAACGAAGCAACCAATTTGGATTTGTATAAACGCGTTAGCAGAGCACTATTCTGAGGCACTGTTGAAGGTCATTGGTTTCATTCGAATCGGTCGATCGGTCAACAACTGCGGGGTTTGGTCGTAAGCTCTATAAGCTCACAAACATTTCGAAATTTTTCCCACCAAACGGAGAGCAGAGGCGTGTTTGGGCGTTATGACTATTGCCAACTGTTCTCGATGTGGTTGTCAGTAGAGTGTTGACTGTTAAGTGTTGAACTGTGAGCTGTGAGTTGTGAGCGTATTGCACTTTTATGACTAACGGCGCCGACGTGACATTATACTCGCTAACCATGCGATCGATTTCAATATACTTGTATTCTAGTTTATATCCTGAAGTGTCGGTTCCGCAAACAGTGGCTATAAATACACACACATAGAGATACCTCACACACACACATACTCTGAGCACACACACACACCTATCGCACTGATGTTGCCCCAAAACAAATTGCAGTGGCACTTGGCCTTTAAGTCATGGTTCACAGTTCTTTCATGTTCGTTTTGGCAATCTAAAAACGCGATATGGGCGTCGTCAACACTTGGCTTTTTGGGTTAACTAATTTAAGTCAGAGCAGCTAACAAAAAAATCTAGAAATGGGCGGCTTAACAATGAAAAACTACAGCTGAAAATAGCTTTAAAAGTAGTTTAATTCTTAAAAAAAATTTTAATGATTATAAAGAAAGTACAGCATAGTTTAGCTGTTATGTTGTTGATTTAAATAATTTAAAATTTCTTAACCACTCCCCTTTAAGAATGCCTAATAAATTCTAATTTAAATCGTAGCAAATATTCAAAAATTCTATTAAGCCCAAAAGTAAGCTACGCTTTTCGCTGCTAAACCTGATTTTTGTGTTATGAATACTTTTAGGCTTAGGTTAAATATGTAGAATTTTGAATTTAGGAGCCCAAATAATAATCAAGTTTGCATTTCTTTCTAAGATAAACTTAAGGCTTCAAAAAGTTTCCAAGCTTCAATTTATTTGAAGAAAATCTGTGTTAAAATAAATATAAAATAAATGTAACTGTTAACATAGAAGCAGTTAACAGTTCAACAGTCTACAGCACATCGTTTCCCAACTAGCAACATCAAATCGCTGTTAGCAGTAGAAAGCGATCTCTCCGTCTCTTTTGGCCTCTGCTAACGAGCTCTTAGCTCCCCAAAAGAATCGATGCCAATGCTAACTCCACTACAATCGATAACTCCACCACGCTATTATCGATCCCACTCTATCAAGTCAACTATCGAAAGCTCAAGCAAGCTGACACTTCAGAAACTACTAATTCTGCTTCTGTAAATTTAAATATAAATTAAACAAATTTGTTGAATTTTATTCACGAAACATAACCAGCTATATTTAAGTTATAGATTTTCAATAAATATGGTTTAATAACTGTTAAGCACTTAATAAATAACAACATTTTGTTAAACGTCATTTAAAACTAAATACTACGACAATAACAATTGTACGTCTAAAGTAACGGGAAATACTTGTTTGTAAATATATATATGTATAATATGTAGGTATGTATATGTGTGTGTGTGTGTGTCACATATGTATGTATTTTGCTGTACATGCAGTTTGCATAGGGCAGAGGGAGAAACAACAAACGCGACATTGAGAGGGAGAGGGACAAATACATATATCGTATGGGGTATTTAAAGGTAAGTACATTATTTATATGTATGTGTATATATGTATAGGTATAGTATATAGTATAGTTTGAGTTCTTTACTAGCAAACTCTTTGGTATTTAAGTATTTTACTATTTAAACAATTAACAATACTTTTGCTGCATATAATTAACATTTTCTTAGGGAGTTTTCAGCATTTCCTTCTGCTTATTATAGTGCATTTTATTTTACTCGGGGCATATTGGGCTATGCAAATAGATCTCTGTATAGAAAGCCAACATTTAGTAGGGCACAAAGGAGCCGGCATTGCGTTTGCGGCCCATGTTGCAAATCTTAAAGTGGCACGGCGACATATCTGCAAGGAGTTGGGATAAAAATTAATTTTATTTATTAAAACACTATTTTTGGGTACTAATGATACACATGCTGGACTTACAGTGTCTACGAACTACAGTGGAAAATCAAAACATGAAAACGAGTAACAAATTGTACATGCAACATAGAGTAATTTAATTAGATTAGATAAATTTTAGATAAATATTTATAAATAATTTATTAACCACTTACACTGCACATTCTTCTTGATGTTGTGCTGCTTGGCATTTGGACCAATTTTAGCGCCCTCGCTCTGCTTCTTGGTGGGCATGGCAGCCACTTCATCGATCATGTTGTAACGCTGCTCGTCATCGGCCTCACTCAACTTGTGCAGACGTGCCAACAGACGTGAACCCAGTTGGTTATGCTCTCGTTCCTGGGTATCCTCCATAGTGGGCAACACCGAGTCGTCCTCATAATCCGCAGTCAGCAATAGATCACGCAAAGAGGGCCACTTGTTGGCAAAGTTATTGTATGATGACCATTGCTTGGCTTGCTTTGACGGTGATTGCTGCTGTTGAAACTTCTGCAATGACAACAGTTGGTCAGTTCCTCAGTACCTCAGTTGGTCAGTTGTTTTCCTGTCTTTAATGCCGTCATAACTTACCAATGGTTCGCCATAGTACGGAGTCTCCTCCGCAGCGCCCAGTAGCTCATTGTAGAGCAATTGCGTGGGCAGTGCACCCACGCCCACACTGGGGCGTGGCAGTGCATGTCCAGGCGATAAAAGCACAATTGACAGCAGCACAAAGGAAATGGTCAACTGATGGCCGATAGAAAAGCCGCAAGTTGTCATCATCACGTTGTTTTTCGTGTTGTTGTGTGGAAAACGATGAAAACTGCGAAGTAGAAAATTGTAAAATTTTCACTACAAAACAATTAAGCAAAGCCAACGCACATGCGACCCTTTCACCCCCTCTCCCTCCCACTTGCTGCTTGTTCCTCTCTCTCTTTCTCACCAACGCTTACGCAAAAGGGTTTCCTATTACAATTTCCACTTGAATCACAAACAAAGTTACCAAAGTAAAAATGTTTCAGTTTTCCCATTTTCTTTTCTCTGCGTTTGTTTTTCTTTCTGTAAATTTCGCAAGTTACGAGTACTTTCAGTCTTTTGAGAGGTTTCCTCTCCAAGGTGTTTGGTATTTCAATAAAGTCACGTTGCATTCGGCATAAAAATTCTTCTAGAAAATCTAGGGCGTGTCCCATTTCACATTGCCTAAAAATACATCAAGTGCTTTGAAGCCCAACCAAAAAAAAGTTAAGTAGCTAAAAAACCGCTTACATGTCAATCTAAACAGAGTTCGGGTTAAGGGTTGGGAGCGAGATAGAGTGAGACAGAGACAGACGGGAGAGGGAGAGAGAGAGAGGGTGATAGATAGATATCCCACTGTGCGCGCACCCGTGACGCTTTCTGCGAATGGCTTAATTGCCATTTATGAAATATTAATGCCTAATTATGCTCAAGTCTGACGCCAGCACGGTAAACTGCAAAAGTTCACAGTGAAAAGTTGGCATTTGGAGGGAAAGGGCTAAAAACGTAACCACTAAAAAATGTCCAGTCATTAGTTTAAAGCATAATTTACAATAATTGTGAAAGAAATTTAGTAAAGTTAAGTCAAGGTCAAGCAAAGTAATGCAAGTAAGCTATTAAAATAACTAAAGACAGTTGATAAAGTGTCACAGAGCATACATATGCATCAAAAAGGGTTTAGTTAGTATAATATACTAAAGGTTAAGGGGTCATCAAAGGGACAAGAAAACACTTATAATTTTTATATAAATGTCATTTGCTCAAGGCATTTAACTAAAGCTGTTTAACAGGCAGAAGGAGTCGTGGCCGACCTCATAAAGTATATATATTCTTGATCGGCGTCAACACCCAAGACGATATAGCGATGTCCGTCCGTCCGTCTGTCTGTCTTTCTCTCTGTCCGTATGAACACCTGGATCTTCTGAACTACAAGAGCTAGAGCAACCAAATTTGGAAAATTGTTGAAAACTATTTTCCCATTACCATAACTTGAAAACGAATAGAGCTAGAGAGACCAAATTCACATACTATGTGTATAGTAGCATTATAACTACCTTCACTAAGTTTGGTGCGGATTGGGAAACTCTAGCTTATAGCTCCCATGGGACAAATCAGTCGAAATTGTTAATTTGTATGGAAAAACTCCCACTAGAAAGAGTACAGGGCCTTTTACAGTCGGGTCGCTTAACTGTAGCCTTTCTTACTTGTTTAAGCTGATTTTTCTGGCCTTGTTAAACTAATTTCACTCCATGGTCTCAGTAAAATAAATGAAATACGCAGTTTTAATAAGGGTACTCCCCAAAATCAATACTATTTATGACTACTGATAAACGTGTTGTAAATGATTCTTATTCCCATAAAATAATGCCAATCAAACTGATTAAAATTTGTATTAATTTCGATTGTTTTGCAGCTGGCAACATATAATAAAATCATTAAATAATATCGCTTTTCAAACATTATTTTTTTATGGTTTGTACGTTTTTCTTTTTTAATTTTTATTAATTTTTTTTAACGGCCTGTTCAAGTGCAATTGGCGATAAACTTTTGGCGACATTTGCATTTGACTTACACGCTCTGTGTGCCGTTTTCTATGATTAATGTTTAATGGAAGATTTCGAATTAATCGTAATCGTGGCAAACGCATTTTTATGCCCCTCTCTCTCTCCCTCTCTCTCTCTCTCTCTTTCTCTCTCTCCCAGCTGATAATGCGACGATGTCGTGTTGCTAATTTTTACCAAATTATTCACATACATATATAGTGTACGTTATATAGATTGTCAGGCATTTCAGATTCATCTCAGTTTTTTTTTTATTTTATTTAAAAATCGAAGTCAAGGCCTAACGCGTAAAAGTTTCATTGAACTCTCACACTCTCGCGGGGTGGCAGCCACGCCCACCTAGTTATCTCGCTGCGAAGTGGGCGCATATAACTGTCAAAACTATATATTGAGTGTATAGCTAAGTCGTAGCACCTGTCGTATATAATTTGACAGGTGGACTCCGTAGTAATTAGAAATTATATCTCTTACTTCCGAAGCTGATAAGTGATAAGTAGAATATTGGAACTAAACTGTCTATTAGTGCGTAGTATATATAGGAACATTTATCTAAAATTTTTAAGAAAAGTCTAAAAGTCAGAATCCGGTAAGAAATCAAGCTTAACTCTATGGTATACTTAAGCTTTTGACTAGTGTACAAAAAAGTTTAGTTTATTTGTTGTTTATTTTGTTAAAAGTATCAAATTGAAGTCTTTATAACGATGAGAAAATCCCAATTGCCTAAAAATAGAGCATTACTTCAAAAACAAACAAAATAAAAACAATTTTGTACGTCAGTCAGGAATATTCATACACTGCGAGAAAAGCTAAGGTTAAAAGCTAAAGTAATACTAAATTTATATTAGGAGGTTTTATGAGTATTCTAAAATTTTCTAACGGCTACCTAACCTAATACTTGTTTGAACATAGCTCTTATTTAAAGTGTATCCAACTCCTTTCGAATGAACTCTAATTTTTCTAGCTGTGTACCCAAAAAGGGGTTTTACACGTACCGAAAATCATCTAGAAAAATCCTATGATGAAATGCTGTATACAAAATAATTAATTAAGTATGTCTATATTTAATATTATTAATATTTATAAACCAATTAGTCCCAATGGGGTATATACAATTTAAAATGTTATTAAAATGTTTAAACAAAAAAACGTTAATTTTATGCTGTTTTGTTTTAAGTATACAAACTAGTCTGAAGAACTTAATTTTGCTTCGATAATCAGTCCAAACTAAGGTATCTTGAAGTCGTCCCTTTTGGTCAAATCTTTTTTTGTTGCCAATTAAGTGCGTCATCGGTGTGTTAATAAAAAAAAAAAAATAATAAAAAATATCGCGCGACCAAAATGAATTGAGTTCTTATCATGGCATAAGCCGCATCTTCTGACACGCCCTCTTTTCTTCAGCTGGCTATCATATAAATCGAGTATAAATTGATTAAATTGCTATAATGTGTGTGCTGGGAATTGAGCGGAACTAACCCCAAGTCAAATGCTATCTATGACTAGAAATCAGGAAAAAAAGACGCAATAATATTTAAATTTATTTCCTGACCTCAATTCAAGAAGAATTCGTAGCACGAGACTTTGTCGAATCGGTTATTGAATCCGATCATTGATCGGTCTAAAATTGCAGTTTTAAAATCGATTCTAAAGCTGATAAGAGTGCTAAGTTAATCTCTTTTTTAAAGCCGATTTCGAAACAATTTAAAATGTATTTAATTATAAATTTAATTTTAAATTGAACTGTCACTTGTTAAATGCTCGCTGATAATAAGACAAAAAAATTATGATGAGTTTATAAATAAATAAAAGAAATAAAAGCAAAATAAATAAATAAACATTATCAATGAACATAGGCGCCATTTAAAAGACATACGAGTGTGTACGATTAGAATTGAAATTGTATTTAATAGTATTTTAGCAAAATGTTTCTTTACTGAATATAAACAGAATATTACGTATACGCAGCGTAAGCTATAACTTACCTTTTGGAAAAGTCTTTTGAATCGCAGCAAATCAACACAATTCACTTGAGTTTAGTAGAGTTTTCAGTACTTTTGAATTGGAAAGTGTTTTCACCAATTGTACATGGAAGGAAAATGCTTTTGGAAACTTTTCACTTGACTAATTCTTAACCGTTAGGTTTGACACTGCAGAATAAACGCAAATCCGTTGCGAGCATTTGTTTATATAGGCGTTGACGGCAGTTTTTGAAACCGACGCAAAAAAAAAAAGGGTAAATCAACAGGTACAGTACACCTTCATACACACGAACACACGCGCAAGCACACACAGTGGGCTCAACTGACGAACGAACGAACAAACGACGACACTTGTGACTTCGGTATGTCTAAAGCGGTGGGCGGGCGTCACTTTCTAATGGACGAGTGGGCGTGTACGCGCGTGGGCGTTTGGGCGTCAAAGTCACCCTACTCAGTTGCACTTGAAAAAGTTCTGTTAACTGTTTTTTTTTTTTAGCGAGAGTAATCGAATTACGAGCAACTCTGTGTATGATTTAGGAAGATTCTAAAATAAGAATTTTAATTATACTGACAACTTTCGGTGGAACGTTCTTAACGCTTTCTCATGCGTTGGCAAACTAAACACGACATACGATTTTGAGAATCACTGATCTCGCTGATCCAAAGCTAAATTATTATAAATCAGTCTCAGTCTCAGTCTCGGTCTCGGTCCCGATCTCTATCCCGATCTCGGACTCTCGGTCTCAGACCTTCGTGGAATGATTGTCGGGCCACGCTTTTGACAAATCTGTCCGATAAAGCTGAGATTTATGGCATTTTCTATATGGTCTAGGAATACCACAGTTTATGGGTGTACTCTAAACACTCTAGGGTACATTAGCTATGTGGGTAAGTAAGTATACCGTTATTTATAAATATATTTCTAAAGAATAACCTTAAATTCTGTATAATTATTAGTAGATAATAAATAAATGTTAATTAAAAATGTATTTAATTTTGATTTTTCCATAAACCATTTCAATGTGAGCAGCATAAGGTTCATTAACATTGATCAAGGCACTTTTGGCAATCTTTAAGTTAAATATAATTATGTGAAACCTAGGTCTATGCTTAAGTTATAACATGGGGCAAATACCCCAATTGATAGTTCAATAACCTCATTAGAAATTTGTGAAAGTTAATTGGGTCAATGTCGAACGGATGTTGAAGTCTAATGAGATTTTGCATTACCCAAAACTTAAATAATTTCAGAAATGGTACTTTAGGAAGGTAGTACCATAATGTTCTTATCAATAAAATTTTATAACTCAAAATACTACGAACTTTTACCAAATACCCTTTTGATATCATTAAGGTAACATATGATTCTGTGTTTTATTTTAATTTTTTGAAAGAACTTCTAAATTTTATGATGAAATTCGTTTTGGAAATATCATCACATCATTGTAGACAGTTTATAATTATTTATAAATTATAATTTATAATTTCTTTTCATCAAGATTGCCTGACTAAAATTAACTAAAATCTAATTAATCGTATTTAAGCTGACACAGCAATATAATCATTGTCTATAAATTTAGAATTTTTAATCAGTACGAGACTCGCTGGCTACTTTTTTATGCATGATCCCAAATCCCACCCACGCTTTTTATTGGTATTAAATTAATTTTTATGGTTACATCAGCCGGAAAATGTGAGATAAGCTTTTCATTAGTGCGATAAGGCATTGGGGCACACAAGAACCCCTATAACATATAGAAAAAATTACATTAAACATCAAAAATGTGCACATTAATTGACACTTATTAAAAACAATAGGCGCAACGAATCTAAGACATTGACATGTCAGTTCATGTCGGAACAATTGCTCGCACGTGCTGCCTTTGTCGTCACCAATTATCAACAGCAATCACTTTCACGAGACTTTCGACGTGCAGTCATCGAATACATATGCCAGTTGTTAAACAGATTGTGCAGGCAGCTATGCAATTGAAACGTTACTCATTTATTAGCTTAGCAAACAAATTGTAATCAATAAACGGCAGAAATGCGGTTTGTAAACATAAGAATAATTTGAATTGCTTTGAGGAAACGCGCCCAGCTGCACAGACTTTCCAACACTATTTATCTGCAATAACATTCTGTTAAGCGGTGGAGTTTTCTTAACGTTCTGCTAGGCTGAGGAGCTTAATTTTAACAGCGTTGTGCGAGCAATTTGCAACTTATATGAGAGTCCGCAAAGCATTCAAAGTCCCCTTTAATGAGAGCTGAAAATATTTACAGATTAAGAGAACAAATTAAGTAGAAAAACGCCAAAAATACATAACTCACAGGCATGTAATTTAAATAGTTCGTCGTGTTAACGGCCGCCGGCTGTTAAAAATGTGGAGCCCGCTGTTAATAACATTTCATCAAAATGTTCCTTAGCAGAATGTTATGAGCATGTCTTCTTCTTCTTTTCGGCTGTTCAGCTGGGGATATTAAAAAAAAGGGGGGGAGCAAATTAAAAATAAGAAAATCATCATGGCTACATCTACGTTGCAGCTGGAATTTTCACAAGCAATGGCCGATTTCAAGAAGATGTTCCCGGACATTGACCGCGAAGTGATTGAGGCTGTACTGCGTGCTAATTTGGGTGCAGTGGATCAAACAATCGACCAACTACTTGCGATGTCAACTGACAACCAGGTACATGTATAGTATATGTATATGTGTGAATGTGTTTGTGTGCGTATGTGTGTTTGTTTGACTATGTATGTGTGTGAGAGTTTGTTTGTGTATACTAACAGCTAAACAGCAACTAACACTAACACTAACTAACCGCATGTAATAGAACGAAAAACTGCGCAATGAACTGGATGCTAATGTCTCACCACAACAGAGTCTCATCAATCTCGCCGATCCGGACAAGGAGCTGAGACGCAACAATCAGCTTATTGACACTACAGACGGCATTGGCAGCAATCCAGCGGAGAGTGCTGCAGCAGCCAGCCTCACATTGCTCAACACAGCAACGGCATCGCCGAATCATCACAATACAGGTGCATCGCCCAAACAACGTCCACTGGGTGCGGCATCCAATAAGGGCAACTCCAGTGGCAGTGCCAACAATACGCCCACCAAGCGCAGCAACACCGTGGCACTGTCCAGCAGCAGCAACAATCACACATCTCGTCGTTGGAATCCACCGATTTTGGGAGTTCTGCCAGCGGGATTTCTACGTGTGACTCCCGTGGCTGGTCAACAGGATTTTGAGCTACCCGACGAGCAGTTTGCTTTGATGCTGCAAAATGAGGAGTTTATGAATCAGTTGCGATGGAATCAGGATTTCATGAATGCTCTGGAAAAGGAGCAGAGCGGCAAGGCCAAGGGCGAAGATGATGCACCATTCCAGGAGAGGCTCAAGAATATGGGCAAAATGTCGCGTAAGAAATTCCTACAAATGGCCCGTGTCTTCACCTGGCAGCGCAATAAAAAGGTGACCACAGCCAAGCAAATTGATTCGTTGCCACTGCGTGAAGAGCCCAGCGACGATGAGGACCATCATCATCATCACCATCAGCAGCAGCTACAACAACAGCAGCAATCTCAGCAACAGTCGCAGCTAAATTCACAGCAACAGAGTCAAGTCCAACAACAGCAGCAGCAGCAACAACAACAACAGGGACAGTTACAGCTGCGCAAGTAAAGTGAGGACTCGCTATAAAGGTCTGGAGACCTTTGTTTGTTATCTCTTAACCTTATCTTATTATCTCATTGGGCCATAAAAAAAACGTACGTCAAGGTCACGCATGATTACTTGATTGCATATGTAAACTCGCGCTAGTACTCGTAATCTCAAAATCTAAGAACAAATCTCAACAGTTTATCATTAGAAATCTCCGCAAATCTCACAAACAAAATCTGATGCAACTTTCTGTACGTTTCTAGTTTTAAATATCGTCTAAATTAACCTAAAGTGCAATTTTTATTCCCATTTTACCCCCCGTTCCCCCTCGAAATCCCAGTGCAATATCTCATGTGAATAATTATTATTTTGACTTATTTTATATATTCCATTATTTTTGTTTGTTTTTTGTTTTTATTTTCCCCACAATTTTCGTTGTTGCCAAATTAGCATAATTAAGTTTTTATTGATATATATATATATAAATATACATATATTTTAAAATGGCAGTTGGACTGATACGAAATGCGTTAATTAATAACTGAAAAAGAAGCATCACAGTAAAAAATATATATGATACGATATGATATGGAATGGAATGATATATAGATATATGTATATCTAGAGCACTTGCTAAACTCAAAACTAGTCATTTAACTCAATTTATGTACAGTAAAATCCAGCTAAATACGTATGTATATCTGTGTGCTAACCAAAATACTATCATACCAATCCAAAACTCCCAATCCCCCGTAATGAACGATACTTAGAAGTTATCAAGTCCATGAATACGTATTAAACCCGCCTGCGCTTTGTCCGGCTTCAACTCTCGTAATACTTACATCGTAATTCTCCAGTTATGAATTCTATATATATAAATATATATGTATTATGTCCATATCAACAGATACCAAAAGACCCATCTATGGACACATTACCATACCATCCATAATAATGGTGGCTAAGCAACACATATGCGACTATTTGATTGTAATTGTACTTGTATTATAAACCATATTTGACAAACTATTATATTCATATTCCAAGTATAAAATACAGATAAATATTAAAAAACAAAAAAATACTAAAATCTTTTCTTGATTGAACTGAAAACTTTTCCAAGTTTTAGTTGATTTCTTAACTGATCAGCGTGCAGACCAAAGATATTTGATTTCTGATAAGACTCCTTCCTCTGTCTATAAGATATAGACGAGCACGTTCCATTGATTCTACTGAAATCGGAGTGCATTAAACATTATCTTGATTCTTACATGAATTTATTTAATTTTTATTTTGTTTTTGCTTTTAAATTTTTTTGTTTTTTTATTTTTTATAAACATAATACATTTATTATGGATACACGTTGGTTTCTCTCAGTGTGTGTGTGTGTGTGTGTGTGTGTGTTGTGTTTGACTTTGATTTAAGGGCATATTGGTTACTTGTTACCTGTTATTACTATTAAGAACTGTATAATTCTTCATTTTTTTTTTAATTTTTTATTTTATATTATTTTTTTTGTAAATTTATTTCGTTTTGGATTGACACATGACGACAAATCTTGTGTGTTTCGCATACTATAATTTATTTGTTGGGATTTTTTGTTGTTTTCGGTTTATGTTTTTTAATAACAGGATTTAAATCGTTTTTATTACATGCAACAATTGCAAATTGCAATCAAAATTCAACTTTACTTTGTTATCGCTCTACTTAATGAATTCATTTCATTTATAACTCCTCTCTCTCTCTCAGCTTTCTGCTCTCTACGCTCTCTTCTCTCTTACAATCTCTCTTTCTCTTTGTGTATTGGTTATTGTTTAATTATAAATGTTGCATGCTCTCAGAGCATGCCGGAGTGTCAGTGTATGTGTGAGTGCGTGTACGTGTGTGTGGGGTGTATGCGTTTATGAATGATGTGTGCAATTTTTGTGTTTTGTTTAATTTTCTTGGGTTTTCTCATTATTTTTGTTTTTGTTGTTACTTTTACTTACACAGAAATTGATCATTTTTAAACAATTATTTGTAAATTTGTTTTAAACTAATTACTAAAAATGGATTTTTCTGTTTGTTTGCAACATTTTGACATCTCATTTGCATACAATATTTTTATAAAATATGTGATTTTTTTTTAATTTGTTTGTTTCATTTTTTTTTTTTTTTTTTTTTGTTTTTCTTTGTTTCTTTCAAGTGGTTTTTAGGCATACAATTGAATTTAGATTTATGTTTATTTAGCTTAATTTGATTTTGGGTATTTTTCTTTTATTTTTAATGTTTTTCTTTTAAACCTTCTCTCATTTGTTTATTGTTTGAAGAGCAACGACAATTTAAATGTTTTTTTTTATGTAAAGTGTATTTATGGTTCTTCTATGTATTTAATTTGTAGATAAATTGTTGTTGGTTGTATAATTATTGTATAATATATATATATATTGTTTAATCGAAAAGAATTTGAAAGAAAGAACAAAAATTAAAAAATAAATACGAATGTTTTTAGTTTACGAATGTTTTTTTCATCATCAATTTTGTTGTTGCGTGTATATTGCATAATTTTAAAAAACGGCTCAAAAACGAACGACAAATATAATTTTATAATAATTAATTAATTGTTAATCAGCAAAAATAGCATAGTAATAATAATTGTAGTTGTAGTAGTAGTAGTAGTAGTAAATAGTATGTAGTAATAATTACAAAAAACTTTGCACAGTTAAAAACATTGTCAGTTTAAATATATATTAATAATTTTACTCATTTCCTCAGATTTTTTTTATTTGCCTTTCTTTTTTTTTATTTTTTTGTGTACTATTATTTCTTTCTCTTCTGTTCTGTTTTGGTTATTGCAAATTTTGACAATCTTATTAAATCTTCTCTTCTCTTTTCTTCTCTTTTATCTTCTGGGCTGTGTATGCTTGTTACATTTTATTTTTATTACTTGTTTACTTTACTCCTTTTTTTCTGTTTTCTTTTTTTTTTTTTTTTTTAATGGTTTTTGTTTTTTTATTTTTTATGTTTTTTTTTGGAAGTCTTATAGCAGAACACATAGGGATTTTTTCGGTTTCTTTTGTTTCTTTTCGGGTGACTTCTTATTGATCTGCCTAACCAAATCGTAGAAAATATCATTAACATTCACTTTGGCTTTGGCTGACGTCTCCATGAAGGCGCAATTGAATTGATTGGCCAAACTTTTGCCCAATTCTTTGCCAACAACACGCTCTTCCTCCAGATCGCATTTGTTACCCACCAGCACCATGGGCACATCATCTGTATCCTTTACCCGCAATATCTGCTCTCGCAGATCTTGTAGATCATTGAATGTCGATTGCGCCGTTATCGAATATACCAATACAAATCCTTGGCCATTTTTCATATAGAGATCTCGCATCGCTGTAAACTGTTCCGTGCCGGCGGTATCCAAAATTTCCAGCATACATTGCTGGCCATCCACCTCCACCTGTTTGCGGTAACTGTCCTCAATGGTTGGATCGTATTTTTCCACAAAAATGCATTGCACAAATTGCACAGTTAGCGCTGATTTGCCGACTCCGCCGCTGCCCAAAACAACAATTTTGTATTCACGCATTTTTGTGTCTCACGATTTGTGTGTTGGTGTGTGTTCTGGTGTATATGTGTGTGTGTGTGTATGTTGTGGATATATTTTAAAACCAAGCGCAGGTAGTTACTTTCGTAGGCGGGTGACAACGAGGTGGTTCAGTTGTTGCTGCTACTCTTGTTGTTGTTATTGTTGCTGTTGTTGTTGTGCAAATGTTTATTTAAAACGCGGCCGCTCTCTCCCTCTGTGTGTCTCTCTCTCTCACTCGTTTAGTCTCTCACAAAAAAATCACTAGTTTTAGGCGTTGTTCGGCGATTGCTTTTCGGTTGCAGTTGCAGTTCTTGCAGAAAGCTTTTTGTTGTTGTGGTTGTTGCAGTTGTTGTAGTTTTAGTTGTTGCTCGTTTACTGTTCTTTGTTATTGATGATAACCTTTGTGCCAACAAACAACTATGCATATATGTATGTATGTGTGCGTCGTCTGTTTGTGGTCTCTCTTTCTCTTACACTCTCTTTCCCTCCGTCTTTCTCTCTCTCTCTCTTTCTGTCTCTCACTGAATTTCTCTGCTCAGGTAGTAAAGGTGCGAGCGTGCGTTTCGTTATGGTTTTCGTCAAATTGTTGCTTTTTGGAGGGGACCAAATAAATAAAAATTACTGTAGCGCTTCTAGCCCTGCCGCCTTCTTCCTCTTCCGCGACTCTCACTGACTACGACAACAACTTCCGTTTCACAGCAGCAATTGATATCTGTTGTTGCTGTTGCCGTGCAACAATGATTGCAGAGTACAAAGTATGCACTGTGGAATGTAAGAAAGCAATAGATGTATTTATAAATTAGGTTCCACTATAAATTCGTATTGTTTCGTTTTGGTTTTGTGGTTTTTTGGTATGCTTGTGCTTGTGCTGGCACTGCTTTTAGGAATTTACTGCACTCTTTTCTTTTTGTAATAATGAACTCAAAGTGTTCTCCTCGCTCGCTCAGCACAATTTCGCTCTACCCTCAACAATTTTATGATTCATTTTTAGAGTTGTCAAGTAGCGGTTAGAACTGTTGAGCACACACAACAAACAATGCGCACACTTGTAGCGTGCAAACCAAATTTCGTCTTTTGTTAAATGAAAATCACAAATTAATGCAGCTTAAAATGCTCGCAAGCGACACACAAAATGTACATAATGATATTTTTTATAAACTTTAATCGGGGTACGGGGCAGCAGCACCCGCATGTCACGCGCACGGCAACTCTATTCGGAGTTTTACCTTGTTTGATGCGCACAAACTGTTGTTACTGTCTGTGCAGAATTCACACGATTTGCGATATTATTTTGATGTGTATATGTGTTTGCAAGATAAAATGACACGACTCGCGAAATATGCAATTTTTTATTGATAACAATATTTAATTCTAAGGCAAACAGACAACTTTTTTCGGCTTAAGCGCTTCTGCTCCAGAATCGATGCATCGATGCTTTACTGCAGTCGCGATATATCGATTCTAGTTTTAAGAATCGATTTTAATCGCGGCATTTGAAAAATGTATGCACCGCATAAAATCAAGAGTGTACCGTTTTAGATCGTGCATCCACATATACAAAAAGAAATATATGTATTTACTTATTAATACTCTACAAAATATATAAAAAATTTCGGTTATTTGGGACACTAAGAATAATAAGGGTGGTCGTGATCTTGTGGTTTGTAGTCATAGAACAATGATTATTTTACAGAGTTGCCACATCTAGTGTATTGTCATCGTGGCGATACGATGACTAGACCGCCCTGACGGCAGCACCAATCGATAAATATTCTTTGGCAATAACGTATTTTTGAATAATTAAACGGTATTTAAAAACCAATTTAAATGTTGTCTAAACCAGCAACAGTTGGTGGCGCAATCTCAACTATGTTTTTATTAATAACAAAAACAAAACTAAAATCTAACTAAAATTTCGTACAAGTAAAAATAAAAGCAAGCACTCTTAGCGTATTTTCGTGACCATGCCGGCAGCAATAGTAACGCCCGCCACCCGCAGCATGACCCGACCCAGTTCCTTAAAGTCGGTATAGCGCTCAATGCAAATGGGTCGTGAGGTCTCTACCTCAACCAGTGCGCAGGAGTTGTTGCCCAGGCAACGCGGCTTCTTCTTGACAACCTCTCCCGTGCTCTTGTGTATCAACGCCGTCAGTTTGCAGACAACGGCCGGCTCAATGAGAGACTGATGATGCAGTAGCACTGGGTATCCCATTGTGATTGGCACCTTGACATTGAAGACAATGATGCGACACTGGAATCGGGTCGTTACCGGTATTGGCACCTGCGGATCACAAATAATGCAACCAACTGTTATGTTGTTTATGTCCACGCCGGCAAGAGTGACGGATATTTGGTCACCGGCAAAGACACTCGTCTGTGTTAGCTCGTCCATGGTGAGGGCCTTAACCTGTGCCTGCTCCCGACTTGCACCTACCAGCACCTTGTCGTTCAGACAAAGAACTCCAGTCTCAATGCGACCTGAAATGCAGAATCCTGATCCTGTGCCCTTGTAGATGTCCGACACGGACATTCGCAGCGGTCGATCAATGGCACGCTCAGGCACCTTAAAGTGCTCGATGACATCCAGTAGATGAGGTCCCTCATACCAAGCTTTCAGGGCCGTTTCCTGTGCGGCTTTTGTGAGATTCTCGCCGGTTAGGCCGGAGCAGGGCGTAAAGCTGACATCGGACTCCTTGAAGCCGGCCTGCTTGAGGAACGCCTTCAGCTTGTGGACAATCTCTTGGAAACGTTCTTTGGACCAGCCAACCGTGTCCAGTTTGTTAATGACCACGCCTAGCTGATTGACCCCCAGCGAACGCACTAATATGGCATGTTCCCTGGTCTGTCCACCCAGCTCAAATCCGGATTCAAATTCGCCACGTGTGGCATCCACAACGAGGAGGGCAACATCTGCTTGCGTGGCACCTGAAATCATGTTGGGTATAAAATCTTTGTGTCCCGGTGCATCCAGAAGAGTGACGATCTTGGATTTGGTCTCAATGCGAGACTGCCCCACGTCCATGGTAATGCCACGAGCACGCTCCTCTCCAGTCTCGTCGAGCACCCAGGCATACATAAAACTCTGCTTCCCCAATTTCTTGGATTCCTGTTCGTGCTTGTGCATCACACGCTGTGATACGTTTCCTGTATCGTAGAGCAAATGTCCCATCAATGTGCTCTTGCCTGCATCCACGTGTCCAATCACAATCATGTGTATGTGGCTTTTCTGGGACGATCGCTCTTGCTCGTACAGATGTTGAGCATTGCGCTGTGCTTGATCCTTGGATACCTTGAATATAGCTGTAGCACTTCGTCCAGCTTCGTCGCCTCCAACACTAATATCGACTGGTGTGTTCCGGCCAGAGACTACCGGAGAGGCTGGTGCCTTGGGCGATGCTATTTCAAATCCTCGTCGGGCATCCTTCTGAGCAGACAGGGTTATTTTGGTTGGCGTTGGCTTTGGCGTGGTCAGTGCGGTTGCCTTTGTTGTGGACGTCGTTGGATTTATTTTGAGCTTTTGTGGGCGCTTTTCCTTCTCTTTTGTGTTTGTCTCTTCGTTTAGAATCTCATCGAGGATTTTTTGTATATTATAATCAAAGCGCATAGAAGTTTCCACTATTCGGCGTTCGGAAACCGCATCACCCACAACGCTGCGCACTTCGTCCACACAGGAGCTGAGCTTGGCCTGCTCCATGTCATCCAATTCCGGCATTTGGAAACTTTCGGAATCCCGCCGGGCCTTC
Organism: Drosophila cardini; assembly: GCA_018903735.1. Taxonomy (NCBI): domain Eukaryota; kingdom Metazoa; phylum Arthropoda; class Insecta; order Diptera; family Drosophilidae; genus Drosophila; species Drosophila cardini. Next base: position 2,540,775 of record JAEIGM010000004.1, read on the forward strand.
TGATACGCCTCATCGTCATCGTCGTCTTCACCATCCTCGGCCTCCTCTTGAATGTCTTTATTCTTGCTTATAAACGCCGACATACTCTGCTGGCCACGAGCCCTGTCGTAGAGCCACTGTTGATCTGTGGGCGAAACGCAGTCGTCGTCGACGGAATGGCCATAGACATCGTCATAGCCATCGTATTCGTCGTTGTAGTCCATGCCGCGTACTATTCTGTGCCGCGACATCTTGAGGGCTTAATATTATCTCGGTTGCTCTCCTGTTATATTTCACAATTCTTGAAAAGAAAATGCAATTAAGAATTTCATCTAGTTGCAGACAAACGAAAGCACTTGACACTGGAGCTGCCACACTGTTGTGACTAATTTTCTGGCAACGCTGCTTTCATCGCGTGCTCACCTTCAGTTGTAGTTCTAGTGATGGTTATGAAGGGTATTCCCGATATATACACGTATTATTATGCTATACTATGTTAATCGATTATCAATTTGTGAAGAGCCTAAATTCGTTTTAAATTAGATTAAAACTCAATCGTATTATTTTTAGAGACAGCACCTAATTTAATGAAACCTTTTATTTAATTTCGTGATACGATAGTTATGTTAAGTATATAGTTCTCATCGCGTGAGTTGTGTTATGTTTCTGTTGTGGTTCTGCTATCTGTCATTGGAGGTCGTGGATTGTGTGCGCTAGTAGACAGCTGTTTGAGCCCCACTCATCGTTTTTAGGCCAAACAAGACGCGTAAAACATTTTAATAATTTTCATTTTATTTCCAAACAGACATATTGAAAGTAAAAACAAAGAAACAAATAATCTGCAGTGTTTTCAGAAAAGTTGGAATGACCACTGTTAAGTAGCATTTCATGCAAATGTAAAATTTTTGGTCACTGTTAGTGTGCTGTTAAAAATGAAATAAATGCGTGGTGTGTGTGTTGTTGTCTTTGTGTCGCGTTAAAATATTAAGAAAAACATTGATTACGAACTTATCAAACATACACAAAAAAGGTTAATAACGTTCGGTTTAATGTGGGGATAAATGCAGTCGACGCAGCATAAGGCGCTCGAATTTCTTCGAGTATTGCGATAATTATACGTAGGCAACCTACATATAACAACAAAAGCAGCAGAAGCAAAAACAACAACAACAACAGCAGCCACAACTAAAGAAAACAGAACAGCAACAACAAACGGTATGTACAACAACGGCACAAGGGGCTTCTCCATACACGATGCATTCGAGGAGGAGGAAGAGGAAGCGATACGTGTATATGGCTCCACAGTGATATCAACGCCAATGCGCGGTGGCGTTAGCGGCAGCGCCAAACAAGGTCGCTCCACCGAAGATGTATCCATACGCATACAGGATCCAAAGTAAGTGAAAAACAAGTTCGCCTGCCAATCATCTAGAATGGCTGTTTGGTTATCGGCTGCTCCGTTCTCGGGCTCTCCACTCTCTGGGTCTGCGCGTGGGCAGCAGCTGGTTGCCAGTTGTTGACACCATTTTGTTACCCGTCTTTGTGAATCACAAAACAAGGAAATGTGAAACGTTTACATTTGTTATTGGTTAGGCTTACCCTTCCTTTCCCCCTCCCCCCTTCGACACACAAAGAGAAAACAAGAGTTCATATTAATAAATGAACTAAATTGCACTTGCAATACGAACTATTTAGGAACCAGTTTCCGAAACAAGCTTAAGTGAGTCACTTAATGAGACAGCCGGTATTATTTTTAGCACTTGACTTGACACAATAGCCAATAAAGTTCCTCAACCCAATTATAATGACGTTCTTAAACAATTTATGACTCTGTTAAATTGACTCCAAAGTCCAAGAAGCCACTTGCATTTGATGCAGTGCTGCAGAGCGTTTCAGCTGTCGTCTTGTCACTCACTCAACAGTGTCGGCCCTTTACCTTTTGCGGACGCCGCTTTTACTTCCCGCTTCCTTGCCGGAAACGCTTGTCGTACATTTGCATAAATTATCTAGAGTGCGAGTGGGAGAGAGAATGTCAGTGTAAGAGCGAAGGGGAGAGTGAATATGAGTACGAGTGTTTGGCACTCTTTGCCCAACTAACTGGACGCCAAAAGCGCGTGCGTGCTTTATTCATTCACACATAAGTATTTACAATTGCCTTTGGTCTTCTTCTTCTTCTCGCGATTCCATTTGGATGCCATTATGCATGCATGGCGTGCCTTTAAGCAAACTAAACAACAACAACTAAAACAACTCAAAGAAGAAAGAGAAGAAGTGGAGGAAGAGGCAAAAGTATATACTGCTGCCAGCATACGACGTAATTATGGGGATTATGGCAGACGTTTCTATGTCTGTCTGTCTGCCTATATGTCTCTCTGTCTGTCCATCTTGTCCAGCGTCTGACATACACTCATCCTAATTTGGCATTCAATTGTAAAATCGTTGCGCATAAATTTCGTCATTCCTTGAAGAATTTGCACGACACCCAACACCTTGGCACGAGTGTGTGTCTGTGTGAGTGCTGTTTTGTGTCTGTGTGTGTGCATTTGTGTGGCCTTCGGTTGCGGTCGCAGCACAGTTGCACTTGTGAGACTTCGCTGTAATCGAGTAATACATCAACGCTCACACACACATGCTTACAAGTCTGTACATTACTTATATGAGTGTGTGCTTACTGTTGTATGAGTGCAGCGTCTATTTTTGATAGCCTCACTGATAAGCAGATTGAATTAGTGATAATTAAGCAAATTGCGATGCTTATTTTTGTTGCTAATGTGCTGAAGTTCATACTTAAATTAATGAATGATTAAATTAACTTCTCTGTTTATTGTGTCAGACAATGATCTGCAGAGTTGAACGGCTTTTGTGCTGTTTTCAACTGATTTTATAGGGTATTCCACTCGCAGTTATCACCTCAAGTCTAGGAAATGTTGTTTTAATTTAGTAAGAAGCGTATACTTATATCAAAGGAAAGTAGATTTTAATTACCTTAATGATTATCCGACCTAATCCCTTTAGCCGTATTTTAAAACCAATCTAAAGTTTTCTAAATTCACTTTTTAATTCCTCCAGGGGCTACAACAAATACGCCGAAGACACAACGTCACGGGACAGTGACTCGTTGATACAGGAATATGGAAATCTGCCCACGGAGGAGACGAACACATATTGCTGGCGGCATCCCAAGGTGCGGGAGAATTGGCGCACAGTTTTGGCCGCCTTTACGCTGCTGGTGGTGGGCACCGGTCTCTTTGTGATGGGCACATTTGCCATCGCTGATCCACACAATACATCCCAGGGTGTTGTATTTTTTGTTGCTGGACTCATTTGCTTTATACCAGGCGCCTATCATGTCGTCTATATTTGGCTAGCGGCCAAAGGATATCGAGGGTTTGACTTTTATCACTTGCCACTGTTTACATAAAGCAACTGACTATGTAAATTCATGTCGCATTGGTTGATCCAATTCAAACCCCTTCCCCTTCCCCTCCCCCCCTAAACAAACACCCCGTCTATATACATAATTATATATAAATATAAATTTATTTTCTATGTATGCTAAAGAACGTAACTCGAAAACTCAACATTTTTGTATAACTGATTATTTAATGTGTGTATTGAATATATTTGGGAAAGTCCAGAAATTCGAATTCTAGCAATAATTATTGTATGTAATGTATGTATTTTTTTAAACAATTATTTTTGTTATAATTATGATATATACTCAGAAAAAAAAAGGCGATTGGTATACCCTCAAAAGTGCAAAAGATACGTATGGTAAAAACCACACACACTATCACACACACACACACTCACACACACCCTCACGTACACTAAAAAACATTCGAAATTTATTTAAAATGTATAACAAGAAAAACGAAAGACTTTTGTAAATGATGCTATATGTGCGCGTTAGTGTTAAAAACAAAAACAAAACTTAAAAAACAGAAATCTAAACTGTAATTTATTGAAATTTAATTGCACCAAAAACAAAAAAGTCGGAAAAATGCTAACGAAATGTTTTACGATTTTCGAACACGAATCTATATATATATTTAAATAAAAATAATTAATTAATAAATAATATATATTATATGATATGTATGTATATGATTAGGAAGCGTTCGGATAAGAGCGCGCCTTAAATACTTAGTATATAGATTACACTAAACTTATTTAACAAATTGTAATGAGAATTCTTAAAATAACAAAACGGAAATATTTAAAAAAAAAACAACAATTTAAAACCAAAAGAGAAATCTGTTAGTGATATAAGTAAAAAAGAAAAGCGCTGCTATTGCAATATATACGTTTTTTTAGGTAATGCGCTCTTTTTTTTCTAAATCCAAATAATTCTACCCGTCCTCTAATCAAATTATACACACACTCGCCCACACACTCAGTCACACACACCCACACTCACTCATTCAGACTTCATAGATTAGCAACTGAAAAGAATGATAATTGAATATTTTTTTATTCCGCCGTTTAGTTTATAAACAAAAAAAAAATATTGTATTTTTTTAAGTACGCTGAATATGGTTGTATGTAAAAAACAAAAAAAAAAACAAAATAAACTAATTTGATTTATACTTTATACAAATTAATGAATTAAAAACTTTAAACATTTTCAATTCTTTACCTTCGCTATACTCGAAATTTATGTACTAAAATTAAATTTAGAGCTTTTTGCTTTGACTTTTGTAAGTAAATTCTTTAATTGTTGTTTATTTCTTCGTTTATACAAATTAAAAAGATTTTTTTTTTAATTTTAATGAAATTGTTTTTTTATTGTTTGGCTTTAGTTTTAAGTTGATTTGTGTTAAGAGTATAAAAACATTTTTTAATTTCTTAAATATACTTTTAACCACTGTACTGGGTAGTTTAAAAAACCATCAATCTAGTTTTTTAAAATAATACCTGTTAGTTTCGTAACATATTCACTATCAGTTGGTAATACGTGAAACTTTCTGCTATTCAGATATTGCTAGCTATATATACATAGTATAGTAAAATCGCACGATTGTTTCGCACATGCCAACGATAAGAAGCTGAAAGATAGTTTTATCTATGGTCATGGTTTATTTCAGTTGTTTGCCATTTAATATCTTAAAACTTATTTCATTGAGTTCTTCATATATCTGGGGAGTTATCACCTTAAACATACCTATGCCATATACTCGTATAATCATTCATAATCCCTCATTGTTGGAACACTTTGGCACTCGGAGAACAGTTTTGATTGATTTCTAGACTTAGTTTTAGTAGAGACAAAATTTAGTGATTGGCAAAGAAAAAAATGACAAATCAAATGAAAATTGGCAAAATGTTAATAAAGTTGCTCAATAATACACTGAGAGAACTAAGGTATATAATACTGTAATACTTTAATACATGTACTTAATTTAATATCAATTAAATGTAGCGACAATTTATTGATTGATTGATTGATGGGTTGATGAACGATGATTGATCGCTAAGCTTTAAATGTGGTTAGACAATTAAGTCGAGTCGAAATAAAGTGCATAAAATTAACTGAAAAGCACAGCAAGCTAGTCTCTGTTTATATTTAGTATATGTATTTATTTCTTGTTGCTGGGAAAGACAAATTGTCACCAGGCATCGACCAAACATCGTTTGGGGGGCTCAGGGAGTGGGCGTGGCCGTTGAACCTGGCAACGGAATAGCAAACCAAAGGGATAAGCATAAGCCAAAGACCGTAACCGCAACAGGAGGAGTAAAGGCATTTCAGTAGTCCATATCTAGCCAAGTTCATTAGACTTTGATGGCCGACTCACTGCGTCGACGTCTCCAACTCCGCCCTCGTCTCCTTTGTTTCCACACCGACTATGGGCACTAGAGCTGGGGGCCTTAAGCGTTCGCAGCGGCACGAAATGGAAAGTTTCCGAAAGTCTCCGCAGACATAAATCCATTTTAGCCAAATTCTAAAAATAAGTAACGCAATCGAAGCCAGCAGAGATGTATGAGCCCGAAGCGGAATCGGACGAGGATTGTGAAGTCTACTGTAAGTACACGCATAGTTTGAAGTCTTATCATTCAGTTAGCTGGCATTAATATGTCGCTTATGTTGGATTACGCAGTCCTGAAGCCCGTCAACGAGTACAATATTGTGGACAAGATCAAGGAGGCTAACAAGGAGCTGTTCGCTCTAGACGATGATGAGGATACACCCACGACGGCGGCCACTTCAGCTGCTGCCGGTAATAATCGTAAGGTGACCTTTGCTTTAAATCTGGAGAACTATGAGCCCACCACGGAACAACAGCAGCAGTTGCAGGAACAGCAGTTGCCCAGTCCGCCAGAGGAGCTGCTGCAGCAACTGGCGCAGCTGAAACTGAAACCGGAGAGAGAACGTTTCGCAACCATTGAAGAGGAGCCGGCAAAGGAGCAGGAGAAAGAACCAGAAAAGGAGCTGGAACAGTCACCAGCCTTGTTAGAGCAAGAAGTGGTAGTAGAGGAGGAGGAAGAGGAGATATGTGAGGAAATTTTAGAGCTAACCGAAGTGGATACCAACAAACAGGCGACAGCACCCACAGTTGTGCCCGCCAGCATGGATTACGAGGAGGACGACGACTTCTCCGGCGTGGATGAGGATGATCTGACGACTGTAAGTGACCAACTAGCTAAGGATACACAAAAGCGTCGCATAAGTCGCCAGAACACCTTCGACTGCAACTACGAGCAGACGGAGGGTGAATCAGACCAAAGAAGCCTCACGAATTTGCTCACTGAATCCGACTGCGAGGAGGATGAGCGTGCGGTGAACGAGGCACGTCTCAAGCTACGACAAGCTTACAAGAGTCTCTACAAGACACTGGATGCTTCAGAGCAGGCGCAGATCAATCGATTGACTTCTGGCGGCGAGCAGGAGCCGGAGGAAGATGATGATTTATCCATCATAGCAGCCACTTATATACCCGATGACTTTGAGCTCAATGAGCGCAGCATTTACTACAAAAAGGAGGAGGAGTCGCAAAACCAAAAGCTGAGGACGACGTCTCCCAGTTTCAGTAATAGTAACACCATCAGCAGCACCAGCACCAAGACTTTCTTCAATGCCCGCCGCTTTAGCTTCCGTCGCCGAGGCAGACCCACGCCCGCTGTCCAGCCCGACATCAAGATGAACTATAAGATCTGCTGTGAACATCGTCATGCGTTGCAGGACAAGCTGCCCAGGTACACGGGCTACATGTCCGAGTACGGTTTAAGTGCGAAGCAGTTGCAGCAGCGGGAACATCAGTTGCGCAGGAAACAACGTTTCAGCATGGAGCAGACGCTGAATCGCAATGAGCACGAGCTCAAGAAGATGCAGGACAATGAGCGTGCCTTTACTACATGGCTGAAGAACAAGATGCGCTATCCCATCAACAAGACAAGAAATATGTTTGATACGACGCGTCGACGGGCGAGTGTTGCTGCCGTCAATAGTCCCAATTCTCACCAGCAACAGCAGCAGCACCACCAGCAGCAACATCAACTGAATCGACGTCGGGATAGCAACGAGGTTCATGCCTATAGACACTTATTGGGCAGCTGGAACAAGTAGATACAATTATGTTATTAAAACTCTAGTTTATTACATACAAATATAATCGTATTATAATTATTTAATTTGTAATACAACTTTCTTCACACAGAAGATGACGACGAAGCTATTAAATTGTTGGTGAAATTATTTCAACAGTGAAAATACATCAAGTATAAATCCAGACATATATATATAGTATATTGTTTTAAAAGGTGTGTGTGTTTTGTGGGTGTATGTGTGTGTGTGTAAATGTTTCGAGAATGTACAAATGGATTTTATATAGACAAAATACATAATTATAATCCTAAAGTTAAGGTATACTGTTTTTTGCCTGTTCTCTGTTTTAAAGTAGCTATAACTCGGAGTGTGTGTGGCTATTGTGTGTGTGTGTATGTGTGTGTTGGGTATACTAATTCTATCCTTAATGCCGCGACTTCTTTGACTTGCTGTGACCATTATCTCGACTATCCTCACGCGATCGCTTGCGATCCTTATCCTTGCTGCTGCTCTTGTGTCCCGCTGATGAGGAGGAATGATGCTTGTCACGATTGTGATACTTATCCTTGGACGATTTCGATGGGCTATAATTACAAGAATGGAAAACATATTAAACAATTGGTTTAAATATTTCATATGATTAAGTGATTGGGTATGCAAGAACTGTTTGCAATAAACAACGAGAGAAATAATGTGTGTAAGGCCAAATAAAAATTTTGTGCTAAATTTCGCATAATTTATGAAGTAATTTCTTAAAAGAAAACATTAAACAGCTCTTTACTAACGGTTAACGTTGCTAAAAGAACTTAAATTTATTAGTTAACATGGAAATGTTAACAAAAAAGCAAAAGAAACGAAAGATTTATTTAGTTAAAGCGGTCAAACAGCTTCAAACTGCTTAAAATTATGCCAGAATTTTGTTAAATAACATTTTTAGAAATCATAAAATGTAGAAAAATTGATCTAATTTCTTTGTGGTTGAAATTTAACACTAAATGTTAATAATATTAAAAAAATCGAATAGAAAATAACTTCATAGAAATCAAATATTAAAATTCCAATGTTAATTTTGAGTGAGTATGGTGTGTGTGCTTGTGTGTTGTGTGTATGAATTTGTGTGAATACATTAACAAACCTAGATGAGCTGCCATGTTTGGAGCTGGAGGATTTTAAATGTGAAGAAGAAGAGGAGGAATTCGACTTATGCTTTTTACTGTGCGACGATCGCTGCTCCTCACGCTCGCGACGACTGTTTTGTGTGTGTACGCGTGATGCGGAATAGTTATTAAATAAATAGAAGAGAGAGCATTTGTTTCAATAACATCAGATACTTAAATACAATAACCAACATCTGTTGGCCTCCACCACTCTCCCAATCCACCCTGGCCATCCTTCTACATACCTGTGCTTGGAGCTCTTGCCATGTTTCTTCGTTTCAAATTTGCCATTGCGTTTGTCATCGGTGTTGTAATCATTGTTGCGATCCTCCTCGGCGGCCTCGCGTTCCAGATCAGACCAATCCTTGCCAGATTCCTCATCGGAGCCCAGTTCTGTGGAATCAAATATATAAATGAAGTATAAAGTAAAGTATAGAATTTAACTGACCATCGCTGTCATCGCTTTCGTCCTCGGAGGCCTCCGAGTATTCGGAATCATCTTCATCGGTTTCATCATCAGACTCGGCGTCTGTTGGATTATAGGCTTCATCCTCCTCCGATTCCGCTGACTCATTGTCGGCTTCACTGCCAGATTCTGGATCCAAGAATGTCCAACCACCCTGCTCAAAGAAGCCCTCAGGATCATCGGTAATGGTCTTCATGATCTTTTGCCAGTTAAGCGATTGAACGCCCTCCGAATAACGAATGTCGCAGGAACTATAAAGATAGGACGGTTAGTATACTTATATAAGAGGTTAATAAAAACTGTGTTACTAACTTTAACCACTCCTTGACGTGATCCAGCATATTCATGGGAATGGCATTCACCATGGCCACCTTTTTGATGTACTCCTTGAACACAAAGATCATGTCAAAGTTACGCAAATGGAATTGAACACGCTCAAAGTGCACCAATTCCACATCATCTAGTGTGATAACAAATGGTGGCCACTCTGTGAGATTAACCAACGAACCCGATGTGGGCTGCAGTGTGACCGTACTACGGAAGGGTGCACCAGGAAAGCCCAACTCACGGAAGGGTGTATCGAACTCAACCTGTGCCTTGGTCATTGCCTCGACCTTTTCGCAGAAACTCTTGAACGCCGTCTTCAATTTGTGACGCAGTTCACGTTCCGCCTGCTCAGCGGCCAAATCATCGCGGTCGTGCATATGCTGATGCTTGCCAAGATCGGTGGTGATCTCGCCCACTTCCGTGTAGAACTGAACATCCACGTGTTTTTTCTTGCCAAACATAATGGCATACTTGAGATGGAAATGCAGTAGAATAATCATTTCACCATCGCAGGGTTGAAAGAATGCGCTCTTGATGTTATTATACAGAATGTCCACTTTATCGCCACGCACTGAGATGTAACGGAAGCCATTGGTGTGGGCCTCTAGGCTGCCAGTCATGCGTTTTGTTACAATGTTGGGACGAATGTACAGGTCCTTCAATTTGGGATTACCCTTGTTTTGGGATAATATGAGCGTATCCTGCTTGACCAAATCCTCCTTTTCACGCTCCTCCGCCTCGCGGGTCTTGAAGCGTTTTTGCACCTCTTTGATCAACCGGAAAGCGTTATTCAAATTGGCCGATGGTGCTGCCACCTCGCCGTGCTCCTTCACGTTGGAGCTGCGGTATGTGCTGCACAAAAAATATAACTTCAGTAACAATTGAATAAAGCAAGAGCTCCAAACTTACACTTCCTTAACAAAGGTCGCCTCTGGCTGTGGATAAAGTCCACCCTCGTTGCGTCCCATTGTGGCGCCAGGATGGAAAAAGTTGATACGCAGATAAGTGTATTCGCCCTCGACGGACTGGGAAATGTTCTTAATAGTAGAGATGTGGAATGGCACTTGTATGCCAAAGACGGGCATAATGACCGTCTCATATTTCTTGTCCACATACAGTTTCAGTTCCTTGACCTCGGGCTCACGTGGTATTTGACTCATGGATTTGTATGAGACTGTGTTCTTGCGCACCTTCTCCACCTCCTTGGAGTTGCCCTGCTTCGCCAGACGCTCGCGGGCACGTTCATTCAGTTGTTGAGCTAACTCCCTTTGATGCTCCTTACGCTTCTCCTCCGTGTTGATCTCGTTACGTAGCTTGGACTCGAGCACAGCGTTACGCTTGCTTCGACCTAATATCTCAGTGCTTTGATCTGGTTTAGTTGCCTTCTTGTCGTCCACATCTTCCTCCTCGTCGTCATCGTCTTTGATGAAGATGCCAACGTTCTTTATTTTCTTCTTGGATGGAGTCATCACACTAGCAGGTGCCTGATCACCAACCAGCACAGTGTCACCGATAAACAAGGCATAGGTTTTGCCCTCCTTGTCGGTGGCATCGGGATTTGTCAAATTTGAGATGCCAACATGCAAATTAAAGACCATATTCTTCTTGATTAATGCCTGACATTTTGGCCCAATGACAATGGAGTTTTCGCGGAATTCCAAGCCCATGGCAAAGCCGAAACTCTTGGTAAGATTGTCGACCATGTTGGGCTTCTCCTTTTTCACATAGGCCAGCGTTGTGTCGTATACTTCACAGAGCTTGGCATTGGGTACAAGCAGCTTGAGTATTTCCTCCTGCACGTTTACCAGAAACGTGTAATTCTCCTGCATTGCCTCTGTAGGATTTACCAAGAAGGTTCGCGATATATTGGAACAATAGGATTTGTAGCGTGCGCCCAGTGAGCAAACAATTACTCCAAAATGCAAATGGTTTTTATCAGCAGCCGCCGAGAACTTTAAGCTGTAGGCGCCGCCAGACTGAATAATGGGTGGATAGGCCATATCCAACAACCGAGGATCCAAGCCACTAGTGTATTTCTTCTCTCCTATAGCTGCGTCACAGCCATCCGAGAGCTTGGTGTGCTTGACTTTCTGCAAATATGAGTAATATTAGATTAATCTTCTAGTTAAGATGTTGATTTTTTAAACTTACTCGATCGGAATCAATGATGTCCATGATTTCATCCTTCAAGTACTTGTTGAATATGTCCATGGACACCAAAGAAGCTTTACGTATATTATTGATCTCGGGCTCATCCTTGGGACACATCAAATACGCAATAATTGTGCTTATGTCCACATGCTCAAATTTGGCGGCTGTCAGCGTCTTTTTCCAGGCTTCACTAAATTCGCCCGGAAATGCATCCTTAGTAAAAACACCCAATCTTTTGCCTTTCTTTGAGTTCTGTATGATCTTGATAAGCTTATCGTAGTTGGCCTGATCTTTGTCCGTCTATTAATGATACTTGAATTAACAACTGATTGTGATTTAGTTTAAAATAATTTGAATACTTACACGATCGCGTACGAGAAGCTTTATTTCGGGCACGCCTTCCTCACTGATGTTTTGAGCCTGCTTCAGGAACTCGATTTTCTTCTTGCTGGTTAGAAAATAGATCGCATCCGAAGCGAACACCGAAATTGTATCCGTTAACTCGTAGCCGAGCAGCCAGAGCTGCAGGGCCATGGATTTTGAGTACATAACATCTTCATCCACGCCCACAACGCTCATGATGCAGTCCAGATTACTGAGCGCATCATCATGAGCTGTGCTCGGTGCCTGTAAAAGATTTAATACAAAATAGACAATTTAAAAGAAGCATTCATGCGTTCTAACCTAATTTTCGACTAGATACGTTTTTATTTTATTGTTTTAGTCATATGTAAGTGGAATTTCACAATATTTGCCAACTTTTAGCTATCTACAATGTCATGATCCATGCCGGTATCAAAACAACGTGGAACCGCAAAAACACTTAGCACAAAGTCTTGGAGTCTCACGCAGGGACAGGGACAGAGTCAGACTTACCTTCCATTCGGTGTAGAGTCGTTTTATTCGGCGCACAAATGATTCTTTATCTAGCACAAAGCTCGACATGATGCCGTTAAAAACTTAATGCGTTTTAGTGGAAATAGCCGTCTAACTCAATAATTTAACACATTTATATTGCAAATTCCGCCAGACGAGCGTTTTGCAAAAAAATGCGCGGCGACAGACGCGTGGACATTCACATGTAAACGTTCAACACATTGTCATTGAATTGGAACAATCGATTTCAGTTCGATTATTATCGAAATTGTGTAAATGCAGTGCTGTAAAATAACATTGTTAATGGCGTGCAGCACGATCACTAACCCATCTTTAGTTTTCGGGGGTAAATAATAAACAGCTGTTGCACTGTTTTTATTTTCTTTGTGAAAATGAGCGAATTTCTTTCGGAAAATAATGCGTGTGGACAAAACTTGCTTAACATTGTATCCGTAGGCAATTCCATAATCGCCGAAATACTACGACTTAAAGAATACGTGCCCAGCATTTACAGGCAAGTTGCATTAGCAGATAACAAGAATTCTGAGTAATTTATTTATGCACTTTCAGATTGGAAACTGCTGCTGATAGGCAAAAATATGGCGATATTATATTGGATTTCAGTTACTTTAAAGTAGCAGAAGCCCAAGAGAAAAAGATTGAACAGAGTCCAGTAGGTTTAATTTAGTTTAAACCTTGAAGAAATATGTAACGGCTGTTGTTTTTCAGGAGCTAAGCGATCTGGACCTGGAAACCCAAACAAATCACTTGCAGTTGATCACACGCTTCTATTTGGCATTCCAGAGTGTGCATCACTATGCCACAGACTTGCAGCAGTATATCGAAGAGCTTAACACGGGCTACTATATACAGCAGACACTGGAGACGGTTCTGCAAGATGAGGAGGGCAAGCAGTTGCTTGTAAGTAAAATAACATAAAAAAGAGCTTTATTAACAAGTAAATTCAATTGCAGTGTGAATCTCTTTATTTGTATGGCGTAATTCTGCTTGTGCTGGACTTTCATATACCTGGTGATGTGAGGGAACGCCTACTAATTGCCTATTATCGCTACAGTGGTGGGGATGCCACGCCCAGTGGCGATGAGAGCAACATCCATGATGTTTGCCTGCTATTGCGCTCCACGGGCTACGTCCAGCCTCAATCCCCGGTTGTTGGAAACCAAGCTATATCCACCACTGTGCCCAAGTACCCTGAGGCATATTTCGCTCGATTTACCTTCGATAGGAACTTTATTGACTTGGTGCTGGCTCGTCTGCGCTGTGATGACATCTACAACCAGTTAGCCATATATCCGCATCCCTCGCATCGTTCAACAGCGCTGTCCACACAGGCTGCCATGCTCTACGTGTGCCTCTATTTCTCTCCTGAAGTGCTGCACTCACAGGGATCCCAAATGCGGGAGATTGTGGATAAGTTCTACTGTGATAATTGGACGCTTTCCATTTATATGGGAATCACAGTTAATTTAATTGATGCTTGGACACACTTTAAGGCTGCCGGCAGTGCTGTGGCTAATGTGGTGACTCCCGTAGGAATTAAAACCCTTTGTCAGCAGCAGCGGGAACAACTCCAGAAAACGCTGCAAAAGACGCAGGAAATTGTGCGCGAGGGTGTCCTCGATGATGCATTTGTGCTGGAGCATTCCAACCAGATTATTGTGCTGATGCGGCAGGCGAATGTCTTGCTTCGCTGGTACTGCCTGCACACAAGTTCCGCCGTATTCGTTGTGTCCGGTCAGGCGGCGACACCAGTTCATCAACTACTACTCCAAGAGCTCCAGTTCGATCCGAATAAACTCTATACTCTGCTGCTCAACTGTGGACAGCTGGAGTTGACGGTCCGTGAGTTGTTGGCGGAACTGCAGAAGGATCGCGAGAAGCGATGGACGAATAACCGCGAGGAAGCAATGCAATATCTGCGGGAGCTGAGCGAAGCATTTGCCGGCTCACGACCGCTGACAAAGATTGAGGCTAATCCGCAACTGCAGCAATGGTTTGGCCAGGTGGCACAACGTCTGCAGAAACTGGACATTGCCAAGCCGCAGAAGGCGGGACGACTGATCATTCAGGTAATGCAGGCACTGGACGAAGTGCAGGAGTATCACAATCTTCATGCCAATATGTTGGTCAAACAGCAGCTCCAGGAGACGCGAGATCTGTTGAATCGCATGGCACAGGTGAGTCACCTATAACATGATCTATAGAACGGGTTCTTAAAGTTTCCTATTCCTCAGTTAATCAATCTCAAGGAAGACATTGAAATCCATATTCAAATGATCAGCGACTTTAGCTACGCTTGGCAACTGCTCCAGCGGGATTTCACAGGGATCATGCAGGATCACATCAAGCGTCAGCCACGTGCAGTCATTGGCATACGAGCTGTGTTCCTCAAGCTGGCCAGCACACTGGAGGTGCCACTAATGCGCATTAATCTGGCTAAGAGCGAGGATCTGGTCTCTGTGTCCAACTATTATAGCACAGAGTTGGCAAATTTCCTGCGCCGCGTGCTGCAAATTGTGCCCGAGACCATGTTTAGTATTCTGGCAAGGATTATAAACCTCTTGACCAATGTTATCAAGGAGTTTCCCACGCGCCTGGAGAAGGATAAACTGCGGGAATACGCACAATTCGAGGAGCGGGCTAAAGTGGCACAGTGGACCAACTCCATAGCGGTCTTTACCAAGGGAATACTTATGATGAAGAAGACTTTGGTGGGCGTTATAGAACTGGATCCCAAGCAGCTGCTTGAGGATGGCATTAGGAAGGAGTTGGTGAATCATTTGGCCAATGCCTACAACTTGGGACTGATCTTTACACCAGAGAAGGGCAAAACGAATGTGCAGGTACTCCAGGAGAAGCTCCAAGCGCTGGCAAAGACCATCGAGGGCTATCGCAGATCTTTCGAGTATATTGAGGACTATTTGCGGGTGCAGGGATTGCGTATATTGCTGGAGGAATCGCAGCGTATCATAAACTATAATGTGGAAAAAGAATGCAATTGCTTTCTGCGCAACAAAGTGCAGGAATGGCAATCCCGCTTCCAGTCTCAGACCATACCCATTCCTAACTTTCTGCCACTGCAGGGAGATCCCAACAAGTCCAACAATTTCATTGGTAGACTTGCACACGAAATCCTACGCTGCACAGAGCCCCGTCAGACCATCTTTCTGGACCTGAAGTGCAGCTGGTACGACAAGCGTCCTCCACACGCTGAACTCCTAGCCGGTTCCGGTTTCTTTAGTGTGCTACGCGAGGCAATGGCCCCAGCTGGCATGGTAGGCCTGGAGCGCATCTATGCCCACATGCTGGCCGATGAACTGAAGCGAAATCTAGACAAGCTGCAAAAGAATCTAACATCGGATCGCATGTGGTGTGATGCCTTGAGTAGCATGACCAAAGAACTGGAATCCCGTGACTTTCCCGGCGAGCTGGCCAAACAGCCCCTTAAGTATTACCAGAGTTATACCCAACGTTGGCTCAAAGTTTGGCCAACTCTGCTGGATTGGGTGCTGGCAATGGGACAGAAGCAGTTGCTGCGTCAGCAAATCGCCAGCGAGCTGAGCTTCAGCAGCAAATGCGATGCCAAACTGCTGGAGAACACTACGGATACACTAAACCGGTAAGAGATCACTGCACCAGGATAAACTCAGCTTTAAATTTATTGTATCTAATCTTACAGTGCTTTGATGCTGGAACTGGCAAGCAACAGCAAACTGTGTGATGAGCAGGGCGTGGGCATGTTAACTGAGCTCCAGGAGATACTACAGTACACTGGCAACTATGAGCCGCTTGAGCAGATCTTTGTGACCACCAAGAACACCCACAACATGTCCTTGTTCCTGTTCCTCTTCAGCATTGCGCATGTTAGTCGCTTGCAGCACTCAAGCCACACCGATTGCCTGCTGCCAAAATCCTCCAAAGATGTCATCGACTGTGTGCCTTTAATAATGGGTCTACTCACCATATTCCAGCAGTTCCATCGCAACGTTAAGATGCTCTATATCTCCTATATGAGTCAGTATGTGGTGACGGTGGCAGAGGCACAACTCACGTTAGTATACAGAGTTTAAAGTGAATCTATATTTTAACTGGAATTTAATTTTCTTTTAGGGACAAGGAGACTTTGGGAACTGAGGTGATTACTATGTTGCACTTCCTGCAGGCATTTGTGCGACTCGCTCGCTTGCCACTGAGTGTCTTGGAGCAGCGCATACCCAACATTATACTAAGCGAATGCGACTATCTAGCCACGCCTGTCAAGTAAAACTAGACTGCAAAATAATTGTAAATTAATCAAGGAATAAACTAAATCCAATTGTATACCAACTTTTCCGTAATCCAACTAATACATTGTTAAACAAATGTGGTAAGTGCTTACCAATATATTTAATGATTATAAATTATGTGGCCAATTGTGTGAGGATTCTTGAACTTAATTTATTTGCTGCCAAACATTGGTTTAAGCTTAAATAGAGAATTTCTGAGGTGCCAACGGATAAGATTCATACAATAACAACAAATTGGCAGTTAAACAAGGAAATCTCGCTATGAAACACTGTTTATGTGATAACTGTGGGTGCATTGCGTCCGGTGAACTTGGGCAGCTGTGAGATCTCCAGCGCAATGTCGATCAGAGGTTTCAGCATCACACTGGCCTGTCCCAGCACATTCTCCCGCTCATAAGAGTCGATGTACAAGCTACAGAGGAAGGAAAAGTTAGTAAAAGATTCAAATTCAAATGGGGTACTCCTAAATTCTTACCGCACGGTGGCACCTGAGCTGCCTGTGCCGCTGAGACGCATCACAATGCGGCTGCCGTCCTCGAAGACAATGCGGAGTCCCTGCTTGGTGGCCACTGATTTGTCAACGGGATCCGTATAGCTAAAGTTATCAGCGACTTTGACTTTGTAGCTCTTGCCGCCGCTGGAGTAACTCTTGCCCACAAACTCTGCCGCGGTGATGTTCTTCTCCATGGTAGCCATCATGTCGTTGCAGGGCTCCAAATCGCACTCTTCGTAATCGTAACGGGTGAAGTAGTTACGTCCATAGATGGACCAGTGCTGCTTCAAAATATCCTCAATGCTCTTGCCCGTGTGCTGCATCACAGAGAGCCAAGCGAGCACAGCCCAGATACCGTCTTTTTCACGAATATGATTGGAGCCGGTACCGAAGCTCTCTTCGCCACACAGGCACAAACGTCCAGCGTCCATGAGATTACCAAAGTACTTCCAACCAGTGGGCACCTCAAAGACCTCCTTGCCCAGCTTCTGGCCTACTAAATCCACAGCGGAGGCGGTGGGCATGCTGCGTGCAAAGCCCTGGACGCCATTCTTCTGGAAATAGGGAATGGCCTCCAAGTAGTGAGCGATGACGGCCAACGAATCACTGGGAGTTACAAAGAAGGCTTTGCTGCCAATGATCATGTTACGATCACCGTCGCCATCGAAGGCAGCACCAATATCATAATCTCCAGCGGCCACTGTGTCCACCAAATCCTTGGCATATGTTAGATTGGGATCGGGATGCAGTCCACCAAAGTCGGGCAACGGTGTGGTGTGCACCACTGAAGCCTCTGAAGCACCGAGACGATTCAAGAAGATCTCACGCACATAGGAGCCAGTGACGCCATTCATTGAATCAATGCGCATCTTCAGTGGCTTGCCCGTGGATTTGCCGCTGACATAGTCACGCAGTTTAGTGAAATCAAAGATCTGCTCCATCAGCTGCACATAGTTGGCCACGGAGTCAATGACCTCAACCACAAATGGTTTGCCAGCCACATCAAAGCTGCTCACGCCCACCTTCGAGATATCAATCTGCAGGCCACGCACCAGTTTGTAATCCTTGATCTCCGTGGAAAGCTTATGGATATTGTTGGTGAAAGCATCCGGAGCTGGGCCACCGTTCTCGCAGTTGAACTTGATTCCAAAGTCATTCTCTGGACCACCGGGATTGTGGGAGGCAGTCAAAACAATGCCACCTAAAAGAAAGCAATGGGGGTCAAATATGAGTGGTTGGCATAGACTGGGCAAGACCCTGTACCAGGTCGACAGAGTTCAGTTAAATTGAAATTCTTTTCAATTAAGAAACATTTGAATTTCATAAATTGTCCGTGTGTTCACTTGACCTTGAGACTTGTAATAATACTTAGTATAAGTATTTAAATAAATGAGCTTTGTTGCCTAGACAAACACCTTGACAGTTATCAGTGGGATTAAAATAATTAGTATACGATGATTAGGTAACCACTACTCACCCAAAGCCTTGTTGTGACGTATCAAACTGGAGACGGCGGGCGTCGAGAGTATGCCATTCTGTCCAACTAGCAACTTGGACACACCATTTCCTGCTGCGATGCGTACGATGAGCTCTGCCGCCTCCTTGCAGTAATAACGGCCATCGCCGCCCACAATGAGGGTGGAACCGGAGAGAGCTGCTCCATTGGCAGCCAGAATACATTGCACAAAGTTCTCCGTGTAATTGGGTTGAGTGAACACTTTAACCTGCAAGAATTCACTTAGTTTGACATCTTTTGGTATAGTCCTTGGGTTTCTTGTCTCACTTTCTTGCGCAATCCGCTGGTGCCTGGTTTTTGGCCCTCGTAGGGCTTGGTTTGCACTGTTTCCACGCTTAGGGACATTTTAGCAGAAGTTTTCCAGCCGCTGGTTTAATTCCAACTGCCAATTTCTGTATGCGTGTGATGAAAAGCGAACTCAGCTGCTGCGTCGTCGCGCTGATAAGCTTGTAAACCGGCTATACCGACTCTGATAAGCGCTATCATGCCATGTGCGTGCCAAACAAATCGTCCAAATTATCAGTTAGTTTTCGTAATGCTAAAATTGCGTTGTCATTATTATCAGCAAAGTGTAAACAATAATAAAAATCATCCACTTATCTACAAAATATGCATTTATGGATGAATTGCCTTTGGGAACCCATAAGCGCCACCGCTTTGTGTAGGGTGACAATGTCATTCAAGGGCATTCACAGGTGCCGGCACCAAATTCCACCCACACACATTAGCAAGCGTGTTTACTATGCTGCTCCATTTGTTATTATGCAAACTTAAGTAAAAATTTTAATTAAAATATTATTATGAGCTGCAAATAATTGTTAAACAAAAAAACTTCGCGCTCAAACATAAATTAGTTAACAGTTTGTTATTGTTTTGTTGTCGCTCAGCTGTGCACACAGAGTTGCCGCTAGCAGCGAGTTCTCGGCCATCGTTATCGATGCCAGGGGTATCGAAACGAAATGTACTCGTACGAAGTTTGACAGCCGACAGTTTACACGTCACGAAGTAGCCACGAGAAAGCAGCCGCCACAGTCGCTTGGTTTTAGTTAGTTTTATTTAAATAGCCGCAAATTAAATAACACACATTCATGTAAGTTCTTTATTAATATTATTTATCAACTTCTCTTTGATTTCAAAGAGTTTGCATAAGTCGTTTGTGTTAATATTATACCTAATTGAGCTGTAACAATTCTGCCGCTTTCATTTCACGGCTATCGGCCCTTCCACGTCAACAAAAAAAGTGAAACGTTCAAAATTTTGTTTGTGTTACAGCATGTTTAGCAAAACATTAGCCTTGTGCGCCTTGTTCGCTGTGCTCAGCGTTTGTTCCTCCGAAGACGAGACACGCGCCCGCCTGCTCGTCTCCAAGCAAATACTTAATAAATATTTAGTGGAGAAGAGCGATCTTCTGGTGCGCTACACAATCTTCAACGTGGGCAACGGAGCTGCCACAAATGTGCAACTGGTGGACAATGGTTTCCATCCCGATGCCTTTGAGCTTGTTGGCGGACAGCCTACAGCTACTGTTGAGCGCATTGCTCCACAGACCAACTTCACTCACGTGCTCGTCGTGCGTCCCAAGGCTTTTGGTTACTTCAACTTCACGGCCGCCGAAGTCTCCTACAAGCCCGTCGAAGAAGCTGAGACGGTAAGCCTAACTTCTGTCCTTATTGTTGATTTCTGTCTAACCAATCTTTTCTGCAGCTTCAACTGGCCATCAGCTCTGAGCCTGGAGAGGGCGGCATTGTCAACCTGAATGAGTACAACAAGCGATTCTCATCGCACTGCTTTGACTGGGTGGCATTCGCCATCATGACCCTCCCTTCCCTGGCCATTCCCCTCATCCTGTGGCACTCGTCGAAAAGCAAATACGAGCGTCATGGCAAGAACAAGAAGCATTAACAATGGAACAACTTTAAAAACAAATAAGAAACAAAAGAAGAGATTCCCTTCCACCCAATACGATTCCGTACAACATAGTTGCTTCTATTTCCAATTGTTCCATGCGTTCATCCCATTATTACACCTCACATTTAATACATAATTAAGAGTACAGATCCTGTTGGGAATTGTACAAAAGGGTCCGACGAGCCAAGTATAGCGTTAAATCGTTTTAGATTTGATTTGAAGACGCATTGAATGAGAATTAAAGAAATCCATTGAAAGTTAAGCTATTTTTGTGTCATCATGACTGGTTTTCTAAATAAATTAAAATCAAATTTACACAAACTATGCATATTTATATTATATTCTATTATCTACAACATAATTATTTAAACTACGATAACAAATACTTGCGACCAAAGATTTCAGATTTCTTTTCAAACATGGGTGACTTGATCGGCGTGTTAATCTTGTAAAATGCGTTCATGGAATGCTTGATGTACGTATCGTACATTTCATTAAAGAAGTTCTTAATTCCCTCGTCGTTCTTGTTGTCGTGGACAATGATGAAACGTATCTGAGATGCGGTTATGAAGGCAGACACGAACCACTGATTAAACCGATCTATGGACTTTAACTGCATGTTTGCCGTCTTCCATTTGTGCTCGTCCACAAGATCTAGCGCCGCGTGGGCTATAAACTGGCTGAGATGCCTCTGATCCTCCTTCTGTTGATTTGAGTACCTTTAGTTGATGCAATCAATCCATTAATCAGCATTAACTCACCCGCTGTTCTTTGTTTACTGTGCTGAACTCCTTTTCGTAAATGGGATTGTCGTTGTGGCCCACAATTACAAAATAGTATGTGGACATTGTGGGCGTTGTTATAAAAAATTTATAATTTGTTTACTGCGCGATGTCCAGGAAATATGCATACAGCTGATTCAATTTTTTATCTGCAGAAGGTAACTCTGCCAACGTGGCGTTGCCAGACTGTTCTGCACAAGATTTTATACTAAAATAAGTACACAGCTCATAGCAAGTAAGCAAAATTGTCTGTGTACTAGCGGTATGGTATTTTTTGTGTACTATATTCTTAAATTGGTGCTTATTTTTGCAATTACTAAGTATTTTCCTGTTACTTAACGTTTTAACAGCGTGCTGTCCTACAATTGGTCATTGCACAGCACTGTTTATATATGTATTTGTGTATATTTTGTCAGCTGAGAAGTCAAGGCGATATAATTTTACTTGTAAATCAAATTTTTGAGTAAATAACAGTCGCTGTTATTATTATTCTGTGTTCGGATGTGTGTGACGACAGATCAGGCGAGCGGCGTGCTGCTCTAGTGGTTACGTAATGGCAGCGGCTTTGCGCCTGGGCGGCGATATAGCGTTAGTCGCATTACGTACGACGCAATCCCCGAACAGTTTTTGGATGCTGCGTCGCACTTTGAGCAGTGATTTGACAACGGCACTGCGTCCGTTCTACTTTGCCGTACATCCGGATCTCTTTGGACAGTATCCTGAGCAGAGGCAGACAAACGAGAATTCTTTAAAATTGCTCAGCGCGCACCTGGAGGCGCTGTACCAGCAAAGCTATCCCAACGAGGATACCAAGGTGCTCAAGTTCTATGTGCGCGAAAACAATGATGCACAGAAACGGGATGCGTTCAAGCTCATACAGATACGCATGGATAAAGGGACAAGGGATCCCAAGAGATTCATACAAAATCTGCTGGAATCGTGCAATCTTTCGACGGATTACATAAAGACCGTGAAAGCAACGAAGCAAACAAAGCCACATGAGAGCGTAGCCAATCAACCCAGCAAAGATTACACCTACAACGTGGACTTCGCTGAGTTCGCGAGAAAGGTTCAAAATGTAACTATACATAAAGTTATTAACCAAATACTTATATTAATTAACCACTTTATTCATTATATAGGAAGCTACTGGCCGTCGTCCGGAGCTGTCCGCTTGGCTGGCAGAGAATGCTGACAAAGCCAGGCAGAGAGCCAAGGAGACTGCCGAGTTGGAGGCTGAGATCGACAAGCTCAAAATTCAGCTCGTTAAGGAACTGGAACTGAGCGACGCTCGCTACGAATGTGGCTGGGACATTGAGCACTATCGCGGTTGCCTCAAGTCGCTGCAGCGCCTCGCACAGACTCATCGCGATGAGCTGAGTCCATTACGGAACAGAGTCGTGGTGTTTGCTCCCTTCACAGGCATCAGTCTGGAGGGCCAAGTGATGCTCTTCACAGGGGATGTGCAGAGCAACTGGCTTGATTTCATCAAGAACATTCCTCAACACGATGCATATCTCAATGTGGTGCCATTGTATGAGCTGGCTCTCTCCCAGGTGCTGCGTGGCATACAGATTGGTCGCCGTAAGTTCATGCCAAAGACGCAGGCACGTGGTTATGCCAACTATCTGACGAAGGTGACCACATCGCTCAACGATTTCCTAAGCAAGCAAGCTTATCCGGCTGCTTGGCCTGCAAAACTGGAGGAGTTTACAATTGTGGTGGAGTCTGAGGCTGGTCCACTGATGGTCAGTCCCACCGGACAGTTCATAACTCCCGCCACGTGTCCAGGTGCCATACTTGTTGATTTCATAACGCAGAATATGAAATTGGCACGGGAAAACATGAGCAAGTACGCAACGGATAAATACCTTGAGGAGAATCTAATCGAGGAGTGCTTGCGTGAGCTCAAGCTTCAGGCTTTAACCAAAGATGATGCCGTTACGCCAGATAAAATGATATCAGCATTGACGGATCTACGGCACTGTCGTCCACAACACTTCGAACACCTCAAGCTGCACATATCCCATTACTACTCAGTGCTCACAGATGGAGTAGTGTGCATACCCTGGGATTTCATTCAGAAGTAGTCAATAGATGGCTACGTCTTTCCAATTCTCTTGTGCCTTATGAATGTTAACGGACAATAAGCAGAAACAGAAATTATATAACAGATTAGCTTAGGTTACGAACTCTCGATACTATAATTGTTATGGCCATAAAGATCCAGAGATGTGTTTAGCCCAGAAACCTTAATCCAATCCTATAAATATAAATTATACATGTATTTGTTCAATTTAATACTCATTTGTTTATTGTTAATTTACAATATTTATGTTTATTTTAAGATCCCATCACTGCAATCTTCAATGCTCCAGGTGCACTCGTTGCGATAGGCCTCAAAGTCTTGGGCTAGACGCGTGTACACATGATGCTCCAGTCCGTCCCAATGAATGCGATTACCGCCACAGAGCACCAAGTTGGAGCCGGCAGCATCGTAAAGTGCCATGCCTCCACCGGGCACCCGTACAAGACGCCACCAGAAGATTTTGTCGCTACTATAAACGCTCTTAAGAATGGATCCCGTTGCCGTTTGATTGTTCGCCTCCATAAGAATATATCGATTGCTCCAATACGAGCTCTGGAAGGCAAACTGCAAGGTATTGTTTATGCCTCCAATGCCACGCTCCACGTGGTAGGCCGCCTTCTTGGGATCCCGCTCATTGGTGCAAAGCAGATAGGTCTGTGGACACTCGTAGATATAGGCATCATCCTCGGTCACGTTGCGTAGACACACCTTCTGTGCAGTGTAGAGCACACGCTCATCCGGCGACAACTGGGCATATACCTCCTGGCGCAGGGAATACTTTACATCCTCCACAAAGTTTGGCTGCACCAGCAGCAGGCGCAGATTGTCCTGCACCACTGCTTGGGCCACTGCATCCAATTGGAGCTCCTTTCGTTGCAGCAGCTGCAAATTGGCCCAGGATAATTGGCTTAAGCTGCCATTTAGGTTGCCCAATCTCTGAGATACACTCAACGCGGACTCCAGTGCCAAGACGATGTCGAAGAGAGCTTCCAATATATCACGCATGTAGTCCACTGCGCTCAAGGACAGGCGCTGGAGCAGCCTATCAACCAGAGGGAAAACGGCATCCCGACTGGAAGTGTGGAAGGGAGCCGCGATGAGCTGAGCACTGCGGGAGACGAAGCCCTTGTAGATGTCCTCCAATAACTCTGACGGTGCAAGTTCGTGCTCCTCCAGTTGTTCATAGAAATCCAGTAGTTTAAGAGGATCGTAGGTTGCCCTGGTCTGCTGCATTTCCAGCCACAGTGCCTCATAGATGGCTTCCTTCAGCTCCACAGTGCGTGCCTCAGCAGCCAGCTGCAGTACGGTGCGTGCACGACGCCAATCCCCATTGATCTCGGCGCGCACAATGGAAACTAGGTCACGTGGAGTCGCCTCAGTTGTTGTAGTCGTAGTCGTTTCAATTCCCAAAATATTGATGCGCAGTAGCAAATCCAACGACGCGGGTTCAGAAGAATTCAGCACCGAGACGAGTTTGGTGTTTTTATTGCCAATGGATAAGGCATTGCTACCGTTACTATCTCCGTGAAGGAGAAGCAGTAGCGGCACCAGCACAGTAACCACATAGATTGCCATACTAGTTGTGACTATTGCTCATGATTTCACTCATCGCTCTTCTTATAGAGGCCATGTTTTTGCTTGTTTTATTGTTTGTAGTGGAATCGGATATTTGCATAGGGATTTCGTAGAATTTCACCTGCCCAGATAACCGACAGCAAATTGGCAAATTATAATTGTTTGTAAGGCAATATAATTTATATCTGATATTACGGGCAGCACACTATAAAATATTAAGCCCAAAATTTCAAGTGTAAACAAAGCTGACGCCATCTAGCGTATATGTCACGCACTACAAACTTAACGGCCAGTTCTGCAGAAACTTTTTAGATATGTTGGAAACCCATAGATGGCGCTGGCACAATCAGTTATCGATAAACACGTTTAAAGTGATGATCGTAAGTATATTTTATTAAGCCAAAATGGCAACGAAATTTCTTAGATTTAATATCACAAGTTTTGGATAACTCACTTAAATGCAAGACTATAATTACTGATAAAACAATGCTAAAAGTGTTAAAGTATGCTAAAAGCTATTCACAGCTTGGTGGAGTTGCGTGACTGAATCGAACGCCGCAGAATACTTGAGCGCAATTCGCCGCGCGTGGAGGCTGTGAGGGACGCGCCAGTTTGCGTGCCCCGCACAAAGGCCTGGGAGCGCACCTCTTCGACGTCTGTGCTGCACTTCTTTTCCTTTTCCTCGTCATCATCTAGCTGCTTGGCTAGACAAGGGAAGTCCCAAATACTCTGGCCACGTCCGAATTCCTCGCCATCGCTTAGCGTCTGAGGCAGATCATGATGCAGAGTCTCCGGCAGGAGCAGCGACAGCAGCCCACCAATGATGCCCAGTAAACCCAAAATGATTAGCGGCAGTACTGTCGATATGTTGGCTAAGTAAACCACAAAGGGTGCAATAATGCTGGCCACATAACCCATAATATGGATGAAGGCCACACCCTGGGCACGCACTACAGTGGGCAGTATCTCAGCCGCATACTGCAGACCAATGTTGTAGCTAATGTTGACAAAGAAGCGTCCCATAATGGCCAAGGCAGCGGAATAAATGCCAACGGGCACCACAGTGGCTAGCAGACTGAAGATGCCACTGGCGACCATGGAACCACAGGCTAGCCAGCGTCTACCGAAGCGATCCAGTATAAGAGTAAGCATCGTATCAGCTGGCAGTTCAGTAAAACTAGCTACGGTGAAGGTGAAAAAGATGTCCAGACCCAAGGAGCCCACATTACGCACATGGCCATCAAATACCAGAGAAATGGCCATCCAGATAACAATCAGGAGCAAGGTGGTGCGACGCAGACGTGGTGATTTGAACAGATCCAGTACGGAGTAGTTGGTATTTTGTGCCTCCTCCTGATCCCTCATGCGTTTGCAGCTATCGCCAAAGTGTTGATATGTCTGTTCTGGCACCTGGCGTCCATTGCGCTTCTCCAGCTTCTTAAGAATGCCAATGGCCTTGTCTACCTGGCCTTGGGAGACCAGCCAGCGAGCCGACTCTGGCACCACCAGAGGTGTGAATACCACCAGCAATAGCGGTACCGAAGTGATGATCGTGAGCAGCTTCCAATCCGCTACATAATAAGCAATCCAGGGCAGCAGGCAAGCAGCTCCGGTAAAGAAGATGGCTATGGACATGTTGGCCACAAACGTACGATACTTTGGACCCACATACTCCAGTACTATTAAAGGGAAACTCAATAGTTAATTAGGATTTCAGGTGAGTCCCATTCAACTTACCCAATATATACATCATCGTAAAGCAATTGTCAAAGGCAAATCCCACAAAGAAACGCATTGTGGCAAACTGCCAAAAATTGTTAACAAATGCGGTTGCCACACCCGCCACTAGACCCATCAGATTGCAACTGATGAGCGCTGGAATGCGGCCAAAACGATCCGCAACCCAGCCAAAGAGTAGTCCGCCTACAATGGCGCCAAGAAAGAATATAGACTGGGCGTAGGTGGGTAGAGCGGCATCATCGCAGACCCAATTCTGTTCAGTGGCCACCGTTGAATAGGGTATCTCAGTAAAATTATAGGACCAGCCATTGCGGCACTTGACCTGTGGCCATTTGGGATCAGCCATAATCATTCCCTTGGCGAGAACTTCCGTATAGTTGACATCGTACATGTAGCAATTGTTATACTCTCCCTTAACCATGGGTATCGATAGCGCCAGTCTGTGAAGGACAAGGGGTTAAAAGGTCAGAATGGTTCAAGTCTTTGACTTTCAAAAGCTTCCGACTTTACTTAAACACATCCAGGGTCACTTGAAGCTCATTGTTTCGGTTCTCGACTCCAAAACTCACACCTTGTCTCAGTCGCAGGCGCAGTCCCAAAACCAAAACTCAAAGACCAAAAGACCATAGACTATAGACAGCATAATTATCTCATGATCTTGACAAGATCCGTTGTGCTGTGATTGAACCGTGTACGTATACGTGTACGTGTACTTTTAACAGGTAGTGTACAGTGTACACATGTACTTATGTCTTAAATTATACACCATGCAAGATTGATTGTTAACACCCCCCGTCTCCAACGATTCTCTCCCCTCCCTAGGCACCTCAGCCCACAATTGATATGCGGGAAAAATGCGCTAAACTTTTATTTCTATTTAATTGGCAATTTTATGATAGCCTTTATTTTAAGTACAATTAACTGATTTATGAGCTTGACCAAGAGAATCCATAGGTCACCTAAAGCATGCAATTCACCATAAAAAAACACTATATGTGATTTATTTTAAGAACTCTTACTATCATAGTGCCGTTTTATGGGGCATAAAAATGAAGATATCTCAGTTAGAGATATACGAGAGTTGAAGATATATAAATTACTGTATATACTCTACTTGTTAGTCGTACATGGCTAATATTTGGCTTAGTTGAGTATTTTTCTATGTCAAAAGCTTATCAGGTTTATTCCATGACATCAGCAACAACTTATTTAACACCTGATAATCATCTGTAAATAATAAACTCTCAGTTGAACACATATAAGTTTATTAGGGATGCTACAAGTATATAAAAAAGTGTGAACATTTTTAGTTTAACGCGTATTTAATTGTTTTTCAAACTGGTATGTGTCTTCATTTGCTTAAAATCTGCTTAATAATTGTATTTAAATATTATTGCATTGATTTTATTGCACAATTAGTTGTTTAATCGTATTTAATAGCGATTGTTTTGTGCTTGCCTAAGCAAATGAAAGTAGCATACAAAACTCTTATACTTATACTTGTATACGACTTTCTATTGAGTTGTAATAGAAGAGTTGAGTATAAGCTTTCTTGCTCTGTCGATTTGAATGCGGTAAGTTTGTGGCTCGTGTTTAGCGTCGCTACACAACATTAGTTAGTCAGTTACTTAGTTAGTTAGTCAGACTGTTAGTTGGTTAATATTTACTGCTTGTGCTGTTGCTGCTGCTACTGTTGCTGCTACCACGATTATTTCACTATTGTTGTTGCCACGCTGTCGCAACATGCGCTGCTAATTAGACGCCCCCTTCTGCTCTTTCCCCTCTCTGCTGACCAATTGGAGTTGGCTGCTTATTTAACTGCTACTGCCACAGCAACAGCCTTTGTATTTGAATTTGCCTTCGCATTGACTACAACTCCTCCCTTCCCTCGCTGGATTCTCCTGCTGACAAGATGCCCGCTTGGCTGTAAGGTTCTTAGCCGTATTAAGCCGACGCCTGACTCAAAAAACCAATCATGATACAAGGTTAATCGGCATTCTAAGCCAACTTAGCAGCTAGCACTTAGACGACTTAATGACTTTGGTCAGAACACTCGAATTTGATTCGCTAACGTTTTCATTTCCATTTAGTTACAATTTTGAATTGAACATTGAAAATCGTTTTGCTAACAACCCAAAACACGTTTGTTGAGTATAATTCGGCTAAGAATTGGCATGGAAATTACAAATTACAGTTCAATTCTAGAGACTCTGGCTATAGCCCAGTTAGGGCACGCAATCCAAAATAAAACCGGTCTCTCTCAAGGCAATAATTCAATAATTGTCGCTCAAAGTCAATCTAAATAATAGTTCAACTAAACTAATCGATCATAGTTGATTGAAAGTTTACGGAACCGCATAACTCCACTGAATTCCATGACTTACGCACTCTCGTTTCCGGCTTAGAGTCAGACTCAGACCGGCGACAATTCCAGCGACAATTCCAGTAGAAAGTTACATTGAAATATTTTAAATTAATTAGAACAACTTTTACAGAGCAAGCAGTATGCAGTATAGTGACGTCAGCTCAACTTGCAGATTTCGAGAGTAAAAGTTTTTAAAAAACTTTAGCAGAAACCGAAAACAAATCTTAATTTTAAACTGGTTAAAACTATGAGTTATAAACTATTGATTTTTGTTTTAACTAAAATAGCACTAATGCCATTCTAATTCTAGGAATGAATAGAAAATCAACCTTCAATTTTGGTCTGAGTTTATTCTTAGTTTCTTAGTCTTTTTTTTAACTACATTCAAGGCCAAAAGAAGACAATAAGAATTGTTTATAGAGGATTATAATTGAGCCTACAAATGTTTCCTGAATTTTAAACTTATCTACTTAACGGTTTCTCGAGTTTTATGAGTCAAGAGCTACTGTATTCATACTCTTCCCATTACGAACGATTACCATAACAATCAAAATCAGCATAAAAACCACGTTTTCGACATTAAATTATGGTCAATCGCTTCTAATTGGATGCAAAACAGCATTCCAAATAAACGAAAAGTGTTGTGTTTAAGTATTTTAGTGTGTGTATTAACTACTCACAGTAATTAACGCGTCGTATATCAACTTATAAAGTCATTATATTTGAATAAATTCCCCATATACACACACTAACACACACCAACACACACTAAACACTCGCGACTATTACGTGAATTGGCAAAGTTGGAGTTAACTTAGATTTCGGCCAGGTTTTTTCTCGTTTCGTTAGTTTGTTTGGTTTTTTTTTGTGACTGCTTGTGACTGTGACGTTAATTTGTTACCAAATTTACCTTGACGGGAATACCCGCTTGGTTATGAATCACATTTCATTGATAGAACTCACCTGGCTTCGACATCTAGAGCATCCAGTTCGGGTACATGACACCAATGCTGTTCAGGCACCAGCGTGAGAAAGATTTGCGAGAAGTAAACGAAAGCCACAAAGAACGAGAAGGGAATCATGCAAAGGAACAGTATCTTCTGATAGCGTCCAAATTCCCCAATTAGTGGTAGTAAATCATCAAAGTCAATGGTGGGTGCAGTGGGTGTGGAATCTGTTAAATCCTGTGATTTTTTGTTGGATAGATTCAGTTGTAATTCCTTGTTGTTGCCACCACTGCGACGACGTGGTTGATTGTCAGACAATGTGGCGCCTACTCCACTGCCACCGCCAGCAGCTGCACCACCACCGCCCGCTCCATGGGGCTGCTCTTCGTGATTATATGCTTCATTGACGAAGTATGCTTGCTTGGCCTGACCTTCCATGTTTCGCAGCAGTTACGCGGAGTTACAGCAGTTGTGTTGACCTTGCTGTATCTATGTCACTTGTTGTAGTTACAAAAGAAATTCACTTGGCGGCAATCAAAGCTTAAATGCCACAAAAATTTATAAAATAAATTCAACTCGAACTCGAACTTAGACTCAGACTCAGACTCAGATTCGAGAGCTGACAACAACGCACGCGCGCGTTTCCGTTAATGTTCTGCAACTGAACTGAGCACGCGCGCCGGATGGCGTTTTTATATCAGGCAGGTCCGAAAGCTAAGCCAAGTCGGATTCGAAGCCAGTGGCAGTAAGCCAGGCCAATAAAGCACCTCTCGAACTCTCAGTTAGCTCAAATACGATCGTGCTTCGTTAGCTGCATTTGTTCTTGCTGTTGTTGTTGTTCTTGTTGTTATTGTTGTTGGCAAGAAGAACAAGAATATTGGCAATGCCGGTAGCGAAAGTTGAACAGCTGTTACCAATTCACACAGCTGGTAAACCGGTTTTTGGTATCCTCCTAATGGTTTGTCGGAGGCACATCTTCGCTTGAGTATTTATAAAAGACAGAGACGCTCCCAGCTTCTCATCTGATTCACCGCCAATAACAATGAACCGCCGGAATGGACCAAAATTAGCATAAAAGACAATGCAAAAACTCTAAAGCGTTAAAATGACCATTCATAATCGTTGATAAGCATGTCTCATTGCAAATACTTTTGGGGGAGGCGATTAACCCCGGTTTGCACCTGCCAATAGGCTTCACATCCCAACCAGGTGACTCACCCACGCACCTGAACCCAGCCCAACAAAATATGTAACAAAATTAAGCAATGATGTGAAATATCAGAATCTTTATTCTTAATTTTTTTTCATTTTCATTTTCATTTCATTTTTTTGGGATCACTCGAAAACGGTAGCATTTGACTCCGGTTTGGAATGTGTGTTTTTGAGATACGAGCTGGTAGTCCCACGGGTATTTAAGATTGCATAATTAGTGGTATCTGGCACCTGATATATATATAATTTGTGTATATTAATAATTGAAAGCTTAAGCTTCATTCCAAACATGTTCTTAATTTATACCCTGTAAGCCATAAAAAGTGCCTAAGAAACGGGTATATGCAATTTTAAATCAAAGTGTGTATATGCGGTGTAAGAAGGTTTATAGATATAGCTCGAAAACCTGAAAAGGCTAAGAATTAACGGTGTGAGCTTCGTGAGCCCAATAAGGCAATACGCGCTCAACGCTGTTTTGTGAATAAAACTCTTATATTCTTTATAGATTAATATTTTTAAGCTCTTTTTCTAGAATATCTTAAAGTCAATCATTCCATCCACTCTAAAAATTCTCACTTGTTGTAAGTGCGAAAGTTGTTACTATTAAGCGCGATTAAAATCCAGTTTGATCTTGTTTTAGTCTAAGTTCGTGTCTCGGTGATTTGTTGTTTTCATTTTAGTTAGTTACAATTGGCTAGTTTGCTACGCATTTAATGTTTTAATTAGCGCCGTTTGCAGCACATCCAAGGACAATTCCACTATATTTGAGTTCATAGCTCTCCGCTCTTGAATTGATGGCGAACTAGTTGAAATTTGAGAGTTCGATTGAGATCTAAAAAGCATCATGTGTCTAATTATTTGACTTGATTTCTATTATTTCACAAATTTAGACATGCTCTGGCAGGTGTCATTTTGATCCAAAAAACAACAATCTAGAAAGTAACATTTTTATTTCGCCAGATTTTGTAAAGATCCAGCTAATTAATAATTATATATGTGACAACAATTTTTTGTTGCCGAGAAAAAAACATTTTTTATTGACTCAAATGGTTTACACTCTCGCATCGCATCGCATTGCATGACAAATATTAACCAAGCTAATCTTATTTTGGCCATAAAGATATAAATCTGGCTGCACAAGCAATGCACTTAGTATATTTATAAAATTTATTAAGTATGATTAAGTCTTGTTAACAAAGTTGTTAATATTTTAAAAAGTTAAATGTTTTTACAGTATTTGTAATTGTAATTTTAAACAAGTAGAAATATCAATGGGGATTTAAAGGTGGATTTTTTTAGCACAGGAATAAAATAAGTTTATAAGTTTATTATACACATTTTTTTTAAACTATTATAATTACCAAATCCTAGAGCATACAGAATTCGTCTTGTTACCTTGTTTGCTTAACGGCTTTTGTTTCTGTTTACTTAGATTAATGCAACCTTCAATTGAACAAACAAATGTTTTTTTTTGTACTTAAATCATTTCCGTTTTAATTCTTGGTTTCCAAACGCTTTTGTTGTTGCCACTGTATTTTATTAAGTATTATTATTTTTTGTATACCCAAGAGCATAAATGTGCATAAAAGTTTCATTGAGTTAAACATTTGTTGTGGGCAAAAATGAAAATCATTTAATTAAAACTCAATTTAAATATGAATTAGGTGTGAGGAAGTGAGTGCAAATAATGATCATTATGGATCAAATTGTGCTCTACTCTCATTTAATGTCTCAATATGTTAGAAAGCTGCTTCGATCGGTGTCTATATAGTTGCATTCATTAAATCTGCTCATAATTAATTGTTAAGTAATGGATTTATATAGAAAGTTGCTCCGATAAGAACTTATTTCAAGGAATATCTTTGAGATTTATGAAGACCCAGTTGCCTATCTCGGCTGTAATCTAATTGATAATATTTTATAAATAGTTAGTCATATGCCAAATCCATGAAAACAAATCGATTGGGAAATATCCAGTGTTTTGGCACTATATAGAACCGTTTGTTGATTAAACTCTGGAAATAACAAACTTCATCAAAACTCAGTTCAACTTGACCTAAAATAAGTATTGTAAATTTAAGAACTGGTCAAGTTTAGGGTTAATCTCTGAATGAAGGTGAAAACCCCAATTCATGGACATAGCACGCGCCTTATCACTGTTATCGCGCTTATCACTGCCAATGATCTGCTAAAAAATACGCGTCTAGGCCAATATCAGTGGAAACTATGTTCCCAATTGTAAATCAATTGTGTTTTATTGGAGATAAGGCGTAATGCGTAATCCGTAATCCGTAATATATATGATACCCACAATAAATGATATTTGGCTATATAAGAGTGTCCAGTTGGCCTAGAAGCTTCAGTAAGAAGTCAATATGAAATTCGCTTGTGCAACGGTTCTTCTGTTGGCCGCCGTGATCGGTGCCAACGCCAGCGTGGACTGGTCGTCCGTAAAGTCGATGGACATTGAGGTTAAGGTACCTCTGATCCGTCGCTTTGGTAGCTCTGTACCCACTGGTCGCATCACCCGCGGTCAAATCGCTGAGCGTAATCAGTTCCCATACCAGGCTGGTCTCCTGCTCTACGTTAATGGAGGAGCTGCCTGGTGCGGTGGCACCTTGGTCAGCGATCGTTGGATCGTTACCGCCGCTCATTGCACAGACAGTTTGACCACCGGTGTGGATGTCTATTTGGGTGCCTGGAATCGTGCCGATAGCTCTGAGGAGGGTCAACAGATCATCTTCGTTGCGACCAAGAACGTGATTGTCCATGAGAATTGGGATCCCACAACCCTAAACAATGACATCTCTCTCATCAAGCTGCCCGCTCCCATTGAATTCAACAAGCACATTCAGCCCGCCAAGCTGCCCGTTAAGTCCAACAGCTACAGCCAGTACGATGGACATCAGGGTATTGCCTCCGGTTGGGGCAAGACCAGCGACAGTAAGTTCAAGGCGTTAAACGGTCCTAGTTTGTGTTTGAAATAAATCAATTTGGGGATTTTATAGGCGCCACCGCTGTTACCGACAAACTGGAGTGGATTAGTGTGCCAATCATGACCAACACTGGCTGCAACAGCTGGTACATGGGCATCGTTCAGAGTACCCACATCTGCATCAAGACCACCGGTGGTACCTCCACCTGCAACGGTGACTCTGGCGGCCCATTGGTGTCCGAGGAGACTAATGAACTCATTGGTGCCACTTCCTTCGGTATTGCTCTTGGCTGCGAGAAGGGCTTCCCAGGTGTGTTCACCCGCATCACCAGCTACTTGGACTGGATCCTCGAGAACACTGGCCTCCCAGAAAAATAAATGTCATGCGAAAATTATGTGAAACTTAAAATAAAAGTTTATTCTCTTGCATTCATCGAAGCTACAAGAAATAA
Organism: Drosophila cardini; assembly: GCA_018903735.1. Classification (NCBI taxonomy): domain Eukaryota; kingdom Metazoa; phylum Arthropoda; class Insecta; order Diptera; family Drosophilidae; genus Drosophila; species Drosophila cardini. The sequence continues at coordinate 2,575,595 of JAEIGM010000004.1, forward strand.
TAATCATGCTCGGATTTGGATTTGGACTTTGAATACGGCCTCCGACTAACCGCATCGGAGGAGTCCACGCTCTCATCCGACTGGGGCAGTGGGTGGTGTTGTTGTGTATCCAGTTCATCGGGCAAATCATCAACGAAATCCGTCTCGATTCGGGGCAGCTTTCGTTTGTAGTGCTCCTTGGCATAGTTTTTGACATACTGATCAAAGAAAATGGCCTCGGTAGTGTCCTGATGTGCATGGACGCCAGTTTCATCGCTAATCCAATCGAGGTACGAGGCCACCTTGGTAAAGGCCGCCGGATAGCCGCGATCACAGCCATAGATGCTGCCGAACGAAGTGATCCCCACCAGCACACGCTTTTTGGAGTGACGACGCTGCAGTACCAACGGTCCACCCGAATCCCCATTGCAAGTAGACCTCGCATTCCGTCCACTCGTGCAGATATTCGTGCCTCGAAAGGACAGCGGAAAGTTGCGCTTACAGGTGCGATCATCGATGATCTGCAGCTGCACATAGCGTAGCACATTGCTGATGGCATGCACCCCCGTGGCATAGCGGCCCCAACCGGAGGCAATACCCAGTTTGTTCTTGAAGCTGCGGTACTCGTAGTGCCGCTTGGGCAGCTGAATGGGATGGATGCGCTCTGAAACGAATTAAAGCCAATCCTTACCCAAGTGGCAACATCTTGAGGCACCACAGACTCACCGTTAAAGCTGACAGCATGTGGCAGTCGGATTATAGCAATGTCATCTTTTAGACGCTTGGGATTCCAAGTGGGATAGATGTGAAAATTGCTGCTGGGCACCATTAGACGCACCTGACCCGACTCCTTGGCATTCTTAATCTCATTGGCGCCCAGGAAAACTAAAGCGCGTTTCGCCCTGCAAAGAGAGGGATTCTTATTAGGAAGGAAATCCTTCTTATGTTTTATGACTTTTGCCTACATGTCTACACAATGGGCTGCTGTGAGCACATGCTGATCGGAGATTAAGGAGCCACCGCACCAGTAAAGACCCTTGGGACGCTGCAGCAGCATGCCCACCTGATAGGGAAAACAGTGTGGATTTCCCACATCTCCGCCAAAGATGCGATCCATGGCCATCGCACCCTCGGGCAGCATGCTGTCCAGCAGCGGTGTCGTCTCTAGATTCAACACAAGCGGCTCACGATCAACGATGGAATGAATGTTGTCATTGGCAGCGCTGCTGCTATCGTCGCTGCTGCTGTTGTCGTCGCTGCTTGCGCTGCTGATGCGACTGTCGTCATTGGTGGCACTCATTTCCGCGTCCAGTTCGGCGGACAACGATGTGGTTTTTGTCTGCGACAAGGCCAGGCCAAGTGGGCCCGGATACATGGACACTAAATACATTGGCTTAACCTGTTGCCAATCTAGCGCTGCCGCAGCGCTGCCAACATGCAGCAGCAGCAGCGCAAAGCTGGTAAGCAGCAGCAGCCTGCGCGTTTTTAATTTGGCAATAATTGTAAAAATTGCTGATTGTTGTAAACACATTTGCGTTGCCTTTTGTTATTGCGCGCGGTAAACGCTGGTGAACGCATTTAATTTATCAATAAATACGTAATTAATCCGCACAGTCTGTTTCCTCTTTAAATTTCATTTATTTTGGCCAACTTTTTTGAACATTTCCCGTTTAGGTCGTTTCAAATACCGTTACGTACTTCACTCGCACTTGACGGCGAGACCGCGTAATTTTTTTTTATTTTATTTATTTATTTTTTTCTTTTTTTTTGGTATTTGATATTTTGTTACTTTCTTTGGACTTGGACTCGGTGTCGGTCAGCGTCTCGCTTACAACTGTGGAGTCGCGCGCATGTTGCAAGCACTTTTATAAACTTTCTTGCTACCATTTCTTGCAACCGACCGCTTTAATTATTTCGTCTATTTTGCTGCATTAATTTAACGTCGCAGTCAACGTTGAAGTCGACAGCGACGCTAACATCGCATACTTTCGCAGTCAGAGCCGCAGTCGGAGTCGCTGTCGCAGTCACAGTCAACGCCATCATCAATTGCATTCATTTTCAATTTGCATTCACTCTTTGTGCTCCTGTTTCGCCTTCCACCCGCTGCTGTTTTAATGTGTTACGCTTGCGCTTTTACAACCTTTGTCGCATATCTTTCAGCATTTGTCATTCATTCAAAATTATGCCTTTGCCCTTAGAGACGCCGGCTTTCCTTGGCAGCACACACACGCACACTGTATATGTGCATACCTTTGTATGTATGTATGAGCTTGCGGTATGCGCGAAGCGCATGTGTGTTGGTATATGAATCTTTTAACAAGCGTCGCCAAACGTTGTTACTGTTACTGTTGTTGTTGTTTTTACCATTTAAATATGAAAAGTAAGCGAAGCTGTAACTCTAGTTACTTATCCTCTACTTGCTTTGGTGTGATTACATCACTTGGTTGTGTGCGTGTGTGCTCGTCTGTGTGTCTTTAAGTGAGTTGTGAGTAATGCGCAGCATGCGGCAAAATGCTTTCATTGAGAAAAACTGCATGTTGTTGTTTCTCTTCTTGTGGGCAATGGCTAAACAGAAAATTATTACACGATACATTTGTTTCACTCCCCTGCCCCCTGTCCATATTTATATTAGTTGCTTGCATATCATGAACTAACAGTGGGCTGATTTGTGTTCGCAGCTAGTCTGTGTGTTTTAGGGCCTAAGAATACAGTTGTGGCCCACTGTGCAGCTTCATCTTAGCCTCAAGGTTATGGTCAGGTTTGCGCTTGGCAGGGGGAGCTATAAGCAAATTAACAGCTTTGCTGCACTTTCTGTTGCATGTGGCCATTTGAAGAATTCTCAACAGGAAATCAATTTTGCACGCCCCCTATCACTTCGATAACTTGTTGCATGCATTGTTTCTAATTAAATTAATTCGTTAAAATAACTTTAATTTGGTGTTGAAAGTATTTCTTGGTTTTCAAACTGGCATTGCTTGTTTTTGTCTATTTAGGAAATTGTGGCTTACTTTGTCTGCCTAGCGAAGCAAGTAAATCAAATCGTCTCGCGATCGGTGATATGTTCGAATGTAATGAGGCTATAACAACAAAATACAATCAGCGCCAACAGTAACACCACCACCAACAACAGCAACAACAACAACACCAACTTTAACTGTAGTAGTAGCAGCTAGTGGCGTCGATTATGCAAATGCTTTCCCCGCGCTTTTAGCAGCAGTATAGTATTGCTTACGCTTATTGAATACTCTTACTGCTATTTAACATAGTGTTATTAAATTCTACTGTTAACAGCAGAGTCTGTAATGTAAATCCGCAGAGAACCTGTGCTATGTTTTCTTTAAATGTTGTCAGTTCCAAAGTATAAACAATTGACTGTTTTAGTGTATTAACACTTCGCTATATAACGCCAAACTAAACAGTATTTTCTTTTCTTGATTTGTTTTTCTGCTTTTGCTTTAGTTTCGTACTGTGCGTCGATATTTAATGCATAATCGCGAATTATGATTACCACTCTTGCATGATATGTATGTACTTACATATTTAATAATAATAAGCACACATTTTTATATTGTATATTATTGCACTTGCTAATGCATTTGCCGTTATTCAATTTAGCACCACAATCGTACTATTTACCAATTGTTTACTATTAGTAAGTAGTAATATGTGTGTAGCTCCCCTCGGATATAATATAAACGTTATAATCGCTGTACGATTGTATTAAATTGTTTACTATTTATTTATTTGCGGCAGTAAAAATTAATGAGCAATGTACGCAGTTCCTATTTGGTAAGATGATAATTTATTACAACTAGTGTTTTGGTACAATTCTACCCATAAATATATATTTAGGACTAATTTATATTGATCAGAATTGTATTCTTACTTATATTTATAATTATGAGCTAGCGATAAAAACATTTATAAAATATATAGAAATTCATTAACTCAAAATGCTGTAAATTATAAGTATTTTCATGCTCGAACGCACTTCCTACTGCATTGAAATCAAATTAAATTAAATCTTACGTAAAAGTTTAATAATTGGTATCAGTACTATATAGACCAAACAACAAATTGACCTGTGGGACAGACGTGTGGTTGCGGTCCACCCTAATTCCACTCTCAGTCTTTGTCTACGATTATTTGAATGCTATCGATTGCGACGAAAGCGCTGGCAACAGTTGCATGTCGTCCATGAACGTGGTGGCAGCTGCTTTTTCCGTCTTTAGAGTGGACTCAACTCCACCGCCAGCTACGTCCTCATCCTCGAACATAGCGCTGTCGAGACTTTTGTTGAGACGATCGTGGAATTCGGTCATTGAGATCTTTTTGAGCGCAAGACGCTTGCCAAAGGTTTTCTTTACCTTCAAGCGTCGCTTCTTGAGCAGATTCTTGTTCTTATTGAGGCCATCGTTGAAGGATATGGCACGACGCAGCTTGCGGGAACCAAACTTTACCAGACGCACCTGGCTAGTGATGGCACATTCCTCGCTGTCGTCCTCTGCGTCGGCTGCATTCTCATCACTCGGCTCCTCGAATATGGTCTCGAGATTTGCCGGCGTAAACTTTTTCATTCGCTTGCTGGTGTAGATTTTCTCGATACTCTTGAGCGTCTGCTCGTTGGTGTGAAGCTCTCGTCGTTTCTTTTTGGTTGTCTTCATGATGACGCTGCACACACGATTAAAGTTGTCTTTGGAGACGCGAGCGGGCATGCGACGGCGGCAGACGCCACCGCGACGTCCAAAGCTGCTACTGCAGCTGCTGTCACTTTCATCGTTGTCCTCGGCTCGACTGAGTTGGGAATCAACTTCATCCGATTGGTCTGTGTCTGCACTCTCAGACTCTAGCATATCCTCCATGGGTTTTAGATTGCACACAAAACTGTTGACAGCTGAAAATATCGGCGCAGATCTGCAACAAATACACAATTTTTAAGCGGTGCGCTATTTGCTGGATTCTCGTTTACTGACAGACCTATTTTCGGTTAAAACAACCTCCTTTGGTTGGAAACTTATTTTGGCGAAATTGTGAACAATGTTTTCCATTATTCAATTACTAACATTATGTTGTTCTTTAAAATTTATATATTTTTTCTCGCTTTGAATTATTATTTACACTTTTCTGTAGCTTGTAAGAGGAAGCATAAAACGCTAAGGGTAATGTTATTGAACATGACAGCGATAAGTCGATTAACTTGCTCTGTAAATTGTACAACAGTGTTAAATTTGAATTTAACTGTCAACAATTATGAAAAATATCAATACTTCTTTAGAATAAGCGTTGAAAAGCTTGTATTCAATACATAAGAAAGTTTTAATTTTTATTTAAAGTATTATACTGTCCGTGCTTTCCATATTATTCCCTTAATTTCGGCAAAACAGCATAAACTGTCTAGCTCAAATGGTACTGTGATTGCTTACATTGCCAGTGTGTACATATAACAGTATTGGTTGCTAGCATGTGTCTGTTACTTATATTTTTGTGACTAATAGATGGCGTTTTACAGCGGTTACTTTTCAAACTGCTTTACAGTATGCAAAATATTCTTTGTGGAAATATAATCTAAAAGAAAAAGCATCAAAAAACTGCATAGTTAAATATATGCTCTAGTTTCATTTGAATATAAAATAGATTTTTTTGTTAATAAATACACCGCGTACTTCTTTTCGCGTAACAATTCTATATATAATCTTCATATGTTTTTTAGCTCCTATAGGAAATTAAATTGTTGTAAGGTAATCAAGAGAAATGCTAATCAAAATACTAATGAACTTTCATGTGGGATTGTTCGATAGAGAGCTTTCGATTGATAGACTTCAACTATATAGATAGGTAATTAAGTGGGTGCAAATGAAGCGAAGCAACAAGAAAATATAAAGATAAGTCGGCGAGCGGAAAGGCGGCTTATCTGCCATTAAAGTGTAGATAAACGTAAATATCATGATTATACACACAGGAATTGCGAATGCGTTTGCTATAAAAGCCATAAATCAATCGGGTAACACCAAGTTGAGTGTTGGACATGAAACTGTTTGTAGTACTGACTTTGGCAATTGCTGCCGTCTCTGCGGAGTTCTTGGAGCAAGAACATCCCAAGGACTTCCCCAAGGTTAACAAGATCGAGGGACGCATCACTAATGGCTACCCAGCCTCCGAGGGTAAGGCTCCCTACACCGTTGGCCTGAGCTTCAACAATGCTTGGTGGTGCGGTGGTTCCATCATTGCCCACGATTGGGTTCTGACCGCTGCTCACTGCACCAACGGAGCTGGTTCCGTGACCATTTTCTACGGCGCCACCTGGCGTACCAACGCCCAGTTCACCCACACTGTTGGCAGCGGCAACTTCATCCAGAACGGCAACTGGCCCCACCACAATGGCAACGATATCGCTTTGATCCGTACTCCTCATGTCGATTTCTGGCACATGGTCAACAAGGTTGAGCTTCCCAGCTTCAACGATCGCTACAACATGTATGATGGTTGGTGGGCTGTTGCCTGCGGTTGGGGTGGTACCTATGATGGCTCTCCTCTGCCCGATTGGCTCCAGTGCGTCGACTTGCAGATCATCAGCAACGGAAAGTGCTCTCAGACCTACGGTAGTCTTCCCGACGGTATTCTCTGCGTTGCCACTCCTGATGGCAAGTCCACCTGCGGTGGCGACTCTGGTGGCCCATTGGTTCTCCACGATCACAACAAACTGGTTGGTGTTACTTCCTTCGGCAGCAGCGCTGGTTGCCAATCTGGTGCTCCAGCTGGCTTCACCCGTGTCACCGCTCACCTGGACTGGATTCGTGACCACTCTGGAGTTGCTTACTACTAAATGAACATGAATTAAATAAACATTAACTTCCAAAAGCACAATTCGATATCTATTTTTATTTATTTAATGGAGTTTACATTAAAAAATTACTCATACGCCGTGTGAAACTTTCTTAAAACTTAATTGCAGTTTAACTCTAAGTTTTAGCAGAAATTCTCGACTTACTCTACTCTTTTTCTCTGTGTATGGGTCTAGACATTTTGGTTATTATTATGGCTACGCTTATCGAGCCAAAGTACGTTATCAGCAGACTAAGTCTTTGATTTACTCGAACTACTACTAACCGGATTTTTATGAATGGGTGCTTGAGGTGCGTAAAATTTTAATTTGCTTGCAGTAGTAAATCCTCGTCTGGTGCTATAAAAAAATACCCCCAACATGGGCCACATTTACTCATATCTTACAGTTTATATCCCGATAAGATTGCAAAACTCAAGTGAATTGAACTTTTGAGTGTCTGATCAACTTGCACGATTAGATAATGGGAGCGGAAGTAGCTATAAAAAAATCACTACCTGAGCAGATGCCCAAAGCAATTATAAAACTTGATCTGCTAACAGATTTAAGTTAAGTTACTATATTTTGCATAAATTGAAATTTTAGTTATTAAAGAACGTATTTGCCTCATTATCTTAAAGAACTTCCTGTCGGGGGCCAACAAAATTGGGTGGGCGTATTATTTTTAGAGACACTATCTTGGTTACCGGATGCGATAATCACAGTCAGTCTTAGAACATAGTCATTGTGAGTCTATAAATGCAAATCATGAACTATCTTATCAACCAACCGCACTCAGACACGGAAATTTTATAGCCGTGTTATCTAAGCAAATAAATTAAACTATTTCCAAGTCGATTACGACAAAAGTACGTTAAACAGATCTTTTTAGACCCCGTACTCTAAAAAAGAGTAGAGGGGTCTATTAAGTTTGTCTGAAGCGAAATGTGCGTAACAGGCAGAAGGATTCGTGGCCGACCCCATAAAGTATATATATTCTTGATCAGCATCAACAGCCGAGTCGATATAGCGATGTCCGTCTGTCCGTCTGTCCGTCTGTCTGTCTGTCTGTCTGTCTGTCTGTCTGTCTGTCTGTCCGTCCGTATGAACACCTGGATCTTCTAAACTACAAGAGCTAGAGCAGCCTAATTTGGAATGAAAGTCCGTCTATATGTCAGGCAGGTTAAGTTTATTTCAAATTTTTGCCACGCCCCCTACCGCCCCCGCAAATTGTAAAAAACTATTTTCACATCACCATAACTTGAAAACGACTAGAGCTAGGGCGACCAAATTTACACAATATGTGTATGGTACCTATATAACTATCCTTACCAAATTTGGTCCGGATCGGACAACTATAGCCTATAGCTCCCATAGGACAAATCGGCCGAAAATTGGTAATTCGTATGGAGGCATGAAGTTTTAGTAGAGCGACTGTAACCAAACCAGCACATTATGTGTATGGTACCATTGTAACAATCTTCACCAAGTTTGGTCCGGATCGGACAACTATGTCCTATAGCTCCTATAGGACAAATCGGTCGAAAATGGGTGATTAGTATGGAGACATGAAGTTTTAGTTGAGCAATTGCAACCAAACTAACACATAATGTGTATGGAACCATTATAACTATCCTCACCAAGTTTGGTCTGGATCGGGCAACTATAGCCTATAGCTCCCATAGGACAAATCGTTCGAAAACTACTTATTTGTATGGTAAAACGCGCACTAAAATGAGTACGGGGTCTTTTACAGTCGGCTCGCTCGACTGTAGCCTTTCTTACTTGTTTAAGATTTCATTTGTGGAAATTCCGAATTATATATATTTATAAAGCGTTGAATTAGAATGTACCGGAATAGGGGAATTATTAGATATGTAATATGATTTTTAAGACAAATGTATTGAGTTAATATACAAATTATTAAATTGGAAATAATTTAAACTATTTTACTTGTAATAGTTAAAGATCTATAAACTTTTTCAACATTTCTTGACAGTAGTTTGGAAGAATATAGAAAATCTTCACTCGCAACTCATTGGGAAAAAGACTTTGGTGTAGTCTGCAAACTGATAAACTTAATTGATTTGTAATTTAACTTACAAATTAAAGTATTTACTTAGCATTTAATATTATATCTCAATAACTTAGCAACAAATCATGAGAATTTATACTTATAATCAGAAACTAGTCGCATGAAACTAATATTAAAACTTTGAGTGGCTCTTCAATGGCTGATTGATCAGCTGTAATATATATAAATATATTTTTTATATATATTTATATATAGTTGCTTTATAGATTACTAATTGGTTTATCTATTCCCTGATTAAGGCTACTTGTACTTTGTCTATTTTGGGCTTAAGTTTTTTGATAGGAAATGGTATAAAAGCCGTTCGATTTTGATTTATTGCCATCAGTTGATTCGTCAGCATGAAGACCTTCATTGTCTTGGCTTTGGCTATCGCAGCAGTTGCTGCTGAAACCGTTGAGCAGGTGTATCCCAAGGATTTGCCCAAATCCGATAAGATCGAGGGACGCATCACCAATGGTTATCCCGCATACGAGGGTAAGGCTCCCTACACCGTTGGTCTGAGCTTCAACAACGCTTGGTGGTGCGGTGGTTCCATCATTGCTCACGATTGGGTTCTGACCGCTGCTCACTGCACCAACGGAGCTGGTTCCGTGACCATCTTCTACGGCGCCACCTGGCGTACCAACGCCCAGTTCACCCACACTGTTGGCAGCGGCAACTTCATCCAGAACGGCAACTGGCCCAACCACAATGGCAACGATATCGCTTTGATCCGTACTCCTCATGTCGATTTCTGGCACATGGTCAACAAGGTCGAGCTTCCCAGCTTCAACGATCGCTACAACATGTATGATGGTTGGTGGGCTGTTGCCTGCGGTTGGGGTGGTACCTATGATGGCTCTCCTCTGCCCGATTGGCTCCAGTGCGTCGACTTGCAGATCATCAGCAATTCTCAGTGCTCCCAGACCTATGGACACCAACCCGATGGCATTCTCTGCGTTGCTACTCCTGATGGCAAGTCCACCTGCCAGGGCGATTCTGGCGGCCCATTGGTGCTCCACGATCGCAACAAGTTGGTTGGTGTCACCTCCTGGGTATCTGGTGCCGGCTGCCAGTCTGGACATCCATCTGGATTCACCCGTGTCTCCGCTCACCTGGACTGGATCCGCGACCACTCTGGAGTTGCTTACTACTAAGAAATTCCATGAAATGTCTTCATTCTAAAATATATCCAATGAACATCTCGAAAGAAATGTTATTCCGATTATAGCAAATCTGTTCTTTAATTAACTTTAATCAAATTTTCTCTTTAGTAACGATTTGTAGAAAGTTTTTCTCGTTTTCCAGACACATCCTCGAACTTAAGTTGAATTCTTTGTTGCTCTTCAAATCGTTTTATTGAAATGAACTCTTTTGATCATAAATTTCCCATTATCGCACTTTATAAACCTTTTTTACAGTGCGCATTAATTGTGTAGAATTTATGATCGAACAATTTTCAGATAATGTTAGGAACACATTGATATTGAGTTTCTTATAAAAGCAGTAACAATTTCCCTAGTCAACCAAGTTGCACATCCAACATGAAGGTGTTCATTACATTGCTAGCTCTGGCTTTGGCAGCCTCTGCCTCAGCCTTTGAGGAGGTTGTCCACAACAAGGACATCACCAAGGTCAACAAGATCGAGGGTCGCATTACCAACGGCTATCCAGCCTATGAGGGCAAAGCTCCCTACACCGTAGGTCTGGGCTTCAGCGGTGGCTGGTGGTGCGGTGGTTCCATCATTGGACACAACTGGGTTCTTACTGCTGAGCACTGCACTGGAAGCGCCGAATCCGTCACCGTCTATTTCGGTGCCACCTGGCGTACCAATGCCCAGTTCACCCACTGGGTCCACCGCAATGACTTCATCAACCACCACAACACTGACATCGCTCTGATCCGCATTCCCCATGTCGACTTCTGGCACATGGTCAACAAGGTTGAGCTGCCCAGCTACAACGATCGCTACAATGACTACAACGGTTGGTGGTCTGTTGCCTGCGGATGGGGTGGTACCTATGATGGCTCTCCTCTGCCCGACTGGCTCCAGTGTGTCGACCTCCAGGTCATCCACAACTCCGAGTGCGCCCAGACCTATGGTGGTCTCATCCAGGACAACATCATCTGTGTGAGAACTCCCGACGGCAAGTCCACCTGCGGTGGTGACTCTGGTGGCCCACTGGTCTCCCACGATGGCAACAAACTGATCGGTGTCACCAACTGGGTCTCTGCTGCCGGCTGCCAATCTGGTCATCCTTCTGGCTTCCAGCGTGTCACCTACCACTTGGACTGGATCCGTGACCACACTGGCATTGCTTACTACTAAGCGAACACTTTCATAAAATAAAAAGTTTATTCAAAAAATTAAAACATTTTTATAATTGGCATTTTGGGGCTAAAGGAAATAGGAGAGGCGTCTCTGACAAATTTTCTATGTTCTTGTTTGATATTCTTATGATAGTAAAATACTCTTAAAGTTTTCCTTAACAATTTGAAAACTTGTTCCTTATTCTCTCTTTAATACGTAAGGAAATACGGATATAGAGTTAGCCGCATTTTTAATGAACTTATACTCCTTTTTACGTTACTCAAATACAATAATAGTAAATGAAAGTAAAAATCATACTTTTCTAGAAAAACTTTAAAAAAGCATTTAAATTTTAATTAGAAATATTGAAGGATTTCAGCAGATGATTCAGCTGAATCGATTACAGATTAAAACTCCTCTTAAATACTTCTCATGGGTTAATGAACGTTTGTTCCTGTGGAAGCTGTTATATGATTTTGTCTGATTTTAATCAAATTTGGTAAGAATCGATTGATCTGACCCAATGTCAGTTATGTTTCTCCGCAGGATAATTAAGTAGTTGGCGATTTGTTAAACTTAAAGAAGCCTGTAACATCAAAATCCAAAGAAATCTGTGACATTTCATGTGTAAATAAGATAACATATATATACTGTCTCTAGCTCTTAAAGTCTTCGACATTCCATCGTTCATGCAAATATTCTTGACTTGACTACCTTAATGTAGCTGATATAATTAAAATTGTTAGAGATGCCTCCATTTTCCATCACCCCAAAAATTCTTATTATAAAAATATGTTTTAATTTTTTGAATAAACTTTTTATTTTATGAAAGTGTTCGCTTAGTAGTAAGCAATGCCAGTGTGGTCACGGATCCAGTCCAAGTGGTAGGTGACACGCTGGAAGCCAGAAGGATGACCAGATTGGCAGCCGGCAGCAGAGACCCAGTTGGTGACACCGATCAGTTTGTTGCCATCGTGGGAGACCAGTGGGCCACCAGAGTCACCACCGCAGGTGGACTTGCCGTCGGGAGTTCTCACACAGATGATGTTGTCCTGGATGAGACCACCATAGGTCTGGGCGCACTCGGAGTTGTGGATGACCTGGAGGTCGACACACTGGAGCCAGTCGGGCAGAGGAGAGCCATCATAGGTACCACCCCATCCGCAGGCAACAGACCACCAACCGTTGTAGTCATTGTAGCGATCGTTGTAGCTGGGCAGCTCAACCTTGTTGACCATGTGCCAGAAGTCGACATGGGGAATGCGGATCAGAGCGATGTCAGTGTTGTGGTGGTTGATGAAGTCATTGCGGTGGACCCAGTGGGTGAACTGGGCATTGGTACGCCAGGTGGCACCGAAGTAGACGGTGACGGACTCGGCGCTTCCAGTGCAGTGCTCGGCAGTAAGAACCCAGTTGTGTCCAATGATGGAACCACCGCACCACCAGCCACCGCTGAAGCCCAGACCTACGGTGTAGGGAGCTTTGCCCTCATAGGCTGGATAGCCGTTGGTAATGCGACCCTCGATCTTGTTGACCTTGGTGATGTCCTTGTTGTGGACAACCTCCTCAAAGGCTGAGGCAGAGGCAGCTGCCAAAGCCAGAGCTAGCAATGTAATGAACACCTTCATGTTGGATGTGCAACTTGGTCAGCGAAGGAGGAAAACTCTGTATTTAAAGCAAACAAAACCGTAGGAAGGTTCGCTGCTTATCTTCAAGTAAAAATGGGCCATAATTTATGCACAGTTAATTCGAGCTATAAAACTGACTTATAGAGTTTGATAAAGGAGAATTTATACCCACAAAGGTGGCTATGGAGTATTCTTTGTAGACGTGATTCTAGTGGAGCATTCAAAGGTGTTGGATTGTTAGTAATGTAATCTTTAAATAGAATAAATTTCTATTTTTATTAAACTACCAGACGTATAAGAAGTTAACTTTATGTTGGCTTTAGTAGTAGTTTTGGATTATTGTAATTTATAATTTCCTTTTTTATTCTTTGGTTAAATGCTTCTAGAACATAGTATCAGTCCATTTGTACTCAAAATTCGAATTCACATGCTCATTTAAAGTAGCGTGTGACACTTATTTCGATGACTTGAAAATACTTTAATTTATTTACTTTGATAACACGATTATGAAGTTCTTAAAGGTTGAATAAATATTATTGATAAGATAGCAAATTATTTGCATCAATTTCAATACGGCTCCTCGAACTGCGTGCCATGTCAATCAGAAATAATCGCATCCGGTCCCCAAAAAATTGTGATTGAGTGGGCGTTAAAGCGTTAAAATTAATAAATTATTACTTTCTTCAATTATTTACACAAATTTACGCGTGTACACTGTTAAAAATTGGGTGTGAGAACTGGGGAAGAAGTATTTATTTAGTTGTAGTACCTAGACAAGTATTTAATCGTGACTCTTTTGACATTAAGCTTTAACGAGTGTAAGCTTATGATACACTTGTCTGAGTTTTTGTGTAGCACTCAAAAAATATCAAGTATACGTACTGAAATGTGCAGACGTAAAATCACTAATTACTTTTGACTGTAAGTAGATAATAATTAATCGCAATCAAAATCTAAAATTCTCAAAATCTAACCCATTTTGTCAAATTTGGATGAAAGATTTCTCAGATATGTGGTCTACAGCTCAATATTTATAATTCACAATTTTCCCAACTTTGACTGCTCATAACTCAGCCAAATGAAGCGATATCTTAAAAAGTCATACCTTTTTATAATCTGGACAACTAGCAGAATTATTCGCAATCAAAATCTAAAATTCTCAAAATCTAACCCATTTTGTCAAATTTGGATGAAAGATTCCTCAGATATGTGGTCTACAGCTCAATATTTAAAATTCACAATTTTCCCAACTTTGACTGATCATAACTCAGCCAAATGAAGCGATATCCTAAAAAGTCATACCTTTTTATAATCTGGACAACTAGCAGAATTATTCGCAATCAAAATCTTAAATTCTCAAAATCTAACCCATTTTGTCAAATTTGGATGAAAGATTCCTCAGATATGTGGTCTACAGCTCCATATTTAAAATTCACAATTTTCCCAACTTTGACTGATCATAACTCAGCCAAATGAAGCGATATCTTAAAAAGTCATACCTTTTTATAATCTGGATAACTAGCAGAATTATTCGCAATCAAAATCTAAAATTCTCAAAATCTAACCCATTTTGTCAAATTTGGATGAAAGATTTCTCAGATATGTGGTCTACAGCTCCATATTTAAAATTCACAATTTTCCCAACTTTGACTGATCATAACTCAGCCAAATGAAGCGATATCTTAAAAAGTCATACCTTTTTATAATCTGGACAACTAGCAGAATTATTCGCAATCAAAATCTAAAATTCTCAAAATCTAACCCATTTTGTCAAATTTGGATGAAAGATTTCTCAGATATGTGGTCTACAGCTCAATATTTATAATTCACAATTTTCCCAACTTTGACTGATCATAACTCAGCCAAATGAAGCGATATCCTAAAAAGTCATACCTTTTTATAATCTGGACAACTAGCAGAATTATTCGCAATCAAAGTCTGAAATTCTCAAAATCCAACCCATTTTGTCAAATTTGGATGAAAGATTTCTCAGATATGTGGTCTACAGCTCAATATTTAAAATTCACAATTTTCCCAACTTTGACTGATCATAACTCAGCCAAATGAAGCGATATCCTAAAAAGTCATACCTTTTTATAATCTGGACAACTAGCAGAATTATTCGCAATCAAAATTTAAAATTCTCAAAATCTAACCCATTTTGTCAAATTTGGATGAAAGATTTCTCAGATATGTGGTCTACAGCTCCATATTTAAAATTCACAATTTTCCCAACTTTGACTGATCATAACTCAGCCAAATGAAGCGATATCTTAAAAAGTCATACCTTTTTATAATCTGGACAACTAGCAGAATTATTCGCAATCAAAATCTAAAATTCTCAAAATCTAACCCATTTTGTCAAATTTGGATGAAAGATTTCTCAGATATGTGGTCTACAGCTCAATATTTATAATTCACAATTTTCCCAACTTTGACTGATCATAACTCAGCCAAATGAAGCGATATCCTAAAAAGTCATACCTTTTTATAATCTGGACAACTAGCAGAATTATTCGCAATCAAAATCTGAAATTCTCAAAATCCAACCCATTTTGTCAAATTTGGATGAAAGATTTCTCAGATATGTGGTCTACAGCTCAATATTTAAAATTCACAATTTTCCCAACTTTGACTGATCATAACTCAGCCAAATGAAGCGATATCCTAAAAAGTCATACCTTTTTATAATCTGGACAACTAGCAGAATTATTCGCAATCAAAATCTAAAATTCTCAAAATCTAACCCATTTTGTCAAATTTGGATGAAAGATTTCTCAGATATGTGGTCTACAGCTCCATATTTAAAATTCACAATTTTCCCAACTTTGACTGATCATAACTCAGCCAAATGAAGCGATATCCTAAAAAGTCATACCTTTTTATAATCTGGACAACTAGCAGAATTATTCGCAATCAAAATCTAAAATTCTCAAAATCTAACCCATTTTGTCAAATTTGGATGAAAGATTCCTCAGATATGTGGTCTTCAGCTTAATATTTAAAATTCACAAATTTCCCAACTTTGACTGATCATAACTCAGCCAAATGAAGCGATATCCTGAAAAGTCATACCTTTTTATAATCTGGACAACTAGCAGAATTATTCGCAATCAAAATCTAAAATTCTCAAAATATAACCCATTTTGTCAAATTTGGATGAAAGATTTCTCAGATATGTGGTCTACAGCTCAATATTTATAATTCACAATTTTCCCAACTTTGACTGATCATAACTCAGCCAAATGAAGCGATATCCTAAAAAGTCATACCTTTTTATAATCTGGACAACTAGCAGAATTATTCGCAATCAAAGTCTGAAATTCTCAAAATCCAACCCATTTTGTCAAATTTGGATGAAAGATTTCTCAGATATGTGGTCTACAGCTCAATATTTAAAATTCACAATTTTCCCAACTTTGACTGCTCATAACTCAGCCAAATGAAGCGATATCTTAAAAAGTCATACCTTTTTATAATCTGGACAACTAGCAGAATTATTCGCAATCAAAATCTAAAATTCTTAAAATCTAACCCATTTTGTCGAATTGTATGATGAGACTTGACCTTTAAAATTTCGAAAATATTGACAAATATACCAATACCGATTTTCTTAACATAACCATATTATCGGAAAAAAAATGCAGAGAGTATTTTACTGTCGGGTGTGCCCGACTGTACTTTACTTTATTGTTATATATGTGTCCATTTTACTTATCTACCAGACTGAGCTTTAGTGAAACTCAAAGTAAATTTATTAGCTGCCATAAAATTAAAGAAGACTGTGAATTGTAGTCAATCTATGAATATATAAAATAGAGAGAATTTGAAAATCTGAATTGAGTTTCTCTTCGGAAATGAAGGTATTCGTATTGTTGACTTTTGCTCTGGCCGCGGCCAGCGCTTTGCCCACCTCGGGTAATCGGGAAAACAAACCCTTGAAGGTCATGGACATGCCTAAGGGTCAGGGCAGCATTGAGGGCCGTATTACCAACGGCTATCCTGCCTATGAGGGCAAAGTGCCCTATATTGTGGGTCTGAGTTTCGCTGGTGGTTGGTGGTGTGGTGGTTCTATCATTGGACACAACTGGGTGATGACTGCTGCTCACTGCATCAAGGACGGTTCCGCTGTTACCATCTACTACGGTGCCAGCTTCCGTCATGAGGCTCAGTTCACCCACTGGGTCGGTGGTCATGATCAAATCCGTCATCCCCACTACAACGATCAGTTGAACAACGATATTGCTCTGATCCGTACTCCCCATGTCGATTTCTGGCATCTGGTTAACAAGGTGGAGCTGCCCAGCTACAACGATCGCTACAATAACTACAATGGATGGTGGGCAGTTGCATCTGGCTGGGGACACACCTCCAACGACAGTGGCATGCATAACTATCTGAACTGCGTCGATGTGCAGATCATTAGCAACGACGAGTGCCGCAATGTTTATGGAGGTGGCTATGTTATCGATAACACCATTTGTATCAACACTTCTGGCAGCAAGTCCACTTGCAGCGGTGACTCCGGCGGTCCCTTGGTCACCCATGATGGCAACCGCATTGTGGGCATTACCTCGTTTGGTCATTGGGATGGCTGCACCGCTGGTCAACCAGCTGGTTTCACTCGTGTCACTGGATACCTGGACTGGATCAGGGACAACACTGGCATCTCCTACTAAATACTGAATAAATAAAAGTGTATTTCAAGCAGAGATACTGTCGTTTTCTTCTAGGTAATATAAGTGTTTTACACGAAGCATTACTGTACTTGATTCTGAATTTTTCTGATCCTTTAAAGGATCTTAATGTTAAGCGTTAAGGTTTGAGCGGATTTTTCGCATATTTAATATCCCCAGAAGTAATTCTAGTGTATGCGTTGGTCAACTTGGCCAAATTGTGTGCAATTCCTTTTGTTGACTTCCCAAATTGACGCTAAGTCAACTGGTACAGTTCCACCATAACTTCTCATTGATAGTATATGTATTATTATTCAGCTGCTTTCTATCTAATCACAAATTTTATGATTATGTTCCTTATGTTTTACTTCACTTGAGTTTGTAATCTTATCTTTAGTCTCTTCACTTTTAATATTTACGATCTGTTTGTGAAATTTTGACTCTACTGGGATTATCTCTGATTGTAGATCTACGCGTACTCGTTTCATACATTCATTCATAAAAATTTGGCAAAGTAAACTTATGTTTGCTGATAAGCTAGTCGTATTTAAGTCTATGTTCTAAAAAGTCGATTTCATTGGATTTTAATGCAAGTTAGTCTAATATTAATACTGTAAAGTATTAATATATTAGTATTGGTGTAAGGCATAAATATTGTAAAGCTTTTCTTGCTCAGTTTAATAGTAAATAAATATACATATTATTTACACACTATCTATTTTTTAATCGAATTCCTAAAACAAAATAGATAATTTTTACTCGCTAACTTAATTTTCTTATCGAATGATTGTAGGACTCATAAATATTCCTTGGGTTCAATAAAACTCTCAAAGATTAATGTGATTTAGTTTCTTATTTCTTATCTGCGGTTTTCTATATATACATATAATGGTATTCTGCAGGTGGTTTTGTTAAAAGAAATTTAACTATCTGTAAATATATGATTTGCAATTTGTTTATTTAATGAGCTAAAGTATAAAGGGATGGACTTGAACATACCCTAGAGTGAAAGTCAGTTTTTCAATGATTCAAAAGTTAAGATTAACTTCATAAGCAGATCTAACTGGCATTTTACTAAACTTATGAACTATTGGTTGATTGATATTAAAACTTTAGAATAAGCTTACAATTTTATCATAATTTATTTCTAGTCGAGTTCTTAAAAGAGCAATATCAGCTTTCCAAAAATTGGCAGTATAAAAGTCATAAAATTATACCCCACGCAGAGTTTTTTGATCTTTATCGCTAATGCTCTTTAAATAAGAATTGTCAGGGAAGATTTACAATGCACTTACTTGTTCGATTAAAATGATTCGATAATGTGAATTCAATTGCAAGCAAACCGTATAAATAATGAAGCTAAAAACAATGTAGAATTAAGTTTTGCCAGAAACATGAAACTGTTCATTGCTGTTTTTGCTTTGATCGCTGGTGTCGCCATCGCGGCTCCTCCAGCGGCCATTGTTCATCCCAAGGATCTGCCCGAGGTGAGCCGGGTGGAGGGACGTATTACCAACGGTAACAATGCCTACGAAGGCCAAGCTCCTTATACGGTTGGTCTGAGTCTGGTTACTGGTGGTTCCTACTCGTGGTGCGGTGGTTCCATCATCTCACACACCTGGGTCGTTACTGCTGAGCACTGCACCAGGAACGTTGACTATGTCGTTGTTCACTTCGGTGCCACTTGGCGCACCACTCCCCAGTTTACCCACACTGTACCCCGTCACGACATCATCAACCACGACTACGATGATATCGCTTTGGTGCGCATTCCCCACGTCGATTTCTGGCACATGGTCAACAAGGTGGAGTTGCCCAGCTTCAATGAGCGCTACAACGATTACAACGGATGGTGGGCATTTGCCTGCGGTTGGGGCAAGACCTATGACACCAGTGGACTTCCCGATTGGATGCAGTGCGTTGATCTCCAGGTCATGTCCAACGGCGAGTGTGCCAACACTTATGGCTCCAACACTGTGGGATCCAACATTCTCTGTGTGAGGACTCCTGATGGCAAGTCTACCTGCAGCGGCGATTCTGGCGGTCCTTTGGTTTCCCACGACGGCAAGAAACTGATCGGTGTCACCAACTGGGTCTCATCCGCCGGCTGCCAGTCTGGACATCCTTCTGGCTTCCAGCGTATCACCTACCACTTGGATTGGATCCGCGATTTGACTGGCGTTGCTTATTACTAAACACTGACTTCGACGTATATTAAAGATTATTACAAAAAAGGCTTATGCGATTTCATATTTAGTATATTTAGTTCTCTTCTTACATATCTGCTGGATGTCCAACTGATTCAAACTTCATTGCATACTTTCATGGGCTTTTGCTGAGTTTAAGCTTTGTAGCATACTGTTTAGCGAAAAAATAAAAGAATTTCATAGCACAAAAGGGCTTTATTGCCGATACAGCAAATCATAAACTTTACAAAAAAACAAGAAAATAAAAGTATATAGCTTTTGAAAATATTTTTCAATTTAAATGCAGAAACACAGTAGATTTTAAATCCTAATCAAATTAACATTCCGAAAAATGTATAAACATTTACAGGCTTTCTGCCTGTAGATTTCAAACCAGAATGACTTTTGAAAAGCAATAAAGTTTGGATACTGTAAAGACACTTCAAACTTTTAAAATGAATCATATAATGATCTAGCTTATATACATAGGTATCTTAAGTTAAATAATTATTTTTTCCTCAAATTTTTCTGTAAAGGTTTTCCGTTTGATATTTATAATGACAGGACTTAAAATTTGTTTATAATTGCAGTTTTATTTAGTTCGAATATCGTTAGAAATGAAATTAGTAGGAAACGCCGGAGTTGGTCTTGATCCAGCTCAGGTAGCTGGTGACACGAGTGAAACCAGATGGAAGACCGGACTGGCAACCAGAGCTCGAGACGAATGAGGTAACACCAATAAGACGACCATTGCTGGACAGAACCAATGGGCCACCGGAGTCACCCTGGCAGGTAGAGCTCCTGTTGGGAGTGGCAATGCAGATGACATTAGAGCTGGCAACAGCGGAGCCATAGGTCCTCTGGCAATCGGCAACGCTGATAACCTCGTAGGTCTGGTACTGCAGAGTACCAGTCACACCGGAAGCAGAATCGGAGGTCTTGCCCCAACCGGATGCGACAGCCTTCTGGCCGGCGTAGGTGGAGTAGCTGCTGGCAGTAGCGGGCAAAGCGACCTTGTTGATGTAGCTGGTGAAGCCCACGGCGGATGTCTGGATCAAGGAGATATCGTTAGCCAGAGTGTTTGGGTTGTAGCTGGCGTGCTGTCTGTAATAGCCGCTGCCAACAGTCAGGGTCAGTCTTGAGGCGGTGCGCACAGTGGAGCCATAGCCGATGGTCACAGAGGCGGAACTGCACAGAGATTGGAATAGTTTATGATATTAATAAATAGAATTGAAAGACTTTTGAGCAACTTACCCGCTGGTGCAGTGAGCAGCAGTCAACACCCAGTTGGAGGCAATGATGGAACCACCGCAGAACCAGCCACCGCTGGAGCTGGCGAAGCTCAGAGCCACCTGGTAGGGGAACTGACCCTCACTAGCGGTGTAGCCGTTGGTGATGCGTCCCTCAATGCTAGACACAGCGGGCAAGTCACGGGGGTGGATGGGCACCTCCTGTGGCACAACGCCAGCGGAGACGGTGGCAATAGCCAGAGCCAAAACTACGAGTACTTTCATTTTGATCGTTGCCGATTAACGAATGATATTCCACTGACCATTGCGGCCGTTTATATACTGTCCAAATGGCTCTTATCAGTTGACAAATCCCCGTTGATCGGACGTGACACTTGTGTTTACCTTTCCTCTTCCTTGCTAGTATTCATTCCCTCCAAATGCTTTTTAGATAAAGAATTTGACATTTCACAAAACTGAAGCGTGTTGATTAATGTTCTTGAGATGGTATCAGATTGTAGCTCGATTAGGCTTCAAGAGGCACTTTCGATTGCAATTGCAACAATTTTCAAATAAAAAATTGATAATATACATATTTGCGAGCAATGATTTATTTAAGTGCAACTGAAAAGGTAGGAAATATCTATAGGAAATGCCAGAAGTTTTAAATATTATCAATGAAACAATTTTGGTAATGAAATTTTGAGTGGAATTGGGAATGTGTAAACGTAATTTTGTTTACACAACAATTAGTTAAACAAGCAAATAAATTAAAGTTATTTATACATATTTATATATATGAAGCATTTTCAATTAATCAATTAAATCAATGATTTTTATATTTCAAATGCTTTTAATCTGAGTCGCCTATAGTAAGATATGATATTTTTAAACCTCAAACTTATAATTCATATACTTAAAAAAATAGCCAACTTATTGATAACGAGCGCCACATTAAATAAACAAACAAAACACAATTGATTGATAACAGCAATGTCGTCACTTTAATTATTGATTTAAATACTATAGTTTAATTTATTTATTTATAATTATTCATAAATAACTATGGTAATATATTTATTAGTTTTGATAAAGTATTGGTGATATCGATAATATTTTGCACTTTAACTTATTTTTTTTTTACATTTGGATTAATTTAGTTATGGTTTTTTAATTACTTTTATTAACGCTGTTCTTTGTCATGAAAGTTATATTTAGTGCATACTTTTTGGGATCAAATTAAGTTTGATATTAAAAAGTATACTTTCTGGCATAATGGTTCTCATGAATTTTTACGAAATTTACCGACTTTTATTCCAAATTTGGTGACTTTAGTTTTTACAGTGCCTTAGACACAGGCGTTTATACGAACGGCCAGACGGACATTGACGACTCGGCTGTGCTGATCAAAAATTTATATAATTTATGGGGTTGGGAACGCCTCCTTCTGCCTTTTGCGCACATTTCGCTGCTGACAAACCTTAACCTTGAACC
The DNA here is from genome assembly GCA_018903735.1 of Drosophila cardini. Lineage (NCBI taxonomy): Eukaryota > Metazoa > Arthropoda > Insecta > Diptera > Drosophilidae > Drosophila > Drosophila cardini. The sequence continues at coordinate 2,597,993 of JAEIGM010000004.1, forward strand.
CCTTTAAGGCTCCTGTAAAAATTTGGTTAAAATTACTTTGAAAATTCGCGTTTTTACTCAATTCTTAACAATATATGCACAGCAAAGTATTAAAATGTACTCCAAAGTACACTCTGTTTAATATTTGTAAGTTTGTATAGGTAAAAGGCAGATGAAGTAAATTTATTTTATCGTAGCGATTTATTTAGAGTGTTAAAGAATTTCGTGAAAAGTAAAATTAGCGGCTGACGCCGGAGTTTTCCTTGATCCAGTCCAAGTAAGAGGTGACACGAGTGAAACCAGCGGATTCACCAACCTCGCAACCAGAAGCAGACACGAAGGAGGTAACACCAACCAATTCTTTGTTGCTGACCAGGACCAATGGGCCACCAGAGTCACCGTTGCAGGTAGAGATCTTGTTGGGTGTGCCAATGCAGATGACCCTGGAGTTGATGATCAATGAGCCGTAGGTCTCCTTGCACACAGCCTCGGACACAATAGTGAAAGTCTCGTACTGCAGAGTGGAAGTAGCACCGGTAGCAGCATCGGAGGTCTTGCCCCAGCCGGAAGCGATGGCTTGTTGGCCAGCATAGGTGGAGTAGCTGTTGGAAATAGCGGGCAGCTCAACCTTGTTGATATCGGCACTGAAGCTGACAGCGGGGGTCTTGATCAAGGAGATATCGTTTCTCAACACGACGGAGTTGTAGCTGGCGTGCTGGATGAAGTCAGCGCTGGAAACCTTGTGAGAGAGCTTGGGGTTGCTGCGGACAGTGGCACCATAGCCGATGGTCACATCGGAGGCACTGTAAGGAATTTGGAAACCAATTTAGTATATTTAAAGAAGATAGTCTTAGAGCTAGGACAATTACCCGCTGGTGCAGTGAGCAGCAGTCAAGACCCAGTTGGAGGCAATGATGGAGCCACCGCAGAACCAGCCACCGCTGGAGCTGCCGAAGGTAAGAGCCACCTGGTAGGGAAATTGGCCAGCGGCGGCAGTCTTGCCATTGGTAATACGACCCTCGATCGAGACGACAGCGGGCAAGTCACGGGGTGGCACGGGCATACCCTGTGGCATAACGCCAGCGGAGACGGAGGCAATAGCCAGAGCAAGAACTAGGAACACTTTCATTTTGATCGTTGCAAGTATAACGAATGATTTTTCACTTCCTAATTCAGCAATTTATATACTCTGTTAAGCTGTCTTATCTACAGACTAGACTTTATTGTTATCAGTCGGAATTTTGCTTTTCCAGGTATCAAAATAACCCTTTATTCTATTCTTTAGCTGATTCTTAAATGTTATGGTCTTAACTGTCCATATCTGCCGTCGCTCTTGAGATAAGTCGGCAATTAAGTGCTTGGAAATGAATTGAAAGCGCCGCAGAATTTGGAACGTGGCCACTTGAGTGATATGAACTGATTGCAATTTACGACGCCAATCGATTTTCCGATTTTGATTAGCTCGATGACCGGTTCTTGGTGAATTTCCCAGAACTTGTTTGATTAGTTTACTTCCCTGTAGCTTTTGGGATTATCCCACAGTTCAAACTACCAAAATTATATAGGTAATACTCTAAATTTAACAGGTCTTCACAAGGTCTAAAGAAGATCTGAGATTCTATACCTGATATAGCTGCTTGGACTTTGTCTTAGTTAGTTTCTAATAATAATTAAAATTTAATAAATATTTCTATATGAATACGCTGGAATTATTTATATTTATAAACCAAATAATTTATTCTAACATAAAGTAAACAATTTATTAAAGATAAGTGACTTAGGAGAAAGACTTTTCGTTGTTTGAATATCCTACGTAAAAGAAGTTCTTGTTGTTCATTTTATTATCAGAATTTCACGTGAAATTCTTATCGAAATTGATAAATTAAAAACAACATTTAAAAATATTAAAAATCAAATGGATTTTGTTATCTGTGCTGAACTTTAGCTATGCTTAGATATGATATTTTTAGCCAGAATCGTAGAGCTGGTAAAAAACACCTTAAATATTGATAAATAAAGCAAATAAAGCACTTCAAAAATAAGTGAAAATATATAAAATAAGAAACAGATCGAATGAACCAAAAATATTTGATTGCGTGAAATGCGCCGTAATGATAATTGATAGTGTTTTGTGGAATTATCGCTCAAGTGCTTGACTAAATTGATGTTTTCCCCATAGATTTAGTCAAGTGGCGGATTTTCCCAGCGATTAGACAAATCCCAAAACTTGACGCACATTTTAGTATATATACAGATATTCCGTATACACAATGCTGTCCCAAAATATTGCCTTGTCATACCATAAAAGTAGACGACTGGGCGTTGGGCAGTTGAATCTGGAAAATTGAAATCAAATCACTTTACGTGCTGGGCATGCAAACATATGAATTGGGCTACAAGGCAACAAGGACGACACATCTTAAGACAGTTGACCAAATGCTCGAAAGCTGCAACATTAGCACATAAAAACAATTCATTTCCTGTGATGCCTGTGATGCTGACACATGTAGTTGTAGAACCGAATCTGTCTGGGTCATAAATGCCAAGCACATTGCTGAATGAGTGCGTGAGTTGCCTAAATTCAAATATGAAGTTTTCGGCGACACTTTGGGTCAGTGTTGGCTTTAAGCCAACTAAGAGCTAAAGGGTATTAGCGTATTTCCACTGTCTGCTAAAACAAAAGCAGTACATTTACTAATAACGTGAACAACTTTAAGTAAAGTCATCAATTTCGCGGCACTTTAAATTGCCAGGGAGCATTTTCTATATATTACGTATACGTAATGCGCTTACAGCTCATTCAGTCACACGCACATACACGCTTATTAGACGCATTTCCTGTAGCAATAGAAAATCTAACAACAATGTCCAGTCCAAGCTCAAGTATGCTTGCTTGCTCTGTCTGCCGCTCAACTTGAGATATATATATATATATATATATATAAGTATATGTTTGTATGTGAGTGTATGTGAATGCTTATGTATTGTCTGTAAGGCATTCGAAGTGTCCCCCAGCAGCGTGCTCCTTTGACGACGACAAACAAGATTGCAGCAATAAAATTTCGACAAGTGAACAACAAATGATAAACGAAGCAGCACACGATAAAAACCAAATTGGGAGTGAGACCATGAAGGCAAGTAAAACGGCGCACTCGAAATCCTGCTGGTTGTTCGCTTCAAGCTTCAGCAAGGACCAAGGACTAAGGAGAAATCCAACCTAATGTGAGCCTCGCATCGATTACGCTCTCCGGAGTTTCGGACACAACATTCCACTCTCTGTTCTGTGGATGTTTTTGGCTGGTTTTGGCTGCTTTTGGCTGCTTTTTCATTACATTTATTTGCCTTGGCGCATTGTTGTTGGCAAATAGAAAACTTTGCACAGTTGCGTTAAATTGTCATCGTGAAATGGTCCCTCGCATGGCTGTGGTCAGCTTTGGATGCTGCTGCTGCTGCTTTTCCTTGTTGGCCAGAATTAATGACAACTGTCTGGCACAGCTGACCTGTCCGCACTGGCATTTCTTGATGACATATTACATTGCCACTTGAATGGCTAGTTCCATTCTATAGTTCCGGCTATAATTCAAAATTTTGTGAGACGCCTTACTTGCTTGCTTGCCTGCTTGTCAACGGCAGTCGTCTCATTAATCATTAGAACGGGTCGTATGAGTAATGCATTTATCAATGCTACTTCTTAACGAATGCTCAAGCTGTTTCTACTGATGCTTTTCAGGTTGTTTTACATCAAACAGATTGCAGTTACAGTTTCCCTTAAGATGTTTGGCGCAAATGCATTTTTAAAACTTTTTAACAGCAATTTGTTGGAGCACATGATTTAAGCACACACTCAAACAGACACATACTTACACATCTACTTATGTGTGTAAGTGTGTGTGTGTGTGTGTGGGTTTGTGTGCTAAACCTTATGCTCTGCACTTGCCTGCAACTGGTCAAAGTTTCTGTCGCAATTTTCAACTCGGTTTTTAATGCGCTTCCCATATTGAAAAAGTTTTATTGGCACAGCTGCTGGTCGGACTTGAAGCAAATACCTGAATACCAATTCTCATTAGCTTAACTTGTCAATGAAATCGACTTGAATTGAACTTAAACATGTACTAAAGAAAAATCTGTGCAGAATTTCAAGTCTTGCTTTAAGATTTATTTATTTTATTATAACATTTTTATAAATATTTGATGCTGAATACTTTTTTCTGGCAGCTACTTCTGTACAGTTTCTGCACAGCATTTCAATCGTCAATTGTCGCATATTATGTATACGCCCTGGCTGTCAGTTGCTGGTTTCTGACAATAAAGCGGCTCTGAATAACTGCCAATATTTTGTTTTTGACACAAATCCGAGGCCCAGACGACAAACACAAGTGTCAGGCATTAAATTTTATGTGCCAGAATCAAACTATATAATATTCCACATAAATATCAATGTCGTTTCGATGCCTTCTCACAGCCGACTGTCAAGCAAATATTTGAGCTTCCCTTTGTGGCCCTTTTCTGGTACGATATCAATAAGCAAATAGCTGAAACGTTGACTTTTTGCATATGAAAAACTCTTTTGAATAAATATAAATAATAATATGTATAAATAAGTGTATATATAAATTCCGGGCATACTCGTATTCCGTACAAACAAATCCTTTTCAATAGGTTTTTTCTTTTTTTTTGGTTCCCCATTCGGCAGCCGATTTTTTTATTGTGTTCGAGGTTTGATTTCTTTTCCTGGGTTTCTTGTCTAGTCGACAATTGGATTTGGGAAGCGCCTTGGCATGTCTAGGCGAAATTGAGGGATTTACTCGCATCGATTGCCAGGAATTGTGAGACAAATACGTGTCCCAGCTTAGTTCATTGGCGCATGCAAAATGATTGCCACGGGGCGTATCAATAGCTAACTTTTCAGATTTATTCCTATCTCCCTTTTTGTTCGGAGAGTACTTTTCTGCTAGCTGGGATTTTGTGCAATGCAAATAGTTATTATTAAATATTATCAAAGAGCTGTTTCCTCTTTTAGTCTTCCCCACTCTCCGTAGTTTTTCATTATGCGAAAATGAAAAGCAAAAGCTTTTGTTACAACTTTATTATGTGTATTTTAAAAAATATTAAAAAAAAAATGGCTCACTCTGCTTCACTCATATAAAATGAAATATAACTACTCATCAAATTTTAGCATGCAAATATACATATTTATATATTTTTGTTGTTTTTTTTTGGGTTGGAAAAATGCTTTATGGCTTATGAACATTTTGTTTGCCAATATTTTGCTTGTTCCCTTGGCTTGTACTCATATGGTGCTTTTGTTGTAATTTCGGTTTATTGTTTTCTATATATTTTTCTGCTTGAACGCACTAAAAGCTACTCGAATGCCAGTCAGTCAAACAGTCGAGTATCCTACCTGCTTACACCCCTTTCTCCTCCCTCTCTCCTCTGTACTGTTTGCTCTCCTATGCCACTTTTCTTTCTCGACATCGCATTTGTTTGCTTTATGTCTTTATTTTGTGCCCTGCCAGGAAAAAGTTATTTTTTCTCTTGAACGATGACTGCCATTCGACTCAGTAATGCTTCCTAGTTTGTGTGGGTGTGTATGTGTGTGTGTGTGTATTTTTGCATATGTATTTGTTTGTGTGTCTTCTACTTAATACCGTCGCTTGTGAGTGGCAACTTTATATTACTTGAAACAAAAATGTTTCAATTATTTTGTTCAAGCTTTGCCAAGTTATCAATACAAAGTCGTACTGCTATTCTTATGGGAAGTATTCTATACTACTCGTATATAGTATATGACTTTGCTTTATTATGTATTCCAATGTCTGAGCACTTAAGCCATTAACTTTTGCTGTCAATCAATTGTCACTCGTCGCTCAAATACACAGCAAAACAAAAGAAACAGGGCATGACGGGACTTTTGGAAGGAAAACAAAAAAAAAAAACGATACAACAAAATTAAGAAACAACAAAAATCTTAAGGAAGCTGAATTAGTTTGCAAGTCTTTGACTTATTTGGCAGACAAGTACTCTATAAATTTGTAGAGTAATAATAGGTAAACTATTTGATTTTTACTGCAACCTCCAAGTAATTAATTTAAATTTAATAATTGTAATTTCTACTCTACACAAATAGTTAAATATTTTTTAAAACCTCAAGTATTTTTTCATCTTTCTGCGACTCTTCTATGTGCTTCTCATTAGTTTGTAAGCTGTACTTACGCTTCATGCTCCAACGCCTTTTAGCTTTCAGCTGTTTTGACCTGTGAAACTTACTGCTGCGTAAAGCTGTAGAGTATTATGGGTATTCTTCATAAGAAGCAAAGTATTACCACTCAATCGGTACAGAAAAAATAGGGAAAAAACAAAACCAAAAAGAAGAAAACAAAAACATTAAGTATAGAAACCGAACCAAACCGAAACCAACAACAAAAGTCTTTGTCTTTGTGTGAACTGTTGGGGAAAAAGCGGTGAACTTTGCCGTCAAGTCATTGTTATAGAAGTTGAAGTGGCTTTTACAGTGGGAACGGGTGTAGAAAGAGGTTGGGGGCAGAGGAAACGTCAGGATGCCAGGATCTGTCTGTCTGTCTCTCTGTCTGTCTGTCAGGCAAGCAGGCAGCTGCTTCAACGTTCTTGCCACAGACAAGTCAAGCCAAAGTGTTGTTTGGATTTCATTATACAATTATCTTGTTACCAGAAATAATGGTGTCGAGCCGGGCAACATGCCAAAAACATTCAATGAGCCTTTCCCTTTGTGCATGTGTGTGGGTGCCAGTTAGTTCTCAACTCACTTAAATACAAACACACACACATAGGGAGTGTGTGTGTGTGTTGCCGGAAGCTGAGCGCGTTGGCAAAAGCAGGAAGTCATTAGCCGAAAAAAAGAGAGACGCTGTGCAATAGGGTAAAGTCGGAATAATGCGATAAATAAATGAAAATGTTTGAGTTAAATGAATTAAGTGTGCGATACTCTAAGCATGTGTGGGAGTGTATGTGTGTGTGTGTGTACAGACTGAGGACTTTGTTAGAAACACTTTCTGTGTTGGCTGTCAACGCAAGTGACAGCGCGTTGAATATATATAGAACTCGAGGGTAAGTGCTCTTGGCTAGCTCTCACTCTCCTCCTCTCTTTCTACCTCTTTTTTTCTCACTCTTTCTTTCCTATTTCCTTCTGGTAATTGTGTGGTAGCTAATTATCCAAACATCACTCAAACTGTCGCAGGCACAAAGTCATGGCAATGACTTTTCTGAATCAACTAAAATTACAAACTTGCTCAATAGTTTCGCCTTGTCATAGTGCTTGATTTATAAATGTTGAGCTAGTTGATACTGGCTAAGACTCTTGTCTGCTTTAACTTGCCACTCATGCCACATCGATATCATTATCATAATCATTATTATCAGCCTGGTGTGGCTGTGGCTTATATACAGCGCAGTGGCGTGGCTTTAAGGGGGTTTAAGGCAGACAAGACTCTCGGTTATTAAATCTTTCTTCAATCCCAAGCCAATAAACGATTTAGAATAATATATCTCTTTAGAAAAATTCAAATTGAGTTTCCTATATTTGATATTTTGTTTGATCCCCCTTTGATTACCCGCCCCTGCAGCCAATTAGCCATGCTCACTTGTGAATTTGTGCTTGTGTGTGTGTGTTTGTTTGTGTGTGTTGTGCTGTCCTTGCAACTTTCATCTCACTCTGACTTGTATGCCATGATAGCCAGCTTTATTTTTTTTCGTGTCTGTTTCAACTTAATTAATTATGTAGCCGACTAGTTGCCCATCCAAAAATCGTTAATTAACTTGATTGCTTTGAATCGACTGCGATTTGTTAGACAGCATTGCATTGACTCTTCAGTCAGAAAGTTTTCACACACTCACACACACCAGAAGCACACACACACGCACATGTGTGTGTTAGTCTGGTGCTCGTATAATTGATGATTTGCCTTTTTGTTAATTGATTTTGCTGTGTGGCAACAACTTTATATATCCTAACATATACACACGTATATATATTGAAACCAAATTGGTTTTATTAGCTGGCAAGCAACTGGCTTAATAATTGATTGGTTACAGCATTTCAAATCAACTTTTTTGGGTCAAAAATATTGAAACGAAATCCTTTTTCTGACCCCCCCCCCCTCAGGTGACAGGTGCATTTGCATAAATTTTCATTCATATACAATAGATTGTGTTCATGCCACAAAATTTAAATAGCCACAAAATGTCATGAGAAATATTCAACTGAAGTTCCTCACTGATGCGAGACAAGAAAATCCCAAAGAAGAAAGTGCTTGCAATTCAATCAGAATACTATAAACTACAAACTATGCAAAATTTGCAAATGCAACTGAATTTGTTAGTGGGAAAAGTGGAATTTAAATAAAAAACTTTTGCAATAAACGCTTGCAGGACACGCGGCGTATGAGTAACCAATTTAGAGTGAGAGTCACGTCAAGTTGCCTGCTTTGACATTTTAACTAACTTTTCAAACACACACACACACACACACGCCCACTCACAAAAAACTGTGTTGTGCACACACTGGCATTGTAACTTTTCGGATATATGCGATATTTTGTCATATCTAAGCCACAAAATACGAGTGCAACTTTTTGCTGCTGTCATAAATTTGCGCAATGCAAACATTTATCAGCTTGGCTGGACCCGCACTCAGTTAGCAGTAGACTGAATTTTGATATTTCAAGTTATTACACTGAGAGAAATAACATATAAGTACACAGATATAAGTGAATTATAGCTAACAGAAGTTTGTAGCTAGGAACTGGATGACTTTAATAAATTATTCCTCTAGAAGTTATAGCTTTTTCTCTAAGTGTGTTCTGATTGATCACTTTTGGTTAGTTGGAATAACTTATTTTTGACTTAGACATTATAAATATATTTGTCATTGCCTAATGATCGATCATATTAGTTGATTGATTGACAAAAAATAAAATCTAGAATTATTTGCAAATAATTTGATGGTTTTATTTTCGTCTATGATTGTTGATTAAATGTTTTCCCACTTAACGTTAGCTTGTTTGCCTATTATTACTTTACACAAATTTTCACATCATTTCTTCGAGTGTAGCTCTGTTGTGCCGCATTCCAAATTCAAGCTCAGCTGCTTTTGCCGCTTTTACTGGCTGACTTTGCGAGTTTTTCCTTTTGTGTCGTTGGACTTCGTTGAGTAAATGCTTTCTATTCAAAACCGAGCAGCAGCATATGGGAACACCCATTGCCATAACAAGTACGAGTCCTTTGCGGTAGTGAGTATGTGGCAGACACTTCATTGTTGGCCAACATTTACTTTGCATATTCATGCGCGCCTTTTATGCACTTCTATGAGATTGCGAAATTTGAATAGTTATTTCGTTTTTATGATTATTCTTATTTTGATGATATTCGTAGATTGCTAAAAGCAATGTTAAATTGCTCAAAATTCAAGTAGAAATTTGCTTTGAAGAAAGTTTTTGCTGCAAATTAAAAATAAAAGAAGCGAAAACACTCATAAAAATGAGGGAGAAGCAGGAAGAACAAACTTTAGCCATTATTTAAATGCGTTGTAATAATTTAAATGTTGACATATTGTCGACCACGCCTACTTTCACTTACCAACAACTTTTCCTTTTCAGTTTTTTCTTTTTTGCTCTCGTTTTTTTGCAGTTGTTTTCTTTTATTGCGTCGCCGCGTAAATTTAATGAATTTTAATGAAAACTTATGTGCTTGGCGCATGTGTTTGTCGCTTGTAAGAGCTGCCTGTTTTTTCCGCTTTTCCTTGAGTTTTCCCTCCCTTTCTCCTTAGTCATTTACATGCTAAAACACTTGCAATTGTCGAATAATGTCAATTTAAACTTTTGATGTGAGCGTCGCCATTTTCTTGCCTATTTTGTGTATGTGTGAGTGTGTGTGTCGTGTGTGTGTGTGGGTGTTCGTAAAGTTCGTAAAGAAGCAACAGCAATAAGGAATTTCGTTAGATGCTTTTATTGTTAATGTTCACGTTGAAGTTCCTCGTCTTTAGTAGGAGATGCCAGTGTAGGACTTGATCCAGTCCAAGTAGCTGGTGGTACGGGTGAAGGCAGCTGGGTAACCCTTCTGGCAACCGGCAGCAGCACCGAAGGAGGTCAAACCGATCTGGACCTTGCTGGAGGAGAGCACCAATGGGCCACCGGAGTCACCGTTGCAGGTGGACTTGCCGTTTTCGGTGCTGACGCAAATGTTGGATGAGGTGACGATGGAGGTACCATAGGTGCTGGCACAGACGGCATTGGTGGTAACAGTCACAGTGACAAACATAAGGTTGTTGGTAACACCGGTAGCGGAGTCACTGATGCGGCCCCAGCCAGAAGCGATGGCAGTGTCACCGGCATAAGTCGAGTAGGAGCTGGCAATGGAGGGTAGTTTGACGGGCTGGATGCGGCTGGAGTAGGTGACGGATGGGATACGGAGGAGGGAGATATCGTTCTTCAGGTTGGCGCTGTTCCAGCCGGAGTGAATGATGATGTCGCTGCCGGAAACGGTGTAGGTAGCCTCAGCGGAGGTACGAACGGTAGCACCCAGATAGACGGTCACGGACTGAATACTATAGGCAAATTATGATTTAATAGTATCAAGTTCATGTGGAATTCATTGAGTATTTATTGCTTACCCATCGGTACAGTGAGCAGCGGTCAAGACCCAGTTGTTGCCGATCAAAGAACCACCGCACCAGGCAGAGGACAGAGCGTTGACACGCAGGGATAGACCGACCTGGTATGGGAATTGGCCAACGGAAGCGGTTTGGCCATTGGTAATGCGACCCTCGATGTTGTCAAGGACGGGCATCACCACGCTGCGTGACTCCAGCTCGCTCTGGGGGAAGGCCGAAGCGGCAATGGCCAAGGTAAGGACGATTAGGAACTTCATGTTGATTTGGTTGAAAGTCAACTGTGTGTTTACCCATCCAACTAACGGCCTTTTATAGTGCCACACTGGCTACCTAAAATCGCATTGCATTTCAAAGCAAATCACATTCTCCTCTGATAAGATAGTCTCTAGTCTTTGGAGCTCACGTCATAATATCGAACTGTCCCAGCCGTCGCTGTCGTCGTCGCCGTCGTCTTATCTCGTATCAGGCACAACAAAAATTTTGAGCACTTCTTATGCCGCGATATCAAATTGAGATACGAGAATCAGTTTTTGGCGAGCAGCTGCAATCTATATGAAATCCATCAGCTTTGAAATTGAATTTCTAATTTTAAACAATTATGTCTGAGTTTTTCCTCACTTAATCCGTTAATAATGAACTTTAAATGGTGGACAAAGTGTATTAAGATTCCAACTAAATGTGCATTAAATGGTCTTAAGTTATACCAGTGATACCCATGTAAAAGTATCTCTATCTTATCTGCAAAGACATTAAGCTTTCAGTTCCTTTTCACGGTCGTAGCCTTAACTTAAATGCGGACTTACAACAGCGTAACTGTCATTAGTTTCTGGAATGGTTATAAATTTATAATTTAACCCCCGATTTAATTGTATTTATTTATATTTCTATTGTTATATAAAATTACCTCTGTGACCACAGAAATTGTTTGTTCATTTTGTATTTATCGACACTTGCCGTGATTGATTGTGTTTGTCCAGTGAATTTTGTGTGTTGAGCTGTGTACACTAGCCAACACAACAAACTGACCACAAAACTGCGGTTAATTGCCAATTTAAAAATGCTCAATTGAAGCCGATTATTCTTTGTAAAAGTTTTGAGTTATATTAACTGCAATTTCCAATCGATTTAATGAATTTTTCTATAATTTTGTTTTTGGCATTTTTATGAGCAAACAATCGTTGCTCCTTTGGATATTTACTTAATATTTCGATTTCATTGTTTATTGTTATTTATAGCCAACAATTTCCATTTGGTCTAAGAGCCCATAAAAACGACAGCCACAAAAACCACAAAAACCCCCAAAAAAAAAAGGAAAAGTTAGGAGAACGCAGTTAAACTCGTCCAGGACGCAGGAGTCGATTTTATTGTTAGTGTCGAATTAATTGCTTTTATTGTCCTGGCAGCAACTGTCCACGACGTGCTCCGATTGCCAGCCAGGACTATATTGTTAAGCAATTAATGGCCAACAATTAGGCGTTAATTGCATTTAGTTGACTGTCGATTGTTGACTCTTCATTGTTGACTGTTAGTTTTCACTTCTGCCATCCGTTGGCAGCCATAATCCACTCCAAACGGAAAGCTATACTCGCACAGACAGTCGAATAGGCCTATGGCATTGGCAAATGAGGTTAAACCTATCAAATGATGGACATTTCACTACCGACAGACCAATGGAACTAACGTAACTCCCTTGCGTGGGTGTAAATTCCATTGGCGAAAATGTTTCTAATAGCTCTGACCAGATTTGGCAATGAGCGTAGGCTTTAACAGAGAAGTTTCAACCGTTAAGTTTTTTGGTACTCAGGAATCTCCTATTTATTTTCCCTTGGTATCTATACCAAGAAAACTCTAGCTCTTAGCCAACTTGTCTGCTTGGATTCGTGAGCTTTTTAAGTGCTTCACGCCTGCGTCTTGGATTTCTATAGAGACAAAAGTGGAAGCAGTTGAGTTAAGCTGGCATTCTTAGAACTCCAATCTGATGAACGAGTGGTCTCTTCAGTGGAGTAGTTTGTTGTTTTTATTATAGCCACCGCACGTGTCTCGCTTTCCCCGCTGTTAATTGAATTTGCCTCTCTGCCTTCAATGCGAATTACATGCCAAACACATCCACATCCATTTCAACTTCCTTAGACTATATATAGTACTATATACTGTAAGCAGCTGCTGTTTTGGTATTCAATTTCCACAGTTTCGTGTAATTGCCGCACGTTTTGGCGATTATGTTGCTTAGGCCTTTAGTATTTCCTCCACACCCCCTTTCCCCCCTTTTCGGCCTTACCTTCCCCTTGGCCAGACAGGCTTACCATTGAGCATCTTGTCTTCATTGCATTGCCCTTAATTACATCTACTGATTTGCCTTTCAGTTGCAGCATTCATTAATGCTTTATTAATTTTATTTCTTTTGAATTAAAAAGCTTTTTTCTTCCCCTTTTATTTAATTAATATTATTGGGCATTTTGTGTGTTGAACTTATCAATGGTGTTAAAAGTCTTTTGTTGGTTTACAATAACTTTGTTCCGCAAATCATTGAATAATTTTTCAGTTGCTGATAAGATGTCTGATATCACCAAATAAATATGCGCACATACAATCAATATGCATGTTTTTTTCTAGTTTTATTTTTTATTTTTAGACAAATGTTGACGAGACAAATAGTCTGTTGATAAACTAGTACAGGTGAACTTGCCTTATATTAATTATTATCACTCAGTCTGTACAAATGGAAAGTAGAAATAATAGAAAAAATTTATGTGAGAGCTGAAAATTAATTTTAAAGTATTTAGAAACTAAAGTTATGTACTTTGTTCAAGCAAATTTTAGAAAATTTATTCAAGAATGTTTTTAAAAATATTTATTTTTATAAATTTATTTTTTTAATTCATTTTATTATTAACTTTAATATTTTTATTTCAACTTTACTTAAATTACTGAATTTTTCAAGTTGAGAAAATGTCTACATTGGTAGCGACTTCTTTGAACTTATTTTTGTTCGGCCCAATTTTATTTTATTTCATTTGAGTAGTTGTTGTTGTCATTGTTGTTGTTATTGCGACTATTGTAGTCAAGATTCTGTTGCTACTTGAAGCTTAGCTTCACTTTGGCTCCGCCTCTGTTTTTATGTTTATGCGGAAATCTGCAGAAATTGTGTCAATATCAATAAAATTAGATTAGTATCGACGGCAGCCCAAACAACTAAAGTGCGTCTCGGCAGGCAGTCAACACCCACACACACAGTCGCACATACACCCACTCCAGTCCTCTCCAATCATGCGTGCGTGTGCGTGTGAGTTTTCTTGAAGAGAACATTCACATCCGCTATTGTGTATGGCACTGGGTTTTGCTTCCGGCTTCCGGCTTGCGGCCTAAACTCCAATACATACAGTCTGTGTGGGAAATTGTCTGTGTGTGACAAATGCTTAAATGCCCTGAAATTGTTGCAACCCAAAGGGGAGAGAAGAAGAATTTGGAAGTAGAAAAAAGTTTCACTCAGTTAAAACATGCGCCACACTTAATCTCAGTTAATTTTCTTAATGGAAAAGTTTTCACGGATTTTTCTGCTATCCCACATTTTTATTTTCCCACTCGCTCTTTCACTTCTCCTTCTCTCTGTCTTTCGCTTTGGTTTTGTCGTATTGCCACATCAATTTTTCGTCCATTCTGCTTTGTGGCACTTGTCGCTATTTGTTTGTAGGCTCTCAAAGCTTGCCACGCCCCTGTAGAAGTAAATGGACATCCCTTGAAATTACTTTTGGGTACACTGGGGTCCTTTTTTTGGTTGAGTGGGGGGATTTTGGGACCCTCTACAGATAATTTTCATAATGCGAAAATTAGAAAACTTTTGGCACAAAAGTTTCGCAGCTATTGGTTTTAAATTTTTATTGTCTGCTTCGGGTTTTCCTCTCTACACTTTGCTACCACCAGCGATTTTCATTTAGTTTAAAGCTGTTTTCCTATTGATTTCCCATTCAACAACATTTACGTGCCATTATCGCATCGCTTACAAAAGCCTGACGATACCCGAAAGCGACTCCATTTCCAATACCGTTTTGTTTTTTTCCACAGATTTTCTTCCCGCTTTTCCGCCCCGCTTTCTCCACAGCTTTCCAGCGCTCGACAATGATGTAATCTTTTATATAAACACAGCCGAGCTCCAACACTTTTCACACGGCTGTCCAAGCTTGGAGAAGCATTGCACAGAAATAGCACTCAATTCAGTTTTTCCTACTTCTGTTCCATTTCCTCTCGCTTTTCCTGCCATACCCATACCCTCCAATCCACCCGCTCTCCCGCTCGCAAACGAATCACGTGACGAATGATTGAGTGCACTTCTGTGTGCGCTTTTTCACTTAAAAATGTGCGATTTCAATCACTAAAAAGCAAAAGGTACACATCGCAAAATCGAATCAGCCATGGCTGACTGATGTTCAACCCCCTCCTCACCTCTCAAGACCCTGTTACTAAGGGTAGAAACTGCTGATTTCCAAATGCTGTTAACCACAAGGTGACTGGGTCCAAAGAAAAATGCTGTATAAAAACAAAAGGCAAACATGGCGATAGGAAGTTGGCAATAAATGTTAAAACAAGTTATGTGCAAAATGTCCGGGACACGTGACAGGACAATGCGCTAAAAAGAGAGTAAAACCGAAAAAAATGAAAATATGTATTAAAGTATGCGAGATATATTAGTATGTGTGTGCGTGTCTCAGTTTGTGTGTAGGAGGCTGGCGTTAAACATTCCGTGCATCAAAATGCCGCGCCACTTAACAAATCCCAAGTTGTCGTTGCGTGCCACGTGACTGGAATAGTCGAGGCAAGAGAGTTGTGGCCACGTCGAGAAACAATAGCTTTGCTTTGGCCAGTTGGAATTTGGGTTCGTCTGTTGCTTTATGACCAGTTGCCAGTTGCCAGTTGGCCGGGAAGTGCAAGGGGTGTAGCGCGTGTAGTGGGCGGTGCTGGTGAGGGGAGTGGCAAGTAAACCAGAAATGCTGTGCCGGGAAAACGCTTTCACGCACGCTCGCCTTGAAGCGTCGCCTGGCGACCTGCCGCGCTTAATTTCCGCTTGTAATGGACGCACGATAAATCTTGGCAAACGTTTCCGTTTTGGCCACACACACACACACACACACACACACATACAAACTGAAATCATGAAACCTGAAACCTCGAGAATCTCCAGCTGCACGCAATCGAAATACATCTTTTGTTTGAGCTTCTTGTTGCTTTACTTACACCTGACGTAGCAACAGAGCTTTTCAATTTGCCTTCACGTTGAGGTTAAAGTGAAAACTGTAGCATACTTAAATGGGCAGGAGTAGGATATGGTGGAAGGGAGTTGGAAAGGGCGGGGTACCACAGTTTACCTCAAAATTAGCAGCATAATTAGGCAACTTGAACTCTGACGCTTAACTAAACTTTAAAGTGTCGAGTGCTGACTTAAAAGTCAGTAAAGCTAAGTTTTACACTTGGCGTATACTTGATTTCCGTAACGTTGTATGTAAATTGAGTTGGAGTTGTCTATGTCTGTTTCTCACCTATGTCTGTGTGAGTTTCCCTACCATATTTCTCTGTCTCTATCTGTGGCAAACCGTTTCACATACGCTACCATAATTTAAAATCGTAAATCCCTTTAACTTGCCACCGCAATGTGCCAATTGCCAGGGTTACTTTTTATTGTCGCCTCGTTAGTCAGGGAGTCGGAACAACTATTACCAAAAGCTCGACTGATGTCCTGCTTCTGTCTCCATGCTCCTCCTTTCTCTATTCTCCTATTCTAGCGCCGTGCGTGTCGTCTAAGCCAGCGATAAGGTGTGCACATTTCTGCAGCTCCCCTCGCTTAACCCTTTGTATCCCACTTTCCCTGCTTTCCCACCATTCTACCCCTTCCCCTCGTTACCTGCTACGTGCCTTTCTTTGGTGCTGCGATAAATTGCTATTGGTTTGCTGTTGGGCCAAAGGTAAAGCTGCTAATTTATTAGTCAAAGCGGCAAACAAAATGCCAGAAAAACATAAATAAACGCTTGGGAAAGAGAGAGAGAGAGTCTTTGAAACGGTTGGCAAGTCTGGCCATAATGTGTTCGGAATTGCGCAAATCTGGCAACCCTAAAGAGCATGCTGTCTCTCACTGCTGGCTATTTGGCTTTAATGTGAAACTTGGCAATGTGTGAAAGTGGCGTATAAATTTCAGTGGTCAAAAGCTCGCTAAGCTCAAGCCTAGTCTACTGTATGTGATTATATGAGTGTGTCGGAGTGTGTGCTTGTGTGTGTGTGTGGGTGTTTGTGTGTGCGGTAACAATGGGACAACGGCAACGCATATTCAATAATGTTCTCGCTTTCAACTTTTATGCTTTGTAAATGCAAAATTTGCATGCCGAGGGAGTGCGCCAGAGAGAGAGAGAGAGAGAGAGAGAGAGAGAGAGAGAGAGCGAGAGAAAGGGAAAGAGATGGCAACACATATTTTACAATGTTGCCGTGGACTAAAGTTCTTGTGAACAATAGAAAAACGAATTAAACAAAAAGCCAGGCTGACTACACATGTATGTGTGAATTTTATGCAGTGTTTGTGTGTGTGAGTGTGTATGTTGGGCCAACAACAATATCAAACAAAAAAGTAACAACAACAATAACAACAACGATAACATTAGCAACAATGGGCCACGCCATGAGCAGCTGCAACAATGGCGAATGGCAAAAATGAATGCCAGTGTGTGCGAGTGAGTGTGTGTGAGTGTGTTGGTGGGTGTGCTTATGTGTGTGGCTGCTAAGACGACAGTGCACTGTTGCTTTAACTGGCTTTTGTTAGACCCAAACTCGCGTTGTTGTTGTTGTCGTTTCTGTTGTTGTTGCTGTTGTTGTTGTGCGGCATCTGCATTGCTTTTGTTGCCTTTGTTGTTGTTGTTGCTTTGTTCACGTTATTGTTGTTGCATTAGCAACTGTAGTGCATTAATACCACACACTGTGAATGAGTGAACGTTGAGTGTGTGTGTTGAGTACACACATAAAAGTAGTTCACAGTTTTTTTTTTTAAACATTTCACACTGGAAATCAGTTGAGATTTAAATTTTGATGTTAGTTAAAAAGAAGTTTTAAATTCTGTGCATCAATTAATTTTATTAGTTACACTTTTGTTATAACTGCATTTAAATTTTAAAATTTTAAAGTGCATTTTTTGAAGATTTGTAGAAAAACATTAAAAACTTTTTAGTCAGAATTAGAAATTTTTCCATTACGGAGGGTCACTTGCGTAAATTGGCTCATATTCCATTTTTGATAGTACTAACAATCCAATCGTGCACTATTGCTATCGGGGTATAACGAGTCTGGCTAACCCCTTTGCAGCTGGGATCCACAGCTGAGCCAATGCCAGCAAGC
Organism: Drosophila cardini; assembly: GCA_018903735.1. Lineage (NCBI taxonomy): Eukaryota > Metazoa > Arthropoda > Insecta > Diptera > Drosophilidae > Drosophila > Drosophila cardini. The sequence goes on from JAEIGM010000004.1 coordinate 2,615,982, forward strand.
TGTCCATTCCACATCAATGGAGCTCCAGCATCTCCAGTACAAATGACGCTTGAAAAACGGCCTCCGCATAGAATATATCTGTTCACCAACGGGTTAGCTGTGCAAAAGAACCCTGAGGTCAACCTTATTTGGGCGCAACGCAGATCGTGTGAATATCTGTTAACAGCGCCGGTTTGGCCCCAACCACAGGCGATGTACGAGTTATTATAGTTTGCAACAAAGTCACTGCCAACAAGGCGAATTGAATTGATACAGTTTTGAATATGCGTTAGATCAGTGCGAATCAAAGCCACATCATGTGTGTAAGTATAACTATTGAATTCTTGGTGTGCTTTCACATTTGAGGGATACAATTCCACATGAAAATTGTTGTTCGAATAAACGTTTGTTCCAAATATACCGAACATACGAGCTGAGTCCTTGACGCAATATGCAGTAGTCAGAATATAGTACTTGTTTATGATGGAACCCACACAAATCACTGTTGATCCATCAGTTTTCGTGATGTGCAGATAAACAATGAAAGGATATCTGTCCGATGGCAGCTGACCATTAAGAATTCGATTATGGACTGCCGAGTTGGATTTAATGCCATTGCACCGATCCTCAGCTGAAGAGACCACCGCAGAGATCGCAGTCACAATTAGAATTAGAATTACTTGTTGCACTTTCATGGTTATTGAAACTGTTGGTCTAAAAGTGATTTCTACCCTCCTTTTTATACAAAAAACTAGCTCCGTTATTTCTTCTTGAAGTTTAATTTGCATATTTTAATTTAAGTTGAACTTATTTTGTTCGGCTGATTACAACAATGTTGCATTAAATTAAAACTCTTCTTACATTGTAACATAATATGTTTTCTGCAGCTGCACATAAATCTTAGCAGAACTTTATTTAATGTTTCACCTTAAGCGATCAGCACACAAGTTTCTTATCGCCAGTGACGTCAAAGGCAAGCAGTTCGGCTATACACACAAATGGTCTGCTTGCTTGCTTGTAACAGCAGGCAACACTGCTTGCTCTGCACTGCACGCTCTTGCTTGTTTGTTGCGCTCGGCAAGCAGTGATTTGTGCTCTTGCTTGTGTGTGGAGTTGCAGCGCAGCTCTCTCTTTACTCTCCACTCTTTTAGCTGGCGTAGATTGTTTACAGTTATTCAAAGGGTTACTGTACTTTAAAAGATAACGATTTTCTTTAGAAGTATTAGTCACGTTTTGTTGTGAAATAAAAAAAAAGTTATTAAAATTCAAACGCTGTTGATTCTGCTGCTTTAAGCGCAGGTGTTTGAAATTTATATTTGAATTTTAATAGTTTATAATTTAAAACTAAGTACTTAAAGTTTATGAATCATGAAATTGTTGACACTATTTTTTGTTTAATTTTACTAAGCGTATAAATGGAGTTCAGTTGCCGGCACTTTCTTGCTATAAGCTCTTTTCTTTCTTATTGTTAGCTCAATACCAAAATATCTTTTGATTTAAAGAAAACTATTAACTTTTGAGATATACATAATTCATTTATTTTGTAAAATAAAACATTATAATTGCACTTTAGTAACATGCTGATCATCAAGACATAAAATGAAAATCTTTTAAAGCTGTTTCACTTTATGTAAACGGTTCTGCTTTTACTCAATGCCAGTATGATCACGGATCCAGTCACGATGAGTGCTAACGCGGCTGAAACCAGCCGGTAAGGGATCGTCGGCCTCCAGTGTAAAGGAGCTCACGCCGACAAGTTTGGGATCATCGTGGGTAACCAAAGGGCCGCCAGAATCACCACTGCCAATGGTTTTACCCTCCGAGGTGCTGACACACAGAATGTTATCTGATTCGCGTCCAATTGCTTCCCAACATTCAGATTTGGTTAGGATCTGTAAGTCGGCAAATTGCAGATCGTCAGGGGAGTCGCTGTCATCGGCGGTGGCACCCCAACCACTGGCTACAGCCCACCAAGTTTCATAGTCATTATCGCGATCCGCAAGTGCTACTTTGTTAACTGTATCGGAGAAATCCACATGAGGAGTGCGAATCAGGGCTACATCATTCTCCAGAGTTTCCTCGTCATAGTTTTCGTGGTTGAAAATGTTGTCTGAGTTGACCTCGTGATCAAATTGTCCCTCTCCGCGTTTGGTTGAACCATAGTAAATCTTCACGGATTTGGCGCTATGAGTGCAGTGAGCTGCCGTCAAAATCCAAGTATGGTCAATGATGGTACCACCACAGGCTGCACCCGAATCGTCATTGAGCTGCATGAGCAGGTAGACTATGTAGGGGAATTGTCCTTCCTGTGCTGATTCTCCATTGTAGATGCGTTGCTGGATAACGGCGTTCCTTCTTTGCCTAAATTTATCTACAATAAGTTTATCCACATTCTTAGGTTGCCTGAATTTATCTACAATAAATTGTGTCGCAGGCTTTTCGGCAGGTTGGACATCGACATTCTTGGATTGACGGAATTTATCTACAATAAATTTATCTATGATAAATTTGTCGACTATCTTGGCCTGGCTGAATTTATCTGCGATGAATGGTGTCTCTGGTTTTTCAGCTGGTTGGATATCGCCGTCCTTGGAATGGCGGAATTTATCTACGATAAATTTATCTATGATAAATTTGTCGACTATCTTGGCCTGGCTGAATTTATCTACGATGAATGGTGTCTCTGGTTTTTCAGCTGGTTGAATATCGCCGTTCTTGGAATGGCGGAATTTATCTACGATAAATTTATCTATGATAAATTTGTCGACTATCTTGGCCTGGCTGAATTTATCTACGATGAATGGTGTCTCTGGTTTTTCAGCTGGTTGAATATCGCCGTTCTTGGATTGGCGGAATTTATCTACGATAAATTTATCTATAATAAATTTGTCGACTATCTTGGGATGGCCGAATTTATCTACGATGAATGGTGACTCCGGTTTCGCAGCTGGTTGAATATCGCCGTTCTTGGATTGACGGAATTTATCTACGATAAATTTATCTATAATAAATTTGTCGACTATCTTGGCCTGGCTGAATTTATCTACGATGAATGGTGTCTCTGGTTTTTCAGCTGGTTGAATATCGCCGTTCTTGGATTGGCGGAATTTATCTACGATAAATTTATCTATAATAAATTTGTCGACTATCTTGGGATGGCCGAATTTATCTACGATGAATGGTGACTCCGGTTTCGCAGCTGGTTGGACATCGCCATTCTTGGATTGTCTAAATTTATCTATGATAAATCTATCAACATTTCTGGGATGGCTGAATTTATCTATAATAAATGGTGACCTGGGTTCTTCAGGTTCCAGGACATCGGCATTCCTGGAGTGACTGAATTTATCTATAATAAATTGTGTCCTGGTTTTTTCAGCTTGAACTGAAAGGATAATGTTCACTGCCAGAATGATTAGTGCCAACTTCATGGTTAAAGAACTTTCTGAATTTGAGTTGACTGTTTTCCCTTTATATATACAAACGATTTCAGCTGTTTTCAATTACGTTGGTCTCGATTTACGAGCTGTGACATTGAATATACAATCTGCTTTCAGTTAAGTTTAGAATTGATGCACGTTACGTAAACCCAATTAAATGTTATCGGGGGAAAGGCATAAAAAACGAAGTTAATGCAACTATTGAATTCTCTTTTTATTTTGCTAAAACGTGCTCATTACCGCACAGTTAGAAAAGTTAAAGTTTAGTTAGAAACTTTAAAGCTCATTCGCTAATGGATCCCCTTACCACCCTTTATCTACGTCACTGTTGAGCAGACCTTTTTACCACTGTGTCACAGTCTGTAAAAATGTATTGTTACAATTGCATTGTTTGATTTTCCAAGCACTTTTGGCACTCACAGTTGATCGAACTGGCGCGGAGCGAAGTGTCTGTGAAAAAGTTTCAAGTGCAATCGCTGGAAAAAGTTAATGGAAAATGGAAAATGGCAATGCGGCGGCAATTGACGCGATCCTTTGCATGCGGTATGCCATATCACTTGAAAAATGTTGAATTTTGGTCAATAGCATGCAATTTGGGTTAGGCAAACAAGTCAACAGCAGTGAGCCATGCTCTGCTCTCGGCTCTCGACTCCATGTTCTGAGTTCAGAGTTTTGGCAAACATTGCGGCATAATCAGCCGGAATGCGGTAGAAGGCAGGCAGGATGGAAGGGAAATGCTCACATCTTTGTCTACTGCATTCGATTGGCCCGAGGGGCCACTGGCAAACTCGGCAAATTGGCCAAAAATGCCACAAAAACATATTTGGCAACACCAGAGACGCAGAAGTTTCCAAAACCACAAACTGCTCCTGGGTCAATTGTTGATATTGATGTTGATTTTGGACATGTTGTCGGCTGTCGTCTGTCGGTAGCCCGGTCGAAGCTGCAGCCATAAAATCAGACAGTCAATGAGCCAAATTGCCAAATAGCCAAATAGCTGTTATTGTTATTGCCGCCGCATTGGCAAATTAATGAGGTGTCCTCTTGGCCAGTCAGGCATAATGACAGTTTCCACAGTATGCATCAGTCCGCCTACTGCAGTTAGCATTGCAGTTTGGTAATTGACCAGGCCAACACCCTAAATTTAAAACAGTTAGCCAGAATGAGGGAGAGAGAGAGAGAGAGGGTTTCATTGGGAATTTAGCCAGATTGGCATTCACTTTAAGCAAATGGCTTTAAGCAGCAAACGCGAGCAGTCAAGATTAGCATTTTGTCGTTTATTTTCTTTGCTTTTGCACTGTTCTGCTTGTCTGCTGCTCTGCTTTTGACAGTCAGTCCAACATTTCCCCAGACAATATTTGCATGGAAACTGTTACTGCCACTTAAGCATATCCTTGCCAAAAAAAACTTCCTTAACATGTCTGCTGTTTGCTGCTTTTTATTGTTTCTCTCTTTTTCTTTTCTACTGTTTCTCTTGTCTTTTGGCATTGTTGTAGTTTTAATGACAGCCACCGAACAGTGAGCAGCACTCAAAATTGTCGCCTTAATGTCAACGAAAGCGTCGCGACGCCTCAAAGTATGCAACTTTTTCTTGCTTTCTTTCCCTCCTTTTAATTTTTTTTTGGGTTGGACATGAAAAAAGTTTTCATTTTTATGCCGTGCCAAGTTAAATGCTTAATGTCGAAACAGGTCTGCAGAAGTTGCAGTGGAATTTGTCCAGAACTGTTGAGTTCCAAAAAAAAAATTATGGCTAAAATGTTGTGACAGTTTGGAGAGTGCTCAGCAGCAGTTAAAGCTGTATTTAGTTAAGAGTTGAGTAGTGTAGCTGAAATGGCATCACTGCAGTTGAAAATCTGAGTTTTTGGGAATAGATAACATGAAAATTTCTTTGGTTTCGTTTTTTATTTCCATGCTCGCGGCATTTGAATTCATTTTAATGAAAGTTGTAAAAGTTCTCTCACGGTTTCAACGTTTACCCCGCAGTCATAAAGCACTCAACACCCATACGCCATGTGTTACACGAAAAAAACAGGAATATACAAAAAACAGAATGGAACTGAAAAACTTTCAAGACAGTGACAGACAGCAAACTCAAACCAATCCAAAGCTAAACATTTTTAATTAGCCTAATGAAAAAGTTCAAATGTAAAAAATTTTTTGTAATTTTCTGAGAAACTGCTGCTGTTGAGGGTACAACAAAAGAGAAAACGACGGCTGACAAATGAGGAAAACGCAGCGCAAATAAGCGAGCAATAATTTTTGCCATTGTTCGTTCAGCTGCAAGAGAGTGGAGATGGGGGAGAGACAGGGTGGAGAGAGTGCGACAGCGAGTTGAGAAATGAGTGCTGAGAACTGAGGCTCACAAACAAAGAAATGCGACAATATGAAGCAGGAGCTGGAGTTTTGTGAGAAGCAAAGAATGTTTGTAAATAATACAAATATGAAGGAGCTGCCGTGGTCGCTGCAACTGGCAAAAACCTGTTCCATTTCCACCAACTTTCGATTCGGTCTGAATCGTGCTGCCATTCTTGGCAATGGCTTTTGGTTTAAACCGACTATTTGCCTTTGTCCTTCGGCCGATCGGCCATGAAAGCAAATAGCGCTCATTACGCAAATGACATTGGGAAACAGACAGAGAGAGAGAGAGAGGGGAGATGGTAGAGAGGAGGGGGAAATAATGGGGGACATTGCAAAATGTTCAATTAAAAAACTTTTCATTTTGTTGAATGCAGGACCCAGTCAAGGAATTACTTACGACATACATAAGTATATAAACCTGAACGTATATAAACCACTTAAGAATTATAGGGCGCAGCAGTCTCCTTTGTACCCCTCAGTCCCCCTCAGTTCCCACCGGATGTAGGCACGAGCTCATAATTGATTTTCAACATTTGTGTTGTTGTTTTTGTTTTTCTTGTTTCTTGGCCACTTTGGCTTATTAAATATTTAATGGCAACTTGTCAGAAACAGGCAAACGAACTGACAGGCCGATATCTTCTCCCTCCTGACATTCCCCATCTATTTTCCAAACAATAATTGACAAATAAAGTGAATTGACAACAACAACAATAAGAAAAGTTTTGCAAAACTCTTGTTGAGATCTCTTATGAATACTTTAGGCTGCTTAGCAGCACAATTCAAGCTGTCCAAACTGCCAATTCTCCAATTATTTAAATGTTTTTTCGCTGTTTTCTTTCTCTTTTTTTTACGTTTCTTAACGTTTCTCTTTTCTTCTCATTTTATTTACGCACGCATTCGTGTGTAGCGAGCCCGATAATTGCAACAAAGCACAAAAACTTTTCACAGAACATGAAAGAAAAACCAAAAAAGCAGAAAAGTAGACAACACTTTGACACCAACAAGTAAAAAAGAACTCTGTAGAATGAGAGCATTTCGATGAAACCAAAAGGAACAAAGGAATTTAACAGAAAGAAGAAAAAAAGACAAAAAAAAGTGGCCGTTGGCTAAAAACTTTTACCATGTTGCCATCGAAAAGATTTGCCACAACTTTTGCGACGACAATGTCGACGACTGAGGAGGAAAAGTGTTTGGTCTAGGTTGCAATTAAAAAAGGGATTACGTGGCTGGTCAGACTTTGATTTGGTCAGGACTGTTGCTTCCGTTTGCTGCTTTTCGATTAAAACTTGAGCAAATTAAAAATTGTATAATGACGGTGATTAGGCCAACAACAGACTGCAAATTGCCCGACATCCATTGCACAACAAATGATTCTTTTTCTTTACCCTTTCTTTGGGGTAAACTTCGAATTTGTTTTATTGAAATCCCAAGAATGTTTGATGTAGAGTGCCAATAAATTTTTAGATAAATAATTAATTGTTTTTGGTAGGTAAAAAAATTAATAGACTACTGAATAACATAGTGAGAGTTAAAACTTATAAAGTAAATAACTCATTGTTCTTGGCGTGAAAAGCACTGAGAAAAAGTCAGAGAGAAAACTCATTTTAAAGTCAGTGGGAAAAACGCAAATCAGCGCTGTTTTACCGCTTGGATATATTAATATAAATCTGAATCTGAAATTGTGCCCCACTTAAAAGACCAACATAATTAACGTGTGAAAATTTATATGATTTCACAGCTGCTGTGTGAAAATTTGCATAATGAGAAATTGATTATTATGATTTCAATTATAACATTAAAAAAAATAGTAGTTGAACAAAAAAAAAAGAACAGAACACACTTGTTTTTTTTTTGTATATAAATTAAATAACTTTATTTACTCAATTATGTTAGTGTAGTGAATTATTTACATATATTTAGTTTAATGCGTATTTGTTTATCTTAATGTTTTAAAATATGCAATTTATATTAAGTACATTTATTTACGCTTAACAATTGAAGCAGCAACAACATTTAACATATAATTTATATCTTAATACAAGTATCTATATATGCATTTATATAATATTTTTCTGTTATTCAATTAACTTAGGGTCAATTTATAGGGGTCGAACTAGTTTTGGAATTTAAACTCAATTTATTTATGCTTAAATCAAGTTGAGTGTAATTGGAATCCAATTTGGGATTTTTGCTGTAACAAATTCAAAATTTTCACAGTTTCCACAAAATTTTCATTCCCTTAAATATTTTGTTTTCTTTTCATTTCTTTGCTTTCATTTCTGACCAAAAAACGTAACTAAACTAGAATTATTTTCACCATTTATCAGCTAGGCGTTTCATTTGCAGCATCCTTTCAGTGTCCAGTGTCCAGTGTCCTTACTGTGTTCAGTGTCCTTTCTGTGTTGTGTGTCTTTGTGTGTTTGTTTATATGTTTGTGTTCTTTATAGAGTATCACATTTTTGTTATATAATATTTAAGCAAAATGATTTTGCCTCATCGCTTAAGCCTAAATGCAATTTTGTGCTACATTTAATATTAGTTAAGAATCCTTGAAAGATTCTGAATTAAAACTTTTGCTATGGCTGCTCCGTTTCCAAATTCTTGGCTCGCAAATACTTGAGTAGCATCTGTAGCGAGTCGTAGGTATCAAAGTCGTCCAGATTACGCCTCGAGGAGGACATATTTGTGGGTCTGGGCATGGCCAGGGGCACGGGCAGCAGCTCTGGCATCACGGAATGGTGGGTTATCAGTGCCTTCAGACTAGAAAACTCCTTACGAAAGCCCTAAATAAACCCGACTTAGTAGAAGTAATAAAAAGTATAGTAAAAACTCCCGATTTACCTTGATCTTGTAGCCACGCGGTGAGCGTAGGATGATATAGTTGGCGATATTGGGACCCGGTGGGGAGGGAACGCGTAGAGTCAGCGCATAACAGCCGGGCTTGGAGCTGCTCTTGCGCACGAGAAAGGCGCCAGGACTCTTGCTCTGCAGGACCTCGACGGCAATGTCTCGTGAGATGCCCGCCTGATACCAACAGGCATCCTTGAGCTCGGCATCTGCTTCCTCCTCGCTGCTGTGCGTGTTGGCCAAACTGCTGCTGCGCTGATTGACTGCCAGAGTTGCCACCGCTGCAGCAGCTGCATTGTTCATACGCAGGCGATTGGCAAAGATCTTGGGACTAGAGTTGGCTATAAAATATGAAAATCATTTAAACTGCTGGAGAAATGGGTTAGCTTTAAATTCCTACCGCTGCTGGTTTCGCGCAGATAACGTTTCTTGAGATTAAACTCGCTGTTGTCATTCAGATTCACATTGTCCAGCATGGGAATCGCTGTGAGAGACTGACGACAGGAGTCTCCGAACTTGCTGTCGATATAGGAGTCCTCATTGATATAACCATTCGAGTAAATGGGTTGACACTCTTCGCCCTTCAAGGCTGCGGCACTCATGGGCGTCACATTGCCCACAAGGGGGCGTGACTCCTCGTTGTGACGCAGCAGGCCCATGGTCAGACGCTTAACCTGTGGGTTAAAAATTTAAGAAATGTTTAGCATCTTTAAGATTTAAGACTTGTCTGCACTCAACGCTTAAAAGGATCAACCAAAGGCAGCGCGTTCAAGTGGCAACAAAATTAACTACAATTTAAACACCTTGTAAGCCGAGTTGGGTTTCCAAAGGGGGCGTGGGCGTGCCCTACAGCTACAGACGTAGCACCGAAAAAAAGAAGAGCGAATTTATTACCAAAAACCGCAACTAGACAAAAAGCTTGGCAAAACGAGCAGTCGAAAAAAAGTTTTTTTTTCTGCGCCTGCACTTAAACAGGAAGCGGATGCTTGGACTAGGAATTACTTGCAGTTGAGGGGGAGGAAGGGGTGAGAGAGAAAGGAAGTGGCCCAAAGAAAAGGCAGGCCATAAAAGGCGCATAAATTGCTGGCACAGACGCAAACGCAGACGTAGAAGTAGACGCCGACTCTCAGTGCAGCCAACGCACGCGACCGACGGACGCTGAAAAATGTTGCAAGCCATCCGATGCGGCGGATGCGGAAGTGGCGTGCTAAGCGGAAATGTGCCGCAGGACTAACAGCAGCACAAAAAATTCAAAAAAATAAGTAAAGAAGAGAGTGAACAAAAAAATTGCAGGGAACTAACTGTGGGCATAAAGGAAACTGAGAACAGGCGGCGATAATTCAGCTGCACTTGTGTGCGCATGTTGAGATCATGTTCTCTGCCCCGCTGCCTCCCTGCTTCCCTTCGCCCTCTTCACGCCCCTTTTCCCCTGAATTTTTCTCTATTTTTTGAGGTCAGTGGCTTTGAAAAGTCTGTCTGTCTGTCTGGTTGCTTACAATGGCTGCTGGCTGCGAGCCTGAAAGTAGACTACAGTTTAGTTCCCTAGCTGTGCGAATGTGTATGTGTGTGTGTGAGTGTTTCTATGCTTGTGTGTGTGAAGGTTTGACATAATTTAAGGCGACATTGACAATGAGACGATGAGGTGGTAGGTGGCAGGTGGCAAGTGGCAAGTGGTAAGTATCAGAGGCAGCGTCGGTTTCATTTGGCGGTTTCTCTACCTGACAGCAATTGTTTGCTCATTGCTGCATAATTTAACAGGGCGCGAGAGCTGCATACTTTTAGGCTGCTTAAGCAAACATTGTTTGCATATTTCACGGCGCATTGCACAGTGATTTGCCTCTCAGTCGAGCTCATTTTTTCCACACACAACACACACACAAACCCGCTTTACCGTGTACTCTGTAAACACATATACAATGCCAACGTTTTGTCGATTTGAATTCATGTATATATTATGAATTTTGTAGTGTTACACTTTACTCTTTCTCCATTTGCCTTCCTGCATAACAATGTCTGCATACATTTTTGCAACAATTTCTTTTTTTTTTTTTGGGCAAGAATTTGCCAACAATTTATTAGAACTGTCTGTAAACTAAATTAACTTCAACATTGAATGCACAAATTATTTGAAAACTGCTGTATGTGTTAGCAAAGTACAAGAAAGCAGAAATCAAATTTTTTAATTAAGTAAAATTCGTAGCCATTGAAATAGTTTAGGAAAGCGTTTAAGGTAGCTTTAAAAAACAGGTGAATTTTATATACAATTAACTTAGACTAACTTTTATAAAGCAGTCTTAGGATTGCCTAAAAAATTCTTTACATCTTCATAGCACATCAATCTCCAGTGAGGAAATTAGCTGACATAATGTGCAAACAAAAATATCAAGTATACGTAATGCACACATATATCAGGTTGTTTTGCTTTCCGCTCATAGATTTAATATATCATCTTTCTGTACCAAAAAGCAAACGAAATCACAAACAAACAGTTCACTTTACAAACCATATCAAATTCAAATGGAATCAGGAGAGAACTGGTAAGGCACGAAACTCAGGTGTGTTTACCAAAGCGTAGTCATATTTTCGGTGCTTACCATTTTTTTTTTCTTTTCTTTTACCGGAGACTGTGTTTGTTTTAGGGGTTGTGTATAGACTTGCAGCAGAGACTGTGCCTGTGACTGCGACTGTGACTCTGTCTGTGGCTGCTTTATTACTTTATTACTTTGCTGAGCTTGTCAGACACATTTGTTGTTTGTTTTTGATATTTTTTGATGGCATTTCAAATTGAATTTTGTTTTTCATTAGATTTGTTCACAGTCATTTCTAAAATTTTAGAAATTTCTATACACAACGTTTGACAATTTACATTTTGCTTCGCAGCAAACAAAGTGTGTGTTGGTTTGTTTGTGTGTGTGTGTGTAGGAGACTAATTGCCTCCGTTGGCTTAATGAAGTGCCCTGCCAGTCCGTGTCCGGACATTGGTATCAGCTGTTGCCTAGAAGCCAGAACGTGCAACAGCAGCAACAAATGTATGTGTGTGTGGCCGTAAAGCATTTTCCACTCGAGCATTTATGCAAATTTAATAAACTGACTTGACTCGCTTTGGTGGCGGTGGCAGCAAACTGAGCCACGTTTTAAATCGGGCAACAGATTGTGGCCTTTTGGGGGCGTGTCTGCTCTGTGGCCCACAAAATATTATTTATGGCATTTTGTGCTGAAAAATATTATTTTGGGGAACACCATGATACACGAGTAGGCGTGACACTTTGGCCTGGCCACATGTGGCAACCTAGCTGCTGTCACTCAATGCCAGCCGCATTGGCAGGAAGCAAGGGAGGAGTAGGGATGCGGTACACATGCAGGACGTGCAGAATGAGTATATTTGGTTGCTGCCGGGTCTTGTTGTTGCAGTTGCTAAACAAACATTTAGCGGCACCGAGTCAACAGCATCGATGCATCAACGCCAGCAACAGGACTCCAGGATCAGAGTCGTCAGACAGACAGCGCGTTATTTCCGGCATAGCCAAAGCCCCCCTTCCGCCGGCTTCTTTTGCCTGGTTGAGTGAGTGTGTGTATTTGTTGTGAGTGTGTATGCGGGTAAAGTGCATAATGTGCCATCGCATTTGTCTTTGGCTGCGTTTCGGGTGCTCGCTCTCTTTGGTCGCATGTGCAACTTGCCTGCTTTATTTTGCTTATCTGAAATTGAATCAGGCAGCCAAGCAGACGACACTGTGATGGCAACTTTGCCGTCGGGCACAATTAGGGTAGCTGCCATGTCCCTCTCACAAAACTTTCCCTCTTTCACTCATACTCACTGCATGTCCTGCTACTACTTTATGCTCTGGGCCAAAAATTAATTTGCTTATCGCGCTGCAGCCGCACCCTGCTGCCACAAAATGATGTTATTGACAGGCAGCCAGGCTGTGTATTGAATAAAAAAAAAGAGGGACTATGCAGTGTGAGACGGTGCTGCCACGTGGCGTATGCGTGTTATGTTTATAGCAAAATTGATTTATTGACAAAACAGAAACAGGAGCCGAACCAACAAAAAACAAAAAACGGCAAAATATGAAAAATGCCAAAGCAAAACAGCAGCAGGAGCAGGAGTGGCATAAAAGCTGAGTAAAAGCTTTGTGAACCCTTTTCGACATATGGTTTTGTTTTTTCTTTTTCCTCTGGCATGTCCTTGGCAAGCGATTTGCATTTACATTGCTTGAAAAAGCGAGGAGAGGGGAAGCAAAGACTGACAATATTTATGGCTTGCCATTAGAGGCAACTGATTGGTTTTCGCTTTCGTTTTTAGCGCAGCAGGAATTTCAATTTTGTCGAGTGTTTCGTTTCGATTGCTTCGATTTCTTCGATTTCTTTGCTGTTTTGTAGTGTGACATGGCCTTGAGACTTTGTATTTGAGTCGATTTGACTGTCGCTGTCTTTTGGGGGATTGTGGCTGCACTTTTTTGCTCCATTTAAGGGCCATTAGCTCAAAACGTAATCATCATAATGCGCCCCAGTAGCAATCCGGCCATAAATAAGACAAACACATTACGCATACGCCGTGTGCATATACATATATATGTAGAGAGAGCACAAGGCAACAGCCAAGAGTCTTTCCTAGAGTTTCTCATATGAATAAACTCGCACGTACTTATCGCATAGACTATGCTCGACTGCGCACAGCTGCCTTTCTACTACTCCTATATGGCTACATCTATGTGTGTGTATATATACTAGACACATATAGTATATATGTCTCTGTGCGGCTGTCTGTATGAATATTTAAGGCGTAAAATTTATGAAAACAACGTGCCTCAACTCAAAGTCGAAGACCGCCGCGTCTGTGCCAACTAAAGGCCAAAGTTGTGCAATGCTAAGTTTTTCGGGTTCTCGGCTTCACGTGACAAAAAATGACAAAACATTTGATAAACATTGCACATGTGAAACAGTTCGACATCTCCCACTATCTCGCTGCTCTCAGACTACGTGTTATGACAATAGCCACATACACACACACACACACAAAAGAAGGGATGGAGAATTATAACAAAAGGCAACAGCTTATCTATGACACAGCAAAGTTTGAATACCCTTTGCAGGTTTTCTTACACAAATAGTTTCTCTCCCCATGCTCAAATAGTTTTTGTTCGCCGAATAATTGACAAAGTTATGCTTACAAGCGCGTCAGAGTGTAAAGTTAAGATTGTTATGCCTTTGTATCACATAACAGACTGAAAACAAAGCAATGCTAAAGTTTCTGTTAGGGAAAATGTTGACTTAGAGAGAAAAAAATAAAATTGTAGCATACTTTCAGGATCAACTGAAGAATAAATGCGTGTAAACAAAGCTGAGTGCTATGCAACTAAGGCAATCATTGATGGTTTTAACATTTGGAAACGGAAGGAAACAATTTAATTATTAGAAAAATTTAAGTTTTTCAAATAAACTAAAACTAAATATTGAATCAATTTCAAATTCAATCCATAACCAAACCAAAATCAGTAAAAGTTTGTCAAACTTTTAAAGCAAATCTTTCCAAATAGCCGCAATGCCTCGCCTGACCTGCATAGTGTATACAAATGGCATCAAATGGTCTGTAAGTCTGCTAGGGTTGGGTCTTTTGGGGTTTGAGGGCTGCTCAAGCAATTCATTTTGGGTGTGTCTAAACTTGTTCCAAGTTCTTTCCACTTTTTTGTTTCCGGTTCTTGTGAATTGCGTGCAAGTGGAAAAAGTTCGTAAAAACCGTTGGAAAGAAGGAACTCATCGAAGGCGCCCTAAAACGAAAGGTTTAGCTGAGCTTAGGCAAAAGCTTTTGATGTCCTCTGGGCACTCACACTTTATTCAGCCAATAATTCATAAGAAGCGTCAAATGCAGCAGAATAAACAAAACAAAAACAAATCAGCAAGAAAAGCGAAAAGAATCGAATTCATAAATTTGAAATATCTGCGAAAAATTGTCGATGACAAAAAACCAATAAATGGCCGCAGTTTGCCATCGCACCCTCGTCAAAGTCAAAGCCATCAAATATGCAGTGTTTGAGGTGGAATTGAGCTTTGATCTGGTTTGTGACCACCAAGAAAAGGAAAATAAACAAAAAACCTAAAAATAGATTGGAATTCTTAAGGTTTCTTAGTGCTATTCGAGAGGTTTCTTAAGGGATTTCTTACCAGTGGCGGTTTGTCCGTCAAACGCTTGCAATTGTTCAGCTCTGTGGGTGAATTGTCCTCATCGGAACTGGGCGTTTGAGCCACTTTCTCGTTGTCATTGCAGCTGTGAATGGCAGTCAAATCAGAGGCAAGATTAACACATGAAAGTGCTCAGTTTCTCTAGCCAAATAAGTATATGTGTGTGTGTATTATGTGGTTCAGTGTCTGATGAAAATGAATGAAAGCGGGGGGAAAACCAAGCCGCATGCTTTACCCTACAGTACTCACTTGAGATTCGCCTGTGTGAATAACTGCAAAGGACGACGTCGTCCCAAGCTGGCGGGTGAAGAAGGTGTGGCTGTCTTGCCCCTAACCATGCTCAGTTGGTGCTGAGTGGATCTTGTCAGATTCCTGGCGTTATCAGGCACTTTTCCCATTTGTTGTTGATGCCGACTGTTGCAGGATGAGGAGCGAAAACGGGCGCCAGTTATGACTGCAGCCAGATTGGCAGCAATGCGATTATCAAAACGATTAAAATACGAGTTTGAATTCGAATTCGAATTGGTGTGGGAATTCGAATTCGCATTCACATTCGTATGCGAGTTCGAATTGCTATTGTCGGCAGTTGGTGATGAGTTGTTGCTGCTGCTGGCGCTGCCATTACTATTGCTGTTGCTGTTACTGTTGTTGCCGCTGGCAATTGTTGCTGCTGTCATTGTGGGTGTCGCTGCCGTTGAGCTCTTCTCATAATCCAAATTATTGTTGGTTATCATTGTGGCGGCTTTTGGCTGCGTTCGCCTCGCTTTTGGGCATTAACTTTTGCAGTGTTTTTGAATTATGTGCGCATATAAAAACGCTGCGGGCGGCTTTTGTCGCACTGCGTGTGATCCCCGCCAGAATGAGACCAGGAGCAGAAGCAGAAGCAGTGAGTGTAGTGGGAGCAACACATTCAAAGAGGGCGGCCTTTATTAAATTCTCTGCTATTTTGTTTGGCGGTACGTTTTGGGGGACCAGAGTGGAAGGGTCGGTAGGAGGGGCTGGGTGTGTTTATGGGGATGCCAACACTAACCGCAGGGGTCGCTTGCTACTTCAGCAAACTGCAGGCGAAGATGAGGTGGAGGTTGATGTTGAAGTTGAGGACGTGGTCGAGGACAACGACGCAGATTTAAACACAGAATTAATTCAAGCGGAAATTGGCAAAAGAAGAAGAAGAGGAAGAAAGCGAAAAGAAAATAAAGCAAAACAAAATCGAAAGCGTGAAGCATAAACAAAAATGGAGAGAGACAAAGGGAAATGGAAAGGGAAAGGGAAATGAGTGGGAGTTGGTTGCATAAAACGCAAAATAGAAAGCGAAAATGGAAACGCATATGAAAATGATTTTTTTTGGGATTTTTTTTTGGTTTTTTGGTTGGGGGTGAAGCCACAAAAATGCACATAAATAGCAGCGACAACAATGAGGGGAAAAGCAATAGTATTGGGAACAAGGGTGTTGGTCAGGAAGGGGGGTGGGGAGGGGAAGGAGGTGGGGGGTTTGGCCGAAGGGTACGCGCAGCAAGTGACGTCATGTTGTAAAGCGCATAAATAGCAGGATTTTGCGGGTTGGTCATGACGATGATGATGATGATTGTTGTTGTTGTTGTTGTTTGTTATTGTTGTTATTGTTTGTTGTTAATATGATTTTGTGGGTGGTTGTTAAATACGAATGAACAATGTTTTTGTGTTGTTAACGTTGTTGTTTTGCGGGTTCAAACATTTGAATTTCGTTTCATTTCGTTTCGTTTTTGTTTGCCAATTTCACAGTTGAACATTTTTGCCAATTAGTTGCCAATTTTTATGCCATTTGTTTTGTTATTGTTTTGTTTCGATTTTTTTTTTGCCAATTTGAAGTTCGATTTCAGTTTTTAGTTGGATTTTGATTGTGTGTGTAGTCCAAATTTCATGTAAATAAAGAGTTCAGAACATACAGAACATAAGCATGTGTTGTATTTATATATTTTTTATAACTTTTTTATGAAAAACTTTAATTGTGCTTTTGATAATTTAATTTAATTCGATGCATTGCATTTGCTTTGGGCAGTTTGTCTATGAAACCCTGTTTTCTGGGTCAACTCAATAAAAGTGAAATTACTTTATTTAAAGCAGCACAGTTTCAGTTTTACCTAAATGAATTTGTTTAGGAATTTTTTGGAATTTTATGCTGAGTACTTACGTTGCTTCCAGGGCAACCAAACTTTTCATTGGGCTTTGGAATTGGCCACGTTAACCACGGGTAAAAATACGTTAAGCGGTTGACGCTGCAAAGAAAGGGAGGGGAGAGAGTAAGCTTAGAGTTGGCTTTAAATAGTTAAGCTAAATTGTAATTAAAATTGACTTTAAATCGTGTCTATAAATGGCAGCTATTCAAGCGTGTGTTGGTGTATGTGTGTGTGTGTGTGTGTGTGTGTGTGTGTGTGTGTGTATAATCATTAGACGCCCATAGTCAACACCTCATTAGGCGACTAATCAAGCGTACGCTGGGCAAGGAATAACAACCAGTTCAGGCACTGGCACTGGCACAGACACAGAAACAGCAACAGCTTAAAGCTTTGGTATAACTAAAGCAAAGCAACAACAACAACAGCAACAACAATTTGAAAGGCATTGAAGCTCAAGATCAGACGAAGAAGCAGCCACGAGAATGCAGTCGTGCGTTGGCCAACAACGGAGTAAACAACCAGTTGGGAGTCAGAGTCAGAGACTGAGCCAGAAGTAGAGCCAGAGTCATGGCCATGGTTTGGGCCGCAAATAAAACGCACAGATTAAAGGATGCCCGGGTGAAATGTCTTCTTAATTACTTCGCAATGAACAGAGTAAAGAAGCCGAGCGATAGAGTAAGAGAGGGGAGAGGGAAGGGAGAGAGAGAGAGGGAGTTGTAAACCAAGAGAAAAGAGTGGAGAAGCAGCGCCAATTGGGGGTTGACTGCAGTGCCAGTAATTGAGAAGTCGACGGACTGGGATTCAGTTACGTTAGGTTGGGAATGAGATTCGTTTTGGGATTGGAATTGGTTTGGGTTTGGAATTGGGTTGGGCAACCAATGTCTCAGCATGGACCGCAGCGTCATGTTGCCAGCGTACTTTAAGCGGAAGTAATTTAATTAATTACAAATGAAACGGAAACACGGCGAGCAAACGAAAGTCCAACATCCTGTGTGATTACATGTGTATGTGTTAGAGTGTACATGTGTGTGTGTGTGTGCGTATGTCTAGCTGTGTGCGTTTGTGCGTAGAGCATGTCAAATTTAAGCATAATTTAGTCAGACAAGAGCTGGAGGCATAGAATCCTCAAATATTTGGGTATCCACTTGGCGCTTGGGATAAGCGCTTTTCAAAAAATACGTCCCGGCAGCGCAATTAAAATTTTTCTATGCTCATACCGCAAACTATTAGAACAGTGTATAGACTAACACACAGCACACAAATACACACACACACACACACACGTACACATATACACGCATTAAGCACAGCTCATTTGCATTGCGGTTTTAATTGCCAGGCAACCCCAAAGCGAAAGAGATAGCACAAGAGAGAGAAAGCGGAAGGGAGAAAGAGTGAGACAGGGAGAGGAAAGAGAGGGACACCGAGAGAGTGCGCCCTGCAAAGCTCTGCCCTGCAAGGCTTACAAGGATAATGAAAACAATTTAACGACTCTCTCGACGATTCAGTGGGCCAGGCCAGAAGGATGTCGACTCCTGACCAAAAATTTCTGCCCATGCCACGTTGAGCGCTTAAACAAATAGAAAACCTTTTTTCATTTGCCATTTTCGCAGCCGTTTTTCCATTTGCTTGGCATTTTTCTCCTACCTCGTCCACTTTTACCCCCCTGTCCACAGTTGTTGTTTTTGTTGTTGTTGAGTTTTGCGTGTCTGCGCAAAATATTTGCAGATATATATTTTTGACATTTTAATGAAAATATTTTGCGTAACATTTTTGAAAGCGGCCAAAAGGCGAACGAAAAACGGCAAAATGGTTGATGAATTCCCCGCATCGGTCTTGGCATCCTTAATATTATTTTAACGAAGTGGATTTGCCAGGACAACGTAAAGAGCAGCAGCTTGGGAGCTGGGAATGAAGCATTTTTTAAGCTTCTCTGATGAGCAGTAATTAAATGCTTGACATGCCATTGGGTGTGAGTTGCTGGCTGAAGTGGATTAGCGTACGGACTGAAAGGATTGTCCTTGGGTCTGAGGTAAATTAACGCTGATGTTGGCATTATAATTATGGCATGTAGTCAAGGCGATGCCTTCAACCTCCTACCAACTTCCAGCGACCTGTTCGTGACAGGTTGATTACGATAGCACAAGATGTGAAAAATCAAAATGTTAACAATTAAATTTAACTGGCTATAAGCAGCACAAAAGGGTCAAGTAGTAAGTAATTAAATACATTATTGTTGATACATTAAATAGACACTATTAATTGCATGTGCGTGTATTTTATTACGGTTATAAATAGTTATTGACAGTTTGAATAACATGGGGAATAACTTAAAGTATTATTCGAATTGATTGACAGTTTAAAATCGAACAAGAAAATAAACAGAAAAGTCAGAAATCAATTAAATTCTAAGTTTATTGGCATTGATTTAGCATTGTGCTTGTTAGAGCAGAGTATCAAAAATAGAATAGGCTTGAAAATTGGTAAAATGAATTTAAAACAGAATTTAAATTCAGTTTGCTATTAAAGCATTTTATTTAGCTTCTAAATATGTTCCCTAAACAATACTCAATATGGAAATAAAAACAGACATAAAGAAAAATAACTTATAGCCTAATTTACTTAACATGATCATACTCCACTTTCAATATTATAGCACTAAATTTATTCATATTTATTTTGGTAATCACTTATTGCTGCTGTTGCTACATTTGGAGTTGAAGGATATATAAATATGGATTTTCATATGGGATTGCTTGACTTGGGCATTAAAATGGTACATTAAATATTAAACATACTCATTTGGCTAAGTGAGTGAACGATGGTAACAACATTGCGTAATAAAATCAACAGCCTAAACAAAAACATTAACAATAACATTTGCCTGCATAAAATAAACAGACATTCTTGTTGCCTTGAGCTGCTGCTTCTACTGCTGCTCCTCTTGTTGTTGTTGTTGCAGATGAAGTAAACAAGAGCAAGGCTGCTGAATTTTTGGCAGCCAAATTAAAACAAATCAAAATCATATGAGCGTTTTCAAGTGATTGCCGAGGCCGACGACTGAAACTTTGCCTCGCGAATCCTGTTGGCGGGCAAACATAAACAAGCAATTTAACAGGCACTCACACAAATACACAAGTACACACACACACACACACACGAATACACATATATATATATATATATATATATATATATATATATATATATATATATACTAACACGCCTACTCTTGTGTATAGCGATAAAAAGGCCGAAAGAGGCAGAGTGGGAGGGAGTGAGATCCTTGAAGAGGCGTCAGGCAGTTGGCAAACAAACGAAGCGTTCAAGCGCAAAAAGCCAACGGAAAAAAAAGTGAAAAATAAAAGAAGAAAAATCGAGGAAAACGCAAGAAAAGCGGGCAGGCCAAAACAACCAAAACGTTTTATGTGCCACTGCACATGTGTGCGAGCGTGTAAATGTGTGTTTGTGTGAGTGTGTGTGTGGGTGTGTGAACATCTGCCACAGCTTGTTAGAGTGTGAATGTGTGTGTGTGTGTGGCACAGCCACCGCAGATTTCTCACACACGCTTTAAAGAATGCCGCAACTTTTTGTTAATGAAATTTTAATCAAGCTGTAACCGAGTGCCAAAGAGTTGAGCACATTTTGCATAGCATACTTTTTAGCGCCAGATGTGAAAACTTTCTCCGAGCTTGCTTTCTTTTTTTCCGTCTCTCTCTGTTTGGTGTCGTTGTTGTTTGCTGAGCTCAAAGCAGGCAAAGCTCAAATAGCCGGCGGCTTCATTAGCAGCTGCCAACAACGCGGCGTATGCGTAATAATTTATTTAAAATGCAATTCGTTTATGCGAAACATTAATCATGGCCCAAGGACGAGGCATCACGTACCAAGCGAGCAAAAGAAAAAGATAGTCAACGATAGAGAGAAAGAGAGAGAGAGATAGCGAGAGAGTACGCTGCATTTATTAACAATTTATGTCATAAATAAAATTGAAAAACATTCATAATGTCAATGGGGGAAGTTTACAGAGACGTGAGTGCATGTTGACGATGCCGCGAGAGAGACAAGGTAGAGGAAGTCTGTGAGTTTGAGAGACACATAAATCGCTCTGCGCCTGAAATTAGGCAACAAATTTACATGCAAAACGAGCACGACACACAGGTAAATCACCAAGAAAAACAATAATAACAAACAGCAGAACGGAAACAAAGCAAACTCCACAAAATGACAGACATTAAAATGTACAATGCGAAAGAAGGAGAGTAGGCAGGGGAATGGGGTGGAACGGGGTAAGAAGCAGCACTTCCTGGCACCAGGACGAACTTCCAAGCTGTGCAAAAAATATAACAACACTTTTGCTTTTACAAGCGCGTTTTCGACTGCGCCTTTTGTGCGGTTATTTAACATATTTCTTGTCGTAACGCCTTCGACTGAACTGAACGAAGTCCCAAAACCGAACATAGAGTGAATAATGTTCACTTCTCACGGCAAATAATTATTTTCGCTTAGTGGCTAACAAAACGGCCAACTGGCATGCGATTTTTAGGCCATTTCACTGGCTGCAGTATGTTTTTTATTTTTATTTTTTTTTATTTTTGTAACTCTTATCATCAGTTCCAACACTTTTAGGCCTCCCCTCGCAAATTTGCCTCACTTCTTGCTTTCAGTTCATTATGTGAAATTTTGTGTTATTTTGAAAATTGTTTAGCTGCAGGGCTTGGGCCAAAAAATGCCAGCACGTCGCAGCTCCGAGTTGGAGGGTGATTCTTTATTTCACTTTGTTTTTTGTAGGGCTTAAAACCACCCTCAGAAAAGGTGTCGAGTCGAGCGAAATTAGAAAAAAGCATGCCAAAAAAAACTGCTAGCTGTTGTTGTTTTAAATGTTTTAAATATGCGCATTTGTTATTCAGTCAAAGCAAACAGCACAAGAAGCACAAAAAATATTCAAAACAAAAGAATTTTAATTAGTTTTTTCACATTTTCACATTTTTTCATTTGTTTTTTGCTTTGTTTTTGTGCAATTAAGCAAACGTTGCTCGTTATGATTGCTCTTTGTCAATAATAAACAAAACAATTATACTCTTTACTTATGCACAAAAAGTGCTGAAAGCGTAAAAGTTGAACTTTCATTTATGAAAAGAGAAAATGTATCATAATTTTTCATTCATTTTTCATTCTACAGTCACTGGGGAAGCTTTGTATCGATTAACTTTATTTGCAGAGCTTGAATTTGAATACTCAAAGGTGTATTGAATTTAAAACAGATGAAACTTTTTAAATTATACAAATTTAGACTCTTTACTGTTTAAATTTCTAGCACAGAAAGGCTACTGAAATGAATTGAGTTCGTGTAGGAAACATGCAAACTATTGATTAAAAGTTGTGTAATTTTATGGCCCCATAAAATTTGTCTCAGCCAAAACAGGAAAAAATAGAACACATAGAAGACAGCAGGCGGCCAGAAGGGAACTGAACTGACGAACCATTCTCGTAGACTGTATAAAGAATCCCGAAGTTGCCATAGATTTCTTGGTTGGCAAATTTAAAACGACAGAGCACAAAGTAAAACTATTTTATATGCGACGACAGCAACAAAATAATGTGACTACCTTTTGGACTTGAGGGCAAACGGTCCAGGGGTGATTGGTAGCAGGGGGAGGAGGAGGGACGGGATTTCCCCGGTAGTACTCGCAGCTAAGGTCGGTAGTCGGTCCAGCTGTCTGGGCAGAACTCCCACGCCGACTCGCATTACCCCAAGCAATAAATGTTGAAATCAATTGAAGCGTTTTGCTAAAGCCTCACACCGAAAAAAATAAAGAAGAAAACTCGCATATAGATCGAATGTACGAATAAGTAGATTCCTGGGCAGCTTAAGGCTGCGATTTGCTACACGCAAAATACACAAAATGAAAAAAACAAAATCGATAAAGGAAAGAATGAGGAAAATAGGCAAAGAAACGAAGGAAAATGTCAACTAATTTTGAATGTCGAACAAGTGCAGAACGAGTTTGAGATGAAGAAGACGTTGCTCATACGCAGTGTGGTCACAACGTGGCGGCATTGTCCCATATTCGAAGCTAGAATTCATCCGACGGTCGACATTCGACGTTCTACGTTCGTTCGAAAAGCAATAAAACGCAATTCGGTCATAAAAATAGTCGAACGTCGAAGCGAATGAATGCCAGGACAAAGAGAAGAGGCCGAGCGTGAGACAGGCAAACAGCCAGACGGACAACGGCACGGACGGAGCAACCAACAACTGCCCCTGGGCTGTCGTCGTCGCAGTTGTCTGGCATGGCAAATTGCAAATTTTGCATATTGCCTGCCAGTAGCTGGCATCCCTTTTGCAGCTGTTTTTGGCTTGCTTTTCCTCTCTAGAATTCTCTCCCTTCCAGGTCCATTAGTCATTTGGCCTGGCCAACGCTTTGGCTTTGGCTTTGGCGTGTCGCCACTTTACAGGATGAATGACCCCAGAGCACAGTTGTTTTCTCCGTTCCCTCCCTGTCCACCAAATTTACCCACAAACGGAAATTGCACACACGTCGCTGGCAAAAGCATTTTCATTTCTAGGTTTTTTTTTGCAGGAAATCATAAGAGTTAACGACTTAAGTTAGCTTTTAACTTAATAACTAAGTCGTTGTGGCTTAGAAGTAGTGAAATCACAGTAAGAGCGATTATAACATATGTTGATTGTGATGATTAGCAGTACATGAAAGTGAGGAAAAAGAGTTTGACTCTCATTAATTATTCACTATAACTCCTAATTAGCAGCTGATTAAACTAAAACACAGTTCAAACTTATACAAAAACAACATTAAATTAAATTAAAGTCAAAAATGACAATTTCAGTACTGTAATCAATAACATTTCTCTTCCTCCACTTGCCCTTTTTTTTAAACAGACAGCGGCCTATCTTGACCATTATCAGTTATTTTTTCAGGCTTAAATTAAATATTATTTTTAATGCCTGAACGCATTAACAAATTGTGCGTTCAGCTGAAATCATTGGCTTGTAAAATATAAAAATAACTTTTGAAAAGTATTTTTCCTGCTTCTGTTACTGAATTTTTTCTGCTTTTTTGTTGTTGTTGTTGCATTTTCAGCATTTCACGTTTAATTGATTTTCGCATTCGAGTGCATCAAAGATTCATGCATGTGCAATTAATGATATTTGCGATATGTGGAAAGTGTGTGTAAACTGCAAACTGACACTTTTCTCCGATATTCATTAAAAGTTAATGTGAATTATATGACAAATGAAATTTTATTTAAATGATACCATTTAAATAATTATAAGAAATATTATTTTAAATCGCTCTTCTTACTTCACCAATTTTTAATACTTTTTGCTGGTGTTTTATAGCTAAAACTAGCTATCTTTTGCTATCAATTTAACTTTTGCAGCTCATAAAATTCTGACAGCATTGCTGTACTGTCATATTTGGTAATCGCTTCAACGACTCGTTAACACATTCAGTTCATCTCACCTCTCTACCCATTACTCTCCCTTTCTATAGCTATCTCTCTCGCTCACTACGCCCACAGTTGCGTTTGTTATTTCACATGTAGGTCAAACTGGTAGAGCACAAAAAGCGTTGCATACCTTCAGGCTGTCAATTTATTTCTCGCGCTTGGCACATTTGGCTGGCCTGTGTTGTGTTATGTTGTACTGTGCTGTGCTGTGCTCTGCTGTGTGTTGTGTTGTTTATGTCGGTGCTCTGGTCGCTCCTCATGCGCAACGTGGCTCCAGTCACGGCTTGGCACACTGTCTGATTCCGAGTCGCGTCCTTGAAATTTATGCGTTCGACGCAGGCAATGCGCCAAGCTTTGAGAAGCAGTAGCTCTTGCCTCCTGGGCTTCACTGTAGCTCTATGGCACTGAGTCTTCCTCTGTCTCTGACTCTGACTGTGGCTGTGGAACATGGCATATGGCGTGTAAAGCGCTCATTATGATGCTACACACTCGTTTTGGTAGATAAATGGCCATGCAAAACTAGAACTACTTACGCTTCATATACTTTGGCTGCTCGTCCTGGAACTGCGCCAATGTGAAAGGCATTGTTTCCTATTTGGATGGCTCAACAAATTGTGGCATGACATGGAAATGCTGATAACTCTGCCACAGATCGGACCGCACAGATAGACGCTGACTACAAAAGCCAAATCAGCTCTTGATGGCTTTGGCTTTGGGCAGCACTTCAAATTCCCCAAAAATTCTTTGCATTTCAAGTGGAAGTTGTCTGTTTGCTGCTCTGTCCTTCATTTGGTGTCTGCTTTAACGATTCTGCCATAATCATTTTGAAATTTTCGCGCTTATCTGCATGTCGTCAATCAGTTTAGGACCCTGAGCATGTCCAGCACTTTTCCAAGACCACAGAAAAGCAGCCAACATTAAAACAACATTCATACTCAAATGTTGCGCAAACGCAACGTTGCCTACTTTTCTTAAATTTGAAGGCAAACGCGCTTTCATTTCATAACTTCATGTCAATTTCATGAGGAGAGAAGCCACAGAATCCACCCGGTTTCTCCTGCACCGTGCAAAAGCCAGATTATTGCAGTCATAAATTTTTATGATTTTCCATTGGTTGCGTGGGAAAATGTATGGCACCAGAACACGAATTTTATGCGAATTTAATAGCCTTGCAGATACGATGCAGAAAATTATTATAGCTTCAAGCGAGTGTCAGCAACACACACACACACACACACCTAAAAGAGTCACAACTTTCGATATATCGACAAGGCCAAAATACATTTGGCAGCTGCAGTTTGACGGCCATTAAAAGTAAATTTAATACTGAACTTAGAAATGTTGCTAAAAAAATATAACATGAAGAGAAATAGCGAAAGCCCGCAGCTGACAAGGGCGCTACATAAAAAGCATATTGACAACATCCATCAATCACGCATGACAGGCAGTCCCACTGGACGGGCTGGCAGCCATGTAGGCGTGGCAACCACGAAAATTTATCAACCAAAACAGCAGGCAAGTCGACAAGCACACGAGGCGGAACCACCAGCAGTAGCAGCAGCAGCAGCCACCTGGATCAGCAGCAGGTAAAAGAAGTAATCTAATCCAATTACTCAACAATGGCAAACAAGCAGCAAGCGGCAAAGTAGGGCGTGGCATTGGGGCTGCGTGCTGGGCGCTAATGGACGACAACGTGCCGAAAAAATAAACTAGAAAAGAAAGCAAGAAATTTCGTATACGGCGTATCACATGTCTACGTGAAAGTTAAACAACCAAAGGCAATCACAAGGTATCAATAGCTGTAGGGGGAGGAGAGGGGGAGTGGGCTTAGGGAAAAGCCGAAGGCGCATGGAATGAAATCCTTGGTAAACTAGCGACTCCTGGCAAATGCGTTCGATCATTAACTGGTAGAATCCTGTTGCAAATCCTGTCAGCAGTCCAAATTGAAATTCATGCGCATTCAATGAATTTTTGTGGGTTTGGACTGCCATTGTATGCGTGTGTGTTGGTGTGTATGTGTGTGTATTTGGGTCTTAAATAGAAGCCTGCATATTTGAGCAGGATACTGAGCCCTTCAGGACATTGTATTGACAAAATTATCATTTTTGTTGCTTCAATAAAATGACAAAAGCAAACTAATATCAAAGGGGGTAGAGGGAGTAGGGTGTACAGTGTTCCTTTCTACCCTGCAGCTAAGCAGGCTTAGGCATGAAATTGAAAATGAGCCCCAGGAAGCTTTTGTTGTGGCCAAAATTGAAGGGAGATCAAAGAGGAGACAGGGGGATGAATATGCTGATTGAATGTAGCCAAGAGACAGACTGTTTATAAGCTGAAATCGATGTGGTTGGAAGGGTGGCATGAACTATTGAAGATAATTTCTAATAGTTACTCGTATCAGCAAGTTAAAGCATTTTCCTGGCTCTAATTTAGCTCTTTTGCCATTCATCAAACAGCAATTATGCCGCCCATGGACCAAATATTTGTCATTGACACTCTTAGCACTCAAATCGTTTATGCAAATATGCCAAAAAAGGATTCAAAGAGCCAACGATTTCATTTAAAGTCAAACTGACACGCCCTATCTCAGCTCTACACACACAAACACCCACAAACACTATCAAAACTGCCTCAGGATAGTGCATTAATATTCACTTTAGCTGCTTTGGCCAAAATGTGGGCGTGGCCTTGTTGCTAAACAGCTAACAGAGCCAACGTTTAGACGAGTAAAAAGGCGACAAATTGAACAAGCAACAAAGTCCTTGCAGCAGCTCATAACAAATCCTCACACTACAGTAGATACCAGGCTAAAGGGTCAAAAACACTGAGAAGACTAAAGGAAAATAAAGTGAACTAAGAGAGGAGAGTGTGGCTTATTTATAAACGCATTAAAAACGCTTCACTTCCTGAAATATTTAAACCTTTTTCCAGCAAGTGAGCTTACTATAAACTTCTACAGAATGTTTCTGGTTAAGCCAAAGGATATGAGATGAATGTCTGCATAGTTGGTTAACAGTTAGTTGGCTAAAAGGTGCTCAACACCAACGCTGACACATGCGTAACATGGCAACTTGAAGAATTAACACAGCACAAGTCCAAAGTCAAGTGTTTGGCAATGTTCAGCCAGCTGAAAATGTTAACAAGAATGCAGTCCAAAAAAGAGAAGAAAAATATAGAAAAATGACAGCTAGGGAGCTCAAGAAGATCTGCAGCAGAACGAGCTTCTGTGTGTGAGTGCTTGAGGAAGTGTGTGTGTAAGAGAGAAGCAAAGATTTCGGGGTCAACTTGCATGCTGGGGGCTGTTGCACTTGTCAACAAGTCAAAAACCAAGTAGCAGTCAAGCCAAATTCTAGATCTACTTTTTATTACAATTGGTTGGCTGCTTTTGACCCGCTTTGGTTACTCTTGACTCCCTTTTTGATTCTGTGTTTGGCCAAAGTCAAGTGTTTAAATGGCATTTAAACATTTTATGACTATGGCGATTTGTTGCCTTCATGCCAAAGTTATTTATGTAAATTACTCGAACTTGGAACTGCAATTGCAACTAGTTGCAGCAGTCTTCCTTCTAGTTTTTTACTTCACTGAGCTGCTTTCATGTTTTTTATAATTAAGTCAGTAATTTAAAAGTGTCGAGCTTTGTGGGCAACAGCAACTTTTTGTCGAGTTTTACTTGACTGCGTTTCTTGTGGCTTACAATTCGGTTGGGGAAAACTTTTAGTTTGTCGAGGGTGCAAAGAGAGAATGGGAGAATTGTTAACAACTACTTTGACATTTGTGCTGTGCTGAGCTGTGCGTGTGGCAAGAGTATTTATGTATTTGTATATGTATTTGTGCCATTGTGTTGTTTGCCAACTTAAAATTACTTAAGTGCCAAGAGCGCGACGAGGCGTATGAATGGCAAAAACCCTGAGACTTAAGCGAAGGACATCATCAGGTGTAAGTTGAGCTGAGTTGAGCTCAGTTGGCTCATAGATTAATGCCCATGCATTAGGTAGAGTATTATGATGAGCTTCACACTGTGGCCCACATGCTGTGGTTGCGACAACTGCTGGCAACAACTGGAGCTGCGTGTAGTGTCGGTTTTAAAAAAAGTTAAGGCTCTGGCAGCGAGGCATGAAGGACAGCAAAACAGGACTACCAGAAAAAGACAAAGAAAAGTGGAGTAAAAAAACATATAGCATACTTTACAGCGCACGCCTCTCGCATGTCAGTGCCAAGCGACACCAACAGCAACGGCAACGGCAGCTGCAACAGCAACAAATGCGAGTTAAATTTGTTGTAACATTTGTTTGTTTTTTTTTTTTTTGCCCCAAAAGGCATTCACAGAGCGAGCAAGAGAGATGGCTCTGAGATACTCATGTTGTTGGCAACTCAACTGCATTCGGAGTGCATAAGTCAGTCCATGAGGCAACAACGAATACAAATCGCACAAAAGTTGCTTACTAGTCCAGTGAGGACGGAAATGGGTAAGGGAAACGGGTGCGAGTATACCCCAGAAGAGCTTCAGTGGACTTTTTGGCAGTTGTACTGTGCCTGCAAAATAAAAGGCAATTTATTTGCTTTATGCAAAAAGTGTTTATGGCGAATGCATGCATAACTTTTTCCTAGCTCTCTCATTCGCTTCAAATAAAGTTTACAGCTTTAAACTAAAGCTTTGTCTGCTTAGTCTGTTACTTTTCTAAAATAGCTCACTTTGATTTGTCCGTCTAACTGCGATCTCTCTATTCACTAAGTTCATCCCTTGCAAAACCAGTAAATCCATTGTTTTAGCTTCTCTTTTTTCCTGTGTAGCTTGTCTGTAATAGCCTCGAGGTATGCATTAATTACTGTGACCATAAAAAGCGTCTCGTGCGAATTGCAGTGCAGTTGGCAAAAGAAGTTGTAGCTGTAGCTGATGCTGGTGTCGGTGAGCGAGTCCTTAATCCTTTTTACTTTGTATTACATTTTGCATTTTATGGCTCCAGACTATTGTTTTCCCTTACCTTTGACCGCCTATCATCCTCTCCCTGCCTTTCGCTTTCCCTCGTGTATTGCTTTGATGCTCTGAATCAACGAAATTTAGTGCATAGCTAAGGTTTCCCAATACTCAACTCGCTGATTATGGTATTCTTTCTAGTCTTATATAATCAATGATATTTTGCTAAACTCTTTTCTATCTTTTAGACCTATCACCGTCTTACTTATAATTTGTAGTTTAGGTCTCAATTTGCTCTACTCAGTTCTATATTCGCTCCTCTTGTCGTTAGTCTCTTAAACTTCTTTCGTAATTTTTTTCCCACATACTTGTGTGAACCTTGTTTTTTCCACAACAACTCTATTCACTGTGTCTCTTATGTTCCTTAAGTTCCTTTCGCTTTTCTTCATTTCTCGTTCATGTAACTTTTCTGCACTTGCCGTTGACGGCTTAAAATTGCCGCTGCATTCTTTTAGGCCAGCATCAGACAAACAACAAATGACAAACTCATGTTGAAAGCTCATTTGTTTTATGGCAACGCTTAGACAGACATATGCGTCCTGTCAACTCACCCCCTCCCTCTCCCTCCCTCTAGCTGACTTGCTCCCTGCTAGTCTTTAATGCACCCCTGCTCCAGTTATTTGACACGATTTTGCAGCTAGAAACGAGAGAAAAAGGCCAGACTACTACTTCGTACTGGCGCATTCATTATATTGTCTGCTGCTGACACACTCGCATACCCGTATCCCACTCTCCCCTCACACACACACACACACCCTCAACATGACTATTTATCAGCTTACACTCTTACACACTCGCACTTACACGCATACATGCAGAACATAATTGCGCTGTTGTAAACAGAAAAGTCGTTGCCTACTTTTTGGGGTTTTTTCTTTTGAACACACAAAACACAAAAATATTCAAAGTGTCTCGCCGCCCTATCAACTTTATTATTCGCGCCAAAAAAAAAGTTGCAAAATTAACAGACATCTCACAGGTTCTGCCGCATTTAATGCTCGTCGTTTTCACCCCTCCGAATTTCGCCCTTTGTAGCACAATAAATGCAGAGAAAACAGTTCATGAGCAACTCGCGTAGCTTCAGCCAAAACCAAACCCAAAACTGTTTCAATGTTCGCCTCTTTTCGACGTTAGATTGTGTGTGTGTTTGTAGTGTGTGTGTGTTTATTCTTCACCTTGTTTATCTTGTTGTTTTGCCCATTTTGTCCTCCTTTTGGCGTTGTGCTCCAAAAATGTATCTTGCTGCTGCTTTTGTGCCCCTGTTTCAATCTGTTTGTGTGTGTGTGTGTGCCTTCAATGAAAGTGTGTGTGCGAAACAGAGAGTGTGAACGTGTGACTCTTCTGTGTGTATATACGTGTATATGTGTAGCTGTGTGTTTTTGTGTGTGCAGTGCGTGCTTCATTGTGTGTGCGCTCTCGCTGATGTTTTGGCTGCTGATTTTATGGCATTGTTTGCCGGATGCTGTGCGCCTGGTGTGAAATAATCTCTGCGTGTGGGTGTAACGCACACAGACGTCAAATACTATGCTATCTGCACGTATGTATGTGTCTTGGGGGCTGTGTGCCTGTGTGCGTGTGTTAGGCTCAAATGTTGCTGGCAACATTTTCGTTATTTGTTGCTGCGAATGTTGCATGCTATTTTCCACATGTGGGTGGGACAAACAAGGCAAACAGACAGTCAGATTCAACTCGGCAATTTTAAGCCGCTTAAAGGAGGCAGTGTGGAGTCAAAATTTTCATTAAAATGCCAGAGGTGAATCCCCTAAAGTAAATCCATGGCAGCGAATGAGCAGCGCTACTTGAGAGATTTTCTTGAAAAGCGTCGGCAAAAGCAAACAAAGATCAAATCTTATCGGCAATTATTGGATGCGCACTTGAGATGCGAGCGAACTGTGCTCTAAATTTGTCGACGTTTTGTACGTTGTTGCCAATAGCAACAAGGCAATGGCAAAGTTAAAGGCGGCAGGGAACATAATGAGCTGGGCAGGTGGGCAGCAAGTCTTATCAAAAGCGAAGAGATACTTAGCACAGACTTACAGACAGGCAAACGACAACCAACAACATCGTCATGGAAATTCTTCATTAACTCAACTTGGTCGACTCAGAGCAAAGAAGTTTATGTTATTAAGAGCAACGAAAGGGAAGCGCTTGTTGCCAAGTAACATTAGATGGCGGCAGCATGGGGCTGGGATTGGGATTGGGAATAGGAATGGGAGTGGAAATGTTTTGGAGGACGGGCGGGCAGCAGCTGTTGTTGTGCTAGAGAAATGTGTATGTTTCACTTGACGACTGAGAGATAACGGTAAATGAATATGCAGCAATTTGCACGCCCACATAATGAGCAAGGCTCAAACAAGCGTTGGAAGGGTGCATTATGATAGGGCAAGCTAGAGGGTAGAGGCTCCCGGATGGTAAAGGGAGGGATAGCAAATGCCGCCAGGCAAAGACTGAAATAATAACAGCAATGCCAGGAACAGCAACAGCACCAGGCGACTAACAAAAGTCGATAAACAACATAAACCAAAGCAGCAAACGTGAGGCGCAGGCGAAGGCCCAGATAAGTATGCTACACTTTTCAAGCGCCTCAAGTAAGTGCGTTGATGTGTGTGCCCCATGAGTGTGTGTGGGAGAAGCGCGACTGAGTTACGCCATATGTGAGTGAGTGTATGCCTGTGTGTGTGTGTGTGAATAACTGGTTGTGTGTGTGTGTTTGTGCAGCAAAAGTAAATTAAAACGATTTTAATTACGGTTGCCAAGACGATGAATGAAAATGTCAACGATGAAGGAGCAGTAACAGCAACAGCAACGCCAACTTCGACGGCAGCTTAAGCTTTTTCTTTAAGGGGCGTGGCGCAGCAGGTGGGCGTGAGCCATGCTTAAAAGCCTTTCGCTGTTAGAGCAGCAGTGTGAATTATTGCACACGTGTGTGTGTGTTTGCAAGTGTGTGATAGAGTGTGTGTGTGTGCTTTGGGTGTGCGTGAAAAGCGTAACTGAAGCCTCTTACTTAAGAGCTTCATTCGAGATTTTCATTTAGGCTGTCAGTGCAAAAAAACAAAGCTACCAAAAAGAATACACAACAAAATTGTTGCCTTTCGTTGTCTTACTGTGCTTTTTGTTGTTGGCCACTCACTTTATGGTGAAAGCAAAGTCATTGCCAAGAGCAACAGCAACGACAGCAGCAGCAGCAGCAGCAAATAAAAAAGTGTTGAACGCAAAGCGTAACTGTAAAAGAAGTAGAATGAGCTGAATGCAGCGTCAAGCTAAACAAACAGCCGCCATTTTTATGACGTTGTTTTGTTTTCTTTCCCTTTACGCTTCTTCCTTTTTTTCCAACTTTTTTTTGGTACACCTTATTAACGGTATCTATGGAAAGTTTGCCCGTGTTGGCAAGGCGTGAAAATTTTTGCGTTTCACAAGTTAAAAAGCTGCACAAACCGCTTGGAAAAAAAAAACCAAAAAACAAATGAAAAATGAAAGAAAAAAAATTGTCGCGCGCTGATTAACTTGACACCATTTACCTGTGCGCGCAGGTGAGAAGCTCTCCAGCTTCCTGGGGAATACAACTTGCTGGTTTTTCATGCTGCTGACAGGCTACACCTGTCGCCAATGTCTCATCCCACTTTTTGCACTCAGCACTCAACACGCCCCTCCCTTCTCCAACCATACCCCTCCTTTCTGCTGCGGCTGCCAAACCGAGCTGACACTTCCTTTTGCCCACCACTGACATTTGCCTTGACGACGGCTGAAAAACCGCTGCGGTTGCTTCACATTTCAAAATATAATTCATTCAAACCCAAACTGCAAGTTTCGGTTTAAAGTGAAACTGTTTTAAAATTTATACAAATTTAAAAGCTAAGAGATTTTTGGTGTTAGATTTTCCTAAAGCTAAGCTAACTGTGATAGAAAATAGGTTTATTTGTAGACTTTCTGGTTTGAATTAATAAATTTTTGGGAATATTTAACATGCTTTAAAGTGCTCTTTAAAATAGTTAAAGGAAATTTCAAATTGTAATAAAATATTTCCTGTTTTAGAGTTAGCAAGTCTTACTATTAGAATCTCTTCTAGTTAGTTAGTAAATGCATTTCTTTGGTAAGAATTAGGTAACTATCAAATTCAAATGTATACCAAATTTATTTTAATAAAATTTAATGTTTAATCTGCAACTTTTATATGAAATGCTTAAAATTGCTGTTCAGTTAGTTAATTTGCATTTCGTTTACATTTTAATCCAGTTTCTAAACAGCAGAAATATCTTTTGCTGCACACTGCAAGTTTGTTTTCGCCACAATGTCGACTGCATATAAAAGAAGGCACAAATATTTAAATGCCGAGGCAAGTTGTAACAGTTGACTCAAAACATGTTGACAGCTTAACAAGGACTCGTTGCTCAAGTTAAACATGGAGACAGCACAGGGCTCATCTCCCTGAGAGGAATGACTTATGCTGCTCCTACAAAACTTTAACCAAGAAATGAAACATTTGCCACAGTTTCTTAGTCTTAGTCTTCTACTAGATCTTCTTGTGCCTCAGAAAGTTTTGTGTTGCATTTCGATGCATTTTAATATGCGGCAAGTGCAACGCTAAATGTCAAGCAAAGTGTCAGCCAAGGTGGCGACAAGGTTGATGTGCACAAGGATGCAAATAAGGACGAAGCAGTTGAGTTTTGTTACTCAAGGTGACTGAACTTGTTTGCAAAAGGCAGTAAAATATTTCTCGCTTTTAAACTGACCAGAAAATGTTACAAATATTGTCATCAAAATTTATGGCACATAACAAATAAATTGGTTTGCTAAATTTACCTGTTTTACACTTTGTTTGCTTTTTTATGTTTGTTCAGTTCGGTTTTTTTTTGGTGTTTGGACTGCAGTTGTCGGCAATTCTCGTAAGTGTTCAGTGTTATCGGGGGCCAGAGAAACAAACAAAAGCGATTTGACACAGCCCAAAAAAGCCGACAACTTTTCGCATAAAATTCAATTACGATTGTGAGCGCATAAATTTCAACACTTGGCGCGCGTTTTACGACCGGCTTTTGATTTGCCACACTTTCTTCTTATCGCTGTTATCAGTCGCAGACTGGCCATAAAATTAGCCCGTTGGCCGACATTAAATGTTAAGCATCCCTTGGCCTTTTTGCCTTTTTTGGCTCTTTTATTTAGGTGCCAAATTGGCAGATTTGTTGTGTTTAGTTTATGGCCACTTTCACACGCCAACAAGATACGTATCCGTGAGATACTTTTAACTGAAACTATTTGCCGTTGGCGCCGTGTGGCCAACCGTTGCAGTTGAAAGCGCGCAAGGAACTGTTTATGTTCGACGAGTGTTGAGGCATTTTTTGGACTGCTTCGCACGAAACTTGGCAAATGTTGGCCCAAAGTTGGCCCAAACTTGGCATCCACCAAGGCGCATGCGCTGGATGTCCTTGCCACTTCCAGTCTCAGTTTGTTTACGGGGGACAAGCAACTGGTGGTTGCCACAACAGGCAGCCAGAGACTCGACATCAGTTCACAGTTCACTGTTCCCATGGGCAGCCATATGTGACGACTTTGACTGTGACTGTGACTCTGACTCTCACTGTGACTGTGACTCTGACTATGATTTTGATGCTGATTTTGATTCCGACTTTGACTTGGTTGTCGTGACAACTTGATTTCTTTGTAATTTGGTTCTTCACCCCAGAGATTCTCATTTCAAAATTGCTTTAAGATTAAATGAAATTGTATTTTGATTTACAGCTGGTAAGCGAACGCCATTGGCAACCTTTGAACTTTGTATTCGTTTAGTTTCTTTTGGAAATTCAATGCTTATTGCTCACTTTTATGCTCTGACAGCTTGTCAAATGAGCGTTTATCTAATTATGGGACACTGAAGAGTCGCATTTCGCATATATTTCGGGAACAAAGGGGATGGGTCAGCGGCAAAAAGGTCCCAAAGGATATTACGGCAAATCCGCTTAGTGAAAGTCGAGCAGAGATACAGTTACACAGATTGAGATACATATACAGCTGCAGATACAGATACAGCTACACACACATTGTTTATGCAAGAGCATTAGGCAGATACTCAGCTGAGATATGCAGATCAACTGCACACCCGCATCACACCCACAAGCGGCACTTTGTTGCATGCTGCATGCTGCATGTTGCCTGTTGCTGCCTTGTGGTTGCAAGAATGCCGACTGCTTAGTGCATTAATGAATACCCAAAACCACAGTGTTTGTTTGTGGGTGTGTCTCTCGGCATCTTGAGGCAACTGGGCAGCTGGCCAAATGTATCTATGCAGAGCCAGCGAAGCGTAAATGTATCTACAAGATACGTATTGTTGCAACTAGGGAGCGACAGCGGCACCTTTGTTCTTCTCGCTCTCATTTCAACAATAGATAACGAACCAACGATAGCGCTGTTTACCTGTCACTCATGTGTGTGGGTCTGCCTTGTGTGTGTGTGTGTGTGTGTGTAACTGAACACCAAATTGATATCGTATCTCATGGATGCGCGTGTACGTGCGCTCCTATAAAAAGCTAATAAAATCTCACCCTTACTCACTGTGATTTTTCCAGCATTTTTCGTCTCGATTTTTCGCAATTTTCATGCAATTCTTTATTTTTTTGTTTATTATTTTTGTCTTTTTCTTATTTGCAATCCATTTTATTGTTTATTTAACGCATTGTTTAGCTGCCGAATATTTACATGTTGTCGTAGGTTTTCCCGCTGATTTAATGGCTCTAAATTGAAATGGTTTTTCCGCCGTGTGAGTTTATTTCACCGAATTGCTAAAAAATATTACGAAAATGGCTTCGAAGGCACGTGAAAATGACTGTTTTTGCTGAAAAATGTTGGTGATAAATTGACAACGCACCTTATACCCTGTAAATTTTTAATTTGCAAAAGGCTTTGTAGTAAAGAGTTTGAAAATTTTCTATTCACCAAAGTTCATTTAAGTCGAAAGTCACTTTTTTTTGTTAGTAATGAAACTACTTCTTTCTCTGCCATAACTAACCTTAGCACTTTGACTTTATTACTACATTGGGTATTTTATAGCTATATAAATATTCTAAATTCCATTGGCATAACATTTTACTGCAGTTGAAAATCAATACTCTATTTTCTAATCAAACGAAATATTTGGGAATTTTGTGTTTTATTCAGAGTTTCTCAGTTGCAACCGGAAATTTGATTTGTTTCTGATAAATGTTATTTATTTTACTTATTTAAGTTGAATATTTCCTGCCTTCATTTCCACCTCAACCTCCCCTTCCCCAACTTCTTTCCCATGTCTATCTCTCAGTTACCATCTCATGCTATCAGCTCTGACTTTGTTGTAAAATTCAATTGCCAAATTGATTCAACTTTTTGCCTTTTTCGCACGCTTCTCCTCGCTCTTCCCTCCAACCGCCCCCTCACTCCTCATTGGCCCTCACATTTGTGCTGAGCCGCAGATAATTGAATGATTTGAATTTTTATATTGAATTTTTGTGCCTTACACGTACCACGCCCACATCTGCTCATAGCGCCCACGCGGCTTTTCATATTTATTCTATCTTTTTTTTTAGCATCCCATTTACTTTTTTCTCTCTTCTCTCTTCTTTTGTGTAGATTTTTTTCTATTAAAATGGAAATTGTTGGTGAATTGGAAAATTGCTTATCAATTGGCAGGCATATGCTCCAAGGATCAAACGGAGTCGACTTCGGGGTCGGATCATAGGGCATAGGGGCAATCGACGTGTGACTTAACTGCTGTCCTCCCCTTCCAGTACCTCCCTCTACTACTCCCCTTTCCTGGTCTCCCTCTCCTCCTCACTCTTCACTGTTTATGCTGCAATTAAGAATTAAATTAAGTTTTTCGCTTGGCAACTTAATTGAGTCGTTGTTTGTTTCCCTTGTCGAGCATAATTCAATATATTTTCTCATCTTTCTTTTTTGTGGGTCTATCGAAGCGTGAAGCCGCCAGAAATGCATAACAAATTTTGAACACAACGTCAAGTTTTTACTCTTTTAATTGTTTGTTCAGCTTATTTCTGGATATCGTAGACAACAGCCCGCATAACAGTACTGTCAGTTTGCTATTTTTAGACCTCGTACTCTAAAAAAGAGTAGAGGGGTCTATTAAGTTTGTCTGAAGGGAAATGTGCGTAAAATGTGCGAGCAAATTCACACATTATGTGTATGTTACCATTATAACTATCCTCACCTAGTTTGATCGGGCAACTATAGCCTACAGCTCTCATAGGACAAATCGGTCAAAGATTGGTGATTTTTATGGAAAAACGGCTCGCTCCACTGTAGTCTTCCTTACGTGTTTGTTTCTTTTAGTGTCCGTTGAGTTTGAACGTGTGCTTTGAGACCTACTGAAAGTTCTGTTCGCCTGGTATTACAGCTGGAATATTTAAATTCCCAGCTGAATTCTCAGGCGAAAAGAAATCCACAGTAAGATACAACAGATTTGATATATATAACATTTGAAGTTTAAACAGTGTTTCTATTAAAATTCATTAAGTTTGCGCTTTTCAGTGAGACCTACAAAATATTCTGTTAACCTAACATTGCTGTTAAAATAACATTGTGACCTATTACCATTTCTGTTCGCCTGTTATTCCAGCACGTCTTAATATTACTTGCGAGCACTGCAGATCGCATCGCACATAGACCAGGCGAACAGAATCAGCAGGATGCGACAGCATTTAATTCAAGAGCAAATCAAGAAAGTATTATGCGACTTACCAGCAAGCCATTTATATTGTGCAGCCGAAAAGTATGCACCACATTTAATAAAATAATTACTTGCATTGGCAACAACAAAATTTTCCATCCAAAAATCGCTTGGAATTTTGCCAAAAACACAAAATCCTTAATAATTCAAAAACTATCAGGACGATCGGAATGTCCTTTGGCCCATCGATGGTCCTTGTAAAAAGCAACAGTTTGGCGTGAGTCACGACAGGATCCTTCAAAGGACCTTCGAGTTATCGATAAATTTCTGTTTTTGAAATTTACATTATATTTTGGCTCCTGTAAGGACTTTCGTCCTTTTTTTTACACCAACGTACTTGGTTTGACTAGGACTATCTACGTACCAAAGGACATTCGTCTAGTCCTTGAAATGGCTGAGTTAAGGTGCCATTTTAGTTTTTTGGCCATTTTTTTAAGCCCTCCCCCTGTAAAATTTTTCGAAAATTTTTTTTTGAGAAATCGATAAATCTTTGGATGCCAATCGATAGAACTGCTTTCTGGGAGAACAAAAAGACGTATCCTTTTGCCAGGACACAGTTGGAAGGACGAAAAAAGCGAAAAACAATATGAAAAAAATTGGGACTGCACCTTAAAGTAGGCAAAACTAAATTAACGAGTTAACAGCGGCAGAATTTAAATCATGTGTGAATGAGCAGTTGGAAAGTCTGCTGTTTTAGCGCGTAAGCATAGGCGACTAGATAGAGAGTCCGCTGTTTGCTAAGACCGTGAATTGTCTATGTAACTGTGACCCCTATTGTTATATCTGTTTATCTGGTATTTCAGCTCAATTTTATATTGCTTGCACTTTGGATAGCGACATTTTTATCCCACCCTGTTTCTAATAAAAATTTCAAAAGCGCAGATGATTTTAATTTGTAAATATCTTTTATTCTTAAAATCCTATTCTTAAATAGTAACATTTAATTAATTTTTAATTAATTTTAATTTAATTTATTATTATATGTTAAATAATATTTACTTTAAGTACATAAACATATGAAATTTATAATAATTATTTATGCTATTTTCTTTTTATAGTAATATTAACATAAATTATGACATATGTAGACATTAATTAGTTGCAGTCGGCGATGAGATAGTTCTGAAAAGAAATAGAAAAATTATTTATTAGTATAGTATTATATTTTATATGAGCGTATTTTCAATACTTTTATAGTAGAGGGCTCTATTAAGTTTGGCCGATAGATAGATATATCCATAAATAACTGCGCAGAGGAGAAGAAATTGTATTAACCGAAGTAATAGTCTAGAGAGCATGAACTGAGGACTCTGTATATTGGACACATAGCAGAATAGCAGACGTAATGTCGTCTGAGTGCAAGGTGAGAACACGCTCTTTGTTCTTGGGCCACAAAAAAACATTTTAGTTATTGGTTCGTGGAAGGCAACTAGAACACAAAAGGAACTCAAGTGTCGTACACTTCACTCTCTCTCCCTCTCTCTCTCTGTATGTCTCTCTCGTTCCCTCCTTCTCGCTGCATTGTTTCTCAATCGAGTTTCAATTCAAAAGCAATACAAACATGCACTGCGGGTTGCCACTTGAAAGGCAATCGCAATAACCGGAGCAAACTGTAATTACCTAGAATTCACGCGACCATCGAGTCGTTCAAGGGAGTGACGCCTGTGACGCCTGTAACGCCCGCCCGTTGGGTTGATGGGTCGTTGATTCGATGGGCCTTAGGACCAGGTACCGTTCTTACCATGCTGGACCCATATGTGTCACATAACTCTATACAATTGTGTTTTTTTCTTCTCTTTTTTGAAATATGCGCAGGCGCGTAGCTTGAGTTCTAGACTTGAATTAAAATGCCAGACACAGAGACGTCACAGTGCCTAAATGCCACATGCTGATTCTGCCACCAATGCCCCATCAAAGAGGCATTGGCATTTCTAATGCAAAACGTGTGGTGACACATTAGCCATGAAGCGACAGACACAAGAGCTGGCAGCTATGACACTTGCCACGTCCCCATCTGCCTGCCAGCTGTCTGTCTCTCTGTCTGCCCTGCTCTGTATATGTTTTGTGAAAATTATTTCACACAGAATACAGTCGATGACAGTAATTGAAGTGTGACATACTCATAATGCGTTTCGACTCAAAAACTCATTTCGAATGCGTCGAATGTGTCGAATGTGTCGAAAGTGTCGATTGACGGCCAGATTACAAAACATATAACATATTATTACTATCACTATTATTATGTGGGGAGAACCAAAAGCGGATACAATCCAATTAGTGGACAAAGCTGTTGATAGACTTGTAGCGAAGTTTTAAAATAGTTATCAGTTAGGGGAGAACAAAAGATCGTTCGTTTATTTGAAACAAATCGATGACAAGAATTATAAACATAAATGTAATTAAAATTTTATATAGTTAATTAGCTTATTGCCAACAAAATAGTATTTAAATAAATTATGTTAACATTTCAAAACGATTTTATAACTAAACAATTGTTAAATTATATTGAAACAAGTTTTAATTCTTAAATTATAAATTTCTGTATCAATACAAAGTTTAAAACTATCTAAAACATTCTTCTTCAACTCTTAAATTATAAATTACTAAGTACTTTCTTTATAACACTCTAAATACCTCAATCATTCTATGCTGCACTTCAACTATTTGTGACAAAAATAATAGAAATTTTAAGAAAGTCATCTCAACTGCTGCCGAGTGCTTAAATTCTCATATTACCTGTCACACTCTCACCTGGCAAACAGTTAAAATACAGTAAGACAGACAGTTAGAGTAAGTGAGAGGAAGTGGGGGAGAGACAGAGGGAGACAGGTAAACAAACAAGCTGCAGTTTTGGTCCTTATGGCAATCCAATTCAATTCCAGAACGGAGCAGAGCAGAGAAGCTCATATCAATAATTCGGAACTGCGGTGCACATAAAAGTCAAGAACTTAATTTCCAGCTGCTGTCGTTTTAAAAACAATATCAGTTTTATGGCTCCTTCTACTGAGAGAGGCAGGGAGAGAGAGAGAGAAAGAGAGAGAGAGAGCGATGTAGACAGTTAAGAAGTTCAGTACCAGGAAAAACTTTCGATATCCGTGGTTATATCCGGTACAAACACACTCACACACATGGCATAAAATACACACAGACATGTGTATGCACACCCACAACACACACACATACACGCACACACACAGCTATAGTTGAAGCCGCTTTGTTGACTTTTGTGTAAAACTCGCAGCTTAAAACAAACAAAATGCGAATGAAAATGTATTTTATGCATGTTGATGCTGCTGTTGTTTTTAAGTATATGACATTGTTTTTGCAGTGACAACAACACACATGCAGTTTCACCTGCACACACACAGGTAGGAAGAAAGAGAGAGAGAGAGGGAGCGGGAGAGAGAGGAAAGTAAACGTGATGTTTGCCATCAGCTGCAACTGACAACTGGCTACAAAATGGTAACTTCAAGCTACTGAGCAGCTCTATCGCTGTCTCTATCCCTATTTCCCCTTCTCTTCCTTTCTCTCTCTTTCTCTCTGTCTGTGGTTGCGCTTATCGGAGCAAACTATAAGATCTTTTTGTGGTTGTCTTTAGTTAGTTCATGTCTCTGTCTATGTCTATAGCCTTTTGTTTTTGTTTCTTTTTGGCTGTGTTTGTGTTTGTTGTTGTCTTTGTTTATTTGCTTGTTTGTTGCTGCTGCTTCTGCTGCGTTTACCTATGCACAAGTTGAGCAAATAAAGTCGTTAAGTGGAGTAGGAAGCTGCTGCCCAGGTGAGTTCTCCTTTTCAATCTAAGTATTAACTTGATAACATCTCAGTTGCAACAGTTTCTGTTGCTGTTGCTGCTGTTGTTGCTGTTTTTGCTGCTGCTACTGCTGTTGCTCTGGCAACAGTTGTTGCTGTTCACTGTGTGTTATTTATTTTGCTGTACAAATGACAAGGCTGCTTTATGCTGCCAATCCACTGACACGATAAACAAGCTACAAAA
Organism: Drosophila cardini; assembly: GCA_018903735.1. Classification (NCBI taxonomy): domain Eukaryota; kingdom Metazoa; phylum Arthropoda; class Insecta; order Diptera; family Drosophilidae; genus Drosophila; species Drosophila cardini. Next base: position 2,658,082 of record JAEIGM010000004.1, read on the forward strand.
CCCCAAACTCTACGAATTCCTCAGAGAGAGAAAGGAACAGCGGGGGAAGAGAGGAGAGTAAGCGAAATGGAAAGCTCTTACTAATGCCAACGTCAGTTTTTGCTGCTTTTCTTTTGCTTCTCCTCCTTCCCCACCTACTTCTCCTCCTTCAGCTCATCTAGTTTATCCTGGCAGCTCTTTTTCCTGTCGCTGTTTTGCACATTTATCCTGTTAGTGACACCTTCTTTGTCCCCATGTTTGCCGTCTGCATGTCACTCTTCATTCAATGTCCCCTTCCACTCCAGCTACCCCTCCCACTACAACTCCTCCTCCCACGTACTCCTACTCCTGTTCAACACGTAATGTTGCCTTCGTCGTCATATGAAATTCAAAGCAACAACTGCATGCATGTCTATCGCCTGTTCCTCCCACCGCCTACCCCTCCTCCATTTTCCTTCTCCATCGGTGGCCGCATTCAGTGTGAAAAACGTGGAAATTGATTTTCTATTTTCCCTGTTTCTCCACTCTGCCACTGATTGTCAGTGGCAGCTACACGTGATTGAGTCTTATCTTTAGTTTTGTCACTTCAACTGTTCTGGCAGCTACTTTAAATGTCAGCACACAGTTCTGTCCCTCTCTCCTTCCCCTCCTCCCTCCTTGTCTCCTTCCCTTTCGCTGTCTTTCCCTCCTTTCCCTTACGTCACTCCCCACATGTGCTTGTGCAAATTTTTGATTTTCTAGGGGCGTTTTTCCCCTAACTCTGGTGTCTTGTCAAAGGCTTAACAAACGCGTGTGTTGCATATGAGAAGTGTCAGTGCCACGCCTCTTTCCGACTTGTCCTTGCCCCCTTGTTGTTTTTTGGCTGTCCCTTCGTTAAGTGCAACACATGTTGGCACTTTGTTGAGGGATTTCAACACACACACAACACACACACTCAAGTACACACATATGTGGCGATTTCAGCAGCTTGTTTTAAGCACATTTCCCGTAAGGCTGAGATAAACTGGCTCAAATTGATGGGATTAACTAAAGGTAGACGAGTAAGCCAATTGGTTTACCCCAACAACAGAGTGTGTACAAAGATTTTAAAGTATTTTTATCAATTATTTAAAGTATAAATTTGATATATTTGAAGCTGGAAATAAATAAATTATTTAATAATCTAATAAAATTTCCTACATGGCCCATTTAGACGTCTTTAAACTTAACAGCTTTTCAATAGTCTCTTTTCTTACACTATATCTAACCTTTTTAATATTCCATAGTAAATCCATTGTGCTGTCAGTTTACTTAACTGTAGCTCAAAGTCTCAAAAGCCAAAAGGACAACAAAATAACAAAATCACAAAAAATTCGCAGAATTTACCTGATCCCCTCCCCCAAAAACACTGTTACCTGTAAATGAATTTGTATGTCCTTGTCGTCCTGCTGGCGGCTTAGCTAAAAAGCTAAAAGAAAAAAGAAAAAAAAAAGAATCACTTTTAAACAATTTGAACAAAAATATTTGTCTACGCGTCAACAGCGTCTAAATATTTCCCAGTTCCTGTTTCTGTTTCTGTTCATGTCCCTGTATAAAATCAAAAGGACCGCAAAGTTTATTTAAGGCACTGAGATGAGAACAAATTTATACCCCCAACCCCTCCTTCCCACCTAACAGCCAACTTGATGCCACTCCCCTCGTTAGGTTCGCCCATCAGCAGCAACAGCGGTGAAAAAACTTTGCCCCTAACGCAATTTTTATGCATTCTCCGCACTCTGTGCCCTGTGCTCCTTTCTTCTGGCTCCTTTCACGACATGGAGGACAATTTCAACATGGGACACATTAGCGCCAGTGCGGGAGGACTAACGACCCGCGGATCCTGGCCAGGACATTACGCTTTAAATTTATGTGATTAATAAATTTCCATAATTTTTGGACGAACCAAAGAAAAAAAATCAAGAAAAAAAAACTGCCTAGCAGGCAAATAAAGCACAGCCTTGTCGAGGACCGGAAATAGGCGCACGGCCAGGAAACAGCATTACAGCTCCGCCAGGAATCAAAAGCAGCAACATCGCAACATCGTTTTCCCTGTCAGCGCTCTTTCCGCCACATTCCCCCTCTCCCTCTCTCTCTCTCCCTCTCTTGACAATAATTTCGTATGCGTGTTCAAAAACTGGGAAAACTGAGATTGCCAAAAGATGAAAATTAAAGATTGCCAAGCAAATAAATGGCCTCGCGATTTGCTTTTCCCGAGGGTGGACTTAGATTTAGCATCGAGTAGGTGTGGCATGAAAGGAGGGAAGTTTGTTAAAGACTCTGCCTAACTTATAACTTATTTTAATGAGAACTTTTTGAACAAATAATCAGTTCTTATACTGATTTAAGGGTTAAGTAAGGAGATATAGTAAACAATTGAAATGGATAGCCTAGAAAATACCCAGCACTAAACTCTCAAAGTTTTAAAAAAAAAAGATAGAAAAAGCCTTTTTTATGGATTGGCCAGAAAAGATCCCGTAATATTGTACTATTTGTTAGTGTACACTTAAAAAAATTTATTATAATATATTTTAAGTAAAGTTGTGACAAAACACTTAGTATTTTTGAGTTCAATAAGATTGTTGTAGAATAGTTTATATAACCTGTATATCTATTAGGCTTATTACTACAATTTACTACAGCTAATGATTTTTATAGCCAAAAGCTTTCTAAAACACCCTTTAAACATACCCTCAAAAAGGGCATTCCAGCTGCGGTTTTTTAAAAAGACACGCACCACAAACTGCTGGGTGGGTCATTTGCTAATTTCGGTATATTTAGACCCCGTACTCTAAAAAAGAGTAGAGGGGTCTATTAAGTTTGTCTGAAGCGAAATGTGCGTAACAGGCAGAAGGAGGCTTTTCCGACCCCATAAAGTATATATATTCTTGATCAGCATCAACAGCCGAGACGATATAGCGATGTCCGTCTGTCCGTCTGTCCGTCTGTCTGTCTGTCCGTCTGTCCGTCTGTCCGTCTGTCCGTCTGTCCGTCCGTCTGTATGATCACCTAGATCTTTTAAACTACAAGAGCTAGAGCCACCAAATTTGGAATGAAAGTCCGTCTGCTTCGCGAGCAGATCAAGTTTATTTCAAATCTTTGCCACGCCCCTTACCGCCCCCGCAAATTGTAAAAAACTATTTTCACATCACCATAACTTGAAAACGACTAGAGCTAGGGAGACCAAATTCACACATTATATGTAGGGTACCATTATAACTATCCTCACCAAGTTTGGTCCGGATCGGACAACTATAGCCTATAGCTCCCATAGGACAAATCGGTCGAAAATGGGTGATTTGTATGGAGGCATGAAGTTTTAGTAGAGCGACTGTAACCAAACTAGCACATTATGTGTATGGTACCATTATAACTATCCTCACCAAGTTTGGTCAGGATCGGACAACTATAGCCTATAGCTCCCATAGGACAAATCGGTCGAAAATGGGTGATTTGTATGGAGACATGAAGTTTTAGTAGAGCGATTGCAACCAAACTAACACATTATGTGAAGGGTACCATTATAACTATCCTCACCAAGTTTGGTCCGGATCGGGCAACTATAGCCTATAGCTCCCATAGGACAAATCGGTCGAAAATGGGTGATTTGTATGGAGACATGAAGTTTTAGTAGAGCGATTGCAACCAAACTAACACATTATGTGTATGGTACCATTATAACTATCCTCACCACGTTTGGTTCGGATCGGGCAACTATAGCCTATAGCTCCCATAAGACAAATCGTTCGAAAACTACTTATTTGTATGTCAAAACGCGCACTAGAATGAGTACGGGGTCTTTTACAGTCGGCTCGCTCGACTGTAGCCTTTCTTACTTGTTTTCTTTTGGTATTAAAATAAATTTGCGCGCTTAGGCGGCAGCTTAAATGTTGCTTTCGCAGCGAGCGTAGAAAATTAATAAAAATTAGTTTGCAGACCATAAAAAATTAGGGCAGCTTAAGAGCGCAGGAATGTGAGTGAGCATAAAGAATAAGAGCGTATTGTGGGCGGGGGATTGTGGGTTTTAGAGGGTGTGGCAGTTGGCCAACTGGGAGCAGTACAGTAAAATTTATGACAGTTTGCGCACAACGCATAAATCCTGGCAATTGTGTACGATTTTTAATGCTAGTTAAATCGACTGAAAATGACAGTTTAATGATTGACATGCGCCACAGTTGCCGCTGTGGTAACCACTGAGCTGCCCCAGAGTCGCATTCACAATCGAGTGTCACTGACAGAAGTCGTCGGGATGAGGGGTAAGGGGTAAGGGGTTAGGGGTGAGGAGGAAAATGCAGGCTCAGTGACTGTTTTAAGGGTTAGGGGTAGAGGAGTAGAGAAAATGGGAGCAAGAGCGGGTTCATGAAGCGCGCAAACGTTTCAAATGAATGTCAACTGTCTGCTCGAATGACGAATACACTCGTTAAAGGGCATACACCGGAATGAATACGAATTTGTGGAGCGTAACGGTGGCTGGGACGTTTTCGGGTTAGTCGGGTAGTTGGGTAGTTGGCCGTCTGCCACGCCCACTTGTCAGTGGCATACAAAAGCAGCTAGAACATCAACATCAACAGTAACATCAACAGCAACATCAACATCAATGTCAATGTTTATGACAGGCGCAGAGGATTAGCGGGCTACCCAGTTGGAACCAAGGGTAGCAGGGCTACGAGGAGTGAGAAGGGAGGTGGGACGGGGCAGGGCAGCGCAACGTTGCTATTATGCAAAATGCGCACAAGGGGAATACATGAGCTGATTCTATAGTGCCACAGTCGATGCCCCTTGCAACGCAGCCGCACATTTCCTCTAGCCGCAATGCGCTTATCAATCAGCGCCCATATTGAGAATGATGAAAAGTGCATAATGCAACAGACATTGATGGAAAATGGTAGCAACGGAGAAGGGGAGGGGGAATAGGGAAATAGGAGAAGACAGCACTGAAAGCAAAGTATTTCTAGCTACACTGACAGTGAATCCAAGAGAGAACAGTTTGTTATAGATCAAATTCTGCTTAATAAAAATAACTTTAATAGTATAGACCATAAATTATTAATTTAAATTATATTTTTTAAGAAATGTAGTAAAATTTTTATGAGTAAATATTTTAGATAAAGCTAAAGAGTCTTTGAGTTGACATTAAAATTTATTCAAAGCTTGCTCTTGCTTTCACAACTACTCAACTATTTTGTGCAGTGTAGCTATCTTTCTGAGCAGACGACCTCCCACACTTTTTTGAGGGCAGCATTAAACGAGCTGCCCCCAAATGCTGCAATCATGACTGCTGATCTCATTGTTGATAAGTGCAGTGGCAGCAACATTCCAGTGATGACCGACAACGACAGCGACGACGACGACGTCTTCAATTGTATCCACAATTCAGACTCTGGCATGAAAATGACAAAAACTCACTTGAGACAAATTGTGAATTTATTTAAGCATCACTTTTTCAAGTGCACTAAACACACAATTTGTTTGCCACAGTCACAGTCAGAGTTGCCACTGCTTGAGGCAATTGAAGTTCTGGTTGCATGTTGATTAGTTGGCGTTTTGTGCTGCCCTCAACTACAGATCCACCTCCAACTGCACCTCCATGTTTCACTTGGTGGGGGAGCTATGTCATTTGATTCCAAATGCTAGATGATGATTAATTACAAGTAATTTCAAGTGGTTGCCCAACGCGAAGGGCATCAAAGGTCGTCAGGCAACTAGTAGTCGTTACTCTTGTGTCTGGTAAAAGCTGATCAGCTATCAACTATTTTGATAAGCGCAACTGGAGCGTAATAAGCTTAGCAAATTGGGTTTGCCAGTGCTGACATAAGCTTTGATGATGTCAAAAGGAGAAAACCGTGAGATAAACATCGACAAGGTATCATTTTCATTATTATTTTTATACTTATTTTCATTTTTATTTGTATCTAAGGCAATCGCAGATTTTGCAGCTATGGCAACTCTGGAACAGGGTTGTAAATGGGCAGTCAGTGAACTGAAAAATAAGCAAGCACACGTGCGATGAGAATGGATCAAGCCAAAGAAATGGGGAAAGGGAATGGGAAATGGGAACTGGGAATGGGCAGAGTGTTCCAAGGTTTCTTGCAAATTGCAGTTCGGCACTCAACACAAATTATAATAACTGTAATTACCAGTAGTGGCAACAAACGAACGGCGTGCCACCAACTGAGGCAGGGACACGACTTACATGTTGCCTTCAATACAATTTATGGTCGATGTGCAGGACACCCCCAACACAAAAATAGAAGGACAGGGAAGCAACCCCTTGGCAGAGGTAAACCAAATTAAAGTAACAACTTTCCACAACTTGCGGCAATTTGGCATTGGCATCGGCATCGGCATCGGCATCTATACTTAGTTGCATGCCGCTTGTTGCAACTAGTCGCAACTTGCAACTCGCGCGACGCATTTGATAAATGAGGCCACGTGCCTTATCAGCGGCAAAGGCAAACAAGGGACAAAGACTTGTAAAAATAGAGCACGCTCAACTCACGTCGAGTACTTAGAGAGAGAGACACCCACTAACCAAACTCCGCCCCTGCCTCCCCCTTCCTCCCCTATAACCATATGAGAGCCAGCATGCCCCTCTCTTAGCCTGTGATTATGCAGCAAGGCAAAATAGATGTGAGTCGAACACGAAAACCAATTTGTAAACGACAAATGCAGGCAACAAGGGAGAAACAACAGAGAGAGGAGGTAAAGGGGAGGAAAAGAGAGGGGAGGCGGGTGGAGGGGAGCTGTGTATATGGCCAGGGACACGCTTATTTGACTGCCATTAATGTGCCATGCAAACGAAATTATATTTAAAATAAGTGGAAACATTATAGTCAACGGTTCAGCTAGAAAATACCCCATAAAATACTTAAAACAAAGATACAGAGGATTAAAACAGGGGAAACTATTGAAAAACTATAGGAAAACTGCTTTGTAAATGAGTCAGAGCTATAAAATCTTAAAACATTTTAGTTATTTTAGTTAAGTCTTAAGAAAAACACATTCTTGCCCTTTTCCTTAACCCCACTTAATATACCCTCTCTGCACACACTGTTACGAGGTATAAGCACCAATAATAATAATAAAAATAAATACGGCAGTGAAAGTAAGTGAAAGAGCATAAAGAAAGAGTCTTTCAGCTCCTTCCCCGCACCTGAGCTCGCCCTAAGCCGCAGGGATCCCAAAGGACTTTGGCAACATGTCGCCAGCAACAATAGTACTCTGCCCCGCCCCTTATTGGGTCTTAACATTTACGTTACCTTTGCACAAAGCTGCCCAGTCTATTGGGCTTTCATCAATATTCGTTGCTTTTTTTCATATTTTGGCAATCAGACAAAAGCACGACGCGCGTGTCCTGGCAGCGTTTTGAATTAATTTAATGCCCAGGGATGGGCACAGATGATGGTCATGACGTCACGACACGGCACAGCACGGGAAACGACAACGGCGTCACAGCGTCAACAGAAAACATCATAATTCAAAAATTTCATTCGAAAACATGACGTTTTCATTTCGGCACGCGTCCAAAACGCCCCCACCCCTAACATTTTTTCCTTTTTGCCTCAACCCTCGTTTGGACGGGAAAGTTTTTCCGGGGTTTCGGTTTTCATAGAATACGATATTCGGTGTGAAAGTGGCCGCCAGCGTTTGTACTGCGTTTTCATAATCATAATTCCATTTCGCTTTTAAGTGCTGAGAAATTATGTTTATGTTAAGTTTAATTTGCAGTTTGCAAGGGGGAACGAGTCAGGACTGAAATGTACTCCTGTCATGCAAAGAAGAAACTGACTATAAAATGCCTCGAATTGTTATTACTGTGTGGCCAAGCACAAAATTGCACAATAATGCAGAATGCCATGAAGATGGACAGAAATGGAGTTTGAATTGGAATTTGAGTTTAACCTAAGGGTTGCATGCAACAGCAAAGAGAGGGGGAGAAGGAGATAGAGAGGGGAGACTAGTGCAATGTCAAGTTTGGTGGTTTCTAATGGACTTGATTGATGACTCATTTGAGTGGCGTGCAAAGTGGCATATGTTATTCTCCTGTCTCCTGTGTCAGCTAAAACAAGACCAATTTCTAAATGCCAGTTGGCTAATGGCAAAGCTTAGTAGCAGCTGCCAAAAAAGTTTAAGCTGCTCCCTGGGGAGCTAAGCTTTAAACATAAGCTTTAAATGAAAAGCCATTAAAGTCTCAATTCTCAATTCTCAAACTCTCAAACTCTCAAATTTCAACTGTCAGCTGACAAGTCGCATTAAAAATCTATAAAAATCAATTTAATAATTCAAGCTAAATACCTTGCGATTAATGGAACCACAATATCTAAACACCGCTCACAGCAGGACAGCGACAGGACACCGCCGAGTTGCCTCTAGGACGCTACCAGGACACTGCCCAGAGGCTACAGCTCAACGCGCCCCAAAAAGCAGCTGAGACATGACCCAATGAAGCGGAAGTCGATGATGCTGAGCTACGTCCAAAACGGCTAAACTGCCAGGCATCAAAACCAATAAATTTTACGATGTGGGAAATTATGAAAAACGTAATTGAAGCGTACAGGAAAATGAGAAAATGGGCAGAGGCAAAGAAAAGCGCGCATTTTGCTCATTTAAGAGAAAACACCAAAAGGAAAACTCCGACGATTTCCCTCATACCTGTAGCTGCGGGTTTTAACAGCAATACTGTATAGACAGTTAAGGTGTAGACGGTTTTAAATGGTGGGCGTTGGTCGTTAATGGCATTCCTAATTGGTCGATCAGGCGGTCCTATTTCTAAGTATCGAGCGGATCCTTTGAAGGCTACACATCGAACCCTCTGCAGAAAGGACACACACATACATACAGTTTATTTATGTTTTCTTTTAAATGAAACATAATTTTAGCAGATTAACGATTATGGCATGAAAAAATTAACAGAATTATGTTAAAACTCAAATTATATATAATAAACAAGGGAATAAATGATATTTATGAAAACCGAACTATAAAGAAAATAACTTTTCCTATAAAATTATGAGAGATAAGTTATTGAAACAATAACTTCTTTGACTAGTTATTTTATGACTTGTAGACTTTATGGTTGTGTTTTAAAGGTATCTCAAGGAACTTCTCAACTAATAACCCAAATTGTCTATATAAAATTCTGCCAACACTGTCCCCTTGTGCTCACTGGTTATGGGCACAAATCTTGATTTGTCGCACTGAAAGAATTTCAAAGTTTATCGAGACAGCTCAAAAAACGAATGAAGCAAAATCGGCAAATAATAAGCAAAATGTCGCGTTTGATTTATGGCAATTGACGCCTTCTGAAGTAGGTGCCATCGTGTGAGAGTTGTGGGCTGGAATCCCTCTTGGCTGTAACCAAAAAAACTGGCCTTCATGTGTATGTGTAAATGCGCCTTTAATGGCGCTTTGTCATCATCAACATTTGTCCTTATGCCGAGTGCCGACTGCCGAGTGCGTAGCCAGGAAAACAACACTAGGATATGATTTATGTGCTCGCCTTTGGCACCCACGCGACAGCACTAACACACACATGTGTGTGTGTGTGTGTGTATGTGTGTGTATTGGCATTTTTTTCCTATTCAGCCAAAAAACCACAAATTCGTATGGAGTAAAAGCCGCAGCTAACTTTTGGCTTTTTGGCATTTCGTTGACTTGGCTCGAACTTTTTTGTGCTGGCTACTTTTTGGCTTACTCGTTTTCTGGTTTTTGCCTAATGACAATTTTTCATGTCATTTGCCGGGCCGACGCTTTTGTATTCTTTGTAACTTCCTTGATGTTCCGATAATAGTCCTAATCATAATTTATATACATTTTGCTGGCTGCTTACGCTTCTATTTTAGCTGGTATTTTCTGGCTTGATTTATGTACTTTTTTCGGGTAATACCCCAATTCGGTTGTAGCTAAATTTCAGTAGTAACTGAAACTAAAGTTTAGCTGTAGTTTGTATTCAATTTCTAACTAATGAGATGCCATTCTTAAGACTTCTTTCAATTGTATGCCAGACGACAGAGAGAAAGATACAAAAGTATCTCAGTGTATTGGCTGCATTGTCTTGCACTTTGGAATGCTCGTAAATCATATTTCTCTTGACATTCTCAACTCAATTTCAATTGGAAAAATCTACGAACTGCACTATTGTTTACATAAGTCAATTTGATTACGTTCCCATTGACAATTGAATTGCAAGCCATCAATCAGACTTGAGTTTAAAAGCAAGAAAATAAAACTCTATGCATTGCTACCCACTTGGCCAAAAGACCAAACAGAATGTGCTATGCAAAGGAAAAGTATTGACTGGCAGTGTAGTAGTGTGTGTGTGTGTGTGTGTGTATTGCAATTGAAATTGATTTGCAAAGCAATGACAATTATGGCGGCAGCAATTGACAATCCCAAACCGACTGCGATATCAATAAAGTAATTGAGACTGGCGCCAAAGAAGCTAAGCAAACAAAACAGATGAGGAAAAGGGCTCGAAGGGGTTGCCAAATGCCGCTTAGAATGCGGGCCTGCAGTTATGCAAATAGCAGATACTCACACAGATACAAAGATACATAGATACAGATACAGCTACAGCTACATAGATACACACTTACTGACTGCCTGTTTGACTGACAGACTGGGAAGCTAAACAAATATTTACATAAGCAGCGCTCACATTTAAAAGACATCAACGCGAAAAGGGTTAAAATGATGCGTTGAATTACCAAAATAAACACAAATACCAAAAACGAAAATACCAAATACGAAAATACTTTTAAGGGCAGATACACGTGCAGAGGGGTTAATTGGTCTGCTTTGTATCTGTAAGATACTATAGCTGACAAGTCTGTCGCTCACTGCTTATGACAGCTGTCGGTTAACTAAAAGTTTCCTTCTTCGAGTTGGGGGCGCAGTTCATTAAACATCAATTTCAGTTTATGAAATGAAAATATGTATTCCATTTTTTTTTTGGTATTTTCTTTTAATTTTAATTTGTCGAACAATGCAAAGATGCCGTGCAGGAAGAGAATGGAAGAATGCCTGCTGACAGCAGCGTTTAAATTGGCCATTGTGTGAGGATATGGAGTATAGCCAAGTTACGAGTGTTCTGCACAGGTAGCAAACACCGATCGCAGCTGGCTCATTCGAATTGACTTTGATTCTTATTCCCTCTGTCTACTCCTCTCCCTCTCTCTTTCTCTTGTTCTTTGTGCTGTCTGTGTGTTGCGGTTGATAGACGACATGGCGCGTCCTTTGGCAACGCTTTTCAAGCCAGGAAAACTCATTATTTCTCGTTTGTTTTCAATTGCAACGTCATTAACTGCCCGGTGCACTATAAATTTTGGTACCCATCGCCTTGTTGCCTTTGCAAAAAATTCATTTGTCGCTCAACCGTAACGCTCTGTTCCATCCATGTCTAGAAGTCCTTCGGTGTCCTGATTCCTGTATACAGGGACACTTCAACTCGCACAATGCTCGCCGTCCAGACAGTCAGGCACTTGGCTTTGTTTTCCCATTTTTTTCCCGTCTCTCCCTTTTTCATTTTCCCGCAATTCTTTGTGCCAGTTTTTGGCATTGTTTTGCAGTTTTCATTTTTTTCCTATCCGCCAGCCTTGAAATTTAGAAAAGTAATCTATATATGTATATTATAGTTAAGGTAAAGATATACAAGGACAAGGCTCATTGCTTTCCACTCGAAAATCGCATTAAGCGGATTTTCAGTTGTCTTCTTTCGCGCGTTTGTTTGGCCACATTTTCATCCATCAGTTTTCCTTCTCTTGGATATTGAAGTTGATGCGATTTTCAGTCATGTTGAGGGAGTAGAAAATGGCTTAAGATACTTAGGATACTGTTCCATATGACAGTTGGCTAAGTATTATATCATATCCGAGGCGTGTGTCCCAAAAAGTGAACTAGATTCATACAGTAGCAGTAAAGTCCTTCTTAAGGTAAGATCTGAACTACCTTTGAGTAGCGTATTATAGGTTTCTGTAGCAGATCTAAGTAGACAAGAGGAAACATTTCTATCAGAAGTTCTTGTAGAGTTTACGTTTGTTTTCGGAGTATCGAAAGTTTGTCAAACTTGTGTCCTTTGGAAAAAAGTTATATGCAGATTAAAAATCACATTTGTTTGCTTTCCTAATTTATTCACTGTTATGCACTTTGAAAACTTTAAGCCAAAGAAAACCAAGTTTTTATTTAACTTAAGAATTTTCTTTCTTTACGAAAACTTGTTTGTTACATTGGCATATGCTGTAATGACCTTATGGATAACTCAATTCTGACTGATTACCCTTATGGAGGAACATCAGAGAACAGGACATAGGACACGGCACATGGGACAGACACTAACTCTCCCTCTCCCTTTCCCTCCTTCTCTCCTTCTCTGTCTCTCTCCTATGTTTGCTTGTTTGAAAACGTTTTTATGTCTAAATTTCATTAATTCCAAACAAATACGAGCGTACGTTAGAGGCGACCGGCGCCCATATCCAAAATTACTTCCTTTCCGTCGACGGCATAGGAAAAAATATCAAATTTCCACAAGGCATATTTAAATGCAGGCAACAACACACACACAAGTTTTCCGGGCAGCTGGTCGCGACTTGTTTTGGGCTGCCATTAATTCCGAAGACAGTTTCAGCGGAAAAAGGCAGTTGAGTTAAAGGATAACGAGCCTGAAGAGGCTACCAGCCTCGATGCACATGTCTTCATCTTCATTCTGATTACAGACAGACACACACAAATGTGTGGCAGACACAAATTGAGACTGGTAAGGAGATGGAGACTGGGATGCAGACAGGCACTGAGACTGAGACACACACGTAGCACCTTTAAAGGTCGCCTGGAACAGGATGCGGCAACAGGAGTTTTGAGTCTAGAGTCTCGTTTCTTGGGTCGCTAGTCTCAAATCTCGAGTCTCGTCTGTCTGCTTAACTGGCATATTTTTTATGTTAAAGCGGCAAGTGTGACATTGTCACTTGGCCATGACACCTACCATATAAAATGGGATCGGAATTAGTGTGGGGGGGAAGAGGGACTAGTCGTCCTTTTGAGAAATTGTCACACATTTGTAGCAGACTCCAAAGGATTTCTGTCACTCACTCCCACTCTGTGTCTTTGCAGCTATTACATATGATTTGTGGGCATCTTTTGTAGTTCATTAATCTTAAGGGTTTTTCAGCTAGAGACATGCCTCTAAATGGGTCACTAAGGCACACACATTTTGTAGGCACTGTCGTCTAATGAGCTCAAACTCAAACTATCCAACACATTGACTTAGGACAAGTCGTATTATGTATATAGCACTCCAAGTTGACAACGCCAGCAGTTTCCTTGACATTTGTATCATAAATATTCTTTGCATAGATTTATCAACAGATTTTCTACGGTTTATTGCAACCCTCGTGCATATTTTTGGCAGCTGTTCGCACTCTTACTATATCTCACTGGATCTCAGCTTTAACAAAGGCATTGGTAGCACCTACAGCAGCCCAAAAAATGGGTTCTATCAGCAATGTCTTATCTATAGATTTTCCAGTTGCGATAACTCAACGCTCACTTCCGTTCACTTCAGGTTTAGTTTATTGTTCCCAAAGCAAACCGCAATACGACAGAGCGTTGATTTTTCCTGTGACGGGGTTTTTCACGCTTTTCCTATACGTTTTCATGCATTCAGTTGAATCATTTAATGAGCATGAAAATAAAATGCAACAAAACACGATGCGGCATACTATTGCATACGATATGGTATGGAGTATGGAGTGGTATGGACTATGGAGTATGAGTATAATATAAAAAACAAACCCTCTGTACGCCAATTACGATTTATTTGTCTTTTTGAAGTAGGAACGTAAATAAAATTACCAACAACAACAACAGTCAGAACACCAATGAATCCCTGACTATAGAAAAAAATTTGGTGAACCCTAGAACGATCTCTGCGTGTTCCACCTTATCAAGCACTTCTCGCTTTGTGGTTTATAAACCGTACAAAAAAAAAGTGGGAATAGGGTCATTCCCGTAGCTCTTGATATCGCGCAGAGTTCGAGCTCGAGCTCGCATTTTGTCACGTTTTTTTTTTAATGGAGGTTTTTCCATTTTTCCAGCGATTAAATGTATCATGCATGGCATTAACAAATAAAATAAAAAAACACAAATAACCGAAACTCATTTGTAGTGCATTCAGCTACTGCTTTGAATTAAATTCTCAATGAAGACAGAGAGAGCTGAAGAATGGAGAATGGAGAATGGAGAATCGTGCCCATCCAATTTCCATGCATGTAGTTAGTTCTCTTCTCTTAGTAATTGCCCTTACAGGAAATTAGTTATTCAAGCCGAGTTGTACTTAATTTATGCATCACATAATTGCTGTTTTGAAGTAGTTTCAATCGAAAGTTCTTGTTAATGTGGGCGTCGTTATCGACTGCGGGGTAAAAACTACTACTCTCCATATGAAACGTGTGAGAAATTCGAATGCAACTCCAAGAAATAGGGCGGGACTCTGACTCTGACTCTGAATCTGACCCCACAGAGAAACTGGGCTGGGAAAATGTTGGAAAAACTAATGTTATGTTGTTATAGATGTGCCACAAAAAGTTATCTACTTGTGAGCGTTATTGATAAATGACTTATTGATAAAGAAAACGTCTTCAATTTGATGGAAATTTCTATAGCAAGTTGAACAGACAAGTTAATGCCAACCAGAAGATAACTACAGCAAACTTTGAAAGCCCTTTCTTTGAAATGTGTGTAATTCTTTGTTTATTTTTTTATTGGTCAACAACAAGTAGAGAAACATAAATGAAATTTAAATAAATCAAATTATTCGAAAAAATATGCACGCCCTTAAACATTCTACATAAACATAAGCATAACTATGTTCCCGTCTGTTCCCTCTTTAATGATTTATGATAGAAGGCGCTGCAGAATGGGGCAAACATTTGGGAAAACTGAAATACAGAAAAAAAGAAACTGAAACATTGGAAAACATCAACGAAAAGCGAAGCGCAGCAATTAAAAATCTGTTGAACTTGCCGCCAGTCATAAAGTAGAATTCCCCAAAAAATAACCAAAAACGAAAAAACAGAAAAGTATCTATTAAATATACTATAACTATGCGGTTTCATTGCCTTCAGGCCAGTGACAATGCACAGAGCCAACAGAACTATGGTACAATTTAATGGTTTCACACATAATTCTTCAACTATTTATTGCCGTTGGATGCATATGAAATGAAGGATTACAGTTTTGAAAAGCCTACGGGAAAACAAGAAAGAAAAGTACAGTCGAGCACGCCCGACCGTAGAATACTCTCTGCATTTTATTCCCGATCATCTCAATAAAATCGATATCCGGGTATATCAATTGATACTTGCAACAAAGCACGTGTGTATGTATACACACGCATACACACTTAGCATTATTTGTATGCACGCACATATGTATGTGTGTATATGTAATACATACACAATTGGTTGGCGCAGCCAGCATTCGCGGGAAGCGCTGCCGCTAAGCTACGCAAGCACCGAAAACGTTCGCTCACATGCTTGTATGTTTCTGTCTCGCTTGCACACATGCATTGGCATTGCGTTCAATTATCAACTTTCTTACATGTCTAGCTTTTTTTGTTTATTGTCCGATTTAGATGCAACTTTCAGGATAGTTTAATATATTTTGTCTTCAAACGAATGTGAAATAACAATACTGTACGATAAGAAAATATGCCTTAAAATCGGCATTGAAGTTTGCAAATTATTTTATTTCTTGTGGGAAAACGGGGCGTGGCAGTCCAAAATTTTTGATGACAATACAATTATGCCGTCTCTAGGAACCTGCGTACCAAAATGGGTGTTCCTAAGTGCCATAGTTACTGAGATATTCGCCTAAAACATCAATTTTTTACGAGGTGTTTCTAGTTTTTTGCTCATTGTGGGCGAACGGGGCGTGGCATCGAAAAAAAAAAGATTCTTGTATTGACTGACTTAATATCGAGTCGATACTGACCAAATTCAAACTTGTAGCTCTTACCATCTCTGAAATCTGTTTGTTCATACGGACAGACGGACAGACAGACGGACAGACGGACAGACGGACAGACGGACAGACAGACGGACAGACGGACATGGCTATATCGACTCGGCTTGAGATGCTGATCAAGAATATATATACTTTATGGGGTCTGCCACGCCTCCTTCTGCCTGTTACATACTTTTCACAAACCCAATATACTCTCTCTTGCAGAGAGTATAAAAAGAGTCTAAAGACCACCCTAACAAATCATTTATAAACATAATTGCTGGAGTCACTTGTAGAAGATAAAAGGAAAATATTAGATAAAAAAAAACATTGCCACACAAAGACACCGCAGGCCACATATTCTCAATGAAATGAGTTGTGTTTCTTCCAAGTCATTTTCTTAGTTCAATGTGGGCTGCCTGGGGATCAGGGTTTTTTATATGCATTTTCACTAAACAAATTGTTGTTAAAGAATTGATTTAACTACATTTTTAACACTTGCAGCGCATCCCCGGCGAGTTCTTAATGATTTTTCAACTATGAGAAAATTAATCTACTCAGATTGAGTAAAGTGTCCCTCGTTTTGAGTATGTAACCCTAGTCGATACAGACGATCGAACATATTTGTTTAGTTGTAGTATGTTGTCGATTTTTAAAGACCATATAAATAACATTTATTTTCGGCCATAAATTAAACAAACCGAGAACAAGAACAAGAACAGCATTGAAAGTGCTTGTAGGCCATTTATTGCTGCCAGAAAGAGACTGAAACTGAAACTGAAATGATGATGCCATTAGAGGGTGTAGAGGGAGTGTTGGGAATTGAAACTGATGCTGAGTAGTGCAGTCAACAGTCAACAGTCGTGTAAGTGCAAATGGCCATTAAAAACAATTTAGGGTAGTTTACTCACAGCAATCGCACAGCAAATGAAAATCCCAGCGAAAAGCGTTTAGAAATATTGCAAATTACTGCAAATAATTGACAAACATTAAGAGCACTTTCACCGACGAGGGGAGTACTGTATGTGTATGTAACTACAGTTCAAAAACTTAATAAAATTTATGCAATTGTCTGGCCAAACAATTTGACAAATCAACGTAAAAGGTCAGAGTTTTCCACTGAAAAGAAAGGAAAAGCTTTCTATGTAATGAAATTGAGTTTTTCCCACATGAGGTACAGACTACAGTGAGCACTCCTACAACATGAAACGGGGTTGCACTTGATTTATGAATGACAATTCAAGTGTCCTCCAAATGCTTTTCCATTGATAGCTGCAATATATTAAATGCTGCACAAAATTCAATTTTCCTTTTTCGCAACTGTTGCCAAAAAAAAGAAGTATTCCAAAAGGAAGGACCTTCCCCCTTTTATACTCGCCGCCCTTCTGTTGTCCACGCCTTGGGTGGTTGCTTGCCAAAATTGAACATTTGTTAAAGCGACTTATTAATGTCATAATCTAATTATAAGCAGAGGTTTAACGCTCAGATTTGAAAGCATATTTCGTTAAATGCGAGTTTACCATTGATTATTTCCCTTTGTTTGGCCTTGGCCAGGGGATTTGTGAGGGCGTTGGAATCATAAAAAACTTATATACCATATAATACAGGGTGCAAAATATGTGCAATAATATTTCAATTGTATCAAACTTACCCCAATTTGTTATTTTTTTAAACCTGCTTAGTTTTTTCAGCTTTTGTTTAGCCGGCAACAGCTGAACGGCAGCCATTTAATGGATTAATAATAAGCCAAAGCAGTTTTAGCTGCAAGTTATGGCCCTGGCAGTACCTGCATAAGAAGATAAAGTAGTTTGTTTTAAAATTTTGAACAGCTGCTTGGAAAAAAATTATGAAAACATAAACTTAAATGCTTTAATTTTGTAAGGCTTTATTTTGAGTTACCAAATTTCTAAAATATACAATTTTTACAGATTAGTTTCTTTAAACATTTTACCTAAACCTTTAACCAAAAAATCTTTCTCTCACCGTAATAATATAGTAAGAAGTTTTCTACCCACTAAAGGTGCACAAAACTCTGAGTGGCTTTAGGGATCTAGTTTTGTGCTGCTGTTAAATCCAAGTTGTGTACACACTTTGCTGGGCAAACTGTTTCAATTAAGTGCATCCTCTTGTTGAATAACCACAACGTTTACAACGCCGTTGCCTCTGGCCGCGGTGGCATGCAAAGTGCTGTGTCCTCCATGTCCTCCATGTCCTTATCCCTTATCCTCTCAATCCTTTATCCCTATCGTTAAGCTAATTTCTCTTCTTATTCTCTACTCTCAAGTCAGATGGCAACTCAATTAAAAATGTGGCCAGCGCGTAAACAAGCCACAAAAACTTGAATGCCACACCGAAACTCATAATTTCCGGAGGTGCTAATAAGTTGCAGAATAATTTTCAATGAAAATGGCGAGTTGCAACAAAATGGCGAAGGAGAAGTAGATGAAGAAGAAGCAGAAGTTGCCACAAGCAGAGGCGGCCACAAAGTACAAAAAATTGACTTCAATTAAAGTGCCATAGTTGGCCATATAAACAGCAAAATGAAAAGCACAAAACGAGCAGCAAAAGGATAATGATAATTACGGACACATGCAGCAGGGAGTATAGTGGGCGGTACGAAGCGCTGTGGAGCGCTCTGTGGGGGCGTGCCAGTGTGCAAATGAAACGTTGAAGTTGCCAAAGCCAAAGCCAAAGAGAGCGAGTTCCAAAAGCATCCTGAATGAGACTGCAAAGTTTTTGTGTTTATTTTATGCTCGCAAAAAAAGAACTTTCGGAAAAACTTGAAAAAAAAAAGAAAATGGAACGATGATGCAGCGCTTCCTACCGATGGGTGGAATGGGCAGAGTGGGAGGGGCAGCTACAAGTAGCACAGCAAAAACAAGAACAACAACATGTGAGTACGTTAAGCAAATAGGCAAAAAGCTGAAATGAAATGTGCAGCAGCAAATGATGAAGCGAAATGTGGAACACACAGACTATGACAGCGGCAGATAGAGATAGCCATAGAGTTAACCAAAAGAGATGGCAATAAACAGTTGCAGCAGATATAGACGTCAATAGTCGTAGCTTACAGCTCGGAACTGGGAACTTGGAACTCGTAACTTGCAACTCGTAACTGAAAATGAAAAGTCAGTCAGACGTTTTGGTCAAATGAATGCGGTACGTGAAATTGAATGAGCCGCCCATGGGCAGCAGCTGGCAATAGAGAGTACACCCACACAGCACATACACCCCACACTCAGCACACCCACCGCACACACTCAACTTGTTGACGAGCAACGCTCAGCCACCCTTCAGTCACTCTGCGTCACTTGCTCAAAATGAGAAACTGAATCTGAATCTGAATCAGAATCTGAATCGTAGTTCGCGTTTACGTCCGCGTCCACGTCCACGTCCGTGTCCGAATTCGACTCGTCGTCGGACTCAGAGACGGAGGAGTTCAACTTCAACTTCAATACAAAACGCGAATTCCTCGTTTCCCGTTTCTTGTATCCCGTTTCTTGTTTCATTTCCATTCACTTCTGCCCGTCTGCCCAAAACAGAAGTTTATTTAGTTCGTTCTGCTTTACTTTTTGTTTTTTACAGTGTATATTCGTCGTAGTAAATTTTTCTCATTTCGCTTTTTGTTGAGTGGTTTTGCTTTTCTATTTTCCAGCCCCGTTGCTCTGTAAGTGAGTGAGTGACTGTGTGTGTGTGTGTCTTTGTGTGCGTTGGTTAGTATTTTCTTTAGTTCTAGCTGTGTGTCTGTGTGTTTGAGTGCTATGCTCACACACAAACAAACGAACTCACACACAAACACACACAGACACACACAGACACACACACACACACACGCGCACATTGTGAGCTAGCGGTAAATGCTCTATGGCAGCGGCAGCGGCAGCGTTGCATGAACAACGCCGTTGGTGACGTCGACGTCGCCGCCGTCGCCGCTGCCCTAACATGAATTTTGTATCTCTGCCGCTGCCGCCGTCGCTGCTGCTGTTGCTGCTCTCGCTGTCGCTGTCGCTGTTTCTGCTTTGCCTCCCTTGTTCTATGTTGTTGTTGTTGCTGCTGTTGTTATTGCCGACTGTTGCTTTGCCTCTGTCCGCGTCTCTGCCGCTCGCTGTCATGCTCTCAGTCGTGCTCATTTTCCGTTGTACTTTTTCGAATGCATTCAGTTGTGGCCCATCATTCCCTCTGCGCACGTCGCGCTGATCGCTAGCAAACGCTCCCGGCAAACCGGCATACAAATATACTACATATATATATAGACTTCTATCCGATACGATTCAATACGGTTCACAACTCGAGACTTTACGCTACGTTATTAAACACTCGAAAACAGTTCTCCGCTCTTTTGGTGGCAGCAACGCAATAAGTTTGAAGATATTACGACCACGCACGTGTGTGTTACAAAACTTTTGCAGATTCCTCGTGTCTGTATGTGTGTGTGTGAATAGACAGCAATATCAACAAATACATTGTTTATTAAAATTGTAAACAGTAGAAGAGTAAAATGGGTCGTCTGTTCCAATACAATCGCTTTGGCGCCATGGAAATTACCAACAAGCGCAAAAAGGATACACAAAAGAAGCCACACGATAAGGCCAAGATGGTAAGTGTTAACAGGCATAAGTTAAGGATAACATGAACAAAAGGGAGGCTTAAGAAATAAGAGATAGAAAGAGATACCCGTATATATATCGTATAATTAATAAGTAGATAGACTTTGGAGATAATAACTCCGAAATGAACTGAAATATGATGCTATAATTAAACCATTTTGGTATTGAATTACTTATTACTCCATTAAGTTGAAGAATGCAGTAATACAAAAGATATAGTATATATAAATAAATCAAATAATTCGGTTTAATCAGAGATTGATAAGCATCTGTGATTATTAATGTTTTGTAGAAAAGTAAACACAGATTGATAATCCCCTCAAGTTCTAGACTCCCACAAGTTTCACCCACAACACTAAGCGGTAAACTCCAAAAAAAAAAAAATCCCACATAAAAAACTGGAAAAACACACGTAAAGTTCATAAATGCATCACGAAAAGGGAATGGAAAGTGGGCGGGAGGGCAGGGGAGGAGCACTGTAGGGAGTTGCAATGAAAATTCCAAACACGAATGACAACAATTAAAATGATTTAGTGTCACAGATACGAGAACAACAACAGCAACAACAACATATTGTTGTTTGGAGGGGACAACAAAGCATAATAAAGTCGACTGTCGACGTAAATCAGATGCACACTAAATCAAATATAATCAAATAAATATGATTTGCATAAAAACTAAATCAAGCTGAAGGCTAAAGCGTTAAGCTAACAAAACAGAGAATTAAATCAAAGGGAGAGACGTCGGTAGAGAGAGAAAAGGGGAGAGAGGGAGTTAGTCCGAGAACTGCAGAGATTTTTGTTTTTTTTGGGAATCGTATAAATCAAAGCGAAAAACTGCGTCGAGTGTTTCCTATCGACAAAGTAAACATGGAATATTGAACTAAACTGAACCAGGGAAACAAGGAAAACATGGAAAACATATGTTGACTCATAAAGATAATGATTGATTGAACTAAATGCATTTAAGTATTTTTATACACATATGTTATTTGTATTTCGTATTTGAATTCATGTTTGATCTTTGATAAGCGCTAACTAGCCTCATATCAGAGCAAAGACTATAAATGGCGACGTCTGGGTGCCGTTAGCTGAACGGGTAGGGCAGGCAAAGCGATGCCAAAGCTGATTAGTCAAATGCCTTAATTAAGCCCCTTATATTTGTTGAGGTTGAAAGAAAAACACAGATACAGATGTGAGCGGTAAAAAAAAAAGATGGAGGACAACAACAAACAGATAGAGGAAAAGTTTGTAATTTCAAACTGCATGACAGTTTGCGTTTTGGCTTCTGCCTTCTGCATCTTTTATCATCTCGTATCGCATCTTTGACTACTTTGCTGCCTTTTGCTGTGCATTTTTCATCATCATCTTCATTATTTTCTTTTTCATTTTCATTGTTCCGCTTGTCATTTTTCACAAGAATTGACACCCATCCAAGTGCCCAAGACACTTTATCTCATTGTAGCCTCAGAGTCCCTCTCCCTCTGCTTCTTGCCACTTCTTTACCATTTTGTTCTGATCTATGAAAATATTGTAGTAGGTGTTGTTTTGGCCAGCTCCCTAAAGGATTGTCTCCGATTCGGCTCTATTGTTGTCGGCACTCTTGTGGGTGTGTTCTCTTTTCGTACTTACACCGCGGGAATTGATTTTACTGGAAGAACCAAGAGTGAAAAATGTCAAAAGACCTTTTCTTAAATATCACAATTGAACCTGATAGCTGTGTTTTGGGTTAAGGAAGTTCTGTGGAAACAGTGTGGGTAGAAGAGGCACTTTAACTGGAACTATAGAGACAATTTGAGTACTTAAAATAAATAATTTATGAGTTTAGAACTTTTCTTTAAATGTAAATAACCTGGCGGAAAGTAACTTCATAAGAGCAATTCTAAAGTTTTTACAGAACATTACTTATTCTTTCAATACTCCAAGTCTTTCTATATCTATTGCCAAAACTTCCTTTTCCTTTTGCTGCAATCGAACTCTATTTCAGACTTGTTACGAAAATCCCTTAGATCTTTTGGTAAAGCCCAAAAACCGAACAATTCCCTTTATAAGCACGTCTATCCAACATAAATCGTTCGTCACCTCAGACGAAGATTACCAAATGCCTTCGTCGTCGTCGCCGACACATCCGTTATCAGCAAACGAACCCAAAAAATTTTAGACTAAAACATTTATTGGCAAGACAAACGAAACGCAGACAGTAATAGGGAAGAAGACCGAGAAAGAGGGAGAGAGAGAGAGATAGAGTATTTCTGTTTACAGTCGCTGACAAACGTTTTCAATTAGTTTCGTTCGAGTTTCACTTGAAAAAGGCGAAAAGGCGACGCGTGTATTGCGGGTCAAACGATAAGGCAACAAACTGCAGACAAAGTGCACACACCACACAGGAGACTCACACACACACACACACTTATGACATAAAACTAATAAAGTTGTCACTGAATCGGGTAAAGAACTCAACCATATGTCGCCAGTAGAAATGCAAGTAGTTAGCGAACTCAACAAACCATATTGCCAGATTAAAATCTAAAACAATTAAGCAAAGATAAACACTTTTCATTCTGTGCTGTCGCTGATGCTGTTGCTTTTCTTTCAACTAAGGGAAATTTAATTTATTAGCGAAATGTAAGCAGAAATTGTCAGTCACCGACAAAGGAACGAAGACAGAAACTGAGACAGCAACAGACGCAAAGACTGTTTGTAGTATTTACTGTACAGTGGAGCTAATGGAGTCTGGAGTCGCTTCGACACCCTTCCTAAGTGGCATAAACACACACGCACACACGCACAGCTGCCTCATAATTTTGATATGATCTCTGTCTAAATTTAAATCAACTTCCAGAACATGTACAGCGATTAGCAGCAATGAGCCAAGCATTTAAATTCCTAGGTATTTGAATGCCTACAACATTTGTCGTTCAAGGGCAATGATTAATGCAGGCACTGCATACAAGTGTCTATATATATGTGACGCGGAGTGTATATGACTTTGCTTTGCATTTCGGTGGCTTTATGCAGTTTGATTTCTAAGTAGAAAATTAATTGCACCGCTTGTAAGTGCATTTAATTTAGAAAATTTTCCATAAAAGCAGACCGAACTGAAGTGCTGGCCTCGTTAAGATTTATGGCCAAATAGCAACTATAAATGCAGCTTTTACTTTGGCGCTGCAAATTGATGAGCATAATTAAATGCCCGTCGGAGGAGGAGGAGGAGGAGGAGTCGGCGTTGTCGGAGTCGTCATCGTCGGAGTATTGCATGCATTGTTGTAATTTATGCTCCATATTGTGCCACCCTCTGCCTCCTTAAACCTCCCTTGCCTACCCCTCCCCTACTACTCCACAGCCAAATTATCCCCCTCGCTTGCTGCTGCTCAATTGGACTGCCCTGTCGTTTTGAGTAAACAACAATTTCACTTATTTTCATGCCGTCTGCTCGTCTGCATTGTTATTTTTACGCTCGACTCAATATAAATTTTCGCTTCACTTATCCCCTTCCCCCCGGTGTCTCTGCCACATGCCAGGAAAATGTAATGCAAATATGTATGCAAAAAAAAAATAGAAGAAAAAGAAAAGTAAAAAGCTTTCAACGTCAATTCCCCCTGAACACTAAATGAACGACCAACGACTAGTTTAGCTGAGGGTTTTCCTGGTCTAGCCAACAAAGTCTGACCAGCAACAACAACAGTACAACAACAACAACAACGATAACAACTGACAACATCATCGTTATCAACAGCTCGTCATGTGCTGAGCCGCGTTCGTTGAGCTGTTTGAGTTTCATATGGCTTCCAGCAGGATTTGTGTGCATTAGAGACATGGCTAAAACGACAAACGGAAAAACCAGAAGAACAAAGCAATAGAGAGAGGGAAAAGGATAGGGAGATAAAAAAAACTATTAGCCAAACTACAAATGTGGCTAGACATAGTTGTAGATAAACCACTCAAAGTTGTCGAGTGCTCAAAACTCCAGTCCATAACAAATGAAGTTATTAACATACATTTCATTACTGTAGCTGTTAAGCATCTTATTAATATAACTATTATTTTTATTATATTCATAAAAGAACATTTCCCAAGTTCGTTGCACTTTCGATCTGCATATCTTTCATCGACCTCTTCAAACATCTTCAACTTCAACTTCAAAAAGAATAAAAATGAATCTACATCTCATCGTTTTAGTGTTGTATTCCCAGGCATCTGCCCACATGAGAAATGCCCATAAAATACAATTAAAAATTTCAACAATTTTAATTTGCATTTAATAAACTCATCAAAATGTTTTTGTTGAGGTTTTTCTCATCTATTTCATTTTTAAATGGGGGGAGGGGAGGGGGGAAAGCAGCAAACTGCTCAATTTGAAAAGCGTTTGATATGACCCCATTTTTTACACCTATAAAAATGTGAACAAAAAACGTGTCGAACGGCGTTAAAAAAATAAAAATAAAAAAACCGACAATAAAACGACTGCACAATGCCACATGCCACATGCCGTATGCCACAGAGATGTCTGTCTGTCCGTCGGAAAAGTCTAAACAAAGGATTTTCTGGCTAATTGCAGGTCCCAAATAGATACAGCATATCAAAACCAAACCAGCCAGAAACTATAAACTATAAACATTTTACATTTTACATTTTTACCTCGGCATAAACTGAAATTAGTGGAAAAAAATGTTAAAATCATTTTACGATAGTATTTCTGAAATTCTGTTATTTTTTTTTCGGGGCAGAAGTTTCCTAAAGTTTTCCCCACACACATACTAGTATTTAAGTAGTAGCTGGAGGAAGAGGAAAATGGACTGAGTTCATAAATTTTCAAATGCACCGCAGGGGCAGATAGACGCGTGTTCCACAAAATGTCATAAACTAGTCACAGTTCCATCTATATCGCTCACTCCCCTGAAGCCCCCTTCTCCACAGTATTTCTGACATTTTGAAAGCCCCCGACACGCGAGTGTGTGTGCGTGTGTGTGGATTATGTCGAACTTTTTTGTGTGGCATAAAACTGTCAAATTAGCTGGCAGCGTACAACAAAAAAGTGTCTTTCAAATATTCAAATAGCCAAGTTTTTGTTGCATCTAACTAATTTACAGCTGTATCTGAACATAGCTGACATGCCACAGATACAAATAGAGCAAACTACACTTATAGATACATCAAAAGTTAGCCACAACTAGTGCCAGATACTTTTATATACATAGAACGCATTTAAATAAATGTAAAAATGATAGCCAAAAGTTATAGATGTATTTATCTAAGCAGAAAATAGTGCTAGATACTTTTAGTTGAGGTATAACTATGGCTAGATATATAAAAGTAACTACAATTAAGCGTAGCAGTAGTAAAAGATACATTGGTAGTATTATAAAGATACATACAGTTTTTAAGATACAAATTGAAACAGTTACTTTTACCATCATTTAGTTTAATGATTAGTCCGTTCCGCTGTAGATACTTTTGAAATTAGCGGTTTTTGCGGTTGCTCCACTGATTGGCATTGCGTGTGGATTGCACCACTTTCAGGGTGGTTTTTATTGAACCACTTGAGCAGCTGTTTGATTTTCCAGCATGGAAAATTTGTGCATATGCCGTTTAGTGTATTACTCAAGTGCTTTTACAAACCCAAGGGTTTTATTTTCCTTTCGATCATGGCCCAGAAAACCTTTAACAAAAGGCAACAATTTGAAACAATTTTGAAACATTTCAATAAATTCATCAGGCAACAGAAAAAGACACAACTCATGGCGTGTCCACTTGAAACTAATTTCTTTTGGGTATCCCTCTCAGTATTCCACTCGCACTCCCTCTCTCCCTACTATCCTCCCTCTCCTAAATGTAGAATAAATGGAAAACTAACAACTGTTTTTCAAAGAAGTTGCCAGAGGTGCCCCGTTGGATAAGAGCATTATTGTTATTCCAATTCTAAATTCTCTTGTTGTTGTCAGCTGGCATTCTATCTGGCTTTTACCTGAGTTTTTATTGTAACACAATTTGATTACAAAAATATATGCTAACACCTCGCTGGCCAAACAATGAGAATGGCCTCTGGCCATGCTTCATCATCAATTAGAGTTACCTTTCCGCAGGATGGGATCAGAATAACGTTAAGACGCTCCCTCGATCCCTTACAATACCCAATAGAGAAAGAGGCGAGTAAGGGTCCAACACCTTTTGGCTGCCACTGTAAATGCAGTCTACTCTTTGCTCTCAACTCTCTGCTGTTTGCTGTCTGTCTCTTCAGTCTGCTCTATAATCATTTCAGTTTGTTGTCTTCTCGTGTCTTGCATAAATTAAAAATCATGTATTTTCTGTATTTACTGTCGTTTTTTTCTCCACTCTTTTTTGACCGTCTATTAAACGCTTGTTTTTCCATTCATTTTGGCCATTGTGTGTTTGATTTAAGCCGATAAAAGGTAACGCTTTTAACGCTTCTTACACGCCGCTTACTTGGCTCACAGCTTTCAACGGATTTATTTATGTGCTGTGCGTGGTCAACACATCAAAAGAGTTGGCCACGGCTTGTTGGCTCTGAATTAATGGCCAAAAAGGCGGAAAAAGTTGTTTTTTTTTCTTTTTTCCCGATTAATTTTCAAACATGAACATGAAAATATTCAATATATTGAGTGCGTTTAACATGCAAATTGAGGCAGGACGGAAGTGCTGTATTTCCTTAGTGGAAAAACTGTTAGACAGGGATAGACAGAGCTAGAGGGGGAGGAAGCATAGCTGCCACTCAAGACACAACATCATTATGATTATGTTTATGGATCGTCTGGCAATCTATTCAATGTTCAATTCAATCAAATTCAATCAATTTCAATTTGGCTTAACGCTCAGACTCGTTTTTTATTGTACTTTTTTGAGAAGGATTGCTACCTGAGCTCGCATTCAGGGTACTCCTGCCATTCAGGGCACTCTATTGAATGCTCATTATTTTGCCATTTTATTATCCACACTCACATGAGAGTGTGCGTGTGTGTATGCATGTGTGCGTGCTGAAGTGTCATTGTGTTCTCCTTCCCTATCTGAGTTGAGTTTCAAGTGCATTGCACACTCGAACGCACTTTTCGAGAATTTATTGAATACTTTTGCATAGGTGAATGGATTCGCATTGTTTGTCCAAGTGCCAAAAAGGGGTGTGTCAACAGAAAGGGCAAAACGATGAGGGAGTTTGGGGGCGGGAACGGGAACGGATTCTCTCTGCTGATCAGGAAGCAAATGTCGAACAAAATGATTTCCCAGAGCCAAAGCTTTGGTAATGACCATATGACATGAAAAAGAAGAGAAAGCAAACGAATGAAAAGTAGTAGCTGAAGGGCAAAAGGACCTTTCGCCATTTTGCTTTCTGCTTTTGAGCATATGCATATTTTATGGAGCAAATGAAAAGCAAACAACACAAGTGAAAAACAGGCAAATTACAGAACAATGAAGAGTTGTAACAAGCGCATTACAAGGATATCACGACAACAACAACTATGACAACATTTGTGACCCAAAGGCATTAGTAGCCTAGGGAGAAATGCTGACAATAGACCAGAGATACAGATAGAGAGAGCAAGATAGCGACAGAAAGAGACAGCAGCAGCAGCAGCGGTAGAACAAAGAGCAAGCTGTGAAATAAAATGCGCATAATACTCGTGTGTGTAAGAATATGTGTGTTTGTGTGTGTGTGTGTGAATGTGTGTTATCAGACCAAAAAAGGACTCGACTTGCTTTTGTTTAAACAATGCTTTGTTTGACTTTCATTTGAGAGTTTCAGGTAGCTCTTTTCTACACTCACTTCTTGACCAAAACTAATCACAGTTTTTCTTTATTTTCTCTTTTATTTGCCACAGTTACGCAATGCCATCAATTGTCCTAGCTACTCGGAAATCTATTGCTCTAACAACACAACAAATGCCGGCAAGAATCTTGACCTGGCCTTCAGTAAGTGTCAACAGTGGAGCAACAAACTGAAAGTGCAGCAAACAACAACCACAGCAACCTCAACAGCTGATGAGCCTGCAGTTCAGAGTCGCACACACAAGGTCTATGACAGCATGAAGAACTTTTTGCAGCGCAAACTATTCGCGCAACCCTCGCAGCAGCGTATAACGGAGGAAGAAGCCACCAGTGACTATGATGAGGTATGTAAACAAAATGCATAAAAAAAGTAAATAACTTTTAAAACTAATCATAATTTATTACTTTAGCAGGATCTTCTCGACTCCTCGTACCAAGCGGACGCGGAGGAAGATGAGGATGAGCAACTGGTGGCCGACAGCTGCAGTTGCAGCTCCAACAGCAGCTCCAACATTGCCACGCCCAGTAGGCGTGCACACAGCAACAAGTCACCGCAGAAATCGCTGCTGTCACTTAACTGCTGGCAGAGCAGTCAACCGAGCGACTCCAGTGGCAGCGAGGAGACGCCACTGGATCAGCAGGATTCCGACGATGCTGGCATCTCCGATTGCTGTCAACTGCTGAACGAGAGCAACAGCAGCCACAGCAGCAGCAACAACAAACGACGTGGCACACCTAAGAAGCGTGCAACACAGCGTTACAACATCCAAACGGACGACGATGAGGATGAGGAGCAGGAGCTGCTGCACTGCGCCTGGTACCAACCACGCATCACAGCCAAGGCGGCACAGGAGCACCTGCAGCTGGCAACACCTGGGAGCTTTCTCCTACGCCGCAGCACACCGCGCACCTTCGAGCTCTGCCTTCGCCTCGACCACAAGGTGAAGTCTTATGCGGTGCACTGCAGTCGCAGTGAGATGTACAGCCTCAAGGGGGCCAAGAAACAGTTCAGCACACTGAAAGCCCTCATCACACATCACTCGGTGATGGCAGAGCAGCTGCCGGTGACACTGGATATGCCCAGGGAACGGGATTTGGTCAAATCAGCCGCAGTGCGTTATGCGGATGACTTTGAGCCACTTGAGTCGCTTCAACTGCTGGGCATTCTAAAGAGTCTGCAGGCCAAGAACTTTGAGGCCTAGAAATGGAGCTAGGGATGAGTTAGGGAAGGGGGGAATTTATCGAACTGCAAAGGGAACGATAGGTGAAAATATTATACTAAGTTATATTCTTTCGACCAGAGTCTTGTGATATAGTTTACGAAAGATACGACCAGATATTCAGGTCAGATATTGAGGTCCTTAGCTCTTAAGTAATTTTTATTGAAATTGAATTGTGTTTATGCTTAAGTTTCTTTCTATTGTACAGTCGAATAATTTGTGAGTTATGGAATAAATATTTTGAACAATGCAATTCTGCAAATACAACCCTCGAGTGTTATTTCAATTGAGAGCTGGCAAACCACGCCCCTGCTATAACTGGCTTCCCCTGTCCCAGCATCTGCCCCAACCCCTGTGGCTGCATTAATTCCCAAGTCCCTTGAGCAGGAGCTGGGACTGTGTGCAGCATTCTGGAGGGTTAACCTGGCCTGACTATGCTTCACTTACATGTGATTAGCGTTTCAAGTGTCTCTCATTAATTTTTCAAGTGCGGTTCACAGCGCACTTCAGACAATTTGTTTAGCAACATGTTGCTAACGACTCTGGCAACATTTTAGCATGTTTCTAAACAAATTCTCGAACACAGCCAATCAGTTGTTTAAATACCTAAAAACACTTAATAGACTTTGTTATTGTTTAAAAAACAGTTTAAAAAATAGTAGCATAAAATAATACACACACAGGGAAATTCGAAACGAATATAGTGTAGCATACTTTTAGTTGCTGCCGTTATATATTATAAGCGAACGGACAAAAGTATACTGTACAAACGATTTTGAAACTAATTAATTTGCAGCCACAAAGTATGCACTAACTATTATTTGATTTTGCGGCTAACAGAGTTTCCAGAATTTATTAGGCAACAATGATTGGCTTGTGGAAGTGAAAAACGGTCTAAAGAGTCCCAAAATATTTCAAATCAAAATTAAATTATTTTACATAGAAGAAGAAGTGTTGAACATAAACGAAGAAAAAGTACAATTTGTATTTGTTCACTTCTCGTTTAGTTTGAATCGTAGTAAACAGTAACTTTCGCTTCAGAATTAACTGATTAAATTAAGATGCCCAATTTAAAATTATATTTTCGTAAAACTTTGGAGAAAATTTCTGGTTCATCAATTCGTGTGAGCATTTTCAGTTGGCCTGTATTTCATTTGCTTGTGCAAACCATTTGCACCGGATTGTTTATAATGAAATGATATGATGGAAATCAAATTCAATTTGTTTTTATTATGCCTCATCGGTCTCTGTGTAAGTTGGTGCCATTAACATCCGAGAAAACTTAAGCAAATAGATATTGATTTAAATTTTAGAGCACCACAATGGCTTCAAGAGAAACTGTGACAAAGGAGGATGGTACAGTGGTCTATAAATTTGTTGATCGCGATGGCATGGCCTGGGAATATGAGCAGAAAATGCTTAAATTAGATGGTAGTCTAACGCCTTCTAAAGTGATGGTCTTCAATGGACCCTGGACGCCCGAGACGAGGTCTGGAAATGTGCACAATTCACCAGTCGATGTTATGTTATTCGTTCTATCAATTGGTGCTCTCACAATTGTCAATTCATCAATTCAATTCATTGGTCTCAACCTATACGCTCATCTCTTTGGACATGCAAGTCATTAGACATTCAAACATTTTCCCTGTTTTGGTCAACTCTCTATTGGGTAATGTAATTTTAATTCAAATGTTAACTTTATTCTAAAAAGCGAAACCAAAGTAAACGAGTCCAGCAAAAAAGCAAACATTTTCTCTTTCACTAATGAACCGCTTTTCATATGCACCTGCATTTATTTCATTTGCAAATTTCCCTACACACAAACACACACTCACACACACACACACTCTGGTTTCCAAAGGACACGCTTTTCACTTAACTTCTGTTTGTTTAGCTCTTCATCACTGACAGACTGTGACACATGCAGCAGACACCACTGTCAGCAAGGATACATGCAAGGACACAAATATTCGCTCTCATTTTCATTTGTTTATTGCGCACTAATTATGAAAATTATGCAGATTTAATTGCAATTGAAGCAGCATTTTACCGCATATAATTAAGAGCTCATGTCAATGCTTCAGACAAGATAATCACAAAAGTGTAAATATATTTATATGCATAAAATATATAAATTGTTTGCAAAGATCATTAATAACCAAGGATTAACATGGCCATTAATACTCAAAATAAAGCAATCGTTAAGAGTTGAAATAAATAAATAGTCAAATTTAATATCTCTTTTGAGTGTTATCCATCTACGCTGAATTTAATTATCCTAAAAGTCCATAGATTTAATTGCTAATCTTATGCTAAATCAACGCCAACTTAAAGTGCTTCATAAAATATATTTACACAAGTTTATTTGCCTCTTAAGCTTCAACTATTTTAAGTAAATAAATTTTAGTGCATTTAAAACAAATTCTAACAATTTAAATGTTTGAAAATTAACACAAAATCAGTGACTGTCGGTAGCAGAAAGTTGTTGGCATCGATGTGAAACGAGTTTTTGGCTTTTTGACTAATTAGAAAAACAGTTTTTCTAATTGAATGCACTCGGAAAAGAAGCCTAGAACACACACACACATGTAGGTACACACATTTGTGGCAATGCCACGCCCACTTCAGGCCTAGTCATGTGCATCAAAATCAATAAACGTGACTATTGAGATGCAACGACAGCAACGACGACGACGATGACTACGGTGGGCAATACAATCAGGTAATACACACACACACATACACACCTATACACACAGGCCAACTGATGTCAGGCATTCACCTGTAGCTGCCAGGCTCACCAATACAAAAGGGGTCGACTGAGGGGAGAGGGGAGCTGCAACTACAGCAAGCACTGCAGCAATGAATGACGTTTGCCATGCTGTTGACGGGATTATCTGCTGTTTATATGCGATTTATTTGCCCAAAAGAGTGAGTAAGAAGTGCGAGGGAGTGAAAGGGAGAGAACTGTGCTGTGTCAGTGTACTGTGGAGCAATTGCTACTGTCTGTGGGCAAATTGGTTGCCATGACGCCCGCCATTGGCTTTGTTTTGGATTGTGTGTGGCCGAAGTGGAAGCCTGGCAATTGCATAAATGTTGTGCCTTTTAATTAGCACAAACACACAGAAAAACACACAGAGTCACATACATATTCAGGCCGGAATTCACTCAGATTTGCACATCCTTTCGATTATCTGCTGTGTCTAATTAGACGCATAAGCCGCGTTGCATTTGCCATTTAAGCCGCTTTAAAGCCATCGCCATCGAGCGCTTCTACTGCCAACCAATAGTAAAAATGACGATGATGATGAAATATATACTGCTACACAATGTTGCAGGAACAGTGAGAAAATGCAATCAATTGCGAAACGTAATGCAATAAGGGAAACTAACGAAGGGCAAACGAGGACCAAGGATCGACCACAAACTTTTGCAGCGTGCCCGGAAATTATGTGCCACTCGAGTGTCCAACGAGGCGTCAAGCAAGGAGCTGCAAGTATGATGTAAGAAAGTGCACAGATGATGTGATGTGGTAAGTAGGAGTGGATGGTGGTGGTAAGAAATTGTGTCAGCAGTGTGGCAGCAGCTGCCAACTTATTAAGCTGATCAACAACACACGCACAAGGATGGATAACCACCAAACTGACTCGGATTCTTGCTGTGGCTCTGACTGACTAACAGACTTATCCTTGTTACTCACTTGGCCAGCACTAAGTGGTGGCAACATGCACGCTCTGACCTCACCCATTGGAGCACGGAATGCAGCTGTAGCGGCAGTAAGAGCGAAGCAGCGCCTGAAAGTATGCAACAAGTAGTGAAAAGTGCACTCAATTGTTTGCAACAGAGAAGAATGAGTTGTGGGAATTGTGACTACCCTGCGGTATATATTTTATATCAAATAAAGAACGGATAAAAATCAGAATGAATCAGTTGGCATTTAGCCAGAGAATTGCATATACTTTCAGTGCTATCAAAGCCCCAGCAAGTGGGTCATCAGAGCGGAAGAAACAACAGCCGAAGGTAGATGAAGCAGAAACTGATAAAATCCAGTTAAAGTATGCAAAAAAAAAATGAGATAATAGGGATTGTCAGACTTAAGCCGCAGCTTAAACTATTATGGGCGCTTAAATGGCATAAAAAAGCTGAAAAATATAGATAAAATTTAATACATTTTAAACTCGGTTTTAAAAGATTTTCTGTATGTCAAATCCTCTTTAAATATTTGCTACTAATAATACTTTTATTTAACTCAACTAACGTTTAATTATTATTAATGAGAAGTCCCACTTTTAATTAAAATTAATTGATACAAACATATTCATTTAACGATTTCCTTTTTGCTTAAATTTAAACGCAAATATTCTAACTTCCGCTCACGTTTTCGCTCCTTACATATTAATTTTCCGTTTCTGTTTATAATAAATCAAAAAAACAAGCAACACATAGGTAAAAGTGTTTTTTGCTTTGCAAACTTTCAGCTTTTAATGTCGTTAATTAATCGATATATAATCCCTTTCCTCTGTCCAATACCTAAACCTAAAAACCTCAGAGCCAGACAAGCAATTAGAAAAATCGTAGAAATAGCAACCGAAGGCAACAGCAGCAACAATAGCAACTGCCAGGCAGCCCCAAAGGCAAAGAAGAAGAAGAAGCAGAAGCAGAGGAAGAGCAACAACAACAACAAGAACAACTAACACACATGACAGAGGGGAACTGTTGTTACTGTCTCCTCCCTGATCCCTGTCCAGTGTGCTCTTATATGATTTACAGTCTCAAATACATGGCACAACAGCTCTGAAAAGCCGTCGGCAAAAGTTAAGAAATGAAATTTCAAGAAAATTGCACACACAAAACAACAGGAAGCCGACAACAACAACGATTGGGATGAACGGGAAAATATTGTAAAACTCTGGCTATAAAGTAAATACACGATACATATCGGCAGTGGCAGTGGCAGTGGCAGACGGGAGTTGGCAAACAATACAGCCAGGGCAAAAAAGAAGTGAAAAAGCCAACACAAAAGTCGTTATCTTAATTACTTTTATAGCTTCGATTTGGGGCGAGAACAACAGCAACAACAACAACAGCAAAAGCAGCAAAAACATGACAACAATAGCAACTACAAATAAGATAGAATATCTTGTTTAGTAGCTGAGTGTAGTTTGAGCACTTTAAGTAGCAAATTTAAAGCTAGTCACTTGTTAAGGGGTGGGAAAGGAGAGTAGAGAACTTTACGCTGCTTTCTGCTGCCTCATTAACGAGTCTTTGCCATAGAGAAAGGAGAAAAGAGAAAAGAAAATCTCTGCATATTTTCGCAGTTCATTATGACACATTTCTTGCAGCTTTCATCAAGTGTTAACCTCATGTGTATGTGTGTGTATGTGTGTGTGTGAGTGGGTGTGTGTGGGTGTGTGTGGGTGTGTGTTTGCCGAGTTAACACACCAGTTAATGAACTGCTCAACACACAGTCCCATACACCCTCACCCGGGAGCACATTCAGGTTACTGGGGCTCGTCCTTGAGCCTGATCATAGATATTTAATGAGCAAGAAGCCTATGCAATATTACACACATACATAACGTATATATAGCATATATGTGCATACATATTTAATTTAACAGCTAAATTCAAGCTTTAAACAAGCACTTAATTAACATTGCGTATACGACAAGTGAGCCGTGATCAACTCTAGTGCTGAATCAATTTCCCTGGTGTCCGGAAGTCCTTTAGCGGATATGAAAGACGACTGCCTGTGGCGACAACAAAAACAACCGCAAACAACAGCGAATTGAACAACCACAAAGGCAACAACAACAACAAAAGGAATAACAACTGTAGGGCTCTTCCAAGAGTTGAAATTATTTTGGCATTTGGCATTGCCGCAAATATTTTTCGGCGTTAAGAAGCCAACATCAATAAATTGTTGACAACTTGAAAGCAAGCAAGGTGGAGTGGGCGTGGCAGCAGCACAGGCAAACAGTCAGGCAGGCAGGCAGGCAGGAAGTCTGGAGTATGGGAAATTCTGATGGCACTTCGTTTATTGAAGTGCGCTAAAAGTTTTTAGTCACCCTCGTTGCTTGTTAATATTGAGACGCGCATTATTTATGGCAAACTTTTAGCAACACTTTGGATTGATGGGCGTGCCACGCAAAGGGGGTGGGAAGCGGACAACGTCTGTATAGTTTGGCTGAGGCAACTTTTAACGAGTTGGCGACTCACTCGGGGCCTGCATTTTGTTGAGAGTTTGCTACAAATGTTTACACCTAGGCACTGCAATTTTCTCGCTTAGTTTTACATCAAATGCTTGCGAAAAAGTTGCAAGCTGCTTAACTCGTTGTAGCAGCAGTGGAAAAACGACAAACAAAAACATAAAATAAAAGTTGCTACAACTTGACAATCATACGCAACGTTGCCCACTTTCTGCAAGTGGCTTTAACTGACTTTTTGCTGTTCTCCTCTGTCTGTCTTCCGACAGCTTTAAACAAGTTGTTTGTCGTTTCTATGGCAGCTTAACAATCAACACAATCAGCAACAACATCTTCCCACTGTCAGGCACAACAAGAAGCCATAAGCATTTCATTATTAGAACACAAAAATGTTGAAAATTTCATTAAATGGCTGCGTTGTGTAAGCAAAGAACTCTCCAGACTCTGGACACTGAACTCTAAAACAAACTAAAAGCAAGTTGGAGTAATAATAGCCTTTTCTAGCTGGTAGTTGTATACACTTTACACTGGAAAACTATGCACCTAAAGGAAGCAAGCCAAATATTAGCCAAATTTGACTAAAAATATATCTTAAATTTAATAATTTGGTCGTTCTAAACTGAATTCATATAATTTGTAGATAGATATTAAATAAAAAACTAAACTTAATACATATTCCCCCTAACGAATCGAACCAGCAGCACTTCTCCTTATAGAGTACGTATACGCAACATTTTAGTATTTATATGTCAACAACTAAGCGCCAGCAGCTAGTTCGGCCAACAAGTGGCAACCACAGCCAACAACAAAAATCTAAGCAACCGCATGCAAATTCATAAAAACGTTTAAAAACACGCAAAAAGTGGATAAACAGCAAACCCCATAAACACACCCCGAATGCCCCGGAACTGACCAACCGAAACCCCAAACACGAAATTCCCAGACAAACCAGAACCAAGCCGAAGCAAGGAGTCAAGGGTGCGAGGACCAAGGACCATGACTGCACTCATAATGAGGGTTTGAGCCACTGAATGCGCTCCCAGTGCCATGAGTTGAGTGGAATGGGCTAGGAAGGAATTGGATGGAATGGGATTCATGCTTATTTGCGGTGCTGGTCAGCGGCAAACATTGCAATTTCATTTAATAACAAAATATTTGGACAGCAGCAAGCATTGAGGCGTCTGCCAAGAGACTGACACAGAGGCAGTCAGAGAGAGAGAAAGAGAGAGGGGAGTAGAAAGAGAAAATTCTAGAGCGAGTTGGAGCAAATTATTACGTCTTTATGCAGAAATTATTTATGATTGGGATTGTCTAGACTTCATGGCGGGCACACACAATGCACCGGAATTCCGCGACGCCCAAGCAAAACCTTACAATGTTTTTTGGTTATAATTTATGTGCTGATTGCTCATACGCCACGTGTGCTAGTCTACTTTAAAGATGGTTAAATGCCGCTTAGCATGAATTAGAGACAAAAGCTGAAGGGATTAATTTGTTCAACTTCGTTATAAGAACTTGTTTTATTCATTTTAGTTAAAGCAAAAGTTTTGCTACTACCAGTTCTTCAATAGTTGAAACAAAGTAGGTCATAACTTCAGCAGGAGAAAAACGAAAAGTGGAAAGAAATCAAGCAAAAGTTGTGCAAAAGTTAAAGTTTTTCAGAGCTAATTTAAATAACTAGCTATGAAGTAGATAAGCTGATAAGCTAAATATGCTGGCAAAGTAATATAAATTTTATGTTTAACTTATGAAAAAAAAGGGAAATGTTTTTGAAACAAAACTCCCCTTTCGATGTCAAAGTTCGTTGTGATTGAAATCACACAAAAGTTGCCGGTTAAAGCTGGATTTGTGGCAGTCACTGATTAAACAGCAGCAGCCAATTGGCAGTGTGTACGTAAAAAAAAGAATGGCATAAAAAACAGGCCTGTAAATTGCATTGGGAGAATTTAATTAACGTCGCATTGAATTTTAATCAAGTTCATTCAACAGCGACAACGACAACGACAACGACAGCGACAACGTGACATTATTTGCATGCGAAATTAACCCGTGACAGGCAGAATGAGTAACAACATGGTTATGGACGCTAGGTGGCGTTGGTGTTGTCGCAGGCGACAGGTGGCGCCCTTTGGCAAACATGACACGACACGTTTACCAGCAGTTTTTGGTAGGAGTAACGTGTTTTTTCCACACATATATAAGCGTGTATCACTCGGTTTATCATTATATCAATAGACAGACATTTCTGATTTCGATAGGATAAAAGTCCGATGGGAAGATTTGTTGTACTACCAATTAAAGTAGAGGGCTTTAAAAATGGTTTATCTGCTGGTAGAAATCCTACTAAAATACGAAATCACAAAACATTTGGCAAACAATTCAATTGCAATGGGCAAATACCAAGGATATGCAATGGCACATCCTTTGGCCAGAACGGCAATTTGTAGTTTTGGCAACAATTACGGCCAAAATATGCAAACAAATTTTGCAACAATGCCGGAGAGAGAACATAGAACATAGTTCTATGTCTGTCTGGCATTCAAAAACACAACGTGCAACGTGCAACATAGAACATGCAACCTGCTGGTTGCTAGTTACTGGATGTTGGTTCCCTCTGTAATTCTGTTGATTATTACACGCTGCCTGTTTTGCTCCTTCCCACTTCACTGACTCACTTTTAATTGAAATATGATTTGCCGTCTAACATTGATTGAAAGCAAAGAACAGATGTTGCATATTCCAATAGCTGATGCCACAACATTTGATCTCTGGTTTGTGGCAAACAGGCAACAACTGCAAAGTGCAAATACATGACACGTCTGTTTAGATCTCCTACGGCTGTAACCATTTTTCGGTGAAAAACTAGACGAAAACTAACTTTATTCATATGCCAGTCACATAAAACTACACACACACACACACACAAAGCTGTCATGTTTCAGTTCACAAAAAAAAATGGAGGGCGTTGACAATGCCATCCAAGCACTAGACATTTCCTGCCATAGTGCTCGAAAAGTCACAAAGTTTTGTGCAATATGCAAAAATGGTCGAGGCGAAATATGCAAATTTTCTATGGCTCGGGGAAAACTGAGAAACGCCGCACAAAATGAATGCCAATAATTTTTGAACAACTGTTGGACGACGTACAAAAACCACTTGAAAACCAAATTTTGAAATGAACTGAACATGGAAATTTCGAATAGTACACAGAAACGGAGAAAAGAGGAAGCTAAAAGGACATGAGTTATGGCAAAGTTTTTGCGCTGTTTGCCAAATTTAATTAAGTTGTAGAAACTTAATTGGCCTTGTGGCTTAAATAAGTTAATCTGCGATAGCAACTAAATGGAAAATGTAGCAAAATATTGATTAGAGCAGTGAAAGCATGAAAGAAAATTCTGAGGAGTAAAAACGTAGAGTAGAAAAGCAGATCTGTAAAATTAGTAAGTGTTGCAGAAAGTACTAAAAATATTTAAACCTGCTTGATCTTAACATATTTCAACTATAAATTTATTTAATTTTATTTTAACATGTTCTTTAGGACTCATTAATTTTTTTATTTATACATTCCTGTGACTTCCTGCCTTCAGTTTTGACTCCAACTAGGGTATACATAATATGAAGTTATTAAATTTGCCATTAAAACTAGAATTTCTAAACTTCTTTAGTCTCCGACTCCCTGCACTTCCACCTCTTCCCCTTCTCCTTCTTCTTTCAACCTGCTGCTGGTCACTCAACAAGTGTTTGCTTCAATTTCACTTCATCTTTGGCACAACCTTGAGCTGGCAGTCCAGTTAAACGCTTGACACATGACCATCATCATTTAGCACAAAGCTCGAAGCCTTTTAAATTTGAGCTTGAAACCATTTCAAATCACGCACTTCACGTCAGATACATTGCCCCCTCCTCTCCTACTCACTCCTCCTCCCTTTTCCCACTGCTGTCGGACCACATTTCACAGAGACAACAACATCGAGTCTCCCCTGCAACTACAACACCAGCAGCCGCCCATCTAGTGGGCGTGTCAATGGCTCATTGCTGCATTTACGTAGACCATTGCATTTGGACATTTACGATGGGGCTAACGATGTGCAGCAATTTCTGTGTTTCCCCCATTTCCCCTCTCACCCCGCCGAATGCATCTCCAGTCTACCCTGAGGGCAACCAAAATGCACTTTTCGGGCCACAACTAATTTTATGGCCAGAGTTCTTTGTATGCGTCGGTTTTAATGGTCGTCGATCTGTGGAGTGATTCCTCTTAACTCATAATTGCCCGCATAGTCAAGCTCTTGTGGTCGTCCAACGTCTTGGCCATTATGACAATTGGCAACTTACCAATACCACCAACAACACATACCACCAAAGAAAGCTGCAAAAACAAGACCAAAAGACAAACAAAGACATTCAAAATTGTTGGCAGTGGAAAATGAAACGCGAGAACAATTAAATGACAATCCGTTTAATGACCAGATGGAAGGGGAGGAGAGGGGACGCGACGCGACGACCATTTCGTTGTCATTGTCTTAATGGCCAAATTATTGTCACTTTGAAGTCGGCGCCATTAAATTAGCCCAAGGAGTCAGAACGCTTCTTGCATTTTATGGCCAAAGTCCAACAAATTTCATTTGTAGTTGAAAACTTTTCGCATTCGCTAAATTTATTGTAATTTTCATATATCAAGCAAAGCTTTAACATTATATAACATAATATTTTGATCATTTGTCAAACACTCGACGCGTCATGGAATTCCCAAAGGGCCCAAAACAATGGCCAGTTTCCATTCAGAGTTTGGCTTATAAAATGCCAGAGAACAACAACAGAGCTTATTTTTGCTACACTGTGCAACACAAAAAGGATTATTTCTTTAAAAATCATTAAAATATTTTTTAAGTTTAAGCTTTAAAACTTTTTTTTAACTTTATAGAAATTTTTAATGAAAAACTTTTTTTTTGCCCTTTAACTTTGTTGCCTAGTGTAACTGTCAGTCTGTGCAGTGTATTTTGCATAACAATTTGACATTAATTGATAAATCGATTTATGACGCCCTCTAGCGTTGACTTTTCGCTTTATATACGGTTCACTGCGCTCCGTTAATTTCTGTTTAAAGTTATACTAATATTATTTTATCAGTCGCCATTTAAGTTAACAAAACTGTTCAAATTCGATTTAGCGGACAATAATTTAATTTCATTCCAAAATTTCAATTAGTCTGTGTTATTTTATTAGCCAGTTTAGTTGGCTATTCAGTTTAGGCCAACTAATGAGTATATTTTAATTATGCTGGCTAATAAAGTATTTAAATGGAAAGGGAAATAACTGTTTATTAATAATGGCGTAATAAACTTTGATTAAGTTTATTGCAGTAAATTAGCAATTTTAGTTTTCAGTGAATAACATTTGATTTAATTTTTAAACTTGATTTGTTGTAAATAAAGTTGTTGTTAACAAATATAAACATTAATTAATATTTAATCAATAAAAAAATTTTCATTAAATTAAATGTATGCTTCTATAACAAAATAATTTATTTTTACTTACAAAAAAATTTTTTTAATACTCTAAATAATTTAAAAAATTTAATTTAATTATTTCATAAAATAATAAAATAATTTAAAATTAATTTAAAACGATTTTTGTTAACATTCTACTTAAATATTTTATTAAAAAAATATTTCTAAA
Source organism: Drosophila cardini (assembly GCA_018903735.1). Taxonomy (NCBI): domain Eukaryota; kingdom Metazoa; phylum Arthropoda; class Insecta; order Diptera; family Drosophilidae; genus Drosophila; species Drosophila cardini. Next base: position 2,699,559 of record JAEIGM010000004.1, read on the forward strand.
AACTATAAACTTATTTTAAATCAAATCTAATTTAATTGAAATATAGTTGTGCTATATTTAAACATTTAAATTAGTTAATTACTCTATTAGCCTCATGTGTCATCCACTGAAGTGCGCATAAATAAAACCAAATAATTGCAAACAAGTCATAATTGAATAAATTTATAACTTAAATAAATAAATTTAAACTGTGTAGCTAATCGATTAGACTAAGATAACAACGCGACTGATAAAGTGCCATATAAAACAGGTCAACGACAATGCTCCGATATGGAACTGACCCTAAAGTAATCTTATCGGAAGAGTTTATTACTGCAGAAAAGAGAGCTGAATATTTGGTAGAACTCTTAATGGGTATATAAGACCATTGGGGAGTTCAGTAAACAAACAGTTTAATTTAAACAATCAAAATGAAATTGCTAATCGTTCTTGCTTTGGCCGTGACAGCCTCGGCTCTTCCCAGTAGTAACTTGATGTCCCGCAACCGAGTTGTACCCGTTGTTGATGGCATACAGGGTCGCATCGTCAATGGAGCCAACGCTGCAGTCGGCCAAATTCCCTACCAGGTTGGTTTAGAACTGGTCCTCATCAATTTAGCCTCTGGCTGGTGCGGAGGAGTTTTGATCTCAAGGACTCGAGTCTTAACCGCTGCCCATTGTATCGATAAGTAAGTATGACGTAGTCAAGATGTACTGAATTAATCCTACTTAAATCACTGTTTATAGATTGTTTTTTGCAAAAGTCTATTTGGGCGCTACGGTTCGTACCTCTCCGGAAGCAACTCGTACAGTCTTTTTTTTCGACACTGTCGTACATTCTGGCTGGGACAGTAACAACTTGGTCAACGATATTGGTATCATGAAGTTTGCTCCTGTCACATTATCTCCACGGATTCAGCCCGTTGCATTGCCCCTCAATGCCAACAACAACTATGCCGGGGAAACTGGCATTACTTCTGGTTGGGGTCGCACATCGGACAATTCGGACCTTGCCATCGATTTGAAGTATGCTGACCTCACAGTGATGACTAACGACGACTGTAAGAACATTTACGGCAACATCATTCAAAATTCACACGTGTGCATAGTTTCAACGGAGGGAAAAAGTCCCTGTAATGGTGACTCGGGTGGTCCATTAGTTCGGGCAATTAACAACGAACTGATTGGTCTGACCTCTTTTGGTACTATTGCCGGCTGCGAAGTGGGTATTCCAGCAGTGTACACCCGTGTGACCAGCTTCCTAGATTGGATCGCCAATAACGACTAGTCCTAAAGTTGGTACAACTAAATTTTGATTCAAAGCTAAGAAATCTGTATTAATTTAAAGAACTCATGTTATAAAACTCACTAAACGACAATCAAATTATGTTAATACAAATAAAAACGATTTAATATCATATGCAAAATGTGACAGAGTTTATTTAAACATTAACAACAGATTCCAGTAACCCCCAAATGGGGGGAAAACAAGCTGAAAATGAGGGTCGGAATAAGGCAAACAGGCAAATACGAGTGAGTATCTTTGCTGGTAGCATTTCAAACTTGGCTAACAATCTCAGTTAAGACCAAGAAGATACACATAACGCACGCATAGACACACAGCACACAGAGCACACACACACACACACACACTCACAGGGCACACACACACAGACAGACGTAGAGGAAAAGCATTTTTAATTTGCGTATTTTAGTCACGTTCAGGTAAATCTCAATTGAATCGAATGTGACACCGGATGTGAAAATTGTGCACATTTTCCAAGCATTTAACAGCATACAGCAAGAAAGCAAGAGAGATGGAAAGAGACAGCAAGACCCCCTCTCCCCCCGAGAGAGAGAGAGAGAGAGAGAGAGAGAGAGAGGTAGATAGTTGGCTGGTTGTTGTTGCAGTTGTCATCGACGCGATGTTAGCTTGTAATTGTTGCTGCTGGAAAGCAAAGCAAAGCACGAGACACAAACAAAGATCGCATCACTAAACATGCTGCAAATGTACAGCAGCCAAAGGAAAACACGTAGTCCCATGTTGTATCTCATGCAGAGATGGCCAACAGTCGAACCAGGCTATAACTCCTACTTCGTTTTGCTACAACAACGTTTCGAGTGTGTAAGTGTGTGTGTGTGTGTCTGACTCTGAGTGTGTGTTTGTGCTACATTTCCACACCTTTCTTGCCACTGATGACGGCTACTTTGTGTGTATGTGTGTGTGTGTGAATTGAACTGTTAGAAAGGTGAGTTGTTGGCATAAATAGAAAATTCTGCTTTCCTTTCAAAGGATAACAAATCTAAACGCTCTGCATTTGTGCAGACTTTTCCTTTGATGTTCGTGGCATTTGCAAATATTGATACAGCACATTAACAGCTACTAAACATGTATCTTTTGTTGTCCATTGTCGGTTGAATTTACACGCTAAAAGTGGGTTATTGATGCCTTACTTTATGTGTATTTATATAGTTTTAAGCCGAACTCATACATCAAATTGCTGCTCCGTTCGGTTTTGTGCTGTTCAACACGTAATTACATTTTTATTTATTGAATTTTCGCTGGAAAACAACAGCAGGAGCTGCAGGAACAGCTACAACAAGGGCAACTTACAATTTTGTCGGTGCCCAAAAATTGTTTAGCGACAAATTGTCACAGACGCTGACGTGCTCGGCTCATGTTGTCGTCGGTCTTTTTATTCACATCCACATGCACATCCTCAAACGACTAACCAACCGACTGACAGGCTGACTGAAAGACTGACTAACTGACTGACTAACTGTCTGTCCTGACTGCCTGACTGCCTGACTGTGCTGACATGATGCGTTGCTGTTGCTACCACAAAATATTCCACAAAAGTCAACAGCGACTGAGCTGCAAAATGAGGTCAACCATGAAAATTGCACCAGCGGCAGCAGCAATTTCTCATTTTGAGTTTAGCAGCCAAACAAAATCCCCAAAAACAGAGCCAACAACAACAACTGCAGAAAAAAAGGTAATAAAAAAGGAAGAATTTCGCGATGCGGTCCACTGCCAACAACAACAACAACAAAGCTGTGTTGCTGTTGTTGCTTGTTCCTGCGGTCGATCGGTTGTTGCTGCTGTTGTTGTTGTTGCTGGTGTCATGTCGTTCATCAGCGTAACAATTTTTATTGCCCAGCGACCGCAACATTGTTGTCGATAAAATTTTAATTCACATTGCCAATTTTTATACTTACATATATTTCTTAGCCAAGTTAGCAGCAGTTAAAACTGAAATGAAAATTAAAAATTTTAAAATTTAAACAAAAATTCATTTTACTTAATAAATTTAATTAATTTAATTTAATCTAACGAAAGTTACCCTTTAAGGCTCTTTAATTACAGCGCATTTGGCAGTCGTTATAACTCCAGTTTTAGCGGAATTTTTGCATGTTTCCCTTTTTGGAATAACTCGACCGCCAAATTGATTTATAGCGTTCGAACATGTTGCGAACTCCCCAAAAGAAATTACGTGTATATGAAGAATGGGGAGTGAGGAGTAGCCGAGCACGTCCCCAATTATAAATGCAACTAATTGTGCGCTGCAAATGTTGCATGAAAGCGTTGCAAATTCATAATAACATGGCAGGCAAATGTTGTGCTAAATTGACAACATTAGCGGCACTGCCAGACAGCAACAACACTTGACAGTGTGGCAGCAGCAGCAGTATCACTGGCAGCAGCAACACTAGCAACACTGGCCGCAACAACAACAGAGGCAACATTAAATGTAACAAGCATTCAGAGAATCTATGGGTTGCATTTATCATGGGGCATGCAGCATGTTGCAATGTCTGCCGGCTACCGTTTTCAGACTGCACGCTTTTGACCTGCGCCGGCGCGCGTGCCACAACAGCAACACCAACAACAACAGCAACACCAGCAACACCAACAACGACAACAAACAGACAATGGCAACACGAATTGTGGCCAAGTTGAACTTGTTGCCTGATCTTTGATCTTATCTTGGCCGCCAGGCAAAAGTGTTAACTGAAACTGTATACACATCTCTTCCCCCCTCTCTCTCCCTTTCACCCTTTTCCCTGCCTCGCTTCGACTGCCGCTTGATTAATTGAAATTTCACTTTTTTGTGCCGCAATCTTCATTTATTTTGTGGCACTTTAATTTATGCCTTCCCCAAAAAAGAAAAAAAAACAAAAGCTCACGCCTCAAACATGTTGCAAGTGCCACTTAGGGGCGCTTTTGTTGTCGCTTTTAAGGCGAATACTGGGCACGCCCCCTTGGGCATTTTGTGTCCCATTTCACAGCAAGCAATTAGGACAATCTCAGAAATAAGTTGCACCCTCAGCTGTCAACCGACTGCGTTTCATGTGGCAAGCAAATGTCAATTACACATGCAAATTGCCAAAAACAACTTCTAGGCACATATAAACCATAAGTCAACTGACTGTTTGTGTTGGCCAAAAAAGAGAAGAGGAGAGAGAAAGGGAGAGAGGGAGAGAGAAATGAAATCAAGTCTCAGTTGCATCTGTAAATGATTTCCTGAAGGCATTTGTGGTCTGACTCTCGAGCGTTCATCAGCAGCTCAGTCAGTCACAGGGAACTTGGGCGGCATCATTAATTTTGGCCATTATTTGCAGACTGATGGACATGCCAAAAAAAACAACAAAGGGGAAAAATGTATATTAAAATAAATCTAAGAGTTAAGTTATATTTAAAGCCATTTGTATCTTTTACTCGTGTGCGGGTCAACGATTTCTTGGGTTTGTTCTTTCTCTTAGTTTACTTTCGTCACTAGTCAAATAACTGAAACTTTTCAGCTAATCTATGGGACTTCCTAGCTAAAACAAGCTAACTTAAAGTCAAAACTCGGTTTAAGAATTTAGGAAAACAACTTAAAACAATTTAGCTTAAAATTCATTGAAATGATATCCCGTTTTTTGTCAACTCTTCAACTCTTTCTAGTTTCGCTTTGACAACTCAGCAACATTTTGATGCCCGTTGGCAGCAACAACATTCCAGCAATGTGCAACATAGCGTTGTAGCCATGTCGCTAGCTGCTGCTAGCGTCGACGCGGCGACAAAAAACTCGCTGCCAATTGATGCGGCGCACAGCAAAGTGCTGCACGTGGTTGTCAGCAATAAGAGCAACAGTCACAGCAGCAGCAACAGTAGTAGCAGCGGCAGCAGCAGCACCAGCAACTCTAGTAGCAGCAACAGCAGTAGTAACTGTGCGGCAGCTGGCAACGTGTGGCACGTAAAACCGCGTGGCAGCAACGACAACGCTTCGTATGAGCGAGTTCGGCTTCTGTCTGCACTTCGTGTGAATGTGATTCTGCTTGAGCTAAAGATGTTGCTGCTGCTGCTGCTGTTGCGGACACTCGCTGCTAAGAAACTGCAAACAATTGTCATGTGTTTCGCGGGCAGTGAAAATATTGCTAAAAATTGGCATTTGGGTTAAGTGAGTGACTCCCTGAGTTGCTTTAAAGCCTTGGCTTAAACTCACTCGTGTGGAAAACTGTATGCTTTTCCGTATAAAAAGTCCAACTGGGTACTTTTTCAACATTTTTCAATCATTTGATGCAAAATTCAAACGCTTATCAGTCAACGCTTTTGCGTCTTGTCATAAATTATGCGCAGTGCACCCACACTCAACGCAACTGAAAAACTTACACTCACACTTAAAAGTATACACATTTGAAGCTAGGTAACACTCACGCGTCGTCTACTCGATAACTCATCCCTCATACAAGTCACGCCGTCTGCGGTCTCTCGACATGTTACGCTTGCCTGCCAAGAGTTCTAGCTAACAGCGGGAAAAGCTGTGAAACTGAAAACTAAGAACCGCCTTGCATTTCCTGTCTCCCACTTTGGGCCATTCCCATCCCTTGACACCACCTACTTGCTGCTGCCTCCCACCAATCGCATTGCAAATCATTTTGAAATGCAGCCACGCACGCAAAAAATGAGCTCGTTTGAAATCCAAACATTTTAGCTGCCTTCTTGCTACGTTTACCCAACACAAGCTGCCGCTCCCTGTCCCTCTACCTCTTCCTCTATCCCTCACTTTCTCTCCTTGGTCTCTGCTATTTATTCATTGGTGCGTGTTGCCAAATGCCAAACATTTTTAGATGCGACTGCGAACGATGCTTGTAAATACTTTGGAGTTGTGCAAAAGTGGAAAAAGATTTGCTGTCGCAGCTGTTTTAGCTGCTGCTGTCGCAGTTCCTGCTGTTGTTGTTGTTGCTATTTGGTATTTACGAGAGAATTTGCTTTGACTTGATTTCAGCATCCAGAGACAAGCACTTTGGGCGGCCTCAAGCCCGCTCTGTTGCAATACATTTTTAATTAATTTTTGGCGCTAAAATGTAAATAAATTAAATATTGAAAAACAGTCAAAAGACTGTGTTTTAAAAGATTTGTGTTATTCAACCTTTAAACACGTTTGGAATCTCAGTAAATACTTGGCACATTTAACGATTATAGTCTGAAACTGCAGTAAACGCAACTTTAATTACCAAAGTGCAATAAAAGCAACAGCAACAACAACAACAACAACGTTCTATAAAGCCATCAATTAATTAAGCAGCAAATAAACATTTGGAGAGCCAAACAGCAATTATCAATTAAATGCACTTTACCTTAGGACCAAAGAAGTGCCACTAAAAATTTATGAAACTCTTCTAACGTTCGCTATCATAAAACGGCCTGTTATCATTAGAGATAAGGGAAGTTCATTCTCATTCAACGCCAAGCCACGGCACGGCGTGGGTTGCCATCCATGTGGATGCTGGAATTCTCTGCTTGTAGTTGTGTCTCTCTATGGGATCCTCTCACAAAACACAGAACACAAAGCACACACACACACGCACGCACACACACAGACACTTGGCGAAGCAACAGTGTGAGTGAGGCTTCAACTTACGTTCCACAAACAATATCCATGTGAATGGAAGGAAACTGGTTGTTGACAGCACAGTGGGACGGCAGTGTATGATTTATGGTATAAAAAAAATGTTTAAAGTTATAATTTAAATTAAATTTAATGTCAAATTGCTTAATTTAAAAGTGAATAATTTAAATAATAAATATAGCAAAATTAAATAACAATTAATAATGTACATAAGACGTAAGAACATCTTATTTCTTTGAAATAAAAAGTGTTTAGTAGACATATAAAGTCTTCGCTTGATAGCTTTTCTAGCCCATTGTGCGACGTCGACGTCAGCTGCTCAGTGCTCAGTACGTCCGCTGCTTGCCTGACTGCCTGCTGCCTGCTGCCTGCCTCGCTGCCTTGCTGCCTCGCTGCTTGACTGCCTGGCTGGCTGACTGCCTGGCCTATTGAAATTTATGTGGCCGTTTTTAGTCGTTTACGCTTAGCCAGCGGAAGCGAACGTCGCTGTCGGAATCGGGGAATCGAAAACGGAATCGGAATCGGAATCCATTTCGAAGTCGAAGTCGGAGTCGGTAACAAAGTAAATAATTCGTCGTTGTTGTCGACTAAAACATAAAAAATAATAATAAAAAAAAAGTTGCATCTCCGTTGTCTTTGTTTGTGCAGCGCTAAGTTGCATACTCAGAGCCGTACTTGGGTGCAGCTGTCAGTAGTGGGCCTATTTCGTAATACATTTGAATTTTGTGTAAACCATTCAAAGGAGTTAAAAAGTGCAAAAGTGTTTATAAAGTATCCCAATTGTTTAAACAAAATAGTTAATACATTTCAGTCCAAAGTTATTTAATTGGCATTTCTGAATGCTTATTAAGCTTGAATAATTTAAGCGCTTTATTAACTAACATTTTGGGCCAAATAAATGCACAACAATTTGTGTGTGCTTGTGTGTGTGTGAGTGGAAACCTGTTGCTGTTTGGTTTGGTTGATGGTTTTGTTGTCAAAGCGGATATAGCCAAGAAAACCAAAGACACGATCTTTAAGAAGGTTAGTATAATTAAACAATTTGATGTAATTATTCAAACATGATCAAACTCATCGCATGTGTGTGTGTGTCTGTGTGTGTTTGTGTGTGTGCAGAGCTAACAAGCCATTTAAATTAATCAACTTGACATACACAACTTATGCAAATTATATTGAGGAAGTCTGAAAAAATAAAGCAAGTCTCTCTTAACTGTTACACTTTGCTGGGCCAACAGAATGCCAGTAGAAGTAAACAAGTTTTATGTTACCACTGTACAGGGTACTCTGTGCTGGGTGCCTGTCTACTGGGGCTTCCCAAGCGTGAGAAAATTCACAGCGCATTAATTAGCAAAAAGTAATCATTTTAAGGTAATCGACAATGCGGGTAGCAAACACCAATCTTCAGTTCCATTTCCCATCCCCAACCTGTTCCCGTTCCCGCTCCCATTTCCATTTCCATGTCCAATCCCCACGAGTTCGATTCATGACTTTGCTGTGAGCTCCTTCGCATGTGAGCTTCATTTGGCTTGTGATTGCAATAAGAAAATGAAAGAAAACTAATTGCTTGGAAATTAAAAACGTGTCAGCTGACACGCTAGCCACCAATTCTGTTGCAGCTGCTGCAATTGCCTGCAATTGGCTGCAATTTTGGCATGCAACTCACAACTTCACACTGAGAAATCTAACAGATCAGAGCTTATTATCCACTTATTGCAAAAACATTTAAAAGTATTTGAGAAATATATAGTGTCAAACATTCATTCAACATTCCACAGTCTATACTCCATACTCTGAGTGCTGTAATTTCAGTTTCACATTTAAAATGGCCCAAAAGCGTCGCATAAATTACACGAGAGCAACGCATGTTGTGGTTTGGTGGCACAGCGTGGTCCAAAGCAGGCCACGATTCATGCAGACTCATTAGGGTTTTAATTTACAAGTTTAGCTGGTAGATTTAAGCACTGCGATTTATATGCGTCGAGTGGCAATAATCAACGGCAACAGCAACAGCAACGTGCAACAGCAACAGCAACAGCAACATGCGGCAATCACGCAGCGCGGCGCAATAACAACAACAACAACAACAACAACAACAACAACAACAACAACATGGTTTAAGTGTCCACCTACGCAGTGCGAGAAACAAAGCCAAGACTATTTAGGGCTGGCCAAGACTGAGGTACAGCAAAGGTAAAGTAACAACAACAACAACTTTAACGACAGCGATTTGTGCAAACGCAGCGACAATAATGTTTAAAGTAACATGAAAGTGATTGTGGCAAAGAGTAAATGGAAAAAGATACAAAGATACAAAGATACAAGGAAAATATGTAGCTATGATTAAACACAAGTTTGACAGCTCTGGCTGATTGACTTGGTCAACTGATTGCCGACCTTAGACAACAGTCAACACCAGCAGCAGCAGCAACAGTCACTCTACACACCTGCAAATGCAGCCAATTATACACAGAGAGATAGAGAAAGAAGGAGAGAGGGAAGCAGAGAGAAAGAGGGGGAGCAGGAGAGACAGAGAGAGACTCAACGCACGTGCATGTGATTTGAAAGACCAAAAACCGTTCTAATTTCTCAACTGTCAGTGGCAAGAGGCAATTCAAGCTTGCAACAAGCCAGCAGCCGAACTCGTTAGCTCAGCAACAGCAGCAGCAGCAACAGCTACAACAACAGCAGCAACAGCTCTTGCAATTATGTAGCGCGTTTACAAAAGAAGGTCGTCATCGTAGTTGTTGCTGTTGCTGTTGCAGTTGCTGTTATTGTTGTTGTAGCTCATGTCTTCATTTTGGGCTTTTTGCACACACAACAACAACGGCAGCTACACATGTTGCTGGTGTGCAGCAAAGCAACAGTAACAGCAGCAGCAACAGCACCAGCAGCAGGAGCAACGCTTTTTGTTTGTTTGTGTTGCCAACACTTTTGGCCTTTGGCGTTGAATTCTAACCCCACTATACACGCTCCCCTCTCCCCCTCCGACTGCTACACTCGCCCTTGTTGCCTTTATTGAGCGAGGACCATACCAGAAAGCCACTTGCCACTTGCTGCTGCTGCTGCAACAAAGCTTGGCCTGCAATCGCAGCGTTTTTTTAATAGTTTCTTTTATTTTATATTTTTTGCACTTTTTATTTTTTAGCTGGAAAACAAGTTTTTTTTAGCCCAGCTGCTAGCACTTTGGTCCCCTCCGGTGTTGACGTCGCCGTTGGTTACCGATTTTTTCCTCTAATTTGCACCGCTTTAATTTTTGCCTTTTTATTTGCAACACTTGTCGTTTAAATGCAGCAGCCGAGCCAAAGTGTTGCCAATAAATTAAATGCAATGCAGGCAATAAAAAAGGCCAAGAGCAAATTATGTTTACAGCAAACCGAAGCAGAAATACACTCGAAAAAAATATAAAAAAAATATATAATTATTTTTTATAAAAAATTCAACATAATTTGCACTTAAATAATTATTAAACATTTAGTTTATTCATCTAAATTAGATACTTAATTTTCATCTACTAAAGTGCTATAAAATCAAGCAAAAATTAATTAAAAAATGGTTTTGTTTTTATGACTTTTGCAGGCAGTTTCTCATAAATTTAACTGCTTAAACAAACCACTTAGCTAACAACATAATAAACTATTATTAAAGTCATATTTTAAAATTTATAATTGAACAATTCGAACTAGAGTCGTTTGGATTTAATTTGAACTCTTGGCGCCTGCATAAAGATCGTAAAGAAATTATGGAAACCTGCTCGCTAGTGTATGAAAAACCAACTAAAATTGTCTGGAAAATTATCTATGTGGCTATGAGGCAATACTCAGTCCATAGTTTGCTGTTCGCAGTTCGTAGTGCTCAGTTCTCAGTTCGTGGCTCAGTGCAATCTCAACAAATGGCATTTTTATTGATATTTCGGTCGATTTCGCTTGGGTTTTGTCTGCCTGGGCAGCTTCATGCTTAAAATATATGTGCGCCACCTGTTGATTTTGTTTGGCGATTGTACCCAGTAAGACCCAGGAGGATATAGAGGAAGGCTGTCTGTAGTCTACAGAATATGGCTGTGGGGAGACTCGTGATTTGCAGCACAAATTAAAAGCGAGGGCGATGCATATAAATAGCAATTTGGACAGACGAATTAAGGCAAATGACTTCCAATCCAGTCAACAACAACAACAGTAACAACAACAGTAACATCTATGGGCCCCAAAAGTTGTAAAGTTGTCGTGTCACAGAAATGAACTGAAGTTATGTCAACAGCGTGACTTGTTCTTGTTACTGTTGTGGGTAGTCCTAAAGGAAATCTCATGTCAACTCATATGTTGACTCCATGGGAAAACTGTGCAAAAGAATTTTGCTCAAGACGGCTTAAGTTTCTGTCTTAACCAATTGGTCATTTGTTAAACTTGTTTATGGCTAACATTTAGAGTTAGTAACTGCAGTGCTTAATTTTTGTTTTGAATAGTTGACTCTAAGTAACTTAAAGTGTTGAAATTTTTATTAAATTTTAATAATATGTGTGCCTAATCTGTGTTTTGATTAGTTAACACTAAGCCACGATTTGTGTTAAAATTTTAATTAAATTTTAAACATTTGCACTTAATCTTTATTTTGATTAGTTTGCGCTAAGACGCGATTAGTGTTAATATTGAATTTTTTAAAGTGCTCAAAATAGTTGTGCTTAATATTTAGTTTAATTAATAAGGCACTTTAACATTTTAATTAAATTTTATGTAGTTTATAGTTAACTAAGGCCTGCCTGTCTACCTTATATACTATCTGTATCATTTAGTTCCTTTCTGATAAGTATTAACCTAACTTTTTTCTACAATTTATGAACTCTTCAATTGAGTTACAACTTTATGAACACTATTCATCCAATTAAAAGTCTTTGTTATACATTTTTTCCTCTGTTTACTGTTCTCTGTTTGATCCAATAAGATAAGCAATCAGATGGTATACTTACAGTGCATTCCAAAGTGCATTATAGACTCACTACTGATTGCTGACAGACGAAAGACAGATAGATAAGCGAACTGCTGCTGATAAGGAACAAATTTGACAGGCATAGAACAAACTGAGCAGGTAGAAAAGATATCAAAATGGACAAAAGAGTGGGGAAATTAAATAGTGACAAGCAAATAAATTGTAGTTTCGAAAATAAGTACAAACTGAGGAAATGGGGAACAAACTGGTTTCAATATAGGGAGAAAGAGGGGGAAAGAAAGGGAAGGAGGGAGAGAGAGAGACAGAGGGGAAGAGAGCATTTGTATTGTAGTGTGCGCATGTCGTTTAATTAAAAGACAATCAAAAGCTCTGCAGCTGCAGCAGCGACAGAGACTGAGACAGATAGAGACAAAGACAGAGTCGGAGACAATTCTAGGCTACCCTCAAAGGTAGAACCGAAACACACAGCTGGATATGCCATAAACCTGCTCCAAAAGTCCACAGAAATGGCATGTTTATTAGCTATAGACATATAAATATTTACACGATATTTTAGAAAGGAGTTCCACAGTGAGTGGAGAGTGAGAAAATTGGTTATTTTAAGCCGAGAATTTGACATGCTGTAATATTACCGCCTCTTAATGAAATGCTAACGATATTCATTGGATAAAAAAAAAGAGAGGGAAAAATCAAGGCAAGCTGAGCAAAAAGAAAAGAGTTTACATTTCCAAACGGCTTTTCCAACAAAAGAAAATTATGTAAATGCTGGAAAATTGTTTTGGCCATTTTGTGGTTGTTGTTGGCTGGCAATTTACGCTGCCTTCGCTTAGGCTCGACTGCGCATTTGGCAAATCAATTTGAAAATACCCCCCCTAGGAGTGGGCGTTTGACAGCCAAAGGGCGTGGCAGGACAACAGCCAACGTTTCGGGCTTATAATAATAATTGAATACATTGAATGCCGCCAGCAACAACAGCAGCAACATTTTGACTATTTCACAATTGAATTGAGCAGCCACAGCAGCAACATCGATTGTGGCAGCCACTTGTGGCAGCAACTTGTGTCAGAGGCAGGTGTAGACTGTGCCTGGCAAAAAGCCAACCAAGTGAACTGCTATCTGAAGCTCTCTTCAAGCCCCGCAGTTATTGTTTTGGTTATTAATTTGTGGCACAAAGTCTTGGAAAATCAATGCCAAAAGCTTCGAGCTTTTTTGTGGGTCACAGCAACTGAAATTTATGCCAATTAGTTTAGAATTTTATACAAAACGAACTAAAATTTCATTTAAATATATTGTATTTTCTCTTGGAATTGATGTGGCAATTTTAGAGTCTGTAGAACAAAGATGGAAAATATACGACCACACAGCAAAGTGATTACGAGCATGTTGCATGCCTCATACTCAGTCTCAGCGTCAGCAGCTTATTTATGCACATGCAACTGTAACTCTTCATCAAAATAATGTAATTATCCAAATTGTTTTCTTTGAAATTTGTTTACATCATTTTTTACGGGTTCGCAATATGCTAAAATGCCAGAGCCATGCAATGTGAAACGCTTCCCGTTAAGAGCCACTTCAACTTCAAGTTGCACTCACCGCGAAGCGGAGTAACCAAGGGGTAGAAGGAGGGAGAGTGGAGAGGGAGAAGTCTCTGGCAGGGACTGGGACAGAAGGCTGGGCACAGATGGGGCACAGTCGGTAGCCGCAAGCAGCTTTGCCAGTGCCAAAAACAACACACGAGGCAGCAGCTCAGCCTCAGCTACAATTTCATTATGCAGACAACAACAACAGCAACAAGCAGAACGACAACAACAACAACAACAACAACAGCAGCAGCAGCAACGAGCAACACATCAACAGCATCCGCATTTGCATCCTACTGCTCATCTACATCCATATCCGCATCCTCATTCTCATCCTTGTGCCACTACAGCTTCCTCTCCCTCCCTCTCGCTCTCTTACTCTCCTCCTCTCCCTGTCTTCTTCTTGCTCTCCACTGCAGCTACATTATCTTCATTATCATTAAAGCTGCGCGCAAAGCGCCGCTAAACAGTTTTAACTCTTTTCCCAACTTCCGTTTTGATTTCTTTCCTCATTTACTCCACCTCCCTCTCTCCTACTCCCAACTTTCTCCCTCTGCAAATGTATCTTTTTCGCTCTCATGTGCCAGATATAAGAATATAGCCGCATTATCCAAACCAGCGCGCATTTTAATTGCATTCTACACCCACAAAAAGTACTCGACACATCATGTTTTCGGTTTCCTTCTTTTTTTTCCGAGCATCAATTTCATAATGAAATATTTTTAGCAAACCAATTTTTTTTCCTCCTTTAGTTTTTGGGTTTGGTATCTACTGAGTGCCGTGTAAACCTTGCTAAATGCACGCGACCAAATTACTTTGGCTTAAATGCAAGCAAATATGGCAAATAAGCTTAGCCAAGTTTTTATAAGCAGGTAGTTGGTTAAATAAAGGCACGCAAACGTTAGTTCTTTAAAAGATACTAAAAGGAAAAGCTATAGTCGAGTGAAGGGACTGTCAAAAGACCCTGTACTTAGTGTGGTGTATTTTAAAATATTTTAAATCTGATTTTATTTCAAAATCAAATCATTTCTGACTGATTACTTCTGATTGCACCTAGTTGGCTGATGTTAACCAGATTTGCTAACTAATTTAAATACTTACGTGCCTCTTTTATAAAGTTCTATAGAATAATCTAAAGAGTTTTTGATTACTCTATCCTTTCAGTCTAACTCTGTATAAGACTAAGTACTTTTTAAGGGGTTTCCTTAAAGCTAAATACTTCAAACTTATATTTTATTCTCTAAACATAGAAAAGTATCTATTTTCAGATCTCGTTACTACTTTTTGCTATTTAATTAAAAATTCTTTTAATCAGATAATAAGTAAAAATTAAAATTTCAACACCTGTTTCAAAGTTTTTTACTGTGGAATGTGCTCAGTTAATAACTTAATTCTTTGCCGATTACCGGATAAAATTGCTGCTGTTTTGTTGTAGTTAGAAGCATTTAAAAATGAAGTAAAAATTGAGCCGGAAAATAACTCTTAACTGCTAAACTCTGAAGCGCCATTAGAAAGCAGTTTTCCAGTGGATCAGTTTGTGTGTATGTGTGTGTGTGTGTGTGTTGACGATGTGTATAAAAGCTGCACTTGAGCACTTGAGTCAGCTGTTAAGTGTCAGCCTCCGTTTCAAGATGTTATGAGACTGGCTTACGATGGAATACCCTGTGATTCCGATCACTTTGGCGGTCTAATTGCTTTGAAATTTTTGACTGGGGACAGATGTCTGGACATGGCAGCCACTTGTCGGAGATTCAGAGGTGATTTGTTGCCTAGAAGAGAGCGCTCGACACGCAAAGAACACACATACTTAAGATGCTTTCCAAAGGGGAAGTGTTTGGTGTGGAGAGGAGAGTGGAAAAGGGGGTAAAGAGAGTGGCTAAGTAGGCGCCTGTTCTTGAGCTCTATTGTGGGAATACGTTAACAATGCAGGAAACGCGGAAAGGCCACTAAATTCTATGCTGTCAGAGTCGAGCGGCATGTCAACAACAATAATAATCGTAATAACCAACAGAGCACCATGTTCCCAGTTGCAGTTAGTATGTGAAAGACACACACACACAGTTAACAAACTATTAAGGCTAAAACTAAAGCTGCAGCAGGTTTAAGCAACAGAGGGAGAGGGGAAGACAGAGAAAGAGAGAGGGGAAGACAGCGAGCGACTTGACAGGCAACGCGGTGGGGCAATCAAAGCACAAAACTCTCCTCAGCCAACCATTTACTTTGAGAATCGTCGTGTGGGGCGTCCCCCTTCCCTCTGCACTCCTCTTCCCTGCCCTGCCCTCCCCTCTTCCTACACTCTCTGTTGGCCATATGAACTGGATATTGGCCGCTAAGAATAGAGCTAGTTGCTAGTTTTCAGACGGACAATGCTCGACTCACGGACTCCACTGGACAGACACAATTGCCTTGTACTCGTAATGGAGCGCAAGGTTGCCAGATCGTTATACGCCGCAGGCCAGATCGGTAACAAAAATTCTGTGCGGAACTTTAAGTAATATTACTTTGATTAAAAATAGGATGGAGTAGTCTTTTTTAATGTCTTTGGTTAGTATATTTGCAGTTATTCAAAACTCTAAATATGGAAAGAGAAACTGGGTCCTATAAACTTTGATTTACACTCTATTATTAACTATTTTCCTCCTTTTGTTATTACTTTTACTTTTGTCTTAATAACAATTCGCTTTGATCAAAAGATTTATCCACTTCGAATAAATTCTACATAATTTTCCTTAGCAACTCGTATTCCCTGTCTCTTTCTATCTTTTATACTCCCTCCCTGCCTCTCTCCCTACCACTTTGCTTGCTAACCATCAGCTTTACAACAATCCATCAGCTTTTGGCCTGGCCAACACTTCCTTGGGGCTGAAATCACCCGAAATTGCCGCAACTTGATTAGCAATTCCAATTAGAAGTTTTCTCATTTCTGACAGGCATAACATTCAACATGCCACAAAAAGCCAACAAAGATGCCAGAGCAACACAACCACATAATCATTGCAATCATTATCGAGATGATAATGAAGATTATCAACTTCATGGCATGCACAATAAAAATAAACAGGTCATAAATAATATATGAATTCAATTCATATCCGAAAGGATTTGCGGTTAAGACAGCAACGTCGACAGCGACGCCGACGCCACACACAAATATGGACTGAGAAAACAAGTTCCAGAAACTAAAAACTATATACAACTAAAATCTATGGATTACAGGGACCAAGTGGGGCGAGCAGTCAAGAATCGAGCTAAAGATCGCGTAGATGCGCTCCAAAAGAAAACAAGAAAAACACGTAGCAAGCCGGCTAACTGTGTATGTGTGTGTATATAGGTGTATGTGTATGTGTGTGTGTCTTTCAACTCACTTTTTCACAATTTTCCGATGCCGGTTGTGAAATTTGCCAGAGCATCGAATGTTTCATGGCCAAGTTAACAGGCGCACAGAGCCAAGAGTTGGCAATTGGAGCTAGCTGAAGTAAGCCAGGCGAAGCCAACGGAGAGCGATCTACTAGCCAAGTCAAGACAGAGAAAGACAGCGAGAGGGAAAGAGGGAGAGAGAGAGAGAGACCATCATTAAGTCAATGTCGTGGTTGTTGTTGTTGCTGCTGCTGCAGCTTTGCTGCATGCAACATGCAACACTGAAATTCAAGTTCAACGAAAGGCAACGAGTTATTGTTGCTGTTGTTGTTGTTGTTGTTGTTTTTTGCTGTTTTTTGTTGTTGTTTCTAGACAAGATTCTTTCCACTTATTACACAAGTCATCAAGTGGCCGCAACGTCATCGTCATCGCTGTCATCTTTTGACATCACTCAAAGATCTTGCCACAAGATTTTGATCTTTGGCCCATACCAGTTGGCCAGTCGCCCAGTTGCTCAGTTGCCTCATAAGCTGCCTGTCTTTGTCTTGCTGTTAACGGTCAAATGCGGTTGGCTACCAAAATCAGGCGTTGCCGCATCATTATCAACTGATTGCACTGTACAGTGAAACCTCGCTACTGTGTCCTAAGCCACCGGATGCATCCCTATACCTTTCCCCATTCCCTTTTCCCCCTTTCCAACACTTTTCCTACTCCTACTCCTTTGACTTCTCTCTATCAGAGACATTTCAGCGTTCTGTCTTGCTGTCTGTCTGCCTTTCTGTCCATCTGTCTGTTGCCGCCGCGCCTTTGATGGCACTAATTGTTAATTAATGGAATGCAAGTGGCATGCAGCACGTTGCATCTTGCTACATGTGGCGTGCCCAAGCAATGCCTTGTAAGATTAGCGCCCTGAGCTTCAACCTGAAACCTTCACTGAGCCAATCGACAGATTACCTGTTTGCTCTTCAGAGTTAATTCGACTGGCAATTAAGTGCAGACTTTTACTTTGGATTATGCTCAAAAGACAACACAAATCTTCCTCTTCTTCCAGAGGAAACAATCCTTAGTCCAAGTAAAATGACAGTAGCTAAGAAATAAAGCTTTAATCTGGCTAAAATAAGTCTGCCAAGCTAAAGCCAAGTTACAGTAAGCTATAATTTAGCTACCTAAAACCTCTACTATTTTTGAGGAACCAAGTGGGACATGCTCTACATAAGATTTATGCATAACTTGTATGTTTTCCAGTGAAGAAAACTTGTCAGAAAATGCAGCTCGTTGTCAGCGTCAACTGTTGACAGCAAAAGTAACTTAAGATCTCAGCGAGAAGAAGCTGAGAAAAGTGCATTTCTCAAGCGTTGCAGTTGTCTCCAAGGTGCTTATCGATACCAAAAATGCCACAGACAACATTCGCAGCTCAACTTTGCATTAGTTGTGAAGGAAGGGAAAGAAAATGCTTGGGAAGGGAGAGGGGAGGGGGATGGTCGAGGGAGTGAACCGAAAAAGTGAAACGCTGAAACATATTTCATTTTCAGCTTCAACGAGGCAAAAGTTTTTCAATCTACAGGAGACGCAACTCACCTGGGCAGCCTCCACTTCACCCCTTTTCACCTACGCCCCTGCATCACTCCACCCCACCTTTCCTCCCCAGCTTACCACTTCATTCCATGCTTTCACAAACTGTGTCATCAGACATCGTTTGTCGCATAACTTTTATTGAACTGTCGCTAACGTGGCAAGAAGGCATCAGATCTGGCTGAGGCAAGTGGCAAGGTGGCAAGGTGGCAAGTGGCAAGCTGGCAAGTCAAAAGCCGCAGACATTTGTATAAATTATTACAGTCGCATGCGTTTAGCGCTTCGGGGAGTGCTTGACTTGCGTGCCCCCTTAGCCACGCCTCCTACTGCTATAGCCCACCCCTCTACTCTCCAGCGATATGCATTTATGATTGCATGTGACATTTGCATGGAAAGTCCCTTGACTTCCTCCACCCCCCCCCCCACTCTCCCCACTCCTTAACACTCCCAAATTTTTCCGCTTTTCCGCAGTGAAGTCGCGTGGAAATCGAAGTGCAACAGCTGAAAACTTGACGCTGCGGGGCGTGAAAAACGTTTCTGATTTTAGTTTTCTTTCACCAGCATTTGCTTTGGCATTTGCACGACACAATCATTAAATAGCCATGGCCAAGTGCTGACAACAGCAGCAACAACAGAAACAACAGCAACAACGACAACAAATTACAAGCGCACATTGTCAACGTTGCACTTTAGGCGACATAAATTTCATGTACATTGCCAGAGCAACATGTCTAAAAGGCACAACAACAACAACAGCAACAGCAACATAAAAAGGAGGCAGCCATGAGGTGTCAATGTACAATTGCAGCAACAACAACAACAGCTGCAACAGCTGCAACAAGGAGCTGGAACAAAGACGCGATTGTGGCTTTTTTGTTGCACTGCGCATGCCAAATGCGGACACGACGCCAACTTGCCGCATGCCTCCAGCCCACCGCCCCCCCCCCTGCCTTCTGCTCCTTACTCCCAACAATGTTGCCCTTGCCCTCAGTGGCTACCACAGCTGCCTCTGCCGCCTTCCTTGCCGCCGTTTTCTATTGACACACGTGACGTATGAGTAACGTCGCGGAATGTTGCCGCCGTCGTCGTTTGCTGTCAGTGTCGTTGTCGTAGTTGGCTGTCATTGCGGTGTTGCTGTCACCGCATTCCGTAATTACGCAACATTAGCACAACAAATCGAGCACCGCATTTAATTAGTAGCAACAACTAGTGGCAGCATTAAATCAAACCGAAGACAAACTGCAAACATGTCCAATCAAATTGTTGGCATAATTCATAATTGAATTGCCAAGTGCAGAGGCAGAAGCAGAGGCAGACACTGCCACCAAGTGTTGCAAGAGTTGTATCAGTTAAGAACACTTTAATGTGTCCCAAATCAGCTAAACAAAGACTAAAGTTGCCTTTTTGCCTTTGCGGCTGTCGTTGGCATTGTTAGCCTTGTTTTCTCTTTTTATTTTGGTCTCGTTATGCTCAAAGCGTTGTCAGGCCACTTGTTGGGGCGGCAGGAGGGCGGGGCAAGCGGGTGCGGCTACTTACATGCCACATTGTTGGCGGCACATGAAACTCAACTGCGAATTGTCACATAAAGACAAAGACAGAGAAGGAGTTGGAGTTGAAGTTGGAGTTGAAGTTGAAGTCACAGTCAGAGACAGACTTGGAGTCGAATTCGGAGTTGGATTCGAAGCGGAGCGGAGCGGAGTTCACATAGGCAACCGTTAGTTATCACTCGGCACAGTTGTTAACTTGGCCCTTGGTATTTTATTACAATGACCACCCAGGCGGCTTACAGTCGCAACTCAAAGTTCAAAGACTGCAAAAGACCGTTGACATTTCGTAGCAGTTGTTGTTGTTGTTGTTGCTTGCAAGCAACTGATTGATATAAGCGCTTTAAAATGTGAACACCATGTGTCCCCAAATTACCGATTGAATTTCACAGTCAACGAAAATATGAACTCAACAAAAAACAGACAAAAAGACACACATGAGAAAAACAATAAGAAACTCAGGAGCATGACACTTTCACGAGTCCAATCAAGACACAAGCTGCTGTGTCTAAGTCGGAGTCGAAGTCTGAGTCTATCCAAAAAATATATTTCCAAGCGATTTAACAATGAATTTCGTAACAAAATCTCTATGAAAATTGAGATAAAAGTGCCCACAAAAGACTAAAAACAGACAGAAAGACAGAGAGACAGACAAACAGACAGAGAGACAGACAGACATGATTTTGCCTGCGTTGTATGAAGTTAGCTCCAACATAATATCAATTTCAATAAACTAACAAGCAAATGTCTCTGTGTGTGTGTGTGTGTCTTAGACAATATAAGAACTTATAGTGAGAGCATATCGTACTAGTCATATGTGTTCTGTCTGTTAAGTCTTTGTTGCTTTTTGGAGTAGGAGTAACAACAGCTAAAATCGAGAAAAAGACAGTCAGAGAAAACAGCAGATAAAGGTAAATTTCAATTGCGTAAAATGAGACATTTAAGACGGGAATTAAAGGAGCAAAAACTAAAGAACTTAAGGAATTATCAAAGAGAAACTAGGACCAACATTTAAGGAATGTTTAAAGGGGTTTAAATGAACTTTAAATAGTGCTTAAACCATGGCTAAGTAAAGTGAGCTAACGTCTATTAAATGCTGTAGATAGTTCTTAACTTTAATAAACTTTTCATATTTTATTGAGTTTTAATAAAAATTATTCATATTAATCAATTTTTAACTGCATATAATTTTCTTTTATTTAAACATGTAAAAAATCGATTAAATATTAAACTGAAAAATATTTAACTCTACTGCCAAAAAAAAACACTAACAAGTTAAAAATGTAAACAGTAGTAGTTTTTCCAATCTTGTTGCAATTTGTAGCATTACATATTGCAGTTAAAGTTTTTCGCATTTGTTATTTTCAGTTTTTTTTAGGCACTGCCATTTGCAGGTAAAGATAAAAACTTTGCTTGCCTTCCAGTAAAAAAATACACAACAAACAAAGCAATAAAAATAAAAGTTTTTACAGCACAAAAAAAAGTTGATTGAACTAAACTTTGGACTTGATTTGCAGGGAAACAAGAAAGAGTCGGAAAAAATGCATGTTTCAAGTTGGCAGGAATAAAGGATGCACAAAAGTATGCTATGAAATTTGTCACGCTGCAAAGTGTCCTTGTAATAAAGTTATTGTTGTTGTTATTATTGTTATTGTTATTACATGTTATTATCTGTTATTGCAAGTGGGTACAAAAACATTTTGATGCATTCGTGTTGGACAAGTTATATAAACATGTTGGGCGTGTCTCGCCACTGCAATGGAAAATCCAATGGAATTACTATAATGCCAGATAAGCCAGTATTCTGTCTAAAAGTTACTGTTGTTGTTGCTGTTATTGTTGCTGTGAGTGCTTCCGTTGTGACTGCTGACATTTCGCAAGCAACTTATTATGCAAGCAACTTTTACATGAAGTGCCAAATGTCAGCACATTTGTGTCTCATTGTAGTCGTCGTTTGTCGTTTGTTAAATTAATGCAGAGCCAACATGGCGTATACTTGTTAAATGCAGAGCAGCAGCAGCATTTGCATAGCTTCAATTCTAGTTGAACTGACAGCAATTCTTGCATGAAGTAAAAGAACCTTAACTACAGTTTACGTTCTACTCATTCATTCTATGCTACTCTTTAAAGATACCCTGTAAAGCTTCCTGTTTCTCTGCTGCATGCAAGTCGCACTCAAACTTAAAGTTCCTTCTGTCTCTCGGCTTTAAGCTAAGTATATGTAAACTAAGCATGCTCTACTTGACAACCACAAGGCACGTTTTCTTTAGAATGTTGCAATTCCTTTGTTATCAGCTTTTGACAGGCTTTTGTGCCTTGGCATTGTTGCCAGCTGCAGAATTTAGGTGATGCGGCAAGCTCAAGTTGCCCCCAAGGTTTCTGGCAAAGAAAGTCCATGCACACAACCTTAACCCAATTTGCAACAGCTTCGCTTTCAATTAACAAATTCACACAGACCCCCAAAAAAAGGAAACCGAACAGGAAAAAATAGAAGAATATTTTCGAGTTGAAAATTAATATGCTGAAAATCTCTTGAAACGATTTGCAACTAATAGGCAAAGGCTTAAAATTGCATTAAAAACTTTGGCAAAACTACGAACAAGGCCACGCACACACAAACACACCCCAACACACACACACTAACACACTCACATGTTAAATTCAATAAGTCAAAAGTTGTAGAAAAGTTGGCAGACATCGTTGGCTTTTAAGCCAACACAAGAGCGAGCTCTTAAAGCAAAACTTTTGCCTAAGAAGACCACAAAAACTGCAAATATGTTTATACTTAAAAAAAGAAAATACAAAAAGGGAAAAATGGGAAAAAAGTGCGGAAATCATGAGATATTTGCATAAACTTAAAGTGACCAGTAGAGGTTGCTGGTTGTGGTCGAGAAAAGGGTTTCACAACTTTCTTAAACAAGCCAAACTTAGCTCTTAACTCTTCATTCTTAATTCTCAATTCTCAACTTGTGCAGATGCTATAAAGGACACCAAGGAGCCAAGTCCCATGGCCATGCAGGATATACGCCTACGTCTCGAACCGCAGCACAGCACAGTCGCGTTCACCTCCTCGTCCTCGTCGTCGCCAGCAGCGAGCAGCTCCCCATCTCCATTGCCGGCCAACGTGGAGACAACGCTCATTGAGACCGGCGAGACAATAGCCTCGCCCACAAATCGCACTCAACTGCTGCCCGAGCTAAGTTTCAGGTAAGCTGCAACTTTTCTGTCCTTCTTCCTGCCCCAAAAAGTATGCAATAATAAGTATCTTCTGGCAGTGGAACAACAGCAACAACAACTGCAGTGAATACAGCGCCACAACAGCATTATTATCAACATCATCATCCGCATTCGCATTCGCATCCGCATTCGCAACCCAGAGCACAGCCGCGACATCACGTGGAGCAGTTGCAACTGCTGCACAGCCACCACGTACACAGTCATGCCACAGACCAACAACAGCAACTGCAGCACCAGCACCAACAGCAGCAACAACAACAACAATTGCCACGCTCACCCAGCTCCGAGGAGGACAATTCACCCACAGAAATGAATAATTGTCGTCGTTTGGTTGATAAACCACCGTTGGTGAGTCCAGATTTCCACTCCTTTATCCTTCTATTGTCAACTAACATTGATGATTCTCATCGTTGGAGATTTGAAATCAATACGAATTCATGCGATTTGCAATTGCCTTGGCAAATAAATCAGCAAAGTGCAAAAACTGCTGCATACTTTTGGGCAGCCTTTAAAAAGTAGCAAAAGTTTTACCAGAAATATCATTAATATTGACAACTTGACCATTTCTTAAGAGTTTTTTATTCCCATTCATAGCAGTGAAGCGAATGAGACTTGATATTGATAAATACTGGCATAATTGAACGTAATTTGAATTGGAAATGCATTTCTTTTGAAATGCACAAAGCAAATAAAAGTTTCATTTGAGTTTTCTTTTCTTTATTCAACTCTTATCTAAAAAAAAAAGAAATTTAATTGGGATTAAAGTAGTAATTAAAGTAGTTTACGCTCTTTTCTATGCCTGAAGTGCTGTGGAAATATTTCAGCCGATTATTCAATTATATTTGAAGTGCAATTGTTTTTCCTACGCTTTAGCGCCTTTCATTCTTCAATTCCATCCTTTCTCCATTTGTGAGCCTTTTCTAGTACTCTCAAACCGTGTAACTTCAAACTATTTAAGTTCTGCATTAAATGTTAATTTAAACTGCAAAATGGGCACAGTAAATTCCTCGAGTCCCTAAAGAAAATTGCCGTCACTCGAATAATCAAATGGAATTCAGCAAGCACTTGGCTCCACTGAGAGAAAAACTATTTGCCACTGAACAAGACCCAAAAGCGTTCATTAAATTAATTTGCAAAAATGCAAATTACGAGCTAACGGCACTTTGGCACGCGCCGACTGCAACAAAAACAAAAAAAAAACTCAACTGAAACAGCAGCAAAAAAAGCAACAACAATAATCATAATAAAAACAACAACAAGAACAACAACAACAGCTGTGCAGCTGAAGTGCAACGCGCCATTTTGTAGTGCAGTTGCTCACACAATGAGTGTCAGAGCGGGACAGGGAGAGAGAGGCAGAAATTGTGTGGAACGTAGGAGAGCACCAGTGGGAGAGCGGTGAAGAGTGTAGTAGGGAGAGCATGAAACGGTGTGGGATGAAGAGCATGGAAGAGTGTGGGAGTGTGCTGAAGAGCGGGAGAGCGGTAGAACAAGAGAGCGGCAGATGAAAAAGTTTCAGCAAGCATGTCAGGCAAAATGGCAGCCAAATGCCGTTAACTTAGTGACTTTATGACACATAAATCGCAGCAACAATACCGACTAAACTCTGTCGTTGTCATCACGTGTTCTGTTTTCTATACACACACAGCCAGAGACTCAAATACACACACACACACACACAGCTAGAACTGTAGGCCTACAAGGAGCAGCGCAGCTGACAGTTGCAGGCTGCAGCTAAAGGCAATGGGCAAAAGTTTGCTGCCAACAAAGCGACAGGCAAAAGCTGCAGATAGCAAAAAGAGAGCAAAACAAAGGCGAGCAAGACTATAGATACCCTGTACAGGAGATGAAAAGCATTAAACTTATAAATTCTAAGTGGAATTTTAGAAAATTTAAGAACTTAAATTATTTTATTATATGCTTGGAAACAGAATGCAAAGATACCCTGTAAATAGTTTTGAAATGCATATTATGCATATGCAATTAAATTAAATATTTAATCTAAATTCTTTGTGTATACTACCCACCTCGCTTTCTTTACAGGGTATATAGAGTAGTACTTTACAACTGCTTTCAACTTAGATACGCCCACGCCCATGTTCATGCCCAATTGTGCCATTGTTCCCAATGCAACTACCTTGTCTTTAGCCATCTTCGTGTCTCTTACGATTCTTTTCCATTCGCATTGCATTCCTGCATTGCTATATATCTCTATATACCTATCTATCTATATGTATTTACGCCTTTTTGCTGCCGGATTTGTCGAGCAGCGCCTGCCGAGCGCCACTTGAGCGCATTGTCTTGTTAAGGACTTTTCCGAGAGCCTTTTTTCCAATGTCATTAGCATAATGGGGGCATTAGGTTGCCTTTCTGTACGTCTGTCTGTCTGTCTGTCAGTCTTTCTGTCTGTCTGCCTGGCACTGATTGCATACTTAACGATAAGGAACTGCTTGAGTACCAATTCAATTAGCTACAATTGAAGAAACGCAGCGAATTCAAAGAAATTCATCAAACTATTCCACAAATCGAACAATCAATAAGATAATTTCAATATGCATTGGTTTATTTTGTTAACTGAATTCTAAGCCCAAAACTTGGCCAATAAATGTGTACTTTCATAAATAGGGAAACTAATTACAGCACTTGATGCATGAATCTTTTGAATTGAGGCTGAATAAAGTGATATCAAAGACAAAATATTTACCTAAAATATTCCTGGAATCATCACTTGAAGCCACATTGTAAGCCACATCAAAAAGCCATTTCATACAATTTCCATTTGGCCATTTGCTTTGGGGCAACTACATAAAATCAACATAATTATAACAAATTAGGCAAATAACTTAGAGTAAAGGAAACACAGGGGCGGCGTGGGGGTTGAAGAAAAGGGGGGTTTATAGAAGGGGCAGGGGAGGAGAGGGCTGGAGAGAGCAGTCAAACCTTGAGCAACTGTCTGCTAATTGGAAACGCTTTAAATGGCCTCACAAAAAGCAGCCCCAAAAACTTTTGGCTTCAACTCATTTCAAAATAATTTACCGCAGCCCAAAGCCACAGGCGGAGCTGAGGGAGGAGCGAGGGGGTAGACTAACAGCACTGACTACATAGTTAGCATTTTATTGGTAACCAAAAATGTTACACATCGATTGCAGTCGACTGTTTGTTGGCCTAAAGTAAATTGCAATTCCATTCGCTACTCTTCTTCCCTTCCTTCCCCAACCCCCTCTCTTCTCCCCGCCCCTCTCCCTATCAATTACAATTGCTTCTCTTTCATTGCTTTACTCCCCCCTAAATTCTGTTTCAGGTTAAACGCCTCACGATGGGCATCGGTTTGTTGCGCACCACCGAGGACAGTCGTCCTTTGGTGCACAACACTTGCTCCTCGTCCCTCAACTCGGGCTCATCGCAGACCATTTCCGATGGCTATGTGAACGAGGCCATCTGTGAGCCGGACAAATATGTGGCCAGCAAATTCGGTGACTCCTGCCGTCAATCTCTGACGGCTCTGGAAACTGCCACGCATCGTCTGCAGACGGAACTGCCCAGCAGCAAGAAATATTTACGCGAAACTTGCAGCGGTAAGAAAATTTGAAAAACTCGTAAATTTTGAAGGAAAATTTTATAATTTTCACACTAATTTCCCTTTTGTTTTTCCTGCCCACAGCCAATTCGAGTCCAAAGCTCTTTCCAAACGCTTCTTCCCTACGCCTAGACAACCTGAGCCTCGCCGAACAGCAGGAGCTTAAAGGCGCCGCCTGGTACCAGGCGGGCATACCGCGAGAGATCTCACTGGAGGTGCTGTCCCGCCAGAGTCCGGGCGCCTTTCTAGTACGTCAGAGCAGCACAAAACCAGGTTGCTTTGCGCTATCGCTGCGCGTGCCGCCGCCATCGCCGCGTGTCGCACACTACCTGATACTACGCACTCCGCGTGGCTACAAAATTAAGGTATGCTCGACTTTGGAAGGCCTTAAAGCCATAAGAATTCTAATTTTTTGATTACTACTTCGCAGGGTTTCACAAAAGAGTTCAGTTCGCTGCGAGCGCTGATTACGCATCATTCGGTGATGCCGGAGCTACTGCCGGTGCCGCTGACCTTGCCACGCCCCGCACACGTACGCGCCCAGACGCAGGCGTATGGCAATGGAGGCGGTGACTTTGAGATGTACGGCTCGCTGAATGATTTCCGTAAAATGATGGCCGATTTAAATGTGTGACCGTATGTGAATGTGTGACCGTATGTGTGACTGTGTGTGTGTGTGTGTATGTATCAGTGTATGGCGCATCTAATTAATTAAGTAATTACGGTGACGTTGATTGAATCAAGCTGCGTCCGTTCGTCGGTTCATTCGTTCGTCCGAGTGGACACATTGTTCGAGCTGGTTATGTCTGTCTGGGCACAGGATAACAATCTGTTTAATTTGCTTAATTGGCTGTGCTGACGGTTGACGTGGCTACCAAAACGTAATTCCCAACAAAACCGGCGCGACTAACAAAAAACACAAAAACAAAACAAAAAGTTGACAAACATTTTTTTGAAAATTGATAATCAAAGTGGAAACACATGTTGTCCTTGGGGAGGTGGTGTGGGCAGCAAAAAGTTGCACTCAAAGGATTGCATTTTTTATAGCAAACCCAAATGAATATGAAACTTAACAAATATAAATTTTTACATATTTTTGTTTGCATCACTTTTTTGAATTTTAATTCAGTCCGAGTGTGTGTTTGTGGCAGATGCAACACTTTTCTACTGAATTCAATGGAAAATTCTTTGTTTTTTTTAATATTTATATGTGTGTTTCAGCAGCTGCCAGAGTTTAGTTAGCATTGAACGAAAATAATTATATATTAACTTAGTTTTTAGCGAAATTTCAAATTTATAAACGTATCTGATACAGCACAAAAGGCAACAATTAACATATATGTATGTAAAGGAAACAATTAAATGTGGTGTAATATTAATTATATAAGTAGCTAGGTATATACAACAAATTATGTTTACTGTGTATTGTTTGTAACTTGTGTAATAAAAAATATATAAAGAATGTTTGCTTTTCTTAAAACTGTTTTTAAATATGCGCGCCAAAGACACAAAACAGCTGTTCGTCGAGGGATGCAGTTTGTCCACATTTATTAGAATCTAACATACTGGTCACACTTTTATATCGATATTCGTCGCACCTTTCATATCGATAGTTTTATCGATTTTTTTTAACATTTTCAAAGCCAAAACTGTTAAAACAAAAACAATGTTAAGCTTAACAGAAGCAACATAACCACCGAATGAGTTGGGCGTTCGTCGGTATTAGTGCTCGCTCGTTTAATTTATTTAAATAAAAACTTAAATACACAAGCAGCGAGACAGGTGCGCTCAGTGGTTCGCCGGCTGCTCAAAGAGAGAGTTGTCATTGCGGAAAAGTAAAAAGTAGAAAAGTAGCGCGTGCATTAATAACTCAACACAAAAAAAATAGCTGGACAGCAGCAGCATACTACAAAAACAACACACAAAAGTAAATTGTATATGTATAACATCAGTTAAAAAGCATTTAGCTAATATTAAACATAACTTGTGCGCTATTTGTCGAATAAATTAGAGACTGTCGTGTGTCGGTGAGTTGTTTAACTGTGGCAGCAACAGCGGCGGTGACTAGGAAATTAGACTTTTTGCTTTTTTGCCACATGTATTTTTATCGTATTTGTGTACTTTATCGATTACGTCGGCGCGCTCAGCATAAAATGAGAGAAGTGCCAGGAATGAAGATGAAAGCACGAATGTTCGAAGAAGATGAGTGTGAAGCGAATCGCGTGTTTTTTTCGCCAGGGCAGCGCTGCGGTCGGTAGCGGTAGCGGCAGCGGCATGGTGGTGTGACAACATAAAATACACACACACACACACATACTCTCGCACACTTACGTTCGTACAAATCTATGTATGGAAAAAAAACCTTTTAGTTCATCAGCAACAGCAAAAATTTCACTAGAAATTTTGAAAGCGTTGGGCCGCGAAAAAAAAAACCGGATATGATACTCAAAAGCTAACCAGCTTACAGCAACCAAATGAAACGAAATTACCTGAATGCAGTTGTGTGCGTGTGTGTGCTTATTCGAGAGTTTATGTCGGCGCGCTGTGCGTGTTTGTGAGTGTGTGTGTGTTTTGCGCGAGAGTAGGACTGAAGCTTTGTGTGCGTACCAAAATTGTCGCGTGTCTGGCATGCAATTAGGCATTCAAATATGTACAATACTAATATGCATACATATGTTTGTACTTAAACTTACCTATATGCCTGTGTACGCTGCTTTTTCCTTCTGCCTTTATAAATGCGGTAGTAGTATTACCATTAGCCGCAAACGCAATCACCTGCCGCCACCTGCACCTGATAGCCACCACTTGCAGTTGCTGGTGATTTTTTTGCACATTCTGCTTTGTGTTAGTTTTTTTTTTTTTTTTTTTGGTACACTGAAGCTTTTTGCGCACGAGACTCGCGACGACTGAACGATAGAGGGAATGAATGAATGGCCCAAAACAGCCGCCAGACTGGCGCGTGTCTTACCTTCCACACCCGTTCCACTTTCCGATGAGTGCATGGAAGACACGAACAAGGCACGAGCTGAAGCTGCGATTGTTAGAAGGTGTGAAATGCGGAAGAAGGCGCAATTCATGAATGAGTTGCATTTGTAAGAGAGCAGAAGTTCTCCCACTCACCATCTCTCTCTCTCTGTCTCTGAATTGCTCTCTCACTTAACATATGTTTGAGAGTATGCGTGTGTGTTTGTGCATGTGCATGCCATGCAGTATGCAAAATCAATGGATGCATCTGTGGGCGGCCTGCACTGTATGAATCGGGAAGGTCACACTCTCTGGAAAGCTGAAACAAGACAAAACGCGCGCTTTTTGCTGCTCATAGAGATGTTGCGTTAAGATTAAATCGGGCCAAAGATTAATGTTTATATAGTATTTGTGAATAAATTGTTTAATGGCATTTCTGATAAGAGCAAAGAAATTTAAAATTTTGATATCAACTAAATAATAAATGTCAAATATTATATTCAATTTTTATATAGAATCATTGCGTAGCAACAACACTAAAACAACTTCCACAACAATTACACGACTACAACAACAACACAATACAGACGGCTACACAATGATCAACATGGACATCAGTGTGACGCCAAACTATTCGTATATCTTTGATTTCGAAAACGATTTCATACACCAGCGGACACGGAAATGGATGCTGGAAAACTGGACATGGGTGTTCTACTATTGTGGCATTTACATGCTCGTCATATTCGGTGGTCAGCATTTTATGCAAAATCGGCCGAGGTGAGTTCTATTTATACATACATATATATTTAACTACATTCTAGTTATATAAGTGAGAATATGAAACATGTGTTCAAATTTGCATAGCATTGCATAATTTGGGTACGTGTATCTAGTATCTGCAGCAGTAGTATCTTTTTGTTGAATTTCAACTGCATTTGACATTGGCCATTGTCTGTCCAACAGTCGGCACTGAAACGACAACAAAGTCTTTATATAAAGACCTTGAACCCTCCCTACAGCACAGAAAGAGACAGCTGGATAGAGAGAGGGAGAGTGGGAGAGTGAGATGACATTCTTTACCAAAACATGCTACAATTTGTGGCACGTGTAAAGTGCGTCCTCGTCTCTGCCGGAGGACTGGGGCTGCAAATCTCTTTTAACAACAAAAAATATTGATTAATTTTCTTGATTAAAATACTTTGCTTGGAAAAATATGAAAAACAAGTCCGTTCAGATACATTTTTCATTAAAAACGAAATGTTTTCTTTGTAGGAAAACACAATTTATTAAGTAGAATTTCCAGTTAAAGGCTTTCATAGGAAAAGACGTACTAGAAATAAGTGTCAACACACACTTGATTTCCGTATAACTCTCTGAATAGTTGACAATTGGATTTAACGTATCCTATGAATTTTTGCACTGAGAACTTTGACAACACCTACGACAGCTGATTAAGGTAACCAGAAACAAAGTAGCTACCAAAATTTTGACTTCAGTCAATTGGAACGAAGAGAAAAACAGAAGAACAATTGAAACTTTGCACCAAGTTATAAGTTTACATAGATATATACCTCTATTTGTATACCCTATAATATCATATGAGGGGAATTTTTAAATAGAAACTCGTGCAGCTGTTGTTGAGCTTCGTCTAAATGTAATTATAAAATTTTTTTTTTCGTTTTTCCAATTACAATGCAAAGTATTGTTGGTCGTTAATCTTTAGATGTCGTTACTCCCTCCCTCATTATAATTTCAAAACTACAAAAATGAGAGAAAATTACAGGTAATCACAAGAGATTTCCATGTTCAGAGGGTTCAAAAATCACGGATGCACTCAAGGTCAATGCACAATTGTCATTTCTAAAGAGTCATAAGGTTTAAGTTCTGTTATTGCTGTAAAATCACCCAAAAAAAACGAAAACCGAAAAATTGCATGTCGAATTACCACAAAATTGTTGCAATCATTTCGGTGTTTGTTGTTGTTGTTTTTGTCGCTGTCAGTGCAACTGTCATCTGTCTGTCTGTCGGTTTTTCCGTCTGTCTATCTGGATTGCAATTGTGACTTGCGATTATATAATTCAGCATTTCTAATTGTCGCCAACGCCAAATTCAATTGGCGCGTGACATGGCATCTATCCATGATTTCGCTATATAGGATATATATGCCTATTGTGTACTGTCAAATCAACAATAAAAGTATATCTCCTTATTAAGACTGCAAATCGGCTTTAAAATTTTTGCTGAAAAGAATTAAAAAGCGTGCTTAAAAAGGATTATAAACAGAATTTTATAAAATAATACAAATTTTGAGTTTATTTTCCCCTAAAGACTTTAAAAAAGTTCTGAAATTTATATAACTTTTGAGTTATTTCATGTTGCTAAATCTCTTATCAAACAAAAAATTTACTGTATTCCAATTTGTTGTTCATAAGATTTCTAAGAATAGCAATTTTAATGGTCTCTCCCATATTAGGCTTATCTGCTTTGCCCCCCAACGAATTGAAATGTTGACATACATTAATCCAGCGTATTATATATAAAAATATTCAAGTGAATCGTGAGTAGATTAGGTCTATCCACTCTTGGTAGGGGCTTGGTTATTCACTTAATTCTACGGTCTTTCCAAAATCAAGATAAATACATAGAATTGTTGAGGTTTTACACCTGAAATGTTGTTTCAATATTTACACACATGGATGTGGATATGGACTTGGTACTGTGAGGTGCGAATTGGAAAGTATCCGAGGAAATCTACGAGACGGAGTCCACAATGGACGTCACAGTGTTTACAGAATTTTTATTTATATTTTTGGACTGAGATCATCTTGATTATTTGTTGATTTTTATCACGTTGGCGCTATAACCTTTAACCCTCTCCTCGATTGAGAATCTGATTGCCCTTGACATGTGTGAGTGTGTATGGATTTTTGGGATTGATCCCCACTGTAATAAGCTTCACACAGCGACTGTTATCAGTGAGAGACCATGTGCTGTGCTGTATGAAGCAATGCGCTTATCACACACAAACACACATAATAAACGAATGAAAATAAATTTAATAAATAAATGCTACACTGTGAGTTGGCGTAATTACTTGTGATATCATTTGCCATGATTCACACGCCAAAAACAAAAAATAAATAAAAGGGGGTTAAACTGTGTAAAATTCGACATTTGCCGGATCACTTCAAAAAAAATTTCTACGTATTTATTATGTTTACACTCATTTCCACTTGGGAGCAGAGTCAATTCAAAGTCATTTAAATACGACAAAAGTTTTCCCCACGCAAAGGCATTTCCATATGGTTTCCATAATAGATGAGCCCACTGTACACAGTGTCCACGTGTGTACAAGAGTGTATGTGTGTGTGTGTGTAAGTGGGTGTGTCTCTTTAGCTTGGCAACAATTCTCCCAAAGGGAGTGTAGAAGAAAAGAAGAGAGAGGGAGAGCGAGAGAGAGGAGGAGTCAGCAGCGCAGGACATTCAATTACCTACATGAACAAACTTTTGCTACACTGTCCGACATAAAAATGCTAATTGGAATTTGACTAGCCCCAAGAAACAAACACAGCAACAAAGGCAAACAAATATTGTAATTGCCAAAAGAGTAGACAGAACTAATCTCATGAGAGTTGGATGAGAGATGTGCAAATATTTTGTAGTCTAGTGTTTGTTTCGGCCTCGGCGCGTGTTGCGTGTGCTCCCCAATGTGTGTGTGTGTGTGTGCTTGTATGCGGGTCAGCATAACAGCGCTACGTAATAGGTGTGCGTGTGTGTGTGTGTGTGAGTTTACATGTGTGGGTGGTAGACAGATTGTGGCGTGACACTGTGAAACAAAATACGTTACGAGTTTGTTTTAACCATATAAGGAAAATTCGTGGAACTAATGTTTGTCAGCAACAGACGAATTTATGCCATAATACAACCGGCTTTATTTATAAATCACAGTCGAAGCCCTTTTATTGTTAACTCTATTTTTTATTTGGCTTAGAGAATATATTTCTTTGGAAAAATCGCAAGTTTTTTTTTT
The DNA here is from genome assembly GCA_018903735.1 of Drosophila cardini. Lineage (NCBI taxonomy): Eukaryota > Metazoa > Arthropoda > Insecta > Diptera > Drosophilidae > Drosophila > Drosophila cardini. The sequence continues at coordinate 2,733,238 of JAEIGM010000004.1, forward strand.
TTTATTTTTTTTGTAAACATCTCGCAAATCGTTGACTGACTACTGTGAATAATCCCCTGTAAAAATTGATTTATTTTAATGTCAGCGCGCATATAAAAATACTTAACAACTGTAGCAAAAGGGGATTGGGGATTATTACGTATACGCCGGGTCTATAATGTAGTTCATCCTTGCTCACTCAACAGTGAAAAAGGTCCTTTAATGTGAGCACAACACGCAAACAACAGAAATTCCCTTAAGCAAAGTGGCTTTAAAGTATAAAAAAGAGAAAAAACAAGACTAACAGTTACCCTGTAGCAGATTGTTGGCTAAGAACAGCAACACAGCATACCCTTTGTACTTCCAACCTACCTACAGGGTCTTAATAATTGTGTAGCTACATAAAGCTCAAGTCTGCAGCTTGCGAACCTTTATTCTGTCGGAATAATTATACAAAATAATTAACCGACTCTTGGCATGACGTGTTGAGTTGAATGGGGCGGTGTGTCGGTGAAATAATTAGCGCAAGCACTTGCAATTACAGGCGACAACAGCAACAATAACAGTTATATTACTTTACTTTTATTTTATTTAAAAGTACGAGTATACATGTAACAATTACGAGCAACAACTGTAAACAAATCAAATATGCCGAGTTGGGGAAGTTTAAGACGCATTCAAATATTTTAAAAAGTGAAACTTTAAAGCTTTTAATTGACTTTGAAATTTCGGACGATGCTGTGCGCACACACACACAAGTCACACTTATAACAACAACCGTTAGCGTTGACAAAGTTCAAAGTAAATGAGACGGACAGTGGGAGGGGAGGCGAAGAAGAGCGCATGTGGATTGTGAGAGAGCGATCTGCATAAAGTGTGTCGTTCAAATATTTATTGAGCACGAAGTTTGAGTCACAACAACACAGTGGAATGCAATCAAAGAAGAAGCAGAAAAAAGAAATGTTGATTCTGTTTACCTGTTAACACATAACACTCTCTCTGTCAACCTCCCACTCTCTTTATCTCCAACTCAAGCTTAGCAGCATCTGTATCTGTGATCACGCCACTTTTACTTTCGTCACGATGTCAACTCATTACTTGCTTCTGCTTCAGCTTCTACTTTAATTTTTATGTCATTTTGTTTTTATATCGATTTTTACTGTGTTATTTACTGTTTATTTTGTTTTTGTCTGACCTTTGAATACTTATTAACCAAGTACGCAAATGTGGCACAAATTGTTGTCTCGGAAATGCTAAAGCGAAAGCTCCCCACAATAAAAAAAGAAAACGATTAATTTTAATGCAGTCGGAAATATACAGCAAAACATTATTTACTATATTTGCTGATAATAAAAATGTAGATCGATTTAATCTTTAAGTTACTGCAAGCGTCTATAAACTCAAGGGTGTTGGCCATAATCAATTCTAGATTTATGATTGGATTGACTTTGCTTAATTCAATGGGTTTAATTGAAGTGTCTGATTATTATAATGAGGTATTCCCAGGAATTTTTATTTAATTTAATTTCAAGTATTTTACCACACTTTATCAAAAGATATACATATATGTATTTACTGACATATACTAAATACTGCCGATAAGATACCAAGTTGAACTTTGAAACAGATTTCACAATCTGTTAACTTGGTCAATAGGGCAGCAGCTCACGTGGATGACGGAACGCATAATAATTAAATACAAATTATAAATGTTTAGAGAAGAAAAAATCAAATTGGCAGTCTCCAAATTAGGGAAACCGCAAAATTGATGCAACACCAATTTTTTGGCCAAAAATTAATGGCAAACAGAGAAATACATTTATATATATATATATTTATATACACATATTGACGCGCGTCAGCTTTAAGACAATGTTGCGAATTTGCGGGCCAAAGGCAAGCAAACAAAGTGTAAAGCGGCAGCGAACAGCGAATACAGTAAAATACAATACACATACGATACCACACACAAGCAAGCATACGTGTGGTTTGTGTGTGTGTGTGTGTTTTTGGAGCTGCATAAATCAAGCCCAACAATAATAATAAACTGGCCCAAAAAGCATTTGATTTCATTTGTTTCTCTTCGCTTCGCTTTGTTGTGTTTCGTTTCTCTACTGTTTCTCTTTCATTTCATTTACCGTTTGCATTTAGGCTTGCATAATTTTAGAGTCCACCTCATTGCAAAATCAGGTTTAGTGCCAACTTTTCGCGCTCTTTCTCTCTTGTGCCCCAAGCTGTGTAGCAAGAGCGAGAGACGCACACTTGAAAGCTCTACATGCGCTTACTCATTTGCTGCTCTCTCGTTGCTTATGCAATTTTGGCACAAAGTGAAAACATGAATTGGAATTTTAGGGTCTGTCTTTACATCTCTCCTTCCCAGCTGCGTAAAAAGAAAGTCTTGCTCTCTGCATAGTTATCTCATAGCTGTTGTTATGCATCAATCAAGCGGGCAGATCGCTACACCCAAAATGCCCAAACAGCAGCCCGGACACAAAGTAGGCGCCGGTCCGCCGCTTGGAGCATCCAACTGGGGACGACCTGTGCCCTGACAAAAATTGAGCTTCAAGGAACGCCGACGATACTAGTAAAAGCATCGCGCGGTTATTGTTCCTCTGCCTAGAAGCCAACTACCAAGCTATTAGCAAGGCAAGATTGGTTTTCCTTACTCATTATGTTTCGGCACAAGTTGCACAGTGCAGCCAAAGCGAAACAGTTGCCTGCGCCGCTATAACCGTTTGAGAATTTCAGGGTAGCGAAACTTAAAAATTCTCAACCAAATGACAGCCAGCAACAGCAGCGCGCACAAATCTGTATACGCTTGTTAAATACGATTCGCTTACAGTTCACAGCGTGGAGCGTTTAGCTTAATGCGGGTTAATAAAATGAATTAGAATCAAGATATAATACTATATAGTGTTTGTGTGTGTGTTGTGTGTCACCAGCATACACGCAGCTTAATTGTTTAATTTATGCGCCGTCGACAATTTAGCACTACACAAAATTGCATAATGGAATGCTTTCTATATTTTTTTAAGTAAAGCTTTACAATCGCTGCGGAAACCTTTATTTATAATTCATATTAATTGCAAACGTTATGATTCAACTGCTACACTATATTTTACTTATCTATGAGTACTGTAATTTTGGTGAATTTGGCGTATAAACAGGTGTTCACACACCTGTTAAACATATGGGGAATCATAACACAACAAGTCCCATATCGATTTGGTCTAATCGCATAAACTATAGAGGAGAAAGGGGGAAAAAATAAATGTATTCAATTCGCTTCTAATTAATTAGTTTGCAACGTTTTCTAATTACCGTGAATGAAATTAACATACATGAATCTCTAACTAAATAGGAAGCTTTATTAAATGTTTAATTGACACTTAAGCACAGTATGACTTAAAAGTCTGTGAACCTCTTCACCCAAAAGTTGAAAACTTGAGCAGAAGTGAAAAAAACACGCCACATTCCGGTTATCTTCGATAAGAGTCGAATCACTTTTTTTTTACTACATTTCGATTTTGATTCCTCAATGAGTAATAGTCGGGAACCTTATCAGATTGGACTTTTTTCTTTATTTTTGCCGGTAGTTAGACAAAAAGTTGCAAACACTATTTGATGAATTGCATTATGATTATAATCGGGCGATAGGATTATCAGTAAATCGAAGTGCTTGAGTCTCCGAGTCGTTGACTGATTTCATTCTCCTGAGCTTGAGTCACTCGTGATCGTGGTAGTACCGGGCACGCCCTTGAGTCATGTTTACTCGCATTTCTAGAGAGTTTTGCCATTCGCCAGCGATTTAAAGACCCATTAAAACAGAAAAAACTCATTTAATATGCAAAACATGTTTAAACGTATCAAATTTATTACTTAAGAAATTAAATTAAATGTATTAAAAATGATTTATGATTAAAGCGAGTTTAAAGACGATTTTAAATCATGAGTAAAGTAAAGTTTTCTAACTTCAGAAAGAGGTAGAAAACTGTATTTGAATACTTAACCAAATCACACCTCATTTGTCCTTCTTGAAGGGTATTCCATAGTTCAACATGATCGCAGACGATCGTACGATTTTCTGGCGTGAGATCTGATAACTGAATTTCGAAATCAGCTGAGTTTAGCTTGTGTTTTATTAACCTTAATTGCTTTGCTTACATAACTATGACTACAGTACAACTGACTTTGACTTAACTCTCATAAAGTTAAGCATTTAAGGATATAAACTTTAAGTCAGTCAGTTGGCTAATAGAATTCTCAATGCTATTTTTTAGTAATGACCTTTTTTCCTCAGAAAAAAACACTTGAGCTTTTCCCTCAGTTGAGGAAAACAAAAAAATCGCTTAAAAGTTTATTGATCTTGGCATTATGCATTATATACTTAAATAACTGATCAGTTAGTCGGGGACTGACAAGCAACCAGCCAGCAATATGTGTAAATTTTAAAGTCTAGTAACTGAGAATAAATTTTTATTGAGTTGTTAAACTTTATGAGGGGAAATTAGTAATTTTTGTAAATGAAATAACAGTAAAGTTAATTAATTTTTAAAAAAGTTGATAAGTAAATGATTTTTAAAAAGTCTTATACAACTCTACTGCAGTTTTAGAGGGTATCTTACGGCTGTTTATTAGCTTTAATCTGGCACTTTTATTTACTATTGTAATTATGTTAAGTATTCAATGAGAACCAGTTTCTCAAGAGTATTCAACAGTCGAGCACACTTGAGTTTCTACTAAAAAGCACTTGAAATGCAGCAAACTAATTAAATATTTTCGCTTTTTTCCCCCTTTTACAGATTTCAGCTACGAGGCCCGCTCATTATATGGAACACAATGCTGGCGATGTTCAGCATAATGGGTGCCGCCCGTACCGCACCTGAACTGCTGCACGTGCTGCGTCATTATGGACTTTTCCACTCGGTCTGTGTGCCCAGGTGAGTATATTCCTGACATCAAGGTCGTCGGGTATATCCAATTACCACTGTGATCTAACTTTTTTTCTCTCTCTTGTTTTAGCTATATTGAACAAGATCGTGTGTGCGGCTTCTGGACTTGGCTCTTTGTGCTGAGCAAACTGCCGGAATTGGGTGATACGATATTTATTGTGCTGCGAAAACAGCCACTGATCTTTCTGCACTGGTATCATCACATCACAGTGCTGATTTACTCATGGTTCAGCTATACGGAATATACCAGTTCCGCCCGCTGGTTCATTGTGATGAACTACTGCGTCCATTCGGTGATGTACAGTTATTATGCACTGAAAGCGGCACGCTTCAATCCACCCAGATTCATATCGATGATCATCACGTCACTGCAGTTAACGCAAATGATCATTGGATGTGCGATCAATGTCTGGGCAAATGGATTCCTTAAAACCCATGGCACACAATCCTGTAATATATCGCAACGTAACATAAATCTCTCAATTGCGATGTACTTCAGTTATTTTGTACTGTTCGCGCGTTTCTTCTACAAGGCTTACCTGTCGCCAGGTGGCAACAAGAGTCGTCGCATGGCTGCCTCTTTGGTTGCCCAAAATACTGCTAAACTGTCGTCCAGTCCGTCGGGAGCTGAGCAGCATTCCAGTAAATATGCTGGCATCGATGAGGATGCCCAGAATGCCTATTTGCGTAAGGCCAAGGCGCAGTAGGGTTGCCACCTATACACTTATTTCTACTACTACTACTACAACTACTACTACTGCTGGCGCCCCTCAAAACCCTACGACTCCCCCCCCTCCATTTCCCTCTAAAAGGCTAAGGACATTTATTTATGCAGTAACGGTGTAAAAGTTGTTTTTTAATTTTAACAGTCGAACCCTAAAAAACCACACACAGATACACACACACACACGCGCACACTCGAGGGGCGTTTTGGTAAAGAAACAGAAAACCGAAACATATTTAATTTTAAGCATAGAGTTTTACCAGGCGGCTGGCTTACACACACACACACCTATATATATATATATGATCAGATATATAGGTATATATAAAGTCATGTATATAATGAAAAAACTTATTTGAAATCCAAGCTAAACGCTGTCTCTCTTGACTTGAGTTTTTGTACAAAAAGTTAGTAAACTTCTCAAACTACCCCCCGTAAACCCCATCTGGAAAATATTGTTTAATCAAAATATAGTTTGATTTGCCAACTTAAATGAAGATATATTCAAAAATTTCGGGTTCAGACCGCCGCGCCGCTCAGTTATATCCAAGAATACGTAGTCAATCGTATGATATATATACCGATTATATATATTTATATATCTATATAACTAATTGTGTTGGAATTTAGCAAATTTCTTTGTGTTTTGTAGCTGGAACCGAATTGTACTTTAAGTATCGACATTTATACTATAACCAGCAGAAAGTTAAAAAATTTAAGATCAAGAAATGCTAAAAAAAAAAAATTAAGTTGAAAAAATTTCAAAATGATTTAAGCGCAAATTGTTATTGTACTGTAATAAAATGTAAACAATATTTAATTTCAAACCCAAGGCAAAGACAGAGAGGGAGAGAGGGAGAGAGTGTGTGAGAGTGAGAGAGAGCAGCAGAGAGGCGTGCATTTAGTTTCCTTTTGTTTCTGAAACTTTTCTTTTGAAATCAAAAGTTTCGACACCGTGTTAAGCAGGCAGGAAAATTGAAAAGCTTATGTCCTTGATGATGATGAATGAACACCTAACAGACAAAAAAAAATAAGTAAATATTTAAATTATATATAAATACATATATATTTCTAAGAAAACCAAACGTAAACAAAATAAGCAAAGAAGTCCTACTTGAAAAGTTAATTTAGTATAAACAATGACTAGAACACACAGACAGATTAAGTAACAGAGAGAGAGAGAGAGAGAGAGAGGCAGTCAGTAGACGAGGCAGAGGGAGAGCAAGAAAGAGAGCAAGTGAGAGAGAGAGAAAAGAAAGCTGAAATGAGAGAGAAATTCCCATTGGATTAATCCGTTCGATGCAGTCAAAGATTTGTAACTAAATTCGAAAATAAGCGAACAAATTGGATTTTCTTTGTCGGGTTATAAGTACTAAAACGATGATAAACAACAACAAAAAAAACGGATAAATAAAACGTAACAAAGGAAAAGGAACTGAACAATTGTTGTTTTTATTTCAATAAAAAAAAAAATTTAAAAATAAATTAAGTATTTAATTTTTTATAGCAAAAGAGTGAAGTCAAAACGCTGTAAGTATAAGGCCTTCACTTACGTCACTAACGTGAACTGCCCTCCCTCATACCTTATTAATCCCAATAGATATATATATCTAAACCGATTTAAAGTCATTTCAAATTTACATCAAAAATGGGATAAAACATTTATTTTCATTTTTGTTTTTCTTTTCTTGGCTTGGGGAAAATGCTTCACTACACATTGATGTACACAGATTTATGTATATATGTATATATAAATATTTTATGTTAATTTTTAGTTGTTTTAGTTGCATAAATTTTACGCAAGGAAGTTAATTCTCCAATGATGCGATAGGAAAATATTGAAAAGTCTATCGCTTAAAATTTAATTACTAGACTAGAAAAAGTTGCTAAAATACGATTCACATACTATTATTAATTCTTTTTCTTTTTTCTTTAAATATAATATGTATAATGCATTCTCATTAATCTCAAGACCCTAGTACCTAGTATCTAGGCGTATCAGTAGAATTTTTTTTATATGTTAGATTACAAAAAAATCGGCTAAGCGCTAAAATAGTACACACACATATATATATATATATTTATTTTTTAACTATTTATGTATGAAATTTCAGTTTTTTTTTTTTATGAGTGATTAGTAAATTTATATTAAGTTATATAGGATGAGAACAACCACTAGATGAGCCATATATGTGTGGGGGTGTATAGGGTCTGTAGGGGGTGGTATAGGAATGAAAACTGTTTTCAAATAAATTCAAGTATTTTTTATTCTTGTTTTTTGTTTGTTTTATGTGTTTTCAATGCCATTTTTAATGCATAAATTGTATATTCACAAATTAGCTCAAGTTTCAATAATAAACTTTGTTTTTCTTTAAATAACAAAATAGTTTTTTTTTTTTAGTTTATAAAAATAAAAAATAATAAAATGCCGAAATGTACAAAAAAAAAAAAAAGCTTTCGTCCCAGCCATGAGCACAAAATGTAATAGTTTTTTAAGCCCCCGATTTTTGAACTTCCTTTCTTATTTTTTTAATATCATTATATTAGTTGAGTGTGTGAGTGTGTGTGTTTGGGTGTGCGAGAGTGAGTGTGTTTAATGATATAGTTATTGAATTACAATGTTTGAATTTTTTTGTCAGCCAAATAAAAATAAGAGAAGACAAAATTGTTGTTGGTATTAGAAATTGTGTGTAGAATGTGAAATGTTTTTTTTCCTCTTCTTTTTTTTTAAATTATTTGCGCTCATAGTTGGTGCTTGTTTCATTTGTTGCAATGCTACAAATTGTTGCTTGTTATGATTCTGATAGTTTTCTATTTTATTCCATGTAGTTTTTCTTTCTTTTATTTGTGTTTTCTTTTTTTAACTCGTTTATTCTCCTCGTCTTGCTGCTGCTTTTAAGTTAGACCCGATTTTGTTTGGTTCCACAGCCTCCCGATAGTGCTTTATCTTCATTTGCGTCTGCTGCTCACAGTGCTCCAGCCGGACTCGTGTTGTTGTTGTTGTTTGGCATTTCTATGAGACGGAGCACCGCCACTGGTGTTGACAGTTGCTGTTGTTGTTGCTGCTCCTGTGGCCGTGGCAGTAGACGCCGCAGCATCATCTCACTTTTTACCGGGAGGCGCTATTGGTTGGCCGCGCTCCTTGCCACGTAATTTTATGCCAAGCACACGCTCCATTTTGCCCAATATCAAGTTGTTTGGAATGCCCCTGCCGGCCTCATAGTCGGTAACAACTTGCTGCTTCTCACAGATTTTCTGTAAATATTTGAAAATAATTAATAATTTTTTTTAAACAGAGTTCATTGGGTTCAGTTGTTTATTACCGTGGCCAAATCCTTCTGGCTAAGACCTTTGTTTTGACGGCCTTGCTGAATGATTTTGCCCACATCTAGCGGTATCTTGTCATGCCGCAATTCTTCAGTCTCACGATCCAGCTTGGCAGTGTTCTTAGTAGTCACATGCTGCTTGTTGGTGCCAGCACCATCTTTATACATATATTTCAAAAATCGAATCAATTAAATCGAAAAGGCAATAATCGGTTTGTAGGTCAGCGACTGACTGTTGCCAATATGGCCGCCGCTGTTAAGTGGGAGGTGAGGTGCGAGCATGAGGAGGTGAAAAGCTTTCGATTTCACATTCTGCACAAATGCAAAAGCGTTTATGAAATTAACACAACTCACACACAAACACACACACACACAGACAGGCTCAAGCATACATGCTTACACACACACACACACACACTAACCAACTCTTGTTGATACGCTTGAGCCGGAGCAAAAACAACAACAAATGCCACGCAATCCGCAGCATTGATTGCAATTATCATTTTAGCTCTTCCTAGCTTGCCGCCGGCGATGTTTTATTAGCCTTATATTGAATAGTTGCTGCATTTTTCTACTTACATTTCTGCTGTGTATCGACTGCAACACCCTGACGGCGTGCTTGATTAACAGCTGATTCGGTCTTCAGTTGGCTAGACTTTGGGGCCTTTTTTCTCAAAACGGTTACCGTATCCCAGTCCGACATCTTATTTTTGTAGAGCAGCGAAAATGTGAAATAAACGTCAAATAAGAAGCTATGCTTCTGGCTAACATATTCAATATCAAGCTACTTACATTGGGTGCTTTGTTAATGCTTTACTTAATATGAATATATGACTATTTTGTAATTAAAACTACGAATTCCAGAACTATCTATATCAATATCTGAACGGTGTGACTTGGGGATGCGTATCGATATAGCGTTATCGATATTGTATCTAGAGCTAAAAGTTATATCGATTTCAGCAACGCTGAATCGATGTTTTATCACAATCGTAAGACATCGATTTAAATTTTAATACTTGATTTGAATCGCAAAAGTACCTATAGTTTTAAAAACCTTACTGGAATTCTGTACTTTTATGGGTTACTTATTTTTTTCAAATAATTTAACAAATTTTGTATGTCGCCAGTTTTTCCCATTTTCGTGTGCACTGAAGGGTGGCCGTGACATTATTGGGAAATCTAATATGGGTGACCGTGATAATAGTGGGTATTTTAAGCAGAGTTGCTTGCATTCTCAACTGCACAAAATAAGCTTTGGTTATTTTCGCGCTAAGCGCATGCGGTCACACCGGCAGTTAGTCGTCTTGAAAATTTTAATTAAGTCGGTCGGTGTCGCTGTGTTGTGCGGGTGGTAATTTTTGTGTGTGTGTAATAAGAAAAATGCAAAGCTATAGATAACTTCAAAGCTGCAGTTAATACTTATGTATAACTCAGTATCTAAATGTCGTTGAAAATGCGAAATATGTAAGAAACGTAGCGGACGAGACGCAGACGAAGCGAAAAAAACGTAACGGGCAGACAAAGTGCATTTTAGGGCGTGTTTGTAGCCAGCCATACCCCCAACTCCCCCCCAAGGCTGGCACTCAACAAATGAAATAAAAAAGCTAAGCATAAGCAAACAAATTTTATTGTTGTCGCCCCCACAAAAATAAAAAGTTGCGTGCAAAAATTGTTGGCAGCAATTTCGCAACATCCTTGAATTTTGTCTACTCTCAAATTGCAAAGTGGAGTAGCAAAACGAAACGGTGTGTGGAGCGGGAGCAGAAAAGAGCGTATCTCGTGAAAGAAAGAAAAGAGACGACGACGGCGACGACGACGCACGAAAGAAAATGTGTAGAGCAGCGAATTAAAATAAAGCAAACGCAAATGCGATAAAATACAACAAAAAATAAAAAAGAAAAAGTGCATACAATTATTTATCGCGAGGGGAAAAAAGCAACAACAAAAAAAAAGCAGCTGCAACTGAAACAAAATTGTGCAAAAAAAATTAAAGAGTGTATAAATTGTTATTGCTGCGCAAGAGCGTATCAGCAGCAGCAGTAACAGTAGCAGCAGCAGCAGCAGCAGCGCCATTCGTGGGTGCATGTGATTGAAGATGGGGGCGCAGCAGGGCAAGGACCGCGGCTCGCATTCGAGCGGAGGCGGCGGACATGGAGGCGGCACTGTAAGCTGCATTGGTGTCTCCAGCAGCAGTCCAGTAGCATCTGGATCACCGCATTGCATTAGCGTGGGCAGCTCGGGGGTCGCCTTAAGCACTGGCTCCACATTACGCGGCTCACGCATGAAGTCACATCAATCACATCAATCGGCGGGTCATGGCAGCAGTGGTATCAGCATCGGTTCAAGCGGCTCCAGTGGTTTGTCATCACATCGGGGTGGCTCCAATACCTCACATAAGGATAATCGCTGTAATCCAACTGTGGGCCTCAACATATTTACCGAACACAATGGTGAGTATGCGTTTTTATTTTATTTGATTTCTTCTCTTTTTTTTTTTTTTTTTTGTTTGTGCGTGTGTGTATGTGTACATAAGCCACCCGCAGCATACAAATGCACTTACAGTGTGTATACACTCACACACATACAAGTGTACATAGAGTTTTAACATTTGCTTGACAGCTCGAAACTCTCTCACTCTGTTTTGCTCTCTTTTCACTCTCTCCATCTCTGTCTCGCGCTTTACTACTCTCTTCCTCCTTGCACACACACAGTGGGCGGCCCGCTCTCCAATTGAGCCAATTTCTTGCTTTCATTGCTTCCGATTATCATAGAAGCGGAATGCATGTGTTGTTGCTGTTGTAGTTGTTGCCGGCATTGCCTATGTACATAAAGTTCTACTTGTTGTTGTTGTTGCTAGCGTAGTTTTTGCTGCTCGCTTTTGTTTACATGAGCAACACAACAACAAAAATGAGACACGCGTCGTCGTCAGTCGAAGAAATGTATTGAATTTTGGAATGTCGTTGTTGTTGCTGCTGCTGCTGCTGCTGTTGCTGGCACGAGGGCGGTTTCGGCTGTTGCTGCTCCTTTTAATACGCACCCTCACCTCGCCCCCGCACATGCTCACCCACTCCATCTGCTATTTGTACAGTGGTTGAAACAGCAACAGCAGCCAGCCACCCCCTCATTGTGAATGAAAACCAGTTGACGGGCATTTCCTGCGTTTTTCCTCATCAGGCATTTTCTATCCTTTTTGCCATTGCCTTTGCCTTTTCCGCATTTCGCTCATTTTCTATTACAACAGTATATTTGTTATTTGTTTGCCTTGGCAAGTTGCAACATTATTTTCCCCTATTTTCTCTTCCTTTTTTCTTCTTCTCCATGTCAATTTTCTAATGGCTTTTTTATGTCCCTTATCCTTGTCAACTCTTGGTCGTCCTACCGCAATGAGGGGGACTGTGGCGACACCCCGGGGCATGTGATTAGATTTATTATCAGCCAATTCAGCTTGTAGTACTCGGTATTATCTAATGGGAAATTGCATATGATTGCACACCTGTCAGCTCATAACTCATTAAATGTCTCAAGAGCTACAAATGCCCGTCTAATTGGCACACTAATTCCAATTGGATCAATATGCTGCTTGTATTCCTTTGATTCCGATTCAGATTCAGATACTTCATATTTCCATTTCCACTTTAGACATTTTTTCATTCAAAAATTATGGCATTTAATGCATTGTTTTTATTGTTGTTGTTGTTGCACTGCAATTTGTTTGCAATTATTGTTATTTATATTTAGCTTTAAGCGTATTACGAGTATTTGCGATAAGCCTCCAAATGCATGCACATACTAGTGTGTGTATGTGTGTGTGTTTGTGTGACCGGATTGAGTCACAGATTGCATTGTAGCACTTTTGAGCTCAGTATGCAGCTCATAACCTTTGTTTGCATCGAAAGGCAAAAGCGAAATTCTAGCTTTTATCAACAAAGTGGCCATTTATCTAAGTAGTATTCAAGCAATTGCGATAATGGATTGTAAAAAGCCACTAGAATTATTGCACGTAATTCCAGCAATTTCTATTCTTTTGTTTTACAGCGAAAGGATTTGTTTTTGAGTAGTTAATAATAGCAATAAATTACTAATTTTAGGTATTTGTTGTAAGAAAACTTATCGTTTTAACGCCTTTCCTGATCAGCATACTAGTCTATATAACTTAAAGTTCAACTTCAATCGGTTTACACTAGTTTTTTTTGTGGTAGTATTATTTCATGCAAAATTTCCCACACAAAATTATTCAACCAATTTGCAATCGAATAGATTCAAACTCAGAAGATGCAATTGTCTTTGTTGGTTGCGCTTTTTTTACTTAGTATATCTATACTGTTTTCTGTTATTGTTGTTGTTGTTGTAATTACAAAATTACATTGTACAAACTGTGTCTGGGATACAGATTACAAGCCACCGACCGCAGTCACCAGTCACTAGTGACTAGTCGCCATCAGGTCGATCTCAGAGCAGAGCTAGACCGACTGGCAGCCGCGAACTCAAACTGAGAAATCACAGAAATCACATACAACAGGCCAAATACGACAAGAGCGACAAGCAAACAACTAACATGGCAATTGACGACACTGCACAGTGGGGCAAGGGTTATGTAAAAAGGAGAAACGTAAAGGGTTTAGCTAAAAAGCTAAAAAAGTACTTTAAAAAATTAATTTTATGGTTACTTTCAGTTCTTTGTTTATCAAACAGCACACAAATTTAAATACCAACAAAGTATAAGAATTTTCAATATAATTTTCCAGCTTTATTTATAGTTATTATTATAATAACTTATCACAATAAACATTTTATTGTCAGACATTTTGTAAATATTTGGCTTCATTAGCTTAAATAAACTATTTTTCCAGTCAGAATTCTGTTTTAGTGGCTAAATTCCTTTCACAGTATTTACTATAATTTTAGCCATTTTATAGCTATGTTAATTTTTATGGCGCTAATAAAACTAATAGCTATTTTTCCATTCACAAGTGTTTTGTTTAGACACATTTCGATTTTAAGTAGTTTTATGTTTAGTGTCTGTAAGAATTTTTCAAAGAAAGTTAATTTAGCCCACTGTGCGACTGTTAGTTTGTTGCTGTTGTAGGCGTTGCCTTTGGCTGAGCGGAATTTGACTATAGTTAGAGTCGTTATACGACACGATTGTAATTAGATACTTTTGGGGGCAACAATGGAGACTACATTGGTTGTGTTTTGTTGTCTTGGGATTGGGATTTGGGCTTATGTTGCGCTGGGAATGCTGTTGGCTTCACTGGAGATGCCAATTGCGAAAAAAGCAAAGCGACAACAACAACAACATGAGGAAAAGAAAATCAACGTTTGCACTCGTGTGACAGTGACAAGAGAGTTGGAAATGAAAATGGAAAATGGGCATGGGAATGGAAATGGAAATGGAAATGAAGACTTCTGCATGTCTCAAAATAGACTCAAGTGAGTTGTTGGAACTCCTTTTGGCTTATGAAGTGTTTGTCCAGCGAGCGCTCTCTCTCTCTCTCTCTCTCTTTGGCACTCTCCGTGTAATCCGAGTAGCCGGGAATAGAAGCGGAAGGAAGCAGAGGGAGGCGTCAATGGCCTGGACTTTATATTTGCTAACATGCAAGCGGCAAATTATGAGACGAGGCAAATGAACTTTTCACATGGCTAATGGACGCCACACGCACATACACACACACGCACACCACACACACACACACATGACCAGAGCAGACCAGACCTGTGTCTGTTGTGTACAAACTGCAAACAGGTGACGCGTATAACTGTGTGTGTGCGTGTGTTTGTGTGTCTGTGGTAGTAAAATGTATGTTGGCATGATTTCGCTCATAGTGTGTGTTTACTTTACAGCTTTCCCAGTTGCTAGTGATTATGCAAATACATAAATATTATTACTTCAATCACTTTTATGCGCTTTAACATAATTGTTGTGGCAAATTTACCGAAAGAGAAAGAGAGTGGGAGAGGAAAAGGCAGAGCGAGGAGTGCGAGAGAGCGATAGAAGTTGAAGGCGTTGTCTCCACTTTGGCACTTTGTAGTTCTTTCTCTTCTTCTTCAGCTTCTTTAGCACCCATCATGGATTTTCTATTATTAGCCAGTGCAGTATCTTACTGTATTTTTCTCTCCTTTTCTGCCGCTGCTCTTTCTTCGTCTTCCTTTTCGTCTGCTTCTGCTTCTGCCTCTGCTTCTCTTTGACTTTGTCATGTCGCATTGCTTTTTATAATTTTCTTTACTTTTACTTGGTTCTCGTTGCCTGTTTCCAACTCCATTTGCCAGCTCCAAAGTGCCACTCATCGTCATCATGATTATTCTTGTTGTGGTTGTTGTTGTTTTTGGTGTATTTGTTGTTGTTTTTGTTACTTTGCATGCTCTGCTTTTGGGGCCAAAGGGCTGTTTTCGATCAAGCTCGTAAATCCTTTCGTGCCTCACATTTCGTGCATTGCAATGCACTTTGATGTTATTTTTAGAATCAACAACAACAAGAAGAAGGAGAGGGAGAGGAAGAGAAAGAACAACAACAACAAACCGAATGCCAGTTTCAGTTCAGACTAACACTTCTTATACAAATCCAATAGGAACTCACATTCAAACAGCTGTGACTACAGAACTTCCAATTAGTTGAATTCAGAAATGTTCATAGCGTAGTAATAATCATGTTTGCAATTGGGAACCATAGAAGTGTGTCCCAATTGGAACAACAACTGGGGTAAAAACAATGACAGCTAATAAAGATATAATGGATTTATATGAATAGAAGTAGAAAACTAATAAAGATAAAATGGATTTGAATGTACAAAAGTAGAAATCCAACTGAAACAGATGTTCGTCTTTGGCCCTCTATTTTCTATATATATGAGTGAGTAATTCACTCACTCTTCGCTTATCTGGTGTAACTCTGCTAATGTCTTACAGTTCCAAAGTTTGCTATAAATATTTCCGACCTTCTTTCATATATCATAATAGTTTCCCAACTTTGTCGTTGACATTTTTCAGTGCATTTTCCACTGCTGCTCTTTTATTTTTCTTTTTGCATTCCCAGTGGAGCGTTGCAAACGCCCACACAGAGCACACGTAGCAAGCGGCATCTTGTGGTCCCTGCCCGACTACTACCCCGCCCCCTTTCGAGGTCTCTGCCTCATTGAAAACTGTTTGCATAAATTAAGCTGAGGAAAAAGCGAGAAGAAAGCGAAAGACTGTCCAAAACAAACATAATTTGTAAACAGCAGAAATTGAGAGAATCGAAATATTTATTTTTCTCCTTTGGGGAGTGGGGAGGAAAGGGAAGGGGAAGTGGAAAGTGTGTGGAAAAGTGTCTGGAGGGAATGCGTCAACTAATTATAAGCGCATGAAACGTTTTCATATTCAACATTTTTCTCCCTCTCAGCTTCTGTTGTTGTTGTTGTTGTTGCTGTGATTATGTTTGAGGTCATAAATTTTTGACGCCAGTTGATTGATTGACACACAAATGTATATTTTTAGTGTACATATATTTGTGTACATAGGTGTTTGCTCAAAGGGGAGGGGATGCCAGAGAGGGCCGCTTCAAACGAATTTATTTATGTAGATTCCCGAAAAACAAACAAATGGGGACTTTTTATACCCTGTACTCTACCCTGCACTTTTCATTGCAATTGATGTGTGTTTATTAAGTTTAACCACTTACTCTGCTGTCCCACACTCACTCAAACACACACACACACACACACCCCTGTGTGTGTGTCTGCTTTGGTCTGTTAACAAGCCCACAAGGTCGAACATATTAAGCATGTGCAAAAATCAACAGCAAAACAACAAATATTTCGCCTTTTTTTTATAACGAGTTTATTGTGTGATATATCTTATTTAAGTACAAATACAGATTATGTTTTAAATAAATATATGTATGTGTATAAACAAATATGTTGCAAAATGCAATAAGAATTGCTTTCACGGCAGTTTCCTGCAGAGAAACCTGTTTGTAGAGGCTTTTAGACTAAGGGGGAGAGGAGTGGGAATTGGAGCTACAGAACTGCATTTTGAGACGGCAGCAAATCCATCAATGGAGGCAACTTGCATCCACTCGATAGGAGACTGAGGCACAAATCACGTTCGTAATTGTAACTGTAATGAGAATTGAGTTTTCTCGCTTGCCACAGCACGTATCAGGTGTATGTGTGTGTAAGAGTGTGTGTGTATCTGTATCTGACTGCAATTTACCTGTAGCTCTGTCTATAGTTACGAGCTACAGATACATTTAAATTTACAGATACAAACACCTCTCACAGCATCTCTTTCTCTCTCTCTCTCTCTCTCTCTCTCTCTCTCCCTATCTCTTTTCTTACTCTTGGGAAACTGAGCTCCCAATGCCAATTGCCGCGGATTGAATTTCAGATGTCGATTTGGACTTTAACTGCCTTTACAATTATTTACCCCATTATTTGCCAAGTGTAAAAGACAGTAACAACCCTCGATTGGAAAAAGTCCATAAAAAATGCTGCAATTTACGTTGAATTTCAATTCAAATGTCATAAAGTCATATAATTACGCCAAGTGTTTAAATAGTAACTGATTTCCATTGGAAAACAATCTAACGGTTCAACGAAACTATTACAACTTTAATATACACTTAAAAAAACACTTTACACTATCAAAACGAAATGAATTTTAATATTTATCTACAGGGAATGCGTTAAATTCAAACCAAAAATGGCAAAAGTCGTTAAACAGTCATCGAAAGTTACTTGTAACTACAACTTGTCTTGGCCATAACTACTACTATGACGACTATTTACATTCCCCATTCCATATACGACTGGGTCAATATCGACTTAATCATATTAGCAGTAAAAGTCTTTTCAATTAAGGCATAATTTGTTTAAATTTCACTCGAATTTCTCCCTAAACACAACCAAACAAAAAAAAACTATTCTTTTTAAAGAAAACTATTTGGCCAAACGAATCAAGAAAATTGGCAAACATTTATTGTTAAACTAAAGTTAAAATAAAGACTGTAGAGGGAAAAAAGTAAAGAAAAAGCATAACAAATGAGCCGTGGAATAAAGCAAACCAGTTCTCCAACATTGCTGTTGTGAGATGATGCGAGAGCATCTCTTATCGCTTTCTCACTCTATCCCTCTCCCTCTCCCACTCTCTCTTTGCTCAGATCTCAGCTGACCGGCGTCCGGTGTTCATTGGTGTTCCGACATGGTCAGTGAACCGTCAGCGTGGAAACATGAAATGAAAATATTGTCCAAAAACACATAAAGTAAACACTAGTTGAGTGTGATCGATCGGTAGATACCATGGAATATATCCATCAGTTATATCTTTCAGTTTTTAAAAAGTTTTATTGAAGCAGTTATAATCTCTGAAATAAATCAATTAAGAAGAGAAATAAACAAAGCTTATTCCATAGTTGTAGCACAAATACTTTTACATCACTACAGTACTCCCTTTGCATTACTTCTACAGGGTAAACAAAAAGCACTACATCAAAGAAGCAAAGAAAGAGCAACAAAGAGCAAAAAAGCAGTTAATTTTAACTTCATAACCAGCTCTCTTTGTGTGTGTGTGTGTATGTGTGTGTGTGTTAGTGTCTCCCAAAGTATTTTTATTTTTAAATAATTAATGTGAAATTTAATTCATTTAATTGCTGCCTAATGACTGCACTGCCGGTTCTTCTGTCCAGTTCAGTTCAGTTCAGCACAGACGAATTTGGATTTTGATGTTGAAGTTGTCGCCACTTTCGTTTTTCTTCTTCTTCTTCTTCATTATTTTTATCTTTAGTATTTTTGTCTTTTGTTTTATTTGTACTTTTATGATGATTTTCGCCATTCAGCCTATTCAGAAGATTTGCCTTTTGTCTGCTTATGTTTTTCCTCTTTCCCTTTCCTCTTTTTCTTTCTTTACTTCCTCTGGTTTTTGTGGATTTGCGACGTCTGTCAATTTTTACGCCGTCTGGCAATATTTAAACGACATCTCACATCCGCCGTGCCCGTCCGTCTGTCCATCCGTACGTTTGTCTGTCTGCTGGTTCTCTCCTTATCCATCCTGGATATTGCACTTGTTTCCCAGAACTGCAACACTTGGAGCAGAGTCAACGCTGAATCACCCAAGAGTTGAAATTATATGTACATATATGGCAACTGGGAAACGAGTCAGAGGCGTCATAGATACTGCAGATACCCTCGATAATACCCTCTTGATCTCATTAAGTATTTATACACTACTTCAAGCTGAAGATGTGCGTCAAAATGATCTTATTTGAGGAGAACTCCTCTTAAGCGACCTCATTAGGAAAGAAGAAGCATTAAAACTTCACTTTTGTAAATTCCTTTTGTTTAATTTTCAGCCTTTTTGCATTTGCCAGACATCACTCTTTAGCCGTATTCTGCGCAAAAGAAAATTTCTGCAAAAACTTTTCCTTGTTTTCGTTTGGGTTTTCTTTTTGCCTTAAAGCACAATCTAGATACGGACGGGACAGTGCTTTGAAGTGAGCACAACCGCACCTTGTCTGGTCATGGCAGTTTGTGATAAGACAACTTTCCGACAACTTTGTTCGAAAAGTACAAAAAGTTGCGGGTAAAAGTGAACAGAAGACGACACGTTGGGCATAAATTTGCTACAGAACTTTGAAGAAATTATTATGAAATGTTCTAAACACTGAAGAAAAGTGGCAGAAAAAACGTTTAACAGTCGGATGGAATGATAATGTTGATAGTCTTGAGATACATTTATATTAAAAACTATTAAGAAACAAATTTTCTAACTCAACATTATTAAAATAGTTTCAAAGAGACTTCAAAATTAGATTGAGATCTTAACTCTACTTTTGTTTCGAAATTGAATTGCATAATTTGCCCTGTAATTGGTTTATTATAAAGCTTCCAATGCTCTTTTCCGGCTTTTCCCTGTCTTAATAACTAAATAGACATTTAACCAGCTTCCAGTTGAATTTTTAGGCCTGTCAAACAATTTTTTTCGTAATGTTAATAAATGAAATTTTGATGCTACCGAGTTTAGAGATCAAAGTTTCACTTTACGTGCGATGAGTACACATGTGTGTGAGTGTATGTGTGTGTGTGTGAGTGTTTGAGTGTATTCACTTTACTCGAGCGTGTAATTACAGATTGTCATAAAGTGCCGCAATAAGATACGCACACACACTCACTCCAAAAAGTATACACACACAAACACACACACACTCATACATAAGCAATCAATTTAATCTATGCACTCGCATCAAATTTTGAAATACCCGTATTTTTTCAAAGTGTATTATTGCAAAGTGTAAAATAAAAATTTGATTATCTACTCCTATTATTATTTTTTGTTGGGGGAAAAGTTTATATGGCCAACCACGCCTACTTTGTGTATTACCTGCCCACTTGCCGCAATCATATTTGTTGCTTTTCTACCATTTTTTATTGTCCAACATTGTCAATGGCGGCGCCAGCGTAATTTTCCATTTTCCACTCGGTTTTTTATAAAAGTGGAAAGCAGATTACGGAATTGCCTAAACAAATGTTGGAGCGAATGGAAAAAACAAAGCAAAACTAAATCGGAACCAGACATGTTACACTCTGTCGCATCTAGCGTCCATTTATATGGCTAATTGCCCCCCAAAGTGACAAAACACCTCAGAAATGTGAATCCAAAAGTTGTGATAGAACTTTGGAATGCCATTGTAGCTCTTCCAACTGCGCATTTTCTACGTTTATCTATTGAAAGTGGTGGGAATGGAAGAAAATTAGTAGTAAGAAGAGGAAATGGCTTTAAATTAACTGATATAATGGGGAGTTATGTGTGTATAGACTATAGAACTCATTGTCAGCACTGACTGATCTTCGTAGTACCCAAATGGAGAGAGCTGGGCGAAGATGTGTAGTTGTTAGATTGAAATGTCGTCTAATTTGAGTTCAATAAGAAAAACTCTGTTCCTCCCACAAGTACAGCGAAAGCTCCATTGGCCGGACAGGCACTGTTTCAGTATTTTAGTCCGCCTACAGGAAAAGATTTTGTATGGGACTGTAAAATTTTTCCGGCTAAGGGAGCTATCCGTCTAAAGGAAGCTGCCCGCAAGTAGAACTTCCACTGTAAATCTTAAAAAGCTGTTGTCTCAAAGAGCTACCTTTCAGTTTATAGAGTATCTTCTAGTCTCCCAACCAGTCAGCTTACATAATTCAAACGTTAATTACAATTTGATAATCATTTTCTACAATTACAATTACGCACACTCGTTCTCTCTGCCATTCTCAATTATTATTCATTTTCGTTGCTAGTGATTTTCTGACTATTTCGATTATTCATTGTATTTATTTTGGTATATTTTTCAGTTTCGTTTTCTATATTTTGACTTTCAGCTTCAGTCGAGCGTTGCGAAAAGAAAAGCTTTGTTGAAATTCACAAAAAATCTCTTGAAAAAGCAACTTTTGATTTCTAATTACAGTACAAATTCGACTAACTGACTGACTGAATGACTGATTGATTGAATGTATTCAGTCAGTCAGTCATTTATTCATTGAAATAGTGAAAAACGAAATCAGCTCAAGGAGAAAGTTTAGCACAATTTTTCCTCACCTTTTTTGTTTGTTTGTTTGTTAACAGTTTTGCACCTGTTTATAAAACTCATATGAATAAGTTGAATGAACTTCATTTGGCTACAGGTGTCTATGGAAAAGTGAGTGTTATTTATAGAGTGAGTGTGTGTGTGTGTGTGTGTGTGTGAAGGTTAATAAGATACTTGAGGGATTTATTTGATATACTTATGAGATACTTATATCTAATATGATAAAATGATATCTTTTAGTAAGATTTAAACATTCACAACAAAAAACCCACAAATTGTCTTTATCTTGGCCACATAATCGCAGTCTCGTAAATAACGTTGCAAATATGCATAAAATTATTAAAAAAAATAAATGTAAATATAGGAAAAAAGCGACCTCAAAGAGACCATCTCAAACAAACAATTCACAATAGCCGCAACAGTCACAATTGAGCTTAGGGCCAACTTTTTTCTCTGTTTCCCAAAAAAAAAAGAACCCACGGATTTGTTTTGTTATCTTTTCCCAAGCCCATTTGAATGGGGAAGAACACAAAAAAACTATGAACAAGAAGAAGAAGCAGATGAAGATTTGGGGGAAAAATACTACCCATTGTTGTACTCATGTCGACTGCTTCTTATTTGATTCTTCTCACATCTGTTGTTTTGAGCTTTTCATTTCATATTTTCGCTTATCTAAAACAAAATTTTATGGTCAAATGCTTTTTATCGCATCTTAAATTTATTATCTGTAAAATACACCCACTCGATTTGCTGACAATGTGAATGTGAGTACATTTATTCATTCATTCTCCAGACGACGTTAGTCAGACAACTCTGAACAAAAACAAATGCAAATGAATAAGCAATAACAGAAAATAAAGGTAAAATGTTGAAAATATACTGAAAAATACTTGAATACTTGACAAATACCACGCACTCGTTGCCTGCATAAACAATAAGTCATAAACAAAACATAAACAAAAACAATACAAGCGGCAGGACAGACAGAGACAGGCATAGAGACAATGGCAGTGGCTGTGGGAAGAAGACAGAAACAAGAAAAATGCCCACAGACACACGACCAGCATAGAACATAGAATGCACAGTGGTTTGAATACCATTTGCTTGTGAATGTATATAAAATAGAGTAGACAAAAGTTAATAAGTTGTTTAAATCGTTAAAAAATTAAATTTAGTTGACAAATAAAAGCATAAAATTAAATTTTGTTTTAAATTTGATGTAATTTAAACAATATGACAGTTATGTATAAAGAGCAAATAGTATTTTCTCCATTTTAAATAAATTATCCGCCTAAAGAATAGAAATTCTAATAAACTTCTTTATTTGTAACACTTTGACCACTGTGCGCCCATTCAGACTGACTCATTCAGTTGAAAGTGTTGCCAGAATTGTATGTTTGACCAACGCGGCGTATACTTTTTACCTCTTTTCTCTCTCCCTCTCTCTCTGGCTCGTTTGATATGCATATTGTGAATCATATTTGCATGCCAGGCTACAAACAGACAATAATGAAAATAATATAAAATAAAAGAAAAACAAATGTGCATGCCATTGCTATTTTTTCTCTCTTTTTCTGTTTTGACTGTCGGCATCGTCGACGACGACGTCTGCCAAGTCAACAATTAAAAGCCAATTTCATTCACAAATAAATGAGGACTATGAACAATGTGTTTTGACCATCAGACACGTGATGACGGCCCTGAGGATTGCCATTGAGCAGAGCATAGCCAAGCAGCCAGGCAGGCACCTGTGCACTTTAGGTAGCCTTGACCGCACACCTGGACCAGTGCCAAATAATCGATAAGGGTTTGAGATAGTATCTTTCTGGAGAAAAAGCCAGAAAAGAATGAGAAGAATTTATAGATTAAAAGGGGAATCTCAGTAGTAATCAATAAAGCGCAGAAAACTTAATACATAACTACAGATTTATAAAGAAGAGCTCTTGTAGTACTTAAACAGATAATACATCTACGGATTTATAGCTGCCTTTGTGTCATAAGATACTATTTTTTAAGATACCAAAGGTGATAAAAAAAATCTTGTGTTTTTTAATATGAAAAGTGTTTCTGATATCTTTTAAAAAAAAGTCTTACGTGTTAAAAGTTAAAGTTCTTCAATAAGCAACGCAGCTTAAAAAGCTTAAATAAATTGTTTTTTTCAAGTGTACAAGTACTGAAAACTTAACAAAGTGCGATCAAGTGACCTTTTTGGTTCTAATCAATTGCTTTTGGGTCACAGCTCAATGAGTTGACCTTTAAAGTACTCGCTTTAGAATGCTATGAATAGTTAATGTATACACAGAGTATGAACAAACACGTGATGCACATTTGGATGATGCCAAGGTCCCTTGCTTTTTATGTTGATTCAATGGGTTTTCCTCTCTCTCCCTCCCTCTCTCTTTCTCTCTGCGAGCATCATGAAAGTGTAATTAGGATCGTTGTAGAATCCATTCAATGCCAACAATGCAGTTTGGAGCTTAGCAAGGACAATGTTGCCACAGTGTGTAGCAAAACAGCAACCTTCGCACAGATGCAGAATGCAGAAGAGCATGAATGCCAAATGCAATCGATAACACGTCTCTCATCTCTATGGCGCCCAACGTCTGTCCGTTGCCTCTGCTTCTGCTTCTTCTTGTTTCTAGCTTGACTGCTTTTGAAGTATACAATTAATTTGTTTTACAATGATATGGATGGTTTGTAATAATGATGATGGTTTGTCAACCCAAAGTGCACTCAATCTCAAAGTTTTTGTTCATTATTGATTTTATGTTTTTATGTCGCTCGTCGCTGTAAAATGTATTTATTATTGCACTCACTTGATTTTCATCTTCTCTGTACAACATATGGCCAGTCTGGAACTCTGTGTCTGTGTGTATGAGTGGGGCGGGGGCGTGGCAAGGGCTTGACACACGCCTGCAGCGCTGCGTCACAGCAGAAGACAGAAAAAAGAACGATAAAGTGAAATATTTCCCTGTCCTACATGATATGCGTATTTTAGCAAAAGGGACACGGACTGGGAATGAGACTGGAACGGGAACAGGAATGGGTACTGGGACTGAGAACTGAGGACTAGCCTTGAGTGGAATCCTTATAAAAGTGGTAAAATTGCCAGCGGCAGAACGAAGTCGCCGAGTCAGCCAGGGGTGGATTTACCAAGTGCAGGGACAGACTGTGACTCCTCACCTCCTCTCTCTCTCTCTCTCTCTCTCGCTCCCTTTACCTTTCTCAGTGCTACTCTCCCGCCCCATTCCCATAGCATTACGAGCGTTCCTTTGTTTCTTTTTGCATCTTTTCTCTCTTTGTGTATATATTTTTCGCATTTGTCGTGTTCTCTGTAAGTTTTTCTTCGCACGTTTTTCGCACTTTGTTGGTTTTGGGCTTAAAAAACTCACACACACACATAAACACATACACCTAGGGTCCTCCACAGGAGGTTCCCTCGACTAGTTCTCACCTTTACACACATCTACTTAGACTTGTATGTAAATTTTGTGTACCAGCAAAATTAAATTCTTCTACATTCTTCAACATTATGTCCAAGTGTCAGTTACTTAACATGCGATGTCAAATTGAATAATGAATAAGGGGAGTACGCATATTTGTATGTCTGAGTGTAGTTGTTTGAAAATATGTGAGACTTTCTTGATTTGTTGTCCAGATAGACCATATGGTTTACTACTAAGGGAGTAAGTCACAATTACGCAGTGGAAATACGATATATTTTGAATATAAAGGTCTAGTTTGGTCGGAAGGGGAATAATAATAATAATTAATTACAGAAACTTTTTGAAAATATAGAAATATTATCCGAATTCTTGAAAATAAAGATAGAGATACTTTGAAACTATAAGAAACAATCTTCCGCTTGAAAACATAGAGATACTTTCCTATAACTACATCTAAACTTAGTCATATCTTAGAATGTACTAAAGATAAAACCTATCTAGATACTTTATACATAAAAGTTTATTACTTAATCTCATCTTCGAGCTAATAATATAAACTTACCGCAAAAAAAGATAAAAATGCTTTTAATTTTAACGATTTTTAATTAAATATGCAACTACTTTGACGGTAATTAACTTGGCCTAAAAGCCCCTTCACTATGTGGCCAAGAAATCACGGCTTAACCGATTCACTGCAATCATTCAATTTGTTTCATATTTGCAACGGAAGCCAGAGAAATGTCTAATTAAATTTAACCCGTAAAAGTTTATTACCATTGACTGTTGTCGTGGCCAACTGGGCGTATTGGCCGGGCCAATTGGCTAACTACCTGTCTGGACACGAACTGTAGGAAGGCGGCCAAAGGCGATGATGTGAATGAAATCCGACAAGCGAAGGAGAAGCCAGTGACCAGAAACCCAAACTCTTACCCAAATCCAATGGAGGGCATGACACAAAAGCCCTTCAGCTGGAAGGCAACGATGAAGTAGAAGAAGAAGAAGTAGATGGCTAAGAGCAGTGGAAAAAGCAACTAAAACGAGACGTGCTCAAAAGCAAAAGATACAAATACAAATGAGAAGAGAGAAAAAAAAAACAGAACTAAAGGTCCAAAGACAAACCGAACTAAATGAAATGAAATGAAATAATGAATGAACTGTGAAGCGACTAATGAATGAATGACAAAGCGACTAACTGACAGACACGAGAGTGAAAGAAAGAGGGGGACAGAGAGGTAGAAAGAGAGAGAGAGATACTTGCACTGAGTGAATTATTGAATAAAACGCACAAATGCAATGAATAAAGTTTTTATGGTGCTTAAAGACTTTTCTCAATAAATCACACACTTTGAGCGGAGTAGGTGAAAATTGGAAAATAGAAAATGGAAAACTAGCAGACACATCAAATTTAATGCCAAGAGCTGGACAAGGACAAAGAAGAAGAGCGGAAAACAAAGCCAAAAGACTTAAGAAACTGAATAGAACTAAGCTGAAGAGCCATCTATTGAGGGTCGATTAGTTGTTGTTGTGGTTCACATTGTTGTTTTCTATATCTCTATTCATGCCGCTATCCATCTAGGGGTTTTCACTCAATCTAACTTTAGACTGCACTGAATTTTCCGCTGCAGTTTGCATATTTACTCTCTTACACAGCTGATGAGCGATAAGCTAGCTTTGTGGCTTGTTTGTTGTAGTTGTTGTTGTTCTTGTTGTTGTTGTTTGCACTCGAGTCTCTCAGCCCTCAACTGCTACTGTGATTAGCTGTGCGTCATTTCACATCAAATCCGAGCATAGCTTGCTCCAATTCTCCGTTAATAACACTCTTCCAAGTACCAGCTGACGCATCTCTGTATCCGAGTGCTTTGCCTGCTTATGTCCGGACTTTGTCCGGAAGGCAAGACTTTAAAGGTTCGTTGGCCTCAATACCAAAAAAAATTGCCAACAGCCAGCAGTCAACTGCCAACTTTGATGAGGGCGACCGAAATAAAAGTAGAAAATAAAAAAAAAACTACTTTAACTAGCATTTTTGTCAAATGTCTAAAAGGGCGTTGGAGGTGGGAGTGGCTTGGTAACAACACTCCATTTGTTGCTGTTCTTATTAGCCATTTTTCCCCTTTCAACTAACGGTTCAGCTGTAAGAATTTCCAAGCATCCGTCAAATAGTTTTCTTATAAAGAGTAAAAAGTATTTTTTTTAGCCCACTCAAGATTACAGCATTTAACATGACTTTGTTATTATTCTTGTTGTCAGTTTGTTCTTGTTGTTGTTGTTTGTGCCTCCAGGTTCTAATTGGCCTCCGGTTCTTTTAGAGCGTATAACTAAGTAGTTCTTTTTTCTATATGCCAAGCCGCTTTGATGTCATTCTCTAACTGTAAATAGTATACTGTGAATATATCTAAAAATGTATACATAATTGTATATATTTAGTCAACTGTATATAAAGTAGTATTAGTACACTCATTATCATCCACAAGTCATTGTATAAAAGTCATTAAAATTCAACAAATTTTTATATAATTTACTGTAAAAAAAAAATTAGGTATAATATAAGGAATAGATTTAATTGGAAACAAGCGATGATATTTCGCATTTAACTGTTTCGACATTCTCACGTTTTGAACTCGATGAACACACGTTGTATTGCTGTTTCTTTCTTTTTTCTTCTTCTCACCCTCTCTCTCTCTCTACAGGTACCAAGCACAGCTCTTTTCGCGGCCATCCCGGCAAATATCACAAGCATTTAGGTAACAACATTTAAACATGTAGTGTCATTGTTAATAATTATAGATATTTTTTTGAAAACTACTCTATGATGTAAAATAATGCATGATAATCAAGTTTAATCAAGAGGTTAATTAAGGTATGGGAAAATGTGCGGGGTATACGCATAGATACCCTAAGAAATCGCTGAACTTAGTTGGGACTTCGAGGAAATTCTGTTGGATTTGCCTTTGGGGATTTCTAGGGTTTATATTCCGTTATAAGATTAATTCTTTTAGATTAAAAAGTCAAAAGAGCTCAAAAAACTCATATAACATAATTGAGGAATCTTTTATATTCCCTTAAATAGTACTTCTATGAATTATATTTCATAACATGATTTATTCTATCGATATAGAATGTAAGAATAACTAAATTATTTACTAGTTTATCAAAAAAACCAACTGAATTCTAGAGAACTATGTTTTTAATCTACTTCTAATTGATAAATCCTTCCATAAAGTGTTTACTCATTATTATTCCAAACTATACGATTACTCAGTCAGCAAGTTATAGCGATTTGGAATATAGTATTTTATGATTATAAACATAAATAAAACCGACGCCGTTTTCATTATACTTAGTACTAGACGCAGTGAGTCAACAACTTGGTCCAATCGTATTATAATTGACCATATGGTCTGGTAGGAAAAGGAGGGGACTTAGGGGGCTAAGGGGAGGGACAGGTTTTATCTGAGACCACCATGATAAGCTCGAGTGAAGCGAGAGGAGTAGAGTGAGAGTGAGCTCAAAGCTTCCGCTGCTCTATTCCCCCCTCTCTCTCTCTCTCTCTCCCTCTCTCTCTCTCTCTTTGCTTTCCATCTACTGCATATTCCAGATTCTATTGCTATTAATATTTCCTGTCTCGCGCGCATAAATTAATAATACGGCGAATTGGGTGCCTGTCTCTCAATTGAATGGGAATGTTCCCAAAACAAACCCGAGAAGGGAACCCTTCTCAAAAATCTTTCATTATTTTTGGGTTTTACGACTTTCGGAATCACAGTGCACACACACACACACACCCACATTCAAGACTAATTTGAGGCGGCTTTTCAGCGCATGGAAATTGGGAAAAACCTCTTGTGTGCCGGGAAAGGGTGGGGTAAGGCGGTAAGGGAGGAGGAGGAGGTTGGGAAGTGCGGTGTCCGGTGTGTGCTCGCCCAGAATCTGGGTGCCAAAAAGCGGAAGTGGCTGCTTAATGGAAAAAACCGTTGCACACACACAGACACACACACACACAGCGACAAGTAAATGTAAATTTTCTCAATTATTTTTGATGCCACCAAATGCGGCATGGAAAAAAGCCGCAGGTTGACAGTAGTTGAAGTTGAGATACTCTAGAATCTAGATCTTGAAACTAGATACTTTTTGCTCTTAATAATATTTATTGAGATCTCAATTAAAAGATTGCCTTGAAATTAGAGAACTGTTAAGTGGTTAAGCTAATAGAATAAAATGAAATACAGGCAGACAATGCTATGAAGAACAAGTTTGCGAACTATTTTTTAAGTCTTTGCTCATGTCTCGGGCTCTTAAGTAGTTCCAATTTTATATATGATTTATTTATTATTTGTTATCCGTTGTAAAACACTTGACTGAACTGAGCTACCTTTAAGTAGAGTATCAAATTGTAAACCGCGTTGCTTTGGTGTCGTGCATCCGACAGTAACAGATACAGCTAGATTTACACAGACAGTTGCACTCACAGATACAAAGATACATAGATACACATTGCGATACTCGCTCACTGAAATCTGTTAGAACTTCCCACAATAAATGCGACGTTTGTTGACTTTGTTGTGTTCCTGGGCAACATTTTGTGTAATTTTATGCATAATTTATTTTTTTCAATGAAAGAGAGTTGAGAATTCCCCTCCTCCTTCTCTCTCCTCTCTCTTCACTTTGGAGCAGGGGTAAGAACAACAACAAATTGCCCGCATTCCTGTGTTGGCTGTGATCCAAAGTGATGTGAGAGAGAAAGAGAGAGAGAGCGAAGGAGAAACGGGTTTACCTTGAGTATTTTATACCGTGTACATTCTGTTTATTTGTATTGTGTCGTGACCAGGCAGATTGGAGTTTCTTAACGTTCACTCACCTTGTACTCTTTCTCTTCTCCCATCCTTCTCGTTGGTCACATTTGCAGAGGCACTGCTCCAATCACGTCCATTGCCACACATTCCCGCCGGGAGCACAGCGGCCACGTTGCTAGCCGATGCCGCCGAGTTGCAGAGTCAGGATTCAAGTGTGGGCAACGTACTAGCATCCCTCGGGGGACACAGTTCGGCGACATCTGTCTTTGAGTCGGCACATCGTTGGACCTCCAAGGAAAACTTACTGGCACCCGGACCCGAAGAGGATGACCCGCAATTGTTTGTGGCACTGTATGACTTCCAGGCGGGTGGTGAGAATCAATTGAGCTTGAAGAAGGGCGAACAGGTGCGCATCCTGAGCTACAACAAGTCGGGGGAATGGTGCGAGGCACACTCCGATTCAGGCAATGTGGGTTGGGTGCCATCCAACTATGTGACACCGTTGAATTCACTGGAGAAGCACTCGTGGTATCATGGTCCCATTTCCCGCAACGCTGCCGAGTATCTGCTTAGCTCGGGCATCAATGGTAGCTTCCTCGTGCGCGAGAGCGAAAGTTCTCCCGGCCAGCGTAGCATTAGTCTTAGGTAATATCGAATCTTCCATTTTCTCCGATCTAATACTAATGTCTGATCTCTTCCAGGTACGAGGGACGCGTCTATCACTATCGCATATCGGAGGATCCGGATGGCAAGGTCTTTGTCACCCAGGAGGCAAAGTTTAACACTCTAGCGGAGCTAGTGCATCATCATAGTGTGCCACACGAGGGACATGGTCTAATTACACCGCTGCTCTATCCGGCACCCAAACAGAACAAACCCACAGTCTTTCCACTGAGTCCCGAGCCCGATGAGTGGGAGATTTGTCGCACCGACATCATGATGAAGCACAAACTCGGCGGTGGACAGTATGGCGAGGTATACGAGGCGGTGTGGAAACGTTATGGCAACACAGTGGCCGTCAAAACGCTCAAGGAGGACACAATGGCCCTAAAGGATTTCTTGGAAGAGGCTGCCATTATGAAAGAGATGAAACATCCGAATCTTGTGCAACTAATCGGTGGGATTAGTCGATCTATCACTTGTCCATTTATGCTCAAATTTAATCAATTTGCTTGTACTCCTTCTAGGTGTTTGCACCCGCGAGCCGCCCTTCTATATCATCACCGAGTTCATGTCACACGGCAATCTGCTTGACTTTCTGAGATCTGCCGGCCGTGAGACGCTGGACGCGGTGGCCCTATTGTATATGGCCACCCAGATAGCGTCAGGCATGAGTTATCTCGAGTCCCGCAACTATATCCATCGTGATCTGGCTGCCCGCAATTGCCTTGTGGGTGACAATAAGCTGGTGAAGGTCGCCGACTTTGGTCTGGCCCGTCTGATGCGAGACGATACGTACACGGCGCATGCGGGTGCCAAGTTTCCCATCAAGTGGACCGCCCCCGAGGGATTGGCATACAATAAGTTTAGCACAAAGTCCGATGTATGGGCATTTGGGGTGCTACTCTGGGAGATTGCCACATATGGGATGTCGCCATATCCGGGAATCGATCTAACCGATGTCTATCACAAGCTTGAGAAGGGCTATCGTATGGAGCGACCACCTGGTTGTCCCCCCGAGGTGTACGAACTAATGCGACAGTGCTGGCAATGGGATGCCGCGGAACGGCCCACATTCAAGAGCATACACCATGCTTTGGAGCATATGTTTCAGGTGGGTGACGGTGACATCGATTTCGAAGTCGAGGTGTGGGATGATGATGATAATGATGATGATGATGAAGATGATGATGACATCGACGACGATTACGATGGCGACAATGACGATAATGACGACGACAATGGCATTGAGCTTTGATTTCAATTGGCATGCCAAAAACGACAACAATGCAATTGCAATTGCAAATGTGATAATCATCTCACAACAATCACACACAACCGTAGTGATAGCAATAATGATCCACGTGCTGCACGTCTCTCCTTCTTCGCTCCGCAGGAATCGTCCATTACCGAAGCGGTCGAGAAACAGCTGAACGCCACAGCCAGCGCCGGCTCGGGTTCCGTTACCGGTACTGGCGCCGTATCCGCAACAGGCACATCACTACTACCAACAGCAGCTGGAGGCATAACAGCGAGCACAACTGTAACCACGGCCAGTGCATCCTCATCGGCATCCGCATCGCTCAGTCTGACGCCGCAAATGGTCAAGAAAAGTCTGAACAGTCTCGATCCCCAGCAACAGCAGCAACAACAGCAACAGTTGGCCAGCACACCCATGTCAGGTGAGTTAACTAAATAGATTTAACAGCTTCGATTCATGGCTAATTCCTTTTGTGCCAAATGCAATCCTAGAAACCGGCTCCAGTTCAACCAAGCTGAGCACATTCTCCAGCCAGGGAAAGGGCAATGTGCAGATGCGTCGCACCACCAACAAACAGGGCAAACAAGCGCCAGCTCCGCCCAAGCGCACCAGGTAAACCCAGATAAATCGAATATTATATAGCTACAACTATTTAATTGGTATTCTTTTCTGCAGCCTGCTCTCCAGCAGTCGGGATTCCACATATCGTGAGGAGGATACACGCAACATTATCGATGAGCTCAATACGAATGGTAGTAGTTACAACTTCCACTTCAGATCCAACTCCAACAACATATTTAGCCAGACCCTTAGTAGAAATTTTAAAACCCAAATTCCAACCCAAACACAAATACGTACACAACAACAACAACAACAGAAACAACAATTATTACAACCTGTACAACCACAACAACAACTACAACAACAGAAACAACATACGTATTCTATTAAGAAATCATCCTCCTGCAGTAGTTTCCTTTACGACTTCCTATTTCGAGGTATTTGTCAATGGAGTAAGAATTCCTATTTACAATTTATGTTTCGTTTGTTTCTTATTTTTCAAATTTGGTTTGTGTTGCACACGGTAATATCGGAAAACTCATTTTCCTTCTACTGTATTTATTTATGCTTTTATTTATTAACTGTTTGTGTTGTATTCAAAATTGAAAGCTTTTTAAAAAATGCTTTGATAATACATTTAAATATGATTTTTATAACATATTCGGAGCGTATTCTAGTGGAATCTATGTAAACTTTTAAATAACTTAAGCTGTAATTGTTTATTGCATTTAAAGAAAAACGTTTTGAGTCTTAAGCTCTGTACATTTTTTTTAGATTTTGCTTTGAAAAGCATACAAATTTGCTTAACAGTCTCCTAAAATACTCACCTATGTTAAGTACTTGCTCTGTTAATTGTAACGCTGTTAACATTTCTGCTCTATGTTATTTAACAGTAGTTGCTCAAATTCCTTAAAGAAAATCAAAATTTTAAAGAGAATAATAATTTTTGAGTAAATTTAAAAATAATTAACAATTTTAACTAATATTCTCATGTATAAACTGCTAACTAACCTAGATTCCACATGAATACTCCGAAACTTTGTTATCTTTTTTAATATCTTTTAATTTTGTAGCTTTCTTTTGGTGTTTGCTTTAGTTTTACAATAATTTTAATTAGTTTTTAGTTTATAAATTGTTTATATATTTGCTTTTTGTTTTATATTGTTTTGGATTTACTTTTTGTAGTGGTTTTATTGTAACTTTTGTTTGGTGTTGACAAATATTGAGCAAAATGGGTTTGTCGCCACGTCCACAACTCTCAGCTCCCCTCCCAAAAAGCTAATCCAGATTCCCTTGTTCCCCCGCACGAGCATGCACTTGGAGCACATGGCACTGGCACTTAACTGAATCCAATTCTCACTAATTTCAGGTCTCACCAGGGACATTAACAATCTGACACAGCGTTATGACTCTGAAACGGATCCGGCTGCTGATCCCGACACAGATGCCACTGGCGATAGCTTGGAGCAGAGTTTAACGGTGACACCGCCGAATAAAATGCAGCATTCGTTGCATGGCGGTGTCTCTGGCATCTCGCCGGGCATTGGACCACGCTCCTCACAGCAGCACAGCTCCTTCAAGCGTCCAGTGATGGGTAATCGCGGTCTGGAAACGCGACAAAGCAAACGCTCCCAACAGCATCCAGCTAGGGAGCAGCCAGGCAACGGAAGTGTGACCAATGGAGGCACACCAGTGCTACCGGCTCATCCCATTACAGTGGGAGCTTTGGAGGTGATGAATGTGAAGCATGTGGTCAATCGATATGGCACTCTGCCCAAGGTGGCACGCATTGGTGCCTTCCTGGACAGCTTGGAGGACAGCAGCGGTGGCAGTGGCAGCAGTGCTGAGGCAGCCAATGGACATGCCACACCCCCAGTACCCCGAGCCGCAGCCACAGTGTCTGCGGTGGCTAACAAAGTACAGCAGCAGCAACAGTCACAGCAACAACCACAGCAGATGATCCGCAGCAACTCGTCCGGCGGTGTGACCATGCAGAACAATGCAGCAGCCAGTCTCAATAAGCTGCAACGACATCGCACCACCACAGAAGGCACCATGATCACATTCTCCTCGTTCCGTGCCGCCGGCACCAGCAATTCACCCAAACGTGGCGGTATCCCCCAGCCGGCATTGGCCAATCTGGAGTTTCCACCACCACCGTTGGAGGAATTCGAAGCCTTGCCGCCACCACCGCCGCCGCCAGCGCCCGAGAGCGCCGTCCAGGCCATTCAACAGCATCTGCATGCTCAGCACAGCAGCAGCAACGATGTCAGCAATACGGCGCCCAGTGTCGAGGAGGCGAGTTCCCGTTTTGGTGTCTCGCTGCGCAAACGGGAGCCCTCCACAGACTCCTGTAGCTCGCTGGGAACGCCACCAGAAGCCACGCCAGCACCGTTGCCCGATAAGGGTCTGAATCTAAAAGAGAAGCTCATCACCGAAATCAAGTCAGCCAGCAAGCCGTCCGAATCCACAACAACCGCCGGCTATGCCAATGGTAGTGCTCCAGCACCAGTTGTTGATCCCGTATCGCAGCTGGTCACGGAGCTGGCCGAGAGCATGAATTTGCCCAAGCAGCTGCCAACTGCTAAACTAACCAATGGCAACACCAACACCAGCAGCAACAACAGCAGCAACACCAACAACAGCAACAACAATTTTATGGCGCAACTAAAGAAGTTGGAACCAAAGAAAAGGAATACGCCCATGCCAAAGGCCGAGCAGCCCACAAACATCATAGACTTTAAGGCACATCTGCGTAAGGTGGACAAGGAGCAGCAGCAGCCAACACAGCAGCAACAGCAATCCGCTAGCAATACCAATGCAAACAATTGTAACAAATTTAGCAGTGCAACAGCAGCAGCAGCCGCAAATCAAAAGACTGAAATCAAAATCGATGTTAGCAACTCGAACAATGGCGAGACAGCTGGCGAGTCCAACGGAGACGCGGGAACGGGCACTGGAACGGGAACAGAGGCTGGCAAGCGACGCAGCACAGGTAGTATTAATAGCTTAAAGAAACTTTGGGAGCAGCCCAATGCTGGTGGTGATTATGCCAGCACCACAATCCCACAAACACCAGCAACGTCGCTGGCCAGCAATGGTGCTAGTGTTGCTGCTGCATCGCAGTTGTCGCCCAAGTATGGACTGAAGGCTTCACTACCCATGGCCAGCACAAAGTTATTTGGCAATAAACCGCCACCAGCGGCACCGCCACCACCGCCCCCCATTAGCACCACCACCACTACCACCAACAGCACGATCAGTAGCACCACAGCCCAATCCAAGCAAAAGCAATCACAGCAACAGCAGCAGCAGCAACTAGTAGCAGCAGCAGCAGCCGTAGCAACAGCAACAACTTCCAAATTAGCAACAACAGCAATAAAAACATCTCTTTCAACGCAACTCTTCACAGATGCCGAGGCAACCCTGAGCAACAATCCAGAGGAGCAGCGTGCCACATCCGAAGGAGGGGGAGCACCTACAGAGTTCATGACGCAATCCCTTTATGGAAGCGAGCAGCAGCAGCAGCAGCAATTGAACAACTGCAATCAAGCGAATCAGAGCAGCGCCAACTCGAACAACAGCAAACTGAGCACCTCCAGCATCGTGACGAGCAACAATGGCCAGAATAAACCCGCTGTGCCACACAAGCCAACCAAGTTGACTATCTATGCCACGCCTATTGCCAAAATAGCCGGTGTTGGTGTGGGCGGCAGCGACACAAATTCCACACAAATCTCCAGGGAGAGCATTTTGGAGCTGGTGACACTGCTGGAGGGTTCGCTTAAGCATCCGGTGAATGCGATTTCAGCGTCACAGTGGCTGCAACTCAGCGATAAGCTAAATATATTACAAAACTCATGTGTAGTATTTGCGGAGAATGAATCGATGCCACCGCATTCGAAATTCCATTTTCGTGAGCTGGTGACGCGAGTGGAGACACAATCACAGCATTTGCGCACCGCTGGCAGCAAGAATGTCCAGGACAATGAGCGATTGGTTGGTGAGGTGGGTCAATCGCTGAAACAGATCTCGAATGCGTTGCATAGGTAAATGATAAGAACGGGGATGGATACACTGAGGAGCGGTGAAGCGGACAACAGCGGCGCTGGCATTTGGCTGGACGCCGAGGGCAATTTTATCAAGCGAAAGCATCCACAGTGATAAAGTAATCGCTCCCACCATCCCCCCACATATTCCCAAGCCCCCTCACTAACCCCACTTAACCCATAGAAGCGTCAGACGCACGGGCGCAACAACACAACGAACGAACAGATACAGATACAAATTACGGATACAGATACTGATAACGAGACGGAATTTTCAACGACGTGAACTTCAAGCCCAGCGAAGAAGCAAAGAACAGAAATAACAACAACAAAGAAGAAGAAAAACAACAACAACAAAAACCAACTGATATAATTAATAATATATATATATATATATGCATATATATTATCTTACTTGGTAGCAAGTAGGCAACCAACATGATTAGTATCTATCTTAGTAGCCGTAGCAATTATAAACATATAAATACACACATACATCTAGTCATATATAGTAATATCTGATGCATCCGCTGACAGAGAGATAGGAAGAGAGATTTGAGGCGGTCACAAAGGCTTCTAACTGAGTTGCAAAGCAAAACAATTTTCTATATAGGCATTTTCTCGATAATTTCTTTACTTTTTTATACTTAACTCTTTTCTTTCTTCTACCAAAACATAAATTTATAACGAACGCTTCATTTAAATAACGTACATTGAAAGACATACATAGACATATGGACGAGATAGGAAGAGTAATACTATAAAGAGAGTGCATGATAAAGGATGAATGAAATATATACATATATTCATAGAATATCTCAATAAAATTAGTAATTATACATAAACTTGCACTCACATACATGCAAATATAAATATATATATATATATATATACATATGTACTAGTCGATAAAATTGTTTTTAGTATACCTACTTATATATACATATATGTATATTATTTAAACGAAACACTCAATCTACAACGTTTAGACTTTTCTTCGTGTTTTTAGTAATCGTAATAACTATAATATATTTAGTATATATAAATATATATATATATACATACTATATATGATCTGTGTGTACTACTTGGCATAATATTATATAAACAGTAGCAAAGCCCAAAGATATTATTATTAACGACTACTCGAAATGATAAATATATAGATATATATGTATATGTTAGTTGCAAAGACTAAATGGACTTATTTTTTAGTTTTATGTTGATAATGCAAGTGAAATAAATTGGTGGCAAACGCTTTTTAGACATACAAACATACTTATACACAACAAATTGTAATTATTATCTGATATTTTATGGATTTTAAAACTACTTTTATACGTAAACACAAATACACACACACTCACACGATAAAAACAAACAAAAACCAAATAAATATTCAGTTTCATATACGCAAATCGGATCAACATTGGGGCGGGTCATACTATATGTATGTAAACCACATAATTACATACATATAAATATGGATGTGCATATAACATATATACACACACATATA
Organism: Drosophila cardini; assembly: GCA_018903735.1. Lineage (NCBI taxonomy): Eukaryota > Metazoa > Arthropoda > Insecta > Diptera > Drosophilidae > Drosophila > Drosophila cardini. The sequence goes on from JAEIGM010000004.1 coordinate 2,771,046, forward strand.
TATTTCATCTTTATCAAAATTATCTACCCCTACAAAGATAACAAAAGAAAGACATTGTGCATTCAATATATAAATACATATATATTTCTGTAACTTCTATAATATCTGTGCGTTCGATTGCGCTTAGAATATATATTATATATTTAAATGAAAACGGATCAAAAATACTTCAAGGAGAAATAAAATGATATTAAAAGCAAAACCAAATATAGTTGTATGAAATTCGGCAGAGATACTGGAAGCATGTGCATTAACTTTAATGGTCTCGAGTAAATTTATGGTAAGCATTAACTGGATTTTAAATTAACGTTACATTATATCTGTGTGACCAAAACTACTGGCTGTGTTTAAAATGGGAAAATAAATGCTGTTGGTCGTGTAAATATAGGGATTTTAGCTCGTGATACTATCGATTTCTCTACTATGTTATCGATTGTTTTGCCCCGCTTATCGCTGTAAATAACATCACTGAGCAAATGGTAATGTTATTTTGCTGTTATGTTAAATAACATTTCTGTTTGGCATTCGTTCTTTTTTTTCATAAAGAAAAGAAGAAGAGAAAGAGGAAAAAAGACGAAATAATATATAATAATAGAATATTATTTATACTGTGATATATAGCCAAGCATTGTTTTTGTGTCTGCAAACCAGTAATTGTGCAAACGAAGCAAAATTAAACGTGAACGAAACGAAACGAAGCCAATTGCAATACACAACAACAACAACAACATCATCCGCAGTAGCAGCAGCAGCGCAAAGTCAGCAGCCAGAAAGCAGAAGAAGCAGCAGAGCAGCATATTCATTAACAATGCCACTCTTTGGTAAATCACAGAAGACGCCAGTCGAATTGGTTAAATCGCTAAAGGAGGCGATAAACGCACTGGAAGCTGGAGATCGCAAGGTGGAGAAGGCCCAGGAGGATGTCAGCAAAAATCTGGTGTCCATCAAGAATATGCTGTATGGCAGCAGCGATGCGGAACCACCAGCGGACTATGTGGTTGCCCAGCTGTCGCAAGAGCTGTATAACAGCAATCTGCTGCTCCTGCTGATACAGAATCTGCATCGCATTGACTTTGAGGGTAAGAAGCATGTGGCACTCATATTTAATAATGTGCTGCGCCGACAGATTGGAACACGGTCGCCCACAGTGGAATACATATGCACGAAGCCAGAGATTTTGTTTACACTGATGGCCGGCTATGAGGATGCACATCCAGAGATTGCCCTCAATTCGGGAACGATGCTGCGCGAATGTGCACGCTATGAAGCGCTGGCAAAGATTATGCTGCATTCGGATGAGTTTTTCAAGTTCTTCCGCTACGTTGAAGTGTCCACCTTTGACATTGCCTCGGATGCCTTCTCCACCTTTAAGGAGCTATTGACACGCCATAAGCTGTTATGTGCCGAATTCCTGGACGCCAACTATGACAAGTTCTTCTCGCAGCATTATCAGCGACTCTTGAACTCCGAAAACTATGTGACACGACGCCAGAGTCTGAAGCTGCTTGGTGAGCTACTGCTGGACAGGCATAACTTTACCGTCATGACACGATATATATCAGAGCCGGAAAACCTGAAGCTGATGATGAACATGCTGAAGGAGCGGTCACGCAATATACAATTCGAGGCGTTTCATGTCTTCAAAGTGTTTGTGGCGAATCCAAACAAACCGAAACCGATCTTGGACATCCTGCTGCGTAATCAAACGAAACTTGTGGACTTTCTAACCAGTTTCCACACGGATCGATCCGAGGACGAGCAGTTCAACGACGAGAAGGCCTATCTGATCAAGCAGATAAGGGAGCTGAAACCGCTGCCCGAGGCTTAGTGGGCAGCGATGTCAACGATGGCGACAGTGCTGGCAACGTCGAGGGCGAAAACGAGAACGAGCATGAGAACGAGAACAAGAGCAAGATCACTAACGCGAAGACAAAGACGAACATGTTGGCCTTGGCTGTATGACGACGATGGATGGAAGACGATAGCAGGACGATGGACAAAGGACATGGACATGAACATGGACAAAGACAGATACAGTTTTGTATGTGTTAGGGACACTCACATGTTGTGTGACCACAGACGAAGACAACGACGATGACGACAGCACTTGTGAGTAACTAAACAATAATTTAGACAAAGCAAACACAACAAAATGATAACGATAAATAACGATAAAGCAAAAATACATAAGTAGCAACAACAAATGTACACACACACATATGAGTACACATATTATTATGTATGTAATAGAGTAAAGGAAAAATTGCAAATTTAACTATAATAACTAAAGCTATACAAAACAAAAGAAGAGAAAACAATATCACACACACACACACAAAGAACACTATTTACTTATTTTTTTACCTATGTATTACCATTTCCAATCCCAGAGAGAGATATTTTGAAAAATCCAGCTTCGTCTAGTTCGCTTTTAAATTGTTCAAGAGTTTGAAGATTTGTTGTTGTGGTTCCTGATCCTCGTTCGCTTGTAGACATACTATATAGACCTATGTATGATGTATGTATGTATGTACCAACCTAATGTTACTACTACTTTTCATAAATAGTTTATTTTTTTTCATTCTTTTAATTTGATTTTGCCTTTTGAAAACTAGTTGTTGTAATGAAAATTGAGCGTTTTTGAAACGAAATTATCCCCAGGACAATGAAGAAGATAAATACTACAATAATATGAGTTTTTGACTTACAATTTAGACATTAAAAAAAAACATTTCAAATGTGCGCCGAAATTAACATTAACAATTACGCTAAATTATTAATAATTAAAATACGTGCATATGTATGAAAACAATTGTAATTTCACGCAAAATGTTCATTTCAAAATACTGCATAATTAATTATAGTTATAATTGAGAAGAGAAAGCATTCAAAAAAGAAAAAGAAATGAAAACACTCCACACCAAAACAAAAATACACACACACACAAACATCCATACGTACATAGCTAAAAAGGGAAGTAAAAACAACAACATTACGAGCAGCATAATAGAATATATGATTATTATAATTTATATTATTCCCAAAATTAAAGATAACAGCCAAACAAAAGTCGATTATGTGTCATTGAATTTTAAAAGGCGGGTGGAAGGGGACAAGAGAAACTGTTTGTTTTAAAATGCTTGAGCTCCCTGAGTCATGTGAAACGCCCAGGGATACGCACAAGTGCTGGTAAATAGTATTCGATAAGCAAACTTTTTAATACTGATACACCTCATAAAATATACATTTGATTTAATTATTAAACATAGTAATCAATGCATTTTATGTTATGCATTTGGTTGGTCGTTAAATAAAATACTTAAAATAAATACTCAAAGTACTAGGTAGTTAACGCGCTTAGAGTGCAGCCCTGGCACCGATCAGCTGTCTTCAAATTTCGGCGCCGTGAAAAAAGAGTGGTCGAAGTGCAGTGATAAAATGTTTAAGCGATTTCGTAAATCAAAAGATCAAATAATTATTGGAGAAAACAGCAGTAGCGATGAGAACTGTGCAGAGCTTGAAATGAGCAGAGTTCTTGTTCGCCGGCGTCCCGCAAATATGCAGAAATATGTGCGTATTCGACGAGTTGAGGATGCGACGATTTCGGACACAAGCAGCAGTGACGAGCTTAACAGCCAAGATCAGGAGAACAGTCAGTGCCTACTGAGCTTCCACAGACGCAGAGGGAATTCTAAAACTGTGGTGTTAACTCCTACAAATAAATTCCAACCACTTTGCGTTACTTTAAGTGGCGGGAAAGTTGAAACAACGCATTCACCGGCTCCATTGACCCCCAGATTAGATACATCTAGCAATAGTATTTGCGGAACTCCACTGGCATCAAGCCAAATAGCCTGGCACAGCTTAAGGAGAACTCTCACTACGCTGAAGCGTGATCGTAGAAGTGCTCTGCAAGAGACATTGGAGGACACGTTAATTGAGTGCTCTTCGCCGCTGTCCATTGAGACGAACTTGAGGACACTAGTGGACAAGCAACTAACGCCCAATAGTACCAGAAGAGATGCTTCTGTTCGCAAGCGACAAAGATGCGTTAAAGGCGGTTATTTACAAGAATACAAGCGTCTAATGCAAAAAATGCGCATGGATCGCCGCAGTCTAAACCACAATCAGCGACTGGGCATAAATCCAGGGCACCGAGTGCGTGTGCTGGGTATATATGAATCCTTTGGAGTACAGATGGCTCGTGTGCAGGCCACTGAAGGACATGAAGCCATCTTCAATGTTATAATATCGCCCACCATAGCGCACAAGGTATGTGTTGGCTCCAATCTTGAACTTTACTTCGATTTGAATTTGGAGCCTGCACTCAAGCTATCGAATAAGGAACTTGTGTACATACAACCGAATAAATTAGTTTTATTGTAAGGATAAGTACGAGTACACACACGTTTAAAAATACTTAAAAAATACATTAGGACACACAAATAAAAAGCGCAGCTAGCGTCGCTTTTTCTTCTCCAGCTTACGTATTTTGTGCAGCCGGCGAGCGTTGGCATTAGCCGGGGCAGGTTCGTCGATAAGTCTTCCCTCTTCCTCACTGGCGTCGAGGGATTCGTTGCCACTCATTAAAATTGCTGACAGTATGCAAACAAACTGAAATATTGCACCGACAAAGAGGCCATAACGCACTAGCATGCTAAACAGGTCTTCCTCTCCATATTTATCCAAGGAAGCAGCGGCAACTCCCAAATTATCGCTTGACATTTTTTTTTATTTTGTTCAGTCTGATTTTCTCTCAACTGCCAACTTTTTTTGTTTATACTTTTGTGTATCCGGCGCACAGGGTGACCCTTATCGAAACTGGCAAAAGAAGAAGAAGCACAAACAGCTGACTCAGACAGAATAACAAAACTACTAGAAGAAGCAGGAATTTTCTTACAACCGATGACTCCAATCGGTTTTGCATAATTATTTTAAGTATTTATTATATTGGCAACATACATTAAAGACATGTCGTGTTTTCGATTAGCTTTCGCGGTTAATACCACACGCCAACTACCATTAAATTGTCAAAGTCTTCGCGTGATACCCAAAAGAAACCAGGAAATTTCATTGGCACGCCGTCAGTTCTCCAAGGCATTGGAAGAGAGCAGTCACAAGAAGAAATCCGCTGGAACGCTAAAATTGGCGCTACTTGGTGCTAGCATCGGAGCCGTTGCTGGATCTGGTTACACATTCTACTCAAATTTTACTGACAAGAACGCACACAAAGAGCACGAACGTACGCCGCCCCGAATTATAGACTCCCTGCCGGCCGGTGTGCGCATAACGAAACGCTATGTCAATCCAAAGGACACATCCGGCTTGGATATTGTGCTGTTCCAATTCCAGACATGTCCATTCTGTTGTAAAGTGCGTGCCTATCTGGACTACATGGGCGTATCGTACTCTGTGGTTGAGGTTGACGCGGTACTAAGGCAGGACATTAGATGGTCGTCGGTTAAGAAGGTTCCCATGGTGTTAATCCGCCAACAGAATGGTCAGTATGTCCAGATGACCGACTCCAGTGCCATAATTTCGCTTGTCGCTACCACTCTCAACGATAAACGCTTGGATGTTGGAGATTTGGCACAATTTTATCCACAAATTTCGTTCTTCGATGATGATGGCAAGAAGCGACAGGATATCATGAACAAGTACTTCCTGATGTATCAAGACCGGACGCCCAAAAACATGACCAAGGAATTGGAAGAGTAAGTAAGCTGTTCACTTCCAAATTTAGATCTACAACAACTTTTAATTCCTTTAGAAATGAACGCAAGTGGAGGACTTGGGCTGACAATCATCTTGTGCATCTAATATCGCCCAACTGTTATCAGACCTTGGGTGAGTCAATGGAGACCTTTGAATGGTTCTCGAAGGCGGGCGAGTGGGACGTATACTTTCCTAAGTGGGAGCGTAACTTAATGGTTTACTGTGGTGCTACCGCTATGTGGGCCATAGCAAAGATTTTGAAACGCCGACACGACCTCTCTGATGATGTCAGATCCCACATATATGACGCTCTAGAAAAATGGAACAATGAACTTAAAAAACGAAACACTAAATTTATGGCCGGAAAACAGCCTGGATTATCAGATCTCTCAGTTTTTGGCGTACTTAGTAGCATGGAAGGGTGTCAAACATTCAAGGATTGCTTACAAAATACCAATATAGGTAAGATTCAAACTATTTAATGAAATGCGGGTCTATATTAAGAAATTTTCTTTTTAGGAAAATGGTTTTACGATGTCAAGGAGCTTGTGGAAAAAAACCGTGGTCAACTTCATAGAGAACGCATCGTTGGAGTCGCACCGAATGCTTAGAACAAAGTCATTTACACCCAAAGATTGTTACAGTTTGTTTAATAAACGGCACATTTTTTAATCGTACATTTAATAAAGTAAAAAATACATCAACATTAATTAACATTTTCCTTGAAATAATACTAGAATTGTCTTGCCATACATAAGCTAAAAAGCCGACAATAAACAATTCTGAAGAGCTTTCGCAAACAGACTGAAGGTGGCGCTGCACCAATTTTCATAATTTCCAACGATATTTGCGAACAGCGTTGCTTTATCAAATATCGATATATGGTTAGTTGACAAATATCGTACATATCTCATCACCAATTGTGTGAAACGCCGCTGACGACGGAAAGTGCAAATCATTTTGGATTCGTTTTCTTGTCTCACAAATTTTAAAATATATAACATTTAAACAAAATCATGAATAGTCTTAGCGCTGAGCAGTTTCCGGACTATAAAGTTCCCGGAGTGCAACATGTTGACTTCCATCCATACGAGTCGAATGGCGGGTGAGTGTGCAAAAACAGTTTCATACAGTAATTGTTGAATTTAATTATTGGTTGAATACGCCTTTTAGATCAATTGTTGCTATCGCAGGTGATGACTTTGTGGTTATTGCCGCCGATACACGATTGAGCAGTGGATACACAATTCATTCGCGCGACCAGAGTAAATTATTCCCAATGTCATCGCAAACAGTGCTGGGATCCACTGGATGCTGGTGCGATACTCTGTCGCTCACTGGTTTGGTTAAGTTGCGCATGCAGATGTATGAGCACACACATTTGAAGACAATGACAACTGATGCAGTTGCTCAAATGCTCTCGATTATCATGTATAACCGGCGATTCTTCCCCTACTACGTGTCCAACATTTTGGCTGGCCTGGACAAGGATGGCAAAGGTGTTGTCTACTCCTATGATCCCATCGGCCACTGCGAACGTGCAACTTATCGTGCTGGCGGCACTGCTGGTGCCTTGTTGCAACCAGTGCTTGACAATCAGATTGGCTATAAAAATCAAAACTTGCCGGCCGATCAGTTGCCTCCACTAACCAAGGAACGTGCCGTGGCCGTCGCTTCGGACACTTTTATTTCAGCTGCTGAGCGCGATATTTACACCGGCGATTCAGTACTGATAAACATCATTACTAAGGAGGGAATTGAGGAGAGAACGCTGCAATTGCGTAAGGATTAAACATGCTGTGGTCAAGGGGTACAATTTTTGCATTCAAATAAAATATGTTCGACTAAAAATTGTTGTAACCAATATAAATAAACAAGTGGGAAAGGCTAGAGTACTCTTCCATACAAATAAGTAATTTTCGACCGGTCGGTAGGGAGCGTGACAAAAATTTTAAATAAACTTGATCTGTTGGTGGGCACTAGCTCTTATAGTCTCGAAGATCCTGATAGTTTTTGAATTATTAAGGATTTTGTGTTCTTGGCAAAATTCCAAGCGTTTTTTATATGAAAAATTTTGTTGTTGCCAATGCAAGCAATTCTTTTATTAAATGTGGTGCATACTTTTCGGCTGCACAATATAAATGGCCTGCGACTGCACGTCTCTTACCAGCGAACAACTGTTGCCTACTTTAAGGTGCAGTACTAACTTTTTTCATTTTGTTTTTCGCTTTTTTCGTCCTTTTAACTGTATCCTGGCAAAAGGATACGTCTTTTTGTTCTCCCAGAAAGCAGTTCTATCGATTGGCATCCAAAGATTCATCGATTTCTTTAAAAATAATTTCGAAAAATTTTATAGGGGGAGGCCTTAAAAAAATGGCCAAAATACCAAAATGGCACCTTAACTCGGCCATTTCAAGGACTAGACGAATGTCCTTTGGTATGTAGATAGCCCTAGTCAAACCAAGTACGTTGATGTAAGAAAAAGGACGAAAGTCCTTACAGGAGCCAAAATATAATGTAAATTTCGAAAACAGAAATTTATCGATAACTCGAAGGTCCTTTGAAGGATCCTGTCGTGACTCACACCAAACTGTTGCTTTTGACAAGGACCATCGATGGGCCAAAGGACATTCCGATCGTCCGGATAGTTTTCGAATTATCAAGGATTTTGTGTTTTTGGCAGAATTCCAAGCGATTTTTGGATGAAAAATTTTGTTTTTTTTTTTTCAAAAAGTCTTAAAGATATGCAAAGGAGGGTATGCAGCCCTCGCATCTTCTAAGGTAGCAACCTCTGAAAATTCGTTTGAGCCATGGCAACTCTATCAGCTGACAATCTCATTGTTTCCTTTGAGTCTGCGCATTTTTATTCAATGAACAAAACTTTGTTTATCTTCGTGCTTCTGCTTATAGTTAATAATTTTTTGAATGTACTCAGCGAAGCTAAAATGTTGTCCTCAATTGTAAAACCCGGAATTTTTAAGCACATTATGTGCCGCAACAACTTATATCCACGTAGCAACGTTTCGCGGTATCCAGTGCCGGATGAATTTGTCTTTTGGATAGAGAAGTATGATGGATACTGCCCACCGTCGTATACTGCATCACATATAGGAGGTCAGAGCTGGGCGGATGTTCCATTGCCTAGCAAAAGTGTTCAGCCAAAATGGAATCATAATGATGGCATTGTTAATCGCGTGTCTTTCCATGGGGAGTATAAGATTAAGGATGGTCTTCCACAAAATCCAATGGGACGTACTGGAATTACCGGCCGTGGTTTGCTGGGGCGCTGGGGTCCAAACCATGCCGCCGATCCCATTGTAACGCGCTGGAAACGGGATGAACACGGCCAGATTATACATAATGAAATCAGTGGAAAGTAAGTAATGATTGAGGATCTGCATTGAACGTATAGCTAAGCGATTCCCAGAAACATTCTACAGATGGTGGCCATACAGCGGTCGGACAACAAATTGTGGGCCATACCTGGTGGCATGGTCGATCCCGGCGAGAACGTGAGCGTTACCCTGAAACGCGAGTTCACAGAGGAAGCACTGAATTTCACCGATAAGGGCAACATGGTAGAAGAGTTCTTCAAAGAGGGCGTGCATGTCTACAGTGGTTATGTAGATGATTTCCGTAACACCGACAATGCATGGATGGAGACAACTGCCTTGAATTTCCATGACGACGACGGCACCAAAGTTGGCAAGCTCCAACTGGAAGCAGGAGATGATGCTACAAACGTCCGCTGGACAGACATAGATGCGAATCTTAAGTTACATGCCAATCATGCGGACATCGTTAAAGAGGTTGTTGTCAAGCGCAATGCGCATTGGTAACTTATTCCACTAACAATTGTGATTAATTTGTATACTATTTAGTTCCATCAGATATTGTATGTCATCTCATATATTTTATTAATACAAATTTTATCATGTTTCGTATATATTTATTTCAGACTATTCACTATTCGTACAATGCCCAGTTGTGGGTAATAACAAGTTAAGAAAATGTAATTTGAGTAGGAAACCATTTTGGATTCACTGGTTTTCCCTATAAATATTGGAATTTCGCTTGTTCTGCAAAAGTCGTTGGCTCCTTGCGCCGTGAATCGTGTTTGCATCGAACTATTTAGTACATAAACATTGTAGATGATGTAATTTGATGTGTGGATACAAATGTGTATAAAAATGCGAGTTTTTGGAGGCATATTTTTAAAGAGTTTGCAAAAAGTTGAAGACTTCGGGACTAGAATTGGCTACGTTATGATATTTGTCTGCATACTGTTCACTGATATCCTTGATAAAGGCAACTGCTCGAACTTTGCTAGCTTCTTCGGGCATTTGTTTCTTGTGCAATACGTGTATGATAACAGCCAGAACCTGTTCGAGGTGATCCACAATGGATGGACGTGCCTGCATGTATAGAACTTCGAAAGCTCTAAGAATAATATCGTTTTCATCAACATCTTCACGCAGTGGCAAATGTGATAGAAATACTGGCAGCACTTGTTGCAATGGTACCAGATTGTGATTGATAACAATCATACGTGCCACAGCACCGCAAATGTTGTCCATAGCCGAAGGATTTGTTTCCGAGGCAATGGCACCGGATAGAGTTTGTAGAATGACAGCAAAGGACCTAGATAAAAAGATGGTGATTAATTTCGATGGTTTTAACTTGAATTAAATAACTCTTACTCGAATGACTTTTCCTCTCCATGTAGAACCAGTTCGCCTAAGCCGAAATAACAATTTTGACGAGCCTTTGGCTCGGAATCGTTAACACCGGCGATGAAGATGGGACACAAGGTATCAAAATATGTGGGTATACAGCTTCCGAGCGATTGGAATGATTCGGCTAAAACTCCATAAGCGAATGTGCGCTGCTCCGACAAATCGTTTTTCTTCGACTTTTGCTGCATAAATTAAGGAATCAAGTTAATATAAATGAAATGCAATGAAAAACAAGTGAATTACCAGTTTGTTCAAGAAGAACGGAAAGAGACGGCCAAAGTACATGGAGAATACTTCCTGGTTCAGAGCTTTGCCAAACTGTGGCAGCAAATTGCCGGCATTTTCAATAAGCAACTCATCGTACTCGCTGTCCTCGATTTCTTCCTCATCGCCACCTCCGCTGGGCTCATTGAATTGACAAGCAACTTTATTGTTAAGCACATCCTTGATGCAAGAGAATACCAGGTCTGCGATTTCCTGTGATGGAACAGCCAGATGCTGCACATCATTGAACATGGTGCCAAGCACATCGAGCAAATGAATGACTACACTCTGCTCATCATCGTTGCGAATAATTTGTGCGAACTTGGGCATTATAATGAAACAAGCACGTTTAACGCCCTCGCCATCGCCCATTTTATGAAGGGCAGTCACAAAGGCACAGAGAGCTTCAACGGCAGTCTTGCGAACCGACTCCTGCTGATGCTCAACGACCTTGTAGACGTTCTCGAACGCTGTCTGCAGATAGGGACCAAATGCTGAGCCAGTATTGACGGCAAATTCTCGAAGCGTTGCAATAGCCTCCTCTTTTTCAAATACAAAATCGTTCTCCACCTGATAGGCTTCTTCATCATCGTCCTCGTCATCCGTATTCTCCAAATCGATATCAAGTTCAGCGCCAGTTTCGGGTATTGTGAGTTGCGCTGGTTCTTTATCGATTGGCAGCAAGTCATCCGTTGATATAACCGATTCAATAAGACGATCCATAATCTTGGGGAACACGGTTGACATGCTCTCATTCACCACAATGGATAAAGCTCCCATTAGATTATAGATGCAGCGTCTGAACTCTGGATCATCGGGACCTTCGTCCAACATCATAAGGCAGTAAGCCATCGTGTCGTTTGCCAACGGTATAAAGTTATCCTTGCCCACAACGCGTGTAATTGAGGCCAATGTGTCAATCGCTTCATTACGCAACTCTTCCATGTCTTCGGGGCACTCTTTCACTAAATATGGCTGTAATATCTCAACAATTTTAGCAAAATATGGCATCAAGTGCTCCTTGGCGGCTACAGCCGCAGCCGAGACAGTCGACAGCGCCATCACACGTAGATGCGCAGAATTCTGGGGTTCCAATGCCTCAAAAAGACTATAAAGGTTGGAATGAAGTGGATATCTTGGATCATATGTAGTTATTCTTACCGTTCCATCAGCAAAGGCAAATGGGGAACAATATTCTCTTCCAGGTTCTGGCAATAAGTCTCCAGTGCATAGAACATACGATCAGTATGCTTGGGTTCCGGTTGTCCCATCTGAAATTTGTGCAATTCAAAAGTTAAGTTTACTCAATTTGGTTTAGGAGGACTTGTGCTGAGTGAACATGCTTTACAAACAGTGTAAATATTTACAGAAAATATACCAAGTATTTAAGATTTCGGGTAAGTCTGTTGGATGTGATTATCCCATACCCTTATGTTAAACCTAACTAAGTTGTGGTATGTATAACAATGATCCCACAAGGCAAGACAATTACAATTACAGTAAGATCAAGTGCAAAAATACGTTTAATAAGAACTAAGTTAATTCGTATTAAGAAAAGCACCCTGTATTTGGTCAGAACTGATTTGCGTTTAATTCTCAGCTGATTTATGCTCAGAACATTATCTTTGCCAGGCACGGGATTCGGCTCGTTGCTGTTTTTCTCAGCCTTTTGTATTAATTATTTTTTAGAGAGAGGCAGCACAATCAAAATAAAAGTTATCAGAGTAGAGAGAGCATCTTGTATATACGAAAATCTTACCTTAAGCTCGACAACCAGTTGGTGCAGAAAATCAAAGAGTACGGGCAAAATCTCCGATGCATACTGTGAAATTTCCGGCTGCAAGTGCTCTGAAAACTGACCCAGAGCAAAGAAAGCAGCGATGCGCACCATCGACGATTCATCCACAATGCCGCTCTTGATGATATTCAGCATAACTTGCATATATTTGGCGCAAATTGCATCCGTACAGCCTTCAGCAATGACAGCGATGCAAAGGAAAGCAGCACGGCGACGCAAATGATCTGGATTTTGCAATGCAGGCTCCAGCAACTGAAGCAATGGTGGAATCAGCTTCTCTGGTGTTATATTGAGAGCCATCAAATCCAGGGTTTGAGTTGCAGCTGACACTGGGTTATTGGTGTTCTCACCCAGAAAGATTTCATCGGCTGAGGATGGCAGAATAATTTGTAACATTGAAACAATGAGCACTTAAAGTCTTTAACTTACCATCATCCAAATCGGTTTCGGTGCACATCATCTCAAAGATGACAACTAGAATAGGTTCAAGCAGCTTCTGCTTGACCAGAACCTTCTTCTTAATACGCACAATACGTCCAATGAAAGTTACAACTTGTACGCGTATAGATTCATCAATTTGCTTATTGCCGGCCGTTTCCAGGCAGAATTCAATCAGATGCTTCACGTTGTTGTTCAGTAATTTGGGTGCATACTCGGCAATGCTGTCGACGACATCAAAGACTACTGAGAATTCCTGCTCATCGCCTTTCTGAGCGAAAGCATATACCGTCTTAATGATAAGCGGTAAAACCTTCAGCACAGTTTGCTCAGCACTCGTGTGTCCGCTCACAAAGGGCATCAGAGAGCACATGCCCATGGTTATATTGGCAATGGTGGGTGTGGCCAGATTACCTTTGTTCTCTGCGGCCAAGAGGACAGTGGCAAACATCTGACAGATTGAGTCCATGTGACAGACAAACTGGTCGGGAGCCGAATCAGTAAGTCTGGCAAATATCGAGGAGCCCTGCTCACTCTCCTTGGGATCTTCAGCACTGCAGCGACTGTAGATGAAGTTCAAAAGATCTCCCATCCATGAGTCTCGCTTTTCCTGTTCGTGTCGCACCAACGAACCAATAAGCATTGCAATCGCGTTTTTAACTGATTTTTCATTTTCTGAGATTAATGCTTGCAGCATGCCCGTCTTGATGCTGTGAAATTTTGATAAAATTAATCATTTTTCTTTATTTTGTGGATTCTGTTCTTACGTTTCTTTCTGCTCAGCTGGCACCATCTGCCAGTGACGCAGCTTCTGGAGACGCTTATTGAGAAGCACAGCAGCAAATTGACGAACTTGTGTCTCGCGCGGTGAGACAACAATCCGACATAATGCCGGCAGTGTTTCGGGGTTCTCGTAGTACTTATTGAGCTCATTGGTGGCCTAGCAACAAGAGATACAATACATATAACTTATAATTTTCACAGACATCAAATAATTAAAAGCCGGCGAGTGTGTGTGCGTGTGTTGGTGAGTGTGCCAACAACGTGCTTTCAATTATACATATATACCATAAAGGTACATACATTAAATCAACTATATGTTTGTACAAAATAATGAAAAAGGCAAAAGATATAAAACATAGAAGGGGTTATGTTCTTTGCAAAATAAAATTTAATTTACTTATTGTCCCACTAACTGTAATTCGTTTGTATGTATCGCAATGTGCACATGTTTATCAATATGCTTGTGTGTGTATATATAGTAATTTCATCTATAGACTTATATCTGCATGTGTGTACACATAAATAGGCAATTATACAGAAACTATAAAATAGTTTTTGGTCATCTTTAAATGACATCTTCTTTTGCATACAAAGATGTGTATTCACAAAATGGTGACATACAATCATTGTCTTAAATGGGCGCGATATTAAGGCGTCGGCCAATGGGAATTTAAGGACATTCAACATTGCGAAATTTAAATATCGAATTCACTTACCCGACGAATCCTATCTGTGTCCGTGCATAACAGCTCAGCAATGATTTTATCGAGTACTTCCTCCATTTTATTGTTTATTTTATGTAGAATGGGTCACAGAGCACAATCAAGGAGCAAACAGTTAATATGCCGCCGAAACACGAACACAAAACGACTTTGCGAATTTGCGAATGAGTGTGGTGGCTAGGGCTGAATAATAATTCTAACCACGTTTTGAATCTTTAAGGGCTACAGTAAATTTAAATATATTTAGTTTTCTGTTGTTGTGTGAAAGATATCTTCTTGATTTGTGAATTTTTTTATACTAACTACTATGTATATAGACTTCAAAAGTTTACTGTAATAAGAACTTCAATTTTAAAATAAATGTCAACAACCTTCGATATTTATCGGACAGTGTGACCAGCTTAAAACAGTGTTCTCGTGAATCACGAGCACCATTTTGAACGGCAAGCGACGCGCGTCTTTGTTATCTGTGAAATTATATTGTTTTTTGTGTTTTATAATTATTAAAGATTTGAGTTATGGATAAAAGTGTAGGAAATCGCAGTGGAAGCAGTCTGAAGGAACAGAATTCACTGGGAATACTAAGCATGGATAATCTTAGAGGTAAGGAAAAAGATGCACAGTTTTGTATAAATTTAACTGCATATTGCATTTTAAATAGTTTTTGGCGACCTGTCCAACTTTTCCAAGAACGGCAGTGCCAATACAAGCAGGGACAAATCAGATGTACACGAACGTCTTAAGGTAACTGTAAAGCTTCAATATATAAGGGTCCACAATAAAAAGGCGCGCTTTGAAATTTCAGGCGGGACGTCTTAAGGCACTGGAGACTTTGGAAAAACCTCGCTCTCGCTCCAGTTTTCTGGCTGGATTAAAAGAGAGAAACGGGCAGACCAAGCGTAAGTGATTAAACATAAACAATGAGATAGGAAACTATGTAAAGTTTATAATTTGTTTAGCCACTAGTCGTGTAAGTGCTGCCCCCAGCAGTGTGGGAAACTTTACCAACATATCTGATCTGGTAACTGAGGAAACCATTGATCTTAACTCTAGTGGGTCGGTACTACAGGGCACTCCCGCGCAAGCGGGTGCAAATGTATTCTTTGAACCAGCCGAGATTACGGGACGCTCAACACTTTGCAAGAATGAAACTCGATCGTCCAAGCAGAGCAGTCAAATCTCAGTGGCAGATATTCTCAGATCATCGTTTGTGGAAAAGGCGCGTGTGCAGTTTGCCCAGAGGCTGGAGAATGTCCCCAGCAAAGAAACTACAAACAGCAGCATCACTAGTGATTCGTTTAGTTGCTCACGTAGCTTGCCACGCACCGCGGACTTGAGTAACATGAGCCTTAACGGTGGCGGTGGTTTTTCCTTTGGTTCTACAGCTGAGCAAGGATTCGACGAGAGTTTCGCTCCTGCCGAAATGATGCAGTCCAAGCTGGTGATGGGAGAAATCTCTTGGGCTCAGGAATTTGCAGCTGTGCCAACGGCAACGCTAAGCAAACAGGCATTGCAGAAAATAGCAGCGCCACCGCAAACCCCCGAAATAGAAACCTCAGTGTCGAAGTGAGTTTAATGACTAATTAAACTATAAATAAGATATTAACAATTGAATCCCTCTAGCTCTATGATAGCTGGTGATGCCAACTTTTCACTGGGCAACTACTTTCAAATGCGCTCAGAAAGCATTTCAATGTTTGCAAGCAACGGAAATCGCGAAGATTTCGTCGAGCCTCAAACACCGGTGGAAATAACGCCACATGTCGAAAACAAAACCTACACCAAGGCCGAAAGTGCCAAGATCGAGCGCAATCTGATGAAGAAGATGCAACAGGATAAGTTCAACAAAGCCATACAAATCGAAGCGAAGAAGAAGCCTCCAACTAGCTCGGAGCTGCTCAGCCTGACAGCGATTGATAAAGCATTGCGTTAGTATTAAAGTAAAGACTTACCCTTAACACTTGAAAATAATGATATGTGATTTCTACAGGTAATCTGGATCTGAGCTCGGACACTTCCTTTGGTGTGGTAGTTGAAAAGTTCCGTCCACATGGATATGATCACGATGAGGATGAGGAGAACAAGGAGAATGAAAATGCCGACAACACATTGTGTAAATCAAGGTCCAAGCACATGGACACCATGAGTTTCACGGATTCTTTGTTGAATACAACCGATTTTAGAGAGCTGCAAGATAGCCTTGTGGTACCAAAGAAACGGCAGCCTTTGAGTCCGCTGGCGGACTTAATTCAACCGAATATATTGGTGACTCCCAGCGAGGGACACGAAGCGGATATTGATGAATGGCCATCGACGCCTGTGAAATCTCCTGGGCGTCGTGTGCGTCATGTCAAATCACCAAATCCGCAGAGAGCCGTGAGTCCCACAAGCAGCGATGGCCTACAACCACTGCCCACCACCGATGAGGATGATGACGACGACAAGACTCCCGTGAACAAGAAACACAGTCTAACGGTGGAAGCAGTTCGCACTCAAAACTCCTTCTGCTCGACACGTTTGGACGGCTGCGATGCTGTGCCATCGTCCACGGAATGCGACTTTGGCATCTCACCCAATTTGGCGAAGAGTGTGCGAAATGTGTCTCCGTTGTCGTCGCCACGCAGCTGTCTCTCATCGCCGTTGCTGGACAGCACCACCAGCTCGGATCGTCGTATGTTGCTTACTGGTGCCGGAAACGGTTCGTCCTCCATACGGAGGGTCAACTCTTCACCAGTTGGCAGTGAAGCAAGTTCCACGAGTGGCTTTAGCACTCTACGCAAAGGTCCCAATGCTACGCAGTCCAGTACTGCTCCACGCAGCATGTCGCGCTGCTCCAACTCCAGTGAGTTTAGTCATAGAGATGGGAAAATACTGCCCTTGAAGGTTACCCACACCAGTCTGTGCTGGGGCAGCACCAAGTTACGCACGGATGTTCGCAAGTCCATGCAAATTAAGAACACATCGGACAAACGCCTGATGATACGTTTGTCCATCCAGGGACCAGGATTTCAACTGGTTGGCGGTGATAGCAACGGCATCACATTGCAGTCCATGGAGTGCCGTAGCATTTGCATTAACTTCTGTCCCACGGTCAGCGGTGCTGCCATTGGAGCACTCTCCTTCTATGCACCGCATGGAGCCAACAATAGTCAACAGCCTGGCTTAGAGATTCCACTGTATGGATATGGCGGTAATGCATCTATCACTGTTCAAGGACTTCTCAAAGGACCGGTCGGCGCAAGTTTCCTAACTGTTGGCAATGTCTGTGACTTGGCTTCGGGCCCACTGACGGCATCGTTTAAGTTCTACAACAAGGGGCCATTGACAGCCTTTGCTGGCATCACGGTGGACTCAACGGTGTTGCTAAAGCCGCGTCTGAATGCCGCATTTGAGGTGCGTCCCAGCAAGATTATTATGCCACCGCACACTGAGGCAGTGGTGCAGATTGTATTCCGACCCAATCGGGAGGATATCAAGAACATACTCAAGAAGACCTCTCAGGTGTTGACACTGGCAAATATGCGAATCTTTTGCGGCGATGAGCCTAACAGACAGCGCATGCGGGCTCTAGTGCATCGCATGTCTGGAGAGCAGCGAGAACAGTTGACCTCCTCGATGCTGGACAACATTTGGTGCAGCTTTCCAGGTGAGCAGACCATACGCACCATTGCCCTGTTGAACGAGCCGCCGGAGATTATACTGGATCTGGTCACAGTTGTTCGGATTATTGATGTGGCATTGACCTTAAATCGTGATTTTGATGAATCCGCGGAGACTTCTCATCTCTGTTTACCCGATGCGGAGGAGACTGTGTTGTTCCGTACAGTTTGTGCAGCCAATTCGCCAACACCAAGCAACATGTTGGAACCTGTGGATGAGCTGCATGAGGCAGACACGACTTCTGCAATGGACCAACTTCCTTCGGAGCGCAATTGGTCAGTGCAACCGGATGCAATTTCCCTGCACTTGCATGAAGGAGGAGGCAGTGCAGTAAATGTAAAGAAGCTTTTCATTAAGAACAGCTTCAGATCGCGACAATTTATTGAGATTAACTGTAACATGGCAGATTTGCTGTACATATCCCCCAGGGAATCTTATATTGCACCCGATGGAGGTCAACTCGAGGTGACAGTGCGGCCACTGCGCTCCTTGAAGCAGGAAAAGCTTAAAAAAGATTTCCCAGTCTATATCGAAGTATCCATGGAAAATGAACGCATCAACGTGCCTATTACTTTTATAGCTTAGTTTCGTTTTAGTTGTATTTGTACTTTTTATTCTTATTTCATTGATGTTTTAATTTAGTTTTGTTTAATGAATAACGCATTGTATTTTAAAATTAATTCTTTCTAGCTTGGTATGATAGTTAATAAAGGTGCATCGCTAAAATTAATTGTTTTCATACTTAAACAGCTTTTTCTCCGTGCCAAAAAGTATGCAGCCCTATTCAATTGTCTTCATTTAGCACTTGATTGTAATTGCAAGCTGGTCACACTTTTAAAAATAACCAAAACAAATTCTGCATTTTGTGCCGAATTGTGATTAAACTATATAATTAATTATAAATTAAACTTATCTGTATTGTAACTGGATTAATATTAGTAAGTACGCGCCATTATGCCTTCCTATGAATTATCGTTGGTACTGCGGCAACTTTCACGGGTTTGTACAACCGAATGCAATAGTTATGTAAAGTAAATACTGAAATGTGCGTTTCTTTTAGCCGGAACTGATTTCAGTCATCAAGAGAACAGCTGAATCAATTTTCAACAAAGGCGGCATTATCAGGAAGTTTGAGAACCTAGGAACACGTGCACTGCCCCACAAAGTGAGCGAGCACGGCCTGGTGCACCGAGAAGGAACACACTTCACCATTATGTTCGATACGGCGCCCACAAAGATATTGGATCTCAAGGAAGAGTTTGGCCGGGACATCGACATTATACGGAAAAACATTTACAAGGTCGAGGAACCGGCCGAGTTCAAGTGTACGCTGCACGATGAAATGCTGCCACCGGCTTACCGCAAGGATGTGCAGGAAATCATTGATATTGCGAAGAGGAAACAAAAGCCCAAATATAACTACAACTCTGGGTTAGACTATTACCCCTTCCAGAAGTAGTGGAATAAATAAAAGGAAATAAAAAGCTATTTTAGTACATTAAATGATTCTGTAAATTAGCTTAATTAGTGCCCTCAATTTAATTTGTATTACGAATAACTTGAGTTCTTCGACGAAATATTAACTTTATCGGCCAATATTGCTATGTTCTCTTTTATGGCCTATAATTATTGTTATCAAAAACTGATAAGCTGTATAATCAAATCAGCTATAACTGTGCAGTCACTTAGATAGTATTACCTTCAAATAGTCGTAGTTCACTATCCAATCGTTGAGGAGTAAATCAAGCAATGCCACCCCAAATTCGTCCAATTTCTGCGGAATTGCAAGCCAATGCCAAGGAGTACCTTAACGAAGTCCCTGAACGTATTGAAGCGGATCTGGAAGCATTGAAAACATGGATCGCCCAGCAGCCCCATCTTACCGCTAGAACAGATGATCAATTCCTAATTGCCTTTCTTCGGGGCTGCAAGTACAGTCTGGAGAAGACCAAATCCAAGATAGACAAGTACTTTACATTGCGTACAAAATATCCAGAACTGTTTACAGTAACAGACGTTGACGATCCAAAACTACGGGAAATCCAGCGATTAGGGTGAGTTAAAAATTTCTTAATGCTGAAGGTCAATTGATAATATTTAAACCACCCAATAATAGGCCAATAATTTACTTACCAAACCTTTATAATGGACTTCGTGTGGGAATTTTCCGAATGGGGAGCGCTCCTGCTGATAAGTACACAATATACGATGTTATGAGAGTCGGTCAGACCATGCAGGAAATTGCAATAATGGAAGATGATTATGCTATAATTAATGGCATAGTTTTCATTATGGATATGAAGGACGCAACGGCGGGACACCTGTTCCAAATGACTCCTGGATTGGCCAAAAAGATGACTGCTTATAATGAAGAAGCTTTGCCCATAAGACCTAAGGGACAGCACTTTATTAATACAATTTCAGGATTTGAGAAAATTTTTAACTTTGTCAAACCAATGATGTCAAAGAAACAACAGGAAAGAGTTCATGTTCACAGAAGTATGGATTCACTGACGCAACATGTGCCTTTGAAATACCTGCCCAAGGAGTATGGTGGTGAGAATGGCTCAATTGCAGAAATGACGGTAGAGTGGGAAAAGAAGTTTGACGAATACCGGGAGTTTTTTAAAGAAAATGCCAAGTTTGGCACTAATGAGAAACTCCGTCCTGGAAAGCCAATTGATTTTGATAGCCTGTACGGAACTGACGGATCTTTTAGAAAATTAGAAGTCGATTAGAATTTACTTGTTGTATAATGCTGTAACTGTATTCCAGTAAAATGATTGTTGAGTAAATGGCACACGAGAAATAAAATTCAAATTTACCGGCAAGCTATAATATCCTTAAAAACCATAAAAATAATTTTATACGATTAATATTAGGAAATAAATAATTTTGGTCTTGGTCATAGCTGGGAAGTATATCAGCTGTTCTGATTCTGTTAATTAACCGTTGGGTAATATGTTAACATTTTAAACGATTGGCGCGCCACAAAATGGGCAGAGATACTTATTTATATATATAGAAAATATAAAATAAATAAAATATATATTAATATGTATGTCTAGCATACGTATTGTTACTTATATAAATTGCTATTATTTTCCAATACATTAAAAGCAATGCGTTGTGTACACATTTTACAGCTGTCAAAAAATGCTGTTAACATAAGTTTGCAGTGTTAAACCTCTGTTATGTTAAATAACACCCCTGTTCTTCCGTGACGTACTTGTGCGACTTTGACGTATGGAAAAAAATGTATCACATAACTCTGTCGTAGTTGTATTTTTTATTTAATTGAAACGTTTTTTTCTTAAATTTTCGGCTTACAACTAGTTAAAAGCAGTTGTGGATGCCACCAATTAGGTCACAGTTCGCGAATACACCTACACATTGTGAAATCGATATAATCTATATGTACATCTAACGAACAAATCCAATAATTGCGACCACGCGTTTCGTCCGTCGTGAATTTGCGTTGCAAAGATGCAATCGCTTAATTGGACATCACGTCTAATATCCCGGGCGTTACGTAGCAGCTTTTCGACACTGCTCGACTCCGCGACGGGTGTAACAACAACCAAAGGTGCTACAAAGCCATCATCAACATCAAATAGATCTCGGCCACGATTCGTTTCCGTGGTTTGTGGCTTTGCCAAGGATAATCTGCGACACAAATATAAGCCTGGCAAATATGGCGAGGACTCATGGTTTAAGGCTTCCACAGAAACAGCAGATGTGATGGGCGTGGCCGACGGTGTCGGTGGCTGGCGAAGCTACGGCATCGATCCAGGGGAGTTTTCATCGTTCCTCATGCGCACATGCGAACGCCTGGTGCGGTGCACCCATTTTAACCCGCAACGACCTGTCAACCTGCTTGCCTACAGCTACTGCGAACTGATGGAGCAAAAGAAACCCATACTGGGCAGTAGTACAGCCTGTGTGCTCATCCTGAATCGCGAGACGAGTACGGTGCACACAGCGAATATTGGCGATAGTGGTTTTATGGTAGTACGGGAAGGTGAAATTGTCCATAAATCAGAGGAGCAGCAGCACTATTTCAATACACCCTTTCAATTATCGCTACCACCACCTGGGCATGGCCCCAATGTGCTTAGCGACAGTCCCGAGTCGGCAGACACGATGAGTTTTCCCGTTCAAGAGGGTGATGTCATTCTGATTGCAACCGATGGGGTCTTCGATAATGTGCCGGAAGACCTTATGCTGCAGGTGTTGCGTGACGTGGAGGGTGAACACGATCCCGTCAAGTTGCAAATGACGGCAAATACTATTGCGCTTATGGCCCGCACTTTATCCCTCAACAGCGAATTCCTTTCGCCCTTCGCCATCAGCGCTCGTCGCAACAATATTCAGGCCCGTGGTGGCAAGCCTGACGACATAACTGTGGTGCTCGCGACCGTGGCCATGTGAAGATCGTTAGTCCAGTCGTTAGATCGTTAGTCCTTATCCTTAGATATATATGTAATTAATTGTAGCTTGTACTCGTTTAGTTTTTAGGAGTGAGTTTGTTCGGTAGTTTTGTCTAAGTTTAAGCTGCATGTTGAGATTGAACGATAATGAACGATAAACGATACTTTGATTGTTAGTTGCATTGACAGAAACACACACACACCTACACCTACTCGTTCCGATATCCATATACTCCATACACTAAACGACGCATCCTGGTGAGCGACCTTAAATATGCAAAGTCCAAAGCAAAGCAAAATTCATTTTTAGCGAATGCAATGCCTTGAACTACATATATAAATATATATTATATTATGTACTATAAGTAGAAGTGCTTTCAAAACGAAATTATCAGCCGAAATGATCGTTGGCGTCAATGACAACGGTTACGAGTTCTAATCAACAATAATAACACTACACACAAACACACACATACATACATGATATAACCCAACCCACAACACCCCCATTACAGTTGGAATAGTTTAAAATGCAATACACTCTGTACTATGTCATTACTGAACTGAGGATTTATCCAGGCGACTGTCTTACAAAACTGTTAGTCAAATGTACTCACTGATATTGCGATTTAATAAAAAACAAAAATATTCTATAAAACAAATTGTCTTTAATTCTATATTTGTTTATATGGTTGTTGTGCAGCGCATGCAAGTGGCTAAAACAGAGTACAAAGTTCAACATACAAAATCTGGTTATAATTTTAACGGTTGGATATTTCCAGTTTCGTTTTATTTAAATTTTGTCAACAAGCATTTGGACGTGCATGCATACATTTACAATTACACATATGTGACTCTGGAAAGTTACCAGTGCAAGACTTTCATATACCCAGCAATTGCTAAACTTATTTAAGAGGGTATATAAATATTTAGACAACCAGATGATGACTGCAGAAAGTGTCACTGACTGTTTTTTACAGAGCAAGATGCAGAACCCCGCAACGTATATACGTCTATATATGTATAAATTTATTATCTTTAGGCTAAAATTAGAGCCCGCTTTAAAATTTTTAATTAATTGATAAATTGCGCAGTCTATGTTAATGTCGATAGCGCAAGCAGGACTGCACATCACTAGCACGAATAACAGCTGTTGCGCACAACGACTTGTTGTCCAACACTAAAATGTATTTTTTAGCGAAACACACCAAAACAAAAGGCAAAAAACAGCGCAACAACGCGATAGCAAAGTAAAAACATATTCTAATGCAAATGGAGCGATAAAACTAGCAAAACAAAATGAAATTATACAAATTAAACACGCACACGAGGGGGTGCAACAAATCATACGGTAAGAAACTATCAAATTCTATGCCAATAAGGGAAATTATATATTTTACATATACGCGTATGTATGTGTGCAGATGCCGATTTGGTGTTGAATCCACAGGATCATCCCACAGCCAAGGTGGGCAATGTGGTGGAAATCTATGCGCCCGAGGATGAAAACGGTACTCATTTGCTGCTCCAGATAACGGAGTTGAATGAGCAGAGCAAAACGGGACGCAATGTGATAAGCATAGAGTCGTGCATAGCGACAGCATTTAAAATGCGTTCATATTCCAATGTTGTTATGCAAATTGTTAATCCCGCTGATGTTGCACTTGACTCCATAGAAATTACATTTAAGGATCAGTACATGGGCCGTTCAGAAATGTGGCGTCTAAAGACGTATCTGGTAAGTAGAAGCAAGCTAATATAAATGGAATGATTACATTGGCTTCGTTGATAACAGACAAATACATGTGTGTACGTGAACAAGAAGATCGACTACAACGACATGCAGATACGCTGCCAAGTGTACGAGATGTGGTCTCAAGGAGAACGTGTGGCCAGCGGTGTCATTACCGACGATACAAAGATTGTGTTCCGCAGCAGCACATCGATGGTTTATCTCTTTCTGCAGATGTCCTCAGAAATGTGGGACTTTGATATACACGGCGATCTGTATTTTGAGAAGGCAGTCAACGGTTTTCTCACCGAACTCTTTCAGAAGTGGAAAAAGTTGGGCTGCAACCACGAAGTGACCATTGTACTCTTCTCACGCACCTTCTATGCGGCCAAGAGTTTGGAAGAGTTCCCTGCCCATATGCGCGACTGCCTACAATTGGATTACAAAGGACGATTCTACGAGGACTTTTATCGTGTCGCCATTCAGAACGAGCGCAATGATGATTGGTGTACCGTGCTGGCCCAGCTGCGAAAGCTCTTCACGTCATATCAGGAAACAGTGTTGCGTTATCATGAGCGTCAGACCATGCGCATTCCACATGCTACCAACTCGACAGCGACTCAGGGGAACTTTCTGGAGGTGCTCAACATATCGTTGAATACATTTGAGAAACATTATCTGGATCGCACCTTTGATCGCACTGGCCAACTGTCCGTTGTGATTACACCCGGCGTGGGTGTGTTCTCTGTGGACAGGGAATTGACCAACATCACTAAGCAGCGCATTATTGACAACGGTGTCGGCAGTGATCTAGTGTGTGTGGGTGAACAACCGCTCCATGCAGTGCCGCTGCTCAAGTTCCACAACAAGGACACTACTTTGACATCCGCCGACGATTACTCTCTGCCTCATTGGATTAATCTAAGCTTCTACTCCACCAACAAGAAGATAGCATACTCCAATTTTATACCACGCATAAAGTTGCCGCTTTTATCTTCTGTCGATGAGACTGATGTGGAGGAGAATGAACGCAACTTTCTCAGCTGTAATCAGTCGGAATATATACACAATTCCCTGTTCGACTACGATGCATATGATGAGCAAATCTTTCAGCCACTGCCTGCACAGAGCACATGGTATTTAACTCTAAATAGACTTGATTTAAATTGTTATCTAATAACTCTTTTTACTCCAGTTCCCTGCAACGCGTGGTGCGTGCCAAGAAGACATCGGTGCCCAGTTTTGAGACGTATGCCTTTCGCAACAATGATTGGGAGAACTTGACGCCCACCAAGATACCCAGTTTGCGGCGAAAAATGTCCGATCCGGACATACATCATGGAACGTCGGGCATGCTGGCTGCCTTGTCGGATGCCACCAATTTATCAGAGTCTTTGGCATCGGAGAAGAACGCAAGACGTGCAATAGTTAGCATTGCTCCCATTGTGCGACCAGGCAGAGCTCTAATCAATCCCTTTGATCCGTCGCATGTGACGATAAAACTGACCTCGAATCGTCGTCGTTGGACGCATATATTCCCTAAGGGTCCCACTGGTGTGCTGATACAGCAGCATCATTACCAGGCTGTGCCTGCCAAGACAACTCCAGCTGTGAACTACAGTCGCCAATTGCAGCACTCGAATAGCTCGAATAACAACAACGACGTTGATTACAATTCAGCTGCTGGAGAGCAATACGACCAGGTGTCCACGCACTCTCTGAGTAGCTACAGCAAATCTATTTCATCCCAGAATTTCGCGATGGGCGAGGAGAAAACCGATTGTAAGTGTAAGGAAGAAGCAAAAATGAAACTGTTACTTATGCGCTCCATTATAGGGTTTAAGCGACGCCAGAACTCCCTGTTAATGGCAACAACAACCGCAGCGAATGTGCCTAATTTGACGGCCACACAGGCCAAATCATACGTGTGGGGTGCCACGGGGGAACAGGAATGGACACCGGCAATTACAACAGGTATGTGTTTGTATAAGCTTCGATTCGTTACTAATTCGTGTCAGTGTGGGAATCGTTTTGAGATCTTATCGTGGGCGGTTTATAAATGTTAGAGGCAACCGAAGGATAGTAGCGTCCTGCGTGTCCGGGCATGATGAGTCGTCTTCTGCTTCAGCTGCTAATAGTTGTGGGCACAGCCACAGCTTGGCCAGCAGATGTGATCCAGTTGTTGGATCGAATTGGACGCGTTTACAAAATGGAAGCCTTGAGCATCATGCACAGCACGGGAGCCACAAATCCAGGCTTTCTGGATGCACTGCATCAGGCGGTGTCCCGTAATGACAGCAACTATTTCCGTTGGCTGCCCAAAGCAACATCCACAGAGCAGCAAACTGGAGCCTTTAGCAGTTTCTTGGATGAGGCAACGCTCTTTGTGATCTTTGCACGAGATTCAAGAGATTCTGTAATACAGCTGCAGACGCAAAGAGCACGTGGACGTCGTTATTGCAGCACTATGTTTCTTCTACAACGTGAAGAGAGCAACTCCAGTTTAAGACCCTTCTTTGAGTACCTCTGGTTGAAGGGATTCCGCACTGCATTGATTATGGTGGCACAACGGCGACTTTACCACATGGATCCCTATCCCAAACTTCGTGTGCTGCAACTCAATCGTGACCACGATGAACGATCGCTCTTTCCGCTAGCCAATCGACTCGATTTCAAGGGCTATAAACTGCGTGTGCCTGTCCAGCTGGATGTGCCTTCCACCTTCTGGTATCCCCAACACGGCAAGCTGCAATTGGATGGCGCTGGTGGCATGCTAATAACGGAACTGATGCGTCATCTTAATGTCTGCCTGGAGATATATCCCTACTACGTAAATGAATCCAACAACTTGAATATGCCTGCTCTGGTGAAGCTCATCGCTGAGGATCGTGCCGAACTGAGTCCACACATGTTTACCACGTTACAGCGTTCCACAGAGGTGGACTACTCCTATCCCTATCGTGTGATACAACGTTGCTTCATGTTGCCACTGGAAAAACCAATTCCTCGTGGGTTCTACGTTTTCCTGCCGTTCAAGCTGCAATTGTGGCTTTTTTGTGTATTCATTGTGATTGTATATGTGCTATTGAATCGTCTAGCCCGACTTGTGAAGCCCTTCGAGCTTATAGTACAACCTTGGGCACTGCTGGGTATACCGCTATATCCACCTGCAGATATTCCACGAGTTAACTGCAGTCTGAGGTTTCTCTACATGCTGGTCCTTTACTCCAAGTGCATCTTCTGCATCTTTATCGTTGTGCAGTTCTACTCCACGAAATTGATGGCTCTTTTGGCCGTAACCATTGTGAATAAGCCATCAGTAACGCTTGGGGAACTCTTTCATCTTCCCTATCCCATACGATTGCTGGCCACCGATGTGGATAACATTGTGGATTCATTTGGGCACACGGAGCAGTTTCTGCGACAGTTTAGCTACTCCAGCATCAGTGATTTCTATGCCCAGCGTGTGGATATGGCCGGTGGCTATATTTATCCAGTTAGCACTACACGCTGGAAGTTTCTTAATCAACAGCAGCGGTACCTAAAGCAAAAGCGCTTCTGGTTATCCCATCTTTGTTATGGCACATTTCCCAGTCAGTTCCAGTTGCGCATCGAATCCCATTTAAAGAATCCTCTGCATAATTTTGAGCTGCACGCCAATGAGGCGGGATTGAATGATTATTGGCAGAGTGATATCTATCGAAGGGCATTACAGTTTGGTTATATACGTGACTTTGCCAGCATCGAATATTACGAGCGATTGCATAGCGTGCGTCCCATGGATTTGAATCTTTTGCAATCCGTTTTTTATCTATATGTTTTTGGTCTAATCATGAGTCTGGGTGCGTTTCTGGGAGAAATTGCGCCGCAGATTGTTCCGTAAAACGTAGTTAATTACTAACCGCACTATTTTTTTACTCTAAGGCATTCAGTAATATACTTATTTTGGATTTGATATTATATTATCTAATTAACTTATGTACTTATATTTTTGGATATCTCATTTTTAACACATTACTTGATTATCAACGAAAATCGACATGAATTTTGAATACAAAATTTGAATTGTATTAACTAAATCTACTATAATATATATATACACATTTATGGCCAATTCACAAACCCCGCTACTCCACCAAAACATGAAAACCTTCCGGAAAACAACAACAACAAAACGACAATGACAAAAAAATATACCCAAAATTGGATTCTGAAACCTCGATAACTGCAACAAATTCAAAATTCACAATAATAATAATCGAAATTATCGAACATCGAAATGAATCATCGAAAAATCGAACCGATCAACGGTTCTTCACACCATTCAACATAACGGTTATCGTTTAGAAACTGGGATTTCCACGGGAATACATATGAAACCGATTGTCGAAAGTGACAATAGTAATTTTGGAAGTTCACCGCTTGAGGCTACAACAGAGGCGGTCGGCAAAGGAAAGATCATCATAGGTTTGGCTAAAAAAAATAATCACAATTTTGTACAAAAGCAATGCATCCACTCCACATACACACACAAACACACCCTCGCATACACACACACACACATATATACCCTGTACACTGTACACTGTAGTAGCATTGTTATCCCTATCGTAGAGTAGAATCTGCACCAAATCTTGACTAAAGCACTATATAACTTCATGTTGTCGCTTTTAAGCTTTTGGCTAAATATAATAATCGACAAAACCTACGTGTTTTAATCAAAGCTTAATAAAATCTAGAGTCATAAATTAATGATTTTGAATACTGTAAAAACTACTTAAAGTAATTAAAGTTTCGAATTTGGAATTGAAAAATAAAAAATTTCTAATTAGTAATGTAAATTCAACTAAAAAACTATCAAATGTACATATCCTGTACATATTCAGTACATATCTATCGACAACATTTTGTAATTGAAGCATGTATAACTAGTGCCTATCATTTTCCCACGTATTCATGGTATTCCTGTAGTTGATTTAGTACACCCACCACAAACCCTTGCACATAGCTTGACACCACATCTGACAGCACCGAGGAAAAGGTTACGGTTGTGATTAGGTTATTCTCACGAGCATGTGGCATGTGATCCCCCTTAACCCTTTAATGTTTTTGCATGCTTTCTAGCCACGCCCACCTGCATTTACACGCACGCACCTGCTAATTTTAAATTGACCACAAATCCTAAAAAACAAAACACACAAAATCCCCTAAATTTTCAAGCTGGTGTTAATTACTGTACACTTGGAGAAAGTGGTCTTATTTAGCTTTGAGCGATTTGAAATTGTGTAACTATTTATATATATATAAACAAATACTATTGACTATAACTATTACTATAATTATTATTACTTACGTAATTGTATCTCGTATCGGCGTTGGCTTTTTCTATTTGCGTACCTTCTTGAACACTTTTCTTTGCCCAATTGCACGCGTCTGCTTCCGTATCCTTTTTATCACTGCCACCGCTTTCAGGCGTCGACTGGAAATCTCTGTCCATACCCGCATGCCTGCCCATTACCACGGATTACTTCCCCGACAAGCGTTCGCTGCACAATGACTACGTTATCTCTGACTATACATTGTTGCCGGATGACGTGAATTTGGATTACGCCAAGAGTCGGGCGGTCTATCGGAAACCTCTGTCCACGGAGGAGGTCTGCAAGGAGATTGTGTCACAGCGTTTGGCACAAGGTTTCCAGCTGATTGTCGTTGAGGAGAAACCCAATAGCTCCAATGGTTGCTGCACGACTACCGGGACTGGTTGCGCAATTACCAGCAATCAAGCCACATCTGCAGTATTACCGCCGTCCTGCGAGACGAAGAAGGAATATCTGCTTTCCATTGGACGTATTTTTCATAAGATCTCGCTGAGTGGTTCAGTTATCACTGTGACAGGCTACAGGCCTAGGTGAGTTCCAATACCGAATAAAATCAAGTCAAACTGACGAATACCTCTATTATTCTTCTAGGCATCCCTATCCGCCGATTAATGTGGACTATCGTTACCGTTTCCATGCGCCTCAGCACGAAACTTATGAGATTTCAGGCGTTAACTTTACCACAGAGAAGCTGGAGAACTTCAACTGGAATCACATGGATTTGTACATATGCACGCGCGGTGACGTCGACTATCCGCTAATGGAGGTGAGTATTCTGGCCGAGATTCAGTTACTTCACAACCTCAAATAAATCTTCTTGTAGAGCCTCAAGTACTGGCGTTTCCGCATGTATCTGCTGCCGCGAGAGAATATGGTTAATAAGATCGTTAGCTTTGGCAGTCCGCGTTGTGATATTTTTACGGATGCCGTTGTCGACAATACGAGAGAGCAAATTGAGGACTTTGTGCGTCTCATCGAGAATGTCAGCAAGCTGAAGCGACAAATTGGACGCAAGGCGCGCGTAAGCTGCAAAAACGATTTATTTTATTTAGCTTGTTATCGATTTTGACTTTTGATTGTTGCGTTAAGTGTGTTAATCTCTAATCGATATTTAGATCTCCAGTTCTGCGTAGCGTTTATCAACACTGTTGCCACGGCAGTTAGTAAACTGTTTAGTGATTCGTCAGAGTTGTTTTTGTTATTGTTGTTCGACTTACATAGAAACCGTTACATGTTACTGTAGAGTGCTTACCGCTTACCTTAATGTACAATTACAGGATAGCCCCACCACCCACAGCCTAACCAAGCGGCGACACAGTACGAGCATTATATCCAGGCCTCCTAACCAGGTTAACTATCCACTTTACCAAATCTAACGATTTTCGAACACTTTTTTTTCTTTCTTTCTTTATTTTTTTTTTGTTCGAGTTGCGCATTTTTGGTTTTGACTTTCTTTCGTAATTTTCATTCAACTACTGCTTTCAATTTGCGCACGCTTTTATTTTTCTATTAACAACTCAATTACAATTACGACGAATATGCTAAAATTGTGTCCTATTTCTAATGTTTTCAATGTCTTCCCACTGCCCAATCTACTGTCCATGTCATGTTGTCTGCTGCAGGGACTCACCAATTACCCGTTTCGCGAACGTGTCGGCAGCAATCGCCTGCCAGAGAAAAGACCCAGGTTTTTATATCGTATCCAACACTACAATCATAAATACATACATAATAGCATTTAAAACATAAGCTACACACACAAAAGCACACACACACGTACACACTGATTTGCATCTGTATATGTATCAATGCGCCTGCGAGCTGAGCTTATTTTGTATTCCCATCCTTTTCCTCCCTTTGGTGGCTGAGTTTGTTTTACAGTTCTTCTATGTTCCACGTTCCACAAACCTCACAATCATTTGTTGGTATTCCCGAAAAGAGCAAAGGAACTTGCTGAGAGTTTCAACCATTTTACATAAGATACAACTTTTTTCGGGAACACCAGCAATATATTCGTTAGAGATTTGTGGAACACAATTGTAGATTGTTTGGTTTTTGCACTTTGTAGAGTATTTTATATTTTATTTAATTTATTGCTATTAATTGCCTATTTGTATTATGATTATTATTTTTTTTTATTATTATTATTACACTTTAATTTGGTATTTGGCTTTCAGCAGCATGACACACCCACACCTAGAATCACTGAAAAGAATCATAATCTATTAAACGCACCGCAGCAAAGGTTTGTGCCACACTAGCGTCCAGTACTGGCGAATGCATCTAGAGCAGCGATCTAATCTCTTTTACCAGCTTTCTGGGTGCATTCTGTTCTGGACGCGCATATCTATCATAACTTAACCCAATTGCATCCCGACCCCTAACAAAATTCCCAAAACACACAACAAATTAGATTGCTAAATTTAAAAAAAAAAAAGAACAGAGAGAGTGAGAGAGAGAGAGAGAGCAGAAGCCGGCTATAGTTGCACTTGTTAATTTACAAAATTTTGGCATTTGGCATTTACACACACACACACACACACTAGATATACACTCACCCACCCAACCTCCTAAGGAATTAGTTAGTTAACTTCAATTAATTCCTGCTTCGGTCTTCATAGCATTAATGTGCGCTGTAAGCTGGAGGGTCGCATTTCCCGCATCTTTCCTGGAACGGATGCGGCAGCTTCTACGAATGCCTCAACTGCAGCGGCGGTTGTACCACGAGATGACCAGGATGATGGGTAAGTAAACAAAGTAATG
Source organism: Drosophila cardini (assembly GCA_018903735.1). Taxonomy (NCBI): domain Eukaryota; kingdom Metazoa; phylum Arthropoda; class Insecta; order Diptera; family Drosophilidae; genus Drosophila; species Drosophila cardini. The sequence goes on from JAEIGM010000004.1 coordinate 2,803,465, forward strand.
CATAGCATTTTCAAGTCTAATTTCTTTTTGTTTATAGTTTTCCAGTGGACATCAAGTTTAGTGCGAATATAACGCTGGCGGAGATCTTTGAGGCCATGAAGCATCCGGTGACGGGAGTTGGTTACTTTTCACAGACCCAGTCGCTGCCCTCCTGCACCTTTATCTCCTACGATGCCTTGCTGTGGCTAAAGGCGCGACTCAGTAACGGACGCCATCCCCTAGATTTACTGGAAGCCATGCGCAAGTGAGTTCCGTAAAAAAAACATGTATTGAAGATTCATTGCTAACGAAAGTTATTTTTCCAGGGAGCGCATGATTTGTCATGCTTCTGGTGACTGGAATAAACAAGTTGTGCCCGGATTTGTCTTCTACTACGTGGTGCAGCAGGATAAGAACGCCAAAGGTGAGTTTGAAATGACGAACAGGGTACTAAGGATTCACAACTGTTCCATCCTTTAGATTACGCTCCTCCGCTGAACGATTACAGTGCTTTTATCAACGAGTGGTTGGAGATTGAGTTCCAAGGCTGCAGTTTCCTCTGGCACGACGAGCCAGCTCCTTCGCAAGTGCCCAATTTCTTGCGCGACACAACTGCACCACAATCCTGGACAGATTGCTGCAAGCACAGTAAGTACTCGGCCCGATGGAAAGCAGGTAGCACGAAGCTCATTCAATACCTTTTTCTAGAGCGCGTTTATCGGCAGTCGCATTTGGAAATCGATGTGAACCAGAAGAGCGATCGCATGGAATGGGGTCATGTGAAGCATCATGCGGTGATGCAGCCAGGATTTGCTTTTGAGATTGTTGTCGAATGGGTAACCTCTTCGGGACCTATAGTATCAGATTTGGTATGGATTAATATGCTTTCTTAAATCCTTGATTTTACATTTCTATTTGTGCTTTTGCAGATTTCCGGATGGATGCGCAAAGCGAATCATTGTGGCTATCAGCTGGTATCCGTGCCAGCTGATCCCATGGCAGAACCCTTTACAAAAAAGTCGGATCCATTGCGTGGTCCCATATTCATTCCATTGTGTGTCACATTTTTGCCCGATGGCGCCGCACTCTTCGATGGTACGAACGTCTATGATAGCTTCCTTTTCATGGTTTAAGTTCAGGTATTTGTTTTACAGAATTCCCCGAGAATAGCAGATCGGATCGTATGCTTTTCCTGCAGGAGGCCATTCTGGCCAGATTTGGTTTCCTGCCCTGCGTGCTGGAGGAAACCAAAAAAGATGTAATTTGAAAGCGTAATAAACGATTCTCTGATTTAATAATTTTTTTTATGATTTCAGATGCCGAAGGAGTACCAATATGTACACTGCACTGGAAACATGTTTGTGCTAATACGGTAAGTATTTAATGGAAGCTTGTCTAATCCTCTAGCTAATCCACAACTCTGCTCTTTAGCTGCGCCAACAACAACTACCAGGTGGAGTCACCAAGTCGCCAGGAGGCAAATGTCACGCGCTGTGTTTATGGGCACACAAACAACACGAATGTGCCCAAGAAAGTGGGTTTCCTGTGGGCGTGGAACCACATGATACCCAACAAGAAGTGGAAGGCATTGACCATAAACAATTCCGTGGACGGTGAACTATTCCAGCTGAAAATGTTGAAGGATTTCCGCGAGTTCTGCTCGAACAGTGATCAACGTTTGGCCAAGTTCTGGGCAAATTGTCAGGAGCTAAAGAATAAATCTCTTAAATTGGAATACAATAATAACAATAATGATGATACTAAGATTATATAGACTAAGAGTTAAAACTATTAAAGATTTCACGTATCTTAATTTTAATTTAATTGCATTTATTTATCGTCATAAACTCAACATATGTATAGTATAGATTGATTATTTGTTTGAACTCGGTTATATAAATGCCGCTGAGCTCTAGATATGAGCCATATCGACCAGGAGAGATGTCGAGCAGTCGACTGCGGCTCACTTGAAGAAGATGTTATGGGTGTGGGTGTGTTTGTGTGTGGTTGTTGTTGCTAAATGCTTTGGTATTTGTCCATGCCACCGACTCGCTCTAAGCGTTCTTGAGATAGTTGGTTAACTTCACCAAGTCACGCTCTAGCCAGGCGGCATTAAGGCGTATGGTCTCCACGGCCTGGGAGACAGTCCTTTCACATCCTGGTATCTGGTTGGTCTTGAAGAACTCCTCCACCTCGCGTGCCTTATCCTCGGAGGCAAAGTTTTCGATCAAGTATTTGATGAGACGGGTCAGCAGAAATCCGCCTTGATACTGCTCCAGCAGCTTCTTATTGTTCTCCTTAAAGAACTCCCAGGCCATATCGCGACCTTTGGGATTCACTGCTACGGCCACAATGACAAACACCGAATCCTGGGCACGTACCTCACCCTAGACAATGGAAGACAGGTTTATTACCAGTTATACCAGAAGGAATTGATGACCTGACTACTCACCGACATGGCAAAATCGATAACGCGACGCAGCAGCTTGACATCGCCAATGCAGCCGAGGGCACGGGAGATGCGATCCTGTTCCTCGTGCAGATCCGTCGAGCGGTACAGCGTGAGCATCTCCTGGAAAATGTCCTCGTTACCGTCCTGGAGAACTGCCTTGTAGCAGGTACTGCGTAGATCCGCTGGCAACAATTTGGTGCCATTGACATGACTGCGGAAACGTTTGCGTGCCTCCTCGGTCACATCGGGGCTGCGGAAGGAGACAAGCCGTGTCAGGACTAAACTGCGCAGCAGTGTATCCAAATGGTTCTCGTTCTCGCGTGGCTCCCAGCCCAGGCGCGTGGCAATCGGTTCATAAAGACTGCGTCCAAAGCTATTAAAGTCGGACATGAGATCTGTGTGAGAGATCAGTACGTGAAGATTGGCAAGGGAATTGGTAATGGCAGTCCAAACGGTGTAATTGGTTTCATTGCGGTAGGATCCAACAAGTTGGAGCACCTCAACGGTGCTTGCTTGACCAGCCTGCACCATGGCAAACATGTCATCGATCAAACCAAGACGATCCAAAGGCGGCAGCGTCATGCTCTCAACGGCGGGCAGCAGTTGATGCAACATTTCCATGGAGTAGCTTGTACGATAATAACCCACGGTGCCAGGATTGATTTTGATCCAGTCATCTTCGCTAACATCGTCGAGCACCACTTCCATGCTAGCCGTGTCCAGAAGGAAGGTTTTGGCAATTTGGGTGGGATTGCGAGATGTGGACACCGAGATCGGTATCACCCAAAGGCATTCTTCATCTGGAGTTGAGCCATCGGCGGTAAACTTCTTCTGGGTCAGACGGAGCACTCGCTGTGTTTCGTTCTTCTGCTCGGAATCCACACTGACGACGGGGAATCCCTTGTATTTGGTCCAGCTGGTCATGACAGCGCCAACATTTTTGGAGCTTGCCTCCTGCAGTGCTTCCCACAGATCCTCAGTGGAGGTATTACTGTACTGATGACGTGTCAGATACAAATTCATTCCCTTGCGGAAATCATCCTCGCCAATGTAATCGTGCAGCATGCGGATTACTGAGGCGCCTTTGTTGTAACTAATCTCATCAAAGATTTCGTCAATCTCTGAGGGATGTCCCACTGGCACCTCAATGGGATGCGAATTCTTTAAGGAATCCAGTTCCAGAGCACGTGTATACATATCTGTGACGAACTGCGTCCAGATATCGTACTCCGGAAACAGATGATGCACGCACAAGAATTCCACAAAAGAAGCGTAACCTTCGTTGAGCCACAGATGGGTCCACCACTCCATGGTGACCAGATTACCTGAAATTTAAACAAAATCAGCTAAGAAAGTTTAAAGATAGAAATGTATCTGAAGCATACCAAACCATTGATGAGCAATCTCGTGTCCGACAGTGAGAGCAATCGATTGTTTGCGCATCAGGGAGGTGTTCTTGGGATCGACAAGCACAAATGTCTCCCTGTAGGTAACCAGACCCCAGTTCTCCATGGCACCAGCCGAGAAATCTGATATGGCAATAAGATCCATCTTGGGCAGTGGATAGGCAATATTGAAATAGCTCTTATAATAGGGTAGCACCTTGGTGGCCACTTCGAGGGCAAACTGACCCTGCTCCTTTTTGCCCACGGGAGTAAAGACGCGCACAATGACGCCATCTGTGGACTTGGCCTCCACAAAATCATATTCACCCACCACAACAGCCACTAGATAGGTGGACATAATGGGTGTACGATCAAAGCGAACGCGACGCATGTCACCTGGCAGAGCGTCCTCCTTCATCACTGGCATATTGGAGAGAGCGACACGATCCTTGGGCACCACAAGGGTGATATCAAACGTGGCCTTAATAGCCGGCTCATCCCAGCAAGGAAAGCATCGACGGGCATCCGTGGCTTCGAATTGGGTGACACCAGCGTAACGCTCCTCTCCGCTGGAAGTAAAGTATTTGCTGCGATAAAAGCCCTTCATTTTATCGTTCAGCTCGCCCGTAAAGGTCATGTAGAGGACGCCAGCAGTTCCAGCTGGAATTGTCTCAGCAAATTGCAGTGTCGCCGTCTCATTCTCCTTGGAGTAATTGATGCAATCCGACTTTAATTTCTCGCACTCGTATTGAAACTCTGCGCTATCGATGGTAATGTCCAGAGCATTAAGGGTGATCCGTGATGTTGGCTCTTTGACCTGCCATGATAACAATTACAGACAATTAGTGCAATCTTCTAAGAACCACAGATAGTTGTGCGCAAGTGTGAGTGTGGACATTGTGTGTGTGTGTGCTTTCTACAAGAGGGCAACAAGTCAATGATCGTACGTCAGAACGCTGTCATTAACCGTTAGACGGTCCACAGAAGATTCACAAAAACAAAAGCAAAAAAAAAAGCAAAGCGAATGAGCGAGTAAAACGATTAGGAAGATAAAGAAGTTTCGTTATAAACAGTTATTTCAAGGTCGTCACACACGTACAGTGTGTACGCGGTATAAAGAATTTCAAATATAAAGACTTTTTTATTAAAATTTGTAAAAATCATTAATGTAAGTTTGTCGTTTGCCCTTTGTCATTTCTTTACAATAAGCAAATCTCCAAATTTACATCTACTGTTTAACACCCTAATATATTCATTTAAATTTGCAGCCCGTTCGTCTTAGCACTTATTCAATGTATTCTCCAAGTTTCCGGCTTTTTGCAGTAAGCCACCAAACCCGTTTTGGCCAACAATGTTTCTTTTTTTTTTCGATTCCCATCACATACGATTTAATAATTCTGATAGTGTATTTGATGAGCGACCAAAAAAAAAATGTTGAAATAACTTGCGAAAAGAAAAGAGAAAAAGAAAGAAAGAAAAAAATAACCCGTTGCTGTTGCGTCTTCTGAACGTAAACACAATGAAGGCATAAACCGTTATGAGATCAGCAGAGGCGTCGACTCCGAATGGGGGTTATGGGGTCTGTGGGGGTGGCGTGGCGTAGAGCATTTAAAAATACATTTTACGATAAATGTCAGTCATTGCTGGTGTCAAGCGGTAAGTGCCACAACAAAGAAAACATTTCCTAGTCGAATGTGCAAACGTTGCCCGAATGCAAATTGCAGCATAAAGAGAAAATGGCACATACATATATGTACACACACATACACATATATTTGTACAAGTGTGAAAGAGAAGGTTCGAGTTTTGCACACGTCAGAAACGAATTTCACACATACATTCACACAGTAGCACACATATGTACATATTTATGATTTGTTATCGAAGTGAAAGCGAAAGTCGCGAGGCAAGAAAAATGAAGGCAAAACAAACGAACGGTACTTACTTTGATTTGCACGATTGTCTTTCCCGTAAAACTAAAAGATTTCAGATCTGGCTGCAGCGTAAGCTCGTAATGCGTCGGCACCACATTCGTTGGCAAACGAGAAAATTCCGCTTTATCTTCCATATTGCTGCGTCGTCCTTTGATTTCCCCCTTATGGCGATGTGTACAACAGTTGTGAATTAATTTGCAATCGCCCAATGAATTTAATCCAGTTCCAGCTCCAACGTCTGCCGAGGTATGCGCTAAGATGGCACTATAGCGGCTGCAAAGATCACCCAAAAGTGGTGCGTCGCTAGATTTCAATGGAGCTCCCAACGATACGCTCGAATAGTCGCGATAAAACTGTTTTTGCACTTTAACAAACTGCTTCGATGATACCAGAGTATTGAGGTGGCACGTCTCTGCTCGTTGTTGTAGTAAATACGCAAAACGCTTATCAAGGCAGTCGGTGTTGATTTTGTTGTTAAGGCGGAGTAGTCGCAACGATAGGGCGTTAGTAAAAGCACAAGCACAATAATAAAAGCTCTTCGGAGCCAGTGTAAACTTTTGTTTAAACAGATTGTAATCAGTGACAACTGGTATCGGATTTGTTAAGCGATTGTTTCTTGTAATTTGGATTGCGCGCGGGGAGAAACAGTTGGGAATGACTTTTTGGTTTGTTGTAACTGAAACAAAAATTGGAGACAAGCTAGCAACAAAGGATTAATTAAATATGCATGAAAGCCCGCATGTCTTGCTGAATGCGATTACAATGGTTTCTTTTAATTGTTATTCTACGATTGGGTAGAGTCAGCTTTTATTGGCATAAGGGGCAGAATTTGCGGGTTGTTGTTGTATTTATTTGGTTCTCACCTTCGCACAAATGCTGCTGAAAATCGGTATTCGCTTTAGCTAAATCCAAATTGAGTTTGCCAATTTCTGCAATTCAATTAAAACGAATTTAACCGAATTACTTCTTTTAAATTTATAGCAGAAAAATTTTGAGGAAAAATATTGCGGACTAACTGCTGCTGGTGGCGGCGGCTTCTGGTAGCGAAAAACAACACGCTTTTTATTGTGACCCAGTTGCGCGTGGTACGTTTTGGAAATGGGCCACAAACAGCTGATTTTACTTAATAGAAAGGGTCTGCTGTTGTTGTTGTTGTTGTTATGCAGCCATCGATTCCACTACGAATGATTTTTCTATGAAAATGTATGTATAGTTACCGTTTCTAAATTTCCAGGCCTGCTTTGCTGTTCGAATACCTCCTTTTAACGCATGTTTATACATTGCGTTAAGTTTTCAATATATTTTTAAACGAATCGATTGTTGGAAGCGCAATGAGTGGAATTCCAATCGATCACAAGTTGACCAACACTGTCATGAGCCCACACACGGTCAGATCTGTCACACTTAAATATTTAAATAAATATTTTAAGTGACCTGCTGGTATTTTTGACACATTTTTGAATTTGACATTTGTGTCTTCGCTGGTTTCATGCAACTTCCCACCGGGGATTCCCAAGTACTTTTACGGTTTATTTTCAAATAACACTCGAGATGACAGATTTATTTTTCTTGCTTATTAGCTTAATAAAAACGACATTTCAACGTTTACCCACTTATTTCCGACCTAGTTTTTAAACAAATGCGTATAACTTAAATGTATCTTTAAATTATTTATTGTAATAACAGCAAACAGTTAAAAAATTTGGTGTAATACGAATTTCCTAGTGTTATAACGCAAAAGTGAGCAAAAACGCAAATTGATCCAAAGATATGAAAAAAATGGTGCACAGTGCCCAAATGAACGACTGAGCAACAGTGCAGTCAGCAATGATAACAGAATATGTTTAAGTAACTATGAAAAATAGAAAAATATAAAGTAGTTTAAATCTGTATCCTTAATTCTATCATTTTTTAGAACGGATTTAATTAAAAATAAGTCCTTCTGATTCGTCAAAGTAAAAGGATATAACCTGATCCGATAAAAAGCTAAAATGGCCGCACTGGTAGGAAGACAGACGCAGCTCGCACCACTCAGCGGAAGGTTCCAATGTTTTAGTTCATGATAGCTGGTTCGGTTGTATGGTTGTCTGTTGGGTCGGTCGTCAACAACCCTCTCGGTGAACGTTCACGTAAGGATAAGGCAGCACATGCTTCCCGCTCAACTTCACAACTCGATGACATCAATTTGAACTCCAAGTGCAGTTTCCAACATACGGTCCAAAAATAAAAAAAAATATCCTTTTGCAACAAATTCTGTTGTGCAACAGAGTTATAAAATAAAATGATTTCGTCACAGTCACAGCTCGTTCTAGCTCTGTCCATAGCAGTAGCATTTGTAGGCATTTTTTCTCCATCAGATGCAACACCGATTGGATGGGGTAAGTGTTAAACTTCCAGCATACAGCAACAGTAGCAGTAGCTTAACAACAATGCGGTTATACAATTAGTGAGAAATTTAGCATTAAGGTTCGAAAGTTGATTTAGCTCTATGGCAACGCAGTGCTCACAGCTCAGTAACAGAATGTTGTCCAATATGCAATCAAATTGGCAGACAGCACTTGCTTCATTATGCTAACTTATGTAACCGTTTGTTGGTTGACATTTAATTATTGCAAAACGCAAAGCATTCATTCTGTTAAATAAGTATAAAATGTATTAGTGTGTGTGTGTGTGAATATTTTTGGCCATGTTCGTGCCTTCAACGTGTCGTGTTTACGTGAGCGTCTTATTTGGTCTCTATCAGCTGATTATAGCATTCATTCCATTTTGATTATATTTTCCCCTATATGCGTTAGTTTCGCATTTCTGTTATCAATGTCAATGCTCGTTTGTCATTTACAAGTCGGCCAATTCGGAATTTCATAATTTCCACAATATTAATCTGTGATTGGTTTCTGCTTGACAATGTGACCAACTGTTTCCAATCCATTTCACATTTTACACGCACTTTCACCCCGTTCTCTTTCTATGCAGCATGGTGCAGAGCAACGCCGGCAAACAGCTGGTGTAGGGGAAGGGGGAGTAGACGTAGGCCGCCATTAACATTTGCTGTATTGTCACGTAGACAGTCAATAATTTGCCGGTTTTTATTTCGCTGACTGTTGATTGTTTTTCTAAAAATTTCATAGCTTCGTCTTTCAATCAGCTTCGCTTCCAAAAAAATTAAAAAAAAACCCGAGAGTTTTGTTTACTTTTGAGCTCAAGTTTTCAAGTTTTCAACCAACTCGAACTCATTTGCTGACGACAAATGAAAGCTTTGCAGTTTACAGTTTATTTTTCTCTCTTCGTCTCTTCGTCGTGTCTTTTGTTGTTCTTGCTTTGCCATCTGGAATTTCAAATAACTGTTGAAATGTCATCGGATTTAAAACGATCTGATATCACATACTTACATGCATTTTGCTTCACATCTAAATTCCATTGCATATTCCCATATCTCCACGTGTTCGTACGCTCTGAAGTAATCGTGGAAATCAATTCACTTGTTGATTTACTGGAATTGGTTAAAAACTAACATTAAATATTGTTGTAATCAGATACAAAACTAGTTTTTATGTGGAATCGATTCATTGAAAAAGATCAATGCACCTGCTAATGAGGCTGTAGAATGTTTGTAGTATTTACAATATCTTAAACTATTCTATATCAAACACACGTGTAGTGCCAGATTATCAGATATAGTACTTTTAGTATATGTATATGTATAGTAGTAAATAATAGAAGAATAATGCCTATTCAAGGGCTTTATCTATTCACAACCTGTATACTATTATCAGCAATACATTTATTACTCTTGAAATTGTTATCTTGTAAACTCAAATTCCAAATTGCAGATTGATAAAGAAAGAGCTTAGAGATCAGTATTTTTTAATTTCAAAACAAATTAAAAAGTAAACATCAGACTAAGTTCAAGTTTAGGCTTATCTCAGGGACCCAACCGAGGTTCAATGCCATTGATCATCTAATTTGTGGTCTAATATCTCTCTCTCTCTCTCTCTCTTATCTCTTTAGAAGTCAATTCTTAATTGTTTCTAATTTTTTTTTGCAGTGCATGAATCAGTACAAGATTTTAAATATATAGAAATTGATAATTAAAAATATTGGTATGAATCATTTAATTACTCTTGATAGTATTCCATAGTGTGGGAAGATAAAAGCATTGCACTATTAATGGATTTTATAAAACAGCCAAAACCTGATTAACTCAAGTGTTCTATAAAATTAACTTCTTATATATAAATATATACCGTAGTTAATATTTATTTGTTTTTTTTCTTCAATTCAACATTTTCTGCATCGATAAACCGTTGACCTCAAACTCCAAGTGCGAAGGTTAATATCGTATGCTCCGCTCAAGACCCCCCCACCGGGTCTGAGGTCTAAGCGTTGGAAAGGTTCGACAATGCTACGTATTTTTTCAGTTTGTTCAGTTTTTTGTGTTTTTACAATAAACAATTAGCCAACTGACGTCTAAAGCCATAAAGTTAAACAAATCTACAAGCTAATGAATATATATATATAGCTAAATTTTTGAGTTTATGTTGTTTTTTGAGTCAACCTGTCCGGTAAGTTGACCACGCGTTGCTTTTGCACACGACAGTGACCCACAAAAGTCTGAACTCCAGCATTAGGGCCATTGGCCGAAAAAAACGCAATTTAAATTGATTGATTACAGTCGTTTAATAGTATAAAGTTTGTCAATTGATCAATAACCGATGCTAAACTATTGTATAAACATGAAACGGGGGGATGGGGAAGAAAAGTGAAAGTCATTTGGTATCAATTGTATGAGCCTTGGATTCTATATCCGTTACGGAACTGCTCTTACGTCGGGTCACCTGTTGTTCAACTACAATTTCCGTGGCGTCGGGAATTTGTTGTATCATTTTTTTTTATTTTATTTTCCTTTTTGTGTTTTCGGTTAATCATAATGTAATCATTTAAATGCCAAATTAGCAGCTGTCACACGTGTATTGGCCAAAATTAGACGCCCCTTTTGGCAAAAACAGGTTCGACAACCAAAATCTGCTTTCAATTTGTTATAGCAGAGCTGACGCACACCTGGGGATATATACAAGTATATGGCTATATCTGTATTTTTTTTCTTAATTCAAATTACGTCTTAACTCTTGACCTAAGTAAATATAATTTGTTTGTTTTCTTGGCTCTGTGTTGTAATTTTCTTCTTGGGGTTTTCCCTAGGAAAGCCGGGTTACGAGGCTTCAACTTTCTTATCAGTCAGATTCTATATAAATTTTTGATTTGAGCGAGTTGTGCAACAGTTTGTCTATTGAACGTCATTAATTTTATTGATTAGTTACTAATAAATAAAACTGACGCGTAATTGAATGAAATTTATATTGTAAATTCGGAATTACTTTTTATGGCGCCATATTTGCAAATTGAAAGAATTTGGTGATTTGAAAGAAATACGTTGGATGGTGATGGTACGAGGGGAGAAGGGGTAACTTAATTGATCAAGCGCTGATTGAACTTAATTTTCAATTTCAAACTGAGACACTTTTTGCACAGAAAACTCGATAGAAATTAAAAGAGCTCTGCGATGGGCGTAACATGTTTGCAGGCACTGTTGGGCTACTGGGCTATGCTCGTCTTCAGTCGTCATCAATAGTTCTTCACATCTTATCGCTAGTCCGTTATCGTTATTGCCAACTAATGCAATGATTGCAATTTTTCTATTTTTTCAGATTTTGCCGTCACGCTTAAAAACAAAATCCTGTTCCTCGACAGGAATATGAAGGCAATTAGCTCAGCAGCTCATGAATATGAAGATATATCAGCACTGACCTTCGATGAGGCCGAGGAGATAATTTACTTTAATGATCAAAAGCATCAAAATGGCAGCATCTTCTCGCTGCGACAGGATGCCAGTGTGGCAGCCACCCACATTGTGGAACAGGCGGTACAGCGTACGGGCAATGAATCCGTAACCGGTTTGGCCTATGATCCTCTTAATAGGAATCTGTTCTGGGCAGACATGCAGAAGGGCCAGATCCTTTTTGCCAGCATCGATACTCTGTTCTCGCAGCCATCCAAGGTTCTGGTGGATCTGAGTGCGGAAGGTGCGAAACCCGACGGCGTTGCGGTGGACATTTGTCGTCGGCAACTGTACTGGACTAACATGAAGATCAATAATGCCAGCGTGGAGCGCATTGATTTAGATGGAACGAACCGTGTAAGAATCATCAAGGATGACATTGATATGCCACGTGGTATTGTGGTGGATCAACTGACGGATCGACTCTTCTGGATTGATGACAAGGCAGGATTCTTCTTTGCCGTGGAGAGTTCACGTCTGGATGGCACAGACCGTCAGTTGATCTTTAAGGACAAACATCAGGAACCCATTCGGTTGGCTGTAACAGAATCGGAAATTTACTGGACAGACAGATCAGACAAGTCGCTGTGGAGCTATCCCAAGCCAAGTTATACCATGAAGCCCGTACCTTTGGAGGTCACAGAAAGTCCCGTTAAGGAGGAACTGCCTCAGCCTACGATGAAAAAGTTGGCCAGTTTCGAGAAGGACATCTATGGGATTGTGGCACGCACGGGCTTCTTTCAGCATCTTCTAAAGGATACACACTGCTCGAGCATTGTAAAGAAAATTAAGCAACGTCTGGTTATGTCCACGAATCTGACACGCAATCAGGTCACTGATGAGGAGGAGCAACTACAACGGGAGCATTGTCTCAATGGAGCTACCTATATAATCAAGGGTAATCGCTGCATGTGTCCCATGGGCTTTAAGGGCTCACGCTGTGAGACATCCGAGTGCCATAACTACTGTGTCCATGGAACTTGCGAGATCTCCACGTTGGGATTTCCCAAATGCTACTGTCAGGCCAACTTTTATGGCGAACGTTGTGCGTACTCCAAGTGCAATGGTTACTGCCTCAACAATGGTCGCTGCTCCTTTGACAGCGACAGCGGTGACCTGAGTTGCGAGTGCGCCGATAACTTTAGTGGAACACGTTGTGAATTCAACACAACAGAGTCCTGTGTCGGCTACTGTCAACTGCTCAGACATCAGCCGGAGACCCCAGTGCCCCACAATTGTTATGATATGTAAGTAACTCGCTCTTTGATCCTCCAAACACGTCTCGCTAATCTCTACCCACTTCCTTCCACAGCTGCGAGGAGATGAACAGCAATGGTACAAGTATTGTCGTTTACAAGCGTCCTGAGCCACTTTGTGGTCCACCTGTCTTTACTGGGAATGTGATTATAGTCTTAGTCGCTGGCATTGTGGCCAGTCTCTCGATGGTAGTGCTGATCGTGCACGGAATTCGACTCTTGTACAAGCCAAAGAGACCGCACATCAAGAAGACCTTTGTGGTGCGCAAACAGGCGCGACACAATTCATCCAGTGACACACCGCTGACGAATCGCCCACTGGCCACCGAACAGTGCGAGATCACGATCGAGAACTGTTGCAACATGAATATCTGTGAAACGGTATGTTTAACAGCTAAATCTCTTCTATTTTTATACAAAAATAATGGAAAATTCATTTGGTTCTAGCCATGCTTCGATCCTAAAATGGTGGAGCAAACATTCTCGTCCAGAAATCAGAAGGTGACGTGTGTGAAGGAAGACAAAAAGATACTTATTCATAACATGGAAGATGATCTCATGTCATAGGCGGCTGCCATTTAGTGAATATCGATTGTCAATTGTCGATAGTCGATTGAGAATTATCGAGCATGGATAGGAGGCATGCGAGCTTTTAAAAAGCTGCTGTCTACCCCGGCTCGATAAACAGGTGCTCAACCAAAGCTCATCTAATGAACTAGGAGAATTCATACACACATACACACATGCAGAGAGAAAGACAATACACACAAACAAACAAACACACACACATACTTAACTGATGGAAACGTGTACTTAGCAATCTTCTGATTTGTTTGGTCTCATTTATTTATTTTACAAGCCGTAACAAATTGTTCATTTTACGGGTTTCTTTTTACAACAAAATCATTCATATAGACTTTTAAGAGTTTAGACTGTCGGTGTTAAAGGAAAATATTAACTATTTTACGGCATTTTGGCAATGAAATTTATAAAAGAAAAAAAATCGCAGCAACGTCACTTGAATGACTTATGCTTTAATACACACACACACATACGCACGTAGATAAATTTGCACAGATAAGTCCATGAAGTAATCGCCTTATGCACAAAAGTAGAGGCAGAAATTGTGATTCATAACGGTTCAACTGTTTTTGTAAATAGTTTACAATGAATTTTGTAAAAAAAAAAAACAACAGCAAAAAAATACAAAATATACAACAATTAATTCGTTGTGCAATTTTACCGGTTCACATAGTTCCTTTTAATTTTAACTGTTTTGTATATATACAAATCCATGAAAAATGTATATTTTCATTTGCTTATTTTCGTTGGACACTTAATACGTCATGACAAATGACACTGCCAAGCCTACAACTTTAAATAATTAAGATTTTTTTTGCGTCATAGAAAAATAAAACAAAAATAAAAAATCCCCCTAAAAAAAGTTACAGCAAATGAAAGTTTGTAAATAGGCGTAAATTAGTTAGTTATATAAGTTAAACACTGGTTGAATAATAAAGAGAACGTACCTTAAAATCCAAAAAGGTGAATTTTTTTCAAAAAATTATATTTAAAATGCGTTTTATTCACTACACAAAAAAAATGTAACGCAGCTTACAGGCAACTATAAATTATGACTACTGCTAGTCACGCAGAGTTTACATTCTTCTGTTAATAAGCTGTTAAATTACATTAAACAATCTAATTACAGTGGCCTCTCAAAACCACTTGACTCTGTTGACTTGCAGATTTTATCTAGAGCCACACATAAAGTGCATCTTTTATCTTCGATAGAGTAATCCCTTTGCGCACACTGATTGTAACAGGTGATTGAACAGCTGATCGGTATATCGGCGCGAAACTAAACCAAAATTGCTGATGGCGTGCCAAAAGTGGGAAATGATAATAGTGGGCTTTAAGAATAAACCGATATTTTTACTTTAGCATTGTCAAACACTGTCTGGAATACTTCGATTACAGGTATCGATACCAAGCAATTACTTTTTGCTCGTATCCATTTTTCTCGACGTCACACCACTTTTTCGCAAACGTTTTACATTTTAATTAAACAATATAACAACAAGCTAAATATACACAACTACGGTTCACATTGAAAAGCAAAGAGGATGGTACGTTTTAATAAGTAAAAGTTTTACTTTACGCTATTGGATCAGATTTTCTGGCCAGTTGTATTTGGCGTGGCTACGACTGTCGCTACGAGCCTCAACGCGTGCCATACAATTTTTGCATTTTCTTTTGATTTCCATATTCGTTGTACTTTGTGAGGAGAAACTTGTGCACTCGCGTAAATAAAACACAATTTTGACTGCACTTATACGGAAATGAAACACAGTGCTAGACATTATATTTATTTTGACTGATTTTTTATTTGCCGAAACCGTGTGTATCTATCTAACCGCCACCCCCAACCAACTCGCTGTGTACTAACCCGGTGACCTTCGTTTTCATTTTTTTACTTTATAGGGCAGCAACGACAGAGCCTCCAGATCGCCACGTTCGGATGATCAGCGCGAAATTAACGAGATGCCAGCAACAAAGCGATCGCGTTCTGACTCGGGTAAGTGTTTTGTTTGATTGGGGAAAACTTGCAAATATGCATATAATAAGTATGTACATATACAAATATCGAATCAAGTATATATTTATGTATATGTAAGTTCATAAAAAAAGATATGTATGTAGGTTAAACAAACGCAAGGCAACAAATCAAACAAAAGGAATATACAAATAAACATTATTGTTTTCTTGTTTTGTATTTTGTTTTCTTTTTTTTTTTTTTATAAATATATCTACATATATTCTGTATAAACATAAACATAAACATTGCATACACATCTCTCTTTTCTACTACTTCTACTTCGTTGCATTTTTTAAGGGCCAGCACAGACGCTATTAAATAATCGGTTTTTCTTTTTGTTCTGCTTAAGTAATTGCAGACTTCATAATCGCACGATGATCTCAATGAGGTGAGGTGAGAGTTCAAACAATAACGAAAACGATAATCGCAAAACCAAACCAAAACGAAAACGAATCGATAACAATAACCAAACAGTATCGAAACAGTATGTCAAGTCAGTCAATCCACACGCGAACCTAAAACCAAACGAATCGACTCGAGTGTTCCCAACTATCAAATAATTAATCAATCTATATATATATTTTAAACATTACATTATTTAATATATATCACACACAATAAGCATTATTGGCTTGACAAATTCTAAATGAATGAAATCGACTTAAATATTAAACTA
Source organism: Drosophila cardini (assembly GCA_018903735.1). Taxonomy (NCBI): domain Eukaryota; kingdom Metazoa; phylum Arthropoda; class Insecta; order Diptera; family Drosophilidae; genus Drosophila; species Drosophila cardini. Next base: position 2,819,582 of record JAEIGM010000004.1, read on the forward strand.
GGGCCTCAGCCAGAGAGTGTATGTATCCACATGTCAGTACAGTGAATCCTCGCCGCATCAACACTGAACCGCAACGCTACGAAACTAATCCAAAATGCATATAACTATTCTTTCTCTCTCTCTCTCTCTCTCTCTTTCTTCTTCTTCTATATTCTCTTTTTTATATATTTATTTTGTAAGCGTTTTTATCTGTGTTTTTTTTTTTACTATATACATAAAATATATGTTTATTTCGCCCAAAACGACTTGGTTGCTTAAGAGATGCCAAACTTAGATGGTAGAGAGTTTGTTATGATCTACAACGACTTCAACTAACAACTACCAACTACAAAATCAACGTAAAAATCAAGAAAGGTCAACAAACCAACCCAACGCGAATGAATATACTATATATATACATATGTACATATTTACCGCTTTTAACACTCGCTTCTTCTTGCCGATTTCAACGTGGTCGCGGTTCCCGTTCCCGTTACCGGTATCAACCCCTCCTCCTATCCCGAGAGATGGGCCATCATCGTCACATGTGCTGCGCCAATCAATAATGCCTTGGACTGACCCAACAAAATGCCATAAAAGACCTTATATTATATAATGATTTCATCAACACATAATTAATTGCTTGTTTCAATATAGTGGAAATTTGAGGAATTCTTCAGACAAAACCCCAAATCACTTGTGGTCCGAACTATGTTGTCCGATAGACCAAAACTAGTTTAATAAATTTCGTAATATTTTATACAACAAAGCCCAAGGGATTATATACATTTATTAAGTAGTAGTATTTATCAGAATTTCAATAAAAAAAAAACATATACACACAACATGAACATGATTAAGGTACGGCGGAAAACTTAACCAACTTAAAACATATTGTTGCTCTTATTATCGTTTCAGCGTCTTGTTTTCTTTTTTATTTTCTCTTTTTTATCACTGAGCAATGTAATGTGTGACCCTTCAAGTCAATAGTACCACGCCCCCAACTCATGGAATACCGTATCGAAACGCACATAAGGTCGTTTATAATTTCTATTTTTACAATACATTTTACAGGAACTGTGCACATTGATTTCCCACCCAAAACAACCAAACACATACTATACCACTATTTTATAAAAATAGAATATATATTTCTGATATAGTAGTGTACTTATTGGCAGCACTGTATTGTGGAGTGTTCTCAGTGTGCACGGCTCTTTGGTAATTTCTTCTTTGGTTTCGATTTCGATTTTTGCGGCGACGATTTGCCGTCTGGATGAATGAACGTTGGAAGAGAGCTTTATATATATATATATTTATATACTATATGAATATCGATTGAAATACTCGTTAACTGCATTTTTATCTCTATAACTGAAAAAAAAAAAAAACGAACACAACACATTCAAACACACATATGTACACTTTAATACTCACACACACAGTCGTACTATACCTAACTATTTACTTAGCACAATTACGTATTTTTCAAATCTTTCTTAACTTAACTATACATAAAATCAAAAAAATAGGAATATTTATGATTTATTTTATGGGTGCTTTCTTTTTTATTCTTGCATTTTCCAGCCTTAACGAATGACAAATCAATCAAAATGCCTTGCAGTCAGATTCAGACAGTAAATAATCATAGATAATAAATAAAATTCAAATAGCAATATTGTAAATCAAGAAAAAAAAACTAAAAAACAAAAAACCGCGAAGCTAAAAGACCAATAACAGAATACTGCTAACTGTAACAGCGATAGCTTTTAATTGTCAGAGTGTATCGATATCGATAATCGATTGTGATCTCAGTGACTGAATCATCTGCCCCAGTTTGGCCCGTGCAAGCAGTTCCAGATCTTCTCCGGAACATCCACTCACACACAGACACCCAATGATACAGAATAACATAATGAACTTGTTCGCCGGCCAGCAAACTGTTTTTCTCTCTGATTAATGACTTTTTTTTTCTATTTTTTCCTTTTTGTCTTTATCTTTCTTGCAGGCAACGGTTGTTGTTTTAGTCGATTCAAAATGCAGACTCCATTGAAATGTCTTAATTTGGTGTTCCCCCCGCTTTTAAGTGGAGAGAAATGCCAAAATGTTGTTTTGAGTTGCTTTTTGGTGTTGACCTAAAACTAAATGACAAAACAAACAAAACAAAATGAAATGAACAAACAAAAAAGTCGCTTAACGATCCGATCGTCTATGTTTCGATCAGTTTCGATGATGTGAAGCCCATAGATTCGTTATGATCATCATTATCATATGAGATGCACTAATCTGTCTTCCCAAATTCTAGGCAAGTCATCGGATTCGAAAATTCCCTACCTTTCGCAGCCACTGTATGATCTGAAACAGACGGGTGATGTGAAGTTTGGCCCCGGAACAAGATCAGCACTACTTGGCCTATTGGGTGGAGCATTGCCAAAGCTAACATCCGATCAGCATGATCTCGTTAGCAAGGCCAAGAAATATGCAATGGAGCAGAGCATTAAGATGGTCCTTATGAAGCAAACACTTGCCCATCAGCAACAACAATTGGCCACCCAAAGGACGCAGGTGCAAAGGCAACAGGCGTTGGCTCTTATGTGCAGGTGAGTTTAGTTGCAGCTTCTTCAGCTTAATCCTCTGCTGCGTTGTGATGCATAAAATGAAATTTATATTGTGAATCATGTCACGTCCTTGCCAGGACTCCGCGTTATTGGAGCTGACTTGGTTAGTTGGCGTTGTCTGTGCCATTTAGCTGATAAGATCTGAGCGTAGTGGAGACAATTTTGGAACTTCCGCAATTTCCAATGCCTGCAATTAATTCTCTATTCTTTTTACAGGGTATATGTGGGCAGCATTTCGTTTGAACTAAAGGAGGATACCATACGTGCTGCATTTACCCCGTTTGGTCCCATTAAGTCGATAAACATGTCATGGGATCCAATTACACAGAAGCACAAGGGATTCGCCTTTGTGGAGTACGAGATACCCGAAGGAGCTCAGTTGGCCTTGGAGCAGATGAACGGTGCTCTCATGGGCGGCAGGAACATCAAGGTGGGCAGACCTAGTAACATGCCGCAAGCACAACAGGTCATCGATGAGGTGCAGGAGGAGGCGAAAAGCTTCAATCGTATCTATGTGGCCTCCATACATCCCGATTTATCGGAGGATGACATCAAAAGCGTCTTTGAGGCCTTTGGTCCCATCCTATACTGCAAACTGGCGCAGGGTACATCGGTCCACTCGCACAAGGGCTACGGCTTCATCGAGTATGCCAACAAACAGGCCATGGACGAGGCCATTGCCAGCATGAATCTCTTTGATTTGGGTGGTCAACTGCTCAGGTGAGTCTGGTCTTAATTTAACTTCAAATTCAGCTCATTAATCCTCTTTTTAATTTACAGAGTTGGACGTTCCATAACGCCACCGAATGTGCTGTCCTGTCCTGCCACAAATTCAACGATGCCAACGGCAGCTGCTGTGGCTGCTGCAGCAGCGACCGCAAAGATTCAGGCTCTGGATGCTGTTGCCAGCAATGCGGTCTTGGGTTTGTCCCAGAACACACCCGGATTGGGCATTGCGTCCAAGGTGAATGCCATGCCAGTGATGAATGCAGCAACGACAGCTGCTGCCTTGCATCCTGCCCTTGTGGTGCCCGCTGTGCCAACGTCCACACTGTTGCCACCGGGCATATATCAGGCACCTGGTCTGGGTGGACCAAGTTTGCTGGGTGTTCCTACCGGTTTGCCCACACTACAGAGTGTGGCACCTACATTGCCACCTCCTGCGCTGCTTGCAACACCGCCAGCTGTAGCATTAGCAGCTGCCAACGCCGCCGCTGCTGCCATTGTGCCCACAGCTATGCCACTTGGCGCCGTGGAGAGCAGTAATGGAGCACCAGCCGTATTATCCGCGGCAGCCAATAATGCAGCAGCCACCGCAGCGAATCTGTCGGAGAACATCAAGAAGGCACAGGAGAAACAGCAAGAGGAACTACAAAAGAAGCTTATGGATGAGGGCGATGTCCAGACGCTGCAGCAACAGGAGAACATGTCCATTAAAGGCCAGAGTGCCAGACAATTGGTTATGCAAAGGTTAATGCGACCACAGGACTCGCGTGTCATCATCTTAAGGAACATGGTGGGACCCGATGATGTGGACGAGACGCTGCAGGAAGAGATCCAAGAGGAGTGCAGCAAATTTGGAACCGTCAGTCGCGTGATTATTTTTAACGAGAAACAAACTGAAAACGAGGACGATGACGAAGCCGAGATTATTGTTAAAATCTTTGTTGAATTCTCTGCCGGCGTTGAGGCGATTCGTGGCAAGGATGTGCTTCATGGACGCTTCTTTGGCGGCCGGCGCGTTGTCGCCGAACTCTATGATCAAGCGCTGTTCGATCAGGGCGATCTATCCGGTTAGACAGAAAGCGAGAGAGAGAAAGAGGATTACGATTGGTATCTTTAGGCTTACGGACTTCTTGGACCTTTATCTGGCAACAACAGCCTTTTTTTACTTAGAACTTGAACAATTATTTATTTAACTTTTGGCGCCATGTCACGAGCCACAAGCAAAAAGAAGATTGTATATTTGAACAGAATCTATTGATAATCTATTAGCATGCAGCAGTATCTATTACATAAAAGATTATGTGAATTTTGGAATTGTTTCTTTGTTAACAATCCCAAAAATAAGAAAAACAATTGCCAGTTCTGTATAAAAAAGTTAAGAAAAATGAAGTGCATGTGATTTTATAGCAGCACATTCGAGTATGTTTCTGTCACACAAACACAACTAACAAATTGTACATTTTATTCATTTCAGCGCTTCAAATTTACAATAAAAACTATAGTTTCCCATACATTAAACCTTGTTTTATCAGCCCACAAATTAAGAAAGTCGGTTGATCAGTTTAAAATTGATTTTTCGATTTTATCTAAACTATCGGGCATCGGCAAAAGGTAATATTGTGTTATTGTTTTAACAGCGACAGAGTTGGCAGCACCAAAATACCATGTTAGCTGAAAAATACTCTGTTATTTAACATATGACTGTACATTGCTTTAACAGAGTTGAATTTTGCGTTAGCACAGTAAAGAAGAAGCATACAAGAAAGAAAATAGAAAATATGATGCCAGAAAGTGAATAATAAAGTGATATTTGGACAAAAAATACAATAAATTGTGTTTGTGTGGCGCACATGGGATGTGAACGCGTTCCAAAACGTGCAGCGCCAACAAATAATAAATTCTGAAATCATTTAAAGGCAAATTGTGACAAAGATATCGCTGACAGCAGCAGCAACAATCATCGAAGTCAGTCGCGACTCGCGCGAGCTGCTACTAAAAATAAGGTACACATAAACGGAGGAAAAAATTTTAAAAGTAACACAGGTCCTTTTGTTTATGCCAAATTATCTGTAGGGTTGTAGTAAGGTTTTTTTTATTGTGAGTGTGTGTTTTTCTGTGTGCTTTACACCTGCTACTTTGCTTACTTGCGCTTGCCACACAGCTGATGGCTGATGATGTTTGCCAACGCCAACGTTCAATTTCTCGCTGGCCTTGCCTTGATAAGCACAGACTGTCTGTCGCACAGACACACACACGCACACAAACGCAGCTCCCCTTTCCCCTCAATAACTACGCACCAATACATTTTAGTTTGGCTTTGCATATACATATGTGTATGTCTCCAAGTGTGTGTGTGTCTCGAGCAATAGCTAACAATTACTTCCGTTTACTCTTGTGAAATTTGCATATGATTTAACTTTGACAGTTAATAGCTATTGATTTTGTTGTTGCTACCATTCGATTTGCTGTTTGACGAAGCTGCAAACAGATCCGAGAATTTGTCCTTTACCAACAACTTGTTCCCAAACATTCACAAACACACACATTTACACAGAGAGACGCATACGCACACTAATGTACAGATATATATTTGTTTCGACTTATTACGTAATGTGTCTCTAGCGATACCCCTTAAAAAAACAATAAACATGTTACAATCAGGCATAGAATGACTTTAGCTTTTTATTCTTAGCTCTACAAAGGTGATAAGATCGCTTTTTGTGTGTGTAAATATTGATTTACAACTGTGCGATCCTTGGTCAATCTAAAGACTTACGATATTTGACTGAATCCTAATAATGCATAGAGTAAGCAGATATCCTTATCTTATCATGCTTATCAAACATTGATTATTGTTACGAATTAATTGATAATCATTAATTTTACATGCAAACCTGCTCTCAGTTTGGCCCCAGAGTTGATATCTATTAATCCTTGTTAGAGAGCAAATTCGATTTTATCGATAAAATGAAGCCATTGAGTGAGAACAGTGAGTGACTGTGTGTGTGTGAGTGAGCGGCTCAAACCAGCTCAGAAGTTCATTAAAGTGATCCGTTCATTTGAACTGATTTGAAAAAGGAAACGATACATTAACTATAATCATAATGGCGCTGTAGTTAATGTTCGATTCAATCAATTCATAAATTCTAGTTTTTGTCTCTAAAGTGCTAAACTGAGCTGACTCATCATCTTATTATATATGTGTATCCATTACAGTTCCCCGGACAAACAAACAGATCAAAACTGCTTAAGGGAACAGCAAGAAGAAGAAGTAACAACATTGAGTCATTGAGTCTCGAGACTACAATATAAACACACACAAATACAAACACATTACCACATAATACATACACACAATGAGCTGCAAAGTGCGGCTAATGGAGGATGGATCCCTGGACGAGGAACCGCTGACTTTGAAGGAGATTGCCTATCAGAAGCTCTGCAATAATGTAGACATCATCAGTGGCTACACGGAGAGCGGACAACGCACATTGAATCCGGGCATTGTGCTGACCAATGAGATTTGCGATGCATTTCTGGAAAACTATCAGCGCTTCCATCGGCCGCTGGACGATAAGGTTATAAATTTATTCAGCGATACACGTCGCACTTCCCTCAAGATCGTGAATCTGCGCTACAGCACACTGAGCAGCATAGGTGAGTACCAATATATTCTCCATATGTATCTTTATAATCTGCTTGATTTGTTTTAGGTTTGGAGACGTTAATGCGTCACAAGCTGTTTGCATTGTCCATGTGGTATTGCGATAAGATCACAGTACAATCACATCACCTGCTGGCACACTATGGCGATAGTTTACGCTCCTTGGAATTGGGCATCAGCTCACATTTGCTGCAGAATGCCGAACCCAATGAAAAGGATCCGGTGGACTTTCAGCTAACCTGCCCACATCTGCGCCGTTTGGTGCTCAACGGTGTTGTAATGCATCATCGCCTGCAGTTTGCCCACTTGCAGGACTTGAGCCATTTGGATCTCACATCCTGTGTGCTGGCTAACTTCAGTCTGGATGCATTGGTAATGCTACCAAATCTTCACACACTCATACTGTTCAATGTGTGGCCAATTGCCAATCAATTGCATGCGATTTGCTTTCTGCGTCGTCTCTGCACTCTAGACATTTCAATCTCCAGTTCGGGCAATGGCCATGGTACCTATGATCTACCCGATCAGACGCTCGAAATGCTCATGGACAATCTGCGACATTTAACGCATCTGGATATCTCAGGCACGAATTTAGCCGGTAATGGCGTTGCCACCAAAGAGTCCACCAATGCCAATACCAAGACCGAACAGCACTTTGGACCCACCGATATACCCGGTCTGGCGTCACGAACTCAGCGACCCCTGCAATTCCTTGGCCTCTATCACACGGCGCATTGGGCTTGCAAGCGACATGATATACCCGCTTTGGAGGTGGCCGGCGATGCCAATGAGCAGCAAATCCTAACGGCAGCGCGATATTATCACGACAGACCTGTGCTCCTAACCAGAGTAAGTTGTAAACCGATTCTAGCTAAAAGTATATTTACTAAAGCTTTATGTCTACCACAGGTGCTAAATGATCTGTATCATCTGTTTCGCTTTGAGAACTGCAAAGACATACACACAGCACTGGATGTTGTGCTCTGTGCCATGGACAGGCATCTAAAATTCAAGCATATGCAAATATCGGGCAGGTAAGTTGAAGAATTGAGTAGGAAGCAACGAGTTGGATGGAGACATCTCCAATCCTAACTTAGTATATGGTCTTTTGCAGTCGTGCACACCTTGCTACTTGCTTTAACTTTTATTTTATCCCTAGCGCCACACTATTCTACATAGTAAAGGGTCGCGATCGTTCCAAATTTGGCACACTACTGCGTAATCACATCATTAGAACGCTTCTAAATGGTATGGAGATGCATCTGACGGACGACACAATGCTCAGGAATGGCTATCTGACACTGACCCAGTTCCACATGCCCGTCGATGTGGTAAGTTTGTAATTGAAGTTTCAAAAACTAAATCTTAACTTTTTAATCTGCAGCTGTTTGAGTACGAGCGTCTGATTAAGATACTGCTGCACGGTGTGTCCAAGACGGAACAGGAAGGATTCGTGCAGCGCATTGCCATCTATCTGCTCAACACATTAGCCTGTCAGGTGGATGGCAGACAGAAGCTGTTTCTCGGCGAACTGGGTGTGGTCAGCGTAAGCGTAGCAATCATTTGACTCTCTTTTTATACCATTAATTTTGAGAGGAAACAAAAATTGCTTGTGTTTTTATAGACTATGCTGACGCTGATCAAGGATCGACTGACGCGATCCGTGTTTGACGATGTTATGGAGGTGGCGTGGTCGACCATGTGGAATGTAACCGATGAGACTGCTATTAATTGTAAGAGATTTCTGGATGGACGCGGCATGGAATATTTCCTTAAATGTTTAAATGTGAGCAATTGTGATACTGTCCTCCTATATTATATTGGATTGGATTGTAAATTGAATCATTTCTCAACCACAGACATTTCCCGATCGTGACGAGCTCTTGAGGAACATGATGGGACTGTTGGGTAATGTAGCTGAGGTAAAATGGCTGCGTCCCAAATTGATGACGCAGGAGTTTATTGAGGTGTTTGCGCGTCTGCTAGACTCGCTGAGCGATGGCATCGAGGTGGGTCATCAACAACAAGCTGGAAGACTTGCCAATGACAATGCTAACCATCTGCGCTTCCAGGTCAGCTACAATGCGGCTGGAGTGCTGGCACACATTGCCTCCGATGGCGCCGACGCTTGGACGATCAAGACACCAACAAGACAGCACGTCCTGGAACGAATGGTGGCCGCCATTCAGCGCTGGAATATCAAGAGTGAGCGCAACATCAACTACCGCAGCTTTGAGCCCATACTCAGTTTAGTGCGATGCTATGAGACGCCACAATGTCAACATTGGGCTGTCTGGGCACTGGCCAATCTTACCCAGGTAAGGAAACAAAGAAATTTAGCTTTTAACTGAAATACAATTCACCCGTTTGATAGGTATATCCGGATAAGTATTGTCAGCTTGTGGAACAGGAGAATGGCATACAGATCTTGACCGAGCTGATCGAGCACGAGAGTCCGTACTGTGAGATTAAGCGCATTGCTCGCCTGGTCATCGAACAGTGTGACCTGGGCATGGAGCGCATGGTGGAGGGTTGATTACCGACGATCTGCGGAGGAGCATCCCAAGTAGTCTAGGTTTAAATATTCGAGTTTGTTGTAATGTTTAATGTTTTTTAAGGCAACAGCAAGTGTTATCGTTCAGATTCTTCCTCGATTTTTTTTACGTTTAATTAAAAGAGATATAAATTGTGTAAATGAGATATACAGCAAAAAAAAAATACATATAATACTAGTAATTGCAAATTTTGGTAAAGAATGCTAAAAATATCTATATATATATATACATATATTTAAAATAATTACTAGTTTATTACTAGATTACAATACATATGTATATTTATCTATATATGTATCATGTTGTAAGCAAGCAAGCGATTTTTTTAAGACGAGATTAAGGCCCTGTCGGAACTGTAAATATTGTTAACTGAAAAAAAAAAAAAAATTATAAAGTAAAAAAAACGCAAAAGAAACTTTAGCTGCAGATTAATTAGAACCTTAATTAAATAACTCTATGCAAACTATAATGAAGTTTTTCATATGTATTTAGTTTATATATGAATATGTATGTATGTATATGTCTGCCCAATTGATTTTTTTTAGAATTTACAAGTTAGTTTTTAAGCCGTAAACCAGATCTTATGTTTTCTTTCTTTTCCGATTTGTGTTCAATTTAAATGTTTCGTTTAGTTCCTTTTTTTTAACCAAACTGAACTATTTTGACTATTGCATGTTTGAACATCACATATAGAACTTAGGTTAAGTAACTGTACATATATATACACATTTATATATTATCTAGATATCTGTGTGTGTTTTTGTTTCAAATTTATAGATTTTCTTAATACTATCCACAGAATCGACTATCGATAACGATAATCAGCTCACATCTGTGTTTTGAAGTCCACACAGGACCCACAGCCATCACAGTCCTTGAGATCCACATCTGAGATAAGTTCACTCCACCTCTCGAGCGTGCGCACGTGTGTAAGTGTGTGTGTATGTAAATTTCAATAAAGCTATGTTAAAACAAAAATTACGACAGTCTGCTGGCAGTTGCGTCATGGGGTTGGAACGGTATTGTGGGTGGGATGTTGCTGGTAATTGTGGTGGTGTCAAGTAAAAAGAAGTTTGGGCATTTGCATGCCAATGAGTTGAAAAGCGCACAAACGTGTGACGCATGTGCAGTTACAAACTGAACTTTGACCAACACTCCCGCTCTTCCCCGTCTCTCTCACTCTACACCAGCCAACCCCTTAAAAAGTTTCGCTCTCTTTATTTTGCTCTCCTCCACATCGATACGTTTGGCGACACTCTCTCACTTGTCAGTTGCCATTTTGCCGCCCGGTCGAACGTTTGTTTGTTGTTGCGTGGAAAGAATAACAACGGTGAAACGACTCCAAGATGCTGATGCCAAAGACTTTTTATAAATAATCGGTTTTGTTTATTGCACACTTCCGCGCTAGACATTTCATCCTATCATAATCAAACTCTTTGCCATAATAATTGAGAAGTTTATTGAAAAAGCCAGTGAAAACAAAGGCAAAACAGAAGTTCAAAACGGATTCTGCGCACTGTGCATGGAAACAACAACGAAGAGTGTGAGTAGTGTGTGTGTGTGGGGGGTAACGGGAGGAAGATGGGAAATAACATCAACATGAAAATGCATTGGTTGTTTTGCCGGTTCTTAAGCAACTGCCAAGTTTGCCATTGTGTGTTCATCCGCTTCCGCTCTACATCTTGCCACTGGAAGATCAATAACCTTGTTCAAGATAGGGGCAAGCCCTCAAACGTCTGTTACTATGACAACAATAACAGTACAAAGAAAACAAACAAAATCAAGAGCAGTTTTTTAGCAATAAAATAAGGAAAAAAGATAATTGTATGCCGGGCATGAAATAGACTATGGTATTGATGACCAAATTTGTAGCCTATGATTAACCGAAATTTAATTTTTCTGGCCCACGTGAAGGATGTAGCAATTCCAAACACGACAAATTGCAACAAATTAAGTTTCAAAGGGCGAAATATTAATTTAAAAATTCAAACTGACAAACGCCGCACGCACGCGATTCCGAACCGCCGAACCCAAGCATAATACATTTCCCTAGCGACGCAACTTAGCGCGCTCGACCAAACTCCTTCCTATTCAGATAGTGCTAGTTCAGCACTTCAACGAAAGCTTACAGTACGTTCTTAGCGTTTAAAAGCTCGTTGCAAAAAGCTTGCACAGTGCTCAACGTTTAATTGTAATCAATTCAAATATAACAATCAAGTAAAATATAACTTTATTCCGAAGTCATATTTTTAAAAGTAAAAAAAAAAAATATATTCATATATTCCGGTTACGAAGTAATTTAATATGCTGGGCCATGAGCAGATGTTATTTTGCATAGCTCGCAAATAACTGTCGACCGTTTCTCGTTGTCTGCAAATAAGTGTCTTTTCCTGACTCTTTACGAAAAGACTCAGCGAGCAACCGATTTATCGGTTCTTAAACGAACTCGCTCGCGCTCGGAGCGAAACCGTATTTTTCTATTCTTTTCTGTTCTGGTTGTTCCAAGACCGTTTCGTCGTGTTCAATGAAGCAAACGGTCTTTTGCGCCTGTATTGGTATACATTCACACGCATAGGCAAGCGAATCGTTAAGTGTCTGTTTTGCAGACGAAATATATTAATTGCGATCGTTAATTATAATCGATCGTGAAAATATGATTTTCTAAATAGAATATAAAAAAAAAAACAAAAATATTTGAAACTAAATTTAAATTTTTCTGTTAACAAAATTATATTACTTATTTTTCACAACAACGAAAATAAAAGTGAAGACCGTTTGCTTTGAGTTTTTCGGTCAAACGGTCTTTTGCTGAGTCTCACTGTGCGAGCGCTTTTCGTTTCGCTCTTTACGCACTGCTCATTGAAAGACCGAAATACAAAGAGCTCAATGAAAGCAGCTCAACAGAAAACATAAATGAAGACAGCAAGAGTCTCTTGCTCAGAGCGAGAGCGAGAGGGTACGAACTTTTTCGGTTGTGCTCGCAACGAGAGCGCAAGAAAAAAAACGGTCGACAGTTATTTGCGAGCTATGTTATTTTGTGGTATTATGTTTATGGTGTTTTAAAACACAATGTTATTGCATACTTTTAGGAAGGGCTAATAATATACCAAATTATTCGTACACCAAAAAGAATGCTTTGGGTATTTAGGCAGATTTGTAACTATTTTTGGAAGAAGAATTCAAAGGAGGCACAAATTGTGCCAGTTTAGAAATAAACCGATTTTGTTACAATATCTCAATACCTAATAGTTTTCATTTACATAAATTTTACAGTAACATATTATCACAATAACAGTCAATCCTGGCGTGTGTAGAACACAAGACGGACGCAAGTACGCGACATGTGGCCCGGCTCCGAGCGAGGCAGCTCGCGAGCGCTGGAGATTCCGACCAGTCAACAGAATGCTGGCGGTAGTAGTCAGCAGGAGACTTTAGCGGACATCGAACACATATCGACTATAGCGGGATCATTGGCCTCCATTGGTTCGCTATCGCATACTCAGATGCGTTATGTAAGTCTTGACAAATGGAAATATAAGTTATAGGTACATATATCTGATAAATAATTTGTTGCAGTGCACAAATGATGCTGGCTATGATACGGAACACACCTCACTGAACTCCGACTTTGATGAGGCCGAGCTACGCCGAGAACTGTTAAGAGATGTAAGTTTTAGAGTTATTTTAAAGAATTATAATATTATAACTTAATTATTCCCTTGTAGAAATGGAAACTCTTATTCGATATGGTAAGTCCAATTGACTTTCTAAAATTCTTTAGTCTGTATACTAATTTTAACTATTCCCTACAGTTCGATCCTGAGGGTTTTGGTGAAATTTCGGTTACTGAATTTTTGGTTGCATTGAAATCACCAGAGTTTCTATCCCAAGTGCCTATGAACAAGCGAGAGTTGTTGCTGGAGCGGGCGAAGAAGGCTCAGCTGCCCACAGGACCTGGCTATGTGACGTTTCAGGATTTTGTGAACGTGGTAAGTGCATTCCAATTCCATTTCCTTGTGCCAAACGGGGCACAAATAACGGTCGAAGTGCAAATACAGGTGAACGTGTAGGCTCGTGTTCAAACATGTTTTCTGTGTGTTTGTGCTGTGACAAACAGCACAAAAGTCCTTTCGTTCAGCAGCTAAAGAAACTGTTTACCTGCAAAATAGTATTAGCTTGTACACTGAGGACCTTTAGGACTCGTAGGACTCACAGTACTCATGGAAAATCTCTTCGATAAAACGTATCGAAAGGATTTTTCCCATTTTCCAATTGCAATTTGATTGATTCCTCGCTCAAACTCAAATACACACACTCTCTTACACACACACTAACACACATACACTTACTCACGGTTAGAGCCATACAAATGTGCTTAATGAATGAGTCAAGTGCTGAAAATTCTGTTCCTTTTGTCTGACCAAGAGTTCTCTACGGTCATGTATTAGCCAGGCCAACACAGTGTGTGTCTGTTTACCAAACTGTGTGCGTATGTGTGTGTGCCTAACGGTAATTGTGACCTGAGAATGCTTTGTTACAGACTCAGTTTAGCATTAGCTTCTGTTGATGGCCAGATAATGATAATGATGTCCTTGTCTATCCTCTTGTCTTAGGCGTGTTTGTCCAGCTAGTTTAATTGTATCCTTCCTTTTCTTTCAACCATACCAAATTTATTCCATTGTGTCGCACTTAAGTCGATATTTCTTGTTTAGTATGTTATATTTTAGATATCTCAATTAAACCCAGACAATCGGATCGGATATCTGCTTAGCCTGGTCCACTTTCGTCTATGGACTGTATAATAATCCAGTTCTTTCTCAAACTCCAGAAACTTGGTATGACTTCAGGTTATTTCTAAATCGACTTAAGTCTTCGACTATAGCTCAGTCCAACTCTGTATACTTCTATATATACTATTTCCCCTCAAGATCTAAGTCAGACCAATTCATTCTACTGCTATCTATATAGTTTTAATACTATTTATTGTCTTGTTCAGTCTTCTGACTTTACCACAGCCAAGTTATTCCATCTCCTACTATTCCTCACACTGTTTCCTTCTCTATATCTATCTACTAGTTTGAGAATTGTCCCTACCTGAAAAAGTCAGTTCTATCTTTGGCATCAGGCTCTTGAAGATCCTTGTCGCAACTCCACAACAAAGGTGTGAGTATGGCAGAAAAAAATCGACTGTTGTTATCATTAGGGAAGAATCGTCGGAGTACACAACATTTTTCCACTTAATTATAAATTTCAATGATCCCAAGAAGTGGGAGGCGCAGGAGGCATGTTCAGTTCACTTCAGCGACCATATGGACGAGCTAATGTGTCCTTCGTTTGGCTGAATTAAAGCAGGAATGCCGCTGGAGAAGAAGACTGGCGAGGAGACATGCATAATGCAAAAATTGTGGACGCGAAGGAGGACGGATGGAGGCATTACTCTATGCCGACATCGATACAATGAAGATTGCCCGATGATTGCTGAATTTTTAACAAAAGCTCGCACGTGACAAATCCTTTTATGGCAGCGCAGAAGCAGAATCCGAATCAGAAGCAACAAGTCAGGCGAGGAGGGGAGGACAGGAGGTGAAGAAAGACGGCGCCGCCAGGCAATGGAAGCGGGAATTGGGGAGCAAAGGTAAACGTGTTGAATGTTATGACAACTGTAGGCACGAGGCTGTCGAGTCGAGTCGACTCGCTGGTGATCGGTCGGAGCAGCATCTGGTCAACTGGGCACAGCAGGCGATCGGATAAAAAGCTGCAGCTGCAGCAACGAACCATTGATACCCTGTGTTTTTTTTTTGTTGTTGTCTTTCTTCAGGAATTGCGGTGGCATGATCGTGTTTATAATGATTTGCACACTTGCCATTTAGTTGCCCCAATCTCTGCTCCTCCTCCTTCTCCTCCTCGTACTCCCCCTTAAGGGTAACAGAGGCGCTTTTAATTGCAGTTGGAGAGCCAACAAAAAAATACATTGAGGAACGCCGTGAAGAGAATTCTTGCATTAATCAGAAAGTCAACGGAGCTGCCAAACCGACTTCGATCATCAATTGCTGCTCCAACTGCTTCAGTGCCTCAACTGGCCACTCGACAGTCGCCTCCATTATCATAATCAGTGGACATCGGCGGCGCAGCTGGCAGACGCCAAAGTCAAAGCCAAGTGGATGATGCCTCCAACCTGTGCCGAGCACGCACCAAGAAATTCCTGCGGCTTGTATTGGAATGGGGGAATGTCTACCTGGTCTGGCTTAGACCTGAACCAGCAGCACAACTTGGCTGGAATGTTTTGGCCCTGGCCAGCTGGCGACGTCTGCAATCGGGTTTATTGAATAAACATGCCGAGTGCCACAACCCGATCCCTTCCTGCGCTCCCACACTGCTCCTCCATAGCCTGATGGCGTCTGCTCTCTGCTGATTTTCAGCACTGATAGGCGGCGGAATCAGATCAGCTGCGCACTCTAGAGCCAAGAGACAGCGATAGAGAGGAAGATAGAAGGTGCAAAATGCCTTGCGCCTTGTGCCTCGGGGGACGCGAGTCATCGGAGGATCCTCTTGGTTGCGGTATTAAATCAATGCCAATCCATAAATGGTCTATGCGACGCGCAGTTTCAATTGGAATCTCTGGAGCGATTTCATTATTCCACAATAATATCGCAATAATATATGGTAACCGGGGGAAGAGTCAGAGGCAGCTTGAAACGGCTGCCTTTGAGCCATTTTCCAGCTAAGTACGCTGAAGATTTTAGTCTTAGCGGTCTTTAGCGGCTTTTAGGTGTGAATAGGCTCCATAAAAGTTGATTTGAGATTAGTTTGGTACTTAAAAAAGTTGATTTGGAGTATTTATTGACTTTCTACTACAGCTACACTGTGAGAATTTTGTTTAACTCTCTGTATTTTAAAGCTAAAAGTTCTCAAAGTCTTCCAGATTTCATTCCATATTGGATAAGTTTCTTTAAAAAGCTTTTCCAGCGATTTCTGCATTTTCAAATTCTCAAAATCTTTTGAATCCATTCAAAATTGAAGCATTTATAGCTTCGCTTAAAAGCCAATCGATATAGGTTTCCCTTCTGCATGCACACACATCCTTGCATATACTTCGAGAGATAACAGTTTTTCCTTCCATTGTCAGGCACAACCACAGCAACAACAACAACAACAACAACAGCAACAAAAAGTGCAGTTGAATGAAGTTAAGTAAAAATTCATGTTTTTTTGGCTTCTGCTTCGTTGGCTCCAACATCAGTTTTGACTTGTGGTCGATGCCAAGGACGTGACACTGCCAGAATCACAATGGAAATGGTTGGCGGAGGAGGGAGCGGAGTTGTAGGCGGGGCTGCTGCTGCATCTGCTCCTGCCACTGTTAACGTTGTTTGGTCAATGGTCAATTTGGCAGCAGTTTATTTGGATTGTTTTGGTGCAAAACTGCAATTCTTTACTTTCCTGCAGGCTATAGTCACGAAATGTGCTGATAACGTGTTCTAAAACGGTTTTGGCCCAAATGTGCTGTGTGTCCTGCGCTGGACACGCGCTCTGCTTTTGCTATCTATCCATAAAAATCGTTTATGCATTTTTTATTTCTAAACAGCAGCTATAAATGTGTCAAAATTGTGGCAATTGTTTTGGCCATAGCTTGGGGTCCTGGCTTAATGCTCATTAGTCAAGTTGAAATTGCCACGATTTGAAATTAGTTTGAATTTTTATTTTGTAATGACCACAACTAATTATGTTGAATAAATTTAAATGTTCGGCGCACCTGACATTTATGACGGGCATTAAAACACACAGCGAACCGCTCTTGATTGACATACCCCTCAAGCGTAGACCCTGTAATTGCAGTGTGCAGTGGGTGAAGAGATAACTCTGAGCTGTTGTAAGTAGTTGAAACGTTGTTAACCGACTTTAGTTCTATTTTTTGAACTGTACAGGGTTTTTAGCAGTCGTGTACTGTCACTTTTCGTGTGCCTAAAGGTCAATGAAACTGGTCAGCGTCAAGAAGTTGAAGGTGACATTGTTTCTGTCTCCGTATCCATCCCTCATCCTATCCCTGACCTCTTCCCTGTACCTCCCTCACACCTGACCCTCCCCCTACCGCTTCAAGCTCAAGTGCCTCACATAATTGTGACACCAAAATGCCTCTGTTTTGGCGGAAGCGCGCGCACATCATTAACCTTTGTGACTCTTCTCCAAGCCTAACAAAAAGTCAAATAAAAAATTAGATTCCGTTGGTAATTAGAAAACAAGTGCAACGCATTTGGAAATGTCGCCTCTTCTTGGTGAGGAGGTAGACACGCGCTGCTCATGTTTGCACCTTGTTGCAAGAGCAGCAGCTGCTGCCACTGCGCTGATTGTGTGCCTAGAAGCGCAGTCGACCGGAAAACTCTGAAAACACAAAAAAAAAATGGAAACCAAAGTCAAATACAAAGAAATTTTGTATATCAGATTACAAAACTCACTCATATGTTTGTATGTGGACTACTGCTATTTTTGCCTGGGCTGGCACGCCCCTTGGTGTTTTTTTTAGCCAATGCGTGCGCTATTTCTTGATTTCCATTTTTGCCAATCTTATGCCAAACAATGACATAAAGTGGATGCTGCCTTTGTGCACCGCGTGTCAATCCATTTCCGCCTCAGCCTCGAATCGCAAATCAAACACAGACGTGGACGTGGAAGAGGACGTGAATGAGGCAGCTGCTGCTCCTTGGCTTTGCATACACAAAAGAGTCGATCAAATCTTAAAACTATATAGCAGCTATAGCTTTTGATTTGCTGCTTCTGTTGCGTTCAAGACAAAAGACGCGGCGTCAAAGGCCAAAACGTTAAAACAGCGCGAATCAAAAGTCTTTTGAGAGGAGAGCAGAGAAGTCTTGTTGTTGTACTCCTCCATCTCATTCTCCTCCTCTCGTTGTTGTTGTTAGTCGACACACAGGAAACTGCAGAAAGGTGCAAACGAACTTCCGCTCCAAAATCAGTTTTCCTTTTTGTTGTTTAACTTCTGCTTCAGCAACCAAATTCAGCTGCTGTTTTTTTTTTTTAGCTATTTGTTTTTTCTTTCGTGGCACGCGCTGCAGTTTCTGCTCTCAACTCTTGCAGAGCTGCACAAAAGAAGCTTCCATAGCATCTAATCAATCATCATCTTCATCATCGTCTTGGGTCTTTAGAGTAGCAAAACGGTTGAAAGGTTGATTACCTTCCCAAAGGACGCTCCTGGCCAACATCCTTTTTGGCCTATAATTAGCCAACGGTAGCTGGGGTCCTCTGCAGACCAAATGTGACTTTAATGAGTAAAAATGTGATAATTAGTAGACGCCAAGAGACCGACAAAGAAAACTCTCTCTCTCTCTCTCTCTTACTTGTTGGTAATTACAGTGTACAAAAAAAGAGATACCCATTTGGTCGGCAAATTGCGCACTGGGCGGCCAAAGTGCCAGCTAGCTTGGCTTAAAGATTCAATAACAAACATTACAAAATGGCAGAGTTACCATTTTCAGCTACCACTTGGATTTCCACATCCATTTCCACCTGCCACCTGCGGCAGCGTCTGCACTTCGCTGTGCAAACAATGTAAATTGAATTGTTTGCTTGCAAAAATATTGTTATTCAATTAGATGACCGCGTTTATCTGCAACACTTGCTTCTCCAAGTTGTGTTCCAAGTTGTGCTCCACGTTGTTTGCCCGATATCCGCTGCCAAAAGACAATAAACAGAAAGATAGATTATCTGAGGGGCGCATTAAAGATACAAGCAGTACCCTCAATCGGTGGCAAAACAGCTACAGGATACAGTAGCCAGTCTATAAAGTAGTTGAAAGGCCTACAAGTTTGCTTGACTGTTAAACACCCTGTTTTTAGTTTGAAAACACAAAGAGCTTTTGCTGTGCTCATTGTATATGGAGACAGATTGGCTAAATTAACTCTAAACTTATTCAATTAAAGAAATTAATCAAAATTTATAGAATCAGAGCAGTCTTTTCTACCTGTTACATAAATTCCTCTTTAAATCCTCTAACTTTTTCTTAAGTACAGGGTCTTTTAGCGCTTCAACCAGAGTCTGCTTTGCTCTGATACAGCTGCCCATGGCTATAACTACCAACATGGTAACTCAGCACAAGAATCAGCAGTTACTGAACCAATTTATAACTTACTCCTAAAGTATCCTAACCATTACACTAAACGTGGCTTAGACTATACTAAAATATGGACATGCTTATGATATAACTACGCATACAGTCATCCCTACATCTATAGATTATTGACCAGAGAATCTGGGAATGTTTCAGGCTGCGGACGACTCCAGGCAGTTTATAAATATTTGGCTCAGCTGTGTGGAATAAAAATGTCAACACTGCAACTATGAGGGCACATAAAATGCATAATGGAGTGCACAACGACGTACCAATCTAGAGATGTCCTTTTTTGCGCATAGCCTGTGGGCCAACAAACGCGCACACATACACACACGCACAGACACGCACACACACTGCCATGTAATTCAAAGGAATTTTTTCCTAGGTGTTCCTTCTCATAAAAAAAAGAGAGAAGCCGCCGCCAACGTTGCCGTTGAGCGCCCTTCGCTGTCCTGTGTCCCAGTGTTGACCATGTCCTGGATGTTTGTCGGGGAGTGTGTTAAATGTTTTGCGTCAATTTGTCGCTTTATGTGTGCGACCTAAAAACGCTGCCACATCCACATACACACACTAACGCACACACACACACATCGTGCTGCTGAATGGAATGACTATGCGTACATACATTTAACTCAGTTAAATGAAAACGGATCGGGAATCCAGCAAATTTACCTGGTTATAGCCCAAGTGACGTCATGTGGTGTTGTTGCTGCCTGCCAGCGGCCAGAGCTGAGTAATGTCATTATCAGGCACGGCCGCAAGGATAGCGTTCAGTGTCCAACGTTTGGTGCTCTGTGTCCAGGGCCTGAATGTAATTCGCACACCCGCTGTGCACGTCACAAAACAAATGATAAACAATTATTTGTTAGAAATGTTCCGGCATCGGGCAATTGGCCCTATTTTTGTTGTGTTTCTATGCCGCCGCCGCCTCATCGTTTGATCTGCTGTTGTTGTGTTGGCTAAACCAGATATATCACCGCCTCACAATGCATTTGGGTGTTCCAATTGTTCTTGGCTAACAATTTAATACGTAGAAATGACAAATCGGAAGTAAAATATGCCTATTTGAATCTTTGCAATTTGCGGAAGTTGGGGAGACAACAGAAATGATGATACCTTTTGCAGCCCTGGGCGGGCCCATTTATTGTAATTACAGCGAGTGGGCAGCACTGTCGCATGTGGGCGAAAGCAAATAAAAGATCGGGAAACTTGGCACATAGAGCGCAAAAGGGGAAGACAAAAGAAACTACGGCGTTTAGCTCATCGCAAGTTATAAATTAAGTGTTTTATGTACATATTGCATGTTAATTATTGTTTAATGCGTTATTAAGCATTATGTTTGTAAGCTGTGCACATCGATAAGATAATAATTGCGCTGTTGGGATTTGTGTCAGCGCCGCAAACTAAAAGCGCGCCAAGTTAAAAGATTCATTGCGTAAGTTGGGTGTAAAATAAATTTCATAAATATTTAATTAACAACAGCCTTTTATCAGTTGACGCTTTTTTCATTCGATTTGTCAATTGAATATTCAATGAACTCTTTATCTAGTATATTAATGCCGTTATAATTGTGTGTTGTACTAATATGCATACGTGTACTAGCTCCTGTTAGTGTGCGTGTGTGTGGCTTTGTATTGTGGCGTTGCCACTTCGTTGTGGTTGTGGGTAGGTGTGAGAGATAGAGAGGACAACTGCTAGTTGTTAATTTGCTCGCAGGCGATTTATCAATTAAACAAATTTGATAATTACTAATATTAGACTGTCGCGTAGCCAACTAGAAGCGACACTTGCTAACTCCCACGGTCCCGCTGAGGCCAAATGAGTCCAACTAGCGGAAGCAACTATTTTGTTTGCCTTCCCTTTTTGCCGTTTACTTTGCCAGCTTAATTTGCAGATTTGCTTTTTTGAGTATTTTTTTTTAATACCGTATACATTAAATGCAAACTAAAATGGGGTATGTAAGCTGGATCTACTGAACACAGTACAAAACACTAATTATTAATATATTCACAGAGTATGAACTTGTTCAGCATTTGTAATAATAATTTCTGTATTTTTTTTTTCGTTTCGTAATCGTGAATTTTAATTGCGCGTAGGCTTCAGCTGGATTTTCTTGCTGTCTGTCGCTAGGTCTCTGTGTCTCTGTTTTAATTAAACACAATACATATTTTCCGGCTTTTTGCAGATTTTCGTGTTTGTTTCTTGTTGTTTTTTGCTTTCCGCATTTAGTTGCTGTTAGTTTTTATGAGCGCCTTAATTGCCCGCCCCGTTCGCATCTTTTGTGAACATCTTAATTACATAATAAAAAAAAATTATTTAGTCTCTCACAGTCTAAGACCCTCTATGTCCAAGTCACAGTCCAAGCCAAACCAAACCAATCCTAAACCCAAGCTAGTTAACATACGTAGCAGGCTTTGTTTTCATAATTTTATGGCTCGTTTAGTTTTGGGGTTAAAGATTTATGTTTTGCAGATTTTACTCAGAGATAAACCGCACAAGTATGTCCAATTTGGATAATTCCCATGGCTGTCCTATTATAACGCCTCCGGCTTAATAAGTTTCGATATCGCACTGATTGTACCAACTGACATTTATTGTATGCAATTATGAAAATAATGTTCTTTATGGTTCAGTTCGGTTTGGTACGGTAATAACGAACCAGTTCAGATGATTCCAAAGTTTGGTACATTATTTAAATTAGTTCAAGTTGCGACCGTTGCCAATTGTAAAGCGTTTCCAGATGTAAACATTGAATTAAACCATATGGCAACTCTGTTGGCTTTTCACAGATGAGCGGCAAGCGTACGCGTAGCTTCAAATGCGCCGTGCACCATCGAGATCGTGAAGTTTGCTCCGAGAACGACTTTCAATTGGTGCTTAGCGAGCCGCCGCTCTTCAGGAAAATGGTCCACGCCGTGGCCGTGGAGGTGCTGCCGGAGGAGCGTGATCGTAAATACTATGCAGATCGTTATACCTGCTGTCCGCCCCCCTTTTTCATTATACTGATCACAATAGTTGAGGTGAGTTTTCCTACGTGAGTCGCTGTGAATCTGTCTAATCTTACGCCTCCTTTAGCTGGCCTTCTTTGTGTATCACACACTGGCAGCGGGCGGAGAAGCGGCACCAACGGGTCCAATACCCACCGACTCAATGTTTATTTATCGACCCGATAAGCGTCATGAGATTTGGCGATTTGTGCTATATATGGTGCTGCATGCCGGCTGGTTTCATCTGGGATTCAATGTCGCTGTTCAGCTGCTCTTTGGTCTACCACTGGAGATGGTACACGGTTCATCACGCATCGCCTGCATTTATTTTTCTGGCGTTCTCGCCGGTTCACTAGGCACCAGCATCTTTGATCCGGAGGTCTATCTCGTAGGCGCCAGTGGCGGCGTTTATGCCTTATTGGCAGCACATCTGGCCAACGTGCTGCTCAATTACCACCAGATGCGTTACGGCGTCATTCGACTGACCTTCATACTCATCTTTGGTAAGTTTTCCTTTCCTGTCTTAAAGTTTTCCAGTTTTAATTTTTGTTGGCAGCTTCCTTTGATTTTGGATTTGCGATTTATGCACGTTATGCTGGCGAGGATGCGTTGCCGGTACAGGTGGGGACCAATCCCGCATCTGTCTCATATGTAGCCCACTTGGCTGGAGCTGTGGCTGGTCTAACCATTGGTCTGCTTGTGCTCAAGAACTTCGAACAGAAGCTGCACGAGCAGCTTCTCTGGTGGATTGCCCTCGGCACTTACCTAGCTCTCGTCGTCTTCGCCGTCGCCTTCAATATACTCAACGGTGTGACGCTGTTCAACATGCGCGTGGAGAAGATTCGTGTCACCGAGACTTACTACAATGACTTTAAGGTGTAACACTTCTCCCCCATGAAATCCAGTTAACAATTATTTATTTCTTTTTGTTTATGAATTGAATTCGTTGAAGTTTTCTTTTTGTTATATAGTTTAGTTTATTGTTTTCCAACTGGACAGTAAATAAGTTTATAGTTTAACGTTTTTGTTAAGTTCAGTTTAGTACCAGACGCGATATTTGTATTTGTATTTGTACATTATAGACAAAATCGTCTTCTATAGTATATATAAAATCAATGCAATTTGTTCGACTATATCTAAAATTAAGAATTTTTCGTATTGTACGCTTCGGATTTTTAAAAGTACAAAAAACGATAAAAATTTATAAGAAAATGTATTTACAAAAATATATATCTGAACTGATTAGCATTTAAACTTGATGCTCAAGGGATTCAAAATTTGTAGAACACAAATTAAAGACTTTCTAAAGACTTAAGTATAATTAAAATCAATCAAGCTGTATAAACTTAATAAAATAATTGCTTTAATGCTTAATTGAAACCGAAATTAGAAAGACCCCAAAAAAGATATTCTAAATTTTTCAGAATTGTCCCACTGCAGGCCTTACACACATACATATACATTGAAAGTAATCTTAAAACTACCTCAAATCGGGAGAATTAGATTAGTTTAAAAAGATTTATGAAAATCGGTTTCAAATTAATCAAAAGCATATTTAATTGCCCTTATGCAAGAAATCATCACTGCCAGCTCTAGATAATACAACAGCACCAATTAAATATAATATATATATTTATTGTACTTTGTACATGTACATAAATCACAAAGAAAATCAATATTAAATAAAGATTTAAATGAACTGAACTTTGTTTTCTCTTTATGTTCTGATTCGTCACGCGATCGGCGTTGCCACCTAAGCTTCACCTGCATTGATAGTATTTTTGTGCAGTAGTTGGACACACTGGTCGCCAATAGTGGTGAAAATTTTCGTTTTTGTATTAGTTGTGTGCAAATTCCAAGCGGGGCAAGTGTTGCGTATGCAGTAAATTGTAAAAGTGATTAAATATTGGATTTCTTCAAAATACACGCCAAAATTCTAGCTTGCGATAAGACATCTCCCTTAGCTGATCTTAACTGAACTTTGTTTTCTTCTCCAAATCCGTTTTATGTTCTGATTCGTCACGCGATCAGCGTTGCCACCTAAGCTTAACCTGCATTGATAGTATTTTTTTGCAGTAGTTGTGAAAACACGCGTCGTCAAACTATAATTTTTGTGAAAATTTTTGTTTTTGTGTAATTTGTGCGCGAATTCCGAACGGGGCAAGTCTTGCATATGCGGTAAATTGTAAAAGTGATTAAATATTAGATTTTATCAAAACACACGCCAAAATTCTAGCTTGCGAAAAGAAATCTCCCTTAGCTGATCTTAACTAAATTTTGTTTTCTTCTCTAAATCCGTTTTATGCTTTGATTCGTTAAGCGATCAGCGTTGCCACCTAAGCTTAACCTGCATTGATAGTATTTTTTTGCAGTAGTTGTGAAAACACGCGTCGTCAAACTATAATTTTTGTGAAAATTTTTGTTTTTGTGTAATTTGTGCGCGAATTCCGAACGGGGCAAGTCTTGCATATGCGGTAAATTGTAAAAGTGATTAAATATTGGATTTCATCAACACACACGCCAAAATTCTAGCTTGCGATAAGAAATCTCCCTTAGCGTGCATCCATCTTTATTAGGGCGCAGGTTGCCAGCTTTGTTTTTTTTTTGCGTTCGCGTAGCGTGTGACATGGCGGGCGGCATTTGCTTTGACAGTGAAAAGCGAAAAACTGTAGAATTTTCATGACAGTTACGTGCACGCACCTGGGACAAGGCAGTATGCTTGCCTGTCTCCAGCTCTCACCCGCCCGCACCTCTAAGCCTGTCACTTTCAACCTCCTCGCAGCTCTTAGTTCTACAGTCGCTGTCAACAAAGCGTTGCACATTGGCGCTTTTTACTGCTACTGACGGCCGAATGTCAACGTCTCACTCACACACACACAGTAGCGTCCCGATCCCAAAGCCTTTCCATAGCATTGACGTGCTGCTTCTTTTTGTTTAGTTCACAAATCCCAACGGACATGAATTTATGTTTGTTTGTGCATATTTCACCGTTAGTCATTCGTCAGGCGTTGTCACGCACCAGAAAAAAAAGTGGGCGACAAGTCCAATGGAAAATGGTAGGGAATAAAAAAAAGGAAAACAACGTTGTTGGCCAAAACGATATAAGCAAATAAACTGTTTGTCCAACTGTGTCCTTCACCTAAAACTGCACAGAGGGGGAGATTTGTGTTTTTTTTTGGAGCAGCTCAAAGCGGAATGAAAACAACAAAAAAGTGCTGCTTGGACAAAAGATTCAATTGACGCTGATTAATGCTGGACGTGATAATTCGTTACAGGAGTGAACCTACGATGCTGTTTGTATAACTGATGAAGATATGTATCGATAAAGGGACGGAAAATAGACTGTTATCTATAAGGCTGATAAAAAGTGGGTAAGTTAATCTAATACAACAAATAAACTCAAGTTGATTTTATAAAAATAAGGGCTAAAAAGCGCTGTATTAAGATAAATGCTCTAAAGTGAAGTCTTTAAAAAATGATTGAATTTTTGTATAATTTAATTTTAAGATTACCCGATGTTAGCCAAGTTCTGGTTGACTTTTACCCCGAAAAACAGTCCTTTTCTCTGTGGGTTCTCAGCTGAGTTGGCCCAGTAGCACTATGATTAAAACTGACTAGACCCTGTAGTTTATAGGCAATTCTTTTTAAAAGCTAGTTAATTCGTCTCTTCTATAGCAACAAGGATTTGTTCTCCTTATTACTAAAAAACGGATCAGATTGTATTGTTTAACTTTCCCGATTTTCCTTATAAAGCCTTTGTTGTATCATAACTTTAAGTTTAAACAGAAATAATCGTTTGTTTGTTTGGCATGTTAATTGAGTTCGAAACTTAAACATTTAAGAAGAGCTTATGTGTAGAGTCAGTAAATAAATCATATCAAGAAGAAGGAACTTCAAGCACAGCACACACAGTCCAACACACACACAGTCCAACACACACACAGTCCGACACACACACATACACACATACATAGACAGACTTGACTTTGTGGCAGCTTGTCCTTCGTTGCCGCAAACATGTTTATAAAAAGTACAAGTTAATATTTATGTAATTCAGCAGATACGAAGTACAAGGAACAGATCATTACATTGACATATTCATGCACACACTCACAGCCATGAAGAGTTGTCCAGTTGTCCAGAAATTCCAGCGAAGAGGCGAACAATGCCAATTGATGATTGGGTTAGGAAAAGGGGGAAAAGGGGCAGTAGTTGGAGATGAATCCAGGACCAGGTTGCGTCCCACGCGACGTTGGAAATCAACCTGTGTCTGTGACTCTGCCTTTGGCTTTTGTTTCTCCGACGACAGCGTTGTGGAAAAGTATCTCAAAGTTGGATTCTGGATGTATCTGTGTTAAACTTGGACTTTGCGCGCTTGGTTTGTTCATGTCCAGTGCAGGCTTATCAAAGGTTTTCTGGCTCTCTCTTGTAGCTGTCATATGGCCCACTGCAAAATTGTGAACAACTAAAGCTGAATCAAGTTAAGACTGAAAAAAAAACTATCTACAGGGTTGCAACATTTGTCTCACTCCAGTACTGGCGACTGGCAAATATGCAAATTTTCTGTGTGGAACGTGCTCGGTTTTTTTCTAGGATTTTTGCACGCTAAACGCTTCATTAAACACTTGAGCCACCGCAGTGTCCGGAGTCATAGTGAAAAGGGTTCTTTGGTCCTTGTGCAGCAATTAATTTCCCTGCATATGATGGCTAAAAGCCCACTTGACCTCGCTGGAAAACAGCTAAACAAAGAAAACGCTAAACGTTGAGTAATTATCAAAAAACCTTCTTCAAAAATGCTGGTAAATGTGGTAATAATAGCCAGGAGTCGGCCAAGATTTCAGTTTGCCGTGTAAATGAAATCCTTGCCAGAATGTTATGCTCAATTCCAACCAAAATCAAGGGAACAACACGCAACTGGGGGCTTTATTAAGCTAAATCTATTCATAGATTTCAGAGCGTAGTAATTCCCCCTTCCCCTCGGAAAGTGGCGACATATTGAATTTCAGGCGCAGGATACGGGTCTTGTCTTCTTGATGTGACCTTTTAGGTTAATTGTTTGGCTGACAATCGGCAGTCGTATAAGCCAAATATGAGGTCATAGTGGCTTTATCAGAGCTTGGACACAATCAACGCCTTAATAATGAACGGAATTAGTTTAGCTTTTATGCAGGAGGACTCGCCGTTGTGCTCCTTAGATCCTTCGCTGCCCTAGCCCTTTCGTTGCTACCTCCTTTAGCCCCTTAGCTCCTTTACCCTCTTGGCTCCCTTAGCCCCTTTAAGCCCTTTTTGGGCTGTGCGTGCTTCGTGGCAATTTAGCGACTAACTTTCCCCATGTGTCTGTGGCAGACAACAAAGGATTTGGAGTTGGAGGTGGAGTTGGAGGTGGAGTTGGAGGTGGAGTTGGAGGTGGAGTTGGAGGTGGAGTTGGAGGTGGAGTTGGAGCTGCCACCACCTGTCAGACATTTTCATAATTTTCACATGCCCAAATCCCACCTAGAATCGTGTTGTCAGCGTTACCTTCTTCTCTCTGCTTTTTTCCTGGGTGTGCCGTTTAATTGCCTCGGCTCACGTCTTACACCCTCCCCCCTTTGCCCTCACAAGGTCGTTTTAACTGACATTTGAGTTGACAAGTCTCTTTCCTAAAATTTTCCCCTCAGAATTAAGTTTGTTTTATTTTTTTGTCCCTTTCGGAAAATGTGTTTGGAGCACACAATGATGAGCGAAACAAAGAATTCGAAGTGCTCAACACCTGAGATTAGCTATACAGTCTTTGGAAACGAAAGCGAATTGAAGGACATACAAAAGCTGATTGATAAGGAACTCTCTGAACCCTATTCGATCTATACATATCGTTACTTTGTCTATAATTGGCCACAACTCTGTATCTTTGCCAGGGATGGTGCACGTTATGTGGGCGTGATTGTTTGTAAAATGGAGAATTTGGGTGGTTTAATCCAGGGATACATAGCCATGTTGGCTGTAGATCCAAAGTATCGTCTCCTAAAGATTGGAACTACGTTGGTGGAGAAGGCAATTGATGTTATGATACAGGAGAATGCCGATGAGATTGTTTTGGAAACCGAGTTGACCAATAAGGCGGCATTACGTCTATACGATAGTCTGGGTTTTATACGGGAGAAGCGTCTGGCGCGTTACTATATGAACGGTGTGGATGCACTGCGTCTCAAGCTGATTCTGCCCTGGCGGCAATCCGACGAGGAGTACTCCTAGTTGATTATCGATTACCAATATTCGTTCGATTTGTTGTCAATATATTTGCTGTCTTCTTCTTTCTCTGTAAGTCAATTAGCGCCCCATGGAGCGACTGTTACTTCTTCAGGAGTTGCCTCTTTCCGTTTCAGGTAAAACACTTCTTGATAGCCAACTAATTGAGTCAGGAGCACACATTACCTTTCATTAGCCTTGCTAAGGGATAATTGCTCTTCAGGGTCACACATCGTGTGACTCCTTTACATTTGGGTTATGGAGTTGTTATGTGAGATTCCGAAATTCTTCTGATAAGGAGTCGCTATGATAGCCATGCTAAGAGGTGGTCCTTTGTCTGCAATGGATTGGTAACTACATGGAGTGTGTGCTACTTAAGGTTTTCCAGAGAGATTTCTTTGATTTCCTAGGAAAAATTATATGTAGAGGAAAAGGAGGAACAGTCGTGACGTATTGGGAAGGTTTTTGAGCAGCTTTCACAATTGATTTATCAAGTTTTGAGGCAGAAAAGTGACTGATTAAAACAGGAGGAAGAATTAAGTCTGTTTTTGGAATATAATTGGTAGAAAGTGGCCTTAAAAGTTGTCTAAAAGAGGCAAACCAAAGGAAAGAGTTCTAAAAAGAAGTTTAGTCCACTCAACTTCGGTATACCCGTTAGTTACAGCTTCAAAATTGGCTTAAAGTCCCCTATATATAACCCAACTTGGCACATCTTTGAGTAGCTCTGGAATTTCTTGACAACGTTTTGCTCTTACCCCACAGAATTGGGGCAGTTGCAGCTAGAAGATGCAACTTGGCCAAATGATCATTTGGTTTGCTAACGTGTTTATTTGTTACCATTAGAACTGTTGTAATAACATGGCCCAAGTGAGGCCAACACTTGAAAGGGAGTTCAAGAGGGGAGGCAGGGAAGGTAACACAGCGAGTGTTGCCACTTGAGTTTGCCCTCCGACGAGCGTTGATCTTTGATACCCACTCGAAGGTATGAAGCTTCCTCAGCTTCCATGCAGCTTCCTCAGTTAGCGGCACTCGAGAGCATTGAGAAGTGCAAGACTTCACCTTTGGACCAAATAAAGTCAAAGCTTTGCGCAACTTTTTGGCTTGGACTGGCTGCCTGGCTTGTGGCAGGTGGCGTTGGGGATCTGCTACACGTTACCCGTTACCCGCTCCACGTTGCAAGACTGCCCGCTGACTCGCCAGATGTTGGCTCGCGGCGGCGTTGATTGAGTTGCACCTGCCATTCGCAGAAAACAAGCTGAACGGGCTCTGGACTCGGACTCAGACTCGGACTCCACTACGTACTGGGGACTCTGCCACAAGGCTGTGGGGTGCATGGGGCAAGCGGCTACTTGATGACCGACGCTTGACCGTTTGCTCCGTTGCTCGCGTTATTTATGTGGATTTTTTTTTTCGGCTCAATCACACAACTTCTCTGGCGTCTTCACCACAGCCACGACAGCTGTCTCTTTCTGCCCTCCGTCTCTCTTTCTCCCTTTTGCCCTTTGTGTCTCTCTGTGTCTGTTCGTTTCTGTTGATTT
Source organism: Drosophila cardini (assembly GCA_018903735.1). Lineage (NCBI taxonomy): Eukaryota > Metazoa > Arthropoda > Insecta > Diptera > Drosophilidae > Drosophila > Drosophila cardini. Next base: position 2,849,994 of record JAEIGM010000004.1, read on the forward strand.
CTGCCGTTGACATTTACCTGAATTTCAATTGGATTCAAACTCAATGTTTTGTCTCTTGCACATAAATCTCTGTTGCTCTTGCTTATCAGTTTGCAAACAGCCAAGAAACTAAAGTTCGTCCCCAAAGAGGAGTCCCCTTTTCTCTCTCTCTCTCTTTACCTCTCTTCCCACTGCTTAAATCAGTTGTTAAATTCACAATTAATTCACAAATTCAGTTTAACTTTTCTGATTATAAAATAATTTAACTATTTGCTACTTTCTGTTTGTTTAATTAAATTAAACGCAACTATAATTGAGTTGTTAAATAAAAGCGAATTGGATTAAAACATTATCCTTAGTTTAATTGGATAACGTTGTGATTTCATTAAATAAGTATTCAACAAATAAATCAAAGGAATTTAAACAAATGAAAATTTAATATTTCTGAATTGGAACAAACTGGGAAAGTTTATGGGGAAAATTAGTATGGAAATTTGTGTTTAACAAATTAATTTTATAAACTAGGTGAATTGTTTTAAAATTTTTAAGTTTAGAAAGAGTACGGGGTCTTTTACAGTCGGTCACTCGACTGTAGCCTTTCTTACTTGCTTTCTATATATTTTATATAAAATTTCCACAAAATTTCCTTTTAGTTAGACACATTTACCGCAGTGAAAAGCCAATTGGTTTTGGCCAATCCATGTAGCTTTTCAAACGAGACGTCATCAGGCAGCAGCTGATTCCCCCAGGAAAAGCAGCTTCCGGTTTCTTCCTACCCCCTTTCCCCGTAAAACACAAAGTAATAAAAATATTTATGGAATTTTCATTTCTAATTTAGACATTTATTTTGTTCAAATTTCTATTTATGATTTTTTTTGTGAATTTTCTTTTTGTTGCTATTTTGCTGTCTTGTTCTTGACATAAATTTATTAATAACAGTAGTACTACTTTGTGGGTAGGTTGTTTTTTGGGGGCGTGGTCACAACTATTTTTCTTTAGCTTAGCTTTATTATGTTGTTGTTGTTGGTTGAGTTTTTCTCTCAGTGTATTTGGCTTACGCTTTGCTGAGCTTTACGCTAGATTAGTTTTAAGTCTTGTTCTAATTTTAGTTTCAATTTCAGTTTGTTTAATATTTATTTGAATCTGTCAAGAACTCATAAACTTTTCGTAAATTGTTTTTCATTTGAATTTATTGTTTAAAAAAATGCTTGCATTTTTTTTTTTTACAATTGTTTTTTGATTATTTTATTTTCTTTGGCTTTTAGTTTAGTTGTTTTTTTTTGTTTTTAGGATTAATAAATATGTGTGCATTTGTTGCTTTTTTTTTATATTGTATAATTTTGAACGCATTAAGTGGCATTAATTTAATGTAATTTAATTATTGTTTGCTGTGGTTTTTTTCCATCTTTTGTTTTGTTTATATTTTCCTTTTGACTAGTGTGCGACTTAATAATATTTACAATTTGAAACAATTTGTTATACGCTAGTTATACACACACACATACATTTGTGTGTTGTGTGTGTATTGGTGTCTACAGTTTATTTATTTAAATAATTAAATAGACTATAATCTACTATAAACAAAAGGTTGTTCGATCAAATTCTATCAATAAATTAAATGGACAAACTAAACGGTGCCAATAAATACATAATTTAAAACGAGAAAAACATAAAAAAATAATTTAAAAATTATAAACAATTAATTGGTTTGAGGAAATCATAGCGAGAGGCGATTTGTTATAGTTTACTTTAACTCGAGGACTTAGGGGGGTGGAGGCGTGGTGAAGGGTAGGTAGGTTAGGGGTTGGGGATTAGGGGGGGATTTACACGCAAAATAAATTCAGTCTTTGGTTCTATCACAACATTTGTTTACACGATTCGGACCGTTCTTAAATTGAGTAGTTTTTTTTAGTTTTTTTCTAGTTGTTGTTCTGTTCTTATTTTTGCGTGAAATGTTGGAAATGAAACGCATTTACGATAACGAAACAGAACGGAACGGAACGATAACTAAAGTCAAAGCGAATATCGAATTTAGTTTTGAACTAAAATCGTTCGAATGAACTTTTTTTCTTAGTTTTCTTTTTTTTTTTTGTAACTCTACTTTAATCTTTTATTTTTTCTATGTCTATGTATCTCTCCTGGTTTTAATATTCTGCTGTGTGTGCTTAGGACACGCCCAAGTCGTGCAGCAAATGTTGTGTGATCACCTCGCCCTGCTCCTCCATCAGCTGTGCGGTGACCGTGTTGATCAGATTGAAGGCAATCGCGAACACGGTGAATGCACAATAGACGCCCAGCGCCAACCACCAGATCAGTTGTTCGTACTCGCGATGACCAAAATTCTTGAGCACCAGAAAACCAATGGTCAAACCAGCCAGGGCCCCAGTCAGATGGGCAATATACGATACCTGGGGACCCTTGGCAAAGGCCGTGGCAGCGGATCCTTCAAAATATTGCGTATAGAGAGCATAACCCAGATCGCAGGATACTATAAAGAGAGAGAGAGAGCAAAGTAAAGGAAACTAAAGTTAGTTAAAAGCTCAAGAGTAGGGGGACTTTTTAGGTCGTGCTTGCTTTGATTACTTACCAAAAATGACCACAGAGCCCAGCTGTGTGGATGCGGACTTCATGTGCGCATAGTTTAGTGTTATGTTGGCCAAATGAGCAGCCAACAGGGCGTAAACACCTCCGCTGGCGCCGACCAGGAACACCTCGGAGTCGACAACGCTGGTTCCCAGGGAGCCGGCAAAGACGCCAGCCAAATAGATGACACCAACTCTGGCTGTGCCATGCATCACCTCTAGAGGGATGCCAAAGAACAGCTGAATGATGATATTGAATCCCAAATGGAACCAGTTCGCATGCAGGAACATGTAACTAAAGAAACGCCAGACTTGGAGACGACGATCGGGTCGATAGACAAGGACTGAATCACTCGGTATCGGCACGGGCAGGCCAAAGTTTTGGGCGGGCATTGTATAACGGTCATAGGCAAAGATTGCAATCTGCATAGAAAAGAACAGAAATAGACGAGACATTAGTTATTGGAGTGGAGTTACTTAAATTTGGGGTTGTTCTGATTTATGTTTAGTTGTCTAACATTTGTTTTTGTAGCCCTGAGCACGCGACGTTCAATTCTCGTGTCCCAAATAAACGAAACACACAGACACACACTCACACAGACGCACACTCACACGTACACTTGTAAGTCCTGCCAACTTTATTTTGGCATTCGTTGAAACTTAACTCGCTCTTCCGCTCTTAGTCGCGCTCTTTCATTCCCTCTCTTACATACTATTCACTGTCTTGCTTGTGTTTCGTTTAGTTTTTATGCTTAGTGTTGTTTTTGTTTTTGCAGCTTGTTTACAATCGATTTTGGGGGCGCCAGGCAGGCAGCCAGAGACGGAAAACTTCTTACGCTGTCTGCGCGTATATCTATGTTGGTGTGTCGGTGTGTCTGTGTGAACCCGTGCACTTGTATACGTGTGCTTGTATGTGTGAGTGCGTGCGTATAAGAATGCGCAAAAGAAAGCAGAAATTTTATCGCTTTTAGTTGGAAGTTGAGAATTTGTAAAGTTCTTCAACGAATTTTATTGCATTTTGCGGTTCTTTGATTCAATAATAATAATAACAAATTATCAGGCTGAGCGTTTAATTGCTGCGGAAATAAGAAACTCAAAAGTGTTTCATAAAACACTATTGATAAGTTTGAAGTCTGCAAAGTTATCGATTACTCACCTCAATGACAGAGATCAGCAGTATGAACCATGGCCAATGCTTGCGATGCTCGAACTTGAGCATCATCAGTTCATCCGATTCTAAGTTCTGCAAATTGCAAGTTCCGGATGTAGATGCAATTGTTGTTGTTGCCGCTGCTGCCGCGGAAGCTGCGTCCATTGGGGATGTGTGCATCTTGTGCAACGTGTCGCGTTGCATGTAAATGTGCTCGCCTTGGCGGGTGCAGCAGGTGCTGCTCGCTGTGCTGCAGTCTGTGTCGTAGGATGAGCACATCGAGGAGATGTTGCTGTTGCACGTGACAGGAGCCGCTGGAATGTCAATGATGGTGGCCGCTGTTGTTGTTTGTGTTGCTTGAGGCTCCTCCTCGTCCTCCTCCAACTGCAGCTTTGTGTGGCTTTCTGTGCTATTTGTTGTTGTTGTTGCTGTTGTTGCTTCCATTTTGTTTTTTTTTTTGTTTTTACAAAAGTCTTTTAGTTTGTTTCACGTACACAACTGCAAAGAAATGATGAAGCAAAAGTTTATAATTAATTAACTGTGGTGAACAATAAACAAAAAATCAATTAAGTGCATAAATTATTCATAAAACAAACGCAACAAGAAGGAAGAAGAGATAGAGAGAGGTAGGGAGAGCGAGCGGGATAGCGCAACAACATCAATTACAAAACTTTGTTTATAGTAAAGGGAATCTTGCGACTTGCATTTCCCTTAAAATGCTCCCCTCAAACTCCCCCTTCCACCGTCCCATCCTCACACACACACCCCAACGTGTCTGTCTGTATGTTTGTATGTAGGTCAGCAGTAACATCTTATGTCTCGAGGCCCATAAAATCAGATAGTCTCTCTCTCTTTCTCCCTCTCTCACTCTCTTGGCTTCATAAAAGTTCGGTTCCCCTCTCTTAAGGGCGAGTTTGCCAACTAAAATTAGCCAAAGGCAAACAACGGGAAAAAATAGTTGAAGACGACGTCACTTCCCCCCTCCCCCTGCTTATCTGTCTTCTAACGGAACTTCATTTTGAGTTTGAGTGTTTTGTGTGGACTGTAAATAGAGTGTGTGGATACCAAATGAAGTTGTGTTAGGGGGAGGGGGGGGGGTGAGTTTAGGGGGAGCCTAGTCTATTTTTATGTAATGTGCTCATGTAATTTCCATTTAATGCTTAAAGTTTTTCGCCTACCAAGTCCAAGACCAAGAGGCTGACATAACCAAATGGCTTTTAAATTTAACTGCAGTAACAACAAAAAAAAAACAAGGCCGCTTACTAATGGCCATCCAATCAGCTAATAACCGAAATTATTGTAATTTTTCTCTTTTTTCGCCGTTGCTTCAAACTGCAATTACAGAGTTTTCAAATTATGTTAATCGCATTCGTTTCAATTACCAACAACAGCAACAACAACAATAACAACAAACACTAATGACAGTTTTGTAGTTGTTACTGCTGTTTAAAAAGAAGATGAAGAAAAGAAATCAATTGAAATCGCTTCTTTTCATGGTTTATCTCTCTTTCTCTCTTTGCGCTGTTCGGTTCGATCTCACTTATTGTGCTCACATTTGCACGCCTAAATTGACTTAAATTCTGTTTTAAGTCGCTCAACAATAGGCAAACGTTTCATTGCATACGCCTTGCCTTGCACAACATACAAGCAGGCATACATATACCATCAAACACACTCAAACATTCATATACAGTCATATGCCACGCTCACTTCCTCTCCGCCTACACTCAAAAGTTCGTTGGCGACTTAAAGAGTCACCGAAAGCTACGCTCTGCTGCTGCTGCTTCTGCTGTCTGCTGTTGTCTCTGCAAGTGCTGCACGCACTCACTCGCTCATATTTCTGTTGTTGTAATTATGCTTAACAGTGAGTATATTTTTTTTGTGTTGCTGTTGTGTGGGAGCACGATTGAGAGAACGACACAACTGAAGCTCAAAGCGCACTTCTAACTGTATGTTTTGTTGTTGTCTTGCTTCGTTGCCTAGCAGCAGTCAGTTTTTTCATTCATACATTTGAGTGGAGTTTTTTTTTTGATTATTATTTCAATATGGCACGAAATCGCAGCCGTTGTTTATTAATTAATTAATTTATTAATGTCTTTAATGGAATTTAAATTTTGCGCAAGTTGCACCAAATAAGCAAAGAGCATGAAATGCAAGTACTGTCTAAGTTTCTGCTGTTGTTGTTATTGTTGTTGCCGCTTGCGTGTTGCACGTTTGCCAATTATTATTTGTTGCACAAGTTGCATATGATTCCAACATCTTAAAGTGCAATAAATGGAATTAACTCGACCGACAATTGCCGCCGCATTGTTTCACATGACCCTACCACCGCGTTGCAAGTTGTTGCACTCGCACCTTGCCACCCCTAAAGAAAAAAATAATAGAGAGAGAGAGAGCGAGAGAACTCGGCGGCAATTGTTGAGTTGAACAAACTCATTACGCGCTGTTGCCCCTTTGCTGTCGCTGTCACTGTGTTGCACTCATTTCATTGCATTTCATTTTTTTGTTGCCTGTCTGTGACAATTTCTATTGCAATTTGCCATTTGCTACTCATTAAGGTCAAAGTTGCACTCACTTAAAGAGGGAAAGAGAAGAAACTATTGTCTTACCTTTTTGTTTAGTTTCGTTGTAATTCTTTATTTTTTTATAAATATTTTTTTTTGGTATCGCCTGTGTTATCCAAAAAATGCGTTTTAATCCAAGTGTTGTTGTTGTTGCTGTTACAGTTCGTTTATTTTTGTTGTTGTTGCTTTTCACTTTGTTTTTGTTGTTGCTTGTTGATAATTTTGAACTTTGTTTTAATGCTCATAAAATTCATTTTGAGCATAAAGCGAAATTTTTGTTGCTTTTATTTTTTCTTTCTTATTATTTCACTGCACGAACACCTTAAAACACTTTGAGCGACTTTTGTATTCTTCTAAATTTTAGTTGTTTTGTTTATCGTGTGTGTTTGTGTGTGGCAAGGTTCGTTCCGTGGCCGTTAACTGAATTCGAATCGAGTCTCACGCTAACGCTACTTTATTTTCTTGAATATCTTTTGCTTTTTCTTTCTTTCACGATGCTCTCGCAATCGCGTCTCGCACGCAACTAAAGCAGCACCAAGCAAACGAGCTCTTTAAATAGCTGGCCACGCAACTTCTTACAGTCGCAACTCAAGCATGGGGGTGGGTTGCCATCATACCGGCAGGTGAGGCGAGTGTCAATGGTGAGTGAAGAGAAAGAGAGCGCGAGTAGGAGAGCTAGCGCGCGTTTGAGAGCGTCAGGCGAACTTGCAACATGTTCGAACCGAAACAGTTTTAAATAATTTATGCTGCACTGTTTTAAATTGCAATTATTTAAATAGTTATATTTAACTAAGCAGTGCAAAACAGAATTTTATGTTAAATGAATTAATTTATTGAAATTAAAGTTAATTTAATATAAATTTTATTAAAATTGAGAGAGCAAACGTGCGTTCGTCGAACATGTTGTGTTTTCGTTTTGCTGGTATTGAGAGCGTAACGTGTATAAGAGTACATCCAACATGCAACATGAATGCAGCAAAAAATCCGGTCGGAACTCAAAACTTGTATTCATTTAGAAGAAAAAATTTTAATGTGAGCGCAAACAAGAAGTTTGTTGTGCATTCCATTCAAAGTATTCATGACACGCGTTTAAGTTGGCAACTGTGCAACGTTTGAATACAGTTAGTTGTCACTTGCCGTGATTATGCGTAATATTTGATAAGTCAATCATCTGGTAATGCGCTATAACAGCCAATGATTCATCGATAGAGCAACCAATATCTATGAGCGGTACCCCTGACTAAACCTACCGCAAAGATCTCTTTGTGATGAAATCTACAAGTTGCCTTCAGTTTGAGTTTCAGTTTCTGTTTCTTTTATTGTTCTACGGGAATTACCCGATTCCGTAAAATCCGCTTAAAAATCAAGTCATAGTTTTTGTTTTAAATACGCAAAACTTTTTAGGTTTTAATTGAAGCGGAAAAGTTTTAAAACTTTTAACAATTTACACAAAGTTTGAACTTATTTTGGTTTAATTTAAATGGTTCTTAACGAAATTTATCCAAGTTTAACTATACTTTAAGTAACTTTTGCACAATTTAATTTTTTAACTTAAATTTTTTAAACTAGAATTTTTTAATTTTTTAGACTTTTAATTTTATTATTTTTTTTTAACAATGAATCATTTTTAAATATTTCTGTGATCAGAATTAAATTCAATTTTTAGAAATTAGAGACGCAGCCAACTTCATGTCTTGGTTTTAGTGTATTTATTATAGTCGTTAACTTTATGACAGCAAAAGTTATAAAAGGCGAATTTTTCTATACCTTCGAATGTGGGCGTGTTTTTCAGGTATTATTTTACCTTGAAGCGTGCCACAAGCGGAACTGACAGCTGCCACAATTTAGAAAGCAGGTGACAATTATTTGATTATTTATGCATATAACGAAATCGAACAGAAATTCAAATCAAGGAGGAATATCCTAATGTCTTTGGCAAAGAAAAACTCCTGCTTACTACCTTCTAAGATCTCTAGATCTTAACTTCCCGGTAGCCAAAATGGTATTAAATTTCACACCTTCGCAGCAGACAGAGATAGAGAGAGCGAGATAGTGAGCGAGTGAGTGAGTGAGTGAGTGGGAGGTATAGATAAAAATCGGTAGCAAAAATAAATATTTATACAAATTATTAGACGAGTCTTAAGTCCGGAAAGAAAGGGGATATACGAGACAGAGAGAGTACGGGTAGTTCGCGGGAAAGGGCCAAAAAGGAGAAAAGACTATGCAACAAAATGTTGCACAAAAGGAGTTGAGTATAGGATTGAGCACCGAGAGCTGAGGATCAGACGTGGGTACGTGTTTTGCATGATAAGCCGGGAATTTACACAGATTTGATAGATAAGACAAACAGTAGTGCTCTCTCTTTCGCACTTGATCTTGGCTGAAAAGTGAAAACTGTTTTTCACACACACACAGCACCACACGCACACACACTTTGAGGCTGAGATTTATGATGACTTTTTAACATGTGCACGCAACAGGTAAACCCGCACCTGAGACTCACATACATAAACAGTGACCATGACCGTTACCATGACCGTGATCAGGCACGTCATCAACCTCGCCGTCGCATTCACAGTCGCTGTCCCAAATAAGCATCGTAAATCCTTTTTTCCCACGTTCCCTCAGCTCTGCTTGGAGGCACGTTCATCAGTCAAAGAAAACTCCAAGCACTCACACACGCAGTCTATCCCTGTCTCGCATTCGCACTCGCTCTCCCTCCCTCTCCCTGTCGTCAACCTTCACAGGTACTCATAATTGCCTGTGGGCGTGGGCGAAACTTCTTCTCATCTTTCCATTTCAGCCACTGTCTCTCAGTTGGGAAATTCCTCCATCGTTTCGTTGGTTTCCCCGCAGTTGAGGAAAACATGTGCGTGCCACATGTGCTCGCTGTGTTTAGGAATTTCCGCCACTTGTTTTTCCATTCCCACAGGAAGAAGTGGAAGAAGTTGTCCTTGCTCCTTCCGCTGCATTTGCGGATTTTCATTTGAATCGCGACTGTGACTTTTGTTGCACTTGCCACCAACAACGCCAAAGTTTCTGCCTAAAGTACGTGTTAATTTTCTAGCTGTTTTTCTTGATCTCTGGGTGTGTGTGTGTGTAGTGTGTGGTGTGTGTTTTTCCCAGCACTTGCAGCTGACTGCTTAGATCTGCTCGCAAAACGATCTCTGATCGCTGTTCTTGTTTCTAATCATGGACAGGGGCGCGTCGGGCAGAGCAGCTTCTTAGAAGGTGTAACAAGTGTAGTTTCAGAGAAACTGAGGCAAGCAGGAGTACGGGGCGTATGCTTAATATGTGTATTAAGAGGTATAGAATTGTAGGAGGAGGAAAGTAGGGAATGTAGCTATATTAAGTACGATTTTTTTGCTAATGGGTTAAGTATATGATAAAGAAATAATTAAAGATATTTATTTGAACATTTTAAACAAAATGTTTTAAACCTTTAAGTTGGTTTAAAAATTAGTTTTGAATCCGATTTCAATGTCTGACTTGCCATAGAGTTACTGGAACTCACTGACTCTCCCACGCCTTAGAATACTCCTCCTAATCACATCCTTTTTAGCTGTTCCTTTTATACTTAACTACAGCTGAGCCTTCCTTGCTTTTGATTCGAGTTTTCACATAAAATCTGTTTATTGAGTTTTGGAATATTTAAAATAATTCCTTCACTGACTTTCTTGCTCCCATTTTCCGCCTTTTCTGTGGCTTCAAAAAAAGTCCTTGAGTCAACAAACTGACCGGCTTAGTGCTGCCTGGGAAAACTATGCCAAATTCTGCTGATTTCAGCAAACAAATGTCCTTTTTAACGTGCTGTGTGTCCTTTTGACATTGCAGACTTCATTTTGGTTTGGTTTTTGCTGCTTTTGGGGGATTAGGCTGCACAATATTGTTAACAATTACTACTTGAAGGCAATGTTTATGTTCAATTATTGTAGAAACTGACCAGGAAGGACAATCGTCTTGCTGGAGTTTCGCTTCTTTAAGATAATTCAGTTCATTGATTGACATACACTGAACTCTGAACCTTTGCCATCAACTATCCTTTACTTCCTTACTGTGTTTCTCTATTTTCTCTCGTTTTTCTCTACTTTTTTGTGTCTTTCCATAACAATAAATTTCCAATCTGCTTTGGCTTTGACCATAATGATGAGCACAAAGGACCTTAATCCAGTAGATAAATTTGAGACTGCGTCTTCAGCGGAAATCTGCACTAGAAGAAGATAGAGCATAGAGTAGGATAGAGAGAGAGAGGGAGAGCGAGAGAGACCTCTTTATTTTTCCATTATTATGCTCTTTATTCTCAATCAATTTTTCAATTCGGTTTCCAATGCTGCACACAATTGAGTGTCACGCCCATACGCCCACTTTTGCTACCAGATATTTTGCATTTATTGACTGCTGTAAACTATCGTGCGACCCGTTTCCCCTGCCCCCCTTCACTTTCCTCCCTTTCCCCTTTTTTCTCTGCTGCTTTCAAATGGAAATTGACTTTTCCGTAATTTGTGCATCAAATTAGTTTCAACTGCACTTTGATTTGTGCCCTCGTCGTGGTAAAAAGGACATGGTTTGTTAACATTTCAATCTTGTTTTCTATTTCTGATTTTTGTATTTACTTTTTCTTTATTTATTTGTTACTTGTTTTTGTAAAAAAGTTTTACAAATTTTGGTTTCAATTAACAAATAACTTCAACTCGTTGGCAAATTGAAGCAGAATCCAATCAAGTGAAGCATGCAATTGGTATTTTTTAAATACTAAACTTCAAGTATTTTAATCAACTTGATTTAGTTTGGGATTTACTTGATATCAGCACATTTGCTCAATTTAAATTTCAACTACATTTTAAGCAACTTTTTGTATAAGTTCAGTTATTCTTTTCTTTGTAAATTTAGTTTAAACTGTTTAACTATTTGAAAAACATTCATTTTAGTTGTCAGTTTAAGCCAGAGTTCGGTAATAAAATTAAATTCCAACAAAGTTTTGTTTTAAAATGAATAAAATGCAATTATTTTGTTCTTAAATCGGTTTATGTCAAATCTTTCTGGCTAACTTTACAGACCAGTGCTGCTACTTTTGGCGGTTTCAGTAACTTGGTAAAATCGGAGATGATTTTCACAAGGATTATAATTTTGCTGTGGTTTGAGTTTCTTGTTCGATATGCACTTAAATTTATACGAATTTTCTAAACTCAATTCAAATATCAACAATTTTTCATGTATACCCCTTAAAATGTTTGCAAAAATTTAAAGTTTCCTAATTTGACCCTATCGTAACCGCTTTCCGTAGGGATTGTGGTAACAGTTTGTTCTCCAAATTGTTCCTGCATATAAATTTATATACATTTTAAATATTTCCATATTTTTTTAGCAATTTTTTCTCTCCACTCTAGCTCTTTTGACCAATAGAAATGCTGGCAACACTGCTGCATACAGCTCTACAACTCTATAAAATTCATTTATAAAATTTATTTTTATCGCTGACAAGGCTTAAACCTAAACCCTTCCGCAGTGCACCCCTTGCTTTGCTAAGCCTCAACCAGGACAACCACAATGTTGACAAGCTGGAAAACATATTAAAACTTGGTTGCTGGTCAGTAAAGTTATGGCAGGCAGTGTACACGAGGTCAGGTCACACAAAAACTCACAGTGTTGTGCAAAAGTTGTGTCCGCACTCGTTGCGCTAATCAGTTTAAAGGCACTTGTTAACTTTTTGGAATGCTTTGGTTTTAATTACGCGGCTCCAAAGTTGAAGCATCGTGTAAAGGGCGCGTTCCTTGATGGCCTCAATGGTCTCACTACTCTCATTGGTCAGTAGTAGCAGCAGCATCAGCTGGCCACATTCTCCAACAGATTTTCACTTGGTTAAAGTGCTGCCAACACATTAAAAGTGCAATTCATCCGCTGCCGCAGTGCGCACACATGCAACACTGCTTGGGAGGGGGGGGGAGTAGGGCGGAAAAAGGGCATGAAAAGGGAGCATACAAGTCAGCAACACAACATGAAGCCCAGCAGGAGTTTGGTGCACTAATGAACATTTTATTGCAAAAGTTCACTTCAACTTGAAGTGACTGGGAGAGTGTGAGGTGAGGTATGGAGAGAGGGAGGGGAATACAGTGAGCAGATAAACTTTTGATACTTTTACATTGAGAAAAATATTCTGGGTTGAAGTAAATACCAAACGAGGCCAATAAATTTTTCCCTTTAAAATTAAATTTCCTATTTAATACTTTATTTCTTAATTTAAGAAATCTATTCCATGTTTATTCTCTAACAAACTTCAGCTTTAATCTGGAATTTCAAGCTAAGTTTTTTTTTCCTGTGTACCGTTTTATATCTTTGACTGCTCAAGGATTCTTGAACAGAAGCTGTCTGAGCATTTTGAAATATTGTTACTCCAAGAGCTTAGCAAAAACTTGAATTTGCCTTTATTTCTTTACTTTTTACTGCGGAATGCTCTGCTCCTGCTGCTTAATACCAAATCCATGATCCGTGTGGTGCTCGGCACTTTTGTGGCTTCTTTCAAAGCCCCTTCCCAGCTTTGTCTGGTGAGTGTCTAGTGCTTGGCACTTGTAATCCAATATGTCAAGCAATGTCCACAATGCTCACTGGGCAAATACTACTCGGAATGGTCTCAACCCTTTCCCGGATTCCCCTCAGTTTTTATTCTCGCTTTCTCTCTGTCATTTCATTATAATTTGCACCCACGGCGTGAACTGCGCGACACGCTGACCAAGGAAATGGATATCCTGTCAGTTGTGCTAACCCCTCCAACAAACCCTCTTCACCCCTCTAAACCTCTGACCTTGTTTGCTAATGAAGTGCAGCTCGACTTTCTGTTGGCTATCAGTAATTTTAATAACGGATTTACGGAAACATTTTCATCAAACATTTTCAAGTTAGTTTAGCGGGAAAACTCAAGCACTCGTAAGTATTCAGTTTCATTTGGCTGAAAATTGTAAAAGTTTTGGTTTCATACGATTTCTGTGTACCCAAAAAAATGGTTGTGTTTTTTAAGCATTCAATTAAGAAAGTTTTAATTGATTGCGACATCTAAAAAAGTATTTATTTTGGGGAGTTTTAAACTGTTAAATGTAAAAATGATTAAATTTATGTAAATGGTTTTTATATAGATTTATCTGAAATTAATTAACTTTGCCGCGTAAAAAGAAATTGAATTAAATCTTCTTAAGTGCAGTTTACTCATCACTGTCCTTTACCATCGCCAGGATAACGATTCAGTTGATCCGACTTTGACTTCTCTGAGACCAATCCATCAATTAACTACCATCTTTTTGGTATGTCTGTGTGGGCCAGGTTGCTTACAGGGCTGGCTACCTGTCATACATATCATATGCACCTGTTGGACTGGGCCAGCTACTGCCAAAAAAAAAAAGAACTTCCACTTCAACTCCAAGTCCTACCGAGGAGCAGAGCGCAATTCACGTTTTGGCTGCCAATGATGGATTATGCTGTCAATCTTTTGGTAAATTGCTCGGCTTAAGGCCGACTGGCGCACGTTGCCCCATGTGGCACGTGCTGGCAATGCAACCAACTCCCAGATGACCCGAAGGGGAGTGGATTGCAGTGGAGTGGAGTGAAGTCTCGACAAGTCGTCACTTGAAGCTGCAACGTTGTCGGCATTCATTACAAGGAGCGAGCGGCTAATTGAAAGCTGCATTCACTAAAATTGACGGCGGTAAAATGTGAAAAACGTTCCAAGTGGGATGAAAGAGGAGCAGGAGGTGGAGGAGGAGAAACAGGAGGTGGAGGAAGAGGCAGAGGTTGAGGAAGCTGACAGCAGCCAGCTGGTGGTAGCTTGCCGTAAGGCAAGTTATGTAAAAGGGGGAGGTTGCATGAATCCCCAAAAAAATGTATTAAAAAAGCCAAGGCAGCTGTCGATTATTGACACTGCGGTTAGAGTGGAGTAGGGGCAGCAGGAGCAGAGGCAGGCGAATTGGGGAAATGGAGCGAGAAGAGGAAGGGGAAGGGAGGGAGTGGAGGGGAGGAAACAGTCGATAAACTGCGCCGCCAGATGCTGCAGACGGGGCAATGGCAATGGAGCAATTACAACACGCGAGCCAGACAACAGGTTCAAAACGGTGCATCATCAACCGAAACCAAACCCAAAACCGAAATCGAAACCGAGACCAAAACTCCAAAAGCCTCAATTTTTGATCGGCACTTTTTTAATGTTTTTTTTTTGTGTTTTTGGTTTTTTCGCTTATGTTTTTCAACGATTTTCGTATTTTTCAACTGCTTATTTCTGTGCGTTTTTGTTTGTGGTTAATAATGTAGCTCCGAATCGGTGCGAGACTCGTCTCAATTCCTGCCAACATTACCCTATAGTCTTTCCTACCCTTTACCCCAAAAATATATATTGACAAAAAAGTGAACTCTCTCTCCCCTGTGCCCATCAGCGCGATAATTGCCGGTAAAACGCCTCGCTTGGCCTTTTAAATGCAGTCTCTTGGGTTTTTACCATTTCTGATCAAACTGCATGAAAAACCTACTCCTCGGGGCTGCATGACTATGCGCCAAAGTGTGCAACATTTTCACTGGGGCTATAAATTAATATATTCTTTCGATAAATGAAAGTTCTTTTGCCTTCCAAATGCTCCTAAAGCTATCTGGTTTAATAAAAGCTGCTGCTGAAATTAAGAATGTTTTAAATATTCATTAATTAATGTGGAAATAATGAGCAGTTAATGAGGCTTAAGGGGAATTTACAGCCAATATTGAAGTGCATACTTAATTGTTCGTCTTTTATGGTAGTACATTTAACCAAATTGAACTTTTTTTCATTCAAAATTTTGGCTTTTTTAAATTTATATTGATTTCATAGAGTTATCTGATTTTCGCTTTAACATTCCATAGCTAGTTTTCATTACTTTCTTCTAAGTAGTCTGTAAATTGAAGATCTGTTTAAGTGTATTTGAAATTCGTTATAGTTTTTTATTTTTCTGCTGTTTATCTTAAATTATATTCACTGTTTTTTTCGTGTTATTGACGTTGCGGCTGCCCTTTTTGCTGCTGCGACTGCCGCTGCAATGAGCCGCAAATTGCAGCTGCCACACGGAAGCGGCAGACGCGAAGCGACGCGATATGACGCTCTGCTCAGCTCAGCTCACGAATCCCAGACGGCACGCCAAGTAAAGCACGCGCCGCTCGCGACGCTTACTGACGCCAACAGCGACGCCAGCGGCAGCGTCGGCGTTAAGTCCAAGCCATTGACCGTGGCGTTCTGCTGCTGTGGACAAAGCGGGAGTGTGTGAGAGAGAGAGAGCGGGAGGGACAGTGAGTGAGAGCAATAGAGAGTGCAACTCAATCAGACAAACGGCTGCAATTGTGTTGCACCTGCTTGCAATTGCAAGAGGGACCAAAAGGGCCAAAAAGGGGCGTGCCACAGCGTGGAGGGAGGGCGGTAGAGAGAGTGTACAAAGCGGGGGTAATTAGTAACAGGCCGCTGGCTCAATCGCGTGCTGATAATTTTTCCCAAGTTGCCAACTGAACGCGTTTTCTCAGTTTATTCGGCTTTTAAGGCGGCTTCACATCGCGCAGGGTTCAAAAAGCCGTGTTGATCTGCCTTCCAGTCACTGAATCTGCTAAAAGGGGCTCAAGCAAAAATTGTGCCAACTCAATTTTGCGTAATAATTGCACAAATCGGTTTAAATGCATTATTCCTATTTCCCTTGGCACAAAAATCCAGGCAATGGCAATGAACATGGAAATGGGACTGGGATTGGGTTGGGAAAAGACCTCACGCTGTGTCATTGTTTTCGAAAATCTCTTAGCTCAGTTTTCAGTTCAGTTTTCAGTTGTCAGTTGTCAGTGAGCGATTCTTTGGCTCACGCGCTGCGATTTTTCATGGTCTGACCGTGACACACATAAAATTCTCCCTTCTCTACTACACTGGAACTGGAGACCCATAAAACCTTGTCACGTTTATGGAAAATGGAAATTAATTCGCATTAAATTTTTGGGACTATCTGTTTTTCTGTTTGTGTCTTTTTTTCTCAATCCTCTCTTGGTATCTGTGGAATTAGCGACGCTGGCAAAGGACACGTTCATGCATAATGCATGCGAGTATGTGCATGTGTGTGTGTGGCTGTATGTGTGACTGTGTGTGCGAACGTGTCATCAACAAATGGAAATTGGCTTGGTTATTCAACAATTTTCATTCAAAATGTATCGAGCATTGAGCATTGAGCATTGAGCATCCTGTGGTGCAGCAATAAGAAATTTTTGGGTTATGGAACATGAAAATCATCCAAGAGTGAAATAAACAATGCCAAAGATAATGGGAAATGGAAAATTCAGCTGCGCATTTTCACATTAAAAACTGCAAAGATTTCAGAGCTGGCACATGACATTTGTCTGCAATATAAATTGACTGGACAGTAAAATAAACTTAAGATAAGTTTAAAAGACACTTTGGTTTAAAAACTGGCAAGATAACGTAAAAATATATCGAAGGAAATTCAAGTTTTGATCAATTTTTCAATAGTCTCATTTGGTAGAACCCTCAGTTCCCTAAACATATGCCATTAGTTGATCAAGAATATCATTAGCGACAGCAGTTCCTCCTCAGGATGCTCTCTTATTAATGAAAAATAAATTGTGATTGGTTTTGCACTTAAGTTCTTGGAACTCGTGTGTTCGGCACGCTTCGCGCATCTTTCGATCCCAAGCATATGGTCAGTCTGGAGGAGTCTAGAGGTCGTAGTTTCTGGTCAACGGTCAAGCAGTCAAATTAGGAAAGCAGTCAGGGTCCAGAACCTCAATCAAGGTAACAATGCTACTACGTTCTTAGCCAGGATCAACGGCAGCCGTCATAACAGCGTCAAAAACGAATTTTCAATATTTTCGTTAAGAAAATAGGGAAAACAAGGAAAATTGCTGCGGGGCTAAGAAGAGTCTTGTTTGGGTTTTGGCATCTGTTGCGGCAGCCAAATTAAATGCAACAAAATTATGGAAGAAACACTTTTCATTTTTGGAAAAGTGGGAAAGTAGAAAAGTGAAAAGCGGCACACGCTTCGGGGGCAGAGCTCAACCAACTGTTGTTGTCGTTCGGTGAGCGGCAAAGCGATGCAAATCTGACAGCATCATCATTAGACTGAGTCCTTTTTTGGCTACTGACTGACAACTGACACAATATGGGGAACTCCCTATCTCTGTCTAACTATCTGTGTCTCTCTCTCCCTCTCTTTCTCTATCCTTCTTCTATATCTTTAGCTCCAGGTTTCATAACAAATTGTGATAAGCACGCTCCTTGGGGCGTCCTGTACTCACTTTCGTTTCTGTGACTTCACTTTTCCTTGCCACGCGACTGTTGCGGGCAGTGCAACAGCTGTGTAGCTACTACTAGCTCTGCTCCTGTTGCATGCCACAGAAGTGCACCATATGCTGCTACTCTGGCAACATATGATGGGTGACAAGTCAGAATCTTACCTATGTCGATCCAACAATTTGCAATAAACATGCGAGGTTATGAAAGGAAAAGGTCGATTCTCTGACGAGTCAAGAGGAGAATGCAATAAACCTAAAGGAAATACATAAAATTTGTAATTTAAATCTGTCAAAAAAATGTAGCTGAACAGCTGAAAAGTGACTAAATAGGAGGTAGGAAAAGAGAGAGAAAAAAAGTTATAGAAGTGCTCAAAACTAGCTGAAACTTTGCGAGTTTGCAGAGTTTTCAGTTAATTTGTTAGTATAAATTTAAAGTTTATAAAAGTTTAAACTTTTAAACTATTTATCAATATTTATGCAGCACTTCCTGTCGCTGTAATTGATCTAAAATCGAATATTTTTTATGGCTACTTTCCACATTATTGGCTACCAAATTGGCCAACTGCTGTCTACTAAATTGGCATTTAAATTCACATGATGATGATTATGGTAATGCAATCCTATTTTCGCATCAATAACGCCAAATTGCCTAATTGGCGTGCCAAAATTCCATTTTCAGTAATTTCAAGCTATTCACTCAAAAATTAATTCAATTAGCGTTGGCGGGTGGGCGTGTTCAACCCCCATTTAAATATTGACAGCAAACACCATAATTTCATTCAGATTCGCTTTAAAATTAAATGTTTAAAATGTTTTAAACTCCCCTGTTGACCTGGTTAAGTTCTCTGGTATTATCCTTGCTGTAATATCATGTAAAAAATGTCAGAACTTCATTAACTTCACTGCATGTCAAAGTAAGATGCAATTGTTGCAATTCAATGAACTGCAGCACGGCAAGTGGATGGGTTGTATAACCCTTGATGCTACATGAACATATAGTAGTACTACCTTTGGTACTACATTGTATACCTGTGTTATTTGTCAGACCTATCTGAGTGTATGTCGCCGCTCGGTAAATGTACAGGTGAGCAAACAATTCACTTCAGACTTAACCAATGCGTAAATCTGTAATTTTCTCTTTTTAATACCCTGTAATTTTTTATAGGAGGGAAATTTATATATATTTTTGAAAATTTTTTTTTTTTTTTAAATTTGTCATTTAATCCTTATTTTTATTATATTTTTTTTATTTTAAATAATTTTTTAAAGCATTAATTTGTTTATAGGTTATTTGCCCTTCGATCAAACTCTTTTTCCCTTCGTTCTACCTTATCTTTTAACGGTTTTAATTGTATGTGCATCATGTAATTCCTGTTTATTCATGTCCATGTCCTGTATTTTTAAATCAGCTTAATAAAAATGTTCGATTTTTAAAACATGCAATTAAACGTTTAAGAATTGAACATAATTTTTAATTAATAGTTTTAATAATATTTCGGGAACGCTTTAAATTCATAGAGTTCAGACGTTGATTTCTGCAGAACTCGTTTCTCTTGATTTTGTTTGGAATAAGGGATAAGGGGCGCATAGGTAACGCCTCCAATTGAGCTAATAAACTTATTTGTTTCACTAACTTGTGCAAACATTGGGAATGCCCATCAAGTACACCTACCGGCCGTGTACTGGGCGGGGTCGCCCTCACCTCCGCCCCAACTCATTAGGGAACACCTACCCAGGCTACAGGCTAGAGGCCCTGGGCAGCTGGGAACTGGCAACAGGCAGGAGGCAGGAGATAGGAGGCACCAGGGCGGCCCTTAAATGGCCACGCGAAAGCGACTAATTAATGCCGAAAAAACTGCGAGAGAAACAAATGAATACAACAGGGAAAAAATTAATTATATTTTGGATGAAAACGAATTTGAAATACACTAGTTATGTTAGGTAAAAAGGCAGACTGATTCTGATTTATATTTATTTGCTTTTTAATGATACTCTTCATTAGCAGTATCATTAGATTAGTTTAAATAATAAGGGTTCATTGGCAGTATTGTTTATGACTATCATTAGCTTCGGTGTTCTTATTTTAACCAAAGAGTTAAGAACTCTAAGAATTTCAGCATTACAATTGGCATTAACATTAGCATTAGGGTTCTCATTACTACTTTCATTACTATCATATTAATTATTGTCATAAACTTATTTTTGTTATGATCATTCTTTTTAATATCATTGTTAGCAATATTAAGTCTTTAATTAACATATCATTAATTATTTAATGAAACCACAGCAAACTTAATGAAACAGCTGATATTCTTACGCATTTTAAAGAGTATAATGATGAGATACTGAACACTTAGCACAAAACAACAGATGATGCTGCAGTTGTTTGCCCAAGAAGTGGCTATATCTTAAGCTATATATGACTATAGGTGTTGAGATAAACAGACAGACAAGCAAGATGGGAGCAGCCGCCAGTTGCAGCCCCCAAAGAAGCAGAGGGACTTTTAATTAATAAACGACGACTGTTAAAACCGCAGGACAGACGAAGGGCAAAGGGAAGCGAAACGCGAACAGAGTCTACAGAAAGAGAGAGAGAGAGAGAGAGAAAGAGGGAGAAAGAGTGAGAGAGAGGTACGATCTGTGGTGATTTGAGAGTTTGGTTATTTGCAATGGGTATTGGTGGTATTTGTGGCTTTTTGAGGATTGTGGATTGTTTCAGCAGCTGCTAATCGCTTGGATTATTAATTAGACGTCGCAACGCGACTTTGGAATGATAATTGCGGCTGTCGTTGAATGTTTGTTGGGTGTACATAGTTGCCAGCAAATGATTTGATTAGCCAATCAATAATGGGCACCGTTCCACTGACCATTCCCCAACCCACTCTCCTCTACAGTTTAGCTTTAAAACTGCCAAGTGCTTTGCTGTCCAAACAGGCGGCGGTGAAATGATTTTGTTGTCTCGCCGCGGGCCACAAAGGTGCCAACAACAGCAACAACAACAGCAGCAGCACCAAGAAGAAGAAGAAGAGCAAAGAGAAGGCGCATTATGGATTTGCCGATTTTGTGTTCTTCGCTGCTTTTTTTTTTGTTCCTTTCTTGGAGTTGGAGTTGGAGTCTGCTCCAGCTCCTGCTCCTGTGGTGGCTGGCAAAAAACACATAACATTTATTTATGCGCTGAACGTTCTACTTTAACTTGTGGCCAACTCTGACTTTTTTTGTGGATCCTCGAAACCAGATCCAGATCACTTATTATTAATTTTAGTGGTTAAGAAAATGGGAGCGTGGTGTTGTCTCAGTTCCGTCCTTCATACTCTCCTCAGTTCTCCAGGTCGCCCGCTCTGCCGTTCAGTCGTTCTCCCGTGCGGCAGTGCCGCAGGCAAATGCCGCAGATGAGGCATGCAGATGGGCAAAAGGTTGCTGGCAATCCCAATGGGACCAGGTAACTCAAATCGCTACTTCTCTCTCTCACACACACACACTCTCTCTCTTTCTCTCTTGCTTGTTGTGTTTTGGGCCAATTTTAATTAGTTTTGCTTTGAGCCCGCTGCGTTGTCTACCTTTTGAGCCAGCTTCTGACGCTGCTTCTGAGCCAATTTGTGCAGCATATGCGCTACTCGGAATGCGTCGAAATCGTCATGAAGAGGGGGACAGGTGAGGGAAGTGGGGGGGGAGAGAGAGGGGAGTACCCGCTTGCAATTCACATTCGCGCACAACTCACTCATTTTCCATTCAGTTTCGGGTAACGCCCACTTTTGGGTACGCTCGTCCAGTTCATTTTCGGCTTGGGGCCTTTTAATAGTCCGCCATTCGCCATATACGCAAATCGATTAAAATTGTGGAGCCGCATGCCTCATACCCCATGTAGCACCCGATGACGATGCCGATGCTGATGCTGATGCCGATGCCGGGACACATATTTAAATGCCAAGTGAAAAACTATAGCCAATTACTTTAAATTAGTGTAATTCCCATGGATCTCTGTTCGACTCTGTCCAAATGTTTATCATTTTAGAGCAGACTACCCAATGTCCAATTCCCAATCCGCATCCCAATTCCAGTCCCAATCCCAATCCCAATCCCAATCCCTAGTCTTGTCTCTATGCCAGTTGGACTGACTTTTTGTTTTGGCCCGCGGGTGTAATTTTAATTTGTGCCCAGTTTCAGTTTGGAGCAGCTCTGGGATGTGGAGTGAGATGCTCTGTTGCATCCTTGGCTCAGCTGTTTAGAGACGCGTAATTGTTGCTGCGGCATGCAGCATACAGCAAGCGGCGTGAGGCAGGCGGCAAGCGGCATGCGCCTAAGCCTTGCCACGCCACGGCATGCCACAAATATGCCCCACGCCATGCTTCATTTCATGTCACAACGTTCTTGCCACACTTCCCCAAGTCCCGCAAATTTGCCAGTATTTAATAACTTTTCGCTGCATACCCTGTAAATTGTATTGTAAGGCATATAAGCTGTCAATGTACGTTTACTTACTTAGTAAAACATTAGACATTTTTACAGGGTATTTAGAGTACTTTAGATCAGAAGCTTAAACATTTTTAACATAACTACAGGATATTTAGTAATATAATTAATAGTATTGTTTTTTAACTTTTAAATTTTTCATATTTTATAGCTGACTAGAGAGTATCTTACTTGTAGATCAATTGTTTGTATGTTGTTTGAAACTTATCTTATTTATTCAATCATCAGCGTATTTATCTACATGTGAGTAACTTTACAGGGTATCTTTCTTTTAGACTACTGTTTGGCTTTGCACTAGAACAAAGTTTTTCCTTACTTTACTAAAGGGTATCTAACTGTTTGTTTAACTTTACAACTACAAACAAATGAAATATAGATGTAAGCACTTTTTTAGACCAAAAGCAGAGTATCTTACTAGTCGATCACTTGTTCTATTTACCGCTAAACACATTACTAGCTGTCTAGGCATTTTAATATTCTGTTTTACTATGCCCAGTTAATGTAGGGTATTTGGCTGTTTGATCACCTGTAAGACTGCTGTATGAAAACTTTACTAACTGGTTCAATTCCTCAGAGGTTCTTTCACTTTTCGGGCCACGCCGTACTGTGGGAAAATATGTAGAAGCTGGCAATCAATGTCCAAAACAACGCCGCAGGCTCTGACAATCGGGCTCAATTTATGAGCACTGCCAGGTTCTAAGGTGCGGCAAAGGGTAGTTGCCAGTAGGGGGGTAAATGGTGAAGAGGCAGAGAGGGTTATGGGGGGTAAGAGGGGCTGGAGTGCTGCACTGTGGTGGCAACATGCTGTTGCAGTTTCACATGGCATAGATCTCTGTGTGGCAATAATTGATTTCAATTTATTGAGCTCAGGTGGGCTGATCCCCGAAGTGAACGTCAAATAAAATTAGGATTTTATGTGGCTAACAAGAAGTGCTTAACAAATTGTTGCAGCCAATCCTGGCCAATACAACTAACTACAACTTAATCCATTTTGGCTTGGATCCTTCTACAGTTAAATTCCAAATTCTAAAAATATTCCAAAAGCAAACTAAGCGTTAAATTGGCCAGTGACACTTGGCCAAGTGGCCAGTTAGATGACCCAGGGGTTTTTTTTTGGCTAAAACTAAAAATTATGTGTCACTTATTCGAGCCAAAAGGTGAATCGCAGTGGCGTGGCAAATTAACGCTGGGAAAGCTCACAGGCCAAGTTAAGTTTAGCCAAAGAGTTCTGCTTTTAACCATGTATTCTGGTAGCCGGTAACTTGGGAACTTGAGAACTTGAGTAACCCAGCCTGGCCCAAAGCAATTAAAACGCGTTTTCGCAATTAAATGACTTTGCTATTTTTCATCTTTTTCCCTTTTTTTTTATTTCTCTTCCCTCCACTTGTTTCTCTGAGACATATTTTTAATGTTTCTCTAGTGTCGGAGTTGCTGTTGTTGTTGTTGCTTTTGGATTTTTAGTGTAACAAAAGTTGATGTCAAAAATTTGAATTTGTCTAGCGAAGGAAGTGGGTGAGGGGAGAGGGAAAGGGGAGGTGAGTTGACTTTTGGTAATTAGACTTCTTGGTGTGCTTGAGTTGTTGGCTTAAACGGAGGAGGTCGCAGTCGACGCTCTGCTTGCTTTGGGAAAATGTTTCCAATTAAGCAACCCCGCTTGGATAGTGCTGGAAAGAAAGAGGAAGAGGGGGTTAGAGGGGTACGGAGAAAGAGGCTAAAATAAATATGAAATTGTAATAACTTTATAGTTGTGCGCAGTTCTCAAACTTCAGCTCGCTCTCTCTGTCTTTCTCTTAGCTCCTGCTCTGGAGAATCGCTAGCTCTTTGCTGCTTTCTGGAGCAGATCAAAGCTGTGGAGGAGCCAACACGGCGTTGGTGGCTTTGTCACATCAGCTCTGACATCGTTCCAGTCAGGCGATGACGCTGCACTTTATTGTATGTTGCTATATCTTTTTTTATTCAGTTTTTTTTTTGGTCATTATCATTTCTAGAACGCAGACAACATTAACATTAAGTTGATGTTAACTTTGGTTGTTGCTGTTTGCTGTTTGTTGTTCTTGTTATTATTGCTGATGCAACTGCGAAGCGTAACGAACACGCTTATAACAACACCAGCAACAACTACAAAAACAACAATAACAATTGCTAAAACAACATCCAGCATAATCATCATTAGCGATCCAAGGCACTGACTTCAACTTGAGCTAAAAGCCAAGTTTGTAACTATACTATATACTAACTATTGATAAGCATAACATGCCTTTTACCTTTCAATCCGTAACGACTCTGCAATCATTTGGCTCACTCACTTGTTACCACTTCTGTGGTGAAGATCTTGCAGGGCTAAGAACCCAGAAGCTGGCCATGTTTTGGCGGTATTGGTCACACCTCGACGCTTGGCAACACTCTAGACTGTATTGCCACCTGCATTTAATTAGCTCAGCGCTTTCAAACAACAATTCTATCAATGTGAATGTTGCATACAACATGTGCTATTATTTGAGGCACGCTTCAATTCTTTGGAATTGGCTTTAAGCCTACATTGGTACTTGTACATTGTTGGGCCGTACTTAGCCAACCTTTTCATAAGGTTCTTCACTGCCTTTTGATGCAATTATTTTAATTACAATTTAAATTTAACTCAACAACTTTTAATCAATTTAATGCTCCACAAAAGTTCTTTATAAGAAGAACTTGTAACTTTGTAACAAAGTAATGATTTCCATGTTACATTAAACTATCATAACTTTGTGGAAACTATTTCGATCCCTTTTAAGATTATTAATTTAGACTCTATAAAGACTCTGCTTTAATTCTGCGTACAAAAAGTGTTTTTAACAAATAATTTTAATTAGTTTCAACAAAGAGTTTTCCCCAACAAATGCCAAACAAACAAAATTTCTTATTACATTTCTTTGAAAGTTGCCCTAACGGTACTTGCTACCCTTGCCTAACCTCAGACCTAACCTCAACAATGTTAATGCTACTGTTGTAGAAAAAATGTCAGTTCGATTGTCATTCGTGGAAGTAAATTGAGATGTCGACTGATGCTAACAACGGATTAGAGCGATCAGCAAACACCGATAAGTTCTCATTAATATGACCAATAAAGAGACAGCTAGAGAGGAAGACAGAGAGTGAGAGAGAGAGGGGAGACGAGGGAGTGAGAGAGAGCAGAATATGATGCAAAACGGCGCTAACCCGTAGATTTACGATGGAAAGTGTGAGAATTTGAGACAAGAACAGTTATAGCTTGCCAGCTAGAGATGGCCAACGATAAAACCAAGTGACCAGGCCATAATCAAGCAGTCTATCTCTTTCCCTCTCTCTATATCGTTATAGCAGCGCCACCGAGCCGTGAAATATGATCAAAACACAATTATGAGGCATAAGAACCAGATATAGAAACAGAAACAGAAACCGTACAGCAAACAGGTAAATAGACAATGGACTCTGTTGGACCCTCAGTTGGGTTTATTGTTACCTGTGCTAGGCCCTCTTTTTTTGGTTCACCGTCTTTCTACTTTTTTATGACTCTATTTGGGAATTGATTTTACGGCTCTTCGCATTTCGGAAGTGCAACGAAATTGCAATAAACATTTTGATTGACAACTTTAGAAATTCAGCTAAGTAGTTTATAGCCGAATTGAATTTAACTTTTCTCCGACACATTTCCGAAGGGGGAACTTCTTTAATTCCATATTCTTTTAGTGACAAATTGGAAGCAGCACTAAAAGCAGACACTGCAATTAATTATTTAGTCAAGTCGAGGCTTCTTTGTCCTCCCTGGGTATCTGTCTCCAATCTCCCCTTCGCAGTGAAGGGGCCTGCCTCCTTCAACTCATTTACACCTGGCCAAGAGACAAGTGGGAAATTAACTTTTTGTGCAACTTCTCGTTGGATCCTTTTGGGGTTGCATGCCAAGAAGTGCCACTTGCAATGAGACAATTCACTTGCCCCGCCCAGTCAGTTGGGTAAATGCATTAAGAGGCAAAAGTAAGAAAAGTGTCAAAAACAAAATGGGGAAAAACTGCTTTAAAAAACAGAGAAAATTCCAACACACACTGCACAGTGGTCAAATGCATTGTAAATAGAATTTTGCGGTTTCCATTGCGGTTGGACTTTGTTGCAAGACACTTCAGAACCCACAGCCCAAGGCCTCCCACCTTTGGAATAGTCTGTGATCCCAGAAACTCAACATTCCCATTTGAAACGAGTCCAAAAAGACTCTAAATTGTTGTTACCTGGCACTGATTGGTATGTCTACCTGCAGGACAGTTTAGTCCTTAGATAACTAAGACACAGAGTAGTAGGAAACCGAACTGTTGCACATTCCATTCAAATGCGTCACATGCACATAAAACCAAAGAAAAAAGAAACAGAAAATAAACATTTCATTGGTCTTTGTTCAGTTTTCTTTTGGATAAAGTCACAGTACAGGATCTGGCGTGGGTGAGACCACTAAAGAGACAGCTTCTTGGGTGATTTATGCGTCTCGTAAGTAAATTTCCCCCGAGTGCTTAATTAGTTACTAACCAAACCCCAAAGCACTCCCTCAACTGACAATGGGCACGACCAGATACTGAAACCTACCACAGACTCTCTCTCTCAAGTTGAGTCGAGATTCGCCTCAGAATTAAACAATTAATGTGTAATTATCACAGTTTGCCAGCGAAAGAGGCAAAGGCGCCGCCAGTCAATGATCCTAAGGGTTCGTGATCAGAGGAGCAAAGGAGAGGAGGGCGTTAGGGAGTCGGGCTCGGGGGGAGAACCGTCAAAACGCCCATTTTGTGGCGTGGGCGTTAGCGTTGGCGTTGGCGTTGTGTCTGGGGCGTTAACCAGCAACGTTAACCTCAATCCTCGATCCTCAAAGAAGCAATACATCATCGTCATCGTAATCGTCCAATCCTCGCGCTGAGTAGTTGCAACTGCTGGTGGCATGTAATTAGAGGCAGAGTGAGCTACAGTGACCGGCAGCGACTGGGGGCAAAACAATTAGCTTAGGTTTTCTTAGTTGTTTTGGCCAATTGGTCGAGATCACTTGGCCAGATCTCGTCAGGCGATCAGGCGCCGTCGTCGCATCATTTTGTCAGTCAATTTTGTGTGCGGCGGGGATGAGACTTCAATTATGTTGTTAGGATTTGATCAAAGCCATTGCCGCTGATCGTAGTCGACATTGATGGCCGCAATTAGAGATGAAGCAGGGGCAGCAGAAGCAGCTAAAGGGGGAAGGAGCGAGGGTACAAGAGTCGTCGGGGAGCAGAGTTGGAAAAAATATGGTTATGAAAGGAGTTGCCTCTGTGGGGAAATGAGTTAAAGGGGAGGGTAGAGAGGAGATAGGAGGAAGACTAAGAGGTTGAAGAAAAGGGAAGGGGCAAATGGGGTGCAGGTGAGCAGGTGGAAAAGGGAAGAGGGGTTTAATATTAGAAGGTGAATAAAGTCACGACAGAGTCAGTCCCCAGGTGATAAGGGGGCCAAAATGGCAGAGAGGTGAAGGCTTGAAGGAAACTGAAAATAAAGGAAGTATGGGAGGACTTATGTAAATAAGAAGAAGAAGAGAAGAAAGCGGAGCGAAGATAAGGCCTCAGGAAGTCTGAGGAAGCCACGTGCTCAATCGGACATTTTCAATTGCTCATCCATTTGGGCGTGCACAAATCGCAACTAATTATGCAAATCAGTTTATGGAAATGGGACGGAGGTTAAGGCCTAATCCTGCAATGCCCACTGCTGCAACAATTGAATTAATGACGCTGCAAATGTCCTTTAAGTAGCTTAGTTTAGCTCCGGTTCGATTATCGGCTTGTCTCCCTGCCTTTGCCTCTCTTTCCATCTGTTGTTTAAGGATTGGAAGTTTACTGTTTTCCTCTTGGCGTTATTTTGGGTCTTCGGTACGGGCGTGATTCCTTTGTCGCTGACAGGATAATCCAGTCGGCGCATGCGATCCGAACAAAGGACAATTAACCGTTTCGTGCTCTAATTGTTCTGTCGTGTTCCCACATATACACAATGTTGAGTTCTTTGCGTGCCTCAACGGTAAGATGCATACAGATTTGGCCAAATTTGATGGCAATTACTTTGAGCCGCTTTAACCGCAAAATTGTCCCTGATCCTCAGCATTTGTTTTACTTTGATCTGCACCGAAGCAAATTCAAAACAATATTTAGTAGGTTTTCGTAAGTTTAACTCCCGATTGAAACAAAGGAGGAAACTCAGGAGACGACAAAACTGAGCTCTAACTCTTCTTAAGGCGCCGCGTTGAGAATGAGCGAGAGAGTAAAGAAGAGATATAGAGATCAGCTAAAGAAACCTATAAATATATATTTAGTGCAGGGATTAACTAAGGCGTCTTAATTACTTAAGAAGATATCTTCTAGTAGAAGATAATGATCGTAGATCCTGCAAACAATTTCATCTTTATTACTTAAGTAGATCTACAAAAAGAAGAAGCTTCCCATGATCGAAGATCTCTCTCAACAGACCTCTTTCCCAGCTGCATAAGAGATTGTCGATTGTTGTCCTATTGAACTACGGATTAGTCTAAAGCTATTCTACAATCGTATTCTTTACCGCGGACAATGTATTACAAATTTGTTGGTTAAATAGAAGCGATCTAAGAAATTCCAGAGTCAATAATTTCCCACAATATTGATCCTCCATAAATTGTCACAAAATGTGAAATAAATGTCTAAATATTTACACAAAATTAAGCAATGTTCCATAACAATATTATACTTGAGATGCAGCTTCTGTTGTTATGGAAAGTCGAGCGGCTTTTCGGGGTTATTCCCACAGAGCTTTGAGAATAAAAGACGGTAAAACAAGAAAGAAAGGTTATCTTCGGCTCGCCGAAGATTAAATACCCTTGCAGTCATGCATGTTGCGTTCATTAAATTCAGTTACCAGTGGTTCCTATGAATGCTGTATGATATGATTTAGATGAGATTTGGTCAGTATATAGGGAATAATAGCAAAGGAGTAGTGCGTGAATTTAGCTGAAATCGCTTAATAGACTTTACAAATTTTCATACTAAGCCTTTGAACCGATTGTTCCTATGGCAGCTATATGATATAATGTTTCGATCCGAATGAAATTTGGTCAACAGCTGGGGAATGATAGCAAATGTTTATGGCGTGAGTTTGGTTGAAATTGCTCAATCGACACTGAAAATGTTTATACTAAGCATTTTCATCATTTTCAACCGATTGTTCCTATGGAAGCTATATGATATAGTAGTCCGATTTGGATGAAATTTGGTCAGCATATAGGGAATGATAGCTTATGCGTACTGCGTGAATTTGGTTGAAATCGCTCAATAGACATTAAAAATTTTCATACTAAGCCTTTGAACCGATTGTTCCTATGGCAGCTATATGATATAGTGGTTCGATCCAAATGAAATTTGGTCAGCAGCTGGGGAATGATGGCAAATGTTCATGGTGTGAGTTTGGTTGAAATCGCTCAATCGACACTGAAAATTTTCATACTACGCATTTTCATCATTTTCAACCGATTGTTCCTATGGCAGCTATATGATATAGTGGTCCGATTCGGATGAAATTTGGTTTGCACATGGGATTTGGTACTAAATGCATATAGGCTTAATTTGGTTGATATAGCTCAAAAAAAATTTTTTTTTCAACCGATTGTTCCTATGGGAGCTATATGATATAGTCATCCGATCCGGCCGATTTTAACAAATGATCTGCCTGCAGAGAGAATACACATCTGTACCAAGTTTCATCAAGATAGCTTTAAAACTGAGAGACTAGTTCGCATAGAAACAGACGGACAGACGGACAGACGGACAGACGGACATGGCTATATCGACTCGCCTGTTGATGCTGATCAAGAATATATATACTTTATGGGGTCGGAGATGCCTCCTTCAATGCGTTACAAACTTCGTGACAAAATTAATATACCCTCTGCAAGGGTATAAAAAGAGGCAGAAATAACAAACAGATTTTCCATTGTGAAAAGCACCGAAATGAAAAGCGGTTGTCGGTCAGCTTAAAGCCTGAGCTCATGACACCTGAAAGCGATCTTCTCAGCGCCCACACGACACCTGAGAGATGTTGGTAGTTTCCCCCACCCCGAGGGACAAATTCTTCCCATGGAGTGCACAGTTTCTCAAGTGGGTTGTGCTTCGTGTTGCACTTGCTGGATTAGTGGCACTTGCAGCAAGTGGATCATAATGACTTTTGATTTGCAGCTGACGTGGGAACCAATTCGACATTGACCTGGCCAGGTCTCTCTCTCTCTCTCACTATCTCCCTCTCTTTCACTCTTAACTTGGCTCTTTGTTTGCTTGGTGACATGACAATCGTTTGGGACGACTCTAGAATCCGTTTCGTGCGTTTTTTCCAACTTCTTTTTGACTGTTTTTTAGACAGAAAGCCGCATCTGATTTGCATAAATTCCTGGTTTACCATTTGGAGCTTGTCTGTGATTCGTTTGGTGCATTCGTGCATTAAATTGTCGCTATCGACCGCAAAGACTTCGGTTTTGTCTCCACTGTACTCCAGTTGCTCCTCCACCGCCTCTGTTTGTCCCTTCTTCTACTCGGTGGTAACCGCAAAAGTCTGCTCCAATGAAGCAAACACTTTCGGCTCCTTCAAAGTCGTCATCAGCAACTTTGTTGTCACTCGAGAGTGTTTCTACCTCACTTACACTTTGGTCTCCTACTCTTTCTACCCCTGGTCCTCTCTATTTGGAAACATTATGCTGTTTAATCCTTTAATCGCACTGCAGTTTTTCTGCTTTTGACCATCATTTCTGCTAATTTCTTTTGGTCTCACATTCTTGCTGGTTTCCTTTTCAAAAGATACATTTTATGCGCTTGGGTCTCATAATAATCCCAAAGTGGACATAATCCTTTTGTTTGCTACTGTTGTACATTATTCCATTTTTCACCAGCCTCCCGAAAAATCCATTTTCAAAACTCATACCCATAATAGATTTTTTAATAACTCTTTTTGGCTTGCATGCATTGTTCCAGCTTCTTTTAATTTCTTTTCTTTCACTTTTGTTTTTTGCAGGAAATCGTTTAGAGATTCCGTCGGACACAGGATCACGGGAAGAATGCGGCACAGTAAGGCGGAAAAACAAATTCGATTGTTCGATGGGCGGATATGGATATTTAATACTCTTGTCCAGCAAAAATGTGAGTTAAATTTTTTTATATACTTTTAAATGTGGCCGATTTCAAGCCAAATTCCTAGTTGATGCTTATCGGGAAGTAGGAAGGAAAGAAATACCCTTTGAAAACAATTGTGCAAGTGATGATCCAAACCCGTTTCGAACAGGTCTTATCTTGCTCTAAACTTGGCCATTTATATGACACCATATGCCCATGTTTATCACACAAAAATCCTGTTAAGAATTTCACGTGTGCGCTTCACACATCTGTTCTGGGTTCATCGGGGCTCTGAGATCGGTCTTGTGTCTTGGGGTCTGGACCAATGCCGTGCTGTGCTGGTGGTCTACAGCACACACGCTTAATAACCGAATAAAAAATGATAACCCCAAAAAAATAAGAAGACATCAAAGAACAACGCTCAGACAGAGACTGCGTTCGAAACTGAGACTTTGAGACACAGAGACTGAGAGACTGAGAGACTTTGAGACACAGAGACTCTGAGACTTGCAGCCAAATTGAGAGAACGCAATGTTGGCTAACAAGCTGCAGAGCTGAACAAAGGCGCATAATGATCGCAGTTGAGGTTTGAAGTTGGACTTGAAGTTGGAGCTGAGACCACCGCAGCCGTGCATCTAATTTATTCACAGCGATCAGTGACCGTGCCCCAAAGTCGTTGCAAGGCCTAAACCCTTATTAATGAGGGGCCCCTCCAAGTGTCGCACGCAACGCGCCGATTAAGCCCAGTTAGCGTCTGTTGCGCTTGGACCGGGTTTAAAGTGCACACTGTGGCCGCGGGGCGCGTTGCATTTTTATCGCCTTTATGGCAGTTCCCTTACTCTCCTCTTTACCCTCCTGGTCTCCTGCTTGCCCCATCTACCTACTACCTGATGTCGTGACAAGTTTAACAGGCAAGACAGTCACTGTGTTCACTGTGTTGGTCATTTGGTCAGTTAGCCCAGATGCTGTGTTTCAATTAAGGTCTCGTTTCAACGTTCTCCGTCTCATAAACTGTTCTCTCCTTGCCTCAAAACAGTGTCGCTTATCGGAGCTGCCTCGCTTGTCATTCGGCTTGATTTTGTTTTTGTTTTTTTTTTTTTTTTTTTTTATAAATAAAGACATTAAAAGTGCCGTCATGTTTTGGCCACGTTAGCTCCGATTTATTGTGGACCACCGTGGACAGGCACCGAGGCGGCTTAACACTTTTTTTTTCCCCCCCTCTCTCTCCGCTCACTGACCATTTCACTTGCAATCAATCTTTGTGTGTTCTCGGATGATTCCAACTGAAAATTGTCAACCCAGGTCGAGTTATGAGCCTGAGAAATGGTCTCACCGTCTCAAGTCATAAACAATCATTAAACGCAGTCAGGGAAGAGTCTTTTTCCCGGCGCTACCAACGGTTTAAGTTAGGCTTGAATTTGGATTTGGGTTTGAATTTGGGAGGAGATTTTATAACTGCTACCATGCAGTTTTTTTTGTGGGAGATTGAGCAACAAGTTCCAAATAACCCAGTGCCGTCAAGTGTTGACAACCGTCTTGTGGGGTCACCCATACAAACACGCACACACACACACACACTGAGAAATATCTACAGTGAGTGCAGCTGTGCATGCTACACGCTCCCAATTTTCGGGAATTATGTTTTCTTTATTGCCAGTTTTGTGCGATTGACAAAGTGAGATTTCGAAAAATTAAAAAAAAAAAAATACCAAAAGAGAGCTTACTGCTCCAGATTTCTACAGCATTTAAACCGATTAGGTTGCCACTGTGCCACCCTGCAAGTGCAACACATTTAAAATCGCATCATATGCATGAAATCTCATCTCTTTCTTCACATGTGGAAAACTTTAAGCTTTTTAACTTGTAGCGTTTGGTGTTCGTATAGGAATTTTAATTTAAAAATTCTTTTCTAGTCGTTTGAGTAGAAACTGTTAAGAATTAAATACAGAAATTTGTATAAAAAGCTGACTGTAGAAAATTAAATGAAAGTTTGGGTTAAGCTACTGTTGAGGGTTTAATTCAAATAAGTTTTTTAACCACTTGAATTTTCACAAATTTAAAGTATCTTTAAACAATTTTCGGAACAGAAAGTATTAAACTTTACACTGCTTGAGCTTTAGGTATTTTTCTACATAATAAATAGACTAAAAATATACTTAACTTTGTAAAGAATTCATTTTTAATAAATAAACCTGTGTGTAAATCCAAATTTCACCATTTTGTTAAATATTTCTTTTAGCTCTTACATAGGTGTAATATCTCCCCCTGCTGTTGAAATACATTTTCTCTAATATATCCCAATTAACGTGCCGCAAACAATACTTTTTCTCTATTTTTTTTGAGTATTTATACAGAAATCTGAGGAACGTGTCGTAATGCAAGCAGTTCTATGAGCTGTTTGTGTTCAGTTTGGTTCCAAAGTACAAAAGTTGCCAAACGACTGGAATGGCAAGGTTTATTTTAGTCTTTTATGAATGAAATTTTCAAATCCATTTTCAGTCACAACTCCTACCATGCCACAACTAGGGGCAAGAGTGGTGGCAAGGGGGCACAGAAGGGGGGTAATTTTCAGCCTACTCGCGCATGCAAAACACGATTTACTATAAAGGCAAAAGTTGTAGACAACAACAACTACAACAACAACAGCAACGGCAATGACGACGACGACAACCGCATAGAAACATTGAATGATGTGGGTAGTAGCTGGAAGGGAGCATCGGGAAAAGGGGAGATGGGGGAAGAATCCAGTGGTAGCTGCGGCGTCTGGAGTCGCGCCTCAAGCTTTGCAGACATTTGTGTGGATCGTTTTCATTCATAAAAGGCTGTGGATTGGCTGGTTTGTGGGGAAAGGGGTGTGAGGGGAAGGTGAGGGGTATACGAGTTCGGGTTTTGGCACATGTTGAGGCCGGTCTGAAGGCGAATGGCAACTAGCGACTGGATGAATCATCCGTCGAGTGTGCGCCTGCAGCTTTTGAGCACGTGATGCCAACAAACGTCACCAGCAGCAGCAAAGTACAGTGGTATAATAAGCTGAAATGGATGATTAAAATTTATGATAAGTTTATTTATTTAATAAGGAAATATTAAAGGAATTATCTGATATATCCATGTAAAAACTATATAAAAATAATACTAGTATATAAAGCATATGCTCTCAGGCCATTCTTAGCATAACTTTTGTCTAAGCGTTCCACTGTGCAGCGTCTTTGTCGAGGTGTGTCAATTAACAGGCAGTTGTGGCAGGCAACTTGTGGCACTGCTGAAGCCACAAGTTTAACCAAAGCCAAAGTTAGAGCCATCGTCCTACTACTAATTGTGCTGCAGACGTGGAGTGACTCATCATTGATCCACGACGACGCCATGGCCAATCCATGAATGAAGCTCTAGCTCCGTTAACTGGTTTGACTGACTGCTTGGCTTCCTGGCTCTGGCACCCACACGTGGCCAACTTACTGACTGTCTCTCTGGCTGATTGAGTCGGCTGTCCACAGACATGTCCACATCCGCTGTAGCTGCAACACTATGCTCCATAGATGCGATGTTGCGGAAGAAGGCGTTTGGCTTGCATCATTTGTATGCAGCGCTCTTTACCCTACGCTTTCCCTTCACCCCCTTCTCCTCCAACTGCCCGGGATTTGGATTTGATTACCCATTTGGGGAAGTCGAATACCAACGACAGCGGTGGCGGCTCTCTTTGTGGCGCCCACCGCCGCGTGCCGCTTTGATTAATTATGCAACGCCCCCAACATTTGTATGTAGGTAAATTTGTACATTAGATCCAAGTACTGGAGTGCTTTGTGCATAGGTAAATCGAGTGTTAACTTATTGGTTTACTCTGTCGTTGTCATATTCATCTGTTTTTAGCTGCTGCCACATTTGACCCAAATAGGACATGTCTGGACATGCCAAGTTGATTTACCAGTTACATTTCTCCTCCTTCTTCACTTTATTTGTACACAGGAAAGTTTTGGATTGATTTAGGGCTTTTTTTTTGTGTACACGTAGAAAGTGAACTTCTCTATAAGTTGTTGACAATTACTATATCTTTGAAATGAGAGACATATATATAAATCCCATCGCTTTTTTCGTATAAGAAACACTAATTTGAATGAAGGCTTACGTCTTTTACATTAAGCCCTGATTGTATTGTCTTCTTCCAATACAATGCTCCTAGTTTCAGCTCCTACTTTTCGGAACAACAGATTCTTGGAACATTGTTGGACAACAAATTAACTTATTTGCTTGTTCACTGCGTATTTTGAGCTGTAATTGAGAGGAAGGAAGAATAGAAGACTGACTTAATATTGTTAGAGCCACATTTGCTCATAGCCGCCACAAGAGCCTTTTGGCCAGAACAAACAACAAACTTTATGCTTTTGTGTTAAAGTTTTGCCCTGATTTCTTGAGGTTTTCCCTTCTTGAGGTTTTCCCCTCGCTTTTCCTTACACTCCATCTCTCATTCTACGTTGCAGGATAATTGAATTGAAGTGCATCAAAGTTGTGGCTCGCAATTGGGGCGCCACAGCAGCTACTTTGTAGCAGCCAAGGACCAAGTAAAATACTTGCCCATTGTTAATAAACTGAAAGAGAACAAGGCCAAAAGTTTGTAAGAGGAATCCGAGCTACGAGCTAGACATCACATGTCAATCACACAGCTGCTGGACAAGCTGCAATTACAGGATCCTTTGACTTGCTCATCTGCATCCGATTCCGATTCCGATTCCGTATGCAATTCCGATTCAGATACCACGTGCGGCATTCGCAGCTGGCTAATTCCCGACTGCAAAAAAGGCAACAAAGCCAACAGCAAACAAGGCTAAAGGCAAAAGGTCAGATTTCAGGTCATATATTATTTATATGTGGAATTAGAATCCAGAAATGGACAAAGCATTTTGTATTTTGAATATGATCGGACTTGAACTGGACTCAATGGACGCCTCGAGTCCAATTACGAGCACAGAGGGAGAGGGAGTGGGAGAGGGAGAGAGTGTGAGGGAGAGTCAGAAAGCAGGACAGCTGAGATTTCGCGTTTGATTGAAAGATCAGCCAAGAAACTGATGGCAGCTGCTGCCGTCTCTGCGTGCGCCAAATTTGCTAAGGGAGTTGCGAGGGCGTCGGCATGGGCGTGGCAAGTGAATTCCAGGAATGCCCAAATAGTGTTATCGCCAGCTTTTTACCGTCGCAAAATGAGCCGCGTCATCAGCGCAGATTGAAATAATTTAAAATTGTTAAACTCACAAACTTTGCAAGTCATTCAAGTGGTCAACGTTTGATCTCCGATCATTCTAAGCTATTTTGGCTTGTGGTTCGTGGTTGGCAGTGGCGGTGGCGGTGGCGGCACTCTGATCTGCGTTTCCGACGATCGCGTGCGATAAGCAACGTCAATATTTGTGTTTCGCTTTTTTTCTTCGTTTCATTTTGTTTTGTTTTGGGAGCAGAGGCCGATTATTGTAGGTCCTTGTTAGCCACGAACACGACCACAACCACGACCCCGATGCGTAGTGTCGGCAGTGCTCTCAGATCTCAATCCCGTCCACCGACAAGTGGCTGCCCAATTTGCGCTCTGTTTGTGTATCATTGTGGGAGCAGTCCACAAAGGAGGCAGAGGTATGGCTAATTGTTTGTTATTCCTCACCGAGAGTGTGTTTGCTACCTGACCTCAAACCTCTTCCTCTGACCGCGTAATTGGCCCTTTATTTTTGGGATTGAACTATCAGAGGCGAGACACCGCAAAGATCACGACCAGGAGAAAAACCACATTGGTTTGACATGACGGTGGGAAACTATCGTCTAGGCTACAAAACTAACTATTGATTTAACAGGTCAACAATTTAATTCCCAGGAATATAAATACATATTCCAAAATAGCCGCTCAAATGAGAGTGGATAGCAGTGTTGAGTAATTTTTAAAGAGTGTTGTGCTGTCAAAATAGTACTGTTGTGTTGTTTTTGGCATAGATGGGCAGCACTGTCTTTGCTTTTCACTTCGAGCTTTGTACACGTGATTTAGCTGTAAAGTTCTGCTATCAAAATATTATTTATTAGGCAATTTTAAGCCTTTCTCTGAGTTCTATTACTATATAACTTACTAAAATGAGTGATTATTCGGTGGAAATGCAAACGGAGGAATGTGACCAGCAGATGGAACCTCTTGAGGTGCAACCCAGGTAAAAGTGGACCATTTTTACAGCAGTTTTGCTCTGCTTAAATCTTGCAAATCTCCCAAAAGCTCCGATAGCAGTGATGGGAGTGAGGAGAACGACGCGCCACCACCAGAGGCCATGGAAGTTAGCTCACTTTCGCCGCAGTCCGAGGATAATAACGGTACTCTACTGCAGCTCGTGCGCAATAAGAATCTGAAAACGAAGGTAGCATAACCTAACTTCTACTAAAAACAACAAATCAACTCAATCCAATCACAGTACATCTGCAAAGATTGGATTAATTCTTATGGCTCAAATCCGGATGCAGCGCTGCTTAGGTTAATGGAGTTTATTCTGGAGGCCAGTGGAAGTCAATACAAGTTACCCAAAGATCTCAAGCAGCCCTTTAATCATTTGGAAATTCTCATAACGGCCACGGCGCAATTTGGAAACGTAAATTTGTAGTCCATGAAAAATTCTGGAACAACATTTCATTATCTCATCTCATATATAGAAAAGTTCGGCATATCCTTTGACCCTGAAAACGGCACATAAATTTGCCGAGGATATTTGCAATTTTATAGCAAAACTGTTACGTCTTTTGAGCGCTACGTCCATAATCTCAGATGATTATTTTCTAAAGACCATTTCCGATTTTCTGCTGGTCTGCTCTAACTCGAAGGTGCGACCTTTTAGGCACACGGGCACACTGATTGGTAAGGTAGTAAGAGTACTCCTCTTTTTTTCTACCAAACCTTTCTCCTTGCGTGACTTTTCAGCCCTCAAGGTCATGACTAGGCTTAATGGTTTGTCGATCTCGGTGGAATCTCAGAAGAAACTGAAGGAAATTTGGCTGGAAATGTATGCTAAAGTTTTTCTGGAGCGCTCCCGCGATGTGGTCGAGGAAATTCGACATATCTGCATAGCCGAGTGTGGTCTCTGGCTAGACAAGTATCCGGAGAGCTTTGTGAATCAGCATCAGGTAAAGCACCTGTGCCAGGCCCTGCAGGACAGTTGTCCCAAGGTGTGTGAAGCCAGTCTGACGTCACTGCTGCAGTTATACCAGAAGAAGGAGCTGCAATCCGTTTGTCTGCTGCATATAACCAAATATCGGATGACTCTTCTGGGATTAACTATGAGCTCAGAGTGCGAACTGGCACAAATGTCAATAAAATTTATTGTTATGATCAAGAGATCGGCACCGGACATACTCGACGATTCCATGATTCAAGTGATAGAGCAATTGGTCTTTGCCTCCCATCGTGGCATTGCGCAGGCTGCATCGGATATGATTCCCTTTCGCTATCATAACGCAAGCACAGATAAGGAGCGACTACAAATCCTGGTGCAGTTCTTCATTGAGAATAGCGATCAGGAGCATGCCGCGTACTTTGTGGACGCCTTCTATGGACACAATGACATCATTATGTCCTGGACCACCATGTTGTCCATGCTGCTGGAGCCGGTATCTTTGAGTTTCCAGGAGACCTCAGTGCTCATTGAGATCATGACACGTTCCGTGAAGCAGGCGGTAACCGGAGAGATTCCTGTCGGTCGTTACGTCCAGCATCTGGAGCGTCAACCCCGTCCGCAGGCCAAGAAGAAGGCCACTAAGATTCTGCTACCTAAATTGACCATATTGCTGGAGCAGTATCAGGATTGCAGTGAAAATCTTTGTAATCTTTTGGAGCTGCCTCAGTACATGGTGCTAGAACAAACACAGTTATTGGAGCTGCTCAACCAGATCAGGGCCATTATGTTCGAACAGACCGAAATGTCTGTATTACAAATGGCTGCAATGACTTTGGAGCATCTCTATAGCCTAAATACTGTCTACGCGAAACATCGCCAGGAGCTGTTAAACACGGCCGTCTCCCACTACAAGAGTGCCTGGCATAAGGATGATTCTAAGCGCCTGCGGGACGCATTGCGTCTGCTCTCAGCGCTCTACGCACGCTTTGATCTACACGATTGGAAGCTCAGTGATCACTTTCTGCGCATCCTGGAGGCAGCGAAACTGAAATTTACTGAGAATAATTTTTCCAACGAGACACTTGCGCTCTACTTGTCAGTTTTCTATCTTGCTCTGAGCTGGAATCTCAGGAGGGTGCAGCAGGGGGCGAAAGCTGGCCGGGATGTGGCTGAAGAATGCTGGACTTTGCGTACCCATTTTAAGGATTTTCTTCTTGTAAACTTCGCGTTGATCGAGAGCTTAACAGGTTCTCCCGTTGCCTGTGATGTAGGATGCGAGTTGATCCTCCGAGTGTAAATCCTCTTCAATTGTATTCTCTTCTGCTCCTTTCCCTTCCAGGCTTTTGTCTACTCCTGCGATCTCTTTGTGCTCTTTGCGGATTCCTTGCGCAAAAGCACAAATCAAGCCATTCGGGACTTGGAATACAAGTCCAAGAAGAGTGACTATGATTTGCTGGAGAAGTATCTGCAGCGTTATGTATTTGCTGGTGCAGCTGAAGGAGCTGCCCTCCAGTTGCTCGAACCGGAAAACTATGCTGAGCTGCAGAGCAAGCGACGTGTTCTCAGTAGTTACCTCAAGCTCGCCTTTCACAACTTGATGCCCATGATGAGGGCCTGTGTAGTCTTTCAGTATTATGAGCAGGCTAGTTTTGGGTTCAAGTAATATTCCGAGTAGATGCATAATTTTTCGATTTTTAGTATCATCCAGTTTTTGGAGATCTCATGCGTGCGACCATGGAGCGTTGTCTGGCCATGAATCCTACGAATTTCGGCATGACTGTGATGCACACTTGTTTGCTGGTGTACAAGCGTCTCAGGGAAGCATATCCAGACTCTGTAGAAGCCACTTCTTCAGCGGACTTGGCTAAGCTTCTCAAGCTAGCTAATCTTCTGGCTGAGCTCTTCCACATCAAGCCATTGACGGCGCGTCCGGGAATCTTGATTCTACATCGTGCTGGCATTAATTTTGCCGCAGAGCTGACTTCCGAAGATGATCCTGATACTGCACCCAAGGATCTGTTGTATCTGAATGTTATTCAGCAGTTTGTGCCACAATTGCTTGCCCAGGATTTGCTAGACGTGCTCCATTTCCTGCAGTTTATCGATCAGACTCCGTTGCGGAACTGTCCCGACGAATGGAAACCGCTGCTCTCCTATCGCAGCTCGCTGGAGATTGCTATCCGGCAGAGCTGTCGTCGTTAGTTTACACTACGTTGGAATTCTACAATTTCTATAATCGATCCTTCTTCACAGGCCATGAAGTTCCCGATTTCACGGTGGAGTAGTCACTACCAGAGTCTAATCAAATAAGTTGGTTGAGGGTATATTTAAATGGGATTAATTGAAGCTCCTTAGTAGTTCTTACTTTGTGTTGAAAATAATCTTTTAAGTATTTTATTATATTGTTAAAGTAGTTATATCTAAAGTCTTCTCTGCTTTCAAATGCTCTCGTTTGAATGGGATATTTTAGGGGTCTTACACGATTGAATATTAAATTATTTCTTTATCTCAATGTATATCTCTGCATTCCTCAAAGATATTAACATAATATTCCAGACTTTGCTGTGGGGAATGATGAGGAATTCTAAATTGTTATACGTTACCGTGTATCCTAGCACAAGGACCTTTGAATAGAAATTGCCATTTGGGCTGGGAAGCTACATTTCGGTGACTGCCTTTGAATGGATTGCATAATAAAGCCAGAGACGAGCAGTCGGGGCCACCCTGCGATTCAATCAAATGCAGAAGGACTTTGAGTGCAGGGTGAGGGTTGGCATAGGGCGTGGCATAGGCAGAGGCAGAGGCCAAGGCAGCTGCTTGCTGTCTGTTAAAATGTATCGAATTTCCATGTTGCATTATACTCTGCTCAACAATTTTCATTTTCAATTTCAATGGTGCTGACAAATTGGCGGGGTTCAAGGGGCACAGAACCTTGCTCAAAAGCCGTCCAGGGTCTGTCAAAGGCTGCACACGAACTAACATGGCCTTTGACACCAGAACGATCAATGTATCGATGCCTCCACCTCCATTTAGAGGGTCAACTCAAGGTGTGTGTGTGTTTTTTTTTTGGAAAATTCAATTTGTAATTCAAGTGGAAGTCGGAGCACTTCTGTTTATGGTTTTGGATAACCGTGTATGTGTCCATTTTACTTGGCACATGCCAAGTGTCCGTTTTGGGTCTCCGATTACGAAGACACTCAAGTGTCCACACTCCGGTGACGTCATAAAAGCAGTCATAAAATAAAGCCAAATGTGGATGCAGCGGTGAAAAATGCTATAGTACAGATCAGATTTGGAGCACAGCTGCAAGAGTTGGCGAGCTGTTGCTGCGGCTTATTACCATGCCAGGTTGTTAACATCTGGGATCGGGAATCTAAATTGGCCCATCTAAAGATCTGGCGATCTGGGTACATCAATTTCGCGTAACGGGCATGTCGAGCAACCGCTAGCACCTGAAACGGGGAAAAAGAGTCCTGTATTCCATACCAATTCCCTTCGCCGGGGTAAACAACGGGAACAGCGGCACATCTGTGCTGATGCGATCCGAATCAGCGAACGACAACAGCAACAAAACTGCTGCGGTTGCGGTTTAACGAGATGTGTTACCGCCTCCGACACACGCCTTCACCTCAGTCCCTCTCGCCCTCTCTCTTCTCCTCTCTCCTTTTCTGCTCTTCAGTTCTTTCGGCTGCGATGTCTGTGCGCGATAAACGCTCCTCGCTTCGCCGATTAGTTTCTTCATTTTGGCCG
Organism: Drosophila cardini; assembly: GCA_018903735.1. Classification (NCBI taxonomy): domain Eukaryota; kingdom Metazoa; phylum Arthropoda; class Insecta; order Diptera; family Drosophilidae; genus Drosophila; species Drosophila cardini. Next base: position 2,892,021 of record JAEIGM010000004.1, read on the forward strand.
AGTTTAAACGAAAGTGTAACACTATTTTGGGCCCATGTCCGACACGCGCATCTGTCGTCCTGGCCAAGTAGTAGTAGTAGGGGTACCAGCAGCACCCCTTCCCCCCCATCCACACCACACGTTTCCTGCAGCATTTACCGAATTTTTGCAAGGAGCGACACGTGGCACTTGATTCATATCAAATTTCTGGCCACAAATTGTATTACACACAATGCGCAACTATTTGGGAGTTCACATTTCGTTTCGTTTTCACTCGAAGTGTGGAAGGGTTTCTTCTTCTCCTTCTCCTCTACCTTTTTTATTTATTTTCGTAGTATTTTTCCGTTTGTTTCGGTTTTTTGTGTCTTTTTTTTTTTGGTTCTACTCTGCCAACTGTCAACCCATTTGAGCATATTTATGGCCAGTTGCCTGCAGCCATACAGTTGGAGGGGGAGGTTGCAACTTGCAACTGTTATTAACAAAAATTTATAGCCAACGTTTTATTTTTTGTTTAGTTTTTTTGGTCAAAAAATGCAGAATAGTAAAAGGAATATTGAAGGCGTTTAAAAACGCGTGCAAAACGCGTGCAGCCATTGCCAGAACTTTGCTAATGTTAAAACAATGTATTTATAATGGTTTAATGCTAAAAAATATTAATTAATTTGATTAGACTATGCTAAAAACTGTTGATAATTCTTACGATATTTCTGCAAAATGTTGCGCTTTTAACGTTGTAGGAAAGTTTATGAAAAAGTTTCTTGTCTTAGTAAAATGTGGGCTATTACATAAACTAATGTTTCAAGAATCCGCTTAATTGTGCAAGTTTTCTTATTTTCTTATTGTCAGTCGAGGTGCGAAGTTTTTGTTGTTATTTTTTAGGAGCGCCACAGGCGGTCGTGGCGTCTTCGTTTCGCAACCGAAAAAATAGTGTAAGTGTAAGTGCAATTTTATGCGAGTGGGATGGGCTAAGTAAGCATTAAAGAAATTTGTTGAAAATTCACCAAAGTTTCTTTTAGACACACCCCAACCTCCTAACGAACTAAACATAATCGCTTGATGTACAACTAATATTAGTATAAAGGACACAAACGATTTACCATCAGTCTATACAGTGGGGTAAAGTGATTTTAGGCATTTCAAAACTAAACAAATTTCATTTTTCATTTATAAACCAAATAAGCTACTTGTTAATCATTAATCCCTGTACGGAGACATGTCCAAACACACTTTAACATGCGCGCTCATGTTTGAGGCGCGTAGTTGCGTGTAAAAACATGAATCGCTCGATTCATCAAGCGTGCTATAGAATTTTCTACCGACATACTGACGTCCTGAGGGTTGTGAGGATCGCGGTGTTGTTTTTTCTGACAAGCGGCGACTTTCATTGATAAATGCACAAATTTGTAGATTGTCAATCAGGACGGTGATCCTCGCCGTGTGCTGTCTGAGTGACTGATGGACAAACAAACAACAACAGTAGTAGTGTGGCAAGGACACAAGCTGTTTGCTGATGTTGCTGTTGTTATTGTTGCACTGATGTTCTCTAATGTCAGTGCAAATAAGACGCGCCTTATGTGCATATGAGTGTGTGAGTCTGTGTGTGTGTGTACTGCTGTGACGGTAGTCCGAGTCTAGAGGTAAATCACTCGCATGTTTACAAATGTGTCGCCATCGTGTAATTCAATCCTTGTGCGCAGGATGCATTTCGGCAGCCGTCGCCGCTTGGCAAACCAATAAATACCACTTAGATGCAGCTAAGGACTACCGAAGCCCAACTCCGACCCCGACTCCCGATTCCCGATTCCCTGTGTGTGTGTGTCAACAAAGTCATGTGTCGGCATGTCGCCGTGTGCATATGTCGTGTCCTTTGACACAGAAACTACTACAGGAAAAGCAGGAAGAGAGGGAGCACGAAAGGGAGCTGCAGCTGAGACTGCGCAGGACACGCATGTGAGGCATAAATTAACACGCGCGTTTTTCCATTTGGATTTTGTTGCGCTGATTCAGTTGATCCCTGTCTGGAAATTGGTTGACTGCCTGCACCTTTGCTCCCCATTAGCACGCGTCCACTTGAGAAGGAGAAGAATGTAAAGAAAAGGACATATGATTAAGGAGTAGACGGTGCCACAACACGTTGCAAGCTGCACAAACCCTGCCACTGCTCAGTTCAGCTCAAGTGCATAAGGAATTGAGGCCGGGTTAAAATTAGTCAAGCCTTGTCAGCAAATCTGATTTAGTGGTGCATCCCAACGGCAGATGTGGCAACTGAAATCCCTGCTTTTCTTCTTCTTGCTTCTTGTATGCATTGCCTTTGTCTGTTCCCAAATTATAACTTTAGTGGCAATTTAATTAAGCAATTACAAGGGTTTCTCTTTCTCTGCGTCGAGTGTTGATTTATTTACAGATGCTCAGGGAGTGCCAAAGAAATTGATATGGAAACATATGCTCTGTTTTGAGTTTGGAGATGCTTTCTGGAAGATTCTTTCGGGGAAAAAAGCTTCTCATTTAGCAGTAGGAAATCTGTTACTAATTTGTTAAAAGAATTCTTTATTTTACTCCACTAAACTAATATTAAAGTACTCGAACTTTCTACTATTCTAATGCTTTAAATATTCCATATTTATACGCTTCTTTGCACACACTTTTCAGGATCATTTAGGTTGCAATATATGCAGGTCATTCCGCTCAGGTCTATTGACCAGGTCAAACGTTTGACATTTTTTACAGATCAATTAAATGCGATATTTATATCAATTGACACGGATCACAAAGTGGACAATTAGTTAGTGTCAGTGGAAGTGACCACAAGTGAACATGGTTGACCAGATGGTCACACGTGGTCGAGAGTAGATAAACCGAGGGTGTCATAGGGTCAGTCTCGGCAACAGTTGCAGTGACAGCAAAGTGCATGGAAATTAATTACAAGACAAAATGTCCACAAGAGATGCATAAAGTGTAGGAGTTATGACACCCAAAGCCTTCAGTGACAAGTGTCTCAGGACACAACAGCTGACTTTCACTGAATTCCCTTTTTGGGGTATCCAAAAAGCCTTCCATTCGTAACTGAACAATTAATCATGTGTAGCAACATTTTGTGATTTTTAACGACTTTGCCTGCTGTCAACGCATCCTTCAAAGTGGTTTCATGTCCCAATGGGCGTTTGCCGCCTCATAAAAATTGGGATGCTTGGGATGTGCCCCTGATAAATGTGCCCCTGGCAGACCATCAAATAGATTTATTATTGAAAATATTTGTGCTCTTTGATTGTTATGGGTTTTGTGTTGCCAGTGTTATGACAGAGGGTCAGAGATAAGAAATGAGAGAGACTAACAACCGAAAAGGGAACAAATTTATTTCATTACATTGGCATTTTATGATGACTTGACGAATTCTCTTTCTATATACTTGTATTTGTGTTAATACATTCCAAGGCGTTCGATTTGAGGGCAATAAAGGAGCAAATGGTCCTTGGCACAGGAGCACAGCAGCAGCATCTCACAGCTGTCATCATTTTTGTGGATTGGGTCTTTGAACTTTTGGGTTGTGACAGCAGCTGAATTCGACAGATATCAAAATGAAAGTGAGCACAAATTGTATAGACATCGTGATCCTTTCTCCTTTAATTATTGACAGTTGATTTGCTCTGGAATATGATGGGGTTTTCTCTAACAAGTAATTTGTTGTAATCAAAATGGAAAACAGTAGTTTTCCAAGAAGAATTCTTTACCAACAGTAGCTATTATTTTGGCTTTTCAGTAGCACACATTTATTGATTGACTTCATATGAGCCGACTCACATTCAATGTCTGTCAAATCCTGCATACAACACTAATTAACCTTTGTACAGGTAGAAAGAGAGTAAGGGGAGGGTAGGGGGAACAACACCTTTACACATAATTAGAGGCCTGTTGACTGCACCGACAATGAATGGATATATGAATGGTAAACAGCGATCAGAGCGTCACAGCAACACAGCGACATAACTAAACAGCGACAGAGGCAACACCGCAACACGTTACCAAGCATGTCCAGCATGTCATCCATTCATTAATCCACATCCCATACTGAGTTGACTAAAGCACCAACTGAACTCTTCTACAGTGTCCATGGAACCCGCCTTGGTTGGTGTAAGCAAACGGCGGCACAACAACAAAGCCACAAGAGCCTATTAGCCACAATAAAGAGGCATCTTCTCTCTGCCCCTTTCTCTCTCTCTCTTTCTCACTCTTCTTGTCGTCTTCAGTCTTCAGTCCCAATTCTATTATGCTGCTCTATGCAGATGAATGGGCTGCTTGGAATGGGTTCGCCTTTGGGAGATCGGTTTGTATGTGTGTGTGTGTGTGTGTGTTTGCTTGCCAGATGCCATTACAATGTAAATACAAGAAAAGTTCAATCGGCAACTTGATGCGGGTCTACCCTCCTCCCCCCTCTCCCCCTTCACCACCATCAGAGAGAGGGGGGCTCATAGCACACGTAGAAAGCCATTTCATTAGGCAGACACAGACAGAGACACAGACGTAGACATCTCCATCTGAGTTTCCGACTCTTCAACAATTGATCAAATATCATAATTTATCAAATGACAATGCGACGTGGCGGCCTCTGTGAGGCAACTGCCCCGATCTAGCTATACATCTATCTATCTATTTATCTATATATACATACATATGTATGTGAGTGTGTGTGTGTGTGCTTTGGGCAACTTGTTTGCTTGCCCCAATCCCCACACCCCACTTACCACACCCCCTCTCCTCCCTTCCTCGTCCGATAGGCAAATGTGTCTGTCTCGGCGGGTTTCTCGAAAGCTACAACTTAATTTATTTGAACAATTTAGTCTGACACAACAGTCCCAGAATCCAAACAGACCCATTTGGCTTGTCTTGTTCTTATTTATACCGATGGCCCTGCCCAATGAAGCTATCAAAGCTATCTATTTAGCATAATTGCAGGCCAGCTATGGTCGATTGTTCTGCTCGTGGCTCGTGGTGGTCTACACTGAAAGAAAAATCATGGTACTATAATTGTAGTTCTTAAAAAATTCAAAATCTTTAAAAATCTTTGTTTTTAACTCAAAATTCCAACTGATTTTAGCTCAAGTTAAAACCATTAAATTAAAATTACATTAAAATTTTTTTACGGTGTATGATAAACCAACTCTAAATGTACAGTGGAATAGATCGGATAATCAACTCATAAAGTTTGTTTTAATTATTTTACAAGAAAGTTTTTCTGTATGGAAAAGTGACCTTTTCCTTATCAATAGAAATCTAGTTTTCCACTATTATGGCATTTTGGGATGAATGAAAAGTGCCATTTACCTATGACAAAATTGTTGAATACTTTTACTGAGAATTTTGAAAATCGTCACCAAATTTATGTAGACCAAAAATAATAGACTTCACCTAGAATATTAAAACAATGAGCAAGCCACAGAAAGTGGCACAAAATGATGTGAACGTGGATTGGAACTGCTGTTGCAACTGCAAGAGGAAGCTCGATCCCTATCAAATATTTGAGGAGAACATCGAGGATATTGCTAAGAGTTTGGCACAGATAATGGTCATTTGTGGCATTAATACGACCAAATCATGTAATTCTAAATCGATAATAAAACGTGCATTTGTCTATCATGAGAAGATCAGGACACAATGCTCCAAATTTGCTCCAGAAAATACCCATTTGCATCGGGATGACATGTTGCAAGCACTGAGAATCAAATGTGAAATGGAAAGTGTTGAGGCGATGTTAACCTATGTGATTATTAAGAGGGCTTTCAAGGCCTTCTTTCACGGCAAACCCGATAGGACGATCAGTAATCCCTTTGTGGATGCCATGACCATACACAGACAGAAGCCGGCTTGGATGCACGCGGCCTATAAGACGGCCAGAATGTTTGACAACTACAAGACGGCTTTCTTCTGGGCCCACAAGGCCTACGAGAAGCAAATAAATCTTGTCTATCGTGGGCTATACGATCGCATGAGTGCCAGATCGAATCCTCTGATGGCACCGACTTGTGCCTGTCGCGATTGTGCCAAGAAGGTAGTGCCAGGACATCCGAAGCCCGGCGAGAAGGTTCACGAGAAGTTCAAGCTGGCTGACTGTGCTGATCTGCCCAAGGAGTGCATACTGTGTGGCCTCCAGATGCCCAAGATTGTATCCAATGTTAAGGTTAAGCGACCTCGTCCCATTATCAATCATGAGATCAAGTTACCGCGTTGCACCAAATGCAACTCACCGCTACTCATCTGTGAGTGCAACATTGATCAACTCACTGGTGAGCTGTATGGTGAGTGTGGTCAGGACTCTTACAAGGTGAAGTGGTATCGACTGGAAGAGGAGCCGGAGGAATCCAAGAAACAGGCAAAGGAGCAAGATGATACAAGTTATGAGGACGCACTGGAGCCAACAATTGATTGGGAGAATCATCATTGTCCCATTGATTGTGTTCACGACAGCTGCAGTGAATCCTCGAATGTGTGCCACTCGGATCTACTTTCAAGCTCATCGGGTGGCGAAAGTAGTTCCTCCTTTACCACTTGCTCGGATGCCGACAGCGTGGACATTGTGGATAAACTGGAAAAGTATCTCAACAAATTGTGGGCGGAAGATGTTGCAGCCCAAAGGAATCCCAATTCATACTTGCCCCAAGCGGTGTCGCCACCGCAAAAGTCCTGTGAACCCTGCAATGCAAAGTGAATATGTGAATTTTTGGTTTCTAGTTAATTTTCAACTTAAATATATAATGTCTTGATCATGGTTTTATGTGAACTTTGAGGCCGCGAACTGTAGACATTGATGATATATAATCTGTTAAAATTAGGTACAGGGTCTTTTTGAATAGCCATTTCTAAGGTACCTACTTAAGTATCGTTTTTAGCGCCACATTTGGCTTCATATTTGTTCACACCTCAGCGTGGATATTCAGTTAGCACCTCTGGAAACAGCAGGAGCCAATTGTAGGATCGCCCACATGCGAATTGAAGCCAACATTTGGGTTTATCGGATAGATGGCACTCGAAGATCGCGAACTGACAATGGCCACTTAAATGCCATTGCCAGTTGTAATCGCTGTTAAATTGCTGCCCCAGCTACTGTTGTCAACAACTTGCCCCTCAAGCTCCTTTCCTGCCACATTCGTTCATTGCGAAAGCTTCCACATAAATCGCTGGCATTATCTGCGCATTTGCATCGCAAGTCTGGGGATTGGGACTTGGATTGGGACTGGAAAACATTGCGAGTATGGCACGGGCTTCGATCTCAGTTACAGTCTGAAGAAGTTTGTTCTGGGTCTTCACATCGTCATCGTCGTCGTCGTCGTCGTCTTCGTCTGCTTATCAATCTCGGCTCATCTGCACGCAGTCTGTGAGTGAACAGAACATCTTCTGCGAAAAATAATTCCGCAACTTGTCACATTTTGTAAGGTCTCGGAGACGCCTCTGCGCCAATGGTAATGACAATGGCAATGGCAATGACAGTGGAAAATGGTTATGGCCATGGCCAAGTCCTTGACTGTCACCTAGAGTATTTTGGGCAGACTACAGGGTTCGAAACGTTGTCACAACTCGTATCTCTAGTCAGCAAGAAAACTTGTCTGTTGTTCGCTTTAGAGCCGAATTTGCATATGGAATTTATTTGTATGGCCATATCACAATGGATTTGGCGACGATCAAGTCGCTTTTGGTATTTATATGAAATTCTTGCATAGATTTAGTTATTTTCCAGACTTTTGATTACTATAACTTATATTCACACTTAATAATAATATTTGAAATTATGAAAGATTTCTTGGGCGCTTGGCAAATCTTTAATTGTGATGTTCTCGCTTCCAACCATCAAAGTGTCTTCTCATGCCACACTTGGAGTCGTCTCGAGTAAACAAAGTAGTAAATGGTGAGTGGAAAATGGAAAATATGAAAAGCTCGCTCGCCCACTCAATTGATGAACCATTGAACTTTTGAAAAGGCAATCAAATTTGCGTCTATTAGTTTTGGTTGCTGCCACAAGTCGGTGGCAAGTGCCTCTTACATGTGTAGCCTCTCCACCTCCCCGCCCCTCTAAAAACTTCAGAGCATTGAATTGCCCTAGAGATTTCGCTTTGATTGTTCGGTTCGCTCTATGGAACTTAATAGTCTTTTTATAGCTGCACTTTTTCAACTTCAATTAATGAAGTGTCGAGTTGTTAACACCAAAACACAAGCGGTACCAACACATACACAAACTTGCTACATGCTGCATACTACACAGTCCACAGTTCCTCCCCTCGCTTTATGGTACTCGTCTATTTCCAAACATTTGCCGAGACATGCTGGGAAAAGCCGAGCAGCTTTCTTGCTTGGAAAATGTAAACAAACAAATTAAAACGACTCGCAGCAGCCGTCGCTGTCGCTGACGCTGCCTCTGTCGACGCCAGCGTCTCTGCTCGCTTCGCTTGTCTCTTTTTGGCCAGAGCTCAATGATGCTCTGCCTCCAGGTGAGAAATCGGGAAGCCTCTGGGAAGCAAACACAAACACAAAACACAAATACAAACATAAAATTCAAAAAAAGCCAGAAGCAACATCAGAAGCTCTTTAATCTCCCCAAAAACACTTTTCGAGTCTGGGGAGATATCAAATTGAATGAAGACATTAAATAGTTAGAACTTACTTAAGATTTCTGGAGACATCAAGTCGTGATCAAATACTTAAGTTTATTTTAATTGCTCAAAACGAGACTGTGACTAATAGCCCAAAATGTGGAGTAATGCAATCAGTCTGGAGATGGGCAAATACTACTGTACAGTGGGGCCAAGTTAAGCTAGAGGTAGTGAAAAGTTAGTGCATGAAAAGGGCCAATAATTTAACTTTTAGAAGTTGCCAATTTACTTGAAACTTGGCTTGACATAGGCCCATTGTCATATGATGGTTTTCACTTTTCTTCTGATGTCAGTTTAATAGTTGACCTGACCGAAAATGACTGTGGGAAAACAGTTGGAGCGTCAAATGATAAACCTGTTTGTCAATTAAACAAAAATATTGTAATAGTTGATAACAGAATGGGCAAACATAGAACCATTGCGGAGGCAGATGCCGTGATGAGAACTTCCCAAGAATTGAGAAACCGAGAAACAGCGAAAGAGAACAAAAATCAACCTGTCAAACCAAAAGGCTGAGACTTGGGACTGGGGACTTGGGACTTAGGACTGGAACTGAGATTGGGACCCTGGTTCGATGTGCTTGACGCCCGTCGTATTCATTATCGCCTTGCCTTTAACTTTGGCTTGGGCTGGCCCCAAGCAGCTCTTGTTCTTCTTCTTCATATTTTTCTTGTTCATCGTCTTCTTGGCCAAGTTGCCTTTGGCTTATTGTTTAGTGAAGCATTTAACTTATAAATATTGTGTATGGCAAGAAGAAAAGTGTTTTGTGTATGTGATACCGTTTTGAAATGTGCCAGCAACAGACGGCGACGCAGAGTAGGAGAAACCAGTCGAGAGGAGAAGTAGGAGAAGGAGAGAATAAAGTATAAGAAGAAGAATAAAAGTCGGAAAATATTTCCCATGACAATTCTGTTTGTTTTTCGTGTATTGTCTGCGTCGCCTTGGTTTAGACTTGGCACCTTACCATCACATCGTTGTTCACATCGTCGCCCACTCGTTTGTCCAGAGCTCTCGACTTCACAGTTCACAGTTCTCAGTTTTGGTCTGATCCACAATTGTGGATAGGAGTACTCTCTATTTGCTTTATCTATGCCCTGGGCTTCAATTCCCAGGCAGCTGAGACTTGACTCACAATGGACCCCAAGCAGCATTGCCTTACTAAATGGTCACCCAAAATGGCTCCCTCCATACGGTCCTCCCAATCCAGGCTGGGCCTGAACAATTCGGCAGCCGTCCAGCACGAGTTGGTATCCTAAACATTCCAAGAACCAGTTGCGAATACATACATAAACACACTTGGAAATGGTATGTAAAAGTGTGCTCGACTGGAGTATGCCCTGTACGCTAAATAAACCCTTTTTATCATAAAATTGCTTTAATTTAGACATGTTAAAATTCAAATTTTGGCCAATTTTCCCAACTTTTAATCGCCTTTAAAGACAGACTCTATATTTATGCTCAAGTAAAGCGTAGAATACTCAAATTTCGACAGACTTTTTTGACAAACTTATATTAGACGATACGTACAGGGTATAATTATAAGCTCTAAAATCGTCGGCGAGGTCAATGAAGTGCCGCCGAAATTCCGCGGAATAAAAATATTTAGTTTGGCCAATTTGGCGAGCGATAATTATGATTGTGTTGGAATCAGGCATGGAATCAACATTATTTGGGGGACCAGCCCAGGCGGTCGGAACGATTGGAGCATTGGTATTGAGTCCACCAATTTAGAAACATGTCAGGTTGGCGCTGCTCTCTTTTCATTCCCAACTGATGACATAGTGGGCAATAACGTTGCCCGATCTTCTGCAGCTGATACTTGGAATGCCACCAGAAGAAGCGCTCATAAAGTTTCGGCTCTTTATCCAACATTTTCAGGTGATTAGCCAAGATCTTGGGTGAATTAAAGTCAGAGCTGCTTATATAGGAACCAGCTGGTGCTAGATTGGTTAGATTTCTGCCACCAATTAACACTGGTACCACAAAGTTATCCAACGCCATGTAGAACTGTGGATGCACATAGTCCGGACAAGAAGTGGGATCAAAAATCAACATAAACTTGTAGTTAGAGCATCTAAAAGAAGGAAGATTAGAGGGTATTCTATTATATATATGTGTTTCCGTACAAATCGTGTCCATTGCAGGTTTCATGGGCGTCCAGATCTACATAGACTCGCAGTTCGTCCAGATAGAGGCTTTCGGGCAGCGAATAATCATTGACCTCGTACATAATATAGGTCACTAGATAAGTCTTTTTCTTTAGCTTCTGTTGTAAAGCAGGGGACAGTGCATTCATTAAGTTTTCATCCGGCAAATCAAATTCCTCCAGTCGTTTATCCAACTCACTGAATGTAGAGAAGTGATAATATGTCCAGATCAGATCTGAATCCAGACGATAGGTCATCGTAAAGTTGAAAACCGAATCAGCATGTGCATAAAGTGGATTTTGTGCTAGACTCAAGGGACTCGTGACAGCAAAAACGACCAGATAATTTGGCGTATGCTTGATCATGTCCAGACCCCGAAAAGAATATGGACGATCTCCATAAACGACAACGGCATCTATAGTTCCCTTGTCGTAATCACGATTGCTGGTCACCTCACAGCCGCATTGCAGATGATCCCATTCCAGATCCTCGTCGTCATTCCACACGAGTATAGCGTGTTCATTTGGCTTGCAGCCATTCTTGGTTATTCCAGTACGTGGTATCATTTGCAGTATTAGGTAAATTAGAGCAATGCCTAGAACACACCTCAACATGGCCTTGTTCAAACTACTACCCAGACAGCGATAGGGTAAGGCAAAAGGAGTATCAGCTGAACGGCGTCGGGGCGGGGGAAGTACTGTTAGGTCATAGTATCCAAAGTCTTCAGTCTCCTCATCTCGCTGTTCTGTATTCTGTCGATTGCTTAGAATTTTGTTCGTTGGCATCTTGGGAATCAAATCGGTTTAGAGTTAATACACATTTCTCTGGAAGTTTACAGTTGAAGTTATAGAAAGGAATTTTAAATATAAGCAAACTAAGTTAGAACTTAATTCTGCCTATAAAGAGGCTTTATTTTAAAATATTGGAAGGTACCAACTCTTTGATCACATTTCAAAAGAGCTACGCTCAACCAAACTTTGTCTAAATTGGATAATACAGTTTCCCATAGTTATAATACATAAATTTCCACTAAAAATTATTTCAAAATTACCAATTTACATGTTCTGTGGAAGGAAGACACTTGTATCGATTCCACCATTCCTTGAACTCTTCTGGTTGGCGTTCCCGTCTCGGTTTCTTTAGTTCGTTGCAGAGATCGCAATAGGGCTCTCGAATCTGGTTGAGCTGATACTTGGAATGCCACCAGAAGTACTGCTCGTAGAGATGGGACTGTGAGCCAAGATTGGTCAAAAACTGTGCCAGTTTTTCAGGTGTTATGAAGCCATTGCCATTGATATAGGAGCCAGGTGGTACCAGATGGCTAATATCAGCACTACCAACAAGAACAGGCACCATAAAATTGGCCAAAGCGGTATAGACTTGGGAATGCACAAAGTCCGGGCAATAACTCAGATCAAATATCAACATAAACTTGTAGGGCAAACACCTAGGAAAAGGAGGAAATTGTTAAGGGGGTTTTAAAGGAAAAGGTATGAGAATTCATATAGTTACTCCTTGATTTCCTGACAAGTCTTGATTTCATCTACTTGCATATGTTTTCGTAATTCCTCCAAATAAATAGCTTGAGGTTCAGTGTTAATATTGCGCTCATAGCTCAAATAGGCAGCTTGCAGCGTCTTAAACTGAAGTCTGTAGTTTGGTGTGGAGGACAAATGACCAGTCAAATTCTTCATAACATTTCTATCCGGGTGTTCAAACACTTCTACCCTCTGGTACACATTGCTTAGAGTTGAAAAATAGTATTTCGATAGAACCAAATCCGAATCCAAGCGATAAGTCAAGCTGAAGTTAAAGAAAAATTCGCTGTGTTCTATTAACGGATTTTGAGCATGTGTTAGTGGATTTGAGGCAGCATAAACTAGTAGAAAATTGGGAGTATGCCTGATCTTGTCTAGACCCTGTAGAGAAAATGGCAGATCCGCATTCACAATGACAGCATCAATTGGCGGAGTAGCATAATCCTGTGAAGATGTCAATATACAATTACAACCACGAACTGGAGTTTTGTCATTCCATAGTAGTATAGTAGTTTTATCGATCTGTTTCACAGATGAAGCTTTTTGATCTCGTGGCATCAAATAAACTAACAGCACAACCACTGATAGCACAAAGATCCATTTTAAGGCTGGTGATCCCTTATTACTGAGCAGATAGCAAGGTTTTGAACGAGAGGCGACTACACAACGTGGTCGCGGATATAAAATCACATCGAGCTCGTTATCAGATTCGGATACAATGTCATCGATATCATTCTTGGTTCTCTGCACCTTTGTCTGTTGTGACTTATCCACACGCTCCATTGCGGGTTGAGAGAAGTTAGTTTTCTATTGAAGTGAAATTTATTTGTTGTTTAATTTAATGTGGATTTTTTGGCATCAATGCCAACTAGGAAAACTCGAAAGAAAAATTGAGTATATGCTTCTATACTTTTACCCTAGAAAACAATCAATAATCAATCATCAAATTGATAAATTATTGTAATTTGTTAACTGAAATTTTGCAATTTACTTTGCTGAATGCCAAGTACTCGTATTATATCCCCAAAACAGTTTCGTATAAAAAGAACTTCCGAATTTTCGATTTAACACTTTTTCTGCCCATAATATGTCATTCATTCTTACATACGGGAATTGAAACAGGAACAAAGTTATCAATCATTTGGCCAAAACCATCACATCCGAAACATGACAATCCGCCAAAAATGTTTGCGTATTTCTAAAAGTCAGCGGATGTGGGAGAAAATAGAAAGAGAGAGGAGAGAAGGTAGTGTACAAGAGGAAAGCGGGACTTTATCGTGCTATGACATGGCATGTCCAATCCATCGATGATATATCACTTTAATATCAAAATATTCAGTTGGTAACATTTCTGCCTCGTTGCTCATTTCAAATGCGAAACGCACAATTTGCCAAGGATATTGTCAGCCAGCTGAGATTCAAATGAGAATTGCAGTTTGATATTGGACGCGCTGACATCGACTTGAGTATCGTTTGCCACACCCGCAACGCCCATTAATTCAATAGGTGTAGAAGATAAAAGGAAGAAAAACACTATCCCAATGGACAAAAAATAAAATAAATAGAAAGAGGCAAGGAAATGTGTAGTCAAAGAGTTAAGAGACAGAAAAACAGTTAAGAGAAAGAGTAATAGGCAATTCTGGAGAGGATTGGCACGTAGCAACAGTTGCCATGCAAATTGCCAGTGCCTGTTTTATAAATAATGTGCCGTTTATGTGCGAAAGTGAAATGGAATTGCCAGAAGTGTCAGACGTATACAGAACTGGCAATAAGATTGAAACCTGGTAACAGTGTTGACTTAAATGGGGTGAAAGAAGAGGTGAAGGGGCAGTCAGGAGTGCAGCACATTAGAAGTGCGGGAGAGGCAAAGAAAACGAGATGCAAACAACGAAATACATATAAATTTTAATTATTCCAGCGAATCCAAAGCGATGTGAGAGAAGAGAAGTATGAATAAGAGAGAGAGAGAAAGAGAGAGGGAGATGATGAAACAAAGCAGTGCAAAACAAAAGACGGCAATACACGATTGCATTTGAAGGAGCCCGTGTCCATATCCACATCCATATTTTGCTCCTTTGCTCAAAAGTCAGAGAATGGAATTGAAATTCCATTGTGAATTTTGGGGGCGTTGCCATGTCGAAAAATGCAATAAATATGCATATGAGAGAGCGCGGAGAATTATGGCTCTGACTCTGAACTGACTCAAGATTTGAATAATTTGGTTCCCACACTCGCTTTCAAAATGTGTAAGCTTTAAAGATCATAATCATGATCAAGATCAAGATCACGATGATGATGATGCTGCTGATGCTGATAGGTATACGGGAAGGCTTTCAAAAGTCGTAGTGCCCATCAAACCATTAGAGGAGGTCAAGACCACCTTCGTGGAACACTAAGGTCTCCTTACAAAGGAAAAACCTTAGAGGAGGAAACTTCTGAGGACGAACTAGTTTACAATGAGTACAAGTTTCTGCTCACAGTTATAGTTTGAAGGCTTCTGTCCAAGAAGTCCTCAGTCCAAAGTCAGCTTATACTCGAGAACTTAATCATCACCATGATGATGATGGCGGCTACCAAAAACATAATTTTAATTAAAGTTATTAATAGGCCTGCCAGAGTCAGTAGGTGATTTACCTGTGTTTAAATACAATATTTTTTTGGTAGACAGACACACACACACATTTGGGCGGTTAGTTGATTAGCCAGTTTGAGGTGTCCTCAGCCCCAATTAAATGTGCCGCACACATTGTTGCCAACTGCTTAATTATCGCCGAACGAAGCCAACAAAATAGAAGGCAAGAAAGGACGCCGGCGGCAGAGTTGCCACCGCCTCAAGGCGAGAGAGAGAGAGAGACGCCGCTCAAATTGGACTTGATTGCGCTGTCTTCGGCATTAAAAAGAATCGAAATCGAATCGAAACAGAATTGGATATTTTGTTGAAGTTGTGGAGATGAAGGGAATTAACATGTAATTATCTCAGCTTGGTTCGTGCACCGCAAATGAAACGCAACGAATTGTCGGCGACACCCAAAGCAAAAACAAAACGTCTTTCAGTTTGGCTAAGGATACCTAATACTAATCGGTGCGGCAATGTGGCAAGGTCTAGGCAGCTGCCACTTTTGGCCGCTTGTCTGCTCACCTTTGAGCCGATTTCGATCCTTCTTTCCGATCTGCCTGAACCTTCCTTTGACCACCCGCGCTAGTGGCGCTAAAGTTGTCAGTGGGATCGACACCCTAATTAGGTGTTATCTACGCGTTCCGATTATATATTGGGTTAACTTGTGCTGTTATTGATGTGCCGACCTGAGCCGCTGACTCAATTTTCCATCTCACTTTCACTCGTTGTGTGTCTCTTTCGCTTTGAGTCATGGCGCCACTCGAAAGCATTCACATGCCATTAAGTGATGACCCATAAACCTACACTCGTTCATCAGGCAATCAAATCTGAGTTGTTCAGTGATTATCACTGACCGGTACCAAAAGCATTGTACATTTTCCAAGTCTTTTTCCCTCCCACAATTGCCCACAAATCTTTTGCACAATTGTACGCCTCCACAAACTGTTGTTGTTCCTGTTGTTGTTGTTGTTGTTGCTCGGGTTGTCGTTGTCGTTTCTGTTGCTGATTGTCATCCGCGTAAACAGTTTGATGATGGCAATCAAGTAAAGTTTTGTCCCCGTTGGGCAATTGCCGCTCGCTTTATTGTCACGATCAGCGCAAATTCAATGCTCCTAAGTGGTCTCCCGGCGGTGTGGGAGGTGTGTGCGGGGCATGGTTTTGGATTGGAAGGGGGTCAGTGAGGCGGTTGCATGTGCCAACGATGACACATGACTGCCACCGTTGTCCGGATGCAGGCACTTGTTGCCATTTGATTGATGCGTCTTTTCTCTCTGACATATGGAAAACTATGTAAACCATGACTACAAATGACATATCCAAAAAATTCTGGAAAATTGTCTTAGCTTAGAACATGCATAAATAGATTAAACGTTAATTATGGGACTGAATGACAATGGAAACTTTCGCTAATTGTTCACTAACTTAGTGATTCATCTTTTAAAATGTTACATTGAACAATTTATGTTAGATTAATCTACTGGTTTTATGACTCATCTTTAAATCCTTATGATAACAACGACTGATAAGAAGTAATTTAAAATGTTAAATTAAACTTTTCACTTAGTTTGGTTTATGTTTTATTCATTTCCTTGTATAACTAATTAATATTCGCCCCTATACTGTGCTATTTACCAGTTTTCTTTGCTTACATTTTATTTCTTCTAATTTTCCATTTTCCGTTTCATAATTATTTTATTATTTGCTTCCTGTGTTGTACAGCTACTCGCACTCATTAAACAACTTGTCTCATTTTTTATTCTTCCTCACTTTTGTTGTCTGTTAAGTTTGCTCCCACTTTCCCTCACTCCACTCCCACTCTCCCTCTCTCTCTCGGTGTCACTGTAGAGGACAATTCGCTACCGTGACGTCGAGACAGTGACAATTATGTAAATACGCGGAGGCGCCTGTTCCGGAGCAGACAACGAGGGCTTGGAACAATGGAACAACCGCAATTATTGCCGTCTATTTGGCAAATGGATGCGTGACAAAAACGCAGAAAACATTGGGAGAGCATAAAAATACATGAACACAGAGAACACACACTGTGGCACAAGGACACATGGTCGAGGTCAGGACAATAGGCGGCACAGCGGGAGTGGCAGCGAGGTCAAAGGTCAGCCGCGCTAATGTTGTGCTAATTGCAATTGAAACTGTGACACAGAAGTCTAAACATTACGCACTAAACACAAACACATAAATCATGAAAACTCAAAGTACAAAACAGCACAACGACACGAGACATCGGCGCTTAGCCTAATTGAAGTGTCCTTGGCCCTAAGATTTACAACCAACCAAACGGTCAACGAAGGAGGTAGCATGCAACACGTTTGTGCCTCATTGCCAGCGAAAGCAGCGGTCTCTTCATCAGTGGACCTCCCAGTCAGAGAGCGTCCTAATGCTGTCTGCGTTCCTCTTTGTTAACCCATTTTAACCCGTCTCCAGTTTCGCTGCCCAAAATGTTGCATGTGGGGCAACATCGCATGCGCCCTGTAATTCAATCCTGCGCACGCGTACAGTCTATATATTTGTATATATATATACTATATTGCCCAAATTTGTCGGGCCAACGGCTGTGATCTTTGCTGTTTTATATTCTCGCTTCATTGACAGCAGTTAATTCTACATTTTTTTTGTGATCAGCAGGCCAGGTGTGATATGTGTCGATCAAACTGTAACTGGATCGAGCAAAGTATCCTTCTCGGGTCCAGAGTCGTATGCAAAGTAGGACCACCAATTGACTAAACGGCTGCTGTTGTCTGTGAGGTAACTTTGTCTGCCCTTTTGGGATACTCTACTTTTGGGAGGGTATGTTAGCCGATTGGCTTAATTAAGCGTTAAGAAATTATATATGATTACATCTGTAAGATGTTTAAGATCAAGAAAATGCAGAATAGAAGTTTTAGCCAAAGTTGAAAAAGTAAATGGAGTAAGATATTAATAGCTATAAAGACTGACCTAAAATATATATATTGTATTGGGAAAATCTGAGATAATGGCATTATAACACTGAGTTCCATTTAAAATAATATTTATTTATAGCCAATCCCAAAATGAAGCAGAGTTAGTGTAGTTCAGAGTCGTTGTGCCAAGTCTTACCACTATTTTTTGCTCCTGACCACCAAAGTTGATTGAAATTTTGGCAATGACCCCGGCCAGCAGCCAGAAATGTTTGGGCAGCTGCTGCTGCTTTTGCTGTTGTTGTTGTTTCTGCTGTTGCTGTTTAACCAAGTGCAGCAGCTGCTGCTTGGCAACAGCTTCGCCCACTGGCGACTGCTTTTGGGCAGGTCGAGAAGCCGACGAAGCGTTAAAACGCACACGTTGACAGCTTTTTGTGAGCGATGGCAGTTGTTGTTGTTGCTTTTGTCGTTGCTGTTGTTGTTGTTGTGCTTTGTTCATTTGTTGCAGTTGCAAGTCGTCGCTTAATGTGCGATTTTTATCTGCAAGATATAAATTGTAATTATTGCAATGTGTTATTACTGTTCTTTTGGAGGGACCACAAAGCAGCGAGGCTTATCAGTGACTGCCACAAAGAAAACCATCAGCAGTTGATGCACATACATTAGCAAAAAGTTGCAAATGAGTGTCGAAATAAAAGTGCAACTCCCTCTTCACTTACCTGCCCTACAGCTACACCTACATAACACTTAAGCAGGGGGCGGTAGGCGTGGAGGGGTGGAGTAATGGTTGGGTTTTTAGGGGGACAAGTTCACCTGGTGCGATTGCGCATTGTTTGTTTTTTTGTGTTTTTTTTTTGTTGGCTGGGAAAAACAGTGGAAAGACAAAGCGAAACAAATTGCTCAATGTTGTTCTTGTTGTTTTTCGCGCTTTAACACTTTTGTGTTGTTTTTCTGTTTTTTTTCTTTTTTTGGTTCGCTCTGTAAATTGATGATGTTTGCAATGACGACGTCGACGAGGACGTTGAATTATGGCCCGAACTGAGCTGCGACAGCTGGCACAGCGCAAGAAAGGTACAGAGTGAGAGTGTGTGAAAGAGAAAGAGGGTGTCAGCTGATTGACCACCCAGCATAGTGAACCCATTAGGCACTATCAAAAGAAAATACATTTTAATTACCACGCAAGTGATGAAAATCTCTGCCTGCCGCTGCGACTGAGATTGTGATTCAGATTGGAATTGAGTTTGATATTGGGATTGGGTTTGGGTTTGGTTATGGGTCGGACTGTGGGTCAGAAAAAGTAGTATTTGGATCTGGGTGGCTGTTAATCAATAAAATGCCGCTCTCATCGATATTGGGCGGCATCCAACGGTGCGTATGAAATTGAAAATCAACCACACAATCGACCACACAAGCAAAAGGGGGCGCCTGTCCCTCCCTCTCCCACTCTCTTTATCTACCTCTCTCTTTCTATTCCACACTCTACTTCTTTTCCTCCTCTCTCTATCCACGTTGCAGTTGTGCGATGACGTTGATGGAGCTGTCGATGATGCATTGCACTCGCGCTCCCATCTCTATACCACATTTTGGTAGTTTGTTATTAACTGTTTTGTTGTTTGGCTGCGGCTTTGATTGATGCCCCCACGCCTCCCAGCCAAAACATCAGGGCCATGGCCAACAGCAGCAGCGCCTTCTGAATCGCCTTCGACTCCATTCTCCGTTTGCCGTTCGTCGGTCATGGCCCGATAATTGAAATATGTTTCTCTTCCTCTCCCTCTCTCTCTCTGTCTTCCAGTCTTTTTCTCGATGAGTGTGTTTGCGATCTCAGATCAAAGAGCAAACTGAACTGGAGCCGAGTTGAAGTTAGAAGATCTTAGCTGCCATGATGATTTGATTAATTTGTATTGAATTCTTTCACATCGTTTACTTTTTTGGGTTTGTAGAATTGGTGTTGATAGGCATTTTCTCTAGCTAATTAAATCGTATAAATGCATTCGGTTGTTCACTTAAAGTCCCTATGAATTCTGAAGTGTGTTGATCATCATAAATTCTGACACCGCATAAGTGAAACAAAAGTGCGTAAAGTTTTGACAAGTCAGTCTTAAATGAAGAGAGGCGACAAACGACAGACGACAAACGACAAACAAAATACGTGGAAAATATAACATTAAAGCATAATAAATAAATTTTCCCACAGTGCACCACATACGGAAATGAACGAAATACTGGATAGAAAACAGGTAGTGCTAGACTGGGTAATGCCCTGTAATTTGTTATGAAAGTAAGTTCAAGTCTTTGAAATTTTAATGAAGTTGGGTAGAAAAAACTTTAAAATATTTAATAATTTACGACCATTATCTTAAAGACATTAAATAAATAGAATAAGTAATGTTTTAAGACTTCCTTAGTAACATTTTCCCATAAATACTTATCCTTATGTTCCGAGTAGTATGTATACCCCTTGCGCCAACTTTGATTGCAGGGTATGCTGAAAACGAGAAGCGGTCGAGAAACTTTTGTAGTACATGAAAATGTCATTCGCATAACACAACCAAAGACAAGAGCAACAACAACAACAACACGGAGAAACAAACAAACAACGACGGTGACAACAACGTAACGACGCACAAAAGTTTCAATCTACTTCCCTCTCCTGCCTCCTACTCCCTTGCCACACCTCTGACACCTGCCGCACACACACCAACACACACACACTCAGTTAATGGCATAGTTGGAGCCAAGTTGGTGGCACCTTTGTTGCTGTTGTTTTTTTGTTAGTTTGAGATAACAGGCAACAAAATGTTTGTTGTAGTTTCAAGTTGAAATTTAATGTTTTATGAGGTCAATTTTGTGGCAAGCTTTTGTTTTTGGACTTGGCCCTGGCCATGGCTTTTTGGGCAGCATTTTCTCTAATTTGGCCAAGTGTATTACGTGGCTTTAACCCTTTTTTTATTTGGCTAATCGCAAGCAATTGTGATTAGTGCTGTGCTGCGTATTGCCCTTTAACCTTTTCACACGCTTCAAGTCTTTTTGGCTACCGTTTCAGTTGCCAGTTTCCCTTTTTTTGGGCTTTAGCTTTTGTCATTTAAAATCAACTTTTTGTATGTGGAAATTATACAATTAAGGGCTACACACTTTTGCTTTCAGGGTACATCAACAACGATGACTCTTTCTGTGTAGTGTAGTGTTTGGGACAAACCCGAAAGAGACCTTATCAAAAGAACTTTTAGCCGCCTCATTGAAGCCATGAGCCACAATATGAAATTGTTTTCCCACGCAAATTAACACTTGACTTTGTTTTCATATTTGCACAAGATGACTTCATTTTCTTCAGTATTTTTTTTTCTTTTTTAAATATTTTATTACTGTTGACTTGGTCTACAGTCCCTCCCACCTATGTACGCTCCGTTTGCCTGCCCCTTTTATCTACCAACTTCTTGGCCAACAACAGTTGCTGCTGTCTCATTGTTGTGGGTGCCGCATTTTGGTTGTCATTGTTTCAAAATGATGTGTGTGTCATGTGTGTGTGTGTGAGTGTGTGTGGCAGAATTACCGCTACGATTTACAGTCACTTGCATTGTCGATGACTCGACAGTGTTTCGACTTAAAACCTTGTCAAAAACTGAGCTCAAATAGTTGCAAGTTGTTCAACTTAAAGAAACAAACAACTAAAGCTGAAAAGTAATCAGTATTATATAAACATTTATAATTGATTGAATTGGGATAAAGCAATCAAATTGCCAATATAAAATGGAAAGACGGAAAGAGTTTATCAAAAAAACTTATATTAAATTCGGGTGAAGAGGTTGAGAAAGGCGAGAAGAGAGCAAATAAGTCCTTGCAAGCACTTGCACTCGGACCAAAATAAATTCAAACTTCTTCATGGCTCAAGGACATGCACTTGAGTCTGCAGACAGGACGTTTCTTTTCATCCTTTCCATATGTGCAAGTTTGCTAGAAACTTATAAATTGCTTTCTCAACAACTTGCAGTTATTTATACGGACAAGGACAATGCTAAGGACTTGTCCAGAATAGAGATATGATACGGGATGACACTCGTGTCATTCACCAAACTTGAGTTCTGGGTTCAACATTTTCTCGCTTCCTCTGTCTTCATTTCAGTCTACTGCACTACGGATTTGTAGTAAATATGCGAAACCTGCACAGATTCAGTAGCAAATTAGCTTCGTTAATGAATCGTTCAGCTTTTGCTTCGAGAACTGATTCTCTGCCTGACTGACTCTCTCCTGTTCAAGGGTCGCTTTGTCCTTTACATTTTCCATATTCTTTTTTTTTTTGCCGTGCATTATGCAGATTTTTTCCACTTCTTGTTCGCAGCTTGCATTTCGCTCAATCAGGGTTGAAATTTATTATGCTCCATAATCATTTGTCATCGCTTCATTCCATTTTCCATTTTCATGTGGCGCTCGCAGCGAGCACATTAAAATTTTTCGCAACATTTTTCACGCATTCAGCAAAATGGCGACTCCGGAACCGGAACACAACTAGGGAAAAAGCAACCATGCTGTTGAGCTGTGCATAGCTCATAAATTTCTTGAATATTGTTAAGAATATAACAATTACACTTTGTTTCCCTTCCCTTTTCGCCGCTCTTCCTTGTTTGCCTTAAAGTTATATTTATTTTATTGTGTTCCTCTAGATGCGCTATAATAAATATACGTCACGCCCTCTAGCGGCGGACAATTGCATAAGCTCTTGTTAGTGGGGAAGCTTACAAATGGGGAAAATGCTCTATTATCTGCCTTATTTGAAATATTTGTATTTCTGTTTGTATTAAAGGTATTCCTATAAAAATTCTAAGTTACAGTAAAACTTCTATTATATCTCAACTAGCAAATCGAATTATATAATACAATTCATTGCTATACCATAACAAATGGTTTAACGTATGTTACTTCGAATTTCTTCTTGCATTTCCCCGAGTGGTTTCAATAAATTTCAAGAAAATTCAACAACGATGAGAAACGATTCTTGATACTGGATTCAGTTTTAAGTTCTTTGTATGCATGCCAGACGCATTCCATAAGGAAATATCCATAATTCATGCATTCGCAAATAAAAAATATAAGAAACAGTGGTCAAAGAAGAAGAAGAAGTAGAAGAGAAACCAATGAAAACATTAAAGAACAACAAATAAAATATGAGTGGGAAAATGTAAATCGCTTTTCATAATTCATTGGCATCTCGCTGTCCCTGTCTCTCTCTCTGTATCGCTCTCTCTCTTTCTTTCCTTTGCTGACACTGTGGCCTTCCAATGAAGGGTCGTAAAACGGCGACGATGTCCAACTCCCTGACTCTTCCTGTGCCTGTCCCTGACCCTGCCCCTTTCTCTGAGTTTGATGTTGACGTTAAGGTGCGTGCCCATCCTCTCGATATTTCTTTATGGTCGCGTATCGTAAAACTAATGAAATTTCAATTCTTGTGTCGCGCCAGCCATACCTAGCCACGCCCTGTCCTGCCTTACACTGCCCTGTCGTGCCCTCCCGTAGTAGTCCAGGGTTCCAATGTCCGATGTTGCCAGGGGTTCACAAGGAATTCCACGAAATATTCGCGCACTTGCCACACAACCGAAATTCATAAATTTTCAAACGCTTTTCCCACCATCAACGAGTCAGGACGGAAGCAGGTCCGGTCCAGGATGAACTCAGCAACGACAGGTGAATTTATGATGAAGTGAGACGTCAGCGTCTTTGTTCTCGTCTACGCAACTCGCGTGTAAATTATATAAACTCACCCAAAATTCAGGTGATAAAAATGAAAGTAATTCAAAATCTGCTTGTGTGAAGGTTCCAAATTGTTACAACTCACGCCCCCGGAACACACACACGCACGCACACACACACTCGCACCCACACATGCTCCGACTCACAGATTTATATTGTTAAATTTATGATCCTGTTAGCGCCACTGCTTCTGGTTATCTTTATCGTTATCTTTATCTATATCTGTATCTTGTGTGTAGCATCAGAATCGACATCAGTTTTGAAGGAACTTGTTTATGGTCTAGTGGATGGAATAAGTAAATGTGATCTCTTCATTGTTTTACCTGATTTTTACCTTTGCTGTTGATATGTTTTGATTTACAGACCAGAGGGAATCCCTGGAAGTATCGGTTAATGTGTATGTGTGTGTGTGTGAGCTAACCTCACTTTTTACTTGTGTTTTCAATTTCTTTTACAGTTTTTCATTGAGCATTGAGTTGAGTTATTAATTTATTATATTTGTTGAAAAATGAAAAACAAATATATATTTTAAGCTGATCAACCCTAACCCCACTTACGTTATAGTTCTTATTCGTGTGCTTTTAATCTTACTAACGTTCTCATTATGTTTAATTTGTCGGTTTTTCATATTCGCAACGAATTCGCATTAATCTGCTAGCGAAATTTTAAAGCTTAAACACACATGACGCCATCTTGTCCACTCGAATGTGTCAACAGTAATTGATGCCATTTTGTTTGGCATGGCAGCGTGTTTAAACACGCGACAGAAATTGCAGTTTATGAACATATCCTGATGTAATGACGAATTTAATTTGTTTATGCATTTCGCTTAATTAAAATGTACTTTATTTCGGTACATTAAAAGGCGAATTTGGGGGGAAATGGGTTTGGGGAGGAGTATGTGGGCGGCGAATTGAAAAATTAGCCAAAGGAAATGGCATCGACACGCGATTTGGTGATCAAGTGCAGTTAATGGACAAGGATCTAGTGCAAGTATAACTATCCATTTACTTAGTCGGTTATACTCCAATGTGTTTGCATTCAACACTGTAATTAAGAAAGAGTTTCAACCTCCCATCTACAGTATTTGAATAGTGTTTGCACATTTCGTGGGCGTGGCCAGTGCACAGAGTTGCAATTAGGCCTTGTTGGCATGTGGTGTGAGTTGGTTTCAGACCCAAAGGTGGTTTTTAGAGCATTGTTTCGCAAAGGTTTGAATCGAGTGCTGAAAACACACTGAAAACTGAAACCGCAACGAAACGAGACGAGTCGAGACGTGATGAAACGTGTCTTCTGGCAAAGACTTGCCGTGTGTACACAATGGAACAATGCTGGCAATAAGACAGACCTGATCTTATGTTGTATAATCTTGCATGCTGTGAAGAAAATTCTTTCAATAAGTAAGAAAGAAAATTCATTCATGTTTCTGATAAATTTATCGATATAAAGATAGATTTTTAAAAGGCTGGAGTTAAGCTGTTACTAAATATTAAACTATAGTTTAAATTCTATGCTATCATTTTCTGTAAATCTACAAATTAATTTCTTCCCAAAAAGCTCTATATATTTCCCTCTGTTGCTACCTCTTTCAGAACTCACTCACGCGCTCAAAATGTGCGGTTAGAAGCGGTTTGTTCTCGCCTTCTCGCACACACTTTGCACTCGTATCGACGCAACGTATCTTTAACAAAATTGCCAAACCGCAGCAAACAGCTACAAACTGTTGTTAGCCAGGTGAGAAGAGAGGGAGGGAGAGAGAGAGAGGTAGATGAAAGAGAAGGGGTAGAAAGTAATATGATACCTGGTCTGATATGGAACTTTTGATTAAGTTAAGGAAACCGCAAAGCCAGAATCCACTGCAGCTAGGCAACATGCAATTTTCCAACATTTTCATTGAAAATGAAATGTGAAATTGTTTAAATATTTATACATGTTGCACTCTCATTGGTTTCTACTATGCATTTGGCATGCTAACATTTGCCGAATTATTTTCATGCAATTTTCCGGGCAACTAGACATGAAAATACAAATTCCTGAGAGCGCTACTTTACACCCATTGTCAAGCTGCACTTTTGGGATTTTCCTAATACAGTTTTCCCTCTTTTCCATCAAAGATAACTCTAAGCTTTGTTGCAGTCGAAGCTTAGTAGTAGATACATTTGTATCTGAAGCTCTACTAGCTCAATAGTTCCTTACTGCCACGCGTAGATAAAAATCTTTTTCACTTGAGAACGAAACTTACAATCGACGTGCGCTAAACTTTCCGCCAAAAATTTTATATTTATCTGCCCTAGATAGCCTGTGTGGGCGGTGTGATATTGGGGAGTGGGGGCGTGGTTGCTTTCCAAGCCCAATATTCGCATAGGTTGCAACTGCCGTCACTCGTCATCATCATAAAGATAAAGAAACAAGACAACGGCAAAAGTTTTTCAATTTTTGTTACAACTTTTAGCCACCTTCATCAGCAGCTGCTTCAGGCTCTACTTCTCCTACTTTTGATCCTGTTTCTAGTTACCCTTCAGCTTCAGCTCCTGCTCCTGGTCTTGTTCCGTGCGCTGTTCCTGCCCCAGATTGAGTATCCTTGTTGTAGGTGGTTTGCTTTTAGGCCAAGTTGTGTAAACATTTGTAGTTTACTTTCAGTTGGCAGGCTCGTAAAATCTGTCCGTTTCGTTTTGTTTCGGTTCTGTGCTTGAATTGTGACCATTTCGTATTT
Source organism: Drosophila cardini (assembly GCA_018903735.1). NCBI lineage: Eukaryota > Metazoa > Arthropoda > Insecta > Diptera > Drosophilidae > Drosophila > Drosophila cardini. The sequence continues at coordinate 2,918,290 of JAEIGM010000004.1, forward strand.
GGCCCGTAATTCAGAGAGCTTTTGGGTCGACTTTGCTCCCCAATAAACTAACTTTCCGTTGTTGCTATTATTTCGTCTTTTTTAGAGGAAAAGTTAAGGCCATTGTGGCCGTGTGCCTCAATTGAATTTGAAAATGATCCTAAAAGTTATGTGGAATTAAATGATACCATAGACGAGGGCGGTTTATCTCTGCCAAACTGAGGAAATTGGGTAGAAAATTAGATTTTTATTCTACCCTTAGATGGCATACCGGTAGATTAATGTTTGAAATGAGAATTATTTCCACAACTTTATCACAGTCCGGGATTTGCTTTTAGAATAGGAATAAGTTTTGGAAAACTTAAGAAATGCAAATTTTACTTTTCAAATTTGTATCTTAAAGATAGTTCGTTGAGTTTTGGTTATCTATTAATCATCAAATACGTAACGTTAGTATAAATGTGTTTTTATTTTAAGATATTCGCACTGATTTTGATTAAGATAATACAACAGCAGATAATCAATATCTTTTCTAGCTTTTAGTGCTAGATCAAGTACTGGAATATGCCAAAAAGATACATAGATAAATGTGTACTTAGAAGATATATAAGTATACTTTATTTCTACTGACATCTAATGACGTCGACAGCTTAGAATTATTTGTTGTGTCACGGGTCAAAGTGAATTAAACGTTTTGGAAATTATTCAACGGTCAGAAACACTCAGTTTCCAGTTAGTAGGCAGTTGCAATTGAATCTTATTTGAATGTGGATAAAGCACATAATCATCAATTATTCGCACAATTACCGCAAACAAATAAATATTCTTAATTTATTGTATTTTTCGAATCGGGCTCGACTGCCGCCCACAATGAAGGCAGTGGCAACGGCAACGGCAAAACGGCAACAACATTGGCAGCAAAATTCAATTTTGAAACGAGGGAGGAACTGGCAAGAGGGGAGGAGGGAGGCGGGTCAGATGAGTACAGACAACACAGAGACCACAGACATCGCTGCGATAATATTAAAAATAAATTTCAACCAAAATAACAAACACACAAATTTTTTTTGGACGCAACGAACTTGGATAAAAGTATCTTTGCCCTCGTAGAGCCATGGAGATTGAGATTGATGTGCATAAATTAATTCACAGTTGTCGTCGGACAAAAATGCCGATGCCAAAGCTAAAGCTAAAACCAAAGAATCGGGCGATAAATTTCATAGATGCATTTGGTAATTTCAATTTGTTTTAATGTCGCTGCGTGCAAAGTAGACACCAATAATTTGAGTTTTATTAGTCGTATTTGCGACTATTTTTAACTCTCAACAATTGTCGCTGCCTATCAACTAAATGGAGAAAAGAGAGAAGGAGAGAGGGAGGGGAAGAGTCCCCACTCTGTCGGCAAAGCTTTAGAACTTTCGAGGGCGGAAACGGAACTTCCCTCCCTCCCTCTCTACTCCCCAAGAACAAAGCTGACTTGCATCTGTAAATTGTTAATCTTCATTCATATAGTTATGCTATTTGTTAGATGATCATAAATCATATTCAGTTAAGGTAAGGTGACACATCTTTGGTTCGATTGTTTCTCTTGCCAAGCGGAAGCTGCGGATTCTTGGGATTATTTGTGTGGTTAGCCACATTGGCGCCATCATCAATTTTGTGGGATTAGGCACAGTTCCATCATCTATATAATTAATAAAGCGAACGAAAGCTCTGACATTGTGCCTAGTTTACAGGGACTCCAACCCGGACTGGCTGTGGGAATGGGGTATGGGTTTTGGGAATGGGAATGGGGTATGTTTATGGATCTGAGGTCTGGTACTAGGGCCTGTTCTATTGGTGTCATGTTTTATTTCAACATAAATTTTACGGTACATTCTGTAGACATGATGATGCTCGTTGTTTTTGTTGTAGTTTTTGTAGTTGTTGCCCTGTTCTTGGCTGCTGACACCATCGACACGATAAATGGACTCGGGAGGATGGGCCAAAGGGGGTCTAAGGAGGTGGGGAGTTACGTGTACGACCCATAAAACAACGTTATTTGTTTCGCCTGGCAATGTCATCAGCCGCTCGTCATACTCCAAGTTGTGCACTGGAAAAACTTGGGATTTTCACTAAAAGGCAACCAAACTATAGTCAGAAATAGTAGATATTCAGTTTGGTCAGATTTTTCTCAGTGTAGTTGCTCTTCTTGTTCTTGTAAGTTGTGTTATTCATGTTGTTCTTGTTGTTGTTGTCTGTCTTGAGCGCCATAATCACCGTTTAGAGCCATTTTCGCTGCTTGGGTGTCCGAATTTGTTGCGGGTTCCACGCGGGTCAACGCTGACTCTATATCTGTATCTGTAACAGCTGTAGCTGTGGAAGTATCTGTATCTCTGTCTTTGTGTGTGTTTTTAGAGGCTATTTGAAATGGTGAGAAAATCGCGCTTACCGTTCTCCACAGAGAGAAGGAGTGAAGAAGGGAGAGTGGAAGAGAGTGAGGTGTAAAGTTGCGGCCCGGGTTTAATTTAGTTGTCACCGACAAAGTGACGACCATTCATGGGGTTATCGGTCTTACGACTGCATTGCATTTCCTCTAAATTTTCAACCGTTAAAAATCTGAAATGCTGTTTAACGTTTTCATTTCTATGGCATTTCTAATTCGACGTCTCATTTATGTAGTTAGCCTCCTCCTTCTCCCCTTTAGCCCCTCTCTGGCTAGTAGGGCCTGTTAAGAGGGTCAACTGACCACGTTTAAGACCAAGTCCATGAGTGTATTGCAACTTGTTTCATTTACTTTCGGACTTCATTTCTTTTCATTAGCCGCTCTCCATCTATGGGGTCTGTTCGACTAAGGTCATAAAATGTAACTGGTTATTGCCGCCAACAACGTTGTGTTAATGTTCTCATATCTCTCACATGTACTACCAGTTACTTGATGTCTCTCCCTCCCCCTTACCCTGCCCAAGTCCCTCTTCCTGCTACTATATGTGTTACTGTGTTACACACGCTCTGCCCAAAAAAGCTAACGACTTTTATTAATGAAAAATGCAAAAGTTTTTTTGTTTTTTGAATTTTTTTTTTCATTTCTGTCTTTGTTTTTTTGGTTCTTAGTGTCCTACATTCAGTGCAGGCAGTGGTGAGGCAGGGGGTCAGGGGTCAGGGCTGAAAAGTGAGCGGTAACAACAGAAGGAAAGTTTAATGAGCAGAGCATTAATGTCAATCTGGCTTTAAGACTGAAATAAAAGTTTTTAACTGAAATCTAGTAGGAAATTAGGGCTTTTGGAGATTTTCTTAAAGCACAATAAATAGTTATCAATAAATATATTTAATACCACAGAACTAACAGCTCAATGCAATCAAAAAACATAACTAAATTTAGCTAACAAACTCTGTGTACAAAGAAAGTAAAGATATTTTTAGAAGCTTGAGTTGTATATTATTAACAAGTGAATAACTTGGCTATAATATAAAATTTGTTAATTTCTATACCATAGCAAATATTGACTTTTGGCCAACACGTGTTCAGTTAGTTACTAGAAGGAGTAAACATAAACAGCAATATGTATTCATGAATACTTATGACTTTTAATGCCTTTCACTGTTTTAATCATTGGCATCACTTCATTCACCATTGAGGTAAACAAACTGTACTCGCACTAACTTATGCACATACATTAAAACATTGATCTGTACTTACTTAGTAGCCTGAGCATAAAACTGCAGAAAACATAACACAAAAACAATAACAACTCACACACATTCGCTGTGGTTGAGGGGGGTCCCCCTTCTGAAATACTCCCCTGCCAGCAGAGTGCAATGAAATCGAAAAAAAATGAAAGAAAAATCCAACTATAAACCGGCATTAAAAGTCGAAAACAAAATTAAATCTTGACACCCACGAGAGTTGTTGGTCTTTTGAGTTTGTTTTTTTTTTTTTTTTTTTTGGTTATTCTTCTTCTTCTTCTTGCTGTTGTTGGCACTGTTGTCATGTCGTTGGCAACACTGGCGCATGTTAATTATGCGACTACAAACTTACTCAGCTGCCCCGCCCTGCCGCCCACCTTCAACAGGCACTAACTGTCAGATGTGGGCCGCGTCCGAGCTGAAAAGACCTTGACTCTTTGGAGATCTTGATACGATTTATACAATTTTTGATTCATGGCGTCTGTGTTGGCAAACCCCTCCCTCCCTCTCTTCCACCCTCCGTTAGTTGCTTACTCTACTCATTTCGTAGGCAAACCATGTAGCCATATTTGTCGCGAGAACCGGGCACAAGAATTCCCATTTCAATACCAATTCCAATTCCAATTCAATAAACAATTTGCATACATTTCTACAGGTAAAGAGCTAAAAAGCAGCTGCTTATAAGGTGGGATTAGGCAGCAGTTCAGTTCAGTTCAGTTTACCTCCTTTTAGCCACAAAATTCATAAGCTAGTGACCGTTATGGACCCGTTAAGCGAGTGGCAAGTGTCGCAGCTAATGGGACAGGCGATTGACAAACTGACTGAGTGACTAACTGACTCTGAGTAAGAGGAATGAGCGATGAGGAAGGGGATGGGGATGGGGATGGGGAAGGGGGCAGCGTGGGCTGGCGCTTGATTGACAACCAACGATAGGCCAAATAGGGCCAACAAGCGACTCAGATACTATGTATCACACTATATACATATGTATCTCAGGCCCACTGTAGTATCTCTTGGCCAACTTGTAGCACAGATTGCAGCAAACATTTATTTGCAAATTGTTTCGTTTTCATTTCGCTTCTGTCGCGCGGTCCAACTAAAAATACATGACAGATCACACTGACTGAAACATCGTACGATTTTGTGTATATAAAACAAGATAGCAAAGTCAAGTACAACATGATGAAGCTCAAATACCCTTGAGAAACCAATTAGATACAAAAGTTGTTACCAAAATGAATAACATACAAACTTAACACTAAAGATATATACTAAGTATTCAGTTTAATACCTCCTGCTGTTTGTGCTGCACGCTGATCAGTCAAACAGTTTGATAAAGTTTGATTCATTTGCCTAAAAAATCTTTAAGTGGAAGTTGAAAGTGTGACTACCCCTTGGCCATCTAGGGTATTTCCCATTATAAATATATCACCAACTGGTGCTAATATCTATTTTGAGAACTCTGTCGCCTCAGTGGGCTGATCGTCTTGTTTCGTCTCATTTTGCTAAATTTAAAATGCCCAAACATTCATAACGACATTCACTTTGTTTTCACTGCCCTCAGATCTGCCAATAATCCCCTCCCACGCCCCCTTTTCTTTGATTTGAAAATTTTAACATTTTTTTTGGTGAGATTTCTTTTTATGTTAATTTTCTTGCATTAGTTTTTAATGCGTCGTCGCTATAATTAAAGTCGCCATAAAGATGACAATATTTTAAGGCAATTCGCAAAGTGCGACAAATTAATGAATTTATGTGACAAGCATACACCCCCACGGGGCCGCCTACCCTCCCGATCCCCGCCCATCGTTCAGCGACCTGGTAGCCACCTGTCTGGCCACTTTGTCGCTGCTTAAATTGTTTCAAATGTCGCCAGGCGCCGCAACCAACCCAATAACCCCCAATTCTACCCCTCCTCGGGAACTCCTCGATCGACCCTCTTGGTGTGAGCGTGAGTGGGCGTGGGCGACCCAACGACAACATTTTCAATTTGCTTTTGTCGGCCAGAAAACTTAAAAGAAATACACACAACTGTATATATATAGGTATATATATATTTTGTTTTAAAAAGATATTTATGAGTGCTCGTATACTCGGTTGAGAAGTGTTAGAATGAACAAAGATTGTTGCACGTTTCTTGGAAATTTCGTTTAATACATTTTGTTATTTTTATAACATGGCCGAAACCGAATGAGATTCGAATTCGCAAAAAAAAAAAAAGATCTCTCCGATTTCTAGGTGTTTGGCTGTCCACACATTGACTGCATGATCCTGATTTAGATCGTCTGAATGCTTCGCTCCAACTGTCTTTCAATTTTATGGCGTCTTCAGACTTCTTCCACTCGCATCTGATCCGATTCCTGCCCACGTGGCTGGCATTGAAAGCGAATTCCATTCGTCGACATCCTGGGAAAATGAGTGGGTGTATTCACAAAGCCTTCAAAGACTTTAACTAAATCAAATCGAGAACCGGCCTCACTTGGCGACTCACTCGACTCGTTCGGAGGCGCCACCGATGAAGACTTTTTGTGCTGCAAATTCAGCTTCAGTTTTAGCCTTAACTTCAGTTTTGTTTGAGCCAAAATAGTGGAAACTTTGCGACGAAGTAGAAAATTAATTGAGTTCAAATTTAGCCATGGTTTTGCACTCGTTTTGTTGTTGTTATTCTTGTTGTTGTTGTTGTTGTGGTTATTATTGTTATTTCTGTTGCTGTTGTATTTATTGGTGTTGCTGCTGTTGTTGTTGTTGTTGTTGGCCGCACGCGTTTCTGTAAACAAACAAACACAAAAACTGGGCAACAAACAAACGCGTGGCATCCACATCCACATCTTCGACCTGATCTGCAGCATCTTCTTCTGCGTTTGCTTTTTTTGCTATTTGCTTTCCAAACAAGACTCTTTGCGTTGAGGCCCCCAGACTGAGAGGCGGGCAGCTCTCTGCTTCCCTACAACCCCTCCACCCAACCCCTTTTGGCCCCTTTTCCCAGTCAAGTGCGTTCAATTTTCAATAAATCCATAAAATGTAGTTTGCCTGTGTTTGCACCACAACAACATCAATAGGAGGATTCCTGCAGTGTGTCTAAACCACAGTCTGTCTTCGTCTCTCCCCCCTTACGCGCTCTCTACCTATCTATTGCTGTCTAAGTCACCGCAGCCGTAATGGTGAATGGTCATGCCCTGCTCCTACTTGTACTCCTACTCCTGATTTCGCTCCATGCCTGGTCCAAGGCATTCATCTGCTCCTGCTGCTCGGTGGTCGTTGCAACGCAGACGCTTCACTGGCGTTGTCTGGGCTCCGGACTCCAACTGACTGCATTTTTGTTTTGGTCTGCGCTGAGTAAACAATGCAACAATAACAACAACAACAACAACAGCCAACAACAGATGCTGTAGTATAATGATTCACAGCGCACAGTGGTGCACGCTTGAGTAGTAATAAAGTTAATCAATTAAATAGCTCATCAACAAAAAGATTAACAAATGAATGTGGGGAAATAAGCAGTAATAAACCTAGAAAAGTTTTAAATTTATTTTTTATATAGGAAACTTTTATTTAAAGTGATTTTTTGAAACCCCTTTCGAAAAATTATAAAATAATGCTCATACCACTGTGCACTGTCAAGCAGACGTAACTATTGAAGATAGTCTGTGGGGCAAGTAAAGCGAGGGGTTATAGGGAACTGCTCTGATGTCTGTTGGAAGTTGTGAATTTGTTGCTGATTCCGCAAACGAAGCTGCATATTTTGCATCTGTTGCTGCAACTGCCACAAGAGGAAGAAGAAGACGAAGACGAAGACGTAGACTGACGCAGACATTGAAAGAGCCGCAGACATTGCCGCAGTAACAGCCGCAGTTGCAGTCGCAGTCACAGTCACAGCCACATTGGACTTGCAGACGCATCTGTAACTCATCATTTTTGAAATATTGGTCTTTTGCATACCTGATGTAACAGAAACAACACCCGCTGCCACCAACAAAAGTTGTGATGTTGTTGTTGTTGCTGTTGTAGGGTAACAGAACTTAATTCTGTTTTATCAGAGACGCGATTTCAATCAACTTGGCGGGCAGTCGACGCCATGGCACATTGACGCCACCGCAGACATAATTTATAGCCACTTTTCGCATCGATTTTCATTTTTTTTCACATTGATGTTTTTGTTATCTCATGGATTTTCTGACTTGTTTTGAAGTTGGCTGCCAGATGAAACTGAAAATTGTATTGTGATTGGTATTGGTACTGGGAATTGGGAATTGGGAACTGAGAACTGAAAACTGGGACTTCAAATGGAAGTGGAAGAACAGCACTCGAGTGGAACAAATTGATAGGCGAATGGCCAGAACTGATGGGCGAAAGTTAATTGGCTCAAACCAACAGACAGACACATAGATACAAATACTCATACATACTCAGAAAGTCAGGTACTTGCCAAAATGTTTAATTAATGCAAAACTGAAATAAGTCGAGTGGATCTGCGTGCACTTTGTGCATTAGATACGCTGCTAAGAGGTATAGACAACCCTGGCAGAGCTCTTAGTTTCGCAGGCCACAAAACCACTTAATCTACAACGTGGCTAAGAACATGTGAGACAATCGGACAATCAGACAAACGGAAAGACTGTTAGGATGGGTGGGTGCGGATTGTGCGATTTGGACGCTGTCAAATGTTGTGCAATTCTCGCCTTAGGTTTTAGCTCTTGGGTGTGGACACGAGTTGCAGTTGCAGTTGTAGTTTGTACTTGAAGAAAAGAGAGTGTTTCAGCTATGAGAAGAGGTTTGTTATCTAAAGAAAAGATAGATAAAATACCCTTTAAAAGCTTTGCTTACCTGTTTTCTCTATTTTAACCAACACTTTGCTGATGTAGCTTCTCTGGCTATTAGTTGATTACTAGATCTTTGTGTTAGAGTATTTGAAATTTCATAGTAACCACTGAGTTATATCACCAGATACTCTTAGCGCTTAGCGTGGGCTGCAGTTGCAGTTCCTGTTGATGTTGTTGTTGTCGTTGTCTGGTGGGTGCAGCAGATGAAACAGCAACAACAGCAGCAGCTTAAAGACTCAGAAACGAGTCAGTTTTGTGGATTATCCTTTGTTACGCATCGACAAGCAGCCTGCAAGGAACATGCTCCTGCTACAACATGTTGACTTCGTGATGTTGCTGTTGTTGCTGCTGTTGTTGCTGTTGCAACTCAGTTGTGTAAGAGCCACGCACTTTGCCGAAAATCGAGGCTTAATTGCAAACATTTTGTGCTGTTCAAGTGAAGTCTGATTGCCGCTCTTCGCGTTAATTGGGCTGGCGAACATTTGCGCCCTGGCACTTTGATGCCTTGCCGATGATATTCGCACTCCACATTCCCATTCACATTCACATTAACATCGACATGCAGCTGCCTCGTCTGGGGGCAACGCCATCATCGCCAACGAAATTTGCATTTCAAGCAGGCCGCGATTTATGACCAGGACCGCAAGAGACAGAGAGAGAGAGAGAGAGAGAGAGAGAGCCTGTGACGAATCCAATTATGAGGCGCGCCAGCTGCCAACTGTCCAATGAGCCATGCCCCGTTTGCCCCTAGCCCCTAGCCCCTTGCCCCTCGGCACTTGGCCCTCACAGCATTGCCACTTGGCGGGTGCCATGTGCCTGATCCAATAATGCTCTATCAAATGGCCATAAATAAAATGCACAAAGCGGATTAAGCGTTTTGTTAACAGATTTATATTGAGCTGAGTTATGAGGCCACCAGAGAGAAATGAAAATAAGAAGAAAATACAAGAGAAAATACAGACGAGACTCCAGACTTGCTGGCAACTTTAATGAGATGTATGGATTGCTAACGATCAGTAAAATTAGTGGGTTAAATAGGCAATAAGTGTTACATGGGTCGTATGCGTAACATTACATGTGAAGCATAGAAACTGATAGGAAATAATCATTTTATTATTCGATGTCTTCAGAGCTATAGACATTTCATAAATATGACTCGACAAAGTGAGCTATCATAATGTCTGCAGCAAAATTACAGCCACCGAAAAATGCGGCAAGTGCAACATGTGATAAAAACTTAACTTGAAGTTGAAATTTGCCCCAAGGGCAGACGAGTCCAAATTGAGGCTGCTGCTGAAGAAGCCGCCTGCCAAGGAGAGGAGCAGAGAAGGCACACAGCAGGATCATCCAACAGACGTGAACGTGTCGATCGTCAACAAAAAGCATTGAGACTACAAAAAGCAAAACAAAAAACTGTTCAAACCTTTCAATGAAATTGACGAGTGGCAGCCGCGTGCTGAGCACCCATTACGTGGTTCCAACCCAGCTTCAAATCAAACCAAACTAAATTCAGTTGAACCGTGTACAGTGAGCCCTCTCGATGAAGGCGGCAAGCGGGCCAACGACTTTTGGCTGAGCGTCGAATTAACCAAATTATGGTGTGCTCCATGATCGTTGCCTCTCAAAATTCATTGCTTGGCTAAGAAATGCAAGTTTTTGGCCAGGTTAAGGCAGCTGCTGCTGTTGTTGTGGCTGCTCCTGCTGCTGTTAGTGCTGCAATTTGCCTTAATGACAAGGATTAAGATAGCTCGAAACTGGCCGGATGCCAAACTGCAAACTGTTGACTCTTTTTTTGTGTCCACTCGGCAACTCTTCAAAATTGGGCATGTAAATTTAAGCATGTAGTTCCAAGAGAACCAAGAAAAGGGGTGTATTAGTTTCAAGAGGCAGTTTGGTATAGAAAGAAGTATGATATGAGTGGAAGTAGGTCTTTTATATATAATCTAGAAGAAAATCGGGAGTAGGATTTGTAAGTTATTCTTAACCAAGTGTTGACTCTAACTTTCAGCTTTTGTTTTTGGATAGTTCTAATCACTTTTAATCAACTTTGTGTCATAAAGAGATCATACTGTTGAACTAGAGGGTATCTGTTGGTTAGTTCTGTCTGACTTTAAACCTTTACTTCTCGTTTACTGCTTAGTTATTTACTTGTTTCTTTTTTTTTTGTTTTGTTTTGGCTCTTCACATTTATGTGCACTGAAATATTTTTTGAATGCAGATTTTTCACTTAAAATTATTTCAATTACGCGAAGTGCAGTGAGTTCGAGGCCAAGAGACAAAACGACAAAAAGACAAGCTAAGTAAAGTCGTTTTTTGATGTTCCTGTTGCTGTTGTTCCTGTGCTTGTTGTTGTTGTTGTTGTCGTTGGCAGCTGCTGCCGCCGTTTCAGTTGTCGTTGTCATCCAGAGATACTCAGGCTTGAGGAGCTAAGAAATGAGAAGCTGAGATGCTGTGCAGCACAAGTCCAGGCTAAGTTGGAGATTCTCCGACAGGAACGGCTGCAAGTAGATTAAATGCCACAATGCTTTTTCGAGACCGCAAACAGACAAACTTGGTCAATTATTTTCAACGGCGAACACAAATTATTGATGCAGTGAAAGCGACGAGAAGGAGGAGCACTGAGTAGAGATGGCCCAAGGCCTGGACAAACACACAAACACACACACGCACACACGTGTACCTGTTTAGATGTGTGTGTGTGTGTGTGTGATGTACTCGAACCACAGAATGTGAACTCCAAGTTGAGGCTCATCAATCTGAAGACGACGTCAAGACAATGGGATCAGGACGCGCCACCGCAAAGGTCTTCATTAAATTAGTGAAATGAGCACGTATCCCAGAGTACACAGAGTTTCTGCTGGGGAATGGGGAATGGATGAGCTGCAAGCTGCTGTTGCATGGGGATAAGACTTGCCACAGCATTTAATGTCACAAATATTTGTTGTCAAATGTCGCCCGGTTTCCCGGTTGGTACTCGTCGTGGCTGTCAGCTCGCCTGGCTCTGGTGATGACTTAACGAGGATTTAAGTCTTGGCCAAAGAAGCTTGCCAGTAACTTCCATCCACTGGCGATCCTTGGGGCAAGTTAAATCGACAAACCAACAAACAAACAAGTTGCACAAGTTGCATATAAAAATCGCATTCAGTTTGCTAAATTGGCTCGACTTGCTGGTGGGTCGATTGGGGGATTGAACCATCAATGTCTCGTCAAAAGTTGAGGCAGGTGGTAGCAGCAGAGGGGCCATGAAGGAGGGGGGATAGGGGGAGGGTATTGTTGTTGATGCAGCAGCAGCAGAAATCGAATGCCGCAGCAAATGCAGCCGCGAGTTATTAAATTTCAGTACAAATACGGTCAGTATCGTTTATAATTTCGGTTATGCTGCTTTCAATACCCACTAAATAATTTTTAAGTGGGGTATACGCACTTACTGTTTACTTATTTTAAATGCCTCAAAGAAGTTTACAGTGATTTTATGTTATTGAGTTATTAAAAACACTTTTTCAATTCAATCAAATTATTTGGTCATGTTTAAAGGGTATCTCATTAGTCTTTCTTTTGCTTATTCCCACTTTGGCAAACTGCGACACGAAACCAAAAACCAAAACAAAAGCCAATCATCGTCTCTCTGCCCCACTCTGCCCCCCCTACACTGAGCAAAAAAGTTGTACTAAATAATAGTTTATTATAGGGTTTTCGATATCTAAAAATGATTACTATAGATTCATTGTAGAATTTAAAAAGATTATCTTATTCTAAGTAAATCTAAAACTTGTAAAACTCTCGTTGCTTCTTTACGATTTTACCAATTTGAGCTCATGGTATTTTCTCTCAGTGTACTGCCTAATTAGGCCAATTCTCGATGAGGCAATGCCAACAAACAAAATCGATCGGTTAATTTTTTGTTTGTTATTTACGTTTCAGTTCGCAAATTGCCAAATGCATTTTGTTCTTAGTGTTGTTGTTTTTGTTGTGTACTGTTGTTGTTGTGTACTGTTAGCTAGTCAATACTGTTGTTGTTTAGGTAAACCACCTTTCTAAGCACATGAATATTCGTGTATATGACGAGTATATTCATAAATTGCTTAATAAAATAAACCAAAAGTCATGCGATTTGCGGTTTCTATTTCATTCTACTTTTCCCAGAGATATATAAAAGAATTTGATTAAGCGATTAAGAGCTCAAACTTACCTTGAATTTCATTAAATAATAAAACACTTTTCTTTTATAGTTTGTAGTTATTTTATTGCTTTTAGAGTTTCTTCTTTTCTTTAAGGAGTTGAGTTATTTTGTAGCCTAGCTAAAACTGACTTGACAGCGTCTCTAATAATTTCATAAATACATGGGATGATTTCAATTGTATTTAGTATAAGTAGGAATTATATATCCCAGACATGATGATATCTATCTTAAGCAGCATAGTTTGAATTGGTTATCAAAAGTCTCTGGATTGAGCCTCGCTCTGTTATCAATTGATTAGTTCTCTTTGACTCGATTTCTTTTTTTTTTGGCATTTACATAAGATAATTGGTAGCATATGATTTCCATTTTCCTTTTGAGCACACCTGACCAAATTGGGAGATGAGTTTCTCCGCTCAGGTTCTTAGAGTTAGAGTTATACTTTTGAGCACATTGTCCTGGAATGCATTACGAGCTAATGACTAGTCTATTATTCAGATATGATGAGTATATGTATATAGTTTCAGGCTCCGACTGGGTTCAGTCTTTGATCTTCTGTTTCGATTACTTCTTAACGTTCCATACCCAGATCGTGCAACAAATGTTGCTTGATAACTTCTCCCTTCTGCTCAGCCAAAAGCTGAGCCGTCACCGTATTGACCAAGTTAAAGGCAAAGGCGAAACCACTGAAGGTGGCCCAAACACCCAAGGCCAGCCAGCGTAATAGACGTGGACGTAGACTCCCATCCAGTTGTCTGAGCAGGAATAAACCCAAACTTAGTCCTGCCAGAGCTCCTGTCATATGGGCTATGTAGGAGACTGAGATTGTGGGTCCTCCTGACGGCTGGTACTCCACTAGCGACATCTGTCTGCAGTACAGCGTATAGCCCAGATCGCAGGAGACTAAGGAATTTCGATTAAAGAGTTAGAACTAAAGAGAGTCGAAGTAAACTCACCGAATATTACGACGGCCAAAAGCTGGGCAAGTCCATGTCGCATGTGTCCAAAATTGAGCAGAACATTGGCCAATTGTGCTGCCAGCAAAGCGTAAACTCCGCCACTGGCACCCACTAAATACACCGTAGAGTCCACCACACTAGTGCCCAAAGAACCGGCCAAGACACCCGCTAGATAGACAACAGCCGTTCGCCCTGATCCATGTAGCAGCTCCAAGGGTAGTCCATAGATCAACTGGGTAACCACATTGAAGCCCAGGTGCAACCAACTAGCATGGAGCAGCGCATAGGAGACGAAGCGCCAAAGCTGCAGACGTCGATCTGGGCGATAGATGAGCAGAGAGTTCTCCGGCGGAGCAGACCCCACAGACAAATGGACAAGGATCTGAAAGAGCAGACAGAAGTAAAAGCAGTTGATGAATGTTTCTCGGTCGAACAGATTTAGTAGCAATCAGTTGGAGTCTAAAATCGTTTAGTTACAAAGTGTTTGCTGTAACCCTATCCATTAAAGACACCCTCCCTCTGTATCTCTGTCTCTCCTTGGGGGATTAGTAGATGGGGTCAGCAATAAAGCCATCACAATGTAAGCCATTTTTCAGCCCCACAACGGCGCCGTCGTTCTGGCAGAAAATCAGCAAGAAAAAAATAAAACAAAAAAATAAGGGAAAATGGTAAAAGAAAAACAAGGAAAAGCAAAGCAACCCTCAAACTCAGACACTCAATATCAGACAGTAGAGCTGAGTCGAATGAGACTGGCAGCAGACATTGGCGAGACACAGTCCACAGTCCACACTCTACTCTCCACATTCCACACTCTGCACTCCGAATCCAATCCCAAACTGAGTTTCAATCCCAGTCCAAATTGACATTGCCCCCTTCATGGGCTGGCGGCGTCCAGTCTGCGAGTGGCAGACAGAGACAGACACTGAGACAGGGACGGACACAGAGAAGTGTTGGATTTTCGCACGCACTCTCTCCCACATCGGGGTCGTATGTCTCCCGGGTTTCTGTTGATACTCATACACTATATCCTTTACCCGGAAGCCAAAAAGCCATTTGCAAATACTTTTTGCTCACCACTCGGTAAATTTGATGTGCCTCACAAGTTGAGGCGAGTTCACGTGGCATGCCTGAAATATGATCAGGTTATATTATTGCTTTACCCCGGGGGGACACCCACAAAGACCCCAAATCGAATCACCCTTGCCATCAGAAATAACTTCCAATGCTGATGACTCTGCGGAAAAGGGTCCAGATACAGACCCAGACCCAGACCCTGAAGTTCAAGAAGTCCGCCATGAATGGGGGATACAATTTATGCAACAGCTGTTGAGGGGAATTTGCCATAACGAGAGGGGTTGCATGTGTCACAAGATGCTGCACATTAAAATAGCTAAAGAGAAAGCTATATAAGATTATGTTCAAAGTTATATTGCACATGATGATTGTAATTTAAACTATTAAAAAGGGGGGAAGTCGTGAAATTCAAGAGAACAAATTTTAAAACCATAAATAGACAGAGATCTTTATTGAATAGTTAATAAACTTTAAACAAATTTAAAGTTAGACTTCTGAAATATATACATTAAAATTCTTCGGGGTCTTTTCTTTTATATGACATTCCCTTCCGATTATATTCCTTACCCATTTCCGAAACTATGTAATGAAGTTTATATAACTAAAGTTGTAATTATACTTTATTTGTAAAGTACTTTTTTTTTAATTTTTAAATTACTACATATTATAACATGCTTGTGGTAAGAAGCTTTCGTGGATTGCACTTCAAATTTAGTTGAGTAGCAATTAAATCGCCCCCGAAATGAGCACGTGCAATGTTGTGCAACTTGGTCGATGGCGATGTCATGGTAACTTGGCTCCATGCCAAGGAGAGTGGAGTTTTCTGTAATGGTGTGTATTTGTGTGTGTGTGTGTGTGGCCACAACTCAATCAACCCCTCGAGGTACGTTGGGGGTAAAGGGGGAGCTAACATTCAGGTATGGTCTGGTCAGTTTTATAAGCAACTTATTTATATTTATGTTATGGTCACCTTACCTCGAGCAGTGAGACAAGCACAATGAAACAGGGCGGTGGCCAGCAGCGTATTAGTCTGGATGACAACTGTTTTTCGTTGCATGCCACGTCTGGTGGCAACTTGGCAGTCTTTGTGGCATTACAAGTTGGCTGCTGCATCAGCTGGTCGAGGCAGACGCCCAACACCAGGCCAGAGTTGCGGGATTGAGATGGCGGCATCTGCAACACGGTCGCTGAAAGCATTTCCGACTTATTGCTGTTGTTGTTGTTGTTGTTCTGGCTGTTGTTGTTGTTGCTGTGTCTATTTTTGGGGCGTCTGCCTTGTGACGGTGCCCCACTTAGCGTCTGTCATGATGCTGCCGATGCCGATGGCGCTGTGCGAGGAATTTTGTCTGGCCCACAGTTGGCCCCTGCATCGAGAGGAAATACACAGATAGATACAGATACAAATAAATATATAGATAGAGAGATAGGTATAGGTATAGAGAGTGGGGACTGGGGATTTGGTGATTCTGATAGCTTTTCCGTTGCCAAATTAGCTCAAGGTTGTCTGTCCAACAATTTTCCATTGCCATTGCGACAACTGCAGCGCAATTATTCTCTACTCGACTCTGTTTGCCAGTTGACATTGCTGTTGACGGCGCCAAGAAACAACAATACAAGCCAAGTCAATAAGTGCTATCTCTCCTGCCCCTCACTACCTCCAATGAACCCTCCCAGCCCACAGCCAACAGCTCACTCCCCAGAGAGCGACCCCTTTTGTTCATGTCTGTGGAAAATGCCTCTGGTAATGTCACTAGACAGCCATAAAACAGTCGCAATTTATTTTCTCTGGCTAGCGCATTTTATTTTGACAAACAAATTTATTTCCGCTGGCAGACACAACACTGGGTATCTTCCTGCCACTACCACCCCAATCTCCATTACTCTCAGAACGTTAAGGGAAAAATGGAAAATTATTTGATAAATATTGCAATTGATGGCAAGTATTTCAATCTAAATTCTTTTTATCTTTTTACAGTTACACCAATAACTTATCGAAGCTTTACTGTAACCGCAATTTGAGTGGACCACAACTAAACAAGGGATAACATTTGGATACTTAATCGTAAATTAAGTTGAAGCAAGTAAGTTTTATAGTCGATGTTTGATTTTTATCGGATTAATCGTAGAGAACTGACCAGAAGTACTTTATAAGGCGAGTGTGCTAGTTTTAAGTATCCTGGGGAATATACACATATATACAAATATATATATGTTGGTCATGTCGTGCCCGAATTAACTTGGCCTTCTGTTTTCAGCTTTTGGTAATGAGTTTTAATGGTGATTACCTTTGGAAACAAAAGCCCAAAAGCGCACAATGGGGACAAAGGGGGACTCTACAGGGTTTATGAGGGGGAAATGGGAACAAGGGCTGCAATCACATGTCGAACGGTAACTTTTTTTTTGGGGCGCCTTCGACCAACTGGCAGGACACTTTTTTATTTCTTAGCAAAACGAGTTTTATCGAACGGAAATTCAGTGTTTCCATCTTCCATCGATCCTTTGTTTTGGGGATGCAGTTAAACCAGTTTAGGTAAGAGGGGACGGAGGGGTTGAGGGGGTAGGTAGCGCACGCCAAAACTGTACAGCGAATATCGACAGGTGTAGCTATGTCCTTAATGTCCTTAAACATCATTTCATGAACGTTCAACTTTAGCTGTTGTTCAGTTCGATAGTTGTTGTTGTTGCTTGGGTTGTTGGCCTTCACACGCAAGTTGATTCGTTGCTGTGCACATTCAGGACACGCACATATCCTTGAAAGCAACTCAATGTGAAACTCAAATGAACCGAGAATTCTACTTTCAAGTAGTCGAGTTTCGTATGTATCTAGTACATAGTATTTGTATATTTGGATTATGCAAGCAATTGAAGTTCCTTGAGGCAAACTACCCAGCTAACTGCCCTCTACAAAATCCATTTGCCACATGCCACTTGCCACATTATTTCCTGCCCCACTTGATTCTGCTTTGAGTTTGTATTCGTATTTGTATTTGTATTTGCATTGGCAAATATTTAATTTGCATAATGTTGACTATTTGTATTTGCTCTATTTACATTCGTATTCATCAAATACGCATACCTCCTATACGCATACCATATCCATCCAACTACTATAAAAATTGTTTCAATTTTCAATCCATTTATTTATTATTCATTCACGTGTTTTTGTGGTTAAATAAATAAAAACACATTGGAATTTAAAAGTTTAATATAATTAAACTTCTTTTTGAATTATTAAACAGGTAAATTAATTTGAATAATTATTGTCATTAATAATTAATAAACTTTTTGCTACTTTATAATGAAATTAAATGTGATTTTTATTAAATCTTCATCGCATTATGTAAACAAGCTGTTACTTAACAGCTAAGTAAAATACGCTTCCCTTATGCAGCTTTTACTTAAAGCAGTTTCGGTAATAACATGTTTTAGTTAACTTAACATTTCGTTACAATGTTATTAAAGACTTGAGCTGTAATTTAAAATTCTGTTAGAGCAGCGTACCCATTTTCTACTACACATATTAAAGTGTATACTAAAAGGTTTTGTACTGTTAACAGTGCCTCAAAAATGCGCTTAAAACTTACAGTTTCGAGTAGCTTTTTCATGTTGCATAGAAGAAAACTGAAAATGCATTTGGCAAAAAAACGGAATGCATTTGGCGAGTGACAGAAAAGTCAAGTGAAAAGTGCAAAGTAAAATTTTAATTACTGAGCAGAGACAAGAGTAGCGGGAAAGGGGATGGCGGGGGAGGTGTAAGGCAAAGGAAAACAAAAGGAAATGTTGTGAGAGTAAGAAAGCGAAATGTGCAGAATAATTATGACTGGGCTTAAATGTTAATGCTGTCAGTGATGGGAAAAAACTAGTGAAAAGCGAAAAAACAAGTTGGCAGCACTACAGCATGGCCTTGGTTAAGTGTGGGTGGGTGAATGGGTGGATAGTTGGATGGGTGGTACCAAAGTAAAAGAAGTACTATAATGCATATAGAAAGTTACATTAACAACAACTACAACAAGTAGAAACATTTACAACAAAGACGAGAAAATTGTTTAAAAACTATAATTGAAAAACATGTGCGAGTCTTTGTCTAAGCTCAGCACGCAACAGACAGTAAGAGAAAGAAGGTGAGAGAGGGAAAGAGAGAAAGGGAACACACAGAGCCTATGGTTTCACTTTTTGCAAGACACGCTTTAGGTACGTAATACTCACATACGCTGGGTACAACCATAAACAATAACATTAACATTAACCATAGCATTCATATTAAATTTTGCACTTTTTTGTAGAAATTGTTAAGTTAAAGAAGTGCAGGGTCTTAGTCGACTGAACAAAGAAAGTCTTGGGAGATTTGAAGAGGCAGAAAGGGAGGAGTTTTAACAGGGAAAGGAGCGGGCAGCAGGGAGACGAGGGGCAGTCTCAACGCCCAAAGTCGTCGCTCATTTCACAATCAAATTCCGGCAATTGAAACGAATGCGATTAAAAGCTGCACATCATGCGAGGGAAACAAGTGTGTAGCTGAAGCTGGGAAGGCAGAGGAATAGGTAGTGAAAGGGGAGAGGAAGAGTGGAGAGAGGGCTCTCTACCCGGAGGGAAGACGAGCAACTGCTGCAACAACGGCCCACGCGACAGCAGAGAGTTCATTTCCATTTGGGTTGCATGCCACGCGTACGTCTGGGGAATTTAGAGGGGCACAGGGTAGGAATAGGAGTGGGGAGCAGAGAGCAGGGAAAAGTAAACCGAATCTCTTCTTGCTTTCTGGTTTTCAATTTAATTGTAATTTCTTTTGTGTTTATTGCTTGCGTTTGCCTGCTTACGTTTTAATTTCATTAACTTCAAGTTTACTGTGTGAAACACTTGCCCGGTCGCAGTCCCTCCCCCTTCTGGCATTTCCCCCCCTCCTCCCCTCTGGCAGTGTCCAGCGCTTTCCGGGGGCCACACTGTGCGCTAGCCGTAAAATTTTTGACATAAAATTTAACCTACAAGCAGAGGCTTGTAACATGTATCTGTATCTGTATCTGCATCTGTGTGTGTCTGTCTTTGTGTATCTGTGCCAGCGATTTCAACAGAAGCTGCTCTTGCTGATGAACTTAAGATACTCTCATTTAGAACAGCAAACGGAACCACTTACCCCCCTTTCCCCACTTGCTCTGCTCGTTTTACATTTTTCCCATTTTACATTTCACAGATTGAGCAATCAAAAATACTCAGATGCTTAGAAATTAAAGCTAAAAAGAAATAGTTATAAAAAAATAGAGCTATCCCATATCATGAATGAAACCTGTACCAACCAGTCAAACAACAACTGTAGATCAATTTGTGCTGCAGTTCAAATGCAGTGACTTCTAAATACTTTTTTATTCTTTCAGTTATTTAATTAAACTATTAAGTAGAGTCCGTTAGACTTCAATTTACCTAATTTAAAGCTATATTAATATACCAAAAGTATTCTATAAGTAAGTTTATAACTTGTAATAGTTTTTTAGAATTTTTTGTTGATTACTTTTATGCTGTTTCTCTTGTAAAAGTTAAGAACAAAGAAATAAAGCTTAAGTATTAAAACCATTTCTAGTTACTCAGAGGCAAGCTACAGCAACAACAACAGCAACAACAATAACAACAACAATTCCAGTTTAAGTCCAAAAGTATATTTATGTTGAATATTTCTACGACTTCGCGTCAATGCACAAATCAGTTAACGTCCGGCAAAAAGCACAGAAGGCAGAAGTCAGTTAGTTACCAGACATTATAGACGTAATAACCAGCTGCAAAAGAGATGGGGATAGTGCGAGAAAAAGAGAGAGAGAGAAAGGCAACTACAGTGACACCTGACTACATATGCGGCAGGTTGTTGGGTTGTTGTTGGTCGTTGGTCGTTGGTGTGTGTTACCCAAACAAGTGCAACGCGTATCCATGTTTATTTTACGGTTCAACGATTATTACCAGTTATTGTCTAATAGCACCGTAAAGGGGGACAACACCATAGGCTTACCCCCAAGGGGGCAGGCGAGGGGGCATGGTAGGGGAAGAGCTCTGTCGTGCAGTCAAAGCAAAATCGCCAAAAGCGACAGACAGTGGGTGAAAGAAAGAGAAACAGAGGGAGTGAGGGAGACAGAGGAGAGGGCTAGACCATCGACCAGCGATAGGTGTTACTAGACAGTTGTTGTTGTTGTTGCAACCACCGCCGTCTGTTGTTGGTTGTTGTGGTCTCTGCACTCCGCTATCAATATTTCAAACACGTACCAAACTTTTGCCTTTTTCAGACAGTGACAGAGAGGGAGAGGGATAGAGAGAGTGAGAGAGAGGAAAAGGAAAAGAGGGGCAACCAAAACGGAAGTTCACACGGAAATATATAGGGAAAAAACATAATGAAACGAAAAAACAGCAACACCTCCCCCCCAAAATATATATGTATAAAAGACAAACATAATGTTTATAATAAAATAACAACAAATACACGATACGATATGATATGAAAATGAATCACGCAAACCGAAAGAGGAAATGCAAATGGAAATTTTAGTTTTGTCTGAGGCTAAAATTGAATAACTCGAAACTAACATGGATCGATGGCACTACGAATATTGGGAATATGACGAAATTGAAGCAGAATCAAGAAAAATTTGTAGGGAATGTGGGAGAGGGAGAGTGGGAGAGGTAGAGCAAAAAGAGACACTAGATAATGTCAACTCACATTTGGCATGAGGCCACAAGGCGAGAAAATATTTCATGGCATCTACTCAAGGAGACAAAGCTCAAAAGACTCCGCTAGGGAACTGAGAGATGAAGGAAGAGAATGAGGAGGAGGGGATAGAGGGGGACATTGACATATCAATAAATTTAGCACGCATTCGATTAATGTGCGTGGTTGGGCAATAAGAAGATGGAATCCAGCATATAGAAGATTCGACTGGGCAATGTCTAGACTCTGGTATCTGGTCGCTAGACACTAGACATAGGAACGCTGATGACGACGACAACCCTGGGTGTGTAGAAGTATGTGTGGCGTGAACTTGGGGCAAGAGTGTGTATGTGTGTGTGTGTGTATTGAAATAGTTTTAGTTTTGGGGCTGGTTTGCAGATGGCACTGAAATCATATAATGTGGGCACACTTGATTTATGTATTCCCAACTAGCAACAATGTTCCTTCTCTTTCACTTACCCTCACCCTCTCTTTCTCTCACTCTGTTGCCTTTTATCTGGATTGCGAATTTCTCTAGACTGATCTAATAGAGCTTAAGAAATTGCGGCACGAACATGAACTCGATAATTAACTTCAAAACGCGACTGCATTCAAAAGATACAAAATGCATGGGCACAGATACACCGATACCCAGTTGCAGATTGACAGATACAGATACATAGAGTTGCACCAATTGGCCGCTGATTGTCGAGCGTGGCAATTTAATGCAAAAAGCCATCAATTAACCCGCTTTCCCAGATGCAAAACTATCTCAGATGAGTTGGAAAATTAACAGCAGCATCGAACGGTTAAGCAGCCATCAACATCAACAAGATGCAACGATTTGCACGTAGTTCCGTTAGCTAATTGGTCTATAATAACTCACCGATTTACTGATTTACCGATTTCCCGATTCCCCGACTTCTTCAGATTCTTAGGAACCAAAACGACGGAAGCAACAAGAACATTTTTCCTCTGACCAATGGTCATGAGACAAACATTGTTTCTTACCCCAACGAAATGAATAATTAATGTATGATTTTTCTCATTGTAAATCATAACAATTAATGTTGTTTTAAATGCACAACGACCTCAAGGCAGTCAACAGAAAAAGGAGTGGAATCAGCTGCAATGCGACACGAACACGGAACATGAAAAATGTCCAGAGGCGGCGGAGGAAAAAAAACAATAACATCATCAACATCAAAAGACAATTATGCGCCAAGAGTGGGCGGAAATAATGTTAATAATAAAACAACAAGAAAATTGCGTGGACAAAGAGTCTGTAAAAAAAACCAGTGAGAGAGAAAAGTGGGAAGAATGTTTAAAAAAAAGGGCATAAAAAAGAAGGGAATGCAACAATTCACACGATAATGGGCAGGAAAATGGACTGAAATGCTTCAGTTTTATTTTAAACCTAAACTTATCCAAAGAGAAGAATTTTATAGAAGACTTTTAGAAAACATAATATTTATTCAATCGAAACTTTTTTTAAAGAAACCCATTGATAATTAATTTATTTAGATACATTTAGTTAAGCTTCATTATGATATCATATGGAAAGTAATGCTAATTTAAACTAATTACTATTAACCGCTAATTAGTTGGTATATTTAGCTATTGATCGATTGGGCAAATCGATGGGTTGAGCGACTTTCATTTGCTGGGAAAATCGCGGCTAAAAACAAATGGCCCATTAATGGGTTCAATACCTGCAAAATGTGCAAATGTGTCCGTCTCTCTGACGATCTGTCTATCTGTCCGACCTCTGTCTGTTTGTCTGACATTCGCGCACATTGAACCGATATTGAAGTTTCTGCTGTCGACGTCGCCTCGTCCGATTATCACATTTCGCCAGCGAGCGACCTGGTGGCAGCAACTGGCGTTCATAAGCACATTAGCACCGCTGGCGCTCTACGTCGACCCACCGACGACCTAACCGCCAAGCACCAACATCGGACACGATCGGCCACGATCCACCAGCTAGCTAGCAGTCGATATATGCAGCGCCAGCCTACTGGCCATGGTCAGCGTGCGATCTACATTCATTTGGAGCTAAACATTCACCGCACCAGCTATTTCTAGACCCTGTACTGCTTAGATACAAAGGTGTTTAAGCTTTATGGAATACTAAAGACACGTTTAAAAGTATGATCGACTTTGTAAAGCATGTATAACATATTGTTATCAACCGTATCTTTCCTGAAACTATTCAAACTAAAAGAAACTTATTTTGCTATTTATGACGAATTACCTTAGTAATGTTAAACCAAAGATTTTAAGTTTACACACAATGACATATCTTTAAAGTGAAAACCTGACCTTTAAATTTCTTTTGAAATGGGTAATAAATTAGAGAGTTATAAACATTTGAAATATTTGTTTATTAGTAGTCATACTTTGCAAAGGCAAATAGAGGGTCGCACGCAGTTGGTATTACTCAACTGTAGGCTTCGCCTGCTAGTTTTAGTTGGTCGTGGCTTTGACTGAATCCGCCTCTTGCACGGCGCCTTACCTTGCCACAGTCCCTCCATTTCCCCTTCCCCCTAGAGCCCCTGGTTGTCTCCCTTCTGCAGTGTTTGGAAGATATGGCGTGGTAATTATTCGCGCTCAGCTGACTGCGCGAGTCTGCAAAGCGTAACTTGTAACTTGTAGATACATTCACGTATCTGTATCTCGAGGCACGCATCTACATATGGAGGAAAGTCAGGCGCAGTCCATGTGGATGATGCCCCACTGTGGCCAAGAGTTAATCACCGTTGCCGTTTAGCTGTTATTGTTGTTGTTGTTGTTGTTATTGTTATTGCTTTGCCTATTGTTGTTGTTTCTGCTGCTGTTGTTGTTGTTGTTTTTGCTGGTGTCGGCTTTCGCATAGTTTACATTTTATAAGTTAATTGAGTTAACTGTGAAACGCTGCCGACGTCGCAGCTGGCTTTGCTTTGCTTTTAACTGCTCTCTCTCTCTTTCATATGCTACCTTTATCATACCTCCTCTCTCTCTCTCGCTCTCTATCTTTGCTGCACTCATTTGCTAATGCAAATTTGATGAATATCAACACTGCAATCGTAAATGTATCCATGAGCTGCGAATGTATCTGCAAATCAACAATCAGTCCTCTGTCGGCATTATTTGAACATTTGCCAACACTCCCCCCTTCTCTTCCCTTCCCGTCCGGTTGTTATTGCCTTGTTTTAATTATAAATATTTTACATTTATTTACATTGTTTTAACTGCCAACAAAATTGTCTGTAAAGCTGCATAATTTGTTTTGCGGTTGAACAAAACATTCAAAAACATTCAGAATAAAAATAATATAAAACAGACACTAAAACTCCAACTGTAATAGAAACTAAAACTAGAACTAAAACTAAGTACAAATTGTGTGTGTGTCGTTTAATTACCCCGAAAATTCATTTCATTTCGTTACGCATATTTGCACAGAGATAGATACAATTTTGATGAACAAATCCTTCTATTGGTTCTGTGATTTTCATTTAAAAGTTTCTAATTTAAAGAAAATAAAATGAAAAGCTATTACAAAAAAAGATATGTATCTTTAAACAAAATAACTGTTGAATTTAATAAACTCAATTTGATGAAGATACTTTATGGTTCTACTATATTTCATTTCAAAGTCGTTAACGCGTGTTTACATGAACATATTTCGACGATTATGTTATGAATATGTTAAATTCTTTTTATGGTTTCGTATTAAAATCTATAGCTTAAAAAAGACATATGGGAAATAACTGTTAAACTTAATTGATTTTATGAATTTTTATTTTATTGCCAATCATTTATATGGATATTTTCAAAATATTCTCTAGTCTATATTTTTTATAACTTTTAAAGAAGATAGAACAATCTGTTGGTTAAAGAATTCGTCTATCTTTACAATAAATTAATTTGTTTTCTTTTTTGTTTTCGGTATGTTAAAGAAATTTAGATTTCTTTAGCTTGTTATCAATTTGCTGATGCGGATTTTAATGACATCAAGTACAAGTTTATTTACTGAAAGTGCTAATAAATTTTATCATAATATTAAATGTTAGAAATTGTTGCTCGTGATTGGCAAAATTGTTGTCACATGATAAAAATTAGATAATAATAAAATAAATAGAAAACTGCTCACGAGACAGCGACATGAGTTAAGATCGGAGCTACCTCAATATAAATTACGATCTGCTGACAAGTTATAAACATACGTCAGTAGTCGTATTACCAAATATACCAACACCGCCCGCGCAGTGTAAGAAAACTTGTAGGAAATCGGCTACAGTTGAGGGAACACGACGCCAAGTGACCCTGTAAGCGAAATTGCATAACTTCCGTATATTTAATGGGTTCGTGACGAAATTTTGGAAACTTTGTCTGAATAATATTTTGAATCTTAAGGGTTAATATACATACCTATATAGAAATTAGGTAGAAGGTTCTTTTATATCATATAAGGTGTGAAATTTAGTTGCATATACAGACACTATATACTGTTCAACTTTTTAAACATACTTAAATTTTCCTTACCACCCTTTTAGGTTTCAAAGTACAGGGTATATTGAAAGGTGCCAAATGGGCTAAAAGGCACGAGCTGCGACAGAAATGTTGTCAACGATTGTCTGACGTCAAATAAGTCCAACTTGAATCGGACTTGAATATAGTTTTGGACTGTGTCTGTTGCCCCTGGGTGCGTTCCAATCGAATCGCATACGTTTTTGCCCACGCGCCTATCTCTCTCTCTCTCTCTCTCTATACCTCCCTCCCTCTTGTACATACACACCGTGCTTGCTCGCTGTTTTTGAGCCGTGGGAAAAACTCGTTTTATTTTGGTCGATAATAAGTCGGATGCGGATTTCAGTTTGGCCGGTGCGACGGCGCATTGCGTGGGACTGACTCACTCGTTCCAGTTCTACAGAGCATATCTGTATCTTTACAGATATATATATTTATATCTATATACATATATTTAAATATATATTTATATATAGATATTAACACAGTGCATATTGTATATTTTTGCATAGATACAGATATAGATACGGATAGCGAAGTATATATAGATAGAGTTATGGCCAAATGGCCATGGCTTGGGTTCCGTTTCACTTTTCAAAAGTTTTTTTTTTCGACAGCTTTGCTAATTTGCCGTTTTGTTTGTTTTGTCTACAGAGGTGTGTGTCTGTGTGTGATGTGTCTGTGTGTGTGTGTGTTGGCCTCAGCTATTTCAACTATGCAGTTTAGTGTCGTTTCACACGTAGATGCGTAGATACAAATGTATCTGCGCCTAGCCAGCTGCAGCTCTATTGCATTGCATTGCCCCCCTCTCTCTCTCTGTTGCTCTCCCCATCTCTTTCTCTGTCTGTCTGTCTGTCTGTCTGTTTGTTTGTTTGGCTTGTTAGCCACTTGGTTTGTTTATCTCGTCTTTAGACTCGAGTTTCGACTCATTTGGTTGCTCTTTTGTTTTTAGTCGCGCGCACGAAATTTTCACTGCGCTATCGATGAATGAATGCCCACTGGAGAGCGAAAGAGATAGAGAGAGAGTGAGTGGAAGAGGGAGAGGGAGGGGTATAGAGGGGAACTGTTGAGGGGGTTTTACAGATAAGCGATGAGTGTGCGGAGTTCCCTTGGCTCATTGTGGTGTTAGCTCTTTGCTGTTGATTCATGTGATTCATAGTATTCACACACACACACACACACACACACACACACACACTCGCATACTGAATCGCATTCGCATTTCGTATTTGCAAATTGCGCTGGTTAGGCATTCTTTTACCGCTGCCTCTGCTACCGCCTTTGCTGCAGTCGACGTCGCTGCTGGTGTCGTAATTTGCCATTCGTTTTGTGTTTTTCTTTGAAATATTCACGTGCAGTCTTGAATTGCAGCCCTATCTACAATAGTATTTTTGTATCTTGTGGATACATTTGCGCTGCTCGAATGAAAAACACTTTTCCTGCTTGCCATTTTTACCCACATTTATTTTTCGTTGCATTTCCGCCGACAACTGTCGCGTCTCCCCCTCCCACTCCCACTTCTACTCCTGCTCCGATAAGCAGGTAAAATTGTACCTGGTTTCTGTTCCACTTTGGTTCTGCTTTCGTCTTTAGTTTTGGCATAAACATTTCCTAAACTTTTATCTAATTCAACAAACTGCAACTAGTACAACGACAGCAACTGTATTTCAAAAGATTCCCAAGAGATTTCCACATTTTCCAAGCTGCCATTGTTGGCTTGAACTGAGCTGCGCTTCTTCAACGCTCTTTTGTTTCATTTTCCTCGCATTTTCAACGTGTTTCAACTTGTTAGGCATTCAAGTTTTCACATAGTTACTCTTCTTCATCTTTTTGCGCTACCTTTTTTTTTGTCTTTAAATTGTTATTGTTTTTTTTTCGTGTCTTTGATTTAGTTTTGTGCAATGCGCTTTTGTTGTTGTCTTATGCAAGAGTCTGGAAAATTTATTAAATTTTCTTGGCGCATAAAGTGCACTAATTTATTAGTTTTTCATAGGTCTAGACTCCAGACGCAACTAACTGAAACTATCTGCAACTTGCAAGTCTCCAAAGTCCCATTGTCTTTAAAAACGCTTGCAACACAAAGTTCAAAGTTGAACATAGAAGGAGAGAAAGAGTAAGAGCAAGAGTAAGTGAGAGAGCGAGAGCGAGAAAAAGGCAATAGTGAAAGGGTTGGAAAAACAGCAACACAAAGTGGCCGAAGAATGTTGGCTGATAAGCAAAAAAAAGTATCTTGAAGTTGATATATGTATCTTAAAGTGTTTAAATATGGAAATTAGCTGGCAAAGAAAACCTTTTTCCACACAATTTAAATAACTATATATTTAATGCACAAAAACAATTAAACTAACCCAATAAAAATTCAGGTCTTTGTGTTGCAAATGGGCAAAAAGTTTCCAGATCAAGTTTTTCTTTTCACACCTCAATGTAAGTAAAAAATCAAAATAAAAACTCGAAACAAAAACAATTTGCCATGTAAAAAAAAAGCAAACTTGACATAATTACAAAAAGAAATATTTACAAAAATATATGTTTAAGTATAAAAAATAAAAATATAAAAAACTGCATTGCGTACAATTTTTAAAAAGTAGCAAACGTTATAATTTTTATGCGTTTTTTCATGTTTTTTCGCTTTTTTCTGTTTTGGTTTTTCTGTTTTCGCATTCGACAAAACAAAAGCAAACTAAGGCCCCCAGAGATAATACCCCTTCCCGAGATTATACCCCTCCAATCCCAATCCAAAATGTTGTAGACAGGCCGTGGAAATTCAAGGCAGCCTCGATCATCATCGTGTGGCGTCTCCGTGTCGCTCTCTTTCGCTCTTAATCTGTCTCTGTCTTGCCCCACTGTGCCGATCTTGTGGCTATCTCTGATGTCATGGGTGCTTAAAAGCATGATATATGGATTTGTATAGTTGTTGTTGATGTTTTATTTTTTTTAGCTGCCGTCGCACGCAAAATTTGCATGCAGTTTTAGCAGACAATCAAAATCAGAAGAAACAAGTGAGAAAGGCTTCAGTCGAGCGAACCGACTTCAAAAGACCCAGCACTTTTTCTAGTGCGCATTTTCTATACAAATAAGTAATTTTCGACCGATTTGTCCCATAGGAGCTATAGTCTATAGTTGTCCGATCTGTATCAAACAGGGGAGGATAGATATAATGGTACCGTACACTTAATGTGTGAATTTGGTCTCACTAGCTCTAACTATAATAAAAATATGGAATACTTTGATAATTTTGGAAAACTTGATTTATTATAAACTAAAAGTATTGAAAATACGCTCACATAGAATATACTACTATTACTTATAAATATTTTTTTTTTCTATATCTTTTCAGAACTATCTCATCGCCGACTGCAACTAATTAATGTCTTCATTTGTTAAAATTTATGTTAATTTTACTATCAAAAATAGCAAAAATAATTATTTTAAATTTCATATGTTTATGTACTTTAAGTAAATTTTATTCAACATATAATAATGAATTAAGCAGTATATATAATAGAAATATAACTTAATATTACAATATAAGTATAGGATTTTAAGAATAAAAGATATTTAAAAATTAAAATCATCTGCGCTTTTTAATTAGAAACAGGGTGGGATAAAGGATGAAGTGGCTGCAAGCAGTATAAAATTTAGCTAAAACACCAGGCAAACAGAATTAATAGTAGGCCGCCATTAAAACATCGATTTAACCTTAACATTAGCTCTAACAGCTGCTAAAGCTACTTTAACTCGTCCTACTGTTATTGCTTTCACTTGAAATTCTGCATCTGTTAACTTTTGTTTTGCCTACTTCAAGGAGCAGTCCTAATTTTTTTCATTTTGTTTTACGCTTTTTTCGTCCTTCCAACTGTATCCTGGCAACAGGACACTTCGTTTTGTACTCCCGGAAAGCAGTTCTATCGATTGGCATCAAAAAATTTATCGATTTCTTTAGCAAAATTTTCGAAAAATTTTATAGGGAGAGGCCTTCAAAAAATGGCCAAAATACCAAAATGTCACCATTACTCAGCCATTTCAAGGACTAGACGAATGTCCTTTGGTACGTAGATAGCGCTAGTCAAACCAAGTACGTTGATGTAAGAAAAAGGACGAAAGTCCTTACAGGAGCCAGAATATAATGTAAATTTCGAAAACAGAAATTTATCGATAACTCGAAGGTCCTTTGAGGGATCCTGTCGTGACTCATACCAAACTGCTGCTTTTGACAAGGACCATCGATGGGCCAAAGGACATTCTGATCGTCCTGATAGTTTTCGAATTATCAAGGATTTTGTGTTTTTGGCAAAATTTCAAACGATTTTTGGATGGAAAATTTTGTAAGGAATTTTTTCGCTTGAAATCTTGGCAAAAACACAAAATCCTTTATATTTTAAAAACTATCAGGACGATCGGAATGTCCTTTGGCCCATCGATGGTCCTTGTCAAAAGCAGCAGTTTGGTATGAGTCACGACAGGATCCCTCAAAGGACCTTCGAGTTATCGATAAATTTCTGTTTTCGAAATTTACATTATATTCTGGCTCCTGTAAGGACTTTCGTCCTTTTTCTTACATCAACGTACTTGGTTTGACTAGCGCTATCTACGTACCAAAGGACATTCGTCTAGTCCTTGAAATGGCTGAGTAAAGGTGCCATTTTGGTTTTTTGGCCATTTTTTGAAGGCCTCCCCCTATAAAATTTTTCGAAATTTTTTTTAGAGAAATCGATAAATTTTTGGATGCCAATCGATAGAAGTGCTTTCTGGGAGAACAAAAAGACGTGTCCTTTTGCCAGGATACAGTTGGAAGGACGAAAAAAGCGAAAAACAAAATGAAAAAAATTAGGACTGCTCCTTGAAGTAGGCAAAACAAAAGTTAACAGCGGCAGAATTTCAAGTGAGAGCAATAACAGTAGGATGAGTTAAAGTAGCTTTTGCAGCTGTTTGAGTTTATGTTAAGCTTAAATCATTTTTTGAATTGCGATCCTCATTTTTTCGTTGATGTCCTTCGCTGTTTTTTGGTGCTGAAATAACAGGGGAACAGAAATTGAAATTGGCCGCAATGCAGAAAATTCAAAAGCAGAAATGTTAAGTCCGCTCTGTCTCTGCTAATTTCTTCTTTTAACATCTGCTCTTTTTGTGTATTTGTTCGATTTCGTCTGCAGAGCGTGGTAACAGCACTCATCACATCTGTTGTATCTTACTGCGGATTTCTTTTCGCCTGAGAATTCAACTGGGAATTTGAATATTCCAGCTGTAATACCAGGCGAACAGAACTTTCAGTAGATCTCAAAGCACAAATTCAAACTCAACGTACACTAAAAGAAACAAGTTTTTTTCCACCATTTGAACACTATTTGCCATTAAGAACAAGTAAAATCACCAATCTTCGACCGATTTGTCCTTTGCGAGCTATAGGCTAGGTGCGATCCGGATCAAACTTTCGTTTCAGACAAACTTAATAAGCCCCACTACTATCTTTTAGAGTACGGGGTCTAAGAAAAACCGCTAAAACTGTGAATACAGTGAAACACACAGGCAATGGACACACCCACGTGCTTAAAAGGTAGTAAACCTTGTCAATGAATGAATCGAGCGATTAATAAAAAAATACTTACAACAATCAGCAACAGCAGCAACAGCAGCAACAACAACAACCATCACAATAACAACATTAAAACATGTTAAACGGCAGCGAGTAAATAAAATACTTTAGTGAATGAATAAATAAATCAATAAACCAAAATGTAAACAAATTAAACAGTAAAACAAAAGCACAACAACACCAACAACAACAACAACAATGACACACTCAACAAAAAAAAAAATAAAATAAACTAAAAAAATATGTTTTGAATAAATTTTGATTTGGTTTTTTAAATTTTTGCTAAGCAAACATTAAGTTTGAAATCATTTACAGCAAACAATTGAATTACAATTAATTATTAATTAAATATTGTTTAGAAAATATTTAAATAAATCTAAGTAAAACACAAAAAGGTATTTAATAAAGTTTTATGCACTTCAAATTAATAATTAATGTTCACAATTACTGTTAATTCAATGTAGTTCACTGTGAATGATTTGTAGTTTGGCAGTTTAGCCAAAAAAAATAATAGAAAACGATCATTGTCTAGTTTCGATGCTATCTGCGAGAGAGCTTGCAACATTTTTGGACACCGCTGCGTGCGGCAGCCCACACACATCATTCAAGAAATTCAAGATATCCAAGAAATCCAAGAAATTGGTATTCAAAGCCCCATTCAGAGTGTCGGCAGCCTCCATCGACATTATAGCAATCGTAGCAATCGTAGATACATCGTCGTCAGTCCTTCCTACACACAACATATTTTGTGTGCGGTTAACAGCTTTTTGGACACAAATTTAGGCTGCCAACGAGTTGAATGTATGAAAACAAAAGAAAACCAAAAATCAAATAAGAGAAAAAAATCGAAAACAAACACACGCAGCAGTTGAGCAAAAAGCAGAAGCTTAACAAGATACAAGATATAAGATACAAAACTGTTTATCTACACGAAACTAACTTGAAAATTAGAGCAACCCACATTAGACAGATTTACAATCGAAATTGAATCAACAATACAAGAGCTTATGCCAAACGAGGGAAGTCAGAAGCCTTTTGAAGAAATGAGTAGCAATAAGATATCGTTGCGTATACGCAATGTGGCTTTAAAGTGTTTAGTAGAAGTAAAACCACTAACAGAGCTTAGAAGAAATGGTTTGTTGACATTTACTGTTTGTTACGACACTTCAAGCACATCTTTTTCAGCTGCAGATACATTTACAAATGTATCTCAAAGATTGTTTACTCACCAATGATGACAAATTACTGCCCAAGCACTTGACTTGGTCTTGATACTGCAGCCTTTGCTTTAATTTCTACTATTTGTATCTTATGGATTGCTGCCATTCATTGTCCTTTTTTTTTAACTACTTAGTTTACTTTATGCCGTTAACGTTTTACCGCTTTTACCGTTAGTTCGCCCGTTGCAAAGTGCCGTTCACTACTGAGCTCGTTTTTTATGCACCTCGATACTTTTATAGATTCGCAATGTGCCTCGAGCTGTGGCCCTTAGGCGAGGAAAAGCGCTGAGTGGGAGCGAGGGGAGAACAGAGTGTTAGCCCTGAGTAGCCGGCGGGCGAAGGGGGCCAAAGGGAGAAGGGCTCGAGAAAGCCGCTAGCGGCAAAGGGTAGAACCCCTTTTATTTAGCCGGCCGGCAACAACCACCCAATATTCACATGCCACATGCCAGTTGTGAGTTGCCACAAAGCGTACCCTGTGGCAACAATGAGTACGTCTCCGTCTGTTTGTTGGCTGTTTTTTTTCACCTGCTAACGAACTTGTTCGACGTGGTTCGAAGCACGTTGCCTAGCTTTTAGCCAAAACAAAACGGTAAATGCAAGCGGCGAAAAGGAGTGCCAGAGAGGAAGAAAGAGAGACACCAAGAGAGCAAGAAAACAAGAGAGTCAGGAGCTGTTGGCTCAGACAGAAGCCGGTTTCGGTGGCAGGTGCAGCTTGTGTCCACTGTCCACAGTCCAGTGTCCAAGTTGTGTCTTCAGCTTTTGTGGACAGCTGAGAGTCGACGGAGGCAGTCTGACAATTAACGAGTCTCATTACTCAGAAGCGTGCAGCTGACGCCTGTGATCCTCTCCCCATTCCCCCTTCTCCCTCACCCCACCCTACCTCTATCCCCACTCTCCTTCTCTCTCCCTCCCGATCTGTCTGTTTGGGGTCAACCGTTTTGCCTCTCAACTCACAGTTAACGATTAATAACAATAATCAGCATCATCATCCTCATTCGATTTGTAAAAGAAAAATCTGTGACAGCTGACGCTTTCCCAGGCTAGTTAGCTAGCTGGAAAAATGCAAACAAAATTATCCAAAGCGCCACCATGAAAATTTGTTCAATTGGTTTCAAGTTGTGGTAATTATGCGGTTTAACATTGCAAACTGGCATCAGAATTTGGGCAACCAGCATAAGCTATGGGCTAATAAAGAGCAGTTTCCTACCCCTCTCCTACACTATTCCCCTCCCTGTCCCTCTACACTCCCTTGCTTGGAAAATATTCACATTATTGTGCACTCAAAAACATTTCAAATCAAATTTATTGAAGCCTATTTTGCAAGCATTGTTATGGTCCCCTCCCTCGGTTGTATTGCCTTTCCCCTCCTAAGCCCTCATCAACTGTCAGCAACAGCAGCAGGGAATTCATCTTTGATGATATTTAAGTTGATTTTGTTGCCAATGAACCAGGGCTGCTGCTCTATTGTTGTTATTCGACTGATGGATTTGCTGCTGTTGCTGTTGCTGTCAGCAGCGACAACATATCGAATTGTGTTCGATATGTTAACAAGTCGACAAAGATTTTCGATAGATAACCCACATAAATTGGTTTGCAATAGCAAACTTATACCATAACACACACACACACAGATACATATGTATCTACAAGTACTTCAACACAACATGAGTAGATAGTTTTTGTCAGAGTGTCGATGACAAGGTCAAAGTGGAAGCCAAAGTTGATGACTTTAAGAAAGTTTTTTGTTGAGGAAAAATATAATAAATGTTTTCGTTGGAAAATTCTATTGAGTGAAAAGCTGTGTAAAAAGAAAATTCTCAATTGATTAAATAAAAATAAATATAAAATACTTTGAGCATAAAAATGTCGAATATTTTTAAGTAGAAAAACAATTTATGGAATTTTTATGGTAAGAGGAAATGTCAAACTTGATTGTTATTGAAAGTTATGGTATTATTACTGCAGTAAAATAAGTAAAGTTTTTAAGAAAATCAACCAAAAAGTGTAGTGGAACCTAAAAGATATTTAATCCACAATTTATATCTCTAACTTTTTTATATCTATGTATCTAGAATATCTTCACATTCCCTTTTCTGGGAATGACTTTACAAAAGAGCTGTAATCTGCAAAGCTTTTGAAATGTTTCTGAAATTCAATTCAACCGCAAATCGATGCGATTTTCCCAAGTTTTTCTTCCTTTGAGTGTCACAAACAGTTGGCCATAAACAAACAAGAACAAAACACACAACAAAATCGAACAAAAAACAATTAACAATATTTATTGCCACAAATTTTACTCTTACTTTTAGCCGAATATCAAAAACCGAATAAACCAAAATGTAGAAAAGCAAAAAAAATACAGCAAAAAACAATAACAAAAAGAAATGAATGAAAAACACAAAGCCAAAAAGTGATTTATGCAAAAGAGAAGAGAAAGAGAGGAGAGGAGAAAGAGCAGAGAGAGGGAGAGAGGGGAATTGAAGGCGTTTAAACGATTTGACGCACAATAGAAGAACCAATAAAAGTGAATTACGTGATGTTGAGAAGTGTAGAATGAGTGATGGAAGAGGGATGGGGTGGGGATGGGGATGGGGCAGTGGCAAATTAAAACAGATGTGCGACACGGCAACAACAGACACAAGATACAAGCTACAAAGACGAAAAGATACAAGATACACAAGTGGAGAAATGGGAGACAAGCTGTTGTTCATGAAATTTGCTCGTGCCACGCAGATGGGGCAAGTAAAGTAACTGTGCCACACAGTGCCACGCATATCCTGCAAAAGGGAAGCGGAAACCAGCCAAACGGGAATTGTGCAAGGATTTTTTGGCAAAACACTGAGAGAAAACTGGTTGCTCACCTGCCGAATGTTGAATGTTGTCCCTGCCACATGCCGCATGACTCAAATTACGCTTCCTTTTTTTATATTTTGCTTATAATAATTATGATGCCGCAGAGTTAGCTGCTTCCGCTCAGAGAGGAAGAGAGAACAGCAGAGAGAGTGAGAGAGCGAGAGAGGAGCGACCACGACCACGTCAACAGGACGAGACACAGCTGCAAATATCAGCGAATGTCAATGTGCAACTGAAGCCAAGTCGCCTTCTTGCCACACGTTGGGCATACAAAGTGGTAAGCAACGAAAAACGAAAAACGAAAAATAAAAAACGAATAACGAAAAAACGGAAAGTGCTCGTAGTAATTTTATTGAGAAATCCACAAAGGAAGTAGCTAAAAACCACAAAACCGGCAACTGAAGAAGGCACAAGCCAGCACAGAGAACTCAAAGAGAATGAGAAATAGCAGAAGAGTAGATGAGGAGAGGAGTAAAGGGAGGAAGAGGGGACGTTAGACTACCTTGGCTGAGCAAGGAATGCGACGCCTGGCGCATAACAATGTGATCTTCAGCCCCAATGTGCGCTGTGCTGCTCTACACAGCAGCGCTGCTCTTTTGTTGCTGTTGCAGTTGCAGTGACAACAAATTGGCCTGGTCAAAACAAAAACGGGCAGTGAGAACAACATCTGTTCGAACATGTTCGTTGGCGCTCTTATACGCAGCAGAGCTCAAACAGCTGTTCGAACTTCGAACGTGTTGCAGTCGCGTATAAGAGACGTGAGAGCAATTGAGCGAACTGAAATAGAAGAGAAAGCAAAAGAGAGCGCAAACAAGTTGCATAGAAGAGTTTAACGAATTTGTTTGAAGGAATTTCATGATCACATTAAATAATTGCCATAGCAGAGGATGCTTGTTGGCGGGGGAAAGGCGGAAAAATAGTGCATTTTACAATAAGCAATGTAAACAACTGTTTGCTATAGCTGCAAATGTTTTGAGTGGTGTATGTAATGTATTTATTTAAATTTATTGGCCAAATACTCAATAAAGACAGATTAGATATAACCCTGAACTGTTGAACTTGAGCTGGTAAAAGCTCTACTTGCCTCTGTCTCTAATCACCCCTCTCTCTCTTTCATTAGTTCTCTTAAGCAATCTATTTTTCCTGTCTGCCTCTGCTGTCCATTAATTCAATTTAAGCCATTCAAATGAAATCCATTAGAGTTTATATTTCAGCCATAAAACGTTTCAAGCCAAAACACGCACTGGCCAAAAAGCCCTAGGCTCAATTTAGAACAGCACAGCAGTGTGTGTACACACATATATACAAAACCATCTCTCTCTCTCTCTCTCTTCCTCTCTTCATTTCTTTCTTTTTTTTGGCAAAGCTTTTCCGAAAATATTTGCATAAGATTCAAACTGCATGCAAAAAACGTTTCCATGGCCTAAACTCCCCACCCCTCTCCCCACACCCCTCAGACCGCATTAAATGTGACTTTAATGCAACAAAATAGCACAAGAATTTTCCATTTTCCCCTCCACCACTGAAATCTTTTCCTTCAGCAAGTTTTGGAGCCAAGCGAAGTTCATATTTGAGTTTGTTTGCTTGCCCTTTGACCCCTGTGAGCTCTTTGAGCCCTTTGGGGCTGGCTAATTGTATGAAAATAGTTGGTCCTTTGCTTTTTGCAGTCAAATTTGATAGTCTTGTGGCAAGGTGGCAAGCAGAAAGCAGCAAGTTGACCCTTGACTTCAAGCCGACCGCACAGCGTGTTGCCCTCTTCATTCTGACGCATTAGACGCTCTTTGGCATTTGTTTTGGGCCCTCGTTTGAGTTATTGGCCAAGCAGCGGTTGGTGGTCCAAAGGTGTCGGCGATGGGGGCACTTCCTCAACGCGTGGGGCAAGTGCAACGAAGCGTTCAGCTTTCCGCATTTTTGTGCATTCGATTAAAACTATTGTGGCAGCCACAAATTGCAATTGTCCAAAGAAGAAAAATTTAACTTGCCACATTGTGGCACAAAGAAAAAAACTTGCTTCTTCTATTCTTTGTGGGCGTGTCACATGCCACAGTGGCACGCAATGGCGTCAGCATCTGCATCTGACCAAAACTGACGTACTTTTGGGTCAAGTTGCAAAAACCCGTTTCTGAGCAAAGATTCCTTCAAGCAACTGGTTTAAACACTCGACTGTGATTGGAAGATGCAACAATCTGCTGCTTGCTACCTGCTGTGGCCAGCACTGAGACAGAGATAGGGAGAGAGAGAGAGAGAGATAGAGGGAGAGATGTCAGTGGTTAGTTGTCATTAAGTCACAACCACAAAACATCATTAATAAGGACAACGAATGAGAAGGATAAAGGGAATAGGAAAAGGGTTTCACATTATCCTGTTCACTTCTAATGTGCAACACGGTTTGCGCTAATGAGCCGCAACAGAGTGCAGCAACCCTACTCCCTACCCTCTCCTATCCCCTACTCCTCCACAGTCTGATTAATTTGTGGGAAATTCGCTTTTCTCTGCAGGAAGGGTCAGTTTCAAATACACACTCTCATACACTTGGCTGATTATTTGCTTGTTTGCTTGTTTGTTTGTTTGTTTGCTTCTGCCTAGCCTAATACCGACAGCTGCCACACTATTCATTATGCTTAGCCCCTACCCCACCCCCTAGCCCCTCTTTGCCCCACCTCGTCCAGTGTGGCATGCCAAATCGCAGCTAAGCGGCTTATAAAAGTTTCCCTGTTTCTCGACTTTCTCACCTTCTGTTTAAGGTCTTTCAGTCACAGGGCGGCACAGGCATAAAGTTGCCGATTTATTCAAAGATTTTTCCATTTTCCTCATTCAAAATCAATTTCAATTTTCCAATTTCGATTGCACCTGCTGACGCTGGCGCTGCACACAAAATCGCGGCAACTAAAGAGCAACTTCAAAGAGGAAAAAATATACTTTAAAAAATTCCCTTTGAAAACATATCGTACTTAGCGTAATCATTTCGAGTTGATAAAATTAAACTCCATCGCGAGACACTTGTCGAGAGGCAGCAACAACTGCAGCAGCAACAACAACTGACAACAACCGACAACAACAACAATTAATGCTAATGGCGCGTACCAAAATAAAATAAATACTCCAGGAAAAACTAAGGAAAATTCATAAAAATTTTGAATTTTAAAAATTTACATACATTAACGCGAGTCTTGAACTCAAATCAACCCTGGAGGCAGCAGGAGTGTAATAAAAATTAGAGTGCGCCTGCGTAGCCCTGAAAGACCCGAAAACCCTGAAAGTGGAAACGGAACTACCCTAAACGAACAACCTTTTAGCTGCTACATGCAACATGCAACGTGCCACCGAATGCTTGTAATTTGGCCATAGATCATTGCCACAGGCGCCAATGTGAATACTTCCTATACCGTATTAGCATTTTGTGAGGCGTGTTGAGATCATAAATCATAGCTTCATAAAGTATAGAGTCCCCTCCCCTCCCTCCTGAGTTCCCATTTAAATGATCTATTATGAGGCAAATCGAAGTGGAAAAAGTAAATGAAAGTGCTATAATTACATATACTCAGTTGCGTGCTGTTGGGGGGTCTGGATAATCCGAGTGGATTGTGTGAAACTTTTTGGAGAAGCTAAAGTTGAGTTATGGCACCCTTAGGCAGGGTCACCCTAGGTTTAGGGTAGTTCTTTGGTTAGGTTAAGTAGGGAAGGGAAGGCTGTCTAAAAATAGAGTTAACAAAGTTGACTAATGGTATGTTTAGCATTAGCATTAGCATTAGCATTAGCATTAGCATTAGCATTAGCATTAGCATTAGCATTAGCATTAGTATTAGTATTGCTGTGACTTTTAATATTTATATTTTTTAAGAATTTCAAGTATTTTCCAAAAAAGTATGTCAACTACACAGTGCTAGTAAAAAATACTGCATTAATTTACACTGCAGTGTTTTATCCACTGCATTACGACATCTGATCTGTCGTCTAATTGAATCAACAAACGAATCATGCACTTAATTCTGATGAATGCATAAACAAATGTGAATTTTCCACAGTCACAGCCACAGCCACAGCTGATGATGTTCTAAAAAGCGTCTTCCGCTTTTCACTTTTCATTATTGACCTGCAATGCAGCACTGAAGTGAGAGTGTGAGTGTGTGTGTGTGGGGGTGGGAGTATGAGTGTGTGCATTTGTATGGGAGTGTCTGAGCAATTTATTACCTGCCATTTACCGTTTCTCATTATTAATTACATGCAATTAATCAGATGTACTTGCGTTCAACGGGTCGTATGTGTGTTATACACACACAAACACACACTGTAGTCCCTCCCCTCTCCCCTTTGCACCAACACTCCGCTTCTGGCTAAAAAGTTTTGAATGAATTCAACTGCAAATTGTAAATAAACATTGGAAAATTTGGTTCTTCGCTTTAAGGCAAACAATTTGAGTGTGAAATTGGGACTGTGTTTCTTCTATGTTCCCCTCACAAAAATGTGTCGTCTCGAATTGACAGTTTATACAGGGAGTGAGGGAGATGGGAAATGGACAAGACTTGTCCTGTTTATTCCTGTCAGACGTTGTGCCACGGCATGTGGCAGCAAAACACACAGCACAAGTTGCAGTTGCAATTGTATCTCGTGTCCTACAAAACAGTTGATGTTATTTTCTTATTACCAAATATTTTTTCCGTTTTTCAAGAGAGAGACGCTTTTCCTTCCCATTTTCCACCCCCGCTGGCCATTTGTCTTTCAGTCAATAAAAACTTTTAGATTTCCGTTCGAATAGACAAAACTTTTAATGCGAAAGTGAAAACGAAGAAAAAAGTGGAAATTGAATAAATAGAATGAAATCAAATCAAATAAAATTGAATCGATCCAAGGGAAGAGCCAAAGAATACCAAAATTTAAATGTCGA
This sequence comes from Drosophila cardini, assembly GCA_018903735.1. NCBI lineage: Eukaryota > Metazoa > Arthropoda > Insecta > Diptera > Drosophilidae > Drosophila > Drosophila cardini. Next base: position 2,958,698 of record JAEIGM010000004.1, read on the forward strand.
ATTGTGCAGAACAACACCTGCAACACCATTGCCTCTATCCCTTCCCCTACCCTTCGCCCCATCACCCCTTCAATCATTTCGTGCTACACTCAGACACAAAAAACCATTTTAATTCAATTGGATTAGTTGTCCATTGCAACACACTCAACAAGAACAATAACAAAGGCAATAAACTGAATGGAAATCGTGGCCAGGGACAGTGGAAAATTGCAGCACTCCCCCCATGGGGATTGGGGCGTGGCAAAAAGTGGGAAGTCAGCTAATGACTGGGGTGCGAGTATGTGGTGATTTCTGGTGTTGATGCCACGTGGGGCTTCCAAGGCATTTAACTAAATACGCTATTAATACAGCCCTATTAGCCACGCCCTCTTCTATAGCCCTTCACATATCTCTTGGTTTTCTTTGTGCAATTATTTAGATGGTAACTGAAAGTATTTCAAAACAAAAACAAAGCATCGCTGTGTGAGTAAGTCAGAAATGAATGAATGACTGAATGAATGAATGACTAATACAAGACATGCAAATGTGCAAAAATGATGCATTAGCGTGATTAAATGGCCAAAGGACATCCGTTTCCAAACGTCCACATATTCAGACAGTTGCAAAATAAAGGAAAACAGCGAAAAAATGGGTGGAAAAGTCTGCGCTTTTCATTCCATTTGGCAGTTAATTCTCTTTGCTTGCAACACGCGAGGCAAAAGTTGCACACATCAGAGTAGTTAAATACTAACTTTTGAGGGCTGAAATACTCAATGTCTTTGTAGAACTTAACAAACTTTAAGAAAATCTATTTAAAGTTTATTTCAAAGGTTTTCTGCTTAGAAATCTGAAGGTTCATTTAGGCAGCTTCAACTTTTGTTAAAGTAACTAAAGGAAAAGTTTAGAAACTTTAGATTTAAATCAAATTTGGATTAAATAGAACTAAAATGGAATAGGGAAAAGTCACTGCTTGGAAAACTAGAGAAGTTTAGGTTATTTAAAGTTAAAAATAAATATAAAGCATAGAAAATTCCCTTATTTGATTCAGCCTTTAATCATTTTTTAATAAGATTCAAATCTGTTTATGAAGCGTGTCTTAAACTTGGACACGTTTAAGGCATCTTTTTAGCAGTAATTATACTTAAAGGTTAAGAAATTAGGGATATTAACAAAGTTTAATCAGCACTTTAACTAACAATACAACAAAATGAAACGAAGGGCAAAGTAGAGAGCAGAGGAGGGATCAGGAGCAGCTTCAGGAGTAAAAGACTTGAAGGGAAGCTGCAATCCGAGCACATCGCTCGTGCCAAAGAGAATTTTGGCATGGAATGTAGAAAATAATGAGGGGAATTTATAAAGCCGAGCAGCAGATGAAACTGAAACTGATAGCTATAGAGAAGGACTGAGACAATGACAAAGCAGTGCAAGGCAAACGATTCAACCGGAAGAAATAAGAAATGTTAAGGACACAATGTGCAGCTGAAAACTGATAGGAAGCAGCACAAGGAGTTGGCTGAGGAGTTCATCATCTCTTCAGCCATATCCGGAGAAAAAGACCAAGTGCAGGGAAAGTGTTGCAGAACAAAGAGGAGCTCAGGGGGGGACAGAGGGGAATGCGCTTAGAAGCGGGTAATAAGCGATATACGAGGCGATAACGAGTTGCAGTTGAAGTGTCTGTAACAAAACAGAAAAGCAATTGAGAGAGTGGAGAGGGGAGAGGGGAGCAGAGCGAAGATGAATGAAGTTGGTACAAGGAAAGGGCAGATCAGAGCTAAGCAAAGTGTTGAGGAAAAAAGCTTAAGGTAAATAATATTATACAAAGAACAAGAGGGAAGTGAGGAGGACTTGCATGAAGTATAACAGAACTGAAAGGAGTCTGCAGAGGAAGAAGAAGAAATTTTAGCATAGAATTGCAGAGTTGGATAACTTGGAGAAGAAGTGCAACTCACAGGCAAAGAAAAGTGTTGACAGCTTTGTATGAAACTGATGCCTGGCACCTTCACTTTTGCCAAGTATCCAAATTAAATCCAAAATTACTTGTGTCTTGTAGTCCTGAAGGAACTTTCCTTGTGAGTGCTAACTGTGTGCTCCTGTTACATGTGCTAATGGCTGTAACTGAAGCTTGCCACTTACAAGTTGCACGTGTGGCACGTTCAGATACTTCCCAGCCCTTTGTTGTTCTAGCACTTTAACACTGATTGAGTACAGCTTTGACAGCAAACAGTTTGCTCGAGAGACACGCGTGGCAATGGTTAACCAGACACGAGAGTAGAGCAATGAAAGCCACACACGGCTGCTGTTTCTACTACTGCTCCTTTACCGACTCCTACACCTACTCCTACTCCTGCACCTACTCCCACTCCTACTCCTACTCCTACTCCTACTCCTACTCCTACTCCTACTCCTACTCCTACTCCTACTCCTACTCCTACTCCTACTCCTACTCCTACTCCTACTCCTACTCCTACTCCTACTCCTGCACCTACTCCCACTCCTACTCCCTATCCATCTCCTACAGCAGCTGTTGAAAGGGATCATAATTGTCAGAAAGTAATCCCTTCTCATCGCTCTGACAATTTCGCTCGGACACGAATCAAATTCTCGTGCAAATTTGATCACTTTAATGCGGTACCTGTGCCCCCTTCCCCTTTCCATTTCTTGCCACTGCCCCTTCACCGTTTGCTGGCTGCTGCCGCATGGTGCATGCATATTTAGGATTTTGTGGAAAGCATCTGTTTTTAGCAGCACGCGCATCCTTTGTGCAAACACACAAACAATACCCAAATCTAGCTCTATGTGTGTGTGGGTGTGCGTGTGTGTGTGTGTGTGTATTTGTGGCACACATGTTGCCCTGCTCGGGGCAGGAAGCGCACTGATTGAGGAGCCGGGACAGATGTTTTCTACATTAAACAGCCGCTGAGCCTCATTGAGATCCTTGCAGCGACTCCTTGCAACAGAGGCGCGTGCGCCGACCTTATGAAGCTGCCACAGATCGGAAGTGCCACACAAAGCAGCAGAGAAAGAATGGAGGGTGAAGAGAGGGAGTAGTAGGAATGCTGAGAGGGGAAGGGGGAGCGGGCGACAATTATTATTGCTGAGGCTAAAATGCCAGGAATTCCTTGAGGTTCGGGTTCACTGATTTATTGTTCGCTCGGCAATACGATCGTTGTTTTATATCAAACGTCTGACAACCCTGACAAGTGCCAGACCCCGGGTCGAAGCATGTGGCATGTGGAACTTAACCTTAATAATAAGGCACAAGTAAAGGAAAGTGTAGAAGAAAACAGGGGAAAAATGATTTGATTCTGTTAGCCAAGTTTGCTATCTTCTGCGTCTTTTCTTCTTCCTAAACTAATCCAAAATTATGGCTTAACTGTTCTGTGGAAAATTCATCTAACTTCTTAGCCAACACATTTTTAATTTTCTCTGAACATTTGCCCAGTTTTAAGCCATTGAACTGTTAACTTATAGATAAGTTTGCAGTCCTCGCACGTAATTAAATTTTAGTGCCGAGCTTAGCGCTTTCCTATGCTTTCTCCTCCTAAACGATTCTATATTTTTGGGATGAAAAATTTGTAATTAGTACACCGCAAACTATGAGTCTGGTATACAAGCTATATGGCCAACTAATAACACACTGTTAGCAGCGCAGGTTGACCTCATAAATCCCTTTAGCCAGCACAAAAGGGTCATACCCGAGGTTAAGGAGTGAGGAGCAGGGTATGAGTTTCAATTAAATTTCAACTTACAAATCAATAAACCAACATTTTCAACACAATTCATATAACACACACTCACACACACACACACACAGCACACGCACACTCACACCGAGGAGCAGCTGTGCTAAAGGAAACAACAGAGATTGTAGACCAAGGGGAAGAGAAGGAATTGAGGCCGTCGCGGCATGCAACTCGACACCGGAACAAGTGGCAGCCTGAATCGAAGGAAGGTGCAGGAACTGAGGTAGGAACAGGAGCAGGGGCAGTATCAGGGACTGGGGCAGGGGCTGGGGTCGGCAACGGGGGCAGGGCCATTGCCACCACGTGTAGTTCCATGCTTGCTGTGCAGAGTGTGTCCTGGCCAAATGGCAAAGCCCCTCGTCAACTAGCCCCTGTTCCTGCCCTTCCCCGGCCTCCTCGTTGCAGCCCCATGTGTTGTCCTTGCTTTTGCTGCGTGGATAAGTGTGTTTAAAAAACATTTGGCGGCATTAACGGGTCAGGCACGCGGCAGGAGCAGCAACAAGGAACCAGAACAAAAACAGGAGCACGAAACTGAGACAGGACAATGCACAATGAGCTCGACATCCTGGCTAAATATGTGTGAAGGGAAGAGAAGGGGCAGAGGATAGCGAAGCAGGAATCGAAGCGCGGCATTAATTGGTTCACTGATTTTAAAACAACAACAGTTGGAACAAGGGCAGGATTAAGGACGCGTTGTTCCTGTTTAACCTGTCGACCACTATTAGTAAAGAGCACGAAAGGAACAAAGGGAAGGGGGGAGACAGGGAAATTGAATGAGATAAACAGTGACTAAGGCAGAGAAAACACGTAACTGAGTTTGCAGTTGATTCGATACTCAATGTTGCAAGTTGCAAGTAAGTAAATGGTAGCTGCCCCTGATAACGTGCAACGTGTGGCAGCTGCAGATAAGACAGGGCGATGGAGCAGAGAGAGGCAGGGAGAAAAAGGCAAGCTAACAAGCAGAAAATGATATTACAAGAACATAACTCGTGCCAGCAACAGCAGAGTAGAAAATAGACTCTGGCATCCTTGCAACAAAATGTGGCACAAGCACGCTCCTGTTTCTATCCTCTGTCTGCTGCCTACTGCATACTGCCTCCTGCCTCCTGCGGCAGATGAACCAAGCAAATCTCATTAAACACTGAATCGAAATGGTAATTTGAGTTGTTCACAAACAGCAGATAGATTCCGATACCGATACAGATTCAGATACAGATACAGATTCCTATTCCTATTCCGATTGAGTTGATAGGATGGTCCTAGACGAATAAATCTCAATCCCTATCATGTGTGTGCCTCCGTTGGTGTATCCTGTGCCAAAGGGCTCTGTTTGCCAAGCTGACAGACAGTTCGGGACTCTTTGAGGGGCAAAGACGTTTGCCACAACAACAAGGGAGGGGAGAGAGGCAGGGGCAGAGACAGAGACAGAGACAGGAGCTGAAAGCGGGGACAACCGGACGCAAGGTGTGATTTTGCAGTTGTTTTTGTTTGTGGCACTCGGTTTCAAATGCAGGCAGGTGATTTCCAACAATCTCTATGTATCTGTGTGTCTGTGTGTGTGTGTTGCTGCCACATGTCGAATACTTATGTGTGGCACTTTAAAGAGTTTAGTTTGCTTTTAACAAATTTCAATTTGTTACATTTGATTGGTTTAATTTTAATACCTGACAATCAAATAACTTTTGAACATTGAGTTGCAAATCAACTAAATGACTTTAATTGAATGCGTTCATGTTGCATGAATCGATTTAATGATTGATTGTGTGCCACGAATTTAATTAAGTGCCACATTTGTTATGCTGTCAAATGCAAAAAAGACTAAATTCAACAGAATTTCACAAATGTTTCAAGCTCTATTTAGTACAAAGTTTAAAAAAGATACATAACAATAGATACAAAGATACATATCTATAGTAAATTTAATACCTTTGAAAGTGCAAAAGTTTCTGTCTCTTTATAAAATTACTCAACTTAATTCAATTTAAATTTATATTAATTTAGATTTATGCACAAGCAGCATTTCAATTTGCAAGTGTCAACAGGAGTTTACTGTAGTATACTGTAGTTCGCTGTTGACTCTTGTGGCATTTGCGGCTTCTTACAAGCCACTTCTTGCGTTGTTGCAACAGCTTGTGGCATTAACGTGGCAACATCACACTTAATGTACATTAGAGTAAATTTAGTGCTATATTTAAGCACAGACTTGTTTTGTTTAATACTCCCAACTTAACTCAAGTTACTTTCAGTTTAGTATTCACTTAATCTACCCCATTTGGAAGACATTTTAGTAACAGGTACAACGACATCTTAAATTAATTGATGTTTGTAGTTTGCAGAACATTTGATTTGAGCTGACAACTGCAATCAATTACAGGGAGTGTGAGGCAAGTATTACGTAAATTGAGTAGTCAGAAATGCACTTGAAATAGTTGAAAACTCTTTAAGAAAACTTCCACTTCATTTACCTAATCACATTCTAAAGTTTTGCTGCTAATCGGTTTCCATTAGGCAACTAATTTCACCGTTACTAATTAACATTCTACGTTTTTCAGGCAGGTGTGCTTATCTTACCTTTAAGTTTACCTATACTACCTGAAGTAGGACTATTTGTTGTACTTTTATTTAAACTTTTCAATGATTTTGACACCAGAAAAGTTTTGTGGAAAAGTTTGTGGGGCTTTGGCTGTGCCAGTTTAGCCGTTTTGTAGCTAGATCTTAGAGTTGTTTATAGCAAATGAAAGAAGTCTTCATAAAGTGCTTAAAACTTTAAATATTATTGTTTTCTTGGGCTGGATTTAAATTTGAAATAGTTTCTTAAATTCATTTTTAGCCAATTAAAGCTATTAATTGTATGGATTTAGCCATTTTGAGCTGCGAATTTCAGACAACATAGAGAACGTCATTTCCAGCCAAATGGAAAACTATGAAACGTAACGAAAAGTGACGTCACAGTGGGGTAAACACAATGACTAAGAGATGGGGCTAGTGGGGAGTGATGACAACGGGGTTGGAGGAGGAAACACCCCAAAAAGAATAAAAGCGCAAAACTTTTGTAAAGATTACATGCGCATTACCGAGTCCGAGTCCAAAAGGGGCAAAGCGAAGCCCATGGGCCATAGAAAGGTCACCAGCTGACCCACCCCCCTTGTCCCCTTTTGGGCATGGGTAACTGTGCCAAATGGTCGCGACCTGTGCAACATGCGGCAAGCACTTTGAAATTCATGTATGTATGTAGAAGACTAGATGACTGCTTGGAAATGATGGACAGGGCACAGCATGTGTGTGGCATAAACTCATTTGTTTGCAACGTGCGGCAAGTGGCAGCAAGTCTGCATTGAGCACAAGACAGCAGCAGAGGCAGCAGTTGCCACAAATTGTCGACTAACGCGGCGTATGCGCAACTTGTGCAGTTTATTGAAAACTTGCTTAATTTATGGCCCAATCCCCCTTCTTCCCGCTCCCTCCCCTTGCCGCTCTTGACCCATTTGATAAGGCAATCAATTTATGCAAAGAATGTCAATAAACAATTTCCTTGGAAAATGTACTGCGACGCAGTCGTGAAAAAAGCAGCAGTAAAAGAAAAAGAAAAATGCGAATTCGAATGCGAATACGAAGGACACTTAAAACGCAATTCAGTTTCATTTAAACAAAGGGGCGCGTGAGGGAAGGGGGCGGGGAGCAGGGTGAAAACATTTAAGAGGGGAAATGAACATTACCGTAATTGAAGATGTGTATAGTGTGTGGTGTGCGTGTGTGTGCGTGCAGTGTGTGTGTGAGTCGACAATTTGCCATTTTGAATGGATTGAATTGGATTGCGTCTAATGCGGCTTATCCATGGCACAGTGGGTGATATTTACGAGCCAGGCAATGTCCTGCAGAGCAAGGACTAAGAACTACAACAACAACAACAGCAACAGCAACAACAACTATAAGATATAGAAATCAAACAGATGTACAGGGAGCTGGAAACAACCCAAGCATTTGGACAGCGCTTAATGGCGCTGTAATCAAAAGTCATTATGTCGAGCATTGCCATCAAGGACACTGAACACAGGATACGGGACACAGGACTCTCTAGCTCTAGGGTTCAACTAGACTCTGAACGTACAGCTTGTCGTCCATTTGCTTACAATGGAAAATTACGCGTATTATAAGCGGACGACTAGAAGGAGGGGAAGAAGGGGAACAGTCAGGGATGGACCTGAGGTTAGATTTGTGGAATTTGTGGGTTTGTGGGATTGTGGATTGGGTTTGTTATTAATTTGTTTGTCAAAGCTGAAAGCAGGAAGCACAAATTTGCCGCATCATCATCGTTTTCAGGGCCACAGACTTTTCCACTGCCACTGTCACTGCCATTGCCATGTTAATGGGCGCAACAGTTTCCGACTGGGCTAGGATATTATAGCGTTTGCTATTAAACGACAAACGAAGGCGGCTAAAACGCGGATTAGGCCCAAATACACGCACATCATGAGGTAGCAACTTCAATCAAGGGAGGATTACGATTTTTGGGGAAAAAAGGGAAATTGGGAAATGGGAAAGACAACTGGTATTGGGAGTGTTAAGCGGACCAAAATGCAGACTATATCCTGCACATGCATGCAAGGACACGTGCGTTTCAGTTCAGTTCAGCAACAAGAGAAAACAGATAAGGAAAATGGAAACTTGTTTCGGGGGAAAATGAAAAGCCATGACTCATATAAGAGAAAAGTAAAAACTTGTACATTTACTGAAATTATTTAATTTCCAACAAATTTCTGCTTCTCTGCTTTATTTCCATTGTAAACCCTTAGATCACTCCAGTAATTTCAACATAAAAACGGAAAAGCACAAGTTTTCATTAAATACATTTCTCAAATATGCTGAAAACTCAAACAATTCTCTTAATTCTGGGAATCCAGAGAATTTGCAAATCAATTTCATAAAATTCAAAGTCGATGAACTAATTTTAATTCAGCAGAAGTTAAAATCACGTTTAATAAATTGCAAATCATTTAACGATGTTGATTAATATGTGAAAATTCTTGAAACAAGTTGGGAAAACCCAAAGAAAGCATTAGGCTATATGCTATAGTCTATAATGCAGATATGGCAATGTACTCATTCAATATATTTATATCTGTACTTACTAATATTGTATTGTATATAAACGTTTTGAGGATACTCGTCATGGAATCAACAATAGATTATTATTAAGTGAACTGTTTCTGTTTGGTTTAAATTTTAGTTGAGTTGAGTTCTCCATTCAGTTGAATTCTGTTTGTTGATGATTTTGAGTAAATGTTTTTGTTGTACATTTTATTTTCCTATTTTTTTCTTGTTTTTCGTGTGTTTGTTTATCTGTTTTCCCCCCTTTTCTCGCAAGCGATGGGAAACCAACCCGTGCAATCGACCAAAAATAGCCACGAGTATCTCATAAGTTGCGAAAATGTACTCCGTTAATGCAAAACCACAAGGGAAAACTCACACACACACACACACACACACCTGCACAGCGAGTGCTTGATCTGTGAGGCACACGCGTTTGTTTTTCCAGCTGAGCAACTGTGACGTCACTAGTGGCAGTCGTAGGTTGTGGTTCCGTTTAAATGCGGTGGCGCCAACGTCATCAACTTTTGCGATCTCTTTTGATAAATTTAGTTTAACTGCATCATCAAGTGGATCGGATAATGACGTCGATCCCTTCATTTTCATATATCTCACTTTCTCTCTTTCTTATAGAATTTTCCTATCTGCGGGTGGTCGACAATTTTCTTTTTGGCCATTTCAAGTGCAAAGTGGTGAAAGATACTCAACGCGGGTTGACAAGGGGGGGTGGTAACAGGCTGTCTAGGTGCTGAGAAGGGGGTACCTAGAACAACTTTATGTCTTTTGTCTGGCAGCCTATTTTATTTATTCGCATTTGTATTTAACGTGAAAATTGCGCCTTGTTTTTTCAACGCACCCACGCCGACCCCAAACAGGGTAAATCAAGTGGAAAATCGAAAAACCGAAACACTGAAAACCAAATACCGAAAAACTCGGCAAAAACTGACAAAAACTAAAAGTCCGAGAAGATCGACAGCGTAATTCCCCCAATGGAGCGGTAAATTAAAGTGAACGTTTGATACATGGTAATCCATAAACCAATTGCCAATAGTTTATGTCGAATCAGCTGGAAATGTACGAAACTACATAGAAAATAATTATAGTATTTGCTGTTCTAAAAGGGATGAATATTCTATGTAGTCCGAGTGTTGATTTTCAAACTCAACAGTTTATCAGCACTCACCTCTGACCCATTCACCTGTTGGGATGGGCTAATTATGCTAATTATGACCAATTCTTATAGAATATACTCGAATATGGTCTTTATACCCTTATTTGTTTTCAATTTCATTCATGACTTTTGGCAACAAAATCAACAAGCTGTCGAAATATATACGACGCGTTTGTTTTTTGGCATTAGATTCGATTTCAATTTGGATTTGGATTTGGAATTAGTATTGATATGTAAATCTCCCATAGAATTTTCAATTATGTTCAATCAGATTTGGCTGCTGGCTAAGTAAATGTACATAATCTGCTAAACTATGCAAAATGCTGTCATAACTTGGCTAACAGATATATGGCCAGCAGAAGCAACAAACAAACTAAATTTTCAATCTCGTTAATTAAGAGTTGAAAATTTCATCAATTTCATAAAATTTTACGCTTATCATGTGTTGGAATCTCTTTCTATCCCTTTCTCCCTCCCTCTCCCTTTCTGTTCCTCACTGAACTTTGTTTGTTTTTATAAACATATTTTTCAATATGTACTTTTGAATTATTAAGTTTCTTTTTTTTTTGCACATCTGTGACGCAAAGTAGTAAATTTTCAGTTTCAAGTGCGAATAAACTTATCCACATTTTCAACCAAAGCAGCTTGAGATTCTTAATACCTTAAATGTTGCCAGGGAAATCTCTACGAAATTTCTTTGCATTTTCATCAGCTGATTTGCCAATTTAGACGCTAATCAAATCATTTTCTTTGGCTTAATTATAAATCTTTGCCAAAATGGCTGCAAAGATTTTCGCACCTATTTTAATGATTATTAAAATAATATAATTGGATGTGCGAAATTGAAGAAACAATTGCAAATATTGAGGCCAACAAACAAGTTAGTTAAACATTGAAAAATGTATATTTAATGTGCAGTAGAGAAAATTTTGGGTACAGTCAGCTTTAAACTGTTTACTTAAATACTTTAATATATTTTTGTAATCTGTAAATTTGTGCGAAAATTGAAGATAACGACAGTTATTAAATTCTTCGAATATTACAGTTTGACATTCTTTAAAAATATCTGTAAAGCAGTGCATACTTTTGGGCTGCTTGAATATGAAGCACCATCTATGGTACGTTTGGCCAGTTTAACTTCTAACAATGAACGCTTATCTACAATATTGCGCCATCTGTTGGTCATACACAGACTGCTGAACAGAAAATTAATTGAAATGTGTTTATCTACGTCTGTGCACTTCAGGCACTTTGTTATACACGAAAAGTATTGCATACTTCTAGACAGTCACTACAATATATTTATCTAACTTTTCCCAAATATTGCCAAAATTAGGTTCATAAGAACTCCCTTGCCTATCTTATCAACAAATATTTAATCAAATACCAAAATCACTCCACCAATGCGCAAATACGAGAACGCCAATCCAAAAAGGGAAACATAAACAAATACAATAATAACTCACTTGAAATGATTGTTACTCCAAAAATATTGATATCTACATCTAATAAAAGTACTTCGAACGTCATTTGACAAATAATTGATAAGCTCTAACGCTGTTGAACTTGAACAAAAACAAGTACCATAAAAATTTTATGGTAGAATGCATTCAAAAAAAAATCTAAATTTAGCAAATGATAAGGTAAAGGTAAACTCAACGGTTAGTCTAAGTTAAGCAAAAGATTAAGTAAGTTGGGGAAGGTAAACTTAGTATTTAATCTGTGTTTTAAAGTGTAAGGAAAACACCAAGTCAGCAGAAGTGCGAGCACTATTTGTAAGTGTATTCGCTGTTCAAGTAGACAAGTTTTAAATGAAAGAGAGAGATGGAGAGCAAAGCGGTTGGGAGAACATTGAGAGTGACGCGTTGCTCCCTTAAAAACGCTCTGTTTGTGGGAGAGCCCCAACCATCAATGGAATGTTGTCGACTGCGGCACTTTAAGTAGCTCTGTGGCGCATGTTTGTGCTTCAGTTCGACGCCGCTCGCGAAACTTAAAGCATCGGTGGAGGAGAGCTTCGTTTTGTGCTTCGTTTTTGGTTCGTTTTCGGTTCGCTTACGGTTTCGGTTTATCAAAATAATAACAACAACAACAGCCAAACTATTCTGACGTAGTAAATCAAAGCAAAGCAAAACAAAAACAAAACAGTGACAATTTAATTGTAGCTTTGTTGTGTTGTTTTTAGTGCGTGCAGCTTTTGTTTTGTACAATTATAATTATTGTCATTACAAGTGCTTTGGCCTGGTCAGATGCGACTCCATTTGGGTTGAATAAGTCAAGGCATCAAATTGAAAATAATTGCTCTCAAAATATGCAACAGTCTGACCAAATCGACGACAGCAACAACAACAACAACAAAAGTTATACGCAACGATAGAAAGTTTTTATTGTTATTATATTTAATACACTTCCCCTTTCCCACTGTGCCCTCCTTCGCCAAACAAACCCCAAAGTCAAAGCCAAAAAATCATCAACAGTTTTGCGTGTTTAACAACAAACAGCAAGAAAACCGACGAAAGTTGTGTGTGTGTGTGTGTGAGTGTGTGTGTATAAGTGTGTGCATAACATACTAAATTGGCAACATTTTAACAACTTTGCTTAAATAAATAAAATAAAATGTCTGGTCCACTGCCCGAAATCACCGCTGAGCAGCGCAAAACATTGGAACAGGTGAGAAAAGAGTAGCAGAAGAGTGCGAGTGAGAGGGAGAGCTGAAGTTGCTCTTAATACTGAAGCTGCTCTCTCCCTCTCTCGCTCGCTGTTGCTCCTGGTAATTCAGAGCACGCCCGCACATTGGTATCAAAGATTCAAAAATGTGTGGGCGTCAAATAAAAATATGTAATTAAATTTATGCCAACTAAGTATGACAGGAAGTAATTATAAACAATTAAACTCTTTTACGAATAACTCAATCACTTTACTCTATATATAATTATTAAGTAATAAATAATTAAAAGTGATTTTTAAACCCAAAAATAACTGTCATTCGTCATTTATTTGAACGATCTAAAAATGTATAGTTAATTAAGTGTTTATTGATGAATTAATATCAATTCTAAAAATAACTGATATTTAATTAATTCATGGCTAAGTGAAACTTACAGTAAACTGCAATTAAGTAAGTAGTCTGCCTTGAAAGCCGTCGTATAGATTAAATGGCTAATAAAGTAGGACTGATTGCAGCTAGGAAATAACAGTGATTATTCTATGAACTAACAGAGAACTTGTTCAATTTCCATATAATATTTTGTTACCAGCTGGTTTTTCTTCACACACTTGTGGCATTTAGCAGTTTCTTTAGCCTTGCGATAAATTTGAAATAACAAAAAAACAGAGTACATGACTAATTACGCATTAAAAATCGCTCAGAGAATTGAGTCAACGAATCGATGGAGCGATGAGAGACGTTTATTCAGGCATGAAAGCACGTACTCTAACATTGCTTTTGTCACACTGTGCTAAATTTGCATTAACCGATAAACAGCAACAGCAACAACAATACTAAATGCTTCTGCACATTGATCTTTGTACAGTTTTGTTTTTCGTTATTTACCAATAAATCAGCATAGCAAATTTTGTCCGCCCCTTTACGCCCACATTGCAGTGCCAACGACCCACAAAACTAGTCAAATAGTCAAATGATCAGACGTTTAAAACCCAAATTGAATTTGAAATCGATATCGAACCGGTTAATGCCTTAAAAACACATCGGTTAATGTCCCAGTTTAGCACTTTTTGCCTTGACAGCATTCTTGACAGATGTTTTTCAGCTGATGAATCTTTATTTGCCCATTGACTTCAAAAAGGCTTTTAGCGATTAACCCTTAACGATCTCACTTTATGACACTTTGACCCAGATTACAAAAGTGACAGAAATAAGCACTTTTTGATGTACTTAGATAGGTTTTTATAAGGATTCAGCCTTGAATTGTTTTAGAGCATGAATTCTTATCAAAAAATTTTTTACAATTCATCAAAATCTGTATTAAATCTTAAGTTGAACAACTTCAGAATCTGGTTTGAAGAAATCGTTGTGTATCTGCTCTTTAAAAATGTGTTTAGCCGGAAATAAAAACTCTTTAAAGGGCTATATACATGACTAGGTTATACTAATGACTTTTAATAGCTTTGAACTTTTAAAAACAAGCTTAAACAGAGATTTGAGCTTCCTAACAAGGTTTATGCATTTGTAAATTGGCAAAGTTGTATTTACTGCTATTTACAACAATTTGCAATGTAGTTTCTGTGTTTTTTCCCCACCCTAAAGGTGTTCATTTTATCATTAAAATCAGCTTTCACATCAGTCAAGTCATTAGTTTAATTTAGTATACATCTTTGCAGAAATAGTTAAACTTTTTGTATACCTAAATGCTAATGAGTTCTGCCTTCTTCTTTTTTGCGATTTTGGCAACTGGTTTTTGGATGTTGGAAAGACCCAGTGAGGAGAAATCAATATTTGTTTAAGACCAAGGGGCTAACAAGTGGCTAAAAAGCCACTAGTCATGGTCTCAAACTGCACTCAATGCGAATTGGGCAAAAAAAATTGTAAAAACTCAAAAATACTTCGCAATACTTGTAATAAATGTTTGTCTTCTTGTTGTGTTTACAACTCTCTTAACATTTATGTTTTGACTGTTAATTGTCTTATTGGCGAATGCAAAGAACAAAGTTGAGACTGTAATGCTAAAAAATGCACCCTTTCCTGCCCTTACCCCTACACTACCTATTGCCAAAATACAAGTCACTGCACCAATAATAAATCCAAAAAAGCGTTAAGGTTTCAAGCGTCGTTGTGTTGGTCAAGAGAAATACACAATTCCAAACCGGCAAACTGCCAAACTGGCTAAACTGACTGTGAACAGACTAACGGCCAAATGACAGCTGGTTTAAGCCTCGTTATTGAATTTCAAGTGCTTTGTGTGGTCTAAACTGCACCGAGTCGAGTTAAGCGCGTTGCTTAGCCGATTTAAGCCAAGTGATTGCCAAGTATAAAATATATGTATATTACTCAAGCCGTTTATTTCATGGGCACGACTTGTACTCAAGTTGAATTCCCCTTCTCCCTTTTTCCATTTTGGCCACAATTAAAAAAACCAAAAACGTATTTAACTATTCATTGTGTTGACATTAAAACGGCAAACTAACTAAGTACAGGGCATTACCAGCTACCTAAGTAGCGTCTAAATAATTAGTTGCCTGCTTAAATTGTCTGTGAATTTTGAAGTCGTTTAGACGAAATCTATTCTTGTTTGACAACAATTCTGCTGAGTCATCGATGAGAAAAACAGAAAAAACGATTGACAAAAAAGCGGAAATTGTTTTTTGAAACAAACCAGTTTACGCGACCTTAAGATACTCAGTTAAAGACATGGCTAAAACAAAAAGTTAAACTAAGCAAAGCATTATACCCCAGTTAGCTCAATACTAGGGTATTTGAATTGGCATTGAATCAAGGCCAAATTAACAGTTTTTAAGGCAAACAACTTTTTCGACCAACAGCAGATATTTTCCACTCCAAGTTTGTCGATTAAATGCAGTCAAAATACCTATTAATCACATGCTTAGCTGTAAATATTGTTAGCCAAGATTAGAGCTGTTTACCAAGCGATTAGCAAAGAAATTCATTGAAGGCTAAGGAATGGAAAAAATGCTTATCACTAATCTAAATATAATTTGCAGTTTCGCAAGCAATTGCATGATGTACTCGATGACACCCATGATGATTACTTTCTGCTGCGTTGGCTAAGAGGTGAGTTTAACTGAAACCAGGTAAACCACTCTTAATTAACTCCTGCTCTCCCTCTCTTTATTACTCCTTCATCAACATTAGCTCGCAAATGGAATTTGGAAGCGGCGGAGAAAATGCTCAAAGCGGTAAGTGAGATGAATGGAAATATTCATCACAATTATTTTTTAAATTGTTTGGCATTTGGATTTTTGTAGAGTCTTAAGACCCGCGCAATGTGGAATGTGGACAATATTGAGAAGTGGGAGGCGCCACAGGCGTTACGAGAGTATTTACCCTACGGTCTAATGGGTTACGACAAAGACGGCTCACCAGGTAATCAACCACCACCATTTAATTAAATCAGTTTAACTTACAATTCTTCCTCCTTTCAGTGATTGTTTGTCCCTTTCATAACTTTGACATTTGGGGCATGATGCACTGTGTCACACGCTTCGAATTCCAAAAGTATCTTGTACTGCTGCTCGAAAGATTCGTCCAATCAGCGTACAAGCAGAGTCTGGAGCACGGCTGGAAGGCACGTCAGCTCGTCGTCTTCTTTGACTGCGAATCGATGAACCTTAAGCAATACGCCTGGCGTCCAGCAGCGGAATGTGTAATCTCATCCGTAAAACAATACGAGTCCAATTTTCCTGAACTGCTCAAGATGTGCTATATTATCAATGCACCCAAACTTTTCTCGGTGGCATTCAATATTGTGAAGAAGTTCCTCGACGAGAATACCACCAGCAAGATACACATCTACAAATCGGGTGTGGACAAGTGGCAACAACAGCTCTTTTCCCACGTGGATCCAAAAATAATGCCCAAGTGCTGGGGTGGTGAACTGGTGGACAAACTAGGTGATCCACAGTGCAAGTCTCTGATGATCTGGGGTGGCAAAGTGCCCGAGGAGCTGTATGTGGATCAAAGCAGTCAGCAGAGTGATAAAAACTTCACCGAGGCTCAGGTGCCCAAAGGTGATAAACTAAAACTCACCTTTAAGGTTAAGAATCTGTTAGACAGTGAACAGCAGCCACAGCAGCAATTGCTATCCTGGAACTTCCGCACCCTCGACTACGACATCAAGTTTGGCATCTACAGTGTGGACGATAAGACGGGTGAGAAACGGAGCGAGGTGCCATTGGGTACAGTCTACTCTAACGAAATGGATGAAGCTGGCTGCATATCCACGCGACCCAATACGACCTGTAAGTAGAGTGATTAAGCTACAGTAACAACTCAAATTAACAACTTCATTCGTCACTTACCTGTAGATACTGTTGTGTTTGACAACTCTGCCAGTTATTTGAGAACCAAGAAGCTGCGCTATTGGGTGGATCTTATCTCCGACGAGGAAGAGGGTGTGAGTGAGTTGACTGCTCAGATGGAAAGCACACAGCTGGTGGGCAAACAATGATTGACAGCTGATTGAAGCCTCAACAGCAACAATGCCAAAAAAAAAACAAGCTCAACAAGAGACAGCCCTTTGCAAAGATTGGTTTAATTACAGCTTAATTGTACTTAGTAGATCTATAGATAACGCCAACTTATGTACATTCATTAGCCATATCTGAGCAGGGGTAAAAAAAAAAACCTTAGAAACAACCTTATAAACTAACCTCGGTGCAAGTAAGAAAAGAAAACAAACTTTGTGATAAATGATTAAAATGGATTGCGTTTACAGTAGGTATCTTTACAGTTAGTTAGTGATTTATTGTATTATGTGTATCTATCTTTTGTAAAATAGTTGTTTATTGTAATTATATAATGTATATTGTGGGATCGGTCTTGACTTACCGATCTTGTTCTTGATTTTCACTTTTCTTGTTATCACAAGTAAATGTTTAAAAAAAAACTTGTGTCATTTAAATCAATAAATAAATGATGAATGTTTTGCAAATATAACGTTAACTCATTTATTGGTCGCAATTGCGCCAGAATGCCGCCTCATGGCTGCTGCGAGGAGGCGCGGCGCTTGCGCCTTCATCACTGCGGGCCACCAGGATTCGGGCCAAGTTGTGGCCCATGTCCAACCTGTGGCTGCAACTGCTGCATAGGCATCATGGCGTTCGGACTTGCTCCGACTACTCCTACACCAACGCCTACTCCCACGCCGACTCCAACACCCACACCGCCCACGCCAATGGGTGGACCAATAGCCTGATTTGGTGGCGGCAGTGGCAGATCCGTGGTGAGCTGTAGATTAGTCAGCAGATCCGTAATGGCCGGAAAGAGTGAGCACTGATTCTGCTGTACTCCAAAGTCGGCAAAACGACGCAGCAAAGTACTGGCCGCTGTCATCATCGGAGATTGCACCTGTTCACGTCTCTCGGCCACCTGGGTTAGATTTGTGGCAATGTCATGCACAATAGGTAGCACCAACGACGGGCTATCCTTCCAGTCCTTGCCATTATAGGGTATTCTTGTAATCTGCAAAAAGAAGAGTATCTTCATGCGTCCCAGCACCACGCAGGCATTGCCAATCGGCACAATGGGCAATGCCGAGGGAGGCATTCGCATGCACATCTGCACAGTCCACTTGAGCTGATCTCCACCTAGCTCAGGTTTCATCTCCAAGCGCATAATCTGCACGAAATCCTTGAGTACATGTCCTGGCTGATTCAGCAGACGACAGATGCTGTGCAGAGCATTGGGACGAAATGGAGGAGCAGCCACACGGGTGTCGAAATATTGTTCGATGATTAACAGATCGTCGGGACTCAGCTGGAAGGTGGGTTTGTCTGGCATAGGTGGCAATTGAGTTACCTTAAGATGCAGGGACTGCATATGCATCGGATTGAGCATCACCTGGCACTGCAGGCCGTCCACCTTGAAGAGCACTACTCCCGGTTCCGTAGAATTGAGCGCTGTCAGCGTCTCCTCGCTTTGGATATTGCGATGCAGCTGGCGACGCATGTAGACACAGCCCAGGAATCGCTCCAGTGGACTCATGTCTGCTACATTAATGTCCTTGTTGGGATGCGGACTGGGACGACAGAGGGTCTCTAGTGCCTCGTGGGTGAGTAGTGTGGGCACAGCACCAGCCCAGGGTCTGTTTAGAGTACCACGCGTTCCACGATCAGCACCACCTTGGCCTCCTCCACCTGTGCTCTTATGCTCTGGACTTTGTCCGGGCCTGGGCGAGGGACGTGGCATGCTGGGTGAACCTGGCCAGTTATTGTTCGCCGGCGACATGGCCGTAAAGGGTGAATCCTGGTGACTTTGCATGTAGAGCGTATTTGGTCCCGGACTGTGCACCATGTGTGGACTGGGTTGTGGATTTAGTGGAGATGAAGGCATCAAACCACCAGGCGACTGATGCGGCATGTGAGGTGCGGGTGGCGATGTCAAATTAAAGTTGGCATGGCTCTGTGCACCACTGCCACCGCCACCACCAGCGCTGGGATGTGGACTGGCCGGTGTGTGAGGATTGGAGCTGGAAGGCGGAGTGTGCGGTGCGGGGAAACGTAAGCCACTATCCCTTGGCGACTGTGGGCCACGCATGCCCGCTCCCAGGAACGGTGAGGAGCCACCAGCACTCACACCCGCCACACTGCTCGGACCACCATAGTTATCCTCCATGCCCATGGGCGACAATGGATTGTCGTCTTCATGCGGAGCACGTCCTCTGTACACAGCAGATTCATCCACATACTTGGACAAGAATGCTTTAAGTCCTTGAATGGGTGTAAACTCCTCGATAGCGTTGCGTTCAAAGCGGCTGCTGGCGCCATCACGTATGGAGATGAGACGATTGGCCCGGAAGCGCAGCTCCAGGCAGTACACTGCCTGGTAGGTCAACCTGATCAGGCACGGGGACTGTGGCAGCATGCAGAACGATAAAACGGGCACTTGTGGTCGCTGTGAATAGAAATATAGGGATTAATAAAGTGTCCCAGATGCTGAAAGAACAGCAAACTTACAGGAATTCCCAGCAGCGGCAGCACAGGTAATTTTGCAATGGAACTCATGGGATTGTAGGTCTCATGCAGTATGTGAGCGATTGTCGTAAGGCTATGCTGTTGATTCAGATGCTGTGCAAGCTGATCCCGCATCATGGAGTGTGCATTCACTGCCGAAATACCGCCCACAAAGGTCAGACGAAAGCCATGTGACTGCACCGACCAGTATATGTTGCAGGTCACCTCCTTCTTGGGTCCATAGCCCAGTAGCAAATTGACATAACTGTAGGACTTGACCACCAGCATGTCACCAAGACTGAGTCGCTCTGTGGAGTATTTAAATATAAGAATAAATTTATCACTTTAGGTTAGATTCTACTTACTGTTTCTTAGCTGCTCAGAGAAGTCGTGAACCAGCGTGTACAGATAGACAATCTTGGACCAGTCGTTAAGCAGATCCTCGACAGTCTTGGAGAAGTCATGATTGGCCTGCTCGTAGGTAAGGTAGACAGTGCGACGGTTGCCTTGCTCCTTCTGATGCGTGCTCTGCAGTGGAGTGCTGTAAAACACAAATTCCACGACCCAGATGCGCACCTGGCTGTTTTTGTTGGTCTGTGAGCGCACCGATATAGAGAGAACACGTCGCATTAGGTCGTCCCAAACATGGGACTCTATTTTGGGCATTGCTGATGAGGTGCTAGCTGTTGTCGCAGGCGCTGCCGCTGGCTTAACGTCTGCGGGAGCAGCAACCGCCGGCGGTGTGGCACCAGGCTTTGGCAACGCCAGAATCTTCAATACCAGCGATGTGGCATTGGCCTCCACTTGCAGGCCGCTATGCGGTATACGATACTTGGAGAGCGTTTGGGCCAGATTGAGGAACGGAATCTTCTCATCGCACATGGCCACCACGTGAGCCAATTCTGGTATGAAGTATGCGGGGAAAATGGTCTTTTGTTGCTTGGGAGGCGGTGCAAGGATATCACCATTCGATTTGCGTTTATGTGGCGATATGTCTGCTGAAATTGTACGCCTTAAAATAGTTGCTGTGTAAATAAATGATTAATTCTCACCATCCACTTCTGTGCCGGGTCCATGTGTGGCCACAAAAGTATCAAACTCAATGAGACGCATTAGTTTTGTGTACAATTTGGGAATCTCTGAGGGGGGTTGGTTTACAATTGATACCAATTGCTTGGCTGAATCATCCACAACGTCGGTTTCGTCTTTTTGAAAGACCACAAATCCCAGATGAAAGGTATACTCCATCTCATTAGGCATGGCCGATTTCTCTTTCAGCTGAACCACCTAAAAGTAAAAGAAGTAGAGTTAAACTTACCATAACTCCAAAAAAGTCTTGACAGAAAACTTACAAGAATAATGTTGGGATGCCGATGTAGTTTTACGTAAATCTTATGCCGACCAGTTTGCAGTAGTTCCTGTTCGGGCAATGTTAGGAAGGGCAAAGTTTCTGTGGCCGTGGCAGGCAGATGCTGCAACGTCTTCTCGCAACGCCTGTGGGTAATCCAATAGCGTAGTTCGGAAAGCAAAGCAGGCAGCTTGCTTCGATCGCCGTTGAGACAATCCTGCATTTCATCCGTAATAGGGCAATCCAAGTGCTTGGGCACGTGACAACGGAACATGCCCGTGTGCGTATCAATGGTGATGTGGATTTGCTCTGCACGTAAACAGGGTGTTAGCACAGGCACAGTCAAGATAGCTGGTGTGCCCTGTAGGTTAACTAAAAAGGAGACGAATTGATCAGTTATTTTCTTAAAAAATAGACAACTGTGGTTGAAAAAGATCGTAACATTTACACTCACAGTCAACGTCTTTAAGGAAGGCCTGGAACTCAAGCTTGAGATCAGTTAACCGTGATACAGATCGTATGTATACGGTGTGCACAATCAAACGTTCCATTGAGAGATGATCGGAGCGCACAGCACGATCCGCGACCTCTGCGGATTCCTTGGCGCCCAATGAAGGCACGTGAACAACAGCCAAAGGACGTCCGATTTCGCTGGGATCCGATTGTACTGTGAGACGGTAGCCCAGCTCCGACTTGAGATCACGCCAATATGAGACTGTTAGTTTAACTCCTGGTACGTACTCCTCCACATTAATATTATTGTCGTCTAAGCGCTCATAGTTGAGACGCAGCGTTTGTGTGTAAAGCACCTCCAACTGCAAGGACTGGCAAAAATAGTGTAGACAATTGTACACCTCGCTCAATGCATTGGTATTCTCCACGAGGCGCGCCTGAATCAGTTGGTGTATGTAGTTGACCTGCAGCGAATGCACCAACGACTTGCCATCTGTCAGGGAAGTAAGAAAAACTAAATTAATCTGTTGATTTTGAGTTGATCAAGTAACTTACCACCCGTCTCCTTGTCCTCCACTAGTATATCGATATCCAGCAGGCGCCAGGGTACATTGGGGCTATCTCCCATGACGGTAAGAGCCACACTAAATTCGTGTTTTACCTCAAATGTTACTCGTCCATTGCGTATGCGAAATTCACGCATCTGCGGCAACAATTTTCCAGTAACCAGACGATGTTGTATAACCTGATTAAGACGCAAGAGCGTCTGCTTCTTCTCCGCCGGCGTTATAGCATCCGGAGGCACAATTCGCTCGCGAATGCACGTGGGCAGACGATTGTAGGTGCCAGTGGTCAAGACCTCAACAGCAGCTGGAATGTGAAAGTTGGGCAATCGTGCCCGCACAAGAGTTTCTCTTGACATGCGTGCCAGCATGTCAGCAGTCTCCACAAAAAGCATATTCTGCTTGTCCAGGAAGCTCATGATCTGCGAACTCTTGTCCACCTTGGACACCGAGTTGCCCCACTTAACCAGTGCATTAAGGCGTGTAAATAAATGACGAGTGCGGGCTGCATACGCATAGATTTCTACCTTACGCTCCATATCCGTCTTGCGAGGCAACCTGAGAAACAAAAGTACAGAGCTTCAGTAATTGTGCCACAACACTACCTGATAGACTTACAATTCTGCTAAAACCATCAGCTCATGATATGTGCGCTGTATAATGAAATCGATCAGCACCGACATGGACATTGTGTTAATGCGCGGTCCTCCTTCCTGGCCAGCTGGCAAATATCCAGCATTTGCACCGGGCATTTGCTCTAGTGGCAGCGGCGTAGGCGCCATGTTTTTTGCTCACACTTTTCTGAGCGCCGCTTGCAAATTTACTGCTTTATAATCACGCAAACGACTTGCGTTGAGTTTTCTAAAGTTCAATTAACTTTTAAATATTAAATTCATAATATTTACGCACTTTTTCAATTGTTTTCGCAAGAATTTTAGCAATTTTTTAATGTTTGTCGCGAATCTGACGAAGTTGAGTTGCAAACTTATCGATGGCGTTATCGAGCATTGATTTCGTTCGGAACAAGTTCAAGTGAACATGTGAGTTAAATGAATGAACGAACTTGTTCAGTGCTTGCGAACTAATTCGTTTAATGTGCTCACAACTTTTAGTGTTCTGCATAAACATAGATGGTGTATATTTTACAAGCAGGCAATAGGTGGCGCTAATGATTTGTTAAAGAGCAAAAAAAAACATTTCTTTTAGTTTTAGCTGTGGTATGCTACAATATTTATGAATGGCTTGTTGTAAATCAAACTTATATACTTTAACTGTCATTTCAATTGTATTTATATTACAGAAAGCTTAAAAATTTGAATTTAATAATGTTTTATGATCCAAATGACGAGAAATCGTTCATTTACTTTGTCAAGTTACCCCTTATCAACCAAAAATTCGCTGTAGGATGCAAGAATCTGCGTTCAGCTAGCATTGGCTATCTAGTTGATTTTGGTAAGAATTGATAAGTTTCGAATATATTCTGTATAACTAAATAAATAACTAGCAAGAGATATTGCTGAAAAGTTGGATTATGTTTATACTGAGGATCCTACCATATTCTGCTTGGACATAAGCAAAATTATATGTGATGATACCTCGCTGTCCTTCTGCATTTCCAAGGGATATTCCTTTCAAGTCTTGAATGGCATAAGCGAAGTCAAAGACATGAAGAACGAGAGCCGAATAATTTATGTAACAAGTTTAAGTTATAGCAGATCTAAGACTAAGTCATAAATATTCTTTTCCTTGTCTAATTTCGTTCAGTGATTAATATAATATATATAAGCGTGCCTATGACTAAAAAGTCCAATTTAGATTTTGTTTCGTATCATACAGTCGTTTTAAAGCATTTCAAATATTTCACAATTTGTCGAAAATTATTGTTAAGTAATGCATTATAATGAGAACGACGGAAAAGCTTACACATATTTTGTTAAAATACCCGGAATTGATCACAAATTCGCAATTGGATGTAAAAGTTTGGGTGCAGCCAGCATTGCTGATGTAATAGAGCTCGGTAAGGAGTAGTCAAACCAAAAAATTATATATTTAAGTATAGAATTTTATTAAAAAATATCTAGCTAAAGATGTGGCTAAAAGATCTGAATACAATCTCACTGCAGAACCATTGATTTATTGTCTGGAACTGGATAAAATTATTGGCAATGATATCGCGCTGTCTTTTTGTATTTCCAAAGCATATACCTTTGAGGTGGTTAACGGTATATCGGATGTAAATAATAAACCGAGTATAGGAAGCAGATTTACTATACCAAAACTGCGTTTTCGCAAATCAAACAGTGCGGAATAAATTCAAATTATACAGAGTCTTTAAGTGTCGAGTTAAGTGTAGCGCAAGATAGCTAATGGTTGGCAACGTGGTGTGCCAAACTTTACCCTAAAAAAAAAAACAACAATTATAGCTAGAAATAAAGTAAAATTCATCAAAAAGTAACTAGTTGTCGGTTAAATTATAGTAGTTAAATCGTTAAACCTTTAAAAAACTATAATTTTTAATTTAAAATTTTTTTGAATATTGCTCAGAGTTAGACATACTTTTAGTTTTAGCTAATTTAATTTACAGAATTTACATATAATTTTAAATTTTTATTGATTAAATACAATTTCCGTTTGAAATTGTTCCAAAAAGATAAATGCATTTGCCGTTGATAGAGAGCTAATAATAAAAGAGAAAAGTTCAATGACCAAAACATTTCAATTGCCATATAAAAACATTCAGCACGATGATGATGATGATGATGATGAGGACGATGTTTTTGTTTTAGTTTTTCCCTTTGTTGCCATTAAAAATAAAGAAAACAACATTTCCGCTTTTGTTTCTTTGAATTTTGACACGGTAGTTGTGGAGCGAGAGAGAGACAGGGAAAAACAGGGAGAGAGAGAGAGAGACAGACATATGCATTTTGTAATTATTTACAGCAATGCCATACATAAATTCGGATCTTCATAATGTTGCAGGTTGCAAGTTGCTCGGTGCTTGATGCCCGATGTCTGATGCCCAATGCGTTGCACTCTTTTCTACACTGCAGTGCCCTAGGAAACTTCAAGTGGCGGCACATGCCAAGCTGCAGTCGTTCCGCCTCCCCTACCCACTCCTCTTCCCTCTCCTGTTCCGCTTCCACCCAGCGCAAAGTGGCTGCCACCTAAGGAATATTGTTGGCAGTCAACGTGTACGTGTATTTGGAGTTTGAGCCCTGTCCCTGCCCCTCTCAGTTCCACTTGATCCCCCTTATCTCTCGACAACTCCCCCAATTGAAATCTGCCACCGTAAGCGTATCCAAAACGTGGCCAGAGTGTTTTGCCTTGTGTCTTGTGCCTGTCGAGTCGTGTCGTTTCGTGTCGTGAGTTTTCAACGGCATTAAAAATAGAACTTTATGATGTTTTCGCTTCTTTTGACTCCACAACTCCGACTCCATCTCCGATTTGGCTCAGGAATTACAAGCATATCCGGCCTCGAAGATTTACTCGAAAGCGACCACTTTTCGGTTCAAAATTCCATTCGAATCCGTTGATCTAAACAATTTTTTGAGTTATCGAATCCTGTAAACAGGATGTTGCTACAAAATTGAGTGACGAAATCTCAGTAACCAGGCGATAAAATCTCCCTGTTGTGAAGGTGTGAAGTTTATTCCGGGAAAAGAGAATAATTATAATAATTCGATGCAAACGAACTCTGAACAATTCGAAAGAGATTATTCGATAATTTATGGCAAGCCGAAAGTCTTTAGCTCTTTTCAAGCTAAAGACTTTCATTTGAAATCGATTTAAAAATTATTTACACAACAAAAACAAAATAAGAAATAAACGATATTTTGTGCTTACTTAGCGAGTGAATTTTTCCTTTTTTCCCCTTTTTTTTACACTTTATTTTATTTATTTTTTCATTTTCTTGGTGTTTTTGTTGTTGCATTTTCTGCCTGTTGAATTTCACATTAAGAAGATTTGCGCTTCTTTATCTCAGTGTAAATAATTGGAAATGGAGCTTCGTCTATTGTCTTGGAATTTATGGAGGCTTCTTTAGGTCTTCAACTGCATTTTACCTACGCAAAGAACCGTTGTTCTCCTTGTCCGCCTTGTCTGCCTGGTCTGCCTGGCCTGCCTTGGAGAGCAGTTAAAAATAAAGAGTCTGTGGCACTCAATAATGCAACATTCAGCATCTGCAACAGCAAGAGATCAAGTTGAAAGAAGAAGAAGAAGACGTGAAGACTCTGCTGCAATTGCGCCGCAATGTGAGCAGGAGAGCTCTGCGGAGAATTGGCTGGAGAATCAGGACCAAAATAGATTTATGGCCCTCAGTCGCTTTCGTTTTCTTTTTCTTTTTGCAGCGCTCTGGGTGATGATTCTTTGGCTCGGTAGCTTTACAGCTTCGCAACTTGGCAGCTTAACATCTTTGGTCTCTGTGGCAGACACTTCCTTCCTTTTGTGACACACCCCCTCCACCTCTCCGTCTCTCCTCCCATCCCTTTGGCCCTCTCATCCTCCCACTCTTATTAATTGCCGTGATTAAAGTCGACGTGGCTGCCACGTATGTCTTTAACACATGTCACACTGTTTACCCCTTGAAAAAATTGCTTCCTCCCCCCGCACCGAATCCCTGACAACCACTGTGACCACATCCATAAGATACTTTTGTCTCGTCTCTTGGTCTAAAACTCAGCTGTTGGTGCGTGATGCATGTTGTTGGCCCAACTTGACCCTAGAATCCAAATTACATTTCCATGTTGGCGCCAGACAGCAACGCCATCCTCATCATCATCATCATTATGATCATGATAATGATCATTCCATCACATTAACTGCATTGTACATCTTAATCTTCATCAATTTCCATTTGCATTTCCATTTCCATTTTCATTTCTTTGTTGCCACTGCGTGGGTCGAGGCCAACAAAATGTATAAGCGAAAATGGCCAACAGTGAACAAGAAGTATACTTAGCTGACAAGCAAATTGGCTATAACAATTAATACTATTTAACACATTAATTTAATTCTAGCGAAGAGCAAAGAGCAGAGAGCATTTTGGTACTATCTTGTGTGTTTTGTGGTTTCCATGAATCTGGGAATTTCCCCCTAATCAGATTTTAATAAGTTTCGTTTCTTTAAGTATTAGTAAAATGTTTTATAAACATAAATATGACAAATTGAAGGCCTTCAGCATTATAAAAAGGCTTTTTGTAGCCAAAAGTATTTCTTACCCAATCAAGACATGATTAAAAGCTAAAGTTTAAGGGACATATGCGAATCTGCTTTTAGAAACGAAGATTTACTTTCATAAGAACTCCAATCTTTCCATCGAAATAACACTCATTGTCTAACTCCCCCTTTCTACTCTCTACTCCCTATTTCCCCACTCTCCTCTGCATAAAATTCCAACTTTTCCATGTCATTTTGGTTGCATGCAACTGCAACAACAAAATCCACTTAGAACCAGAAACAGAATCAAGGCGACAACAACCAATGTGCACGAGATATAAATCATATCGTATATAGAATTATAGCATACGTAAGAATTATGCCCCAATATTTCCCTTGCCCCACCCCTCTCACCTTAAACCAGCCCCTGCTAAACCCCTCCGCACCGCCCAGCACAAGTTCATTACGCTGTGAAAAAGTCAAACGTTGAGAGCTGCCGACAACACCTGTGATAAATCCATTCGCTTGAAAGGGATCGAGCAGCCAAAAAATGTGGGGGGAGGAGGGTAGGTAGGAGATGGAAGGGGAGGGAAGACAGGGTGCCACGCTGACGGCACAGGGGAGGCGTCAGGTGAGCGCGTGAGTCTATTTTGGATGGGATCGCTAAAAGTACAAACAGCTATTTCAAAATGCCAAATTGCGGTACTGCGTCACCATCAACTACACACTATACACTATCTCAAAACCGACAACCGGCAAATGCCTCTCTCTCTCTCCCTCTCTCCCGTACTCTCTCCCTCTCTCTCGGCTAGGGCTTGACAGCGGCATGGGGGCACATGGAGCGAGCAGACTCTGTGAGGTTTTTGACACTGCGTTAGAAAATTCTGCGCAGTGGTCCTTGTCCGTGTGTGTTTCTCCCCTTTGGAAAATGTGAGCAACAGAGAGAGAAAGAGAGACAGTAACTGAGAGAGAGAAAGAGAGGGAGAGCATAATAAAAACATTATTTTCTTTTACGAAATGTATTTTTAAACCGCACACACTTGTTCCAATGGGGCCCTCGTTCTCGTTCTGTTTCTTAGTCTCGCAGCTCTCCGATCCCGAGTTCGTCTCGCCCGATCCTCGGTAAACAGCTGCTAGCTGTCGGTTTGTCGGCGGTCGGCGGTCGGCTGTAGGCTGTCGGTTCGTCGACTCGACGGTTTGTCGGCACCTCCTCGATGCCTCAAGATGTAAAAACTGTAAATGGTATGTGGAAGAAAGTTCAGTTCTTCCTGAGATCTCGCTGCGTTCGTTCGGTTTTTCGAGAGCGCCGCCGCCACGTGCAGCCGAAGAATTTCTCAACATTAAGTTATCGCCTGCGAACCCATATAAACCAATATATACACACACACTCAAACAAATATATATATATATATATATGTATTTGTAGAAATATATATAGAGCAATTAGTGAGGATCGGGACAAACACTTGTGCACTTACTCTTACTGTATCTATATATTCGATATTCTTCTGCTTTATTTTGTGATGAAATTCGTGAAAATTGCGTAGACCAGACGTGAAGAATTCCAACAAAAGCAAAAGAACTTTCCGACAGCGTCTGCTGAGGGCGGGGGCGGGAGCCTCTTCCTCTTGCTCGTCTCCTTGCGTGGTAATTATATACATATTATTGACTCCACATCGACACAAACATCGACTGAATCATCAAGCTATACTGAGAAACCGATTCCGAATCTGATTCCGATTTCACACAGAAGACACGCTTCAGTTCTGTCGGATTCGCTTTCTGATCTACAGCGTGGTGAGTAACATTGTCAGCTGTAACTTATTAACTGTTGTACAGGGTATCTCTTTAGTCTTCACTAGCCTTTACTTTCACTACAAATTACACAATTGTTCCAATACACAACCCTTCAGCTGTCTTCACTATATGTTATAGTATATACATATATCGGAGACGGAACGATGAGCAAACATTTTCCCCGGATTTTTCCTACCTTCTTCTACCTGTTATTCTAAAATTTTTGCTTTTTGGCTGGTTCAAAATTATCGCCTCGAGGAGCGTACCGGGCCACACTTGTTAAATTAATATTATTATTTCTTTGATATTTTGACATTTACGTGAGAAATGTGTTTGCATTGGCAATGATCGGCCAAACAGATGGATGACCGATCGTTCCGACTGCCCTACACTATACACTTATATGCATATATCTGTAGTATATGTATATGGTAGATATTATATAGTTGCCATAGATCTGTTGACAGTTTGTTCTGGGCTCTCAATCATGTGCTGTCTGATAGTTTGTTGCGTAAATTGCTAGGATATAGTATAATATCTGGTCTATAGATATATGTAATATAGCTAATATTTTGACTTTGTCATGCAGCGTGCAAAATGCGTCGTTATAACTGAAGAAACTGCGTAGAATTCAGCAAAATAGAGAAGACAAACAAAAACAAAAAAACCCACAAAATATGAAATTATTATATTGTCTGAGTCTGTCTATAGTATATATAGTAGTATCTGCGACTATGATCAATGCCACATAATTAGGCACAAGTGATATGCAGGTGCAACCCAGAAGCAACACGATTTTGATCTTACCGATTAATCATACAAATATATGTGTATATATGTACATACCGCTCTCAGATCCTTTCTTTGTGTGTCCCCCGATATTTTGTTTATAATTGGTTGTCGTAAACATGATCGCAAATGAGTCCAGCGACGATTGAGCAGGGCTAACCGTACGGTAAACAACCATATTATCGAATCCAAACAATTCAATTCAAAAACTCAGCGGGTAGGAAAAATCTGAACTGAAGAGTCAAGGGCGAGCAATAGGAGTTTTTCTTTACCACCGATCGATCAGTTAAAGATACTACATGTGTCCTGTTTGTGTGTGTGCACTACAGCACTACAGGCGCCGCTGGCTACATTGATTTTGTTTATTGTTCCAACTTGCGTTTTCAAGTTTGAACTAAAATGTAAACTATGCACATTTCTTTGCCCTCGACTGCGGTTTATAAATAGTCCAAAAAAAAATTATAAAAACTGTGCATGCAATCCACCGACCGTTGTTAAGGCCACCGACGCTGTACCCCCCGCTTCCCCTCCTCCTACTCCATCACTACCCCTCTACGCTCCCTCCGTCACTGCATCCCGTTGCCATCTTTGGCAGAGCCATTAACATTTCTGTGCTTTGTGTACATTAACAGGACTTTGAACTTTCTTCGGAGCGCTCATTTTGCGCAGATTTCCACCGTAAATATACAAAAAGCATTTTCATGTCCATTGTGCGTTGAGTTAACAGAATGCACTCGGAACACTTTGGGATGGGTCAGATTTACCTATAATATATAAAAATATCCATATATACTATATATTTGATTCACTGCAGATTTCTAGCATGAAATGTTTTTTTTTTTTTTTTTATATATTTTATTTATTTTTTAATTTCATAATTTAAATATTCAAAAAATAAGTCATAAAACTCTTTGTGATTGACTTTTCGACTGGTTGATTGATTGGCAATCAACTCGTAGTCTAAATTCCATTTGGTAAGCAGCAAATTCAGTGAAATTCACTTGTTCCCAAAACGATTTCTATACAAATTTATGCCAAAAAAAAAGTGTGTACACCCCCCGCGTGGAAAATATGTAGTATGTAGTTTGTAGCTTAAAATTTATGAGCAATTGATGAAATTCCTAAAGTTTTTCAAGCGACAATTAATATAGAAATTTGTTTGTTTTACAATTTCGAAAACTTAACTCCACGGGTGGAATTTAGGGGAGTAGTTTATCTAAAAGATATGGCATTTCTCAGTACTTAAGTGGGAAAAGAAACACACAAAGGTGTATGTTTGTTTAGAAAATAAAAATACCAAAGTTTGAGCAAATATTTTACAATTTAAAAAAGTTATAACAATTTAAAAATCTTGAAGAATTCTTGCTATATGTCTGAGTTCTTCCAACTTGAAAAATGAATTATGAAATTAACTGTTAAAATCTTAAATTCTGAATATTTTAGCTAATTTTTGCATATAAATTTTGCTAAATTTTTAAATTATTTATAAATAATTTATTTCAAACTAAATTTACTAATTTTTCATTTACTAAAATTTATACACTTTTTTGTCTGCATCACTCTTAATCAAATTAATGTTGCTATAACCAAATTAATGTGGTTCGATTTGTAGGCAGCAACATGTGTTGCATGTACCCCATTTCCTCGTCCCACTACTCCTCTCCCCGCCCGCCCCTCTGCACCCCTTTTGAGGCCTGCACCAATTAACATTTGTGATATTGCTCTGCTTTCCTCATCTCTTTGAGATGTCATCTGCGATTACCGATTCAAGATTCGCAATATTCACAGTCTTATGGCCACGGACCAAGGAATAATTAATTAACGTTCTGTCATAAGAAACATGCGACATATCGGACTTTGGGTGCTTCTGACATCAAAAATATGGCATAGACATTTCGAATAACCCCTTGGAGGTGTACGTGGTATATCCCTCCCATCCCAATAAGGCAGACACAATTTTCCCACTTGTCAGCTTCTTTGAAATTAAAAAAACAACAACAAAAATATGTACATATTTTACTCTACGAAATTCTGCTTAAATTATAGATATAGATTTATATATATTATGGCTGATTTTTCTGTGGAACAGGTACGCATAATGTCGAAATTTGCCAGGTGGTTGTATTAGCGGTTAGGGTGGGTAGTAGGGATGGGGAAGGCTTTGCTCACTTGTTAGACACTAATAGTACATATAGTCGAAACATATGTCTGGCGCGATTCGGCGTCTCCCACTCGCATCCATCATAGCCATTATTTATGGTCCGATATCTGGCTATAGTTAGAAGAGTATACTCTTTCTCTTGCTGTCTCTCATCCAGACCACAAACATTTTGATATACTCTTTGAAATCAATTCAAAAAAAAACTATAAAATTCACCAAATTATAACAACAAGAGCGAAATTTTTTTCTTTTTGGCCATCAAGCGAACGCAACAGGTTGCAAAAGTTGCTCGGTGTTTAGGCTAAAACAAAAAAAGCAATGTTGTTGCCACGCCCACGCCTACGCCTGCGAGCACAGCAAACGGCAAACGGCACCGCAATCACGCGGCCAAACGGGAAAACGACCGAAAGGAAAACAAACAAAAAAGCGCACAAGAGTGAAGAGCACAGCTCCCAATGCAAGAAAGAGTGAGGAGAAAGAGAGAGAGAGAGAGTAGAGTGAAAAGTGAAAAGCGATGGCAAGATTGCCGCACACTGTGCACATGACCTCCGCAACGCGTACTTGCTCCCCGACCCTTTAGGCCCCCTGCTCCTGCCACACACACAAACAGTGCTTGCCACACTCGGCCTCTGTCGCTGCCTCTACCTTTTGTTTGTGGCAATAA
This sequence comes from Drosophila cardini, assembly GCA_018903735.1. Classification (NCBI taxonomy): domain Eukaryota; kingdom Metazoa; phylum Arthropoda; class Insecta; order Diptera; family Drosophilidae; genus Drosophila; species Drosophila cardini. The sequence continues at coordinate 2,991,253 of JAEIGM010000004.1, forward strand.
GAATTAATCGATTATTTAGACAATTACGCCAAAGAAAATGAAGAAAAAGAAAACTCAGAACAATAAACAAGACACTAGTGAGATCGGAAATATAAAATTTGATTGCCTGGAAAAGTTTAATGGCTCATTGGTAACGCTTAGATTACTATACATATCATGAAAACTGGCCTATTCTACAAATTATAATGTTATATGGAAATTTGCTTAAGTACATTTTTATTGAAAAAGTAGTTTATACAAAAGGAAAACTTTATACTGGATTATTAAGTAAAATATAGTTTTACTTAAGGGAATTTTTGAAATTTCTCTAACCAGTTTTTATCAAGAAAGAAACTAGTATTCAGTTTTGATAGTCCATGGGTAATACTTACAGGAAAACACACTTTTCACAGTAGTTTATTTTCACAGCAAAAATTCTCAAAGTGTATAAATTAATTTGAAGGTAAGCAGTTGTCAGTTTTAAGTATTGAAATATGATTAATATATAGTATAGTATAAATTATGGACTAGCTTTGAGTGTTGCCTGCTTGTCTGTAGTTTATTCTAGGGTCAAAGGGGTTCAAAGGGTGCGGAGTGAGCGGTATTTCGTTGTCAGGGGTGGTAATTACGTGTGAGATTAATCAATGCCAAGACAACATGCACAAATTATGCACATTTCGACGTGAATTTATTTCTAATAACGCAAATGAGAACAGCAGCAGCCAACAAGTGCTACCAAAGCTTTAGACGCTGCCGTTGCTGTAGCCGTTGCTGACGTTAATCATACGCCCCGTGTGGCAAACGGCAACCTCAAGTGGTCAGCAAGGTGACGACTATGATGCAGACGACTTTGGCTTTCTGTAGTTTTTGGCCTCTTGGCTTGTCCTTAATTATAAAATTGATGAATATTTCGCATAAATAACAGACAAATAAATTCAATTATACCGACTTAAGACTACACTACACTTTGTGGTATGAACAAACCGCATGCTAAGAGCAGCATGCCCCATTATTAGAAGTGTAACTGTAGCTCATTAAATTATGTATTAGTTTTTGTCTGCGACAACGCAAAATTATTTATATTTTTATTTAAATTTTGCTTTTATTTGCGTTCAAGTGTGTTGATAATTGTGACGCATCTGTGGCGCATTTAGCAGGTTGCTTCACTTTGCTGTTGTTGTTGTTTTTCTTGTTCTTCCTCTTCTTCATCTTGCATACGTCATCGGGTTGATCTGTCTTCTTATATTATTTATAAATAAATTTATTTGTCGGAAAGCAGGAAAATACAAAGAGTTTCCATGGGACTATAGCAACAATTGCTTGCCATTATTTGAATAAATACTAGTGACTAAAGTTAAGCCTTGGAACCAAGCAACAGCAGGCAGTTCCCATACGTCATCGGGCAGAACTGTCTTGTTTAATGACTAAAGCTTTCCTAACTTGTTTTTGAACTATTTTGGACCCTTTTGCAGACCAAAAAATGACCAAAGATCAGCAGGCAACTCCCATACCCGAGGAGCTGTACAATCTCACCCAACTGGCTGATGTAACCCTGGCAGCAGGACCATTAAACACAGCAGCCATGAGTGATTCCTACACCAAACCAATGCCCAACGCCAACAACAGTAACTTTTATGCCTCCTCCGATGATGACTCCACCTACAACTCGTACAGCCACAAGGTATTCGATCGGAGTAAAGTGCGTCGTTGCACCATTTCCGATACCAATTCGTGTGCCAGCCTCAACAGCAGCAGCAGTAGCAGTAGCAGCAGTCAGTCCAGTGTGAAGTCCCACTGTAGCAGCCACTGTGAAGAGCAGTCGCCAGTTCAGGTGAACAGCAGTGGCAGCTACAGTTCCAGCTCCAGTTCCAGTCTGCTGGATGATGAGCACACCTGTCCCGAGTGCGGCAAAAAGTATTCCACCTCATCCAATCTTGCACGCCATAGACAAACCCACAGGTGAGTTACCTGATCTATCTGTTCACAAAGGTTTTACTGACTCAACTCTGACACTTACAGGTCAATTATGGACAAGAAGGCGCGTCACTGTCCCTACTGTGAGAAGGTGTACGTGTCCATGCCGGCCTTCTCGATGCACGTGCGTACCCACAACCAGGGCTGTGAGTGCCAGTATTGCGGCAAGTGTTTCTCCCGTCCCTGGCTGCTGCAGGGACACATACGCACACACACCGGTGAGAAACCCTTCAAGTGCAGCGTGTGCAGCAAAGCCTTTGCCGACAAATCCAATCTGCGTGCTCACATCCAAACCCATTCGAACACCAAGCCGCACACCTGTGCACGCTGCGGCAAGGCCTTTGCCCTCAAATCGTACCTGTACAAGCACGAGGAGTCCTCCTGCATGAAGAATCGCAACGAGGCGGGAGCCAGACAATCAGCAGCAGTCAAGCAACAGCCAGAGGAGGTAATCTCAGCAACAGCAACCACCGCCAGCACCACAACAACTGCAGGTACAGCCACAGCTACTTCTCCTGATTCGGCGAAATCCACTCTTGCCCACAAGCTGCTGCAGAAGGAGAACAACCGACGCTTGGCCGAGGCCAAGGCTCAGGCGGTACTAGCCTATGCCTATCCAGGAGCACATCCTGATGCCTTTGGTCGGCTGAGCAGTCAGGATTTCTATGAGAACTTGCAGCGGAATGGCGTCATTCAGCCCAAAGTATTGCAACATCCGAGTGCTGTGTATCAGGAGCACTTGCTGAATCTTCCCCTTCCGCTGGCCATGAATTATCCGCACTATCCACATGCCACGGTCACAGCTACAGTCACAGCCGCTGCAGCAGCTGCAGCTTCCGTAACTGCCGCACCAAGTAGTGTGGACGCAGATCAGGAGCAACCTGTCGATTTCTCGCCAAAAAACAATTTTAGCCACTCGGCCAAAACGAGTCCATTCGAGTTAACGGGCAATTATGCAATGGTCGCTTAGTTAACCGATTCAGTCTGACTGTAAAAGACAGCACCAAAAAATACCAAACAAAATACTAAAAAAATACTAAAAATATACTAAAAAAATACCATAAAAAGAATAGAATCCAAAAAGAAGTACCCATTTTGTATTCGATTTTAGGAGCTTACTGTAGTAAACAAATATGTGATAATTATTAAAAGAAGAAAAGCAAAGAGCTAAAATACCGTTAGAGAGTAGTAGTCGATTCCAAAAAAAAGAGAAATCAAATAAATATACTGCATATATAATCTGAAAGAAAACTAATACTAACGATCGACAAACGAGAACGATCTAGAGATTTAGAGACTTGCAAAAAAATGTAACCAGTATTTTTTATAGCACTACTTAAACCACAATATATATATATACATAAATCTATATATAAAGTATATATATTATATATCTACTTATACGAATATTGAATTTTATACACCAAAAACGATGATCCGACAGATCTTCACAGAGATTTTAGAATTTACACACCTACAAAACACCTATACATACATATATATAGTATATATTTATATAGTACTTACCAAATATATCATTATGTTTATAATTCTTTTGTTTTTAAGGCATTGCGATTTCCTGTTTCGGCACGGAAGTCCAACGAGCGAATCTCTAGTCTTTCATTATCTTTAAACTGACAGCAGTGCGGGTCATTTCTCCTCCTCCGACACGACACGACCCGTCCCTCCCCTCAATCTCCTGCTCTATATAGTCGTGGGGAGGGGGATTCCCCGTGCATGTGTCGCGTTATTTTAAGCACATTATGGCCGCATGTGGTGCAATACGAATTGACATAACTATAACACTAATTAGCCACTACACACACACACACCAAATTTTATACTTATTTATATACTATATTTTGTATATTTGTCACATCTATCTTTATCTATTAATTTGTACATTTTTGTAGCACTTAATATTATTACAATTTTTGTTTTCTATTTTTCTTTAATTTTGTTGTTGTAGAATTCTCACTGCATTTCTGTATACTCAACGACACCTACAGCTAAACAGACCAAAGATATAGAATATATATATATACTTATATATAGCAAGTAAATTATGTATTATAGAATCGCACATTTATTCAAATTAAATGAACGAGATCCAACGATCCCAAAAAATAATTAAAATGTTTTTCAATAAATCTTAAGATTAAGTGATGGGAGGGAATTATGGTACTGATATGGGTTATCCCTATTAATTATCCAATACTTTTTGAAATCATAGAATCAGTGTATATTTTCATAGAATTTTAAGTCAACTGTCGAAGGGACTAAACTACAAAAATGGGGGCACTGATGAGACTTGTAATTTATGATCTCTTAGCGCAGAGAATTTAGCCAAAATATCAGATAGGGTATACGAATGTCGGGGTATGAGACTACAAACTATATAGGGTACAAAAGAGCGTGCCAAATAATCACAAACATTAAACAAATAAACAAATTAACTAATTTTCTCGCCTCAGGCATTCTCCATATTGCAGTTGTTGGCATTCGGTTTGTTCAGTTTCTTCTACAAGCAAAAGTGTTATATTAGCTGACTTTTCCAATATCGAAGACTATATGTATCTACATACCTTGCAAACGGTAGCAATGTCTCCAACGCCCGAGTCATGGTGAACACTTTTGGCGCCTCCGACGCGCACTACAAGATCCTCATAGGATTTGTTGTGCAGAAAACAGACCAGAATGACAGTCATGTTGTCACCACCCAGTCCATAGTTATAGGCATTGGGTGCCAGACAGAAATTCATCAATTGCTCACAAATGAGATCTGGCTGCATACCAGATGCAATGCGTTCACGTACAAAATCAGCCACTTGGGTGCTATTCATTACATCCCAAATACCATCGCAGGCGAGCACTACGAATTCCCAATCCTCACCGATCTCACAGACCATTACATCCGGATCGGCGGTGACAATTTGCTCCTCGGCCTTTTTGTTGGTGTTCCGCTTGTACATGAAATCGCCCAGAGCACGAGACAGTGCCAAATTGCCATTCACACGATTGTTCTCCACAACACCACCGCCGGCGACAATACGCTCGGCTTCCGACTCATTACTGGGCTTGTGATCAACAGAGAGTGGTCTCATCATGCCACCAATGCTGGCAATGGCTCGGGAATCCCCGGCGTTGGCACAATACAAACGTTTGTCCTTGATCAACACTACAATGGCCGTCGATCCGGCCATCTGTTCACCCCAGCTGCCATTGTGCAGCATCTCGCGATCAAAATCGAGGAAGGCACGCTTCATGGCCAACTCCACGGAGCTGCCAAAATACTCAGGTCTTTTGGTAATAAATTTGTGCAAATGTTTGCCAGCAAACTTGGCCACTGCCGCACCACCGTGTCCATCGTAGACGCCAAAGAATGAGGCACCTGGATCATCGGGCAGCGATAGTATATGAGTGTGTGCATCTTCCATATCGATGCGCCATCCCTGCATGCAGCTGCTACCCACCAGGAATGAAGAGTTTCCACAACGTGACGAATCCTTGGTGGTAACCGGTTCCGATAGTGTTTGTCCCATGATCCAAAGATCTGCAGACATGTCTATATCTATTATAGATATTCCATACTCCATACCATATCGGGTGTTACCAATTCAAACTCACCTATTTCACTTAATTGCTATAAATATCGTTCTTGTAAAATTTCTCAATAAATATTATGATTTTTTCTAGTTGATTCAAATCTATGGATAACAAAAAACGTTTTAAATTATGAATATCATATTGAATGATCAGCGCCTACTTATCGATTGGATTAAGACCAAAATCCAAAGGCTATTAAGTAACAAGATTTGCATGAATTCATTGACAGTAGAAAACGGGTTGGATTCAATAAATGTGTATGGAAAGAAAACAACTCCGAAGCTCATTTCAATCGGGCACAGCGATGATCAGTCAAGTAGTTATATAAAACATATTTAAATGTATATATGGGGCCTCTGGTGATTAATCATTGAGTTAGTAAAGCACTTGAACCAGTAAATACAGCAAATCCTAAAAGTATGCAGCAAATAATCTCGAAAGCCCTTCAAAAATCCTTTTTAATCACCCAAAGTTAATTCCTTTAAATTAAATACAAACTGTTACTTTTTATAATTTTGTTTTTATATTTGATTCATTTTTTTTTAATCGTTTTTTTTTTTTGTATTTTATATTTTCCATATACATAATATATATAGACATTTATTTGTAATGTTTGTTTGTCGTTAGAGTACTACACGTTTATCCTTTTAGGCATATGTACGAGTATCAAGTATCATAAATTTTTGTTTGTATTTGTATTGTGTATAATAGTGAATGTATATGTATTGTTTCTCTCAGTGTATGCGTGTGTATGTTTGTGAGTTATACTTATACGATTATTGGCATTCATCGCCATCTACATTCAATTATACTCTTAGTTAAGTTTCCATCTTTTCTTTTCTTTACTTTATTTTGTATATACTCTTTAAAGTGTAAAGACACTAAATTTCACAATTTTCGTTTGTTTTTTTCATTTTTCAATTTGTTTTTCTTCTTTCAATCTCTAATCGCTACAAATAAACGCTCTCGATTCTCTAGAAATTCGCATCTAGTTGATCGCATAAGGAGCGGAGGGTATGTTTTTTTATTTATCATGCCAAAGTTTTGTATTTTTTGCCGAAAACCAGTTAATAGACAGAGTGAGAGAGTGTGATGTGTACGAGTGTGTGAGTGAGATAAGTATATATAGTTTAAGGTCTGGGAACTGCTACGTAGAATCAAGATCTATTTCAACCTCTTGCTACGAAGCACAAAAAATGGATTTCTCTATGTGTATGTGTGTGTGTGAGTTCCTTTTACGAAAAATTTATTCGTTTACATATATATATGTATATATAATTAGTATATGTATTATAAAATCTCTAAACAGCCATAAAAGTCAAAAGTTCTTAATCATATTATCAATTATCTAAACGCGTTTGGGTTTACCTTTATCTTCATCTTTATCTTTATCTTCATCTTTATCTATTTAAGTTTAGTTTAACGTTAGCATTTTTGAAATCGGAACACGATTGTTATAGGTTTGCGCTTGGGATTCGAGGGTTTTACGATATCGGGTATTTAATATATATACTATATAAATACAAATTTGCGGCTCATTGTGTTACAATTTGTTTGGTCTTGAGACGGTGTATTCCCAAATAGTTCGAGTATATAATTACTCTCTAAAATGGGATTGGTTTGTTTTTTATATATTAATCATTTCGTTTCTGCTATCAAAGATTTCACAATTGTTATTTTAAGTTTTTTAACATTGAATTAGTTGCTTAGAAAGGTACGCATATTATCTGAATAATTTAAGTATAACTTCTTAGTGAGTACATACATATTTAGCATACAACTATAATCCATAATCCATTATCCATAATCCATGCTAAATGTATCGGTGTGCTTGGTTTTTGATATAAGTATTTCGTTATTGTTAAATTTTCTTTTTTAAATTTTTCAAATTTTCCATTTTCATTAATTTTAAACGCTTAGATTTAGACTCTCTCTCTGGTTTTCTTTTTAAAATGGACACCAAGTAAAAACATTCAGTACACATTGATAGATATACAAAAAAAAGTGTATTTAGTTATTCATTTAGTTAAGATAGTTATTTAGTTGGTTAGTTGAGTGATAAACCATACATATAGACACATATATGTATATAGATCATCTCTCATATGTATTGTGGGGATTAGCTAATGACGATCCAACGAACTACTTATAGGATCGCCAGCAATATCGTTGGTGATCGAAATAATTAATATATTTATTAAGTTAATCATTAATTTAATTGGTTTTTAGGCGGGTATTTTGATTTTTTGGGGAATGTACAAGATTTATATATTTATTTAAATTCGACCCCGATCTGCCCAGCAATTCGTTGTCCAACCCAATCACTTAAAAATCTAAATTCTTTACTATCGAAACTCGTCATTTCTGGCATACATTATGTGTAGGTTAAATTTATAGGATTATTCTTAGGTACATGCTATAAGGAGATATGCAGTTCTATATGAAATTCCATAAGCTTCAAATGGAATTCGGCACAGATCTGTATAGTTAGTTACACACATACAAATATATATATTTTGGGTATGGCATTGAAATTGGTGTGCATTATACTTGGTGCCCAAAGAAAGATCTGTTAATCCAATATCCAATATTCAATATCTCAATATTATTCTAAGGCTAAATATATATATATATGTGTGCGCGCTTTGATTATCTGTCTTTGGTATTATGTTCTGTTCTTCATATTTGTTAATAATTATTAATACATTAATATATTGTATGTCTGCTAAAGAATCGGTACTTAACTACGATCTATTGGCTATTGTTATCGATTTGAGTTCGCATATAAAAATACAATATTTAAATTCATTATTTGTTGTTATTGAAATCTGAAACTGTGACTAATGCTATGTAAAATACACATACACATACACATACACACCCACACACACACACTCTTAAATTGTATATCTATATACTTATAAAAAGCAAATCCCATTAAAGTGCCTTCATCTATTTGCATTTGTTGCTGGCTATTAAATATATATTCTATATATAATACATATATATATATTTATTTAAAACATTTATTGTTTAAATATATATATATATTTTTAGTTTCCCATTGAAATCAGCAAAAAGGTACGATCAATTTGTTAGACGCTTGTTTAAATTCAATATCTTTTTTTAAATCTTAGTCATAATCGTGAGAATGCGTATGATTTCAGCTCTAGCTGCTAATGTTAATAATAGTTATTAATTATTTATGTATACATATATATTTATCTCATTATAACGTATATTGTTTATCGTTTTGTCATTAGGTAGGAAATATGCTAGTCTTATAAATTTCACACATCAACATTTTATCATTTTTTATTTTTTTTTTTTTTTTTTTTTTTTGGTTATATTTGAATCTTTTGAAATATTTTGTATTTAATAAAATATAGTGTATATATTTTTAATTTGTTATGTTCTTTTTTTTCAATATGTATTTGTATTTTACTTTCTTTCTTTGTGTATATGTACAAATATATCGTACTTATTTTCTTTTATTTATTTATTGGTTTAATTATTAGTTATTTAAAACATCTAATATCAATCCGAACCACAATTTCATTTGTTTTTCTATTTATTTTTTTCAGCTAGTTAAGTGGAATTGAAGTTTAAAGAAACACGAAGAGAGTTAAGTTAGAGATTAAGAGAGAGAATTACTATATATTTGTAATGTGTATAACTATTTTTAATTCAATTTATTCTAATAGATTTACCCGCCGACTAATCTATCTTTCGAAATTCTGGATTTTATACAGTTTTCTTCTATATTTTACCTTAAATTTTTGTTGTGGTTGTTGTTAAACAAACAAAATCTAATTATGGACGGGTTCTTATCAATCTTGTTTGTCAGCTTCAATTGTTATTAATCGCTTCGATCCATTTCATTATTTATTTACGACAAATTCAAAAATTTATATTTGTGTGTATTTTTTTTTTTTTTTTGATTTGTTGTTTGTTTTTTAAACACTAACTACTCGTGGCGATTTACTTAATAAATTATTATTGGTATTTGTTTGTTGTTGTTGTTTGTTGTTGTTTGTTGCTGTTGTGGTTATTCCCATTGCTTGATAAATGCACATAACTTGCGAATGAAACACATTCCAAAGCGACAAATTATTTATAAAAGCTCATTAATTGTTCATCTTTGAATTGGTCAAAACAATTTTGTTCCAAAACTTTTGTATAGCATACTTTCAGGAGTGCAGCCCCTTGAGTATCGTGGGTAACTATACTAGATCTCGAAATCATTATTACGACTGGACACAATCTATTGGCAACTACAGAAACCTGATTTACCATTAACTAACTGAAAGTTAAAGGGATTAACATACGGAAAATTGAAGGACAATGCGAAGAAACTATTATAATAATTAATATATACTTATATTGCACAATATTCATTTGATAAATAGTATTTTATTATGTTATTACTTAATAGTTTTGCCCCTATTTATTTTTATTTGTTTAAAATTAATTTGGTGGGATATATGTTGTATTTGTTGTTGTTGTTGTTGTTGTTCTTTACTTGATTTCGTTTAAACTTTTGATTTATCTCTAGCAGAATTCAATAAAAATTAAATAAATTAAAACAAAATAAAAGAATTGAATGCTTTCGATAATAATAGATATATATGTATTTATGGTTTTGGATTTTAGGACATAAGTAAATATATATATATATATAGTTTTATAATCATTTATGGTAATAGTATAATCATGCTGTGGCTATGTTTATATATGGTATACAATATAAAATGTGCATGTATGTGTGTGTGTGTGTGTGTGTGTTTGTGTGTCAGTAAGTAAAATACAATTTAAAAGTCATAAAGTATAAAGTGAGTAAGTATTAAACATAATTGAATAATTATACAAGTTAAAAACATAAAGGCAAATCAACTATCTGATATATAGAAATATTGTACGACCGATCTGCTATTCTTCTTCTTCATCTTCATTTTTAAGTATATAGTATATAGTTTATAGATGATAGTTATTTGTTATTGTTATACATAGTGTTTAAAGTTTTGTTTTGTAAATTGATTTTAAGGCTACACAGTTAAAACAATGTTGATCATTAAAATGTAATTCTCTTAAATACAAACGATATATGCATATCTATATATATATCTTTATATATATTTATTTTTTTTATGTTTATGTATATGTCTGTGTGTATTTTAGTTTAGTTAGTGAATGTAATTTATTTCAATTTTCCATTTTTTATTTGTTTTTGAGTCTATTAACGTTTCGTTTTTGTTACATTTAAAGCGTTCTTGATTTTTTCTTTTGTTGCTTCTCTAAAAAACATTGAGTAGAAATTGAAGATATTATTATCTTTATGTTATACATATATATATATCCATACTTTATAATTTTAGTTAATTAATAATAGTGTATACTTTATGTGTATGTATATAGGTATATATATAGAATGAAAAACAATCAAATAAACGACAAGTTTCGCTTTTACATCAAAACATTTCTTTTTATCGCTTTTGTTAATAGCAAATTGTTGTTGTTCTTGTTTTATTAATGGTCCATAAAATTTCTATAAAAAACACACACCTACAATGCCGTTAAGAGCTTCACGAAATGACCAACAACAAAATCTATAAAAGTGAATTTTAAACAAAAGCAAAGCTGCTAACAAAAAATTAAGGGTTTAATATATATACGTATATACCATCTGATATCGTATCATCTATAGCTAGATCTCTAGATCGTTATCGCGTATATATGTATGTACGAATATTCGTATAGTCACAACACTAACGTTTCTTATTTATCGCCTATTTAGCTGCTCATTAAACATTATACATTATTTTATACTCTACGACAAAAGTTGTTATTTTTTTTATCAAATATGAAAAAAAGTTAATTAAACAGAATAAAAATCAAATAAAATTGTTTTGTTTTGCCTTTGTTTAGTCATTTTGTTTGCATACTAAATAGTTAACATATATTAAAATATGTATATAGATTTAGATTTATATATATATATATTTGCCGCACTATTAACGGTATCGATTACACAATATACATAAGTAAAATTAATTTGTAATTTGTTGGTTTTTTGTTGTTGTTTGAATATTTTCATTTACTGGCTAATTACGACAAGGACAAAAATTCCAACACTTTTCAATTTGTATTTGCATCGATTTTAAAAACTACATCACAATAATTATATGCTAGACTTTCAAATAGATCGGATTTACATATATATAATTTGTTATTTTTGCATATTTGTATATATAATATATTAATTTACTTCATTTCGTGCACAGCTGATTAATTATCATATATATGCATGCGTTATGTTTGAATAATCATTAACTTTAGATTAGTTACGATTATTAAACGGTTCTCTGTTCGCCATGTAAGCTGGTACTGGTATTTAAACCAGTTTGTTTTTTTTTTTGGGATTTTCGATTAAATATCGTGTTTTTGTTTTTTTTATAGGTATTTATCTTAATAGGAAGTGCCGACACTAACATAGGAATATTACAAAGATTGACAATTAAAAAAAAAAATACACGTATATATTATATGAAAAATAGCGACAAAGTTTTATGGCTAACTATAAAATACTTGAAGAAACCTAATTAACAAGAACATTATGTAATATGTTTTTAGTTAGATAGTATATATATAGTGTATATGAATAGCATATCGATATAGTAGTAAGCATAGGTTTACACATATTTAAACTACACACAAACGTAAGTATAAAATCTCTGCGTTTAAAAAAAAAAGTGTTAGAATTTAAAGAAATCAATACACTGAAAATAAAACTAATTAATTCGAAATAAGAAACATTTTATAAAAGCCTATAACTCTTCAATTATTGCTAGATTGCTTGCCTTTTTTGTACTTTTAGTGAACATTCTCATAATTCGTTAAATTTATTTAATTCTCTTTTCCTTCTACTTGTCTATCATTGAAATAAGTGTTATTAACGCAGAGTCTGTTAGATAAAAGATAAACCCAAGACCTTTGTTTCATAAATCTTTTCTTTTCAGAGCAAATTAAACGATAAAGTGATTAAGTTCATAATTAATTGTTTTTTGTTTGTTTTTGTGGTGTTAAATTGTTTTGTTTATAAGTAATTCGCTTGACCTGATACCTGATCTGATTTTAAAATCCATTATTAATTATATATAGTTAGTTATTGCTAATTGCAATGCATCTAATTTGTTTGTTTTCGTTTTTGTTGTTTACTTTTTGTACAAAATCCCTAGAATTTTGGGAAATTCAGCTTAACTTTTAAGATCTATGAGAGTGCGTATGTGTGTGTGTGTGTGGCTAGTTTTCATTTCACAAAAAAATAAAAAAAAAATACAAAACAAAAAACACGAATATCTAAGTATATCTTGTATTATTAGCTATTATATATCGCATGTTCAGTTATCAGTTATATCAGATATATCGCTACGGTTTACCTACAATATTGTTGTAATTATTATTATTATTATTATATATATTTATGTATGCTTTGATTGCTAGTAAGGTTTTTGCGGTATCATATCATTACTTTCTCGGTTAATGATTATCTCACTAAGTTATTTTCCTTCCATTTATTTATACAATATTGTTTTGTTGTTTGTAAAAGGCAATTTGCATAACATTATTTGTTTTGTTTGTTGTTGTTTCTGCTGCTCATAATCTATTTTAAATATTTTTTTACTATAATTTACTCTTGTATTCGTTGAGGTACTTGCTAAAAAGAGTCTAAAAAAATGTCTATGCCTTATGTTTTTTGCACTAAGTATTTTTTGTTGTTGCTGTTATTGTTTATGTTGTTGTTGTTGTTGCTGTTTGTTTTTGTTTGCATTAATCATATAATTTGTTGCATTATATAGCTTTTTTTTATGTGTATAGTATAGTTTAATTATAAGTTTAGTTTTAGTTGTAGTATTAGGATTAGGATTTACATTTATGTATATATATATCTGTAGGCATATAGTACTTAGGCGTATAATATTTATCATAGTTATCTATATATCTATATAAGTATGCATTTACTTAGAAGTTCTAATAAAAAATATACAACACACATAATGAAACGCTTTAGGTTTTCTCTTCCTTTTTTCTTTTTTAACTTATGACGAAATTTTTGAAAATACAATTGTGTTTTCGAAAGTGTTTTTACTTAGGTTTGTCTGTGTGTGTTGTAGTTGCTTTCATGCAGCTTCACTTGTATGTATTAATTACATATTTGTGTTTGTTTTTTATGTAAATTGTTGCACTTTACACTCCAAACTGAGTGTACAAAATGCTTTACATTTATTCAAATAATTAAAAAAAAAAACGATTTAAGTATAATTCGAAAATCGAATTAACAAATAGAATCGACAATCGTTTGAGGATTGACGAAATTGTTTAAAAAAAAGAAAAAAAACATAACTTAACAGGGTTTTGGGCAGACGACGAGTTGTTTAACGTTTGCGGCGACTTCTATTGCTATTGTTTTTCGTTGTTGTTGTTGTTGTTGTTGCTGTTGTTTCATGCAACATGTTGTTGTTGCTGTTGCTGATGATGCTCTGTTGCATGAGCATCATAAACCACCAGCATTGGGTGATTTGCAGCTGTTGCAACTCATCTTCAGTATTGTTGTTATTGTTGTTGCTGCTGCTGCTGTTGTTATTGTTATTGTTTTGGGGATTATCATCGTCACCGTCTTCAGCCGAGGCCATAAAAGATCTAAACACATGCAAATAAATAAAGTTTTAATTAGCAAATCGATTGTTTCAATGTAAAAAGTAATGGAAAAAACACAAAAGGAAGAAAACCAGCTAAATTGATGCCTTTTTAGGCCATCCATCTGGCATTTTCGACTCACTCGAGCGTCAATCAATCAATCAATCAATCAACGATGTTCTAGGCTCAAGTACTAGGCTATGTGAAGAGTGATTTCGATTGGTAATAGGAAACAAGACAATTGTTGTTGTTGTGTTGTAGTTGTTGTTGTTGCTTGTGGTGTTGTAGTTGTTGTTGATATAGTCAGTGGTCGCTTGCGTCGCCTCGTCTCTGACATCCTCGTCAACCCGTTCACCCTGCAAGCTACTCAGCTCCATACCATATATTAGTTGGCGCAAAGTGCGCCGCATGCTTGCTGGCAGCTACCTGGGCGGGACTCAAGGGTCCAAACTGTCCATATTGCGTCGGAATTTGTATGTGTGCCGGCAATGGATGCGATGGTATCACCTATTAAAAAATACATACATTAATAAATTTATAAATAAGGCACTAGAAACTATTAGAATTACTTGTAAATACTTATAATTACTTAAGGAATTAAACGAAAATAATTAAAAATCAACGAAAGTAAAATTAATCTATTAAGAGACAATTAATACGTAGAAATTCATTTAATCAAAGCTTTAATTACATAATAAACTATTTATAATTACTTTATTAATTACTTTTCTAAATTAAATACGGCAATTAACTATACCAAATTATGTGAACATAAAATAAAGAAGAGTAACACATGTAAATACCGCAGTAAATAAATTTGATTACAACTGAAATTACAAATGTAATTGTAAGTAATTACAAACGAATTTGAAGGTAATTAAGTAAATAATTGACAATATTTGTTATGCCTGCACTCACCTGTCGACTGGAGCTATTATGGGCTGGTGGTGGTGCCACAACTGCTCGATTCGCATAGGCGTAAGTGGGCGCGGCCTGTGACACATAGACCGTGGGTCGTCGATACATATCGCCCTGTGCATAAATATCGGGTTGCAACATTGCCGCAGCAGCTGTTGAAGACGGTGAACCGCCCAGCGGCGTGCCCGCCTGATGATGATGATGGTGGCTGTGACTGCCATGGCTACCGTGACTGCTATGGCTGCTGTGATGATGATGCGGTGGTGCAGCTGCCTGTGGTGCTGGTGCTGCAACACTCGCCGGTGGCGGTTGCGATTGCTGCCGATAAACCTGCGGTGCACCCCACGATGGTGGGCCAACACTGGCAGCTGCAGCAGCAGCCGCAGCCGCCGCTGCAGCAGCAGCACTGATCGATGACGAGGATGAGTTGGAGCTGCTCTTCGAGTGGGCCAAGGGTGGTGCAACAGCGGGTGCCACATAGCTAACAGGTGCCACCGATGGAGCCTCTCGCTTTGGATGCGCCAAAGGCATTGCTGAACCACCGCTGGAACCTCCAGCTGCCCAGCTGCTACGCTTGCTGTCGAGCTGCTGTGGTGGCGGTTGCTGTTGTTGTACGTATTCTGGATAGAATTCAGCTGGTTCCTGCTTTGTGGGTATATGCGGCAAGCTGGCAACAGGTGGTGGTGCTTGCTGCTGTTGTTGTTGCACCTGTTGCGGTTGTGGCTGATAGTGGCACTCGTTTTGGGCCATAGCCAAGATGCGTTTCTTTTGCGATTGACCTGGCTCATACTTGATATTGGGTTGCTGTTGCTGCTGCTGTGGTGGTTGCTGCTGCTGTTGCGGTGGCTGCGGTTGATAGTGAGGTGTCTGCTGTGCAGGTTGCACCACATGTTGCTGCTGCTGCTGTTGCTGCTGATGATGATGGTGCTGATGGTGATGATGATGTTTGGGACTGGTACCAGTTGAGGAAACGGCTGCATGTTGTCGTCGACGTGCATCCTCCGGATCGTGATCACCTACGGTAACGCATGGAATTACTAGATGAACGTGTTGCGTTTGCTTATGACGACTGAGATGCGATTGAGAGAGAGCAGGGACTGGGACGGGTAGAGGGACAGGTACAGGGGCTGAGGCATGGGCAGGGACAGATAGTGGGACAGGGACAGGCACGGATATCGGACAGAGACTGGAGGAATTGTTAAGGGTTGTGCCAAACTGTGTACTTGTGGATATGGAAGCTGAGGAGGATGAAGATGGATTAAGCTGTAGACTATGATGGTTATGGTGATGTGAAGATGAAGATGATGATGATGGTGGTGGTGGTGGTGGTTGTTGTTGGTGGTTGGAAGTGGAAGCAGAATTGGAAGTGGTGTGATGACTGTTGTTGTTGTTATGGGAGCTGGGCTGATAGCAATGTTGCTGCGGCTGCTGTTGCTGTTGTAGTTGCTGTTGTTGCTGCTGCTGTTGATGCTGCTGCTGCTGTTGTGGTTGTAGCGTACAATTGTCAAGGACAGCAGCACCACCAAATCCATTTCCATTTCCACTTCCGCCCATCGACGACGATGACGACGACGTTGCCGACGTAGTAAGATTAGAAGTAGTAGAAGACGACACAGACGACGTATTATGATGTAGATGATGATGAATATTGCTACTGTTACTGCTACTGCTACTGCTACTGTGAATCAACTGCGACGATGACGACAACGGCGGCGCTGGCGGTGGCGGCAAATGTTGCTGACTGCTACTGTTATTGTTACTGTTACTGCTACTGTTAATGTTACTGTTAATGTTATTGTTACTGCTACTGTTGCTGCTGTTGCCATTGCCAGTGCCAGTGCTGTTGCTGCCGCCGTGATGTTGCTGTTGTTGTTGACTGTGGTGGTGGTGGTGGTTTTGGTGGTGGTTGTGGTGGTTTTGGTGGTGGTTATGGTGACTATGGTGACTATGATGACTATGATGACTAGCTCCGCTGCCGACCAACTGATTACTACATTTGTTGGCGCTACGATTATTGCTGGCATTGGCATTGGAGCTGCCTGTTGTACTGGTTGTACTTGTTGTTGTTGTTGTGGAGGACATGGAACTGTGAGCATTACCATAATTAACCGCCTGCTGTTGCTGCTGCTGTTGCACATGCAAAGGCTGTGCACTGCTACGACAATGAGTTGAATTGCTGCCAGAGTGTTGCTGCTGCTGTGGATGTTGCATGAGGCTGCTGGTCGTCTGGGATTGTGCATGCACACGCTGCTTAACAGGTTGCACTGCCAATGTTGCTGCCGGTGCATCTGCGCCCTCATCCTCGCTGTCCGAAATGGTAATGACATCGCCGGTCACAGCCGTTGGCGAGGGCGTGTCATGTATGGTTATTGTTGGCTGCTTCACATGCGGCTGATGGGCATGCAGCGGTGGTTGGCTGCTACTGTTGCTGCTGCTGTGATAAGCACCACCAACAGCTGAGCCACCGCCGCTGCAATTGTTAACCACAATGTGATGGCCAGCATTGTTATAAGCACTGCTGCTGCTGCTGCTACCGTGCGGTGCATGTGCCACAGGCGCATGATTATGATGCGAACTCGACGAGCTGCTGCCACTTGCATTGATAATATCTAAAATTACAAGAAAAATCAATTAGAATTCATGTTAAAGCTATTTCTCTACGTCTGCACTCACTGCTCGCCGATGATGCCGAACTGGCGACGACAGCTCCAACAGCGCCAGCGCCATAGCCGCCCACATAGTTGCAGTTGTGGTGGGCGTGGTACTGCGGTGACACGTGTGCGGCACGCTGATAGCGCTGCTGATGCGGCGGCGAGCTCTCCTTGACCCGCTTCTTCACTGGCGACAGTTGCTGATGCTCCTTCTTCTCGTGACGCGGCACGCGATAAGAGTTGCCCTTGCTGCAAGGTAAGGAAAAGGATTGAAATCATTTGAAATAAGTCAAAGACTTCAAAATCTTACGCTAGATGATGAGCCGGCGACTCCTTCTTGAGATCGTTGCGTGGCAAGTTGAGGTGATGCTTGGGATAGATCTCCTCGACATTAAACAGCGGTGTCGAGTCCACAATCAGCGAATGAGCCGGTGCCTGTTGTGGCCAAGACGGTACTAATGCCATCTGCCGTCCAGTTTGTGGCCAGGCAACACCGCTGGCCTGCACACGATTCGTTAACAACATACGTTGACCCGAACTGGGCTCAACCATCGAAACGGGTACGGGAACATTCACATATTGCTGTGGTGGCACCTGCAACGGTGGTTGCATGGTGGCACTACCCACAACCACATGCTTGGTGGGACTGGGCATGGTCTGATACGAGGGCGGACACAAAATATTCGAAACCAACTGATGCTGGAAGGTGTCGGTGCGTGCCTGTGGATATTGTCGGGCCACATTGCGTCCGCCATAGATCTGATAGAGCCCCTCATAGGCCAATGTGGGACGACCATCGCGGACGAGACGTTGCACTTGACTGGTCAGCTGATTATTGATGGTGAAGGTCATGTTGTCGGTGCTGCTCGGCACAAAGTTGGTCACCAGCGTAGGAGCGGGTTGTACACTACAGAAAGAGAGTTAAGTTTTAATTAAAGGGAATACTTTTTTGAAATCATTGTTGACTTACGTGTGGAAATCACCGCGACGACAGACCTCCATCATTTGCACAGATGCCTTCACATTATTACAGTACACATAGTCCACCAGATGTGTGAGTCTCGTGAAGCTATGATTCAAAGCCTCCGTTGGCGTCAGACGTCGCTCCTGATCGATGGTCAGCATGCGTTTCAAAAGATCAATAAATTCCCTTCGATCGGTTTTCTCCGCCAGCAGTTGACCACCCTCCAGATCGGTAGGTACATTAACCTGCCCAATATCGTCCAGACAATTGAATATATATTTGCGTGCCTCTTTGCTCTTCGTATTCGTCTCGGCCTCATGCTCCTCGGTGGTCTTTAAACGCCAAAATGGATATGTTGAGTCCACATCCCGATAAAAGAACTTTGATGTCTTCGATGCGCTATTCAACATGTGCTCTGTGGGCAGTCCCTGGGTCTGTGATATGTAGCGTATCTGATCGAATTCCGAGCTACCCGGATAGAGGGGCCAACCGAGGAATAATTCAGCTACAACACAGCCCAGAGACCACATATCGATCGCTTCGCAGAAGGGTAAACCCAATATGATTTCGGGGGCACGATAATAACGGGATTGCAGATACGTGTTGCAGACTGTTTTGCTCACATGCGAGGCGCTACCAAAGTCAATGACCTTGACACGATATGGCTGACGAACTGGATCAACCAGCATTATATTCTCCGGCTTCAAATCGGCGTGAATCAGTCCCAGTTGCTTCAGCTTCAACAGGGCAGTCAGCACCTAAAACAGAGGGGCGTAGAATTAGTGATAGTCAAGCTACAGTTGAGTGTGCTGGACTTTAATAGTCCCTGTGCCGTACTTAAAGTAAGACAACGCACTTATTCACTTTTTAAACTTACCTGCTCCAGTATGGGACGTATGTACTTGAGCGGCAGCGGTGAGAATTTGTTTTGCTTGAGAAAATCATAGAGATTCTGCTCGAGCATCTCAAAGACGAGACACGTGTGATTCTTGTGCTGAAAACACTCGAAAGCACGAACAAAATTAAATTCATCCGCATTCTCCTGACTCAACCGCGACAATATGGAGACCTCAATTTGTCCCTGTCTCGCATACGACGGATGATTCTTCAAAATCTTAATGGCCACAATTTCCGATGTGCCGCGTTTCCAACACTTTACCACCTGGCCAAAGGTGCCGCGGCCCAAAAACTCCAGCACCTAAAAGGAATGCGGGAAAAACAGAGTGGATTAAACAAAGTGGTTTACTGGGTAAAAGAAAGTCTAGCTTACCTCATACTCGGCAGACAGCGAGTAGAGCACCTCATGTTGGACCAATTGATAGTCGCCATCGGCACCGCTGCTGGAACGCTTGCTGGGGGGCTGCGTATTGGCATGACCCCCCGAGGTGGCGACCTTTGCGTGCGCCGTCTTGAGGCTGCTGATAACTACGTTTTGGACAGCCGTCTCCTTAGCCTGGCCGTAACCAACTTCAGTGCTCCCGCCGTTGTACGTGTCCACGCAGCCGCAATCGCAATCTGTGTAGGAAAAGTAAAGGGAAATTGGAAAAATTCAATTAGTTTTTCAAGTATCTTGACTAATTAGCTACCTCGCTTCAGTAAACGTCTTAGCACTAAAGCTAACATTAGTAACTTAAGTTATAAAATTTATTTGATTTTATGTTTTTTATTTTATTTTGAAAATTTTCCTGAGTTTGTATCCCAGGCAATTTTCCACGCAACGTTTTCCGCTGCGTTTGCAATGCTACTGAATGCAATCGGACAAAGTCTCCTTCCAACAGATATAGACATAGCTATAGATATATGTATAGATACAGATACGGATACATATGTATCTGTAGCTGTTGTTGTTGCTGCTGTCGTGACATCGTCTTGTCAACGCCCTGACAAAGAAAACCCGGGAAAAATAATCATATTTGCAACGCGCATTTGGCCAACAAACGATGACAATTCACAACAATAACAATTATAATAACAATAACAATAACAATAAATACAATAAAAACAATGCAATTCCAATGAGGAAACAATATATATAAATTCTACTTCTTCTTTAGATATATTTACCTATAAAGATAACGGTACATTGTTGCAAATATCCAAGAGTCAACATCATTAAAAGTAATCAATAAATACAATAAATATATTTTGTGTAAGTTTATAAACTTTTTAAGGCACAACCATCTAGAAATCTTTCCAGAAATCGTGTAAATGATTAAAGAATTAATTTACTTAAATAGGGAATTGGTTTTTGGCACGATCTGCAGAGATTTTCTGTCCTTTTTTATCGCTTAAAAGATAGAGCGGAAAGCTGGAAATATTTAATTAACGGAATGAGTTTACTAAGGCTACTGAAGTATCTGGAAATGTCCGTAAATTACGAAAACTTTGAGCCATAGAGCTTGGGGAACTACAAACACTTTTAGCTGGAAATTGATTTATATTGGGTATTTATACCCGTTACTCGTAGAGTAAAAGGGTATACTGTAATCGTTAGAATCAAGAACTATGGCACTTAGGAACAGCAATTTTGGTAGTCAGGTTCCCAGAGACAACAGAAATGCAATTTTATTCGGGTCTCAACAGCCCATAAACTGATTGCACAGGAAGCGCTCCAAAGTGTGAGTATCAACGGTAATTTCTGTCGTTAGACAATCGATTTATTTCAAAGCTATCGATACACAAATTAATCGATCTTTAGTATACACAACAACTTGGCATAGAACTTTTCATAAGACGCCAAAATTCATACCCAAGAGGGCGAATAATGCCCATAGTCAATTCGACGACGCTAGAACTAGTTGAGAATTATAGTTAGTATGCCGTAAAATTAAAGAAATTATAGTTCATGGCAGACCCCATAAAGTAAATACATATATTCTTGATAAGCATCACAAGCCGAGTTGAGGTAGCCATGTCCGTCTGTCTGTCTGTATGTCTGTCTGTATGTCTGTCTGTATGTCTGTCTGTATGTCTGTCTGTATGTCTGTCTGTATGTATGTCTGTATGTCTGTCTGTATGTCTGTCTGTATGTCTGTCTGTATGTCTGTCTGTATGTCTGTCTGTATGTCTGTCTGTATGTCTGTCTGTATGTCTGTCTGTATGTCTGTCTGTATGTCTGTCTGTCTGTATGTCTGTCTGTATGTCTGTCTGTCTGTATGTCTGTCAGTCTGTCCGTGTGAACAAACAGATCTCAGCAATGGTAAGAGCTACAAGTTCGAATTTAGTCTAGTAGTATCTACTCGCTATTAAATCAGTCAATATAGTCGGGCATGCTCGACTGGACTTTTCGTTCTTGTTTAACTTAAGATCAAGAAAATGTCTAGATTGTAGAAGCGTCTTCATGTTGCTCACAAAACTCAATCCGTTATGTTTTGTCTCTGTCCTTAAAACAAATAAATAAAATTAATGAAATGGAATGGAATGAAATGAAACCATAGTATCTTTTAATGGCACGTTGTTTGTATGTATGGAAAAGTCACTTTTCCTGCCCCTACCACAAATCCATTTACATGACATGCTTTCAATTGAAATGGAAACCTTTCAATCAGTACAATGCCCCTAATGATGTGCGTTCTAACAACATCCTTTCATATGCAACAAATTGGCTTCCTAATCAAGCGTTGCCAATGACTAAATTTAGAACTGGTTAAGTAGCATAGCAGTGCTTAATATCACCCCCCCCACTACCGCCACTACCCCCACTTGATATTACATAATTTAATTAATTTGCGTCAGAGGACATTCGATACGAATGCGAAAAAGATATAAAAATATCGTATATAGCGTATATATAACGGATGGCATATAAAGAAAATACACGGAAATATAAAAAGGCAGCCAAACCCACGCGTGTTACTCGGGAAATTATATGACTGAAGGTCGTTTCGAAGGGGCAGGGTGAAAAGTACTAAACAGGGGGAGGAATAGAGGGAGGGAGGGAGGGACTGTGGAGGAAAACTTGGCGTGCCGAACAAAACGTTGGTCAGTTGTAATCAAAACTAAAATTAAGGACACACGCGACAGCAATGTTCTGAGCAGGCACTTAAATCCACAAAGAGCAGGAGAAAGTGGAGGAGTAGGAGAAGAAGAAAGTCGTGAGAGGGGAGAGTAAAGCGAAGGGTTGGGTTTAGTTTAGTTTGAAACGCGACGAGTCTCAATTTATGGCAGTCCAAAATGAAAACTAAATGCAATAAATTATGCAAAAAACAGGAAAAGAAAAAAAAACCCGATGAGCAATCGTAGAAAAGTTCGAAATTGTTAAAGTGGCAAAGGAAAATGTGGAAATTCCGTAAGGTCAAACATCGGACAAAAGTGTTGGCAGGAAAAAAGAGAAAACTCAGTCAATTTCCATGGACTACTACACAGAAAGAAAACGGAAGTGAATTTCTAGAGTGGAATCTTAACTAAACGTTGTCAGAAGTGGGGAAATCTTGGGTATTTTATGGACTATGGAGTACTTTAAACTATTTTAAGACCCCGAACTCAGTTTTATCATACGCTTACTATCAAGATATCTCACTTAAATCAAATATTTAAGATATGATTATGATTTGCCTATAGATTTATTAAGCAATGATTTATTACTTTATTTAAGAAGTATATTCTTTAAAAAAATCAAGTTTAAATTAATAAACTTTTTATTTAATTTAAGTTTTCTTTTCTTTCAGTGTAATTCCATTAACAGCCAACAAGGACGAACGCCAATGGCAAGGCTTTAGCTTGCCTCACGTTGCACTGCAACAAGTTACGACTGTGCCACCTTCCACTCCCTCGCTTCACAACCACACCCACTTCCCTTTGGGCTTGTGTAACTCCAACAGTTTGACATTAATTTCCATATTTATTGTTACGTTGCACAATACACAAAACAAATTCGCTTACGCAAATCTCAGCCGCAGCAGCAGTCGCAGCAGCAGCCGCATCTAGCGTCAAACATTGCAACGTGACGCAGTTTGGAAGCCGCATGTTGCATAAACATCGAGAGGGGCAACCAACTGTAAAGGCGGAACCTTCAGTTAACTATAACTTGGTTTGTGTTGCCCATATTCCACGTAACAGTAACTGCTCGCAAAAGGGCGAGAGAAGCAGCACACTGAATAGACCTTGATGCTTGTGGCACGTGGAGCACAGTGGCGTTTTATGCTCCAAGGACTCAAGGCTTAAAACCTGATCCTGTTGCAACGCAATCAAAGGCTAAAAATTGTAGCCAATTTATCATTTAAGGGGCAGAAAAGCAAATAAGTGGCAACACAGTGGCAACGCCGCGACTTTTTAACAGGAATTCTATTGTTATACATTTGTAATAGAATTTAAGAGGCTTATTTAGGGAAAAACAAGTCATTCATAAGAAAGGTACATAGAAAAATAACTAATAATGGCATTTTCGACCTCACAAAGTATATATATTCTTAATCAGCATCGAGTCGATATAGCGATGTCCGACTGTCTGTCTGTCGAAACACCTAGACCTCAGAGACTTTAAGAGCTAGAGATAACAAATCCTTTATAACTATCCACACCAAGCTTGATCCGAATCAGACAACTATAGTCTATACTTTCCATAGGACAAATCGGTCAAAAAATAGTGATTTGTATGAAAAATTGTTATGTAAATGAACCGATCTCAACCAAACTCACACATTATGTGTATATCATTACTCTATATGTCCTTACCAAATTTGGTTCGGAATAGACAAATGTAACCTAAAGCTACCATAGGACAAATCGGTCAAAACTTGGTGATTTGCATGGAAAAACGCGTTCTAGAATGAGTGCGGGGTCTTTTACAGTGGTCTCGCTCAAACTCAACTACTCTCCTATCATACAGATGTTCGAAAATAATTGTATTACACTAAAAACAGATTATTCTATTTATCTACCCTATTTCCATTACTGAAACAATAACCTTTGTTATTTTTGTAAGCGTCCCTTAGAGCTATTTAGCTATTTTGTAGCCAGATATTTCCACAATTCCATGACACAATACTATTGTCATAATTATTGGATTACACACACATATACATAACTGCACAATAACAACAGCTGCATATTGATGGGATTAAATGCAATTAAATGTGCTTTTGATAAAAGTTATATATAAATTTGTATATATATGTTTTTGTAGCTAGATTGTGGCAGCGGCACGTGCCCAAAGTTATAAAAGAGACTAATGACAACAAAAGTGATGAACGATGAATCCTATTGAGATTTAATAGTTTCATAATTGAAATAGAATCACTTAATTGAAGTTATGTTTATATAATTACAATAGAGAAAGTTTTTCATTGAAAAAAGTTGTTGCTAAATCGAGTGTAAAAGTTACAACGAAAAATGCAAATTAATTTCATGTTGCATGCTGATGAATTAGTGAAAACGCACCGGAAGTGAGGGAAGTTTAGCTTTAAAGAAATCCAATAAATATGTACCAAAACGGAAGTGCAAAGAGGAAGAAAAAAGGAGGGAAAAGAGTAGAGACAGAAGCAGCAACAGGTTATATGGAATACTTGATAATTTTGTTGACTGGCGACTAGAGCGCTGATTAATGTCTGCAAACAATAAACAAGGGAGCGTAAACAAAAAAAAATATAATAATATAAGAAAAACGGGGGCAAAAGCGCAGACAATGGCTTGTAAGGAATGCCAAAGGAGGTGAGAGGTATAGGGGAGAAGGGGTGTGGTGTGGAAGTTGCGCAAATATTTGTCGCTGCAATGAGAGCAATGCACGCACAAGTATTTTCCACTCAACGCACCTGACTGCTGACAACAACACAGCAAAAGTTCCAAAGCGAGTGGAGCAATAAAGGCAGCAACATGTAGAGCAACAATGTTGCTACATAATTGAGTGCTTTTTTTTTCGTTGAGTCAAAGAGCACGCGCTCTCAAAATGGCAGCCGCAGCAGAGACGGCGGGAGCAGCAGCAAACAAGAAGAGAACGTATGCAAGAACAACAACGGGAGAAAGTTTGCCAAGCGAATGCTGCAACTAAAGTAGACAGCAATAATTGAGGGAGCTGCCGCTGTCGCTGTTGCTGCAGTTGTTATTGTTGTTACTTGATGTTGAGCGAGTTATGCACTGTTATTGTTGTTGTTGTTGTAGTTGTCTGACAGACAAATGAATATTTCACGAATTTTGCTGCATATTTAACACTGAACACAGGCCCAGCATCATTTACATAACAACAACAACAGCAATAATAATAACAACAGCAGCAGCAACAATAACTCAAGCTTTGTTTGCTGCACACTTGAGCGAGCAGAACAGTTAACATACAAAATACAAAAAATAAAGCTAAAAAAAAAATAAACGAAGAAAAATGCCAAATAAAAACTGGCACACATACAAAATGGCAGCATGGCAACAAGCAACATGTTGCAAAAATGTCGCCAATTGCCTTTCTAAAAAAAGAAGTGAGCAACAACAACAACAACGCATGCCTTTTATGTACTTTCACAACAACAGCAACAACCAGATAAATGTAAAAAAAAAAACCAGCTCAAACTTGAAAAATCAAAAAGGCGATTAAATGACAGCCAACAACAGCAAAAACAGCGACAACCACAGAGATTGCTGCTGCTGCCGCTGCAACACTTGACTCAAAGATAAGCCAGGCAGGCAAGAGTGTAAAGAGAAGGCAACCGCAAATAAACTGCGACTTGTTATCAAATTTATACAAGTTTCAAATTCTCCAGTTATCAATAGTTGCGGTTTTATTTTGTTGTCAACATGTTGCTAAACATTTGCATTTGTCTTTCGATAATCGGAAGTATATTTTACACCAAATTGCACGCTAAGCCATATGGAAAGCTTCTCTCTCGCATGCTCTCTCCCTTCTCTCACCTAACACTTCGCTCAATCAGCATTAACGGCACCCAAAAAATACGTTTTATGCATTGTTGCTGCAGTGTTCATTTGTGTAATTGCAGTGCACGCTTGATTGCGGCAGAGACAGCAATGGCGACTGCTAATGACGCCAATAAAGTTCCAACTGCAATAACAAAAACAAAAAAATCAACAGCAGAAGCAGCAACAATGCGCTCTCGCTCACTCACACACTCTTGGCAGTCGGAGCGGCCATCTTACTCTGACTCTTGCGAAGCTTTTAGTGAAGAGCAGTTGTTGTTGTTGTTGTTTTTGTTACGATAAAGTTGTGTTTTGTTTTCACATTGTTGTGATTGTTGAGTGCATTAACAGCAGCTGTGACAATGACAACAACGAGTAACAGAATCAATTACAAATTAAATGCGAACAACAAACAACAACAACAGTAGCAAGAAAGAAGAAGCAGCATTTTTCGATGTTGTTATTTTACTTCTCTGTTTCTCTTGTTCTCTTTCTCTTATTGCTTACAATAACATCAGCAAAAATTTCACTTATATAGCCAGAGCAAAATATGTACAAATGCAATTTAAATTTAAATTGCGCGGATTTACGCCAGCGTGATTTTTAAGAGATTCAACAAAGCAGCAAAAACAACAACAATAGCAAAGCGAACGCAGCAGCAGCAACAAACGTAAATGAGGTAAAAGCATACAAATACATGCATACATACATACATAGAGTCATGCACACAGCGAGTGGAACGCATGCAAGAAATGTGGGAGGTTTTTGGGCGACATTTTGTGGACCATGAGAAAGCTTGAAAATTTAACGTCGACGTTGGCGTCAACGTCAACTTTAACGTCAGCGACGGCGCGTTGTCTTTTGATGCGAGCCGCGCGCTGCTTTCGTATGCTGCCGTCTCTTTTTCTCACATTTGCGCTCATTTATTTTTGATCATTTCTTTCTTTTCGGTTTAGTTTTTCGCTTAAATGTTGCATGCAGTTGACAAGATGACAGCCGCAACAACAACAATAATAACAATAACAGCGGCAAACACATTTGATGAAAGCATGCAGAAAATCATTGCATAAAATTTCAACATAAAGGGAAATTTATTTTATTTCTTTTTTTTTCAATTGCATTGCAGTTTTTCGTTAATGCGCGGTGAAAGTTTCTATTTATAGATTAACAATTTATAGATAAATGAATGCAACTAATGATGAGTGCCCCGAATGGGTAAGTATTCAATGATTCAGTGTATTCAAACTGCAAACGATTATTTTCTAAGGTCTTCTCACTAGCGAACGTCTAGTGTTGACGCACGACGTCAGCAGCGCAGCTAGCTTAGAGGTCGATGCTTAGTCTGCTGCCCACTAGCAGCTAGCATGAGAACAACAACGAACGGGCAGAGCAGAGCAGCAGCAGCAGCCGCTGTCAGCGCGCTACAGCGACACTTAAGACGGCGTCCTTCAAGCGAGCGTTAGAATGACCTAAAGTAACCCAATGGGAAGGCGAACAACACTAGCAGAGTAGTGGAGGCAGAGGCAGAGACAGAGGCAGTGACTGCGACAGCGGCACCGACGAAGAACGAAGCGAGTATTGCACAATGCAAGTGTATGTAGTTGGGGTACATATGTATGTGTGTGTGTGTGTATGTGGATGGTAAGTGCAGCAGACTGAGAACCGGCAAAGAGCGACGGAAATGGGCGATTGTATAGAATGTGTGAGTGTGTGTGTGTGTGCTTGTTTCGAGTGTAGGCGTGGCATAACAGTTGACGACGCGACTGTTTGTCAGCTGCAAAACTAAAACCGTTGCAAAAGTTAAGAGCGTGAAGGCGGTAAAGAGAGGAGCGGCTAATAACAATGGCTAGAATAAAGCATAAGCTCAGCTCAGCTCAGTTCTGCTGTTGATGTTGCTTAGAGGTGAATGCAACGTTTGCAACACTTGACTCCTCTTTGCTTCCAGTCTAAGCTGTAACTCTTTTTAAGCCCCAAGTCAATTGTCGTTGCAAATATATATATACATATATATTTTTATAACTGACTACTATATGTTAAGCTTGTTGTTGTTGTTGTTGCAAGCGAGCAACTTCAATTGAGGTCAACACTTGCGTCTGAGACACTGATAGGAACGGAGCAGGAGACAGCGAGAGATAGAGAGAGAGAGGCAGAGGACAGTGTAAGAGGGAGATAGGCACAACAGCAGCTGGAAGTCATCTCATCAACAGCATCATCAGACGTTGCCAGGCAGCGCGACAAGTTAAACAAGTCATCCCAGAACTGGAACAACCAGAGCAACAACAACAACATTCTGACGCATATGCTGAGAGTTAAATGAGCGAGCGAGCGAGAGAGAAAGAGTGTGAGAGAGTATGGCAAACTGGACGAACTGCATTTGGTTAATCATTTACTTGTCGAAAGCTGCATGAAAATGTCGATCTCTTCTACGCTCTTGTAAGGCAGTTTCTAAGACTTTTAGTTAAAATAATATAAATAAAGCTTGATTAAAATGTAATACTATCTAAAGTCGATATAAAACTAAATACTTAAAAAATTTCCTATAGTTTTTTTTGGCTCCTCCTTTGATAACAACTTTTTTTAAACCGCTTAATAATCAAACAATCTTTTTCCCAACTGATCTACTAAACTTTATCTATAAGTACTTCCGCTCTAATATATACAAATTTTAAGTTGAAAGCTCTACTTAATCAAAGTTTTGATGAGCTTTTAATTACACTCAAGACTCTTAAATGTTAATCTGAACTTTTGACAAAGCTCAAATTCCCATTTTCCACCCACACACACACACACATACAATTCCCAAGTGTTCCCAAGCGAAAGCATTACAAAAAAAAAGAAAAGAAAAAATTCCAATGGAAAACCCTAGGAAAATAGCAACAAAAAAGGTAACCGATTCAAAGCCAGTTTTCACAACGCAATTTAAATGCAAATAAAAGTATCTAAGCCAAGTGGAAAGCGACGTTCGACACGAGGGGCGACGAGGCGTGGCAACAAACAGGGCTGCAAAACAGATAGATAAAAGAGGGACGAGAGGGCAGAGGGGAAAGGGAAAGGAAAGCGTGTCAATTTGATTGGCCAAATGCACAAAGAGTGGTAAGAGGAGCAGGAGAAGAAGGAAAACTGATAGCTGATAGCAAGCAAAAAGAGAGAGGAGAGAGGAGAGGCGAAAAGAGTGAGAGTGAGAGGGGGAGGGATAGACAGGCTCTGTGAAGCTATAAACTGAAATGAAATCGCAAATTGCATTTCGAGCGTTAAACAAAAGATGAAAAACAACGCTAACTGCAACAACAACAACAACAACAACACGATAGACAACAACAACAACAGTAGATACAACAACAACACGACTTTTACATTATTGATTCGCATTCCATTGATTTACTTTGTTGTTGTTGTTTTTGTTGCTTTTGGAATTGAAATTGCATTGGAAAACCCGACTGCCCAACAAGGCAAATTGGACTTTGCCCCGCCCACTACCACCTACCCCCCCACACTCCACCTCTTTGGCCACGCCCCTCCGTTTCGATCGTCTCATAATTGTAACGAAATTCGATGCAAAATGACGCAAATTATTTTAGTTTTGTGTTTGTGTCGTCAGTAATTCATCAATTTGAACTGAATTCTCTCTAATTGGAATGAATAACGAGAAAGCGTAATCACTTATCATCTTTTTTTACAGTGTATACAGTTATGTGAGAATTATATTTAAAGTTAAACTGATTTAAATTTTATATGCATAATTTCTTTAGTTTTCATTCATAAACGTTTCACTGGCTGCGCAGTTTACTCTGAGAAGAGTCAGTATAAAACTTGATTAACCTTCTTTGCTGTATTTTTCTACTTTAGTGCATTTCGTAAACGTTTTAGAGGCTGCCAGCACATTAAGTTCAAAGTATTCACGCTTCTCTTAGATAGTTTTTTATACCTAAACGTTTTACTGGCTGCACAAGCCAGTTTCCATCCAATTCCTTTTAGTATCAAAGCGGTAAAAGTGTTTCTGTAAAATTCTGCTACAAAATTCATTAAATTTTTATATATTTTTTGACATTTGAGCTACTTTAATGGATTAATTCTGTGCAAATGAGTACTCGTCGTTATATAGACTTGTTTTTTGGTTGAATAAATGTTAAAATTTCGAGATGTTTATCTTGTATGCATGTCCTGGTCCCATGTTTGTTTGTTTATTTGCTTGTTTGCCTGCCGATGGACTCCCTCTGTGTATGTGTGAGTGTGAGTGCAACGACATTAGAGTCGACACTACCCCCTACGACAAAAAACTGAAGAAGAAGAAGTAGAAATACAGCACCGTCCTCTGTAGTTACAGTGCCTCCAACTGTATGCAACACCCCCTTCTCCGTCCATGCTTAAAGTGCACTCACACTCATTGCTTGCGGTTCCCACTGTGTAAACGAATGAAATTTGTGTCGTGTCGAGTGCTTTTCACAACAACAACGACAAAAACAACAACAACAACAACGAACAAACTTAGACAACGTTGCTGTTTGCATGACTGCATGATGGCGTTTTTTATATACCCTGTAATCAAATTGGATTATAGCAGACATAAACTTGATTTGATTGTTAAGGCTGCCAGCTATAAAACTGGAATATTATAATTGGAACTTTTTACTTCTGAAATATTAAACAAAAGTGAGCGTTTAATACCCTGTAATTAAATGTAACAAACGGAAATATGAAAATGTAAAGTGCGTGCGCTATACCCTTTAAAAAAGAGCTTGCAACGGGTATGTTAGGCTACCTTTGGGGTGGAAATTTACATAAAACCGTTAAAAATTTCCCTATTTCCTACCCCTTTCCACTTTTACCTTATCTAACTTCTGCCTGCCTTTACAGGGTATTGTGTCGTCTATCCCCCACCAACTCAATCACTTCTTGTTGGCCTGCCTTTGCCATTTGTTGGCCCGCAAATATTTGAAATGCATAAATGCAATTTTCGGCTTAGCATTTAAAGTGCTTAGAGGAGCAAAGCGAAGAGCGAGAGGGAGATAGGGAGAGGGAGAGAGACAACATTTGCTGTCTGCGGCGATAAGAAAAATACACAAAGCTCAAATTTAATTCATTAATTCAATGAAAATGCAATAAAAAAAAAAAAGAAAATGCAATTGCTTTTCACAAGTTTTCATTTATTTTTTTCTTATATTTATTATTATAGTTTATAAGTGTTAATTGTTGATTGCAGAGACTTCGTTTGATAGGGCAAAAAGTGTTAAGACAACGCAAAGCTGTCAATGATTGCAATGCTCACAACTGATAAGAGACTGATAACAGACTTAACGGTGAGATCTGCCTTTTTATAGATGGTGGGCGTGGCTGCACACGAGTTTCCGCCAACATTATCAGCCAATAAAATCTCTAGCGGGGTTAATGAGGCTGAAATCACTCAACTTTTCTATATATATATATCACTTTATGCAGCATATAGTATATGATAATATGTTTTTAAAGTCTCTCATACTAGATATAAACCTATATATATATATAGTGTATATTTACGAGTTACGACGAGTTTGCCTGGCTTGCTGAATAATTCAGTTTTGTAGCCTCGTTTTGCTACACAAATATAATCGGTTTATATATGGATCGATGCAACGGGGCGTGCTAGGCGGGGGCTGAGGAGCGGTAGAAGGGGTAGAGTAAGGGTGGTTGGGGCTAGGGGCGTAGCAGAGTCTAGTTAAAGCAATTGGCACGCCTTTACATTAAACTGGCACAAGACAGAATCGACTGAAAAGCTTTAAACTTAAATAAACGACTGGAAGATACCATGTAAAAAAGTATCCATATTTACAGAGTATACTTTTAGTATAGTATTTGGTAGTATCTATCATATAGGTAGTAAGTATATGATATCTTTAAGTCGGGAACTTAACTTTGGTGCCTTTTGACATTTAATGCGCAATTTATCATACAAATAAGCAATTGTTGACTGTTTGTCCTATGGGAGCTATACGATATAGTTGTCTGATTCTACCCAAAGTTGATAGGCATAGCTATAATCGTGATATACACATAATCTGTGAGTTTAGTTGCGATCGCACAACTAAAACTACTTGTCTTCATACAAATCATAAATTTTCGACCGAGTACAGGGTTTAAAAACAGTTCTCAGAATTGTTAACCTAGCAGATGTTAAGGAATTGATGATATATGAACTTTTACCAATTTCTTGAATATATTTGTTATATATTCTTCTCCAACTACACTCCCTTTTCCAACCACATTTCCAGGGTATATAGAATAAAAGAGAAACTATTTTGAATTGCATATGTGAAGAATTGAATCGACCCGTTTGGCAATATTCCCAATTACCCAATTCACTCAACTGTCTCCAGCTGTTTTTCTCAGTCTTTTGATTAGTTTTGCGTAGGAGCATTTTTTCGCACTATAGCAACGAAATGCCGTAATAATAATAATAATAGTACTTTAAACAAAAACAATACTACGCATACACAAAAATGTGTTTCATTTCAGCCAAGAAACAACAACAAAAAAAGGAAAAACATTTAAATGTTATGAGCCGCAAAAACGCCAACAAGTTCAAAGACCCAAGAAATAAGGGTCTAAAGAAAAAGTTCACCTGGCCAAATATATATATATATATATACTATATATGTATGTGTGTATCCTGAACCAAAACTATTTAACGGAAATGAAAACTTCAAGTTATTTTTCTTTTTTTGGGGTCGCATAATTTGGCATGAAAGAAGGAAAAGTGTGGAAAATGGAGAGGGGCAGGTGTAGCAGGGGGTAGAAAAGGAGGTACAAGTGACCAGCCATAAAGGCACTGAAATTCCTCCATAAATTAACATAAAAAGAAGCAAAAATTGTAGTAGCCTCAAGTACAGTGCTGACTCCTATGAATGGCTCTCTTGCTTATCATAAACAAAGAGGAAATGGAGGGAGAGAAAAGCCTTAAAGAAGAAGCAGAGCATCCGCAGGGACGTGACGCAGTTTGTTGATGGGAAAAACCAAAAGGAAAATAAAGAAAGAAAAAAAAGAAAGTGACTCCTTCACAGCTCAGTCAAAACAAAGCATTAAAAGCCTGTCAAGGACAACGACAAGGCTGGAAAAACACATAGGAAAAACCAAGCAAATGTATAAGCTTCACTCATATGCCACAAAAAAAACAATAAGTGGAAAAGCCAAAGGATGGAAAAACCCAATCAAGTTGTTGAATATGTATGTGCACAGTTGGGACCATAATTATTCCTTTCATGAACTCTGAGAACTGAGAACTGTGTGTATCTAAAGTGTATCTGCACAGAAAAGATACTGATTGCATTGTATGTTATTTATTCCGATAGTAATTGTAATTATGGGAACCAAAGAGACTTGAATTTTGGTAAAGAGAGAGAATAAGATGTTCGGTCTATAAGTTTAATAGAAAATTCAAGGTTTCCTATGAATTTAAACGACTTAAAAAGTTATTTAATAGTACTATCAGAGTACTCAGAGAATCCCTTATCGTTATATAGTGAAAATGGAAACAGTTATGTACAGAAAAGTGTACAAAATTTGACTGAAATTTATTACATTAAATTTTTGGACACAATTTTCATATGCAAATCAAGTACAGCTTCCTTTTATGCCTGATATCCACAGCAATTTCAGTTTAAAGTCCCCTAAAAACTTCATATTCAATCATTATAAAACTTCCCTATAAAAATCTATCTAAACTCTTAAGAAACTATTAGTTTTACTATAGTAACTTTAACTATAAAATTCCCTCACAATTTTCAGCTAAATTCACTGCCCTTTCGAAGCAAGCTTCACTGTACCAAACCCACTGGAGTCTATAAAAAATTGGCAAAAATTTGTGAAATTTACGAGAACATTTGAAAGGAAGGTAATGACTAAGCAGGATGGTAAGAGCCAGACGACAGCAGTGACGTCATCAGCTACAGCAGGAATAAGGCTTTGATGGGGATAAGGAGAGAGTAGAGTGTAGAGGGATGAAGTGGGGTTATACTTAGGGGGCATGTATGAGATTATGGTGCAACATTTGCCAACGGAATTGCCAATGACTAATAAGGCCAACAAATGTATGAGAAAACAAAAACAGAGAAATAAAACTAAAGCAAAAGCTGCAAAACATTTGAAGTGGGCAGCAAGACAGACAAAACAAATAAAGAGGAAATAACAAAAAAAGCAGAAGAAGAAGAAGAAGAAGAGAAAAACTGTATGAGTCAGAGCAAAGCACGAAGCAGAGAGAAGTGAGCAGAGCAGCTAAGTAAAGTGCTTCAAGTACAGAGGCGTGCAAGCACACAGAGAAGGGGACAGAAGGGGGGGGGGGGGGGAGGGTTAAACTGCTTGTACAGTGAAAACTCACTTGGCGCGTCGAGTGGGCTGAAAGCTGAGCAGTGTTGGCGCCGTCGACAGCTTTTCAATTTGGGTTGACAGTGTCCCCCCAGTCCCGAATCCACCTCAAAAGTAGCGTACAGGGAGGGGACGCCACTTTTCAAGGGGGTAACTCAACACGAAAGACATTCCATTTTATAATGTTAACCATTAATTTAATATAATTTTACAAAATACTTCAATTAATCTACTGCTTGTTACACATACTACGACACATTTGTGGCATCTCCTCACACAGCGTCGTCTTCTTCTTCTTCTTTATTATTATTTTCCTTATTTTTTTTAATAACAATTTTAATTAGTTTTGCGCAGAAATTTCTCAGATTAATGAGAGAAGAGTGAAACGAAAAACGTTGGCAAATTAATAAGCGAGAGTTATCAGACAATTAGAAGTCACTGTAGATACTTGAAGCACTGCATAACAGTCGCTTTAATGTGGTTACACTTAGAGCAAAATTAGTAACAGTTTGATCAATTTGAATGTTGGCGCTTCTTTGAACAAGTTAATGATTTTTCGCTTAGTTTAATGAAAAGCGGGCTTAAAACTGATAGTTTCTTAAGAAAATTTTTAATTTTTCTCTACTTTTAGCTTGAAATCAAATTTTTTTTAAATTTATATTTGTAATTTTTGACTTTTTAAAACAATTTTACTTAAACAAATTTTATATATATCAATTATTAAAGTTTTTTAAAGAATTTTACTCCTATAGAAGTAATTTAATAACTTTTTTTATCAAATTCTTTTTAAATTTAAACGTTTTACTAACTTTTCTTTAAACAAAAGCTAATTTTTAGCTGTTTAATTATTTTCTTGAAACCTCTTTTAGCTTAATTGAAGCATTGTTCAACTTTTCTTTTGAATTTTCTTAGTTTTTCAGCTTTTTTACTGTCGATCTCTTTATAAAAAATGCCTTTTATTATCCTTAAACTATTTATAGGTTATCAAAAAGCTCAAGTTGGCTTACAAAAGCTTTCATTGTGTGGAAAACTTGTTACCTTGCTGATTTTCTTTGTAACTTAATGCCGTGTTCATTAGTGTATGGGTTTCTTTTATAAAATCAAGCTAATACAAAGCAAGCTCTTCATACGATTTTCTTAACATTAATATACACACAAGAGTGAGAGAGAGAGAGAGAGAAGAAAAATCTTGTGTCTTTTCTTTTTTCTAGCATCTGCCATATGGGATAATAATCAGTTGGGTTTTAAAATAGAAACTCTGGCAAAGTTCTAATCAGAGAGCAGCGACAACAGCGTGTAACAAAGCAATTTTCATTTCCATAAGCCACGACAAACAACAACAACAACAACAATAGGCAACTGGCCTACTCAGCGGTCAACAACTGGGGAAAAACGTCAGCAGCGACGCGACGCGACGCGATGCGACGTAAAATGCGTGCAAATGGCCAGAAAAACAACAGCAACAAAAAAAGTCATGAAAGAGAAGAAGAGGCCAAGTGGAAGAGAGGCAAACAGAGAGAGTGAGAGAGGAGGCGGGAGAAGAAAATGGGGAGCAAAGAGGCAAACGAACGAATATTTTCAGCTTAATTACGAGTATGCTAAAGCAAACAAAAACAACAACAACGACAGCAATCATAAAAGCCACACGGAAGTCAACAACAACAACAACACGAGCAGCACCTTTACTCTTTGTTCTTTTAGACAGTGGGCGGGGTTCGTTAGTGGGCGGCAACATTTTTAAATAAACGACACACTTAACTGAAATTCTGTAATAAGCCAAGAATATGTTTAATATGCCAACAAAAACAAAAGCAAAGTTGAGACCCAAAATGAGTAAAGATAAAATAAAACAACAACAAGCAAGCAAAAGAAGAGGGAGGAGAGGAGATAGTGAAAGAAGAAGAGCTTGTAACAATGTTGCTGTCGCTTGCTGCAATTTTGCACGTTGCATTTTATGGATGAGTTCCAAGAGAATTCACGAGAATTTAACACAAAGTGCAGCGAATTCGAGGAGTGAGTGAAAGAGACAGAGCGAGAAGGAAAGGGAGCAAAGATGGGCGAAGAGGGAAAGGGAACGTGTTGGGCTGGGGGCTGGTATGGGTCCAATCAGTGCGACATTTGTGTCGCATAACTTTGACGTGTGTTTATTTAAATATTATTCAGGTTTTTCTATACGAAAATTCTAAGAAACAAACGGAATTTTCAAAACTAAAACAAACCAAAAGATACCCTATGAAATAAGATAGAATTTAATTTAATTTACTTTTAAATGAAATTAGTTAGTCTTAAAAGATTTATTCAACAAAACATTAAAAGATCTGTATAAAAGATTATTATTATATTAAATTAAGTCTTAAAAGTCTTAGACTCTTAGACCAAAACTTTCCTTCGACTTATGCTACAGGGTATTAAGTACAAATACATAAATTTTAGACAAATATTTTGTAATGCTCGATTAAATATTAAAATAAACTAAAATACTTGTTTCGTCAAATGCATAAATCAAGAAAGAGACAGCAACAAAAGTTGTTTTTATAGAAAGCAATCGAAATATATTCAAATAGCAAATTTAAGCAAAATTTATAAAATAAAATACAACAGACAAAAACGATTAAGAACTAGGAAATTCCATTAAATAACTTTAATATAAGACAATCTAACCTTCAGTTAAAAAAAACTATATATTTAAACATATATGTATGCACATCTTTTATATCAAATAAATATCCGCATTTTTATAGTTTCAAAAACAAACAAAAAAGTATAAGAAAATAGACAAAAAACAGACAAAAGAAAACCTTAAAGAACTTGTGCAAATAAAGCTAGAAAAAAAACAGTTTTGAATATGTCACATGGAAATGTCCAAAACATTTGATATTGAAGTCAAAATTTGATCAACAACAACAGCTTGAAGAAGAAGACGAAGACGAAGAGCAATAACAACAACAACAAAGGTTTAGAGGAAACGTCAGAAAAAACTTGTTTTGCTGCTGTTGAATGAAAAAAAAAGCAGAAAACTAATTATAGCCACAATAACAACATTTTTGCCATTAGTCATCTCTTGCAGAGACGTCGACAGCGACCGAGGCAGTGGCAGTGGCAACAACAGCAACAGCGCACACCTGTAGAAAGCGAAGTGCAAACAATCCAATAAGAAAATAATTGCAAGTTGATACAGTAGTTATATGTGCGTTAGAGCGAGAGAGTAAGACTTGACAGTTTGTGAGCTTTGAATTTGCTGAGTTCAAAACGTCTCAGAGCATTAAGCCAGCCAAAGGCAGAATAGATAACGGCACAAAAAGCTACATAAGCTTGGGTCTCTCATCAATGCACTTACGCTCTCACACTCTCCCTCTCTCTGCCTCTCCTTGTCCTAATGGCAAAAGGATTAGTTTTGTAGTGTGGATTGAGAGACGCACGCAAATAAATCGAAAGCTGGCAGCAAGGGGAAGGGGAGGGGAGTAAGCTTAACGCCCACAGTCTCCAGAGAGTCAACTGTCGGTTTTTGCTAGGCACATGCGACGTCGGCTTTGACGCTGACGCCAACAG
This sequence comes from Drosophila cardini, assembly GCA_018903735.1. Taxonomy (NCBI): domain Eukaryota; kingdom Metazoa; phylum Arthropoda; class Insecta; order Diptera; family Drosophilidae; genus Drosophila; species Drosophila cardini. Next base: position 3,029,761 of record JAEIGM010000004.1, read on the forward strand.
CGACAGCGACGACGACGACGGCTCCCAAGCGGCTTTTGCCTTTCAACGCCCGCGCAATTTGCCCGTTTGCTGCTGTTGTTGTTGTTGTCGCTGCTGCTGCTGTCGTTGTTTCTCAATTGACTTTCTATAATTGCGTTTAATGTGTTGTGACGGAGCCGCACTGACAATTACGCCCCACCGAGCCTCTCGCCACTCCTCTCTCCCTCAATGCCTTCCCCACCCACTACCCGTGCTGTCTGTTGTGCAACTTGGTAATTCTATTTTTGTTCATTTTGTGTGTGTGTGTGTGTGTGTTTTTCTCTCTCGCTTTTTATCGCACATTTCACTGCACAGCGTTTTCATTTTCACAAAAGATTCCACCCCACACGCCCCCTAAAGCTCCCTCAGTTGGCTTTTTTTTTTTTGCTGTCCCAGGAATGAAACTTAAGCAGCTTTGATATTATTTAATTTGAATTAACTTTGTTAGTGTTTCGCTATGTTTTGCTGTTTTGCACCTTTTTCTTGGCTTCCTTTATGCCTCTTCCTGATTTGCGTAATCTAGTTGGCGCCACAGTGCAGCCCACTGATGATTTCATTACGTTTATCGACATTGATGTAAGGAAGAAAAGCACTCAAGTCGCTAGAATTTTCATAATGGATCGTATTTCAAAAGAGAGTGAGTATCTTATTCCATTCTCCACCTTTTCACACAACTGTAACGGTACGTGTGGTGTGTGTTTACTGTACTTTGGCTTTAGTTCGTTCGTTTCGCACTCGCTGTGATGCATTTACTTGCCGCTTTACTTGTGGAATTGTCCATTAACACTTGTTAACCCAATTTAGATTCAATTTCCATAGACGCTCGACACGTTGCCCTGAGTGTATTGTGATTGAGTGTGAGAAACCATGGAACGTTGAGCGACTTTGAAAACAGGCAGCAATGCCCTGCATTGTCACTCAAAAGCAAACTCATACATATACACGCACACCCATACAGAAAGAGAGATGTGAATATATGCAGAGAGATAGCTACGTGCAGCAGCAACAAGAACGATAATAAAGCAAGAGACGCAGGCGTCGAAGTCAACGCTGGCGTTGCTGCTTTTAACAAAAACAACAGCAGCCAACATAATAACAACTTCAAGGCTTAACGCTCTATCATGCGACAAACAGAAAGGGAGAGCGAGAGAGCAATAAAGAGAGACATCGTAGTTGGCAAATTTTCTCTTCTTGGTGCGTTGTCTTTTTTTTTTTTACTTCTTTTGGTTGACCTCCATTCGCCGCCGCCCGAGGGTCGTTTATGGAGTTGGAGTTGCAGTTGGAGGCCGGCTCAATTAAAAAGCTCCCAAATAAAAGCATAGCGCAACAATGTCTGTGTGTGTGTGTGTGTGTGTACAGGTTAATTGCGATCGTTGTGCAAGTGTGCACCCAAAAAAAAAGTATAATAATAAAAACGAGTTCTCAAACGAAAACTGGTCCAGCAATCTTTCAAAACCAAAATAAGTTGAGTATACTACAGAAAAAAAAAATCAATGAGACAAGAGGGGAGCTGAGAGACTGTGACTTTTTGAAAGTAATCAGCCATGAACAGAGAGGTTCTATCATTAATAACACTACAATACCTTAGCGAAAAAGATTCCCTCATAAAAATTATACAAAATTCAACTTACTTTAATTATTCAGATATTCCAAGTAAATTCAAGATTTGCTTACCTGCAAAGAGAAGAGAAAGAAATTAATAAAGATTTGCAAATGTAATCATAGATAATTAATTTGTAATTATTATAATTATTTTCTCATCAATTCATCAGATTTTTAGATGATTTTATGTAACATGTTTACGCTCTAGAAAATTCCATCAATCATTTTTTTTACAGAATATTTGTATATGTTCTATATAAACATGTGTAAATCTAGACATTTCTAGGCCCAAATAAAAGTGAAACTGACATTAAGGCCGACGAGAACATCATTCAATTGGATTTCGGCGAAAAAACCAGCGTCAAAAAAGCAAATGCGAAAAATCTAATTGAGATAGCAAGATAAAGATCGGATTTATGGACTACAAAATACCCTATGAAATGCTAGATTATGTTATTCTAGTATGAAAGCCACAGATTATTCATAATTTTGACATTTGAAATGTAAATTTTTACAGAATTTATTGTTTAATTAATTATTTATACAGTTTAGATATGTACATATTAAACTAATGTTGTTCATACCCGCTAAACTATCTACCGGGTATAGAAAACTGTTGTTTTTTTTGAGACATGACATTAAGTTCTGTCTCTGTCGCTCCTGCTGGTCGCTGGCTTATTGAAATTTTGTACACACTTGTACTCGCATGTGCATAAATGTGTATCTGTATCTGTAGCTGTGTATTGCGACAAGCAGCTGCTGTATCTCATAGATACACAAGGCACAACATGTTTAGCAACATTTGCATAGACTCGTCAGAGTGTGTGCGTGTGTGTGTATCTGTGTATTATTGTAGTTACCTTTCGCACTCGCCCACCTGAAGTGGCCTTCCCTTAACCTTAACTTAACTTGGCTTGGCTTGGCTTGTCTTGGCTTAGTTTGAGCCATGTTTAGCTTAATTCAGCACTGTGTTTCATTTTTTTTTTCGCTTTTAGCCCGATTTATATAAAAAACTGTTTGTCGAGGTCTAAGTTAAAAGTCACAAGGTTTGCGCTATGAATATGACTAAGAAAATAGCGTTTATAGCCAGTTGTAATGGCATAAAACAACGTTTATTGATTGTCACACACCTTATACACACACCTTTCAAACAACAGCACGACACAACCAACAACAGTTCACAATCCAATCGATCGAGGCTTTTAATTCGATTGATTTACATACACACACACACACATAGATGTGTGTGTGTGGAATTTCTACCGTTGCATTTCATTTAATACCAATTAACTTGTCTCTAGGCCCTAATGTCATATTCAATAGGGTCGGTCGTTAACTCTTTTTACTCTCTTTGCTTACAACAACAACAAGAAATTTCCATATGGATTAAATCCGTTTGGATTTCATGGTGGAATTTTGTAGTCGTGTCTATATTAAAGCTACGTGATGTCTTTCATGTATATTTCATTTACATTTTCGATGAATTCACAAGTTCTCTTACACCACACGCAAGCACACATACACACACAGTCACACGCACACATGTACAGCAATAACAAATTCAAAGTTTGCTGACAACAGCCCAAAATGTCGCTGCTGCTGCTGCTGCTTTGATTGGCATATGAGAGCTTTTCTCCCCGACGCTCTTTGCTCTTTAGCGCTGTCAAAGCTTCCAATGCGTAGGTGTCGCTGTCTTTGAGTTTGACTTTGGCGACCGCAGAGCAGGCTGAGCCCGGGAAGCCAGAGAGCGCGAACAAGAATGGCGGACACCAAAGAGAGCAGCAACAGCAGCAGGCTCCAGTTATGCCTGTATGTATGTGTGTGTGCATGTATGTATGTGTTCGTATGTGTGTAGCTTGAGTGAAATTGCAATAACAACAACGCCTACTTGGAGTCTTGGGACTTGCAGCTGTCTAACTCCTTTCACCCACTCGCAAAAAAAAAAACATTGCAGGTTAGGGCAAAGAAGCCAGAGTTGCCAGATCACAAATTGTGTGATTTCTTGGCAATTTGTTTGGACAAAGATTTATGGGAGAAAGTCGCAGTTACAGTGTAACAACAACAAAAACGGGAAGTTGAGAAGCTTTCTGATGCAGCAAAAATGAAGCGATTGTAACTTTCTAGCAGAAGAATTGTTATCTCTGCCATTGAATCAACAAAAAAAACAACTAACAACTAACAAATTTACTTTATTTATTAACAGAAAAAACTTTCAGATACATCTGGTTTCAATTTGAACTATTTTGTGAAAGATTAGCGAAATGGAAAATAAAAGATTAACGATCAGTTGGTTGTAGATTAAAAACAAGTTATGAATGATTGCTGGGAAAATCCGCAAGTGACCACAACCATATGAAAAACAATAAAACCAAGTAATAAAGAAGAGGAAGAAGAAGAAACTAAAAACAGATTAATTAACACGCAAAGGCGAATGGGGAAAGAATGACTAACTTTCCACAAGTGGAGTGTTATTTGGGGTGGTAAAATGCTAAATGGCTTAAATATGGTGGTACCAAAAGGAAACTGGCGAACAATTTGCGGTTTCTCTTATCGTTTTTGGGTTGGAAAAACATTTCCAAATAACAAAAACAGTTTATTTTTATGCAGCCCGCACAATCACACACACACACACACACACACTGGCACACACATATCGCAGAACACAGAAACAGCTCGAAAAGTATTTAAACGTATTATCACGATAAACGCCAGCAAGAACCAGGGCTGAGTAAAGCAGGCAACAACAAAATAAAAGCAAAAATAAAAAAAGAGCGCAAAAAACCATAAATAAATAAAAATATTCCAGCGACGCCGACGATGACGACAACAAAAAAGAACAACAATTTTTAAAGTCGCAATAAGCGTAAAGCAAATATAAATAAAATGAAAATAAAAATGAATAAAAAAGAAAAAATAAAAAACAATAACAAAATAAAGTTTACTTTTTGACGGGTAGACAATTGGGGTGATAATTTTGGCATACGAAAAGAGGGAGAAAGGGAGAAAAACTATAGACAAGGCGATGAAAGATAGCTGAGAAACTAGAAACATACAAAAGATACAAATGCTCGTAGTTGTATCTTGTATCTGGTAAACAAGTCAAGTAAATCTCAAAAAACATTTTATGTAAAGGAAAATATTTCTCAAAATTATTTATAAATGAAACTAAAAGTCTAAAAGCTGTAGATACTTTGCTTTAACTGCCAGAAGATACAGCTACAAATGTATCTGTAGAAACGTGAGATATTTGAATAATATTTTCGCTGTTAAGTTACTAACGCCATAGGAACGTGTGGAATTGAAATCTAATTTATTAGTTAGATATAATTTCTAGACTTTTGTGAAACGAACTCAAATTCCATATGAATGAGTTTTTTATGGGCTAAAGAATACTTCTGATAATTCAATAAAAAAAACATAAGAGAGCTAGATACGTGCGGAATTGAGATCTTGTTTCCAATTTCAATGCCGCTTTTGATGACTGTCAAAGGGAATTTTCTTTCACTCAGACAAAGATTGTGATATTTTTTATAAAAAACAGAAAAAATAAACAAAACATAATCAAAGCAAAGCGAATCTGAAGTAAAAGAAAAAGAATTTCAACTGATAGCCAAAGTAAAAATAAAGCATAAAAGGGGCAATACAAAGCTGACTTAAAAGGCAAAAGCAGACATGCTCAAACTTGCACAGAAAAAAAAATATAGACTGTAATCAGAGACAAGCAGCGAAAAACAAGAAAAGAGAACGGAGAGAATAGAGTACAGAGAAAAGGACAAAGATAAGCGTCTGAGGTTTTTCACACGCAAAAGAATAGAACAACTAAACCACAAGTAAAGCACAAAACACACAACGCACAACACACAAGATACAAGATACATTCTTTAGCTTTGGGTCAATTGAAGTACATTTACAATGAGAATGGGAACGGGAATGGGAGAGAGAATTTCGCATGATTTCTCGTCGCGCTTTTTTTTTATTGTTTGATTATCAATAGAGGCGACACACTCATCTAGAAAGAGAGGGCAAGAGTGGAGCAAAAGAGATAACAATACAGGCGTATTGTATCTGTATCTGTATCCGTAGTATCTGCAGCTGAATATAACGCCATAAACATCAGCATAATAGATACTGTGTCTCCAGGCACTGTTTGTCTGTTCGATAAAACGATAACAATTACGATAACGATAATGACAGGGCACACATTAAGTTGGCAGCGCCAAAAGGTATGTCAAAGCTAAATCGAATTCCTTGTGATTGCCAATGGTTATATTTCACGGTATTATTACGTGATGGAATCTATTTCAGCAAAAGAATTTCATATTAACAAAGTTTTACTAGAAGTACAGTTATCTAGAGGGTTTGACGCACATTCCTCAAGAGGGAGAACGAAAAATATAGGAAAAGTTCTTAGAAAAATTTCATTAAGTAAAAAATTGTATCTGAAAAACTTATTTTTATGTGAAAACCCTTTGGAAAAGTTTGTAATTAATTTAATAATTTATGAATAATGTATAAATATGACTCATAAATGCTTATTACTATCATTATCTAACTGTTTCTATACTATCTAATCCACTTTTGAGAACACACACTCAACTAATCCTAAAGAAACTGCCTACTAAGTTATATGAGGTTAGGTTTAGATGGATCTCCTCTTGGGACAGAGCGTCAGGGAGTATAAGTTATATGATTTCTATCTAAAATATTATAAAAAAATAATTCTTTAACTTGTCTACTGATTAATTCAATTGTTTTTTGATTAAGTTTAAGTGCACTTGGCCTTATAGACATTCCCTAGCTTTTGACCATTGATAGAGATAATGCCCTAATGACAGCTGATGAAATAGTCAATCTCAAATGCATCAGAAGTCGGACATTTCTATGTCTTTTTTATGCAATGAATTGTTAAACAATTTCAAACTTGTTTCATTTGAAATTCTCTTTAATAATTAATATTGTTTAATTTTGTATAATTTTACAGTTATGTACAGTTAATCAAGCAATTGTTCTTTTTAAGCTAAAATATATAAAATTGTCTGTTCTTTAACCAGAAACTTAAGCAAATAAGGCATATGAATGGGATGTATAAATTATATTTATTTGGCTAAACAAAAAGATGGCTAACTGTTGTTCTATATAAGGCGGAATAATTTTTAAATAAAATTTTTAGCTTTTTTTACGCTTAATAATAAGCTAAATTGGGTTTTCTTGGATTTTGGAGAACATAAATCTGAAGATAAAATCAAATTTGATTAAAAAGAAGTTTAAATTATTCTTTGTCTTAAAAAAATATTAGATAGATATAGCTATAGCAACTGAATGCCAACTTTAGATGGCTATAACCCTATGGGAGTTACAACTGTCCGTATAAAAACCTGCTTACAAAAATTAAGTTAAGATTATCTTTTAGATTAAAGTTCCTAAATTTATTAACTCGTACCTAAACTTAGAGTCTTGCTGTTAAAAGTACTTTAAACTCATACTTTTCTCTCAGTGTATGCAATTCAAACTCACCTTTTTCACGCTTTCGCTTGCTGTTAGCCGCTGCTCCAGACTTGGACACCGATTGCTGCTGCTGCTGTTGTTGCTGCTGCTGTTGTTGTTGTTGTTGGTCCTGTGAGTGCTGCTTGATGATAACACTGCGCTGACGGGTCTGCTGAGTCTCCGTGTCCAGATAGACAATGGGCTTCAAATCACAGCTGATGCCAATGCTAATCTGTTCCACTGTTGGCTTCACATCCACAACCACAGCATTTGCAAAGTTGTTGCGGTGCTGTTGCTGCTGACTGTATAAGTGTCCTGCTGGCTGTGAACCGGAACTGGTACCAGCAACGGAACCGGAACCGGCAGCGACTGCGTAGTCGACGACGAAATCGGACGCGTGTGAATGATGCGACGTTTTCATTGGCGCATCCGAATTGATTGAACGATCCTCTGGTGCTCTCAATATATCTCTCTATCTCTGTCACTCTGTCTCCCTCTCTCTCTCTGTCTCTTTCTGTCTACGCTTGTTGTTCTTTCGCTTCGGTTCGTTTGCAATTTGTTTGAAGCTTCTGCTCGATTTGGTTCGTGCTTTTTCCTCTCTTTACTCTTTACTCTCTTCTCTTGTTGTTGTTGTTTGCTTCTAATTGGATTTGATTAGTTACAGTTGTTGTTGCTTTTTGGGCTCAATATTCATCAGAATTTCGCCTTCTTACAATTTAATTTACTGTACAAATAAAAAATTAACAATTGCAATTCAAACGTGACCAAAAATTGTTGACATTTTCTTAATTTTTGATTGGTCTCTGCCTTTAGATTGTTATTGATGAATTATTATTTTATTTATTTACAGATATTATTCTTAAAGAGACATTTACAATTGATGTCGAATTAAAAGGAGAATCTGCAAGAGAAAGAGAGAAGAGAAATAGATTAGTTAAAATTTATTATTTCTAGCGAAAAGTTTTCGAATAATCTTTATCGAAATCCATTTGTATCTATTAGATACACAAAGAAAGCGGCGTGACAAACACATTAAATACCCTGCTAATTTAATTGATTAACAAAACTCTCATTGATCATTGGAAATGGGATTTTTTAACGGAATTCCGCTTAAAATGAGGGCAATTTGTTCATGTTCCTACAGAGTTTCAGTTTAGGTTTTTCCGAAACGAGCGGAAACTCAATTAATTTTCTGTTTTGCGGAACTATTTTCAGTGCTAATTAAAGTTTGTTTATTTTTTTTTTTGTTAGTTAGCTTTTTTTTTCTCTTTCCAAAATTTTCTATACAGAAAACAACAATGAGAACAATAACAAAATTATTGCTGCCAGACGAAGCGAGGCAGACAATTTGGTGTTGTTTTAGTTTCCAGCTTTTTGTTTTTATATCTTTTGGGGCGGATTTGTGTGTGTGTGTGTGTGTGTGTGTGTGTGTGTGTGTGTGTGTGTGTGTGTATCTGTGGGTGAAATATAAAACGACGCAAAAACTATAAAAAACACTCGCCAGCAAGAAGAAGAACGGCCAAAAACAAAACAACCGAGCAGATAATAGCAATAACAAATTTGTAGATTACGCACTTACACACACACACACATAAATTTATGCAGATGTGTGTGTGTGTATACACAGATACGCAAAAACTTTTTCTACGCATTTCATGCTAAAACGGAACGACAAAAAGTTCTTTGGAACTAAAAACTTTAAAAACACTTTTGAGTGGAAAAAATACATTGGCCAATTGGCAAGTTTCCTGTGCATGTGTGTGTGTACGTGTTAAAAACAATATTAACAACTTGTTGGGTTGGGCAATTGCAAAGGGGTGGAGGAGCGAACACACACACACAAAAATCCCCCCGAAAAAAAATAATGAATATGTGTGGTGAGAAAACAAAAAATTAAAGCAAACAAAAAGCCGGTTCCCACTCATACACTCACAATTACACGTATAAAACCGAGAAAAAGTTTGCAAAGATGCTGTCGACGTCAACGTCGCTGCTGACAAGAGAGAGCGACGTCGAGGAGTTGCAGCTGCTGTTTGTATCAAATACATACATGTAAACATCTAGAAAGAGAGAGAGAGCGAGCGGGAGAGCGCAAAGCAAAAGCAAACATAACAAACAAACGCACACACACACACACGCACTTAAATATATACGCAGTAATATGGACACATGGGCGGCAGCAGCGCCAACGTCAGCGCCACATCGACCGGCGCAGACGTCAACAAAGCAAAACCGAAGAAGAAGCAGAGACTAAGCGACAGCAAAACTATGAAAGAGAGAAGCTTCGGGACGTCTGTGGAACAGCGACGTTGGCGTTGACGTCGAAACGAGTTTTATTTTCCTTCTTGCTGTTGTTGTTTTGTTTTTGTTATTTTGTTATTTTGTTGTTGCTGGGCGAGTCGCAAAACAACAACAACAAATACACACGCGTATAAATAAATTGGATTTGTTTGCAAATTGCGACACAAGCTTTCGTTAAACACACACGCACACAGAAACTAATACACACAAACGACACAAGATCATTGAAAATGTTGACAAACAAAAAATTTGTAATTTTTATTTGAATGGATTTAAGTATTTAATTTGTTGTTCTTTTTGTGCACCTTACGCTACAGCTGTTTCATTAATTATCGTTATAAACTTTTATTTTTATTTGCAATTTATATAAATAAAGTTGAATTTTTTCAGCTACAGCTGCCGCGAGCTACGTCCGTTAACTACGCCGTCTGCTGAGACTCTGCCGCGCTCTGGCAAGTGCTGCAGCTGCGACTGAAGGCTGCGACGCTGGCTTTCCCCGTCGGGCGCCTGCGCAAAGCGACGTGCTCTCACACTCCCATACTCTTTCACACTGTGTCTCTCTCCCATTCTCCTTCTAAGGCTCTGCCCGGGGGACTCGCGAAATTGTCGCTTTTTTTTTGCTGACGTGGGCGCGCCACCTTGTGGTGTGGGATGAGTGTGGTGTGGTGGGGTGTGAGCAGGGGAAGGGGAGAGGGGAATTGCCTGCTTATTTCAACAGACACGTAAGGATTTGCGTAGTTTCGCAGTCCGTAGTCGTCCGGGGAAGTGGATTACGAGCGCGTCAGAAATAGTTTCTTTTGCACAATCAACGCAAGAGTTGCGTCAAAAAGGGGAGGGGGACAGCCTGTAAATAGAAAGAGAGCGCAAGGAGAGGGACAACATATGGGGCGCCAAAAAAAAGGGGTTGGGGGAGTTGGGACGCGACGAAACTTGCGTTTTGTGGGCAGACTTAATTTCACACACACACACACTCTCACACGCATACATGCATATTAATGTTTGTATTTTTAGACACAGAAAATGGCACAGTTACAGTTTTAAAAGACGTTGGAGGTCGAAAGGGGCTGAAAGTGGTAGCGGGTAGGGGTAGTGGGAGAAGTGGACCAAGGGGATAAGCATATGGCCAACATTCGTAAGCACGTGTGTGTGTGTGTGTCTGTGTGTGTGGGAGGAGTGTGGCCAAGCAAAAGGATTTGGAATCGCTTTTTAATTTGCAGTTTGGGCTTAGAAATAGAAAGGCGAACAAATAATACACATTAAATATTATTCCGCGGCAAAGTTTTCTTTAGATCTTTATCTCGAGCGTGGGGGAAAATTTGTTCAAAGAAAGCTCAAGGAAATTCCTAAAAATAGTCTAGGTGAGACTTGGGTTTCCTTTAGCGGGAAAGTGTAAAAATTAATAAAAAGGAAAAGCGAATTCTGGAAATATAAAGAAATAGCCATTTTAAACTACGTAAATGTATCTACTTTATGGCAAATAGTATCTTAAAGATTTTAAAGTATCTTACGACAGTTGGTAACCTTTTTCAATCTATCTAGAGCACACTAATGTAAATCTTTATTATACTAAATCTAAACTATACCATATACAGAAAAGAAAATTGTATCTTAAGGATGTTACAGTATCTACAGACAATTTGTTATCTTTTCTAATGTATCTGCAACTCTTAAACTGCCCATCTCAGCCAAGTCTTTAAATGCCAAATCTTGTTACGATCAGTCTTAACTGCATTCAGTCCTTTAATTCAGTTTAAACCACTTTGCACCAGTTAGAAGCCTGCTTGTCAATTAATTGGCCAATAAACGCGCCTTCTGCTGCGTTGGCCAAGTTACAATCTCATTGGCCAGTTTCTCCTAACAGCTGTCGACACTGTTTGGTTGCCAGCTTGTGGTTCCTTGAATTTCACTTTGAGTTAAATTACCCCCTTCTCCAAAGAGGCCCCACAAGCGTGTTCCCTCCCACACACACACACACTTCTTTCTGTACACACTCCACAAGCTGTCAACTTGTTTTGGCCTCCTTTTTTCTGTTGACGACTAATTGACAAGTGTGTCGGGGAGGGAGGGGATATGGAAGTAGTAGTAGGAGATAGGATGTTCATGTAGTGCTTCCCTTCTACTTCTAAGAAGCCACAACATGAGGCAGCCTGTCGAACAAATTAAAGTTGTGCAACAATTTAAATCGTTTACATAAAATTCTGTAAAATCTCAAAGACACACACGCCAGCAGCGCAGTCAACGCCAGCGCAAGCAGCAAATTGTTTTCAGTATCCTTTGCATGAATGACAAACAAACAACAACAACAACAGCAACGCTCTCACGTTGAGTACAGCGTGCGCTCTCTGCTCTCTTTGGTTCACTCTCTCTCGTTTGGCTGCGCTCTTCTGCAGTCACGCTGCTGCTACGTGAGCAGCGAGCACCGGCGACGAAAGCGGCATTTCTTTGATAATATTGTTGATGACGCAGCTCTGAGCAGGAAGGACCCTAAATACATATATACAGACACACAGACACATACATACTTATATGCATGTAAACTTCCCTACAGAAATGTGAATGAATGTTGTGGGAATTTCATTCGTATAGCAGAACCACAAAAACGACACAACAACAAAAGGAACCAGCAGAAGAAGGAAAAACAGAAGACGGTGAAAAAGTCGCCCGCATTTGTTGGCATATGGAAACCCCCAGCAAAGTTGACATTTTGTTGTGGAAAACTACAAAAAGGCAAAGTGAGCCGATAAACACAAATAAATAAATAAAAATCGTACTCTGCAGCAAGGACGAGAGCGGGGTGTGGAAATACCAACAACAACAAGAAAATGTGCAGCTGTCACGTCCTCACTCTGCACACACACACACAAATCCTGTATTAATTTTGTTGTGTACATTCAATAATTAAAATTATTGCCAAAAGCAACTAAAATATTCAATTGAAAACGTGTAAAAATTCGCTCGTTTACAAGCTTGTTTCTCTTTTTCACTCCATTTTTCTCACTCGCTCACACACAGCTAGCTACGTGCGCTACTTTGAGTTCATCGTTTTCAATTCATTTTGAGTTTCTCTCGAGCTGCTTCTTCTTCTACTGCATGTTGTTGTTGGCACTTGAACGAAAAAAACACACTCAAACAGCCACACGCACACACATGCACAGTTACTCAATGTACGTACACGTTCATGTACACAGGCGTTATTATGGGCAATATGCAAGTGTATTTGTGCTTACTTTTCATTTATTTTTATGACGATGTTTTGAGGGAGGGCGAGGAAATTATAGGAAAAAAGCATTCACACTGCGCGTAAACACTTTGGCCGCATAACAATTTAAAATGAAAATTGAATTATAGAAAGTGTAATTGAATTTTCGTTATTAAAACACTCGCCATGTTTCGCTCGCTCGCTCTGTTTCACTCACGCTCACGTACACGCACACACGCACGCATGAATCACAATCAAAAATTTTCTCACTTAAAAACACGAGCCCGGAGGAACGAGCGACTTTACGTCCGCGTTGTTCAGAGAGTTTTAGTAGACTAGGTGCGACAGTGTGACCGCATGCAGTAAAGTCACAAACAACAAATTTATCGATAAATGCCAAATTTATTAATAACAAAAGTAGACTAAAAGTCAAACCAAATGCTCAATACTTTTGTTATCGGTATTAGTAAAAGGCGCGTTGTTTAAATTATTGAAGATAGTTTGATTTTATTTTATAAACTATGCGATTAACAGTAATATGACTAGAAGTGTGCATCAAATTGGAATGAATGTCTAAAGAAAAGCACACGCCGAGCCTCCAAATTCCGTGGGCGTGTCAAGTTGTAGCTGAAGTGCAGCAGAGAATTCCACGCCTCCCACTCCCACTCCGCTGCTGGCTTCCTCCTACATTGTGCTATCCAGCATGTCCACCAAGCGTTTGATTTCACGACTGCGAACGGAAAAAGGCAAGTAAGGGAATAAATTACAATTAATCCTTGTAAAAACTCACATGCGTTGACTCAGTTGCTCGGTGGGTTTCATAGACTTGGAAATTTCCTCGGTTTTGGCCAGCAATTGGTACTGACACTTGATATTGGCATCCAGAGCATCTGTTAGCTTCTTCACCGCATTCTTGTGAACCTCCACATTATCGGCAGTTATCGATGAGATCGAATGCAACAGATTGCCCAAATTCTCGACCAGATTATCCACAGAAGCGGCCAAATACTGTGCCTCCAGCTCAATGTCACTGAGCACAGTTCCATCCACTTCGGGCACATGACGTGACTGTAGAAATCTTGAAATTGGCGCCGTCGATGTCGATGGCGTTGTATGCTCCGATGCGATGCTATATTCGGTGGCTGCCCGCAGCTTTGACTCCAGATTGTGAGCCACAAAATGATGCATGGCGCCGGTGCTGCTGGTGGCACCTTCGCCCTCCAGTTCATAGGGAAAACTAGACTGCAGAGATTTGGGTCGACTTGAGGGTTTTCCCAGCTCCCCGGAACTGTCCTTGGAGTTGCTATTGCTTTGTTCCTCCTCGTCTTCGTCGTCATCCTCGCCAGAATCCAGATTTACGTAGCTATCATTGCCAGTTCCCATTGGTGGCACTTTATTTGCTGTGGGCGTTATATCTTGCAGCACATGATCGGGCACTGGTCCCGCATATTGTGCCAGGAATGGAATCTCCGAATATGAAGCTGGAGTTCCACAATTGTTTCTTTGTTGCATTTTGTTGTTGTGGCTGGCAGCGGGTTCGTCGTCCTCAGCCTCGTCTGTGTAACCGTAGCGTGGTCGTATGGGAATGTCCTGACTGCGACGCGACATTCTCAGCCACACAAACACACAAGGAACTCTTGAAAATTAATAAAAATCCAGCAGCTAAGATAAATTGCTTATTGTTTTGTTACTAATTACAGTTCAGTGTCACGATAGGCATATCGTGCCTATCGTATCGAATGCAGCTCTGGTACAAAAACCCAATATTACTAAAGAAACCCATATTTATAACCCCAACAATATGGGAATAATAGTGTTTAGGGAATCAGCGAAAGGAAACATTTGGTTGCTTGGCCTTAAATTTATGTCAGTATTTCGGTAGTTACATATATTTTAAAGGTCAGGTGCCACTGCTTATCTGTCCGTTAAAAACTGGGTTTTTTAAATCAGAGTTGCTTTCAATTCCGTACATTTGAACTAGTAAACGACTTCAATGAACTACAATGGACAACTCTTCTTTTCCGAACGACTGAATACAACTCTACGCCATTTGCCATAAACAAAAACAACACCGAGCGGGTTGGACGCGTGCGGACGTTTCGCGTCGCTGTGTTGTTGTATTTTCAAACAAATGGCCGCCGGACGCGTGTGCCTAACTCGAAAAGTAAAGTGTCTAATGTTTTATTGTTAATGTGGAGCAACAATTGATGAGCGCAAGGGGCAGCCTAAATGTTTTTATTTGTGAGAAATCTTGAAACAGCAGTTAATGCAAAACCGTTTTCATACTAGCCAGTCGTGTGCATGTATGTGTTGGAGTCATTCGTGTACGCGTTCGTGAGTGTTAGTGTCTATAAAGTGCATGTGCACGGAAATAAAGTGCCGCAATAAAAAGGCAAAATATTTTTTGTGTATTCTACATTCACAACGAATAAAGTTATAATTCGTGCTTATTTTAAAGGATAAAACAAGCACAGCAAATAGCAGGTATATCGATACACATACACACAAATCTATGCAGAAAACCGACAGCGAGTGCAGTGCGTGCATCTGTGTATGTGAGGGCGACAAATTCGCTCGCGTGTGTGTTTGTGAAAGGAAGAAGAAGAGAAGCAAACCATCGTTTTGCGTTTGCTTTTGCATTTGATTTTGCGATTACATGTGTATTGCTGCTGTCCCCGGGGTTCAAATTCCAATTGGAATTTGAATTTGCAAGTTGCGCATGCGTTGCCGCTTGTCGACGTTTAAACAAATTGTATTTGTTCTTTGTGTGAAATAAAAAAGCGTTTAGCAGCTGCTGGAAATCAAACTGCAATAAAAAGGTAATGAAAATAAACACTTTTAAAAGTAAGGAAATAGAATTTAATGTGAGATAGTATTTAAATTAATTTAACTTCTCTCTTTTGCTCTCTTCGATTTAAGTGCAGAAAAAACTTCGTTTACTTGTTGTGCATGCGTGTTAGTGCATGATTGTCTGAGCGTGTGCATATGTATGTGTGTGTGTGTGTGTGTGTTTGTAGTTTTGCTTGCTACTCTTTTCTCTGGCATTTGGTTCTTTGGCTTTTCTTTTCTATTTTGCTGCGGCCAACTTTTGTTCTGGCTGCTCCGCCAGTTACGCTTATTCGCTTGTTTTGTGCTTTACGCCATTGTCTTGGCATTCGCTTGGGCAGTCGTTGCCTCTGTCGCTGTTGTTGCTTCTGCTGCTCTGCTTGCACTGACTCGTAATCGTTAATGGACGCATTCAGCAGGCGAACTTTATTTAGTTTATTGTTTCTCTAAATTTAACAAAATCTAAAAATGTACTATTAATTAATTTTCTATCTGAAACATTTTATATACCTTTTGATTTCTATATTTACTTTATCACTGAACTGATGATTGCTGAATGCATTCAGTTTTTCGTTTGCTCCATTTGTTTTTCAATTTCATTTTGTTTTGCCTTTTGATGCATACACATATTCAACTGTATATGTTTGTACTGCTTTTGCTATCTACCGTTATGTTTCGATTGCGATTTCGTAATAACTTTGAATTTGCCCGACCGCCGACTGCGATAATATTTGTTTTCTCTCTCTCACACAAATAGGCACCAATAAGTGCTGTACCCGCTGTATGCATGTGTATTTGTGCATAACTGTGCAATAGCAGCAGTCGTCGTAGTCGTTGTTGTTGCTGTAACTTCAGTTGTTGTTGTTATGCGTGGGCTGCAGTTTATTTATCTCTCTGTCTATCAATTGCTATCAACAGTGTGGGCCACAAAGCAAATCAAGCGATTGATGTAAAACTTAAAGTAATAAAATATTAATGAAAAAAGTGAAAATGAAAAGGACACGTGACTCCAAACAGAAAAACAGCTGTGGGCAGTTAAATATGTGCGATTGTATACAATTTAAATTTTCGAATAATAGTTGATTGAAAATTGGTTTTGGCAATTATTGATAACGATATCAGTAAATTGTTTCATGATTAAAAATAGGCATTTGCGCATATAAATATTGTTTAAAAAAAATAACATTTTCTAACATTTCTTTGAATCTCATTTATTGTTTTGATTGCTTGTAAATAACATCTTGGGTATGCACAGATACATATGTACATATTTCATGATAATTATGTTATTTACTTAAAAACACTTCTGTTACTTCAATCATTTGGCTTTCACCCACATCAATTCACACACACACACTTCAGTTCAGTTGAGTTTATAAATGATCCTGCTGAGGTTATCGAAATCTTAGAATTGTTTCTTTTTTCAGCTGTACTTTGATTTTTGTTTATTTGTGTTTTTCTTATTGTTGCTTTTGTTTTTGTATGTCGTTTTATACGCCGCTAACAGCCGCCAGAGGGTGACACTTGAGTGTAAGTGTTCCCCACTCTCATTTATTGCCTCTTCTTCAGTTTCTCTTTAGATTCGTCGTGATCTTGCCATCAACAGATTCTTGCATTTCTTATGCCCTTTACTAACAGTCGGTCAAGTAAATTTTATGACAAAGAAAAATGTGCAAGCTTTAAAAATAGTAAAACGTATTAAAACTTAAGTTTTAAAATAAATAAAATTATACAAATGAATGAATTAAACAAGATAAATAAAATAAAATATATTTTGTGTGTGAAAACATTTTTTAGCCTGACTGTTTGTGGCTTTATACTGATTTCATTGATCGTCACACATTGTTCAACTGAAATTACAACGACTTTAGTTATTATTATTACTATTATTGTTGTTGTTGTTGTTGCTGGTTAGCTTTACGGTACTTTCAATGGGCGCCTCGCATTTGACCCGCTGACCCAGCAGACAAGAGATTCGTTTACGTTTACGTCGATTTCGACTTTTAACGTTTTTTTATTCGAGCCAGCAACAATTGCAATATTGCAAAAGCTTAACTGCATGTAGAGACATAAAGCTACTTTAACGCTCTCTCTAGAGAACGAGAGGGAGGGAGAGAGAGGGAGTGCGCATGAAAGAGAGAGCGAGAGTTGTAGGCGATGCCTTAGAGCTGATTAAAAGCGCGTCTTAATGCGATTTGCATTTCCATGGTTTTGCTGCCTGCGGGCTATAGCAAATGGCTAACAAAAATCTAATTGAGGAAATTCATAGTTTTTCCCGTTGACCCTAAAAAAGCTGAAAATAAAGGAAAATAGAAAAGGAATGCCGCAGTCGTAACTTTATTTAAGCCCATGTCATGTGCGTGGCCAATTTCAACTCTCCGCCCCCCCACCAAAAAAAGACTTGGCCGATAAGCGTGTTAATGGCTCATTAGCCAAGCTCAGCCACAAAGGCTTTAGGCCAAAAGCTATTACCCAAAATTGCTTTAAAACTAAAATGAACAACAGACTTAACTACTCTTAACTCATTTTATTTTCGGGCGTGGGAGACACCTGTTTTGGCCCAAAACTCACAATCGAAACCATCTTCAGTTGCCATAAAAGAAAAGACTTATAACTAAAGTGCACAACATTAATTGAATTTATGGAATCAGGAAGTCGTAATGTTTACGAAAACAACGCTAATTGCACACGAGAGGCAGAGAGAGAGAGAGAGAGGGCGGGGGGATAGATAGAGAGAGAAAGAGGAGTAGTGACTGAGATGGAAAACATGTGATTGGATATAGAAATCTGTTTGATCTGCTTCGTTTTGTCCGATGTATCTAATTGTCGAGAAAGCGGAAAGATGACATGAAAGAATGAAATGACTTGATAAGTAACTAGATGACTAGGAAAACTCATAAAGAATGAGCTTTGAGAATATTTAAATTAGGTCAGAGCATTGTGTTGATTATGATAAGCGAATTTCTTTTGGAACTGTAGAAAAGTTAAGGAATATTTGAGACTTAAGTCAGTTAACTTTATAATTGCAAAAGTGCATATAGCATGGTCATAAATTTACTGCAATGATTGATTAAGATTTATTGTTGTACTTGAATATTTAGACCCCGTATTCCAATAAAGAGTAGAGGGGTCTATCAAGTTTGTCTGAAATGTGCGTATCAGAGGGAGGAGGCTTTTCCGACCCCATAAAGTATATATATTCTTGATCAGCATCAACAGCCGAGGCGACATAGCCTGTCTGTCTCACCGTCCATGACCATAACTTGAAAACGACTAAAGCTAGAGAGACCAAATTCACACATTATGTGTATGGTATCATTAAAACTCTCCTCACCAAGTTTGATTCTGATCGGCAGACTATAGCCTATAGCTCCCATAGGACAATTTGGTCGAAGATTGGTTATTTGTATGGAAAACCGCGCACTAGAAGGAGTATAGGGTCTTTAACAGTCGGCTCGCTCGACAGTAGCCTTTCCGAGTTGTTTTTATATAAAATAAATATTTCATAAACTCGTTTCGTCTAGTAAAACATGAGATCACCTTTTGCTATATAGAATCTGATCTTTGTTCTCCTTTAGAGTTTTTTACATGCTGTGCTTGGATCTTTTTTTTAATTGTAATTGTTTGATCCGTTGGTAGCATTGCTTGGCTGGAGATCTCAGCGATGCATGACTCACATCAAGTTTTTCACAATACATTTTCCACATTTCCACTATTAACTGTATAAATCGAGTAATGAATTCCGCAACATTTACCTCAGAAAAAAAAAACATAAAGTCTTCTATCAACAAAAGTCGGAATATAGTATTTTATAGTCTTCTGATTTCCAGATTTCTTTCAATTTGTTTACAAGCATTTTGAATGCTTCAAACGTTTTGCATTTGTGGAAATTGTTAAGTGTGCCCTCCCACCGGCTGGCTTTTCCTCCCCTACCCCCTCCCATCGCCTCATGCTACTCCTCGCTTTTCCTCGTTTAGCAAATGGAAGCACTTAAGAATTTTGCAATTATCGACAAGTCAGCAATATCTTTGGCACTTACAACAATCACAGACAACAACAGCAACAACAACTACACTTGGCCATAAATTTTGTATCTTATTGTTGTAGTTTTAGTTGTTGCTGTTGTTGTAGTCCCGATCTGTGTGCCAATATAGTTGACCTCCTTTTGATTTGTTTACAGCGTTTAGCACTGCGGGAAAATCATTGAGAGCGAAGGGGCTAAAAGGGAGCTGTTGTTGTTGTTGTTGTTGCTGTTGTTGTTTTTGCCGTTTTTTCGTGGAAGGTGTAAAATGAAAAGCAAACCGTTTAGTTGTTGTTGTTGTTGTTGTTGCTATTGCTTTTGTGGCGCAATATTTGACCCACCTTTTAGCTGAAAATTATCTCTCCATCTCCATTTCGCTCCCTCTCGTTCTCTCTTATGCATTTTTTCACACATTTTCCGTTTTGTTTTGATTGCTTTTGATGCGTTTCGCTTTTGCCATTTGATTGATGTCTGCGATATCATAATTAACATCATCATCATCAGCATAATAATGATAATTAAGTGAATTTGAAAATATATTTTTTGTAAGTTCAACTTTTACTTTTTTTTCTTTCTTTAATGATTTCCACATTATCTTCAACCAAAACACAAATAGTTTTCCTTCAGGGATTTTTCCAACAGCAAATTGTTGTTGTTGTTGTTGTAGGTTTAGTTGCTCCTTGGCATTTTGTGTCAAAATATTGTGTAGTCTTCGCCCCGCCTCCCCCCACTTTTTCTCTCTTCTCGCTTGACAATGTCCGCATTGTTTGCAGCTCATTAATTTCCCAAAGGTTTTTATCTGCATTTCCGCATCGCTTTTCAGCTTTTCTTATTTTACTTGAGCTGCACGCACAGCAAAAACTTAATTTGTTGTTGTTTTTACTTAATACTCTTTCGTTGAATTAAATTTGTTGGACAATTTGTGGTTCTTATTGGTAAAATTGTGTTTATAAAATTTTTAAATAAATAAATTGTTGCTTAAATTTAAATTCTCTTTGCCAAAATTGTTTAAATTGTTTAACAATCAATTCTGTTCTTCTTTAATTAATGAGTTCAGCTTTAATCCTGATTAATTTGTTGTGAAATCTTCAGATAAAATCGGCTAAATAAATGAATTTCCGTCTTAAGACATGCCAAGACTAACTAGTATAGCTTTTAAAGCACTACCAGTTAGGGTATCTCTTAGTCTACCCCTCAAAGTGCAGCTTAAAATTGCACTTGTGACTTGCGGGCGGAGTTTGTAAATTTCACTGATTGCGTGTTTGGGGCATTGGGAGATAAAGGAGGAAGTGTTCGAAATAGAGGTGAAGGAGTGGGTGAAGTGGGCGTTAAACAACAGACAATGTGCCACGCCTACAACTTGTGTCATAGGCAGCTAAACGATAATGTATGCTGATTGGCCAAAGTCAATTGGCAGCTGAAAGTGATTATCAGACGGCTGTTTTGTGGCATCTTCTGCATCTTCTTCTTCTTAGAAGCAGAAGATTTGTTGTCTCAGTCTTCAAGACAAACCCTATTTATAATTTTACTGCCTTTTGCATACAAAATTAACCTTGAAATTGCTTAGAGCATATAAAAATAATAAAAAAAAATCATGAAATTAATTTGAAAACCGGTTAACAGTTTTTACTGCTTCCCTTTTGCACTCTCATTCGCATTGCTTTTCTTGTTTTTGTTGTTATCAATATATAGTTTGCATTCTGAATGAGGTGAAGTTTGCTAGATTTATTTAAATTATTATTATGTTTTTATAATTATTTAACATTATACTCCGTTTGCTTCGAGTTAAAGCTTTTAAGAGCTTAATTTAAGCCTAAAAGTTTGACGAATCTATGGATATTAGCATTGGCATGGAATGCTTTTAACTTGGCTCTTAGCTTGTTAAAGAAACTTTAAATTTTTTGAAGGTGTTGTCATTGTTTACGGACAGAATTGCGCAAAAACCAATAAAAAACCTTTTTTTAGACGTGCTTTGTAAACAAATTCAGAGTTTCGTTTTTCTTAAAAGCAACTTTAAAATAGAGAACTTTTCTGATTCTTTATGGAATTTGTTTATGGTAAAAAATAATTAACTTAAAATTATTTTGTGTTTTTGTTTCTCAAACAATTATGCAATTTTGTGCAGAAATATTTAATTAAAATTGCAACATTTGTCGGCACTTTGTTGGCTTGATAACTTTTAACTACCAATAAACGGAAAATTCCGACACACGAAAATTTCCAATGTACAATTTTCTATGGTCAGTTTTCCTACACACCAAAAACTTTGGGGTCAGGCATTTGAATAATCCCCAAAAACAATTTGGGACACGATGTTGTAGCTACAACCAAAAAGTTTGTCAAAGTTTGCGGCTTAAAAAATAGTTGCAATTAGCGTGAAAATGTTTGCAGTTTTTCATTGATGGCCAAGAAATAGGGGGTGAGAAGGGGGTGGGTAGGAAGACGGGAGGTTTGTAGTACAGCAAGCTGGAGAATTTGAGGCATTAATCGGAGTCATTAATCAAACTCAAGTGGCATTTGAAGTCAGCTGTTAAGGAGTATCTGCCAGATACACGTAGCTAGCCAATAGATACAAAGATTTGCAGTAGATTTCTCATGCCACAAATGCACTTAATGCCTGCCACAAATTGCTGGAAATGTGCCAAGCCAATGGCGACACTTGCATTTTTCAATGCTTATCTTTAGAATGTGCAACTATTTTCGTGTATCTATGTATCTGGGAATGTCTAGCTGTAACTATGTAGCTGTATTTGTGTGTTTGTTGTTTCTTTGGGGTATATGCGTCTTCATTTTCTTGAATTAGGCACGCTGTCACTGATGTCGACTAGGGCTGGGCCTGTGCCTGTGTCTGTGCCTGACTACAGATGCTGCGTGTATCTTGTAGATACAAAAACTGCAGTGCAGTGTGCTAAAAATATAACCAAAAGCCCTTCCATCACAACAACAGGAAGAACAAGAAGAAAACTATGAATAGAGCAGAAGAAGATGAAGAAGACGAAGAACATGCTGTGATCCATTTTTATTATCAACTCAGTTGCAGTCGCTCAATTTATGGGGAGTGACGATCAATTTTTCCGCCATCTCTATATATTTTCCGACTTGTTTCTCATCATAATCGTTGTGTTTGCTATGCTCCAACATTTATCCGTGTCTTTTTAATTGCTGCTTTGCTCTGTACTCCCGCTCTCTCCCACTCTCCCTCTCTCGCTCACTTCTCTGCTCTATTCTTAACGGTTTTAGAAGCACACAATTTTAGAGTTCTTTTCTTTCTCTTAGGCGATAAGGCGGTGTCTTCTCATCTGAAGTTTTACAATTTCTTGACTTTTTTTTATTATTTTAATATAGTTTCGAGTGCGCCAACGAAATTGCAGATAAACTTTGAGCACATAGTTCATATAAAGGGGCCAAGTTTCAGATAAGTCTGGGGAGTCCATTTATGTCTTATGATTTACTGCGCATTCCTGCAGTTAAAACGCATAACGGACCGGATTGGAATTCTTCGTTCTTCGTTCAGGGGCCCAAGACTCACAATGAGTGTGCAGTAAATGCTGTAGAAGGAACTGGATTTTTATTTATTATTTTTTTTTTTTTTCGAAAAAGAATTCATTTAATGAGTTCACAAATTATTCACATTTCTTGTACTTGAAGTGTGAGTCTAACACTTGGAAAGTGTGAAGTGAGCAATCGAATATTAAATTCAAGATTAAATAGATTCAATTTCAGTTATAAATATTCTGAGTTTAAAGTAAGAAATTAATCTTTAGCCGGATTCATATGACATTAAATTAAAGTCAAAGTAATTTTATGTAAACACCTCGTAACCAAAGACTCCTGAACTTTCCAATTTTACATAACTCATAATAAACAAGTAAGAAGGGCTACAGTCGAGTGAGGCGACTGTAAAAGACCCCGTACTTATTCTAGTGCGCGTTTTACCATACAAATCACCAATCTTCGAGCGATTTGTCCTATGGGAGCTATAGACTATAGTCGGCCGATCCGTACGAAACTTGATAAGTATAGTTATAATGGTACATAATGTGTGAATTTGGTCTCTCTAGCTTTAGTCGTTTTCAAGTTATGCTTGCAGTTTAGAAGAGCCCGGTGTTCGTACAAACGGACGGACAGACAGACAGACGGACATCGCTATATCGTCTTGGCTGCTGATGCTGATCAAGAATAAATATAATTTATGGGATCGGAAAGCCTCCTTCTGCCTGTCACGCACATTTCGTTCAGACAAACCTAGTAGACCCCTCAACTCTTTTTTAGAGTACGGGGTCTAAAAACTGGACATTTAACTGAAATCCTCGGCACTTGGAAATCTTGGAGACAAAAGTAAAAGTCCAACAAATAATAAAATGACCTTTGTGAGGCCGCAGAAAACGACACAATAACATTTTGTGGCCCTGGCCCATGTCCAACTTGCAATTCCCACACGAACATTTGTAGGATCCAAGCTGACTGTCAAATTTGGAATCGAAAGAAAAGCTAAAGCTTAGCTAAACAACAACTTGTTGTTGTTGTTGTTATTATTATTGTTATTGTTTGTTTTTTATTTGTTGTGGCATTTGTTGTTATTCACACGCTATGAAGAATTTCTTTGTGCCAGGCCTTAACATCGATTTAGTTATAGTTTTTTCCATTTTTTGTATACTCTGTAAATATGGGAAATGTAGATAGGTATGCTTGGATTGTGGAAGTGTACGAAGTGGGTTATATTTATTAAAATCTTTATTATTTTAGTCTGTTTTAAGCTACAGTTTCCTTAAACTTTTTATATCTTTAGATGACCTTTTATGTTCTTTCAATCTGATCTACTTTTATTTAAATTTTCATAATTTTAATTCAAGCAGAGTATACATTTTCCTGCTACTTGAATTGATCACTTTTCTTTTCTGACGGCTTTTCATACAAACACACATTTGTTTTTGGCCATTTCCAAGACAGCGAAAGTCGCTGTCATGGAGTCTGGGTCTTGGTCTTTGCTTGGACTGGGACTGGGTTTGGGTCTGTCTTTGGATTTGGATTTGGTTGTGGAGCTGCTGCTACAATTTCTGTGTGTGATTTAATGCGCGAATTTTCGCTTTTTTTTCGGCAGCTGCCTGTGGGCTTTTGTGGGTATCTTTTGAGCTAAACATTTGCATATCGCATGCACCATCGACTCGAGCAAATAAAAATTTATGCAATTAAGCAAATCAGACGACGACGACGACGTCGACGAGGAGGCAACATTTGAGCCAGAAGGCGATAACAAATGTTGGCTCGATCCTGGGAAGTCCGTCCACCTTCTGGTTGGCTTATCCAGCTCAGATCAGTGCAGCAGGATGAAGGTGGAGTTGTAGGAGAATCAATAGACATGCCTAGACTTGGGGTAGCTTGAAGACCCGGCACATAACACATACAATGGGTTTATTAGGCATTTTAGATCAGTTTAAAATCAATTTTGGTTAGTTAAACTCTTCCGAATAAGTACAGGGTCTTTTGTAGACCACCTCGCTTGTTTCGAGGCTTTTCTGCTAGTTGCCGCAGCGACAGGGCGTTCCGCTTCGATAGTTATCTTTATTGTAATCATCGATAGTTGTGATACAGCAGCTGTATCATAAATTAAAAGTCGTCCCGACTTCGACTTCCACTTCGTCTTGGAGTCTTGACTTAAGCTGAGTTTGCGCATTTGTTTGCCTGCTTTGTCATGTGAATGTGTGCCCGCCTCCTTAACTGGGCTTAAACTGGAGCTAGGCTAAGACATGCAGTTGCAGTTGGTTACAGAGTCGGAGTCGGAGTTGGAGATGGAGACGGCACACCATGTCCATCAATTCTTCACTTCACTTTCATTTGGAGCCTAGTTGGGCACCTTTAGTGGGTGTTTTGGGGCATTTTGTTGTCGTAAATGCGGTTGTTGTTATCGTTGTTACTGTTGTTGTTGTTGTAGTTGTTGTTGCTGCTGTTAATTTGCCTGTCCGCCATGTGAAAGTTTGCATGCCACAAATTGCGCAAACGTGTGAATCTCTGGGCTGCAAAGGGAGGTCGGTGGAGGTCGAGGGGAAGGAGAATGCGTTGTTTGCAGGTGGAAACTTTGCTGCGAGGGTTCAACATTCATTTTTCATGGTGATTATCCTTTTAACGAATTTTGACCAGCCAAACAACCAAACATAATAATAACAATAACAATAAAACAACAAGAAAACCATAAAAAATGAACGCAAACCAAGAAAACTAAAAACAAAAACAATTTTCACCATTCACAGTCCATAAATCGTTTAAATGAGGCATTCAATCTTGTTGGCAAGTAGTAGTCATATGGAAATTGGATTATCCATTAACAAGGTACAAGGATCCTTTCCATGTTCCCACTCAATTCACAAGTTTTATGTGTTGTTTTCAATATGTAAATTTTAAAATTTAAGTTGTTAACTTTTACAAAATCAAGAAACTTTAAAGAAATGTATTTACTTAAAAATACCGCCCCCGCAAAGTGTAAAAAACAATTTTCACATCACCATAACTTGAACACGACCAGAGCTAGAGAGACTAGATTCACACATTATGTGTGTGATACTATTATAACTATTCTCACCAAGTTTTGTACGGATCGGCCGACTATAGCCAATAGCTTCAATAGGACAAATCGCTTAAGGATTGGTGATTTGTATGGAAAAACGCGCACTGAAATATGTACAGGATTTTTCACAGTCGGCTCGCTCGACTGTAGCCTTTACTTGTTTAATTACACAAACAAATTGTTTATTAATTACTATTTATTTGTGTTCATTTTTATGTTTTTAATTATTTATACATTTTTATTAGTAACTGACAATCCCTGTGAGCTTTGACAAGCCTCTTTTAGAGTTGTTTTTATGGATTTTTCTACTTTCTTTGATGCCTTCCGTTGTAAAATATTATTGACGTTTTTTGTACTTTGCTTAAATAATTATAGTTTTCTTTTGACAATAATTTTTCCACTGCTTCCACTAGTTTAATTAATTTGTTTCAATCAATTTATACTTAAACAAACCCCAAATCTGTTGCACTCTAACCTTCAATCACAAGTTTCAATTTAATTCTTTATTTAGCACACTCAAACTGCAATTTAGCAGTTTTTCAATTTTCCAATTCAATTGCAAAAGTCTTTAATGTCTCAATTCAATTCACAAGAAAAGCCACACCCAAAAAACAAACTCTACAAAAAGACAAAGTTAACTAAAGAAATAAAAATAAGAATTTAATGGTATTTTTGTTGCTGTTGTTGTTGTTGTTGAACGTGTTGCTTTTAGCAGCTCCAAAAAAAGCTAAGAATGTCACACATTTGTTCACAACTTAATCAAGTGTGGAAAAAACTGGGGAGTTAAAGGGGAAAGTGGGTGGATCGAGGGGTTTAATCTGTTTTTTTTTTTTTGGGGAGACATAAAACGGCCACATAGCTGCGATCTGTGTGACATTTTCTGACATTTAAATTGCATTTTCATTCAACAAAAACTTAGAGGGGAGGAAAAGCGGGCAAGGAAAAGAGGAACGTGAGAATGGAATGAAGCGTGAAAATGGGTCACAAATTTAAAACATAAAATCAAAAGTTCTGCGCATAAATTATTGGGCGGAAGAAGAAAAAAAGCCAAAAAAAAAAAGAAATGAAACTGAGAAAGTGCATAACCCAAATTTTGAAGGCATGTTGCAGGTTGCAGGTTGCAAGTTGTAAGTTGCATGTTGCAGGAACGCCTCGTTGTCCTACTTATGCAATCGCGCACTTTCCAAAAGTGTTTCGTTGGCCTACAGGCATTCAGGGCCAACCCAGTTCGATTACCAATCGAACAATCGAACAAACAATCGTTCAGTCATTCAATTCATCGACTGCCAATCCTGCCCCTGTGGACACATTGAACTCGATTGGAGCTTCAATCACTGGAATTATTGCATATCAAACTTGATATTTGCATTTTGGTCTAAGATAGATATAATAACTTAAAAGCCAAAGGCGCCCATTGTGGCCTAACGATAATGTGGCCAAGTGCAACAACAACAACAAGTAGAAGAGTAAAAAATAGCCATCAACTTTGTTGGCAGCAAAGCAATTAGCGCTAGCCATTTATGGCTATTTTCGAGAGTTGAGGAAAACTGGAAGCTGGCTTGGGAAAATGTCCAGCAGCTGCTGGGTGGCTGAAGAACCGTTACGCAACATTTTCTTTTCTTTTTTTCTATATCGTTTTTTTTTTTGTGGTGTCTGTGGTGTCTCTGGAAAAGAAAAAAAAGAAAACTCTTTGCTAAGATCATGCTACACAGATAAAGCCCACAATTTATGATGCCGCTAATCACCAAAGTGCCTCTGGGGATGACTCTTCAACTTGGCCACTTTGCAGTTATTATGTGCTAACTGATAATGATTATCCTTCTAAGCCGATCTCAACGCCAATATGGAATTCCACTTTTGGGATTGTTTTGCCGGCAAACTTGACTTGACTTGACTTGAAAATTAGATGAAATGCTTTTGACAAGATGTTTAGAAAGATATCAAGATGATGTGAACTTGAGAAAGGCGTTACTTAAACCAGTAAAAGGTGGACTCAAAAAGTCGATGAGAACATAAAAGATCTCATGTTTGATAGAAGAAACATAAAAAGTGATTTGAAATTGTTATAAATTGAGTTGGAATAAGTACGGAAATGGGAGTAATTAGACAATGTAATCAGATTGTTTAGTTTAAAGTTAGTTAGAGTACTTAGTTTCTGTAACAAAGCTAAAAACTTGGATTCTTTTAAGTATTATAAATTTTATATTTATTTCATAAAGTTTATTCATTAACTTTAACATTCACTCCTTATTGTTTTTTATCATTTATTACTTATCTTGCAAGAAATTTAATGAGATTATTAAGTGTGTAGCAAGTTGGGAAGGAAAGTTGAATTCCATCATTATGTATCCTAGCTGATACATCAGTCATCATTTGGATTCGCTTTAAGATACGACAACTGGCAGCTCCATAGCAAAATAATACTCGATTATGCAATGATCATCTTTTTGCCTGTCTCATCATTCGTTGTCTCTGATCTGACAACGCCCATAATGGGGTATTGGGCGTGGCACAGTGGCAACATTGACTTGCCAACTGCAACTTAAAGTGAGACAAAAGTCTGAGGCATAAACTGGGCAGCTGCTTGTCCAGTTTATATCGCATGTCCAGGAAATGAGGTGAATGCCTTCTTCTGTGTGTATTTTTCTTGGTGGCAAAAGCGACAATCGGAACACGAACATGACGAACTGGAGGAATAAAGAATGAAGAGAGAAGAGGAGAGAAGAGGAGTCAACAAAGAGTCGCAAACAGCGAAATCGATATTTTTTCAGGGACGAAGCTTTTGTCAGTCGTCACTGGCACTTTGTATACCCGATATATTTGAAGTTAGGGTAGAGTATTTTCGTTGTTACACAGAATCCTCTAAACGAAGATACTTTTTGAGAGTTGGGGCCTGAGTTTAACGGTCAAAAATTGTATTTTAAATATAAATCTTCAATATTTTTAGCAATTAACAAGTATCTTTTAGTTGGTAGCTTGACTGTAGTATGTTTTTTTTCATTTCTCTGTGTTTCTGTTTATCAGTTTTCAGTTTCTTTCCTCACTGCGGTTTAATTTTGTGCTCATTCGGCCATTGAGCGCGTATTTATCGAGGGGTTGCATGCAGCAGTAGAGGGGAGTGAGCAGTGCACGAGGGTGGAATGAGGTGTGACAAACATTGGTGGTGGTGACTCACTTTGGCAGAACATTTGCCACAGCTTAAAGCACACACATGTGGACAAACACACAAACACTGACTCATATGTACACACGTGAAGCCACATCAATCCATCAGCCGACTTTTAAACGTGCCACATGCAGCAACAACCTATAGTCATAGTCAGAGTCACAGACTGAAAGATTAACGCACATTTCGTACCCTAGTGAACTCTATAGAATACAAGCATGTCAAAGATATCGATAGATCGATAAGATAACACAGAAAATAGAACTGAAACAAAGAGCAATTTATTCTGCCACAAGATATCAGTTAGACTAACTATTTATAGCGTAAAGTTGCAAATATTAGATATGATGGTATTTTACTGATAAGCGTTAAGTTTATAATTATTTTTTATTATGACTCAATTGTTTGTGGTTAAGGAATGAAGTCGTTGTGAGTAATCAGTTAAAGAGTTTTCCATCTGATAGCATTAGTATTGGCTATAGTGTTTATAAGATATGACAGAATTGGTGCTGACTGTTGCGTGAGGAATTCTTAACATAATTGAACGTTTAAATTAGACATTTGTAAGTATTACGGGTTCAATTTGATTTATATAAGATAAAATAATGATTTAGTATTGAGTTGAACTTAGAGGAATTATACATTAATATTTATAATGATAATTAAGAGTAGAAACTTGCGAATTATATTTATGACAGCAGCTGAAATTATTTTACAGCTAAATAATAAATGTTTTATGACTACACATACCCCTTTTCGCCTGCCTCAACATAGGGTATATCAAGTGTTTAAAAGTGTCAATAAATTGTTGACTGTGTCTGTGTGTGACTCTGTGTGTGTGTGTTTGTTTTGTGCTGCCAACTGAATTATAGCCACGTCTTATAGCCAGTTGCCTGGTTGTAGCTGTTGTTGTTATAGCCGCTTATCTGCTGCATGTTTTAATGAGTTTTCATGTTCTTTGGCTATTGACAAACTGTAAATTAATGTCGCTGCAAAGCATTTGCAAATTCAAATCCAACAAAACAGCAGCTATAAACCAATTTAACATTTAAGCCATCGAAACTTACAAGCAAACAATCCAAAGTCATTGAACCGCAAAGCTTTCAGGCCAGGCTTAAACCACAGACGGATGGATAGACGTTACCATCATGTCTGTAACTCTTTAACTGGAGGCCTCTTTTGATAGTCAATCCGTCAATTGTCACATTTGTCAGGCTTAATAAGTTTTGCGAATGTTTATGATCAATTTATGTTTACGTTTTGGCTTTATTCGTGTTGCGTATAACTTGGCTAAAACGTTGACGTTAGATGCAATGGAGGTTAAGTGGCTTTTGGGTTGGGTCCCACGTTGATTTATGGCAACCACAGA
The DNA here is from genome assembly GCA_018903735.1 of Drosophila cardini. NCBI lineage: Eukaryota > Metazoa > Arthropoda > Insecta > Diptera > Drosophilidae > Drosophila > Drosophila cardini. The sequence goes on from JAEIGM010000004.1 coordinate 3,060,309, forward strand.
GACAAATTTTTGTTGATTTTTTTCTCAACCATTTTTATTGAGCCAACAGAATGTTGGTTATAAAACTGGGAAATGCAGTTGAAAAATTACTGAATGTAGTTGTTAATCATTTAAGGAATTTGGTTAAAAAATCACTTTATTTTCATTTGTTTGTTTTCCTCATTAATGAATTATTTCTTTGTTTATTTTCAGGTATGTAAAACTGATTGAGAAAGTTTTTTGGGGTAAGAAATTTTTGTAAGATAAATTAAGTTACTACAAAATTCAAAAAAGTTATTCTTTTAGCCCACATAAGTTTTCTTATGAATATTATTCTCTTTTACTGAGTTTTCACTGTACTTGGCACAGCATAAATCAATGAACTCTTACATAAATCTACAGATTTGAGTTCTGTTTGTCTTTCTATCTATTTGACACACCTTGTTGGCTTCAATCCTCAAGCCATTTCTTCCTGTTAGTTGGTTTTCCACTTGAAGTGCTCGAAACGTGGGCGTGGCAGTGCAACAAGTGGCGCCAAGTGCGGCACACTCTCTCTTTGCTCCACTCTCTCTCTCTCTCTCTCACTCTCTTTCTTTCCCCTTTTTTTTTTATACATTTCTTATGCACACCTTGCACTGATTTCCATGGCTTTAATTACTAAAGTGGACGACCAACTTGGCCAACGCCATTGGCCCACGTTTTGTGGCTGCTGTGCGTAAATTGTGTGGTTGCCTGTGTGTGGTTGAGTGTGTGTAAATCCCCTCCGACAAATTTGTTGTTGTTGAAAGTGCGTAAAGTTGATTGCAATTGCGGTCAACGTTACACCCTCTTTCTGGCACTTTTGATTTAAGCTCTTACCAAAAACCTTGCAACTTGCAGATGTTTTCGTGTCTCAAAAGATGCATCGCATCGTATGTGTTGTTTTTATGCAGTTTAATCGGTTATTGGTTCATAAATTGGCACTGTTTTTGGGTACAAGATGTACAACTTAAATATGAAAAGATTTCAAGGAAAACCAGCTAAAATTTATGGAGTAAAGAAAAGGTTATGAAACCAAAATAAACTTTTCAATTATACCCACAGAAAAAATAATAAAATTTCTAGAAAAACTGTAAAAAAAACGATTGGAATTGAATTTCGCATGTTTCCCAAAACAGTTTTTCTTTGACGTTTTCACTGACTTTGACACAAAACATCAAAGAGAAGAAAACCCCACGCACTGACTGATGATAATAAAAGAGATAGCAATAGAGGAAAAGACAGGGAGAGAGAGGAAGAGTGCCGGATGTGCCATATGACTATCGTATGATAATCGAACGATAATCGTATGTAGATTGCTATTGGTCACTTTACGAGTATGACCAACTTTGGGCTATAGGAAGTATAAATTGTGAGCTTAAATTACATACGCATCGTTTCGACTGCATATTAATAAGAATATTGTGGGAGTTTATTAAAAATTACACTTTTTTACATGTTAACAATTTCACAATGCTGTCAACTCTGACGAAATCCACTTGGGTTGACAACTCTAGTAGAGTAGATAGAAGAAATTTATCGAATTTCGACAACTTGACGTTTACTTTAATGTCAAGTGCTTAATCTGGCATTAGTTCAGTTTTTACTCTGTAAAGCTGACAATAGGAATTCTCATTTTATAACAATTTTATTTTTTTCCAAAAGTACAAATAGGAAAACCATAAAAAACTTTCATTTTCCCCAAATGGCCGACGATGATGAGGTTCAATTCGATGCCGTCGATTCTGGAGCATCGAAAACTTTTCCAATGCAATGTTCGGCATTGCGTAAGAATGGATTTGTAATGCTAAAGGGACGTCCATGTAAAATAGTCGATATGTCCACCTCGAAGACGGGCAAACATGGACATGCCAAGGTGCATCTCGTTGGCATCGATATATTCACCCAAAAGAAGTACGAGGATATTTGTCCATCGACACACAACATGGATGTGCCTCATGTTAAGCGTGAGGATTATCAATTGACCGATATTAGCGATGATGGTTACTTAACTCTTATGTCTGACAATGGGGATATACGTGAGGATCTCAAGATGCCCGAGGGTGAATTGGGGGGTGTCTTACATGCCGAGTTCGGAGACGGAAAGGATCTTTTATGCACTGTTCTGGCTGCCTGCGGAGAGGAGTGTGTCATTGCCATGAAGCCCAATTCGGGACTGGATAAGTGAGGAAAAGCGGAAAAGTCTTGTGCAACAGAAAATAAAAGCTTTTAATGCACTGCATAAATTGGAAGGTTTCTAATTTTAGATAGGAAGGGTTTGGGAGTAGGAGAAGAATAGAAGAATATAGAAAAGGGGTATTAAAGATATAAAATATATGGGTAATGATCTGAAGACAGTTCGCTAAATAGATTAAAGTCGACTGATTTCTTAGCTATAAGTTCATAATCATATTGTTTCCGTTAGTAAATAGGGGTCATATCTTTGGAGTACTGATTGAATATGTTTTTAATTATATCTAAACGGATTTTCCTTGATTTCTCATTTCACTAATCTTTTGAGTTTCCGCTCTTTATCTGTGCCACATTTAAATGTATCTTTTTCCCATTGAAAGAGACAAGCAAATTAACATTGAACTTCATTTACTGATTGATCGCGCAATGTTTTGATCGTTTTAATCGATTTTTTTCTTTTTGCCTTTTGGAGGGCCCGCATTTTGGTCTAGGTCCATTTATCATGCCAGACGAAAACATAATTTGATAGTCTCGTATCAAATTAATGGGATCTCATTAAGAGGACGCACCCAGGCATTTGACCAGTTAATGCTCTTAGAGTTTAAAGTTGTTAGACTGCAGAGAGTTGAGGTTTTAGGTACCGTTTTCATAGCATTGGAGTGTCGCTAATTATGGGTGTATACGCATTCTCAATTCTCCCCATTCCCAGGTTGTACTAGGTAGAGCAGCTAGTGTTGGTCAGTGTTGTTAGCCAGTTCAATGTACAACTTACCGACCACCTGAACAATTAAGCTTAATTTTCTTGCAACGTTTTTTTCGTTAAACGTTGTTTTCCATTCGCATTTTCATTAATTTCTTAGACTCTGTAGGTAAGAAATTAAAAGGGGTGTATAATGTGTAAGAGACTGAAGAAGATAGGTTCAAAAGCATTATTTATATATAACTACTTCATCGTTCAGTTGATATAGACATATCTTGCTGTCTGCATATCTTTGCTTTAGCTTAAGTACAGGGTTTTTTCAAGTCGTTGTGGTTTGCTTGTAACTTTTTCTGCTAATTTTTCTGTTGGAAATATTTGCCTCATCGTTTGTTGTGGCGTCTACCTGGCGGCATGTCTCCCTGTCTCCATCTTTTTTTTTTCTCTATCTGTCTCTTTCACTCTGTATGTCTGTAGGTGCAACAGCATCTTGGTTGCTCCACCTTTTGGTTGCCGCCGGCGTCTCCTTCATTTGATCAATTGACAGGCAGCCGTTTTGCTTCCTTGTTTGCCAATTGCATTGGCAATCGACTCTAACTGCATTTGCATAGGCCAGAAGATTGCTTCGACAGGCATTCACTCACGCACACACACTTATACACTCACACATACACTCACTCACACACTTACTGATTCATTCATTCATTCCTCGCCGTCAATTCGCCAAGTCATTCATTCAAATTTTGTAACTGTTTTGTTTTGCCTGCCAATTTGACATTTCTGTCAAGCTGTCGCCATTTGCCTACCTCTCTAGGTATCTCCCTCTCCCTCTTCCACTTGCCACCTCCCCTTTTGGCCATGTGGGTGTGTTGACTGCTTCCAGCTGGTTATTTAGTGCGTGGTTTTAACCACCCTCCCTTCCCTATTTGTTGCAATTGCGTTGCAGTTGAAAATGTTGTCATGTCTGTTAACAAATGCAATAAATTTGCTAATACAATTTAATACGACTTAAGGCCGACACAGGATTTTGTTACAAGTCGACAGCAATAGCCACTCCTAGAAATGGGAATAAGTCTGTGGGAATGAATCAAAAATTCGGTGGAAGAAAAAGAGGAAAAAAACTAAGAAAATAAAAAAAACTTAGGGAATGATGTCATAACCCAAAAAGGCGCCAAGAACTTTGCCAACGTTTCCCGAAATTCAATTAGTTGTCGGCAAATAGAAAAAAATAAATTGAAGCAGAAAACGAACAAACAAATACATAAAAAAAACTTAACTTAATCCAACAACATTTTGTTGTGTGAACAACAATTCTCATGGGGGCGGCTCAAACCCGCATAAATTTCAGTTAATTCTTTTTTTTTTTTTCAATTCCTCTTTGTTTCCCAACATTTTTGTCACATGTGAGAATTGAATAATTGCAAAAGAGGCAAATGAATAAATAGCTTAGAAGAAACAAAGTAAATTAAATATAATTGTTAAGCTTGATTGATAAAAGTTTGTTAATGTCTTAAATATTTGTGTGGGATTATGGGGTAAACTAAGGAAAAGTAGTAGAAAGGGTAGGAAACTAAAAAAGGAAATTTGTAGTTTCTGATAAAGAGTTTAGAAAAGATTTTGACTTAGAGTTAAAGATATTAAAACTTTGATAAGTTCGTAAAGCGAGTAAATCTTTAGATAACTGGTAGTGTTTTTTTCTAAACTTTTCTTAACATTTCCTTCTGGTAAGTTTACTCATCCCCTACTATTTTTGATAAAGACCTTCTTTAACCGGAAAATAGTTTTAATATCATGTAGTTTAACTACCATTAAGTCTCTTATTTGCCATTTAAGCCGCTTTTAGTGACGTTTGAGTGACTTGTGCATTAAAATCGCTCAACTTTTGAACCCACACACACTCACCCATACTCCCTCTCTCTTCCTCTTCCCTCTTTAAAACCTACGCTAACTCCATTAGAGTGAGAAGGAGACCTGCATAAACTGACAACTAATTGTTATTGATTTCAGCTTTGCATGCACAAGTTTTTCCGGAAAACTAAATGGAAAATGTAGACAATGCACTTGGCCCATGGCCCATCCATGTGGGTTGTCTCAATGCTAATGTTTTTCCCAGTTTTTCCCTCCCCCCGAACATATATTGAATATCACTATGACAATGTGAGTAATAACAACGCCTTCAAGTATTTATTGGGGAGAGGAGAGAAGCCTATAAGAAGTTCTAGTATAGAACAGAAACTATTTTCCATAAACTTCCCAACACTTGCATTTCTGCTGCACTTGACCTCCGGCTGTATCCATGTATATATATGTATATCTTCAGCCAACTGACAATGTCGGCTGTCAGTCAATCAACAAGAAAACTGCACCATGCAGAGTTGACTCCTTCCTCTTGCTCCCCTCTATCCGACTTCCTACCCCCCTTGGTACCCCCTCTCAACTGTCAGCTGCCTATCTGTCTATCCAAAACTAATTACACGCTTTAATATGTCGGCAGGCGGTCGGTTTCTTGTGGGCGTGGCCATTATTCAGCAACTTTTGTTTGTTGCTCTTGTATGTTTGCAACGAAACGGGGCGTGAATGCGTACATGATGATCATGATCATGATTATATTGATAATAATGATAATGATGATAAAGCAGTCATGGATACAGTTTTTACTGTTATTTATACACCCAAAGCAAATAAATGCATTGCATACTGTCGAAGTTTATCTAACGGTCATAGGTAAACACCAGACACGCCTCTCTTTGCCGCTCACTCCCCATTCCAACTCCCCCCCTCTCCCCTCTCACCACTGCATACAATTAGAACTCGAACTCGCGTTTGTTTAATCATAGAGGTGACAGTTGTCAGTTTTAATTACTCAATTTGATTGTGATTTCGATGTTGTTGGATCGATGCAACTTTCTATTTTGGTTGTTGAATCGATTAATGGGAAATTATCAGATGTTAATTCTTATTTCTTGGAATATCTAAAGTTGAATTTTTGATGGATAAGTTTTGGACATTTCAGTTGAAATAATTCGTCTGGAAAATTTATTAATGAACATTTTGGTAAATTGGTTAAATCTAGTATTAAGAAATATTTCAAAGTCTATGAATTAAATTCTTTGTTTTAGCTTAAAATATATGAATATATAACTCCGTTCCTTATAAATTCTTTTCTTTATGCGTTTTCTTTTTAACATATTTTCTAAGAACTTTTTTGGTCTTAATTTACACCTTAATAAACTTAAATTTTCTTTCATTGCAGGTAAGTGTTATCTTTATTATCTATGTCTGTCACTTCTGATATACTGGGGTAAGTTGCTCAATTGTTTGTCAGATGCAGATACAGATATTATAAAGCAGCTGGCAAACGTGCTAATGATGCAACGGCGCTTTTTTGATTGAAAGATAAAACATTAATTTAATGCGAGTCGCTTGCCTTAATTAATTGCTGTGGCCAAAACACCTTTCTGAACTCTTTTGTTTTCAGTGTAACTTTAGTTGCGTGAGGCAATTAAAGAGATTTATGTGTCAAGTCTCCACCCTATCAGCCTACCTCGCCCCCTCTCTCTCTCTCTTACCGTGAAAAGGGCTTGACTTATGTGCGTGCTGAATCTTTGGCTCACTCAATCGTACCAAATGGGTTAAGAAAACAGGTGTATACGCGTGTCTTTGTGTGGGTTTCGCACCAGATAAGCTCAAAGGTAAGAAACGGAATTGAAGTCGCACTTTGTGCTATAGATAATGAGGTCATTGGAAAGTTGGGCTGTATTTTATCTGCGTGAGTTTTGAGTTTGAGAAATGTGACTTGTAGGCTGACAGGTAAACGTATAACCTGAGCTGTGACACGAAGTGTTGATGGATGTGTTGTGGTTCGACTTTTAACAGGTGATTTCCAAGTACAGATCAAGGGAGAAATTGGCTGTGAAACTAACTGACAGTGTTGTAAAAGTAGTGCAACAACAGTGTTAATAACTCAATTATAGACAAATTTTAAGAAGCTTTCTTAACTCAAACCTTAACCTACTGAAAATGGAAAATGAGTTCAACGAAGCGTTTAAAGCTGTTCATGAAAAACTGTTCTACAAATTTAAAATGTTCAGTTGTAAGTAATTCTTAAATTTCCCTAGAAAAATACCTTGACATAATCCAGTCTGATGACACGTTTTATAAAGAATTAATTAACAAGTTCTGTTTGTTTAACCTTTATGTTCTATATCACTTTTCGTTAATGAGAACGATCTACAACTCATTACACAGCTTAATGTTAAGGTCAGACGTGGAGTTACGACTTTACTAGCCAAGGTGCTGGCACCTTACCTCTTTACCTCCCTCTCTGTTTGTATGTCTAGCTCTTTCTGGGGTTCTCGTTTTGACCATCTTTGCGTGTGTTGTGGATTTATGAAGCCAAGCCCATTTAAATCACTGAATGTGAATGAAATTTTAAACGACATTTGAAAGACCTTTGAGATAAATACATAAAAAATACAAAATTCATATGCTAATTGCGTGCCAAGTGCGCTGGACGCCAAACGGAACGACCCTGAAGACGAATTTCCACATAAGTTATTGAAAAAAAAAAAAACTGAAAAATATATAAAATGATATTGGGTAACAAACAAGCAAACAAACAAACATACGCATAAAACATAAGCAAATAAAGCAGTCGAGATTATTGAAAGATGAAGGGGGTTAGAGGGGGAAACAGAGAAGGAGGTAGCCAATCGAATCGTAAATCAAATTGCAGCATTTACTTTGAAGCAACTTGAAATAACGTGGACCATGGACTTGGAAGTGGCGTCCACTCCACGCTCCACTGGCATTTTACAAGGGAACTGCACGCGTTTTAATTGCAACTTTGTAAGTGACGGCACAGAGGGTGACAGGGAGGTTAAGAGAAGAGAGTGTGTGTAGAGACAGCAGGGAGAGATAGCCATAGGGGGCATCTCTCTCTCTCCCTCTGATTATCTCCGCTTGCGAAGGCGTGCGTGCGCGCAATGAGCTCATGAAGTGGCCCCCCAATGGCGACAGGCCACATAAAAAAAAGTAGCAGAAAAACTATAGCTGTTAGAACTGGACTACAAGAGACCCTGTAGAAAAGTTTTAGGAAAAGCTTTGGTATTTCATAGGCAAAAAGATGAACGAAATGTACTCAATTACTGTTCAAGAATACATGTCTTTTAATGGGCGCTCTGTTCACGCACTCAATTGACCCTTTTCGCTTTTTAGCTACAGGTCTTAAAACTTGCACAGTAAACAAAGTTGCGACAGTTAAACGAAAAAAAGCAGTGGCAAGGCGATCACTAAAAAGAAGTGAGAGAATATGGAGTGGAAGAGAGAGAGAGAGAGAGAGAGAAGCGGGAAGAGGAAACGTGACCATTAAATACAATTGAAGCGCCACATTAAACTAACAACAAATGGAGCAAAGAGCGAAGTGGGGGAAAAAGGGGAAAGGGTAAAAATTGCTGTCGGCGCATTCAGTTAAAGTCTCCATTAGGCGCCAGAGCATGCGTGGGCTGCTAGATAAAGTAGTAAAGAGACAGAAACAGCAGAAGAAAGGGACAGAAAGGGGAGAGAAAGAGAGTGAGAGTGAGAGAAGAAAGGAGTGCAAAGAGTAACAGCGAAGTGCCTGTGAAATTTTCTGATTTATGCTATTAAACTTTAATGATTTTATCGGCATTTGCATTCTTTACTCACTTCTCCACACATTTAAGTTTACCGTTTTTTTTCCTTCGTTTATTGTGTGTGTGTGCATTTTTCACGTCAAGCCCAAAAAAGGAAATTCATTTTCACTGACCAACTTTTTTCACTCTTTTTCTTCTCGGTATTTATTATTGCTGGGAATGGCAATCAGGAAAGGTTTCCTCCCCAGGTTTTTCAAGTTTTTCTTTACGCTCGCTCTACCTACATTAAACTTAACTTTAAGTTAAGTTTTTCTATTATTAAGTATTTAGTTTGTTGTCGTTGCTGCTTTAAACTGGTTTTTTTTTTTCAAAACCAATTGAGACATAACTGTAGTTTAATGCACATTAACATTTTCCTTGGGAATTATGTCAGTTGGCTTTGAGAGTTTTATGTCGGGCGTTTCCTCAAAGTAAGTTCAAAGTAAGAAACGCACAGAAGAGGAGACACAGCGCTGGGATGCTCCTAAAGGAGGGAATCGGATGAGAGGAATGGATGGCACATCATTAAGTTTGTTGCACAAATTTGATTGTTTGTAAATATGAGAAATATTACTGCTATATAAGATCGTATAAGTACCTACTTGAAAAGTATGTTAGACTTGTCTTTACTATGCTAAATTGTGGGAATCTCTCGGCTTGAAAGTAGTTCAAAGACTCCCCAGAGTGGGATTTGTGCATTATGATGAGCTGAAATTTAGGCCGAGTTAAATTAGTTTTGTTTGAAAGTAGTTGGAAAATGGTTAACACGAGTTAGGCAATTTTAAGTGGCTTAAAAACCCGAACTGTAACTGTTATAATTATAGGATTATGTAAATTAACAAATCAAAGAAACTTAAAGACTTAAATATCCCCTATATATATTTGGCTAATTTGTGCATAATTGGCTTGGATTTTATACTTATAATTAACTACTTTACTTTAATTAAAACCGCTTTTCATTAATCTTAAGTTGTTTTGAAAATCACTTAAAAAAAACTATGTTTTGTTTTCAAATCTTTCTCTTTTCGTCTCTCGCGTTGTTCAAATTTTTGTTGCACTTGCTCCGCTTTAAATGAGCAACTAGTTGAAATAACATTTGAGATTGGATTGCTAAATTAATTAAATTACCAACAGCAATTACAGTAACAACAACAACACCGCTAAAACAACAATCAACAGCTTCTAGTTTAGCTTCGAGTCATGATGTTGTTTAAAAACATCATTAACATTAACATTAGGCTAACCCCCAGACGATGGACTTTTCACCTTGGCCCCCAACTGCAATTTTCCAATAATAGCACAATAAAACCAACAACAACAACAACAGCAGACGAGACTAAAAGACAGACTAACAACAAAAAATCAACTCATTAAAGTTGAGAGACGTAGAGAAATGACTAAGGAGACAGCAGTGGGAGGAGAAATGTTGTAAGTCAAATAAATGAAGGAAAGAGTGCGTGGAGAGGGGGGTAGTGGAGGTGCACTGAAGTCGAAATCAAATGCGGGTGTTGTCTTCATAGTCCGAGTCCACATTCACTTGTCTCCTTGGCGCTGAAACAGAAGCAACAACGGCCGGCTCAACATGCAATGACCAAAATGGAATGCGGAGGCGGAGTAAACAGATGTAGGAGGAGATGCAGATAGAGATGGAAATGGTAAAGGAAACAGTAGAGGAAATGGAGATAGAGTAGCAGCAGTAGGAGGAGTAGGAGTAGGAGTTGAAGGAGGAGGAGGAGGCACTGCCATCATTTGGCTACTGTCTACTGTCTAGTCTCCTATGGTCAGTTTGCTGTGTCGCCTGTCGCCGAATGTGAAATGCAACAATTTTGTATATAAAGTTTTTCGGGTGCTTTGGCGAGCTGTTTTCCATTAGCTAAAATGAAATTTATATCATGTAATTTAGTAGACAGCGACACCCACGTAATTCGACGGCGCCATGTGTCCAACCAATTGACATTTCCACCTTGGGAAAGTCAAGTGAAACTTCCGAAAGCAGGACTGTTTTTTTATACCAACTGTTTTTTTTTTTTGGCACACCAAATCATCAAGTTCTTCACACAAACACATGCAAATCGCTGACTTACTTTTCTACCTGACTGCCTACCTGTCGACCTGCCTAACTGCCTACCATTAATCGTTGTTTCTAACGGACTTTTGATCATTCTCGCATTTTCACCTGCTGCCTGTTGCAATTTCTCCCATCCGTTTTTTTGGCGCTTAGCCCAAAAAGTCTTGACAAATTAATAAACAAGCCATCATGTTGTTCCCCTTCCTCTTCCTCTTCCCCTACCCATCCACCTCTTAACACTGTTCAACAACTCTCCAACAACATTTGCTATACATATGCTTCCCCGTCTTATCACCGCTTCAGGACCACCGCAACCATTTGTCAGCCTCCCGGCGATTTGAGCAAATTGCATTCTTAATGGACACTGCCATGCCGCAAGTTGCTAAAGTTGCTATGCAAATGACTCAGACAGTTCCAAATTCCCACTCTACATATGTATATGTATGTGTGTGTGAGTGTGACTGTGTGTGTGTTTGCTTTAGGGGAAAATTTTCTTGTGGAAACTATTTGATGATGTGTAAAAATAATACTTGAAACCAAAGTACCAAAGATCTTGAGAACTTCTGGAAGTGAAAAGCTCTAGAAGAAACTCTCTCTCTCTCTTATTGAAAGCGTTAAAGATTTTAATTTGCTAAGCAGATTTATTCTTATAGCAAATTTTATTAGACAGATAGAGAAACTATCTGTGGAGTGTATAAAGTATTTAAGGCTTAAGAATAATAATTAAATAAATGCATTTAAAATGAATTAAAGTTGTTTTTAGATACACGTTAAATTGATTTTGGTTGGTCTTAAAGCTGTACATAAATTCTTTGTAGATTTGATTTATATACTTTATAGAGATTCAAAACTGTACTCTTTTTTCCTTAAGCAAATTTATTTTCGTGTTTCGTTTTTTTTTTCATTCACTTTCAGTTCAATTTGGCCGCTTTCATTATTAACTCGTTTAGACCTTGTTTAGCTGTTATTAGCAAATGTTTAAAGAAATATCTTTAATTACTTTGAATTGCATTCAATTGAAATTTCATTCAATTTGAGCGCATCGACAGAAACTTTTCATAACTGTACATTTGAATGTATTTGATGTACATATGTATGTATGTGTCTATGAATATTTGGTTTCTTTAATTACTTGACAATTAACAATGCAAATTGAGGAGAAACGCCACCTGGCGGCGGTCGTTGAACGTTATTTGGACACGCTATTTCAGCAAACAACAACAACAACAATATACCAAAAAAATACCATTGAGAAATACTAAACATATGTAGACAAATAAATATTTTCGCTGCTGTTGTTTGTTTTTGTTGTTGTTGTAATAATTACGTGTTAAGTTTTCACGTGGAGCATTTCGAATATTTATCGCCGTTTCAGTTGTGAAAAGAGATAGAGATAGGAGCTAGAGAGTGAGAGGGAACGCCTATATTACCGCCTTGAATCCCGATTCAACGAGTGTTGCTAATTAAAATGCAAAAACAAATGTTTACGACTTTTGTTCAACTAATTTAGGGGTAACTACAATAGCAACAACAACACTAACAACGTCTAGCACTAGTCTAACAACAACAAAACATAGACGCTGTTTTATAAACATAGCCAAGACACGCGATGGCCGCGAATTTTGCAGCCAAAGTCAAAGTTTGCATGTTAGAAGACCATAAAAATGAAATGACATCGTTGACAAGAGTCCAGAGAGTCTAGAGAGTTTAAACATTGACATTTGGTTGCATATTCAAGTGTAGAGTGTGTGGCACGTCTGTGTGTGTGTGTGTGTGTGTGTGTGTGTGTGTGTGTGTGTGTGTGTGTGTGTGTGTGTGTGTGTGTGTCTAGTAGAGCTAACTGTCTGATATGACAGCTGTTACCCATTAGAAATGGGGGCTTCCCTTTTAATAGTGTTTATCGAAAAGGTAGAATAAAACTAGGCATTACACCAGCTGCTGTTTGAGGTGTATTCAGGGGAAATGGAGGTGTGCCAGGCTACGTTAAAATGTATCTGTAGATATTAACTTATGGCATAGTTAAGTCATAGACATATTTGATGTAGTAGTAATATGCAGCTAGTAGTAGTAACATACACTTATACCCAAACTTATGTTACTAGTATCTTTCCTCTCCCTCTGTCTCTCTTTCCCTCCCTCTCTTGTTTTGTGATATTCGACACTTAATTCGCTTTCAATAAAATTTCTTTTTAATAGAAAAAATCCTTTGAATTGAGGTCTTAAGTCCCATGTTTTTGCACTTCCAGCTGTTTGCATGTCTCATTTAAGTTGTGGGTCTTTTTTTTTGGCAATCTGATGAAATTTAACCCCTATGATTAGTTAAGATTAGTTGCATTAGACTTAGGCCTTGGCTCATTGGCACGTTTCACCTGGCCCAGTGCCTTTTGCCATTGAATTTTCGATGTGAAAGTGTGCAGAGAGTTGAGTTTATGTATCTGCTAGATACTTGTATTTATGAATTGAGAAAATAACAGAAAATACTGCATGTATTGTAGTGTAGTTTTGTCTGGGGAATACGTTAAATGAAGGTGGAGATCATTTTGAATTTCTATTTTCCATATTTTTGGCCACCTGAGGCGATGTTGGCTATGATGGAGACTGTTGCATGTCATTTTCTGACCGGTATCTCTAATAATTCATACGCAATTGTATTGAACAATAAATTAATCACACGAAACAACAACGAACGAAAGCTGCACACATGAATAAAACAAAAAACAAAACCAAAAACGTCATAAACAATAGCCAAACACAGATGTAGATAGATACTTTATGTATTTGTATCTTGTATGCAATAGATACATTTGCAAAATGAATAAATATTGAAACAGCGTGGCGGGAAATTAAAAGGCAATTTTCCGACCAGATAAAACAAAGATCGAACGTGTTTTCTACAGTGCAAAAGTCAATTAATCATTAAAGAAAATACTGTGTTCATGTGCATGTTGAGCTTGTTATCATTGTTGCTTTGTGTATTTGTTGTTGTATCTTTTGCTGTTTGCGGTTGTTTGCCGAGTTGTTGCAGTTGTTTGTGGCACAGGAAACATCGCTCGGCGTCTGTCTCGCCAATGTGTGTAAAGTAAAAGTAACAAAAAATATTAAAAATAAAATGGAAAAAAAAGGAAAAAAGAAGCCGCGACAATGTGCAATAGTTGCACAATTAGAGACATTTCACAGATACCATTCGCAAATTCCAACAAGCGACTTCATTTCAAAGATCTCTTCTCCTTCTCTTTGTGTTCCTTTGCTGCGAAACTTGTTTGCACAGTATTTAATTGTTGCACTTTTCTATTATTTATAGTACCTAGTTGTCTAGACACTCCAGACTCTAGTGTCTATCCAATTGCCAACCCATGACTCAGTTAATCATTCAACAAGTCAGTCAGTCAGTCAGCTAGTTCGTTAGTTATCTACACAAGTCACAAAAAAAACCCCCAAAAAATAGTGGTTTTCGTGTCCAGTTTATGACTTATACGCCTTTAATCGAAAACTTTATATAACCAGTCGACCTATAAAGTAACAAATAAACCAATTTTATGGGGAAAACTAGGAAACTCAATTGCCCACACAAAAGTGTGCATATTTTGGGAAAATTTATGCATAAAGGATTGAGTTGTTTTCAAAGACAGTTTATGTCTTTAAGCTTGAGATGCAAAGATAAAGGTTTATGTTATAAGTGAAGTGGGAAAATTATAAGAAATCATGTTAAGAAGAACTCAGAAAATTTGATATAAATTATATAAGATTGCAATTAAATTCTGATAAAATCGGTATCTATTTGAAAGCATTTCTTCAAGTATCTCAAAGATTTCTTTACAAATTTTATTGATGTCTCACTTGACGTTGAAGTTTGTCTCGTTAATAGAAAGAAAACGAAAGTGAATTGCCGGTCCAAACAAATGTGGCATCTAATTGTTGCATGTCTATAAAAATATATATATCTTTTGGTCCCACACACACACATACGCACAGCTTGATATGATTTTAATTGAATTGAAGCAAAAGGAGCGAAAACGTGAACGTTAATAAAGCTGTAAACATATCAATTACTAACATTTCAATGCGTTACCATGGCCCAATTATGGCTCCCCTCTCTAACTATCTCACTCTCTCTCTCTATCTTGCTTCTTCCTCTTTGCTGGCAACGCTCTTGCACCCCTCTGCTGTGTGGTGCATTGTTTTCTTTAGTTTGCACCGCCGCATTGACAACTTAAAGATTTATCTGTGACTCCATTGACAGTCATACAGTGAGGCAAAAGCATCAAATGCCAAAGCTAAACTTGTCTCTGGAGAGGGGAGTGTACGGTTAGTGGGCGGGTAGGTAGAGTGGGAGGTGGGGGAAGAGGGCAAAGTCGCCTCTTTGACTACTGTCAGAAGCCGATACACTGCAAGAAAATGTGGAGTAGTTGACATAGATTTTTAATAAGTTCACAAAACTGAAAATAGTTCAAAAAGGTTTCAATACTTTCCGTTTATTTTACTAAAACTACATATATACATTACAAATTTCTATGGACTTTTTCTCTCAGTGTATCTTTCTCCTTGAGCTTCAGCAGCTGAGTCACTTTTTCTTTCTCAACTTGTCGCCTGCTGTCATTTTATCAAACGAATCTGTGGCATTTTTCATTTGCTTCTACACAGCCCACACATATCTGCCGAGTTTTTCCACATGAAGTGCACAATTGCTAAAAAAAAAACTCTTTAACTCTCAACTGCAACTTCAACTTGAGACTCGTCGTCAATGAGAAGTCCAAAGATATTTTATCTGTGAGTTTGCTGTGTGTGTGTATCTTTGTTTGTGCATTGTTCGTTGTTAGTTGGACTTTCGTTTCTTTCCTGAAAGTGAATCTCAAAAATATTTCGCTGATTATGTGCAAAATTAAACAAAAACAAAATCCAAGAGATTGTTTGGCTATAAGAGAGGTTTGCTGCACACCCAAAAGGCTAAAGAGAGTCGAACAGAATTCGCATCGGTTATCGGCGATTTCAATGCAATGTAACAAGGTCATGAGAGAGTGTTTTTTTTTGGTTGTCTTCTTCTTCAAACTCCACCCTGCTCCTGCTCTGGCCACCCAAGTAACAATGTCGTTGTCTGTCCTCAATCCCTCGCAGTCACTTCCCTCTACACTTCTTGGCCAACAAGCAAATGCTGGTCATATCTTTCCAGCATCTTTTAACTCATTTGGTGTTGTGTGTGTGTGTCTGTCCGTCTGTTCGTCTGTCTGTTTGTCTCCTCTTGCTTTGGTTTTTATATTGTTTTTACTTTTTCTGTCTTGTTTTATTTGTTATTTTTTTTATTTTCCTTTTGCCAACGCATTTCACTTTCTACTGCATTTCGAATGCATTTTTCGTAGCTACTGTTGTCATCGTTGTTGTTGTTGTTGTGGCTGCTGTTGCTAAGACGACAAGTGGGCCGAAATCGACAAGTTTGAATTTTTCTTCTTGACGCTTTTCACTTTCATTAGCGCATTTCTGTTCGTTACCTTTTACCATATTTTAAACTGACCATGAAAATATACCAAATAATCATATTCATTTGAGTTCGCTTTAGTTGCATTTCCCATGGCTTTGTTACCACTTGACATCCGAATCTAACACTTCTCTTATATCACATGACATGACTTAAACACTCCACAATTCTCTCCCTCTATCTCTCTGCCTGTGTCTCTGTCTCCGTGTCAGTTCTCTGTCAACTTCTCAGTATCTATGTCAGCTTTGTTTGTGCTCAGGCAGTCAAAAAGTTTTAGCTTTGATTTGAGTTTTTTTTTCCACCTTTTTCATTGCATTTTCTTAACATATTCGTATTTACACACCTGACAGAATTTCCGACTTGGTTCCGTGTGTGTTCTCTGTGTTGCACTCGAGAAAACGTATTGAATTACATTTTGAAAATGCGCAAACAAAACTCAAGATATGAGAATACATTGAAAAGACTCTTGATGTGTTTGAAAGCTGAGTCTTTTGCTGTTATGTAATCCTAAAAAAAAGAGGTGTGAAAAAGCGGAGAAAAAGCTAAAATTTTGGAATTCATTTCAGAGCTAATATAACGTGAAAGATAATAATAAATTCTAAATTACTTAACTCCTTAAAGCTATTCTGTCATTATTAAAGTTATCTTCTTGGAAGTTTGTTAAATAGAAAATATCGGAAAATTGTTTCTCAATGCAGTTGAAAATTGAAATTCCCCCTCAAAAAACACAATTCACCCACCTACAGCATCGTGGCTAAGAAAGGGACCCAATTATGGCCCGGAGATGTTGTCGTCACCGTTGTCAGTTGGCCAACAAGCAAGCCAACTATGGCCAATTGCCTGCTTTTTGACCGCTGACGATCGACGCGTTTGCAGCGCAATTGTGCCCATTTCCGACTTCAACTTGACCACAAAAACAAATACCAAAACCGTAAACCGAAAACTGAAAAAAAGCTAAACTAACTAAAGCGAGAGTGTGAGAGTGAGATGGAGATGTGGGAAAAGCTTGTCTCTCTCTCCCTCTCTCTCTCTCCCTCTCTGTCTATCCTCTTACCCCACAAACTCTGGTTGTTTTGGTGTTGCCAAAGTAAATCGCCGTTCATTTGTATATTTTTTTTTGTACCGCGCGTTGTTCGTGCAAATTTCGCTGAGATTTTCAGTTTTATTGGCAGATTGAAGTGCAGGTATTTTAGCTATTTATTTGGATTTGTTTTAAATAAACAAATTTAAAAGTTTTATAGCTTTGCACACTTTAATTTTAATTTAGTTTTTAGTTCAACTGAGTGAATGTGGCTTAAAAATGACTCGAGCTTGATTAGAGTTTGTGCCAAAGAAAGAGTCATAAACTGATCTGAGTGTTAACAAGTAAGAAAGGCTACAGTCGAGCGAGCCGACTGTAAAAGACCCCGTACTCCTTCTAGTGCGCGTTTCTCCATACAAATCAAAAATTTTAGACCGAGTTGTCCTGTGGAAGCTATAGGCTATAGTTGTCCGATCCGGACCAAACTTGATGAGGATAGTTATAATGGTACTATACACATAATGTGTGAATTTGGTCTTTCTAGCTCTTTTCGTTTTCAAGTTATGGTTATGTGAAAATTGTTTTTTACAATTTGATCTGCCTGACATATAGACGGACTTTCATTCCAAATTTGGTGGCTCTAGCTCTAGTGGTTTAGAAGATCCAGGTGTTCATACGGACGGACAGACAGACAGACAGACAGACGGACATCGCTATATCGACTCGGCTGTTGATGCTGATCAAGAATATATATACTTTATGGGGTCGGAAAAACCTCCTTCTGTCTGTCACGCACATTTCGCTTCAGACAAACTTAATAGACCCCTCTACTCTTTTTAAGAGTACGGGGTCTAAAAAGAAAAGATTAATCTTTTTATGATAAGCTTGAAAACAGCTTCGATTTGTAATGTATTGAGATAAAACTTGTTAATTAACTGTCGATTTGTACCACATTTTATCCATTTTATAAAAGATTAGAGTATTACCAGTTCGTTGTGACAAACACACTTTATAGCTGATTTTTTTGTGCAGTTTTTACAAATTGCCCGTAAATGATATTTTCACAACTCGCATCGATCGGAGACCCCTAGGCGCCCCCTGCCATATCGGGAGGGGGGTTGGGGAATGGGGGCGATGCCAACAAGTGAGAGAGTTCGTTGGGGTTAATACGGTCAATAAATTGTTATGGCGATTTGTTGCTGATTTCTGGCCGTCACTGCTTTATGGGCCAATATTTTTAGTCATGTCTTTTTTTTCTCCATTTTATTCCTTTATTGGATTTTCTTATTTGGGGTCGATTTTGGTAGAGTTTTTTTTTGGGGGGGGGGTTTTGCGCAAACGCCTAACGGCCAAACGGCGAAAGAAATATTGAAATTTTCGTTCAAATTGTTTTCAAATTTAATCGACTTTGCAGCATTTTTCATGCTTAGTCGCTGTGGAGTGCAAATATAATTAATGATAATGAATTGTTATGGACATGGATAGAGTTAAGCTGCCCACCAGCTTCGCATTTCCGAGACGCCCACAAATGATCTAGGGAAATATTTTTTGGTAGTCGTGCGACGAATTTTCTTTGCGAATTATGTTTAATTTTACTTTAGTTGGGACTTTTTTCCTCATGCCTTGTAGTGGGAGTCGGAATTGGAGTTGTAGCTGAAACTGAGACTGAAGTCGAGCTTGAGGTTTAGGTTGATTTATCACTCGAGTGGCGAGCGAAAGGTTGCCATAAAAATGTTGCTAAACAAATGTTGACGCAGCCTCATTGAAGTAAAGGTAAAAGTTTTCCACAGTTTTTCTTTTCGCTTATTTTAATATACTATATATATATTTTTTGGGCTCTTTCCTTGATCGCCAGTTATGCAATTTGTATTGGCCAAGTGCTAATAAAATCAGTTAACAATTTTCATTCGTTGTCATTTGTCAAAAGTGGATAACAACAACAACTAAAAGAAAAACTCAACTTGTTGTGATTTCCGCTCGATTCGCTCAATTTTCACATAATTTCTGTAGATTTGTTTTTAACACGCATTTTTTATTTCTTTATCTTTTTGCAGAGTTTATTTATTTTTTTGGCACAGAAAGTGAATTGAAAGGCAATTGGCCAAGTCTCCATACGTCTTTCACTCCGTTTGTCTCTTAGCCACATCCTCAACACTGGATTGGAGTGGAGCCAACAACAACAAGAGACTTTGTTGGTCACTTTTCGCATTTCAGGTATTTATCATGTTAGTTTGTTAACCAACATCATAATGTGCTTTTAATGGCAATACAATAGACAATAGACAATATGAGCACTTGAATTATCTTGAGTTTATTTGTTATTAATGCATTAATGATGATCATAATGATGTTGTAAATGATTGTCATAAAAGACAGTGCACTTGACATTGAAACAGAGGAAATATTGGTGTTTAGGTCAAGGAAACTTGGAAAACTAGTACACAATATTGATTAGAACAGAGAACGATTATGAAAATTGAATTGATAGGAATAGTAATGTTTATATCTTAATTCACAATTTTCCCAACTTTGACTGATCATAACTCAGCCAAATGAAGCGATATATTTAAAAGTCATACCTTTTTATACTCTGGACAACTAGCAGAAATAATCGCAATCAAAATCTAAAATTCTCAAAATCGAACCCATTTTGTCAAATTTTATGATGTTACTTGACCTTTGAATTTTTGTCAAAAATTGACAAAATTTAACTATTCAATATTTTGATGCCAATCGATAGAATTGCTCCTCCTGAGCTCAGAAAGGTATAACAATCGAAGATTGGATGCTAGAGTCCTGAGATATGTCGTCCACAGTCCTCAGATATGTCACCCACAGTTCAACATTAAAAATTGAAATTTTTCTCAACTTTGCCTGATCATAACTCAGCCAAATGAAGCGATATCTTAAAAAGTCATGCATTTGTATACTCTGGACAACTAGCAAAATTAATCGCAATCAAAATCTAAAATTCTCAAAATCGAACCCATTTTGTCAAATTTGGATCAAAGAATCCTCAGATATGTGGTCCACAGCTCAATATTTTAAATTCACAATTTTCCCAACTTTGACTGATCATAACTCAGCCAAATGAAGCGATATCTTAATAAGTCATACCTTTTTATACTCTGGACAACTAGCAGAATTAATCGCAATCAAAATCTAAAATTCTCAAAATCGAACCCATTTTGTCAAATTTTATGATGTTACTTGACCTTTGGATTTTTGTCAAATATTGACAAATATACCAATACCGATTTTTTATACTGTCTGGCGTGCCCGACCGTACTTTTCTTGTTAGTATTTGTTATTATTCTATTTAAAAATTTGTGTAGAAATTTCCTGTTTATAAAGAAATCATTATATTTTCTTTATAATTCCTACATTTCTATAGTTTCTCTTAAAACTAGGTGACAGTAGATGACATAAATCTCCAACTTATCATAGGTACTCTCTCTCCATATCTCTTGTCTCCTATGATTTACTTAACTCACCCAGTTTCCCAACTATTTAGTGTAAAGAAATATCATTGCCTTAGTCTTAAAAGAGTGACATTCCAGGGGCAGTAAGCCTAATCAGCACTGTCGTATCTGTTTCATAATTTATGCCAAGTTGCATGAAAACCGCTAATTTGGTAGCTTGTTTTTCCGAGGGAGTTATTTACAGCCCGAGACGAGACAGAGCACCTGTCGTTTGACCATAACAAACGACTTCCCTTTGACAGAAAACAGGCGATTGTTGAAGGCGTGGTCGAATCTCTGGATGGTTTTTTATTAGCAGTTTTACAAATATATCTATTTAGCTACTGTATCTGTGTTGGCCCCAAAAATGGGGACGCAGAACAAATGGAAACATGTTTGAGCCACAAAACACGACACATTTATCATCTACAAACATATATGCAATGTAGGCAATGGGTCTGTCGTGGGGACCCCAAAATGTATTATAACTTGTAGACAAATTTGCTGGCCAGAAGAAAAAAATCGAAAAGAAAAACTAAATGGAAAACTCTTTTAGGCGATTAGCGAGCACTTTAGAGAGGGAGTCCATTGAGTCTGCTCTGGTCTGGTCCCTGTTTTGTTGCAGCTTTTGCAGGTGCCTTGTTTTGTCTTTGTTTTTTTGGGCGGCAAGAAACGGTGTTTGCATGTTCAACATTTGTCCACACTGCTCGATAACTTTCGTTTCTTCTGGTCCATGGTCTCTCCAGGTCCAGGTCCAATGGTGTATGCTGACAAATCTCTAATTGCTTTGCAACAAGCAGCACTACCTCCTTTGTCTTTGTCAACAATTGTCCACCCTCTGCACTGCTCTGCTCTATTTTGGCCTTTTCTTGTCGTGTTTGTGTCCAGGCTAATGTCGCCCATATAGCGTTGTTATAGCCTGTCTCCCACCTTGCCACCTCCGTGTTGCATGTGTGACACAGCTCGAGTTTGAGAGATCTAAGGAATTTCGCAATGTTTTCAGTTTCAGTTGACATTTTCTTATGTAAAAGATACCTTTAAGTGGGTTTAGTAGAGTTTATTTATGCAGTTCAGTCCAAATTTAATAAACATTTAAAGGAATTGTTTTAAAGTTTTAAATAGACATAACTTTCATATTGAATTGCTGTTTATATGTACTAAAGAGAACTCATTTCTTTAAAATAACTTAAATTTCAAGCATAAAACGGCTTTAAGCCAATTCCTTTTAACACACCAAAGAGTTGTTTAAGCCATGGCAAAAGCAACAAATTAACAATTCATTGTCTTAAGGTGGTAACTTGCAGCTTCCCATTCCCACTACCAACCCCTCTACTCACCCACGTTAAGTTGGCTGCTCTAGTTAGCTAGTTGGACCACAACTCGCTGTTGTGGTTGCTCTGTGGTTGAGGTTGACATGCCGCTTGAACCCAACAAACATTTTTTTTGCCTCGGACTCGAAAAGGTTTTGATTTTGTTGTTGTTGTAATTGCTGATTGTCGTCTGTCGATTGTTGTTGTAGTTGTTATTGTTTTTTACAAGTCAATATGGTTATTGTTATTGTCATTGGCGCATTGCCTGCAATTTGGCCATTTGGCAATGGTAAACGACAATTGCAGTTGCGAGCAACGGCGACAACTTCACGTGTGTGTGTGTATGTGTGTGTGTGTTTGTTACCAACTGTGGCAACATGTTGCAGTTAACAATTCATTAGGTGTTGTTGTTGTTGTTGTTGTTACTGTAGCTCTGACTGTTGCTGTTACTGGTTATAATTTATGGCAACTTGATTCATTTGTGGTCAACTTGGTCCACTTGCAAGCAATGCCAAATGCGTCTCAAACAATTCTTGGAAGAATTTACATTTACAGCAAAGCACTGCACTACACTCCACTACACAGCACAACACAACACAGATCAACCAGATAATTTATGCAATGCAATAAATATTAAGAAACGGTCACTGGAATGTCGTCTCTATACTAAGATACTTGAATAGTTTGTCATAAATTGTCATCAGCTGCTGTTTGTTTTAGTCTGGCCAAAATGTCTGACCTCAAGCACTTGGTCTACTCATTGTCTAGTTTTGTTTGAATACCTGTGGCTTAGTCATTGTCTGATTGTTGTTCAGAGTCAAAACCAGATGTCTAAATTGTGGCCAAGTTCTAACTGGCTAACAGGCTGATAAATAGAACAGTGCTTTACCAAAGGTACAGTCGAATTTGGTTAAGTGAACAGGTTATTTGTGTACCAATGATACAATCATTAAGCGGCTTTTGTGCGAATGACAAATCTTATAGTGAACTATAGGCCAGTAGCATGACTTGAAAGGCAAGTAAAGTCAAGACAGTTGTTATTTAGATGTAATAATTATAGGTAGATTTAATAAATGTTTATAACATTTATAGGGAAACAAACAGTATAGTTTTCTACCAATAATCGTTGATTAAAATACAATAAATTCCATTTTTCTTTTCATATAAAATAACTCTGTTAAGTTCGCAAGCTTTTCTACCAATTAGTAACAAAATTCAGCAAACTTCAACTATATATATTTGCAGTCAATTAATCAGCTTTAGTTAATTGATATTGACAGTACAGTTAAAGCCATTATCTTTATTTCATTTACGTTGCTTATCTAATCTAGAGGGGCATGAGTGCCCAAAGTACAGTTAGTTAGAGCCAAAAGCAAGTCAAGTATCTAAACAAAGGCTTTCAATTATCTACTGAATCATGTAAAATTTTTCACATAGAACGCAACATCCGCAGGAAATGGGCCAACAAATATTAGATAATACCAAACATGAGATCAAAAGGTTTATAAAAAAATACTACAACAAAATACTCAAACTTAAAAGCAATGAAAACGAAAGTTTGTTTTCATTTTCATTCAATTTTGCGTTCTATTGTTAAATTGGTTTTTTACATACTAATACTAAGTTATTTATAAAGAAGACAAAACTCTGGAATGCCTTTGCCTTCTTCTTCTTCTTTACTGGCAGATTTACGAGCTTCCCATTGTGTGTAGACACCACAGCAAAGGCTAAGCACACACCACCTCATACACACACATATTTAACTCTTTGGTCTGTAATATTTTTAAGTTTTTTTTGTTTGCTGTCGTTTGTTTATTTTGTAGCTTTAGTCAAATATTTGCTGTCATCTTTTTCTATTTTATGTCTCTATTTCTTTATCTTTTTTTGTTTCTACCTATTCGTTTTGCTTTTGTTTATTAATTGCGACTGCGTGTGTTGTTCCTGGTGCCTTGGTCTATGAATAGAGTTTTATGTGTGGTGCTCTGTGTGGAACATGTTTGGCATAAAACTTTGGGCCTAAATAACTTTTTCCGGGAATTAAGTCGTCTATTACCGCATGTTTGCTCACTTCGTTTTTAGTTCCAGTGGCTTAGTCTCTTATGTAATGACCGACAGGTGACTGACGACCTCTCTCTCTCTCTCTACACACACACACACACACACACACACACACGCACACACACTCAGACTCCACTGAAACACTTGAAAATGTGAATGGTTTTATTTTCGTTTGACTTATGACCAAAAGGTTAAAGCACTTTTGTTTGGCTCTTAATTTGCTTATGACTCATCAAACAAAATCTGCATAAATCTATTATTAAGCGTTTTTTTTTCGACGTTTTACTATTGTTGTCACATTATCGAACAATCTATATTAATTAGGCTGTTAAAAGGCGGTTTGATTTGCAGTGTTGTGAGTGTTTTTAAGGGGTATTGAAGGGGGATTTGTTTGTTGATATAACATGGTATTAAAAAAATGGGAATAAGGCTTAAAAGCTGCATTAATGGAAATGCTTTTAGTATGATCTTTTATAAATCTTTATATAAACTTTCAATTTTATAGCTAAATTCGGCTTTAGACATAGTAGAACTTTAAGCTTTGGATTGCATTCCTGTATTTTGAAGTTCTTTTTCAAAACATTCATATTGTCAAACACTTTTAAATACTATTTCATTTTATTAAATTAATCAGCACTCTTAGTTCTTAAGATTGTAAATATATAATAAAATATAAGCCCTTTATTTATATTATTTTATAATATTAAGTTATAGGGCACTGCCTCGCACCTATTGTAAATATATAATAAAATCTGAGTCAAGCCTTCAAATTATAAATATATTGTTAATGAGTCATGGCCGGGACACATACGAACATGTGTGAATGACCGTGTTGATGAGAAGTGAGAGTGAGATGGAGCGACAGGCAGTAAGGGAAAGAGGGCTAGAGTGAGAGAATGAAAGAGAGAGAGAAGGTGATGACGAGGTTTTTTGGGCTTGTGGCAAATGTGCAATTTGCATGCACGACATACAACTGATGAGGTGGGGAGAAGTGGGAAAATGTGGGAGGAGTGGACTGAGGAATGGGGTGGGAGGAGACGTTATGCTATATGCTCTTGGCTATTTCTCATATTCGTTGCCTTCGAGTTGAGTGTGACTAACTGAAAGTGTTTTGTGAGCTGTTGAGGTGGCTAAAAGACCTGAGACTAAGTCTGAGTCTCAGTCTGAGAGAAGTGTAGAGTTCCTCCTTAATGTAATAATCGGAGTCGTTGCAAATGTCATAAATATATTATTTATATGTAGACACAAATACGTTGCGGGTGTGTGTTGGTCTATTCATTTTGGCCATGTGTAGGTTTGGCAGTTAAAGTTTCGCTTTCGCTTGACCAAAATCACGCTGTTGTTGCCAACAATTTTTCAGCAAAACACAAGAATTAACCAAAGCGAAAAGTGCAAGTTAAGCGAGGCAGAGAAAAGAGCGAAAGAGAGAGAGAGAGAGAGAGGGAGTGTAGAAAAGTGAGGGAGAGACACACACACAGAGACTCCTTTAAATTGCTTCGAGGCTCAGGTTTTACCCGAGGCCAAACTCCTAACAATTATAATGGCTGTAAAAAAAAAAACTAAAGGTAAAAAAAAACATTATTTACTGCTTTTAGCGTCGATTTGTGTGTCGTGTCACGCCCCCTACTGCTCCCATCGCTCCCTCCCACAACTGTATAACGCCCCCTTTGCTGCCGCTTTTACCGACAACTGTCGACAATTGTACCACCTCCTCCCACTTTTGTTGGGATCATTTTGCGGCTTTTCAGCGATTTTTCAGCTTTTCATTTGCCGGTTTCCCTCACGAAAGTAAGAGCATTTCAGGTCAGTACTTTGAATATGAAGCTTAGTTGTGATTGGCGTGAAATTTTATAGATTTTGAGGTGATTTTGAAAGAAAAACAGTATTAACTTTAGAGTTATCGATAGGCAGAACTATCGATAAGATTGATATAAAAGAAAGAATGCTACACTTCTCTACCATAAATGCAGTCTCTACTAGCCTTACTCTGATTTACAGGGTATAAGCTAGCCTTCTATAACTCCATAACTACAGCCATAATTGTTGTTGTTTTAACTACTGCTGCTACCTCATATCTTAAGTGGCTAAATAAACGCTCACAAGCCAATTTTGGCGACTCAAACTCGATTTGCATACAAATATGGCCCACAAGTGTTTTTGCGACTAATTTTTCATACAAAATTTTTGATTGCTCGCGATTAGAATCGTGTTCATTGTTTTGGGTGCCGACTCCACAAATTTCCTCCCGCCTTGCTTCACCCCCCACAGACACGCCCCTGCCCCCCACGACTGCCCCTTGACCAAGTGTTGGCCCCTACATAAATGTTAAGTGCTGTTGTTGTTGTTGTTGGTTCTCTTTGGGTATTAAGTAATACTCGTGATTATTATAAGTTTCTCAGTGTGTGTGTGTGTGTGTGTGTGTTTGTTTTTTGTGTGTTTGGTTTTAGTTTCGCCTTTTATGTGTCCAGAGTCGTTGGCCTTCCCCCATGTAATTATGTAGTTGTCAGTTTACAGTTGGCTTTAATTGCCATTTACAGTTGTTACCATTGTTTGTGTTGTGGGTGTGAGATATAAGATATGATCCGGTCTTAACAACTCTTAACTGTCTTACTCTTTGCACTCCAAACCGAGTCCCCTTTAAAGTTCTCAATTGTCCACTGATTTAATGATAAGCGTTGATTTGGTAATCCCAATTAGTAGAATTGTGATTTCATTGATGAATGAATTACGAGTGTGTGTTGAAATCAGTTGTAGTGACTCATTTAGCTCAGAAAGCTCACACTGTTATCTTTCTATTGTTTGCTGCGGCACTTCTTCAGTGAAAACTCTTCACTAAATTACAATCGCAGTCGTTTTACAACACTATCAAATGAGCATAAAAATCAATTTAAGCGAATTGTAATGCTTTTACCCGATTATTCAAGGTTAAACTTCCTATAGAAATCCCAAACGCATCAAATAAACTTCATTATCATAAAACAACATCATTATGATTAACATTTCCATATCATCTTATAACTTTATTGTTACCTATAAAATATTTTCTTTTTATTAATTTGCGTTAAATGATTTGCTTTATTTTTTTTTTTAATTACAGTGAAATTAGCAATTAATTTTTTATCAAAATAACGTAAAATGTATTTTGCATAAAAATCAAACGAACGGAAAACGAAGGAAGAAAAAGGAAAAAAGAAACAAAATAAAACAAAATTAAAATCGAGACAGGAACTGGAACTGGAACTGAGCCCATAACAACAACAACAACAAAAGGTCGCGGTTCACACAGCGGAACGAGTGGAAAGAAACATGGCAGACATGCAAATTTGTGCATTTTAAGTGCAACAACAACAACAACGAAGTACGAATAACAACAATAAAGCAGATTTTAAGCAAATTAATTAAATTAACATACACATGGAAATCGGAACCAAAAACAATTAGCGTCAAACAAACACACAAACACACTCACACACACACACACTAATACAATGGAAGCTGTGACGCGGCATGAAAATGAAACAGAAGCTGAAAGGGAAGAAGTAGTAGAACAGCAAAGAGAAGAAGAAGGAGAAGAAGAGATCGAAAGAGCTTCATTTTGTAGCAACCAAGAGACTGAAAAAGCGGCCATGATTCAATGCGGTGGCGTTGCCAATGAAAGCACCATCAGCATCGAAACAACAACAACAGCAACAACGACTTCTACTACTACTATGAGATTGGAGGATGTGGTTGCATTTGTCATACCAGCACCACCAACAACAACAAGTACACGCACCTCCAAATCGGGTATAATGCCCAAAGCCACCAAATCGGCGAGCAGCAGTCGCAGCAGTTCGCTAAGGAAACAGAGACGTGGCAACCACTTGGACCTGGATGTAGCTGATGGCGTTGGTGCAACAGGTGGTACAGGTAGTGCTGGTGGTGGTACAGTTGGTGGTGCTGCTGCCCAGCCAAAGGGCATTGGCAATGGCAATGATATGAAAACATCACAATCGATGACCTCGCTGCCAGCGGATGAATTGCAACAGGAACGCCGTGATGTCATTCAGGCCAAGTTGCATCTGGAGCGGCCCTACAACAGCCTCAAGGTGAGTGTGTAGTGTAGAAGAGGTAAATGGAAAAGATAGAAAGAGGGGGAGAAAGAGAGAGATAGAGAGGGAGAGCAGTTGATGCAGGTGCTGTAAGTGATGTAGTTACTAAATCTCGTCGCGCTCTTTCCGTGGGCTGCGCATAAATTTGCAACTCAGAATTGAACACTTTGAAATACTCTTACAGAAGAGTGTTATAAGTTTGTAGTACTGGCAGACTCAACGTCTCTTTGGTTAAAAATAAAGGGTATACAATATTCGACAAGCTCCACATAAACTCTCTTGTGTCTATATCTCTTTCTAACTTCGTCTCTTTTGCTCTGCGTACCACGCTAATGAGCAGCTCTCCTTGTGTTAGAGGGGAAAAGAGAGTTACAGAGGGGGAAGGTGCATTGCTCTATTCATGGTCATGTCTTCTTGGCGGCGACTTAAATGACAACCTGCCGTTATAGAATATGAATTCTTGTTCTAGTTGGGAGTTTCTCTCTGTGTCAGCGGAAATTGCTTTAATAAATTATTAATAAATTTTCATTATTTATAAAAGTGTGCAATTAAAAGCGACATAACGGTATCAAATTTGCAAACACGTTTCAAATTCCATTGCGTTCCACAAGCGCTTAGTCATGTACTGTCCCAAAACTAGAAGTGATTATAATCAAGCTAGAGAAACGTGCTAAAAATTAAAATTTTAGTTCTTACTTGAGACATGATAGCTAGTTTTTAGAGATAATATTCTTAATTTATTTTAAAAAGTGTGATTTGAAAATTTTGGGAAGAACAGGAAGCGATTTAAAGACTTATTGTAGCTAAAGTTCCTATAAATTTAGGTATTTTTAAGTTTTCAATGTTAATAAATTTTCAAAAAATTCCTCAAAATCCCACGGTTTAATATCAAATCGTTTCTAGCTAACAACTATGGCGTTTTCGTTACGCAGTTGATTTATGAATTTGTTACGCATTCTTAACCGTTTCGCAGTTTTGCAGCTGTATGCAAATTTACTGCTGCCACTGTATGCGTTGAGTTTTCACAGGAAAAGCGAATGAGACATTAGGCAGAGGTGGGGGTAAGCTGCTACCACACAGCTGCTGCTGCTGCTGTTGCTGCTTATTCAATTAAATTAATTACACATGGCGTCGTCATTCAATCAATTTAATTCGATTTCAGATCAAACTTTGCAATTCCATTACAATGAGTATTTGCCTTGCAGCATTACGGAATTTCCTCAACACATTTCTTATTGTTGTTGGTATTTCTTTTGAGCAAACAAAATAAAAATTCATTAATTAATTTCGCGCATTTTGCAATTTGGAGCGTTTTGAACCGGTTTTTGTTGGAATTGACAACTCTTTGTATTGTGTGATTGCCAAAGATGGTTAAGCATATTATCGTAACCATATTTGGCAGCTCAAATTACTTATTTATTTATTAACAACAACATTTAATGCTCACTCTCTTTCTATTTAATACAGAAAAACTCGCAGAGCAACGGCGGCAGCAACAAATGCAGCAACAGCAACAGCAGCAACAACAAGATGCATCGTTACTCTTGGGGTAGTGGACACAGTCATAGCAGCTCCACTAGTTTGCACAGCAGCGCCACCCTTGGTCTCGGTTCGTCGGGCAAAGACGAATTCTGGGCGGCCATACAGACAAACTATAATTACATTATGGACACAAACCTGTTGGATACGTGCAAGGAGGCCAGGTTTGAGATTGAGGAGGCGCAGCCAACTTCTCGTGAATGTAAATTTACGGGCAGCCAACTTCATGTGAGTACAGCTAAGAGCGCCATCTAGCGTAGAATAGCAAACATATTCATTTCATGGCAGAATATATTGCATACTTTTAGTTGCTTTCATTTAGTACAATAGTTTTAGCACTCAACCAAGTTATAAACCAACATAATTGTGTCCAGAGTTTTGTTTTAAAAATCATTGCATACTTTTAGTTATTATATATTATTTTAAATTTTGTTTCGAATTAAGTCAATGTACAAACCGTCGTTCTGTCTTGTAGATTTTGGATGATACCCAACGACAGGAAGGTTTGTGCGAAGATCCCAAGGAGCTGCGTCGTTGGCTACGCGAAATGGAAAACAAACTGGAGAGTTCACCAACAATTTCGGAATTAACTTTGTACAGCAATTCGGAATTGCAGCGCCATCTAGCAATACACTCGGTAAGTGCTTGATTAAATTTATTGTAGCATAAGCTAAGGTGCAAATGTTGCAGCAACATGCGTAAGATGGTGACATAGAGGGGAAGGAATTAATGATTGATGAGATTATTTCAGGAATTAAATATATAAAATTTGTATATATTCTAGATTTTTATATACATTTTCCTTCCAAAACAGTTATACTGCATTTTGCCACGTTAACTTTCAAAAACGTGAAAAGAAACCTAACGACGATAACAAGCCGTATTACCAAATCCGTTAAGACCAGACCCAAAAATTGAGATATTAATCGTGGGTAAAAGTGTAACGAAGTGAATACAGATAAACAAGGGGAAGAAAAATAAATTACACGCATTTCATTTCATTTTTCTTTTCATTTGCAATGACTTTGACTTTATAGATCTTATTATAATACACATATTCGGTTTTGGGGTTTCCGTCAGAAAAAGAAAACTCCAGCCACTTGTTGGTACTAAAAAGCTGCAAGCAACAACACACACACAAGTATCTTGAAGATTGTGTAACCGAAAAATGCAGCCAAAGATACAAACCAAAAATGGGGAGGGAAACAAATCAACTTGCTACTTCCCCCTTCCATACTCCCCTTTTCCCTATACACCCCAAATATAGAAAGAAAAGGGAAATAATGTTCCCTTGTTTTCATTATTACGAAAAATTTATTGTATTGAAAGTGAAAATTGTTGGCTAAAATAAAAAAAAAGGGGGCAATTGTTGTGCTTTGCCATTGATAACCTCCAGCTTCAGTTGTAACTGGCAAAAGTGGACGACACTAAAAGTGGCAGCCGTTAGTTGCAACACCATTTATGTTTAAAGGGGGGATTATTATCTATCTGAACAATATGTTAGCCTAACACTATATGCCGTCGTAGTTGTGTGTGTGTGTGTGTGTATTTGTAGGTGTTGCATGCAACGCTTCATTGCGTGGCTTTGGGCTCATTGCAATTATGCAATGAAAAATCAGTGAGAAAAACTCTGAATGTGTGTGCGGGCAATGAGGCTGGACAGGGAGGTAAATCTAAGACGGAAGAGCTGATTTGGCCTTTGGGCTTGGTTTAAGCCATTTCATTGCATTACACTTTAGTTGGCTGATTGAACATGACCATGACAGCTCCAGACATTTGCTTAGATAATGTGATGTGTGTATGTCCGTGTGTGTGTGTGGGTTTGTGGGAGTTATGTAAGAGAGACAGAATATAGACAAGGATAGCTGGAGGTGAGAGATATTGAGACAGTTTTTCCAGAGCTTAAAGCAAGAAATAAAAGTATAACTTTAAACACTTTTAAAGTAGATTTTTCTATAGAGAGTTTTTGAAACTGTTCTCTTTAAATTTCTAGGCGATTTGGATACCGTTTTTACAAGATTCTTGAGAGCAAATTTCGCACTTTAGTTGATTCGAAAGTATCAAAAATATCTTTTATCCGCGACATTGTATAACAAACTTTGGCTCTTTCGACTTTGGATGTTAAGAAAAATGCGCTAATTGAACATTCCTTTTAAAGTACACTTGGAATTTTGCTGCTTCATGCTTTTCACCCATGCCTACTAGGCGATAGAAGAGTCCCTCCCTTTCTCTCTGTCACTCTCTCTCTCTCGCTGTTTCTCTCTCCCGCTGTTCCCACTGCGATCTAAGCTAACCCGCCGGCTGTTGTTATTTGCACAGAAAACTCTCGAGCCACGAGCCAAATGAAAGTAAACAACAAACAGAAAATAACAACAACAACAACAACAGTACAATGTGGGCTGTTAGCCAAAATGCTCCATTGGCCAAAAAGTGCAATCACCAAACAGTCAGCATCGCCTCCGTTTTGGCCCACTGATTTACGACAATTGTTTTGTCACGTAGTCGATTGGGGAATTGGGAAGCATTGAACAGAGTTGAAGAAGGAGAGGCAGTGGGAGCGGAAGAAGGGAGAAGGGAAAGAGGAAGAGGAATAGGGAGGACACTAGGCGGGGGAGGGCTTACAGCTTACAGGTACAGTCAGCAGCAGTCGAAATGTCAATTGGCCAAAATGCTTAAACATATTTTCAATAAGTTGTTAGGCGTTTGTCTCTGTCATCTGTTGTTTGTTGTTGTTGTTGTTGTTGTTGTTGTTGTTGTTATTGTTACTTGCAACAAGACGCATCATCAACACCCGCAACAGCAACTGGAACTGCAACAACCTCTGCTTGCCACCTGTGGCACCCTTTTCGCAATCACTTCGTTTTGGCGAATGGAAAGGAAAATATTTGTCAGCCAACGGCGGTCTCAAATATGAAATTCATGGCTCGTTGCAAGGATGAGTTGCATGCCCCTTGAAGCTACCAAGTCAATAACGAGTTCATCTCTCTGTCTTTCTCACTCTACCCATCTCTCTCTATCTTCGTTTCAACTTGGCCTTTCCAAAAAGACTAATTGAATTGTTGGTAAGACGTTCCTTCTGGTTGCTTGCAACAAAGCGTAGACAATTATGTTGCAACTGGCAACTTAAAATAAGAATGTATCTTTTTTTGTAGAAATAAGGATAAGGACAGACTAAAAGATACCCTGTACTCAACCTAAATTTGGAAATATTTGTATTGTTTCTTGACAGTTGTTGAGAAAAAATGCTTCTGACAAGAAATGGCTTAGAAAAAGAGTTAATGCATTAACAGATACCCTGTATCTAAACCTGATTTCACTGCCAATAAATTCCCTACTTTGAATAATAACTCTGATGTGCCAAAATGCTTACAGGGTATTAGCCATACAAAATCTTTAACTGAAAATAAAAGTGAAGGTGGCGCAATTTGGTTGCCGGGATTTCTTTTTTTTTTTTTTTTTTTGGCCAAAAGCCTGGACCGCCGGCTTTCAGACTGTCTGGCTGAGTGGTTTGGCAATATACGGGCTATAACCTAATGACAATGACAATTGATTATGCGGGTTGTTTGTTGTTGTCTTCCATTTGGTCGCCCAGGAAATGGTCGAGTTTGTCGCTAGCTTGGCTTTATGGCCGGCTATAACTTAAACTTGCCGCCAATTCGATTTGGATCTGACCAAAATGCCAGTTTGCAGTTTTTAGTTTTCTGTTTTCAGTTTTCAGTTGTTTGTCGAATTCTACCCACTAACCATTGTTGTTGTTGTTGTAGTTGTCGATGTCCTCCATTGAGCCGCAATCTCGGCGCGATTTGCATAACAATTGGTGGCCCAAACCTTTCGCCCAAGTTAAGTTACAGGCTCCTTTTGGCCTGCGGTTACCATATGGCCCAGCTGACCAATAAAACATTACCGAATTAGCTGGTAAATCTGTTTGCCACATTTGATGCACTTTCCAGAGACAAAGAGTGAGTGAGAGAGAGGGAGGGAGAGAGAAGTATTCCAGTGATTGTGGCCCCAACTAAATGAACCTTAAAATAAACTTTCCATTTTTTTTCTTTAACTCAAATTTTTGTTTTTATTTTCCACATATTAGCAACATAATCATTAAAATAAATGTATAGTTTTTAAGGGGAAAATGGAAAATGGAAAGGGGGGAAATGGGGAAACTATGGCAACCAATTGACTAGTTAAATGTAACTTTTGGCCAACTTATGGAGCAGTAGTTAAAGTTTATTGTTCAAAGTGATTTGTGAGTTGGTTTCTGATTGTAAACTATAACTAGTTAGTGCAGTAATTGGCAACTCTGTTAAATGCTAATGGCCTCAATAATTGCCTATCTAAAGTGTGGTAACCCTGTAGCTATCTATGCACTAATTTCACACTGTAAACATTTAGTAACTATCGAATTTATCGTTTATTTTAATAATGGCTGGCAACCCTACCGCTCGCTCCCTCGCATCTAACAATATTTTTCTACACTTTCCATTAGTCAGCCATATACAGACACTTGGACAATCAATCAAAGTCCGCTTCCAACTGTTTAACAGCAACAAAAATTCAATATTCGATTTGCACTACTAATGTGATAAGAAGAAGAGAAAAAAAAACAATTCGATCCCAAAATTGATCGCAATCTCTTTGCGAACCGAAGCAGTCAAAAATTGAACCTTTCTCCTGAATGCCTCAAAAAACTTGACATTGTTTTGCAACACGCCCAAACTCACAAGAGAATCTAAACACGAAAAGGAGAGGGAGAGAGAGTGGGGAGAGGAGAAGAAAGAGTTAGGGGGAGTTGGGGGATATATATCCAATTTCAGCAGAGTTTCACTTTTCACCATTGTTAATCGTCTTGTTATGATTGTAACGACTTTTTTCCTTGTGATTTAAATTAACAATTAAATTCGATAATTAACAAAATAAAAACAACGAAAAATATTAGACACGCCCACGACACATAACCTAAGTACATAATAAAATTATTAATAACAATAATAATGGTAACAATTTATCAAAAAAAAAAAACTTACCATTTTTATGGTCAATTTTTCAAATACAACTTGAAATCAAGCAACAAATGTGCCACAAAGAAATAAAGTCATTACCACAGACAACAAAAGCTGGAGACCAAACCCCAAAAACCAAAAAAGAAAAATAGTTGATGAGGTCCACTCAGAAATCGGAAACCTGAAACTCAAAACCCCCCAAAAAAAACGACGTCATATATGAGCAAATCGAAAAACTTTTGATTTCGTCATCGTAGTAATTTGTTGAGTTTATAGACAAAGTCAAATAAAATTTATGACCAAACATAATTACATTTTACCAAAAGGAAAAACTAATACAAAAACGAACTCGAAAATATTTTTAAATAAATTGGTCAAAATCCAAGGAAGTTGCAGTCAATAAAATGTGAAAGAAAATTGAAGAAAAGAAAAAAAAAAGATTTCTTTTTGTGAAAAACAAAATCGATCATAAAAGACACTAAACAATTTATTTTGATATCGTTTTTCCGCTATTAAATGATACACTGATTCCAAAATCATGTCATTCAGGTTCATCATTAGCACCCAAAGTATTGGAGAGAGAGAAAAAGGGAAAGCCGAACAGTAAATGTCTGCGAATGTGTCGCCATTTAATTGCCTCAAAACTCGACTTGCTTAGAGCCAGGTTAAGGAAGATGAGCGAGGCATAGAGATGTGCAGTTGGCTTGTAAAAAGGAGGAGGGTAGGGAGTAAAGCGTACACTTTGGCATCTTTTGTCTCCTTTTCTTTTCTTTTCATGTGTTTTTTTTTTGTTAGCTGATTAATGAAGACAATATTTTTATTTTCGCCACCTTGTTAACGACTTTATTTGCAACTCTTTGTTGCAAATGACTATGGAGAAAATGAAATTTATGAAGCAGCCCATAAAATGATAAACATTCATGGTAGAGTCCCATGATGACGACTGCAATTGGCTTAGGTTATAAATGTGGCTTATTCTGATATATGGCCAAGACACTATAAGGCCGTTTATACGGCTTAGATAGAAAGTGTGGCTTAAGAAAACTGGCAGTACTGAAAGTATATATAATATTTTTAACATAATTAATCATATGATTTTATATAAAGTTTGTTCTAAAATTAACCCAAGTTTCTATTTATAAAATCTTTAAATATTTATCAATTTATCTTTTAGATATTTCCTTTATTTTTTTTGCCTTCATTTATCTTTAATTCTCTTGTTTTGTTTATCACTCGCATTTGTCATTCATTGTCAGTTTTTTAAGCATCCGTTAAACTCTTTATTGAGATATATGCGTAAACATTTGTCAATTTAGCACTTGGCCAACCACAAATGTATCTTCTATCATTAACCGATGGTTTAAGCCTAAGGCTCTTAACAATTCTTAAGCTTTTTGGCCACGCGAATCGTTTGGCAATTAATGCAATTACAATCGATTAACTACCAACGATTCGCGTGGATAAAAACGAAGGTTCCGGTTAAAGATATATCTAGTAATATATTTATATTTATTTTGTTTGTTTTTATAATTTTTTGCCAATATTTTGGTATATAAATTGGCTGTTTTTGGGTTAGTTTATCAAACAGTTCTCTGAGTTCTTGCAAATCAGTTGTAAATCCTTTAAAAATCTTCTATAAAATGTTCCGTTCAGTAAGTAACTAAAAGATACTTTTGTGGCATATCTTAAGCTTGTTTTTTTATCCATTTCTACTTCAGTTTGTTGTCTTTTTTGCTGTGATCTGCTTTGCTGTGGCCGCTCCTGGATTCATTGAGCAGCCTCATCATGTTGTGGTCTCCACACCAGTTGTGGCAGTTAAACATGTGGCGGTGGCACCAGTAGTTCCGGTGGTAAAGCATGTGGTGGTGCCAGTGGTTAAGACAGTGGCTGTGGCTCCTGTTTACCACCGCTCCTATGTGCCAGTGGCTAAGACTTACACCGTAGCTGCAAGTCCCTACGCTCATTACTATCATGGTTAGATTTTAACTGAAATTGTGGAAAACACAGCTGAATAAAGTATGGAAAAGTCTTTGAAAATTCATTACAAATTCTGATTGACTGATCTTCGTGGGGTTCCAATGAATAGAGATACGAATTTGATACACTATCGCCTTCAAAACTCTTTAATTGCAGTTTTTTAGTTAGCTATTTTGGTTCCCTGTGGCAATTTGAACTCTTTTAATATTGACTTTTAACATTCTCTCAACATAATTGATGTACTTACTGCATTTTCTCAATATTCTTTCACTTGATTAATGTTGATTTAGTGGAATTTCTCTTTCTGCTCTCGTAAAACTGCACGAAATCCATAAAATTACAAATCGGGCAATTGAAAATGCTTTTGTGTTTGCTCATAAAATTCTAAGCACGCAAAGAAAATACATTGACTGACTGATAAATACCCTTTACCAAAAGGAAATAAACTTAGAACACTTGTGAATAGAATGGAATCTGGTAAAATTAGTAGATGACTAAACTATCTATACTATTCCCTATGAGCTTTGATACCCTTTGAATAAATGTAAATATTTGCTTTGTTTCCAACAGTGCAAATGTGTTTTTAGCTTCTTTTTGTTCCGTTCGAGCTTTCGAGCGTTAAATGATTAAAGCCAAATGCAATTGCGTTCCAGGCACAACGGCCAACGGTCGATAGTTGGTCTATGACCAATAGCTTATGGTCAAATACAATTTGCACATGCACGAGATAGATTTAACCAAAAGATGCAACAGTTTTCAGTTAACTGGTGGCAAATGTAGTGGCAGTGGCAGGCACTAAAAAGTAAGACCAAAAATAGAAGAAGGAAAAACCATTTGGCAAGCTGTTAAGAATGAAAGAGAGCAACTGGAAACTGATTGAAATTGATTAATGCAACACCTGTAAATGTACTGAGAGAAAAGAGGTGGAAGGAAGTGGGATCAGAAAAGGGGAAAGCTATAAAGTGATATATAAATCAATAGCTTAAAATTTATAGTCTTTTATTATAAATTACTAAATAATTTACTTTAAATACTTTAGTAATGGGTACTCGAAATTTCTCTCTGTGTATTGACTTGTGAATTTGTAATGGATCAACGAGCATTTCCTCCATAGTTGACCCAAATTTAGCCAGACATCTATGCGTCTCAATCTCTTTCTGGCTCTATCTCGCTCTTAACGTTATCTACAATGAAATTTATGTGCTTGTCTCGGTCTCAGAATTGTTAACAACAATTTAAGCCGTATTCCCCTCATGCTACCAAT
This sequence comes from Drosophila cardini, assembly GCA_018903735.1. Lineage (NCBI taxonomy): Eukaryota > Metazoa > Arthropoda > Insecta > Diptera > Drosophilidae > Drosophila > Drosophila cardini. Next base: position 3,098,103 of record JAEIGM010000004.1, read on the forward strand.
GACAATCCCTCCATTTTAGCCAGATCATCTTTTTTTTTTGCTGCTTTTTGCATACATTTTCCTTTTTGGCCAAGTGTATTTTATTGTCTGAGTTGGCCAATTGTTGTTGCTAGTTGTTCGCTGCTTGGCTGTTGTCTTGTTAACGCTTTTTATTGCCTCTTCCATTTGGCGTTAGGTTTTTGGCTAACCGCTTTATAAGTCTATTTGTCGTGGCCGCGCGCTCTCGACTCGAATGCAGATGTATCTATCAGATACATTCATTAGCCCGCTTTGCAGTTACAGTTGACCCCCGCTACGGTTACAGCTGCCTCTGTCTCTGTCTCTGACTGCTGCCTGCTGCCTGATTTATGCCCATTTGGCAACATAATCTTAGCCAAAGCTTTGTGTATTTAGACATTTCCTATGTTGTCACCCCACTTTGCAAATTCCTCTTTTCCCCTTTTCAGTCAGCGCTTTTCTCCCGACTTGGATTAGACCAAGTAATTGAAAGGTGCAGAAGGTTTGCTAAGTTCAGCGAACAGAAAGAGTTGTTGATTTGTCTAGTAATTAGACTGAGTACAGGGTCTTTTACAGTCTCAATTACTCCACTTTTCTTATGTCTTTTTTGCACACTTGCTCAAATTGTTTTTCTGTTTTGTGTTTTTTGGGTTAATTAAAATAACCAGGCAAATGAGCAGTTAGTTAGTTGCTTGGCTTAAAGTGTGCAGCAGAGAGGGGCGAGTAGGGGGCGGGGCGGGGCAGTGGGTCAGCTGCCTCACGACGTGTGAACATGGCCAAGCAAATTAAATCTACAAGTAACAACAACTACTACAAGTCTCATCTCGTTATGACTATGAATATGCAATGCGGTTATGATGAGATCTCTCCCTCCCCTACCCCTTCCTCCCACCTAAACTTCCTCCCCCTCTCCCACTCCCTGCTTTAGTAATTTTCTGAACAGAATCCAATTCATTTGGAGGCGCGCCTGCGCAATTAGTTTGGCCCTGCAGCTTTGTCGTTTGCAATTTTGGCACGTTATCAAAGGCAGCTTAAAGACAGACGGAAAACTAGTTTTCCCCTCTATTTCCCCCTTTATTAGTTTTCCACTCCTCTTCTGCTACTTCTTGTTGCTTTGGCCTTCTTCATCATCTTCTTCTTCTTCTTCTAGTGATGTCTTCTCTATTAAAGTTTTGTCGTGATTGTTTTAACAAACTCTGTTCTGTTGGCGGTTCTATTCTTGGTTATATTGTCTTTTGGCCTGAACTGGTTGTCAACTGTTGGCATCATCAAATAAGGGAAAACTTGTCGGCATCGCAACGCGTTTCCTTTGCTTTTCTCTCTCTCTTCTTTTTCGCTTCTTGGAAAAATACAAAGAAAGAATCTCTTGCATTTCCTTGGGAAATATTTGTGGCATTTGTCTTTCATTTGATTTGTTACTGCTACTGTGATTCTTCCTGCTCCGGTTTTTCACATTCAGTGCCACTTTTTCCTTCTTTCTTCTGATCTACTTTACTCTCAGCTCAGTTTTGGCCTGGCAAAACCAGGAGCTTGTTGCAGCTGAAGCTAAAACGCGTGCGAAGCGACCACAAATCGTTGCAGGAAATCCGATTTGTGGTAAAAGTTGTTGCACTAAACAAACTTGGCTCAAAAAAAAGAAAAAACGGTGTTTTTTGTATGGCTTCTTGGTGTGAAATCTAAGCGAGTTATGTATTCCAACTTTGTGGGTGTTGCGGTGGTGCAAAAGTTGTTAAGAGTTAATGGTAATCGACAGCTTATATAACTGGGGTCAGTGCCTCAGATTAGCTTTTGATGGGAGGAAGCAGAAAGGGTATTTAGAGAAATAAGACGGAGAGTTTGGAGTAAGGAGAAAGCTTATAAGGGGTTAGGGTAAAAGCTATATAAACTGTTCTTAACTTATCGGGGGAAAATCCACTTTAAAGGCAGAGAGTTGTATTTGAAATAGTATCAAAATTTTAAATTTTCTTTTAAATGATATTTTTGAATCTTTTCTTAAAGAAAAGTTTGTCATATAACCCAGATAAACTCACCTGAGTCAATTTAATTTGTAGATTAAAGAAAATCACGTACTTAAGTTTAGCTTTTCTGATATTAATCATCTTCTGACCTATATAAATGAATAAGTTGCAATCATTAATGAGTTTTTTAATGCTAAGTTACAGATTAGGCTTATCTTATGGATATCTTATCTTAATCAAGCCGAGCTTTAATTTGGGAAAGATTCTTTTTAAATGGTGAAGATGGTATAGATCGATAGCATAACTGCTGTTAAAATTCGATTCACTGAGAAGATACATTAAAAGTTGTCTTTAAAGTTACCTTTAACTTATGGAAATACTAATTTATATCGATTGTAACTTAAAGTCGTCTCATGACATTTCGTAGTGTAGTTTTATAAGCTATAACTAAGACAACATTAAATTGATGCTCATTGTTTGCTTAGCACTCGAATCGAGTTGATTCATTCATTCATAGCAAGCACTTGCTATATCTATATATGTAATCGGATATCTCCACTTTGAAGATCATCACCCCGCATCGTTGGTGGCAAGTTCAAGACTGTAAAAGATTTCACAAAAAACCAACGAAAACTACCACGACAGATTTCTGCCACATTTAATCTGTAATGTATTCGAAAAGAGATTTTTCCTTCACTCTATGTACATGAAGTGGGTGGGATGAAAAAACTGCCGTTATGCGAGGCAGTTGCTGCACAGCTGCAATAAGTTGCATGCAACTGCAACACTCTCTCGAGTGATGCGTGGGTGGCCTTAAGGTAAAGCTAAGATAAAGATGAAGATGAAGAGAGTTGGAGAGACTTGAGCTCATCATTGTCAGGCAAAGCTTCATTAACAGTCGTCGGCTCTTTGTTAACCGCTTTGCACATTTTGACACTCAACACGCTGAACTTCAAAAGCGCTGCGATTAATCTTGTCCAGAGATATTGCCCGGATACGATGAAATGTTAGCCTTTTTTTTCTTTTTCTGTCTTTTGCATCCACAAATCTGCAATTTGCGCTCATTTCATGCGCTTGGTAAAGATTCATTCTCGGTTTGGTACTGGGACCTGAGTTAACTTGGTTTACTGTATGGCTTGTGTATAACATTGCCACATTTCACACCCAGCCTTGACACGAGAGGGACTGTAGTTTCACTTCTTGGCAAGCACAGTGGGGCAAAAAGACAAAATACTATAAGAAAATTTATTGAATTAATTTAATTCATTATTTTAATATACCAAAATTGGAAAGTTTTTGATAATTTAAGGCGCAGCTGCAAAGAAATGTCTTATTTAAATATTCCTTCTGATTAATGGTATGTGTAAAATTTGAGTTTATAAAATATTTATAGTTGGAAACCGTAGTCATTAAGTTCAACCATAAATTAAGCTAAAACTTTCCCAATTTTATGTTTTGATCCAACAAAACGCCAGAAAATTTTAATTAAACATTACATTTTTTAACACACTTAAAAGTCTCTTTGTCCCACTGTGCCGTGGCTTTAACTGAAGGAGCTCTGCTCATAAATCATCGCTCGAGCAAGTCTGTGGGCGTTGCCAGAGTCCATTAGAAGCTTACGCAGGCGCAGCTGTCGCAGCTTCAGCTCTCCCCCTCTTGTGGTGTACCTTTCCCCTCTGCTTTCCCTCCTTCCCCTTTTACTACTCTACTGCTTTAAGTTTCTCCCGACTCATTGTCAGCTGCAGAAATTGGTTGGAAAAACATTCGCAGGCGTCGCGAGGCGTCTCGTCGAGTGATTTGCTATTTTCATATTGTTCCAGATTGGCGTTTTGTTTGCCACTTTAATGTTGTTGTTCTCCACTTTGTTGTATCTGTCTGAGATTGGCCAGTCTATGGGATTAAGCACTTTGTGGAGCACTGGGTCAGTCGACAGCAGCAACAACTGATTGAAAGGCATTGAAGTGCGAAAAATTCTATGAAAATTTGTTTATTGTTCAATGATTGAAATCAATTTGGCATGCATTTCAAATGCATAATTCAAGTCTTTTGGCCAAACATTTTAACGTCAATTCAATGGGGATTTTAGTAGATAAAAAAGTAATAAATACTTGAAGTCAAGATCTTGAAAAATCATAGATCAGTTCAAAAGTTCACTGGGTTTAGTTATGGGAACGTTATTTTAAGGTGTTTATGTAAACTACATACAGTTAACATTGTGTTAAAGGAAAGTGGCTAAGGAAAATTGGTAGTAATGCTTACCAAAATGTATTTGTTAATCTTTTCCATTAAGTTTATTGAGCTGGGGAATTCAGAAGGCCTTGTATTTATTAAAGCCATTTATGTTAACTGTACCATTATAAGTAGTAAATGTAATTTCACACTTTATGGCTTAAACCCAGGCCCAGAGTTGGGCTATAATTTCTCTCTCTCTTGGTTGCATTTATTGGACTTTTGCTCTAGATATTATGCAATTGGCTTGCTGGCTTGTTGGCTTGTTTAACAACTTGGCCAGAAGAGCAACCAGAATTGCGAACATTCTCATTATCAAATTACAATCGGTTTGCCATGACTCTGCGTGTTATTGGTTCGCTTGTTCTTGGCCAAGTTTATAAAAGATACGATTCCAGGTTTTGCCTTTCATCTATCGGCAAATGGCTATAACTTTCCAACCACGCAACACGGCTGCGGTTTGATTATTATTTTTATTGCAAAATTCAAGTCAAGTCTTCTTAGCCTGAAAGAGAGTCAGTCTTGGCCTTCACCATCTCCATCTCCTACTCCAACTTCAACTCTTTCTCCTTGTGAATTTTCTATTCGATTGCTGTTGGCATTTTATGTTCATGTTTTATCTGTTGACTATTTTGCTCCTGTAGCAGCCCCAGACTCGACAGCGGAAAATGCGGAAAATTGTTTGTACACATTGCTGCTAAACTGATGCCTTGAAATGGAAAACTTTACAACGCATTCGCTCTTATCATTTGTCACATCAGAAAGAGACCGAGCAAGAGAGAGAGAGAGAGAGAGAACTGCAATGAGAACTTGAAAGTTTTGCGCAGATCTATTTATTCATTTATGTATTTTCCAACTGCAGGCAATTCACTTTTCTACAATTTATCATGCAAGCGGGAAATTATTTTTTTTGGAACAAAAGAAAGCCAAAGAAAGAAAAGAATGTCATGCGAAAGTGAAGAGTTGAGAAATAATAAAAAGTTTTCCATAAAATGGTCAACAATTAGGCTAGAAATCAACTACTGTCTTTTAACTGACAGCTTCCTCTTTTGGCCAGCAACGAATTTGATAGTCGTGTGGGCGGAGAAAGCAGCTAAAAAACAACAGAGTTTAGGCCAATTGAAGTAAAGTCTTTCTTTTGGTAACTGTTTTGGTTTGCCATCAATTAGAATAGAATGGACTTGGAGAGGAAAGGAGAGAGAGAGAGAGAGAGAGGACTTCAATTAAACTGTGTCGAAGAATCGTGCTTAGACCATATTTATCAATCACCATTATTCTAACTGTTTTTCCCCAACGCTATGTTTATAAAGAAGCTGCTTCAAATCCAAAGTCAAACCCAAAAGCTGAACTCAACTGAACTGAGAAAACTCATAACAAACGCAGAGTTCATTGTGGCAAGTTCAGTAGAACGCGAGAGAGAGATAGAGAGAGAGTATGGGCCAGAAGAAAGGCTAAAGAGAGTGGTAGAGGTAATGCAGAAAAAAGCCAGCGAGGGGTGTTTAAGACAAACGGTGGCTGTCTCTGACTTTGCCTCTTTCATTTGGTCGGTGCATGCCACAATGAACTCGCAACTTTTAACTGTTTTTCTTAGCCAGAGTCGCGTTTTGTTTTGCGATTTGTGAAAGCCTCGCTGAAATGGTCGTCGAGAAGGAAAATGAGTTTACTTCTAGTTGTAAATGCTTTGTTGGTATCACAACATAGTAGTTGTAGTAGCCTCACTGTGGTCGTCACGGCTCAGTGGCAAGTTGCTAGTTGCAAGTTGGCCAACCAAAGCAAACAGTTCTTCTCTCTGTTCTTTAAACAATGCATAAATTTGTGCGCAAAAGGCCAAACGACATTCACGAAAGTAGTTCAAACTCTTTTCCAGATATGCAAATAATATTGAAAAGACTTTAGTGGAAGAAGGAGAGAGAAGGAGTGAGCGATTCCCTCTCTCTCTCTCTCTTTATCTAATTAACTGCAGATAGCAACTTTAATTTGTATCTCAAGCTCAGCATGACGCATTAGTCTAAAAAAACACTCCACGATTTGATCAGCAAAAAGTATCTTTACTAATTTACGCATGTTAAAGCAAATGTATCTTTTTTTGCGTTTTATTCAAATTATTGTTTTCTGAAAAGCAAGAAAATAATCTTTTGCTCAAATTATTATCTTTGTGTGTTAATTTCGATTTTCTCACTCTCAAATTCTTTGTTTATTTTCAGGTAAGCAAAATCTTTTGGGGAAAATAAAGCAACTTTTACCCACAGCTGATCGTTTCAGTTTACTCGTATTTTATAGCCACGTAAGTAGCACGCTCATAAATCAGCTAACAACATCTGCACGGCAACGGATTATGGCGGAAGTGGTGGGAAGTAGAAGGGGGGGAATATAAAGACAGTGATCCGAAGGGGGTAGAGGGGTCTTTGCTTAATGGAAGATCTTAGATGATGTCAATATTACTATGCAAAGGGCCTTCAAAGTGTTCAAACGAGAGAGAAGAACGATAAAAACTATCGATAAACAGACGAAAAGCTTTGGAGATATAAAGAGCAGATGTAGGAAGTATATAGTAATTTTGGATGCAGTATTTGGGAGCAGAAAACTGATCAGTTTGGAGTAGAACTTAATGAATTTTATGGAAAATTTGCTTATCAAACTTTTCGATCGATATCTATGCGATAGTTTTGCTCAGTCTACAATAGTTTATAGGCCTAAGTTTACTCATCACTATAGAAACTGAAAATGACTTAACGTGTTGCTCACAATTTGTCTCACAGCTGTGACAAATGTACAAAAATTCATCAAAGTTTTACGAGTTTTTCCCTTTTCTTTCGGTTCATCGAGAGCTGACTTTATATTGACTTTATAGCGGCAAATTTGCCATAAACCTTTTTTATTTATTTTTTGTTTTTTTTCCCTTTTGGTCGAAACAATTTTACGCATTTTTTGTTTGTCGGAATAAATTAATGAAGTTTTGAGAAACGAGGCTTCAATCTTCAAGCACAGCTTTCAATGGCTATCAAAGTTTGTGCAATGTTTTACAGTATAAATAATTGGGCTTGTTATGAAATTTACATAATTTTGATGGCCATCATTCCGTCCTCTCCCCCACCTTAACCCTTTCTCTCTGATTTTGGGTTGGGGTTCTACACCGATGTTGTTGTTTTTTTGGCATCTGAAATCTGTCGATATGTATCTTTTGCTGATATTTTGACAGCTGCCGCGACCCGTTCTCAATTTTCTATATGCCGTTCATTTGTCAAATCTCTTTTCTTTCTTTTTTTTTGGTTTTATTTTGTGCCCGCAGCTAATTTGACTTTTTAAAATATATATATATTTGTAATTTCGTAAATTAATCAAATTGTTTAACATAAATATATTTAATTTTTGGCCAAAAACCCTTGCATAACTAATACAACACGATTTAGTTGACGAACAACTGGCATTTGGATTGAATTTCTTTAGTTGATATGATTAATTTGCAAAGATAATGTGAAGAGTTGGTATTAAAAGATCATTAGTAAAGTGCGTTAAAGGTTTGCGGATTATGCAAACAGAGAGAGAGAGAGGGGGAGAGAGAGAGAAAGAGAAGGGAAAAAGCTGATTTAAGTCTGTTAATATTACGCGACTTGTAGTTTTGATTGATGTAACCGCAGGGTATGTAAAAATCGTGCTAATTTTGAGTTTGAACAATTTGGCATTAATTTTTAAGATTTCAAATGATTTAGACAAATATCTTAAGAAGTTTGACTCCTGTAAGATTTACAGTCTTTAATCATACGTTAATTTAACTGATTGTTCTTCAGATACTTAACACCTTGAAACTGTTGTTTTGTGGCATAGAGTCAAAGACCTTCTGTCAAAGATTCCTCTGGGAATCTTCCTCCATTTGCCGGGCATTTCCTACACAACAATGTTAATGCGCGAAATTCCAGGCACAAAAACTGATAATTTAGCACCCACACACACAGGCATACGGAGTTATAGATACTTTTTACACACACACAAAGATACATTGTAGCTAACAATTATCACAGTGCATAGAACCCGGTGTCGGGGTCATAAAATAACCCCGAAACGCCCGCCCAGGCGCTACAAAGATACAAATGCGTAAAAGAAACCTAAGGTTGAGCAACAAATGTTGCCAAGTTAAATAAATGTTGCAAACTATAGCAACATGTTGCAGACACAATGCTGCATTCATACGTTTGCGACTTCGAACATGTTCGAAGCGACTGCGACTGAGCAAACTCTCTCGGAGTGTCTGTTGGTGTATCTCTCTTTGTCTATGTGTGTGTGTGTGTTGTATCTGACGGATACGCGAACGCGCAGATAAACACGCCAGTCAGCAAAATGTATCTGCGCAGTGAGCGTTTGCCTCAGTAACACGCGAGCGCTACACAAATGCAAACGTCGCCTGAACGGATCAAATTTTTCCGATGTTTTTCATTACAAGACTCTAAAGAGCGCGCGCGCGTCTCGCCGCAAAATTTTAAGTATTTTTTGAATGAATTGCCAACAATTTTTCAATAGAATTTTCAACAAAAAAGTATAATTAACAAAAATAAACCACGTGCTAAATAAATAATGCCAAGCAAAGCAGATATAAAATTTGAAATTTTAATGCATTTACCGGCATTTTTAAAACAAAATTGAATTGCATTTAATTTGAAGAAAAACTGCTGAAATAAAGTGAATAAGAACGAAACGCCTGCATAAAAATTCCGTTGAAACATTTAGATACAAACACACACACAAGCAAACAACAAACACACTCTCAAATATTGAGAGCGACAATAAACTGTTTAAAAAGTGCATTGAAATATTCAAAGAGAAGTTCTGGCGGCATTTCTCTGTACATAAGTGTGTGTGTGTGTACGTGTGTGTGTGTTTATACTTCTACCTCAACTTCATTTATTTTGTTGCTGTATTGTGTATCTGTGAGTGTGTGTGTATCTGTGAGACCGCATTGCAGCTGTATCCGCACCGTACCGAAGCGAAGCGAAGCGCTTGGTATTTGTTGTTGTCGGTTCTGTGTTCTGCGTTCTGTGTGCTGCGTGCGCAAAACACTCTCGAAATAAATATACCAAAATACACGAGAAGCAGAAAAATAAAATAAAAGGTAAACTACCTACTTTGCCTGCCTTTTTGGCGAAGCAGCCGCAAAAGTGTACGAAAAACATACCGAAAAAAATTTATATACAACAACAACAACAACAGCAACAAGAACCAGAGCAACAACAAAAAGTATCTCAACATATACTCATATATATTGAATCACAGCATCTTGGTCTCTGCTCTGATTTAGTGGCTCTTTTTTTGAGCACTTCCTCTTTATCGGCATCTGCGTTTCGCGCTTCATCTTCTTCTTCAACCTCAACATCGACATCTTCCTTGCACACGCGGTCGCATCTTGTGGATACATTTTCTTCATCTTCATCTTTGTTTTGTTTGTTTGTTTTTGTATGGTCGATTACTCAACTCGAATTGGATTTAAGCGACATCAACGCAAATCTTCTCTACTCACTTGGTATGTCTTCATATATTTTTTTTTATGGTTGCTATTATTACTTTTATTATTTCATATTTTATGTTTGCTTAGCAGTTTTTTTTTCTTTTCTTATTTGTTATTTTGTTGCGAAAATATGAGGTCACATTTTTTGCCAGAGTTTATTTTTATGCTGCAGAAAAGCCAAGCTTTAAAAATTGGATAGATTTTGGGATAAATATGTTAAAATTTTAGATTTTGTCAATTAAAAATATATTTTTTTTGTCATTTTAAGCAAAATTCCTAATAGAATCTTAGTCGTCTTCAGTTTTGCTGGTTTTTCGTACATTTATAATTATTTTTTAGTTGCTAATAACTCGACTCGTGAGTGTGCTACATATATATATAAAATATATATGTACTACGTCTATATCTAGATACATTTGTGCGGCACATGTGTCTAGAGTCGTGTGTGCGCATTTTTTAATTATAAAAGTGACAAAAAGCACAGACAGACACAGAAGCAGAATGTATCTCAATGTATATATGCTACATGTGTGTAGTTAAGAAGAATCGGCAAAAAGAAAAAACTTTTTGCCTTTTGCTGGGCAGTTAATTTATAGTTCTTTCTGTATGTTTTGATGTGGAATTTTGAGAGTCAAATTGATGGTTATGAGGCAAACGAGGACAATCTTCTAGAATCTAAAAAGCAGAAGAATATGGTGGTTTCGGCTTCCTGAAGTTTCCAATTTAAATTAAATCTAATTGGCTACAGTTGGTCCAATAATTATTATATCAACAGCTGTAGCTTATTATACAAATCTCGAATTACTTCCTTAAATTAATCTTGTCCCAAAAAATTAAAAAACATAACAATAGAATCATTAAAAAAGTCGAACTGCGTTTTGTATTTCCTCACATATGTTTGGGTAAAAAACACATAAATAAAATTGATTTTCCTTCCATGATTCGATAAATGCTCTGCGCAATTTGCGACCCAGAGCTTAACCCTATGAGAACTTTAACCCTCACAAATATAACCATAAAAAGTTAATGCGTGTTTTGGTTTTGGTTTTGGCTTTCTGTATATTCCGCTTGCCAACCCACGTTCAACATCTGCTTTGATAGCTTCAGTTAAATTTGCAACATCCTGTTGCTTCCACATTGACAACACACTGACATCCTGATGTCCTGATATCCTGCGGTGTTGGGAATTCATCCATGACACACTCACAATTACAATGCCACAAATTTTACAGCTGAATCACCCCAGGATTTGAGTTCTTCCCTTGTAAGTTTGTTGGCCAAAGCACAAGAAATTCAAATGCAGCTGCTTACAATTGTGACACGAACTGACACAGCTACAGAGATACAGATACAAATGTGCAGATACAAATACATCTGCAGATGCAGCTACAGTCACAGCTTTTTTGGCTGATGATGACGAAGTTGCTTTATTTTGTTTTGTTTTCGATTGCGTGTTTTGTGCCACGAAAATTGCCATGCGAGGGTTGCTTCAATTTATTGTGGTTGCCGTTGTTGTTGTTTTTGTTGTTATTGTTATTGGCACAACAAAGCACAGCAATTAAATTTGATGGTCGACAGCAACCTGCATGCCAGCTGTGTTTGAAGGTGTTTGCTATTGTGGCTATACCCTATAAAAAAGGGCTTAAATATTTTATTACCAAGTTTGTCAAGTATGAATTTATTTCCTTTTAGTGGGTTCAAAGTGGATTTTGCAATATTTTATTTAGGTCAAGACAGTTTATTTAATAAAGTTGATAGTATTAGATACATTTAGCTTTAGATAGATAGACCTTTCTTTGGTTTTCCTGCTCCTTTAAAACACCTTCTAAACATCTGTTTAGGTATACCAAAACTTAATGTATTTTAAGTTAACATACAAATGTTGCAATCTAATCATGATACTACAGTATCTCATAGTTTAGAGTATCTAATGTTCACAATCTCTTGTCTATTTCTGGTCATGGTTGTTAGTTATCGGTGGTTGGTTTAACGTTGTACCAAACTTTAATCAAACGTTTCTTTCATTTCTTTCAATAAGTGAGACGAGTGTTGATAGACCTGAACCCCTGAAATTCATCGATTATTTTATTGCCACTTTACCCACCCACATGGCACACTCACACGCACACACCACTCACACACGCAGACACACTCTCGCTTAGTAGTTTCCCAGACTGTAGAGTAGAGACGTAATTGTTATGAGTGTCTCGCTGTCATTCTACACCAATCTGCAGGCCCTGAACTTGTCAACTCGTGCCACAAGTTGTTGCACCATAACCAAAAAAAAAAAAAACCCTCTCATTTTCCCCCCTTTTCATGTCTCTCACACATTTTCATTTGGTTTGTCGTCTGTTTGGCGCTTCTTTCTCTTCAGTTTCTTTTCCATTTGAGCATTTTTCTCCCTTTTGTGGCTTTTGGTTATCCACTAATTTTCGGCCCTTACCTTTTCGTCTTTATCAGCTGCTGTTTATCGTCGCTTCTTATTGAATTTCGGAGCAGTTCGTTGAGCTGACTCTCTCTCTTTCTCTCTCTTTTTGGAAGATTCTCAACCTTGTCTTCACGACAAACTCGTGCTACGTGCTAAGCTTCTGTCTGGAGTCTCAGGTTTTATTTTGTTTTTGCAGTTCCAACTGAATTGATTTCGTTAAGTTAACAAAAAACTTGTTTGTGTTTTCGGGCTTAAAAACTCGTTTTAAGGACGTTCTCCATTCCCATTCCCATGTGCATCTTGAATCTTCTTGCCTTTAATTTGCGTAAGGTTTTATGACTCATTTTAGCTAGCAAACAGATTTATGGCTCGCTTTAAAACATATATACGGATATGCACAACAGATGTAGCGTTTCTAATTAAAGGCAAATACCAAACGAAAAGGAGAGGGAGTTGCCCGAGGAACGCATATATTTTATGTTGTAGCTCTTACTATAGTTATAGGCGTGAAAACGGTTTTAGTTTTAGTAGTAGAACTGAGAAATTATTGAAATAGTAGTAGAATTGTTGAAATTATTAAAATAGTAGTAGAATTTATACAAAAAGTAGCAGAAATTTGAGAAATAGTTTTAGGATTTTAGTTAATATTTGTCAAAATTTAAGAACAAGTAGTAGATTTAAGAAACTGTAGTTCAAAAAAGTAATAAATACAGCAGCAAATTAAAAATAGTAGTAGAATTTTTAGAAATTTTAGTATTTTTGAGAAATAGTACTGAGGAAATGTAATTGATATAATAGCAAAATAAAAACCGTAGCAGTATAAATGATAAAAGCTGAAAAAACTAGACAAAGAGTAGTAAATTTGAAAAATAGTATTAAATTCATGATTGGAAAATAGTAGTAAAATTTTAAAAATTTCAGAAATCAAAGCTCTCCTACTTCAGTTTAACTCTTTGATTACTTTATTCAATTATAGCAACGAAATAGTTCTTAAGTTATGTTCCTTATAAGAAGATTCTCCTTCGGTCTTTTAAAAACTTTCTAATACCTTAGAATCGGACGAACAATGACTTAACAAAAGGGAATTAAATGAAGATGTGTATTTGCATTAGGTCTAACTTAAAGTTAATTGTTTCCTGATGTCTTCCTTAATCTCTTACTTCATTAAAAGACTCGTCTATTATTATATGATCCTTAAGTACATTTTTTTTCTCCTTGGCTTTTTTACTGTCCACACTTGAGTTATTAGAGACTTCGCATATGTGCTTCAAACATGCAGATTCAATTAACGCATAAGGTTCCTGTATTCTAGGTCCCTTTCTCCATCCCTGTCACTCTCTGTGTGTTGTCGCTCTCTATTCCTTTTCAAATGCTTGATTGCTGTCTCTTAGAATGACAAACGCGCATTCGCATTTGGCTGACAGCTATTTTTTGCAGTTTGCTGCTGTTGTTGTTGTTGTTGCCTCGTGCCTCTTGCAGTGGCATGCAACACGTGCCGACCCCTTTGGGCAAGTTGAATCTAAGTACTTACCTCCTGAAAGCCTAGAGCTATGGCAGCTGGCGTCGTTTTTATATTAAAACTCATTTGCAGAATTTTTCCTGAGTTTTTCCAGCTGCAAAGCAAAAGTGTAGGCTAAGTAAAATGCAAACGTAATCATAAAAGTAAGTGGAAATAAATGCAGCAAGCATTGTAGCAATAAAAACAAATGATAAAATAAAGATACAACATAGAATTCTCGAGATAGAGATGAACAAACATACATACTTAGAGATGAAAAGGAAGAGGAACACTGAAAGAGACTGAAAGAGAGAGAGAGAGAGTCATTAAGTTGCCGTCTTCAGACGGGGAACAACTGCAGATTTTATGATCACACCACAAGGCAAACCAGTAAGAAAAGTGGCCAAGAAGAACAACAGGAATCATGAAAGAGAAACAGAACTTGACAGAGAGAGAGAGAGAGACAGTGAGAGAGCGAGAGAGATGGTGTTAACTTAGAGCAACAGAGATGGCCAGATAGGCTCCAGTGAGGCTGTTAATATTATTTAAATTTCTTGGCATTTATGTTGGACCTGGTCAGAGATTTATGAATATTGCGTGCTGCTGACAAGTCGTTTAGCCAGTTGTTAATGAGATTTGCTTTATGGATTTCCTTTTCTACCTTAAAAGGGTGTTGAACAGCCACGCCTTCTTAAGAGTAGCCTACAATTGACACGGTTTATCACAGTAGTTTTCCCTGCTAACCAAATGAAAAGAAAAGTTAAGTAAATAGAGGAAGGAAAATTGTAAATGCAAACAATTGAAAAATCTCTATCCAAATAGCAAATATTTAACCAGCACCGACTATCTAATCTGTAGACAAACAAAACTATAGCTTAACTTCTCTCTTTGCTACTCTCTCCCGTCTCCTATCTCCTCTCCTTTAAATAGTAATTTGGCCAACTCTAAATGCTTTAAATCATTGACATTGAAATCTTTCAAGCCACAAAACTGTTTGAAATTGCTCAACGAAAATTCCAAATCAAATTGTTGTGCGGTCAATGAAAAGTGAAATCTCAAAAGCAATTTTTCGTTAGGAAAGCGATGGAAATTTGGTAGGAAAACCATAAACTACAAATCGAATTAATAATCATGTGTCTAAGCTAAACCTAAACTCGTGCCCCATTCAAATTGTTGTCGATCCATAAGACTATAATATCCGATTGGAATTTGCACGTAATTTCAGTTTTTCATAGTTTTTTTGTGGTCAGTGCTGCAATTCGGAACGACCTCATTATTGTGGAGTAATGAGTTTTCCTCTGCTCCTTTTTCCCCGATTTTATGCATTTGTTTAAGTGCTTGGGGGAGTAGACGATCTAATAAGATTTGCAAGTGCCTTTAAAATAATTTACTTTTATTAAACTTACGATGCTCAGAGTACTCGTAAAACGTGATGTTTGCATTAGGTTTAAAAGATATATCATATGAGCAAGGGTATTATTATCTTTAAATTACAGGTTCTACTATATGATTAGAGTTTGGGTAAATTGAAAAATTTAGCAAGAGAATAAAAAGAATAACTTTATTTAAGAGTTTATAATAGGAATATGGTTGAATCCTCATCTAAACTTTGTTATTAAATAAAGATTTAAGATACTTCAGATTAGTTCTTGTGGATTAATTCTACTTCAGGCTTAAGCCAATTAGCATGACATGAATCTAAAGTTAAAGTATCTTGTAAGTTAAAGAGCTTACTTTATCTGAGATCATCTCTTGGAATATAGTTTATCTGTCTACTAATCCAACCTAATCGCTTCTTCAGCTTTGACAAATGTAAATTTCGAAAGTGTACAAATCTTTTTTTAAGAGCACAGTCAGATTTGAAGCTAGAGGGTTTTTTGATTGTTCAACTTACATGAATTTATGTGCAGATCATTAATCATGGATTGATTCTTTAATCTGGCCAGAAGCTCTTAAAGATTTCCAAAGTCAAATAGCCTTGAGGTTTGAGTTAAGTTTGTTTGGGTTTTTCCAATTTTTATTTTTCTCTTCTATTTTTTATGTAGTACCAAATCGATTTATGGCTTGTCTTGAGCGCTACGTTCTGTAATTAGTAAAAAAAAAGTAAACTAGTTTGTTAGCAGTGATTTGCCGCAAAATGTTGAGATGTTGGACATGGCAACATGGGGCAACAACAGCAACAGTAACAACATTGGCAACATGTTGCAATGCGGACGGGCAACAAGTGTGTCGAGATGTAAGTCGAAGATGAAAACTGCGACGACGATGTAGTCAAAGTCGTCATGCGCCGTGTTGAGTTCGAATTGAGTTTAAGAGTGTGGAGTGTATGTGTGTGTGTGTGTGTTGAGTGTGTGAGTGTCGAGTGTGTGCTGAGTGTTGGGCAACAACAAAACGCGTTCTTGCAATTCCAGGGAACAGCTGAACGTGAACAACACGTTGCACATTGCAGCTGCTCCTTCAAGTAGCGGCGTATGCTGGTTAGGGATGGGTAACGTTTAAATAATATCGATAATATATCGATACAGATATTTTATATTATATTTTTCATTTCGTATTTTGGACTTTTTATCGGCTTTAAATGGCCTCTTAAATTTTTATTTGAAATTACAATTTTTCCGATATTTTTAGCCAATATCAAATCCGATATTTTTAGTCCATCCCTGGCTGAGTCCAATGCAAAAGTGGCGGACAGTCTGCTCTGGATTTATAGCCACAAGAACGTCAACTTTGCGACGCGTTGCAACGTTTGTCGTTGTCCAATGCGACGACTCGACTCGACTCGGACTTACCCCCGGACTTGGCACTAGAGACTCGAGACTGAGAACGATTCCCGACTGGCGACTGTCGGACTGTCGACTTGGGATTCGACTCTCCTTTTGCCTTGTCTCTCTTCTCAGCTTTCTATAGTTTAACTGGAGGTCAATGGCATTTTCTTTACAGCAATTCTAGTTGTTGTTGTTGTTGTTACTGTTGTACTCAGCACATTGGCAGTTGTAAAACAACGAAGCGCGAATTATTATTTCAGCGAAGCGAAATGGAAAATGTTGTAATAATAAAGTGGCTACACTGATGAGCGTCAGACAGAGAGACGGACGGAAAGGCGAAAAGACGGACGGAACTAACTAGAAGTGAGCCAAGCCTCAAGTCTATAGATTACTTTTTACCCAATAGACTCAACCTTGCCTAGCCCATCTGCTGTTTGCAGACTTACAAGACTTACATCACATATCAAGACCAAGACAAACATTTCCGTTAGACGCGTTCAACACGCAAGCCCAAAAATAAAAAAAAAAGTAGAAATAAATTTAAGTAAAAAAAACTACAACAAACTGCTCAATTTGATGTTGAAAACTTCTTGGAAAACAAAATTAAATTGTGTTCAAGTGAGTTACTTTGACTAGAGATTGATGAGATGATCAGTTGTAACAGTTAAAAGATACAGCTACAAGATACATCTATACACAGCTATAGATACTTACATCGATGTATTCAATTAGACAGTTAATGCCGCAATTGTGTGGAAAGTATATACATTATGCGTCTCTCAGTTTTCAGTTTGAAATTATTATTTTATTCTCTTCTTAAGTGATAAATTACTTACAATTTATATCTAATCAGTTGGGGAAAAGTGACGCTTTCAGTGTGTGCACTTAATGAGTCAATTAAGTTTTTCTATCTGACTTCTTTTGCAGATTGTTGTCAGTGTGATTTCACAGTGTTCGAGTGTATCTTATGTAGAAGCAGTGTATCTTATAAGTAGCTTAAGCTTAAGCTTTAATTGGCAGTAAAATCTATGTCTGTCTGTTGTTCTGGATTTGTCAATCTGATAAATCTGATAATGAAAAGTGGAAAAGTATTTATAGCTTCAGATTTTTTTGGGCTTAATTATAAACTTGTTTTAGTTGCAAATAAGTTGTGGAAAGTGGGAATGATATACAGATTAATAAAACAATATATTTACTCTGAAAGTCACTCTTTAAAAAAAATCTATTTTTTGACTTCTTTTCAATTCTTCAAACAGTTCTCGTCTATTAAAAGATTTGCCTTTCAGTTTTCTTTTGTTTACTCTTCAGTGAGCAAAGAACCATTATAATTTTCTTCTAATTATGACATCTGACTGATGTATTTGAAGCCTGTCAAAAGAAACAAACATAAAATCTTTCACTTTTTCTTTTAAGAAAACTATCCATTAGTTCATTTGTTTTTTTGGCATTTGATTGAGTTTTAGTTTGTATAGGCCTAAAGTGTGCTTGCTTTGTTGTAGCTGTTTTATTTTGGCTTATTTTCTTACCATAAATTTCACTTTCGGCCAACGAATTTCTTGGCTCAGAGTGCAGTTAATTGGTTTATCACGCACACGACTTTAGGGGGAAGTCGAGGAGGAACTTTGTAGTACATATGAAAAACACTTTCGTTTTCACTGTAAAACAGAAACGAAAGTGGCCCTTTTAAAGGTTTTTGCCTGATTTTTCATAAGCGATAAGAAAAATATACCCAACAGTCGGTGACAGTCTCAGAAATCCACGTAAACTTTAGTATTATCACATCTCAGCTGTGTACATATTTTTAACCAGTTACCTGTTTCATAAGGGACTCTGACTCTGGTAGTGACTCTGTTTTGTAATGCTTTAATTGATACCTCTTGCTCGTTAATAAGTATGATTCAAGCTGCATTCCAACAACTAAAAGCCACAAATCCACAAAATTTGATATGTACAGCTCTAAAGTATTCCCTTCTTAACATATAAATATTTTTTTGAAGCCAAGTAATTGATAGGTTTTAAGCACCTCTCGCCCTTTTGGGCCTTTCTTAATGATCCTGCAGCTTAAAAAACATATCAATTTAACCACAAAAAGACTGAAAAGAGAGAAGAAAAAAACTTTGTTGTTTATTTCTGACAAGTTTCCTCCTCGTTCGAAGGAGGAGGAGGAGGCAAAAAACATCTTTCGGTTGCAATCTCTGGTTTTTGCTGCTGCATGTCTGGGCTTGGGCTTGAGCTTGTTGTGTCTTGTATGTTGTGTCTGCCTCCCTGCTGTGATTGCATTTTGCATAATTTTTCAAGCTGTAAATGAAACAAAGACATCATCGATATCAAATGCCAAGCCAGAAAGACCAAACTCTATAGCTAGCTCTCTACAACAATTTTTCCAAGTGCTTGCAACTGTTTGGCTTCTTCGAGACAAGTTAAGACTTGGCAGCTGCCTTGTGGCAAACCAAGGAAAGTCAATAAACAACAGCAAACAATGCATTTGCCTCTGTTGTGTCTGAAGCATTATGAAGCAATTCAAAAAACAACGAAAAAAAAAAAACACTGAAAAAACTCATATTTCTGGGTCAAAACGAAGCTTACAATTCGGCTTAAAAAAAAGTCTAGTCTTGGTGGCTTTTTTGTATATATTTTTAATTGATTATAAAGCTCAGATTAGAGCCAAACAAAACGTATTGCCAAACTTTGTACAGCTCAATTAAATTTTGTCCTAGTTTTTTGGAACTGAGACACACCTAGCACTTTATCTATCAGTTAAACTGCTCCCTTCTCCTCCCTGATCCCATACATATATGCATAGTCAAAGTCAGATTCCAGTTGGAATATTCATTAAACTTGGATTTATGTTGTAATTTTAATATACCAAATTGTGGTCATTAAAAACAAAGCTTCAAAAAAAAAAAGAGGCGGGGTTTTACTGTATTTTTTTTTCCTCTTGGTTTTTCTTTCCATTTTTCCAATTAACGCCAAAAACTGTGAAAATATTTATTTTCGATATGCAGTAATGAAAAAAAGTCGCTGTTAGTGAAAAGCCAACGAACGACAATGGTCCAAAAAGACAACGGGGCGGCTGCGTAATATAAAAGACCAAAAGACTGTGCGCTACTGTGAGTAAACTGACTTTTCTCACTGTTTATTGGATAGAGAGACTGAATAAGTGAGTGAATGAATGAATGCTGTTATTGGTTTTTGGCCAGTTGCATTTGATTCACACATTGTCTCAGCGACATATGTATTGTATTGGCGGCTTTTTTTTGATTTACGGCTTAAAGAAGAAATTGCTTTTATGAAAGTGATTGCAACTTGGCTTAATTGCAGGTGTACATATTTTTTGAGGAGGGGAAAATGGAACTTTAAATGGGAATTGAAGTATGTAAAAGATGGACTGTTAGGAAAGTACAGTTTTAGCTTTGAAAAGATTAAACTAAATAGATTCTTTATATATATATATACTTACTTTAAATAAAGTTTAACGGGTTCTGAATTTATCTAATATCTTTATAGTTTAATTTACATTTAGAAACCCCTCAACAGAGATGAGAAAAAGAAATCTTTGTAGAGTATAATCAGCAGTAAAGTTACTCACATAAAACTTTAAAATAATTAAGTGCATGAATCATTCTTATGATTATATATATTCAACCTTTTCCCAGTGAATAGCTGCACATTTGATGGACACTCCTCTGGTTTAATATCATTTACATTAGCTGAGAACAAATACGATTTTAGTGCATTTCTATCACACAATTTGCTCTGCTGTGTGGAGCAGAATTAATTAAATTAGTTTAAAAATTTATTCACATAAAATTCTGGAAAAACAATAAAATTTCTACTCGAGTTTGTCGTTAAATGAATTGTGTTTTAACCTCAGAGTAGACCTTTCCCCTTTTTCTTAATGGACTTCTTTTCACTTTATGGCCAGTTTCTCTCTCTCTCTCCCTCTCTTTCTTTCTCTTCATGATTTGGGCTCTGATTTTAAGTGTCTTGAGTGTAAAATTTTATGAGTCGCGACAAACAAAACTAATAAAATTCTATAACTTTTTTTCTCATTGCAGGTAAGCAAAAAGTTCTCAAAAACTACACAGAAAAAAAAGAACATAAAAACATAAAATAATTTGTGAGTATATTTCGTGTAATTTGTGTAATTGTACAACATAGAGCAGAGCTCATTTGGCATAGCTTGAAACGGGTATATTGGTTTTATGAGGCAGTTCGTAATACTCTAAAGATAATGCTCTCGAAACTGGGAATAGGGTATTCAAGCGTTGGCCAATTCATGCCTACTACTCTCAGTGATGTTGGCCAAGCCTTTTGGTCGTTGTGCTTGACACAAACCGCAACAAAATTCCATGGAAATAATTTTTTTTTTTCTTTGCTTTATAGACTTCATTGTGTATTTGGTTTAATTTCTGTGGCTTAAATGGTTATCGATAGGCTTGCAGTCGTTGGCAGTTATGAAGTCTTGGCTTTAACAAATTTGTGAGCATTATGCGATTATAAGATTGTCAAAGGATGAGGATGGGGTGGAGAGGATTACAGGGAGGGGATTACAGTTGTTGTGTCTGCATTACTCTGCGTGTTCCAAATGAGTTTAGTATGCCTTTTGCCAAATGCCGCCACGGTAAGTTGCACAAGAGAAGTTAACTGTAACTGTTAGCCAAGTTGAATAAATACTGTTGCCAGTTGCAAGTTGCCTGTTGCTGACTAGACGCGATTTGAGTACGATTTGCGTGCCAAATTTAGTAAAGCTTTGTGTCGGAACACAAATATGCATAATGAATGGCCTTAAAAATCTAATTAGACAACACAGCATTGTTGGTTATGGCCATAAAAAACAGTGCTACAGAACAGTGCTCAAGTCGGTTTGGAAAGTTGCTTAGTTCCGGGGCCTTTTTTTTGCTCAATGAAACAATAAAATCTGGGAAACTTTTGAGAGAGGAGAGGAGAAGTAGAACGGGAAGGGGGATCTAAGCCACAAGACACGCGCACTTGCCTTTATTGTTGGCTTAGTCGTAAATGGCTGATGAGGCCAACTTAATTATACCGTTGCAAAATAGATCTCTTTGTTTTTGGCTTTGTGTCGCTGCTTCTTCTTCTTCTTCTACTTTTTTTGGCCACACATTTACCTCATTTGCAAATTGCGGTACTATCAAAGGGCCCCTAAGGAGAGCTTAAGGCTACGAGGTGTGAGTATAAAACTTGAATCCAAAGAAAAATTGTGCCATTTTAAGTCGAGTCAACTTAAGCGCTTTAATTGCCACTTCTTGATGGCCCAGAAGGGCTTCAATTGGTTAGGCTGAGGTATTTAAAACGGTATCAAGTCACTACAGAGAGTGTGGTGCAGGTTTATTCATAGCAAAAGCCTACAGAAAGAGAGAAAGAGAATGCGAAAAAGACCAGGTGAGAGGCATCAAGAAAAGGGAGAGTGGTAAGACATTGAAAAATTGGAGCAGAGTTTTAAAAGTAGTTTATTTTGTACTAGTTTAAGAAGGTTAAAATAAACCGGCTTTTGGGAAAAGTTCTTTTACAAGAAGAGTAAATATATTTTATTATAGAATAGCTAAAAACATTCACAAATAAATCATGACCCTTAATAATAATTCTCTTCTGGTTTAGAAACTGCTAATACTGAAAGTTTCCCAGTAGTATACTAGTTTTTTTTTGGTAGGAAACTAACTTAATTGATTTCCAATTTTCCACTTTTATCTATTTACAATCAGTTATCACAGCTTAACTTATAGCAGGCCTTTTCCAAACAGAAGTAAACGATACAGAAAAGCATTAAAACTTATCATAAACCAACACATAACGTGTTATATGCAATTCATAATGGAAATTACATTAGTGAGAACACAACGAGGGTGAAAAGCACTCGGAAAATTGCTTATGCTGCACCTGCCGTTGGTCACACACACTCGTGACACAAATGCAACGCCCACAAAACGAATTTCCGACAACATTTATCAGCTAATGCCCTTATATATGTATATATACATAAGTATTCTATATAGGGCCTTATTACAACATGATATATGACGTGCATTGAGGGAGGTTATAGCAGCTGATAAAAAAAATTAGCTGGAAAGAAGGCGGAGAAATTTCCCATTAATTGATCAACCATATGGCAAAGTTTTGCCTGCAATTTTACTGACCAACATAGTTTTCCAACCAGTTGCCCAGGGTTTTATCTCCAACTTACTTTATAATTTAAATATAAGTTAAGCACTTAAATTATAGCAACAAAAAACTATAGAAATAAAGCACAGAATGTGACCGGAAACCGCAAAATAACATCAAAAAGCAAAAACAGGAAAAAAAACTGAACTCACAACTCGCAATGCGTAACGAATTAGAGGCAATGGGTTTAATTTGGAGAATTATCTATGTAGTACTACTACCCAAACTTGCTACAAAACTTCAGCTTCAGCTGCAACTATGACAAAAACATCAAATAACTTCCACAGCAATTAACCCACTTTGTTTTTGTGCGCTTCACAGCTCCGTAACATCCATTAAACACAAAATACCAAAAAAAAGAGACAAGAAAACACGAAAAAGCATGAAAATGTATAATGAAATAATCACAACAAATGTGAAATTCATCCTGTAATTTACAGATTTTGGGTAAAGAATTTGGGAAGTAAGACTTAACTGAGTAAAGACTCAGTTTAAATGTCTGGACAACTGATTCCATATCAGTAGAGATCTTAGGGATATATATATAAAGTATTTCATTCAAAAATTTAAGAGAATTGATTACACGTTAAAAGGGGTAAACTAAGAGTAAAATGTTCTTACTTAAAGTTATAAAAATCAGTTTAAACAATTGAACTAAAGATACAACTAATAGCACAACTAAAAGATACAACTATTAAGTTCTTTAGACTGTCTGCTATTGTCTGACAATAAAAAAAATGATGTCATTTGGCGTCTTTTAGTTCCGTCTTCTGTCAAGTTCACGTCTCTCGGTTTCTACTCCGACGACAATCGAGACCCAGTTAGGGTCAAGTGTAAGTGCTGTGCTGCCGTGGAAAACCATGCTGTTCTCATTCACATTTTCAATTCCATTTCCATTCTTATTTTTTTCCCTTTCCCACTTTGAGTCTCTATCTTATTCCCATTCCAATTCAATTTGCCAGCGCACACGCGGAGAATAGTTTAATAGTTTCGTTCCAGTGACTGATCTCTCATTCCCAAAATGAAAAACTAAAAACAATTTCCTTTTATGGATTGTGCTGTTGACTCAGTTGTTGTTGTTGCTGTTGTTGTTATATTTTCACAACATGCGGTTCTAATAAAAATTTTCCATTTGGCTTTTCACCACCACCAAAAACAACAACATGATTTTTATGATCAAGTGTTGCATTTTCATAATTTTTGGTTAGAGTTCATTGTCGCTTGTGGTATTCCTGGCATTTGTTTTGGTAATGTCCATTTGCATGGTGCATGGTGCATGCAACATTGCAACACCGCCTTCGCAACAATGAAAATATATGAAAAGCCATTTGACGCAGCTGACCTTCAGTTGCAAGCCGTGTTTAGTATGGCTAATGGTAGTGGCCAAGACACTGGCGACACTGAACAGCCAAGGAGGATGATTCCATCTTCTCCTTCATTTCTCCCACAAGTTCAACGGAAGCCACTAAAGAAATTTGAGCAGTCTTTTTGCAGTTAGTGGAGGAGAAGGAGGAGGGGGAGGAGTAAACGGGTCTCTTAGCTATACTGCGTAGTATGTACGGTTGTCGGGTGTTTTGCATTTTGCAGAGATGTTTTGCTGTTGATAACCTCGAACCCGTGCGCTTGGGTAAAAGTGACAACAACTGCAGAAACAACTGCAGAAAAAGGCAAATGAAATGTTTTTTTAGACCCTGTAGCTTAAAAAGGGGCGGGTGATTGGTAAGGTTTATTAAAAGTTAAAAGAAGAGGCGTTAAAAATTATATAATTAGAGGAAATTTAAAGGTTACAGATTGATTATATATAGAATTTAAATCTGTGCTAAATTTCATAATGGATTTTATATTAATCCGATATTACTGTCCGTAGAAATTTGATGTTATAGGTCCAAAGACGACTATCAGTATATATGTTTTGTAGTGATTACAGGGCCTTTTACAGTCATGTTCTCTTTAATACCATTTCGTTTTTGTGTTGCCAAAAACTGAGTTTTGTTGCAGTTGTCGTTGAGAGCTTATCGCTGTGGGGCCATCGCGATGGGGCCAACAGAGCCGTAAAGAAATTAATTCGCCTAACCCTGTCGACACCTAACACAAGGTTGATCTTAGCACCCACCGCACACCACTCAACACGCCACACACCCACACACACACACACACATACGGCACACCACAACTTTGTCTCTTATTTTATTATGCGAAGAAGACACTGTTGTCACAAGGCTTTCACTCTTTCCCTCTCTCTTGCTATCTCTTTCTCTCTCTCTCTCTCTCTCTCTCTCTCTCCTCCTCTTTCTTTCTGGCTATTAATTCTCTTGGCCACCCGCATCAATTTCGTGTCTTCCATTTTTAGGCTGACTACTAGTGACTTATGCAAATGTCTTGAGACAAGGCTCGTCATAAGGTTGGTTGGGTTAACTGCTTACGGTAAATCCCCCTCCTTTCCCCTCCTTAACCAATCGAACTGCCTAATTATGCAAAAATCGGCTTAAGCAACGCAATGTCTTGACTTGTTGTCTTGGCCAGGGTCGTTAAAGGAAGCCAAACTTTGTTGGCGAATTCACCCTCGTTTGCAATTTGCATGATTGACGAATGCTATTTGACTAAGTATTTTCATAAAAATGCAAAATGAAAGAAAATAATTCAAGAGGCGAAAATGGGGGAAAAACACCCCGGAAATTCCTTTCTCGAAACTCTGTGAATTTCATTTCGTTGCATGCTCCATTAAAATTGGTGTGTGTGTATGTGTGTGAGTGTGTGGAAAGTGCGGAAATGCAAAACGAAATAGTTTTTCGCAGCGAGTGTGAACAAAAACATTTTAAATTTTTCATGTCCGTTTGCCTGAGCAAACAAAAGAAGCAACAAAAGAAGTAAAAGAAGAGGAAGAAGAATTGCATTGTTCCGGACGAACAGACAACGACAGGTGCACTGAGAGAAATAACTGAGTGTAAACAAAAGTAAATGAAATTTCTTAAAAGTATAAGAAGGTAAAGCAATATTTTTTATAGAAGGAAATACAAACTTTGAACAGAAGTTAGTGTGTTCTTCGCGCAGTGTAGCTGAGACGTTTCCACTGTCAAATAGAAAAATAGTTCTGTGTACAAAATGCATTGCCAGGGAGAAAAGGGTTAGAGAGAGGGTGGAACTGAGAAAGAGAAGGGACAATTGTAGTAAACGTTTCGACTAAAACTGAAAGGGAGAACCAAAGAATGAAAGAGAAGGGACAAATGAAGTAAGTGCTTCGACTAAAAGTAGAGAGGGAGAATCAGAGAGGGACAATAGTAGTAAATGCTTCTTCTAAAACACTGGAATGTTGGTTAAATGAATACTCGCTGATTGTGAAAATTGGACAAGTTATTTGCTTGTGGCTTGTTTCGAGTCCTCACTGACATTTAACCCACGTTGTTGCCACCGTCTTGTTGCTCACAGTCCAAACGGTGGCAGCGTCCTGAGGGCATGCAACCCAACCAAACTAAACTAAACCAAAAAAAATCACGCCTTGATTACAGGTTGCTCTCGTTTCCAGCCAGATGCAATAGAACATGGAATTAGTTAGTGGCAACAACAACAACAACCAAAATAAATAATGAGGTGGTGAGTTGCAAGTGCAGCTACTGAATTTGCCACGTCTTTGTGCCTCGTTGTTGTTGGTTGCATCATCGGTGTAGACCAATTTGTAGACAGTAACAAGTCAGAGTTAAAGTTTTGCGCAATTCCCCTTTTGATAGTCGCTAGGAAATGCACTTTTCACACTCACTGTCAGTTGATTGGCTTCGATCAACAACCAATCGTTTCCGGTTAAAGATTTCTGATTTGAGACTTTTTGCTGAACTTGCCTGAGAATCTTATGAACGTGACCAGAGAATCTACAGTGAGTGCCAAACTAAAATTACCGACAAACAATTGTGAAGAAATTTTCACGCGCAGGCAAAAACAACAACAACAACAGCAATTGCAATTAGAGTTGCCAGCATTTGTGTAACCGTAAATGTGGGCGTGTCGAGTTGTTGAAAGTGTTGCCAACGTTGCGTTCGAAAATTGCAGTGTCTGTCAACATAAGCGAATTGCAATCCCACCTGCTGTTCACCTGTTCGTGTAACGCTTTTCTGTTTTTTTTTTCCTTAAAAAAAAAAGTATTTATTTTAGCTAATTGAAATTGCTTTGAGTCCGGTTTAAGTCCCGACAATACTCTGCTAATAATTAAATTAATAGAAAAACACGAATTATAATTTACTGTTAGACAAACATTAAAACGGCTAAAATGTAATTGAAAAACTGCCAAAAAAAAATTATACGTGACTCATACATTAGTTGGGGGTGCAGTTGATTTCCACCCAAAAAGAAAACAGATGTGTGGGCGTTCTACAGTTTTCTCCCAATCGAGGGAGAGAGGAGTGGGAGATAGGTAGAGAGGGTGAGAGAAGAAAGCTCATCATCATTACAAATTTTGTTTGAACTCTACCCACCTGGAAGCCTTTCCTTTCTTAAAGTTAAACATCTATTACAATTCTTTTTATCGCGATGCTCTTGAATTACAAATTCCCCCACAAAAAGAAAGAGAGAGAGAGAGAGAAAGAGAGGGAAAAAAATAAAGATTATTCCCAGATTTGTTTGATGATAGAGAGCGGCAAATAAAAATGATGAGTTTGATGAGCTTTTTTTTTGGGTGCGGCTTTAAGTTTGGGTTTGGTTCGAATCAAGTTTAAGGCGCCAATAACATTAAACTTTAACTGAACTTTAAAATAAAATAAAATTGCATTCGATAAGTCATCGGTTTCAGTTAAGTGGAAAGTCTTGCTCCAAAAAAATTTCCATTTCCTCTAAAAGTATGCACATTTTCCAGCACTTAAAGTTGATTTCAATTTTATGTTGAAATCCTTTAAAAACCTTTTTCTTCCTCCCCAATATAAACATATCAATTGAAATGCAATCGACTAAAGGCAAAAAAAGTACTGAAATGACAAAGTCATTATGGTTTCAATTGCAATTGCTGCAGCATCTTCAGGTTGCATGTTCAATGTTGCATGCTGCATGCTGCCTGCCTGTGGGTGAATGTGGGAAAGCGTTGAAAACTCACTTATGACAGGGGGAGAAAGCAAAGAAAATATCGATTAATTTGTGTCTTCTGTTAACTTGTAGAGACTTTATTTTTATGCAATTCCCTGCGTGGGTTCACTACACAGTACTATATATATCTATATATTGATTGAGCAGATTCTCAATATAACAATGG
Organism: Drosophila cardini; assembly: GCA_018903735.1. Lineage (NCBI taxonomy): Eukaryota > Metazoa > Arthropoda > Insecta > Diptera > Drosophilidae > Drosophila > Drosophila cardini. Next base: position 3,125,885 of record JAEIGM010000004.1, read on the forward strand.
ATCAATAACATGTGCAACATGTTGCATTTCCCGTGGGTTGTTTGACGAAATCATTTAAAAATAATTAAGCTCATGTTTTGCTTTTGTTCCCAATTGAGTGAGGGAGCAGCAGCCGAAATAAACCCACGTTATAGCTGTCTCTTTCACACTCGTTCGCCATCTCTTCCTCTCTTTCTCTGTGTTTGGGAATTGACATATTGAAGTGTGGCTCCTTAGCATTTTTTTTTGGGTTAGCTCTGAGAGTGCGTGGGTTGTTTGATCATAAATCAAAACGCAACGGAAGTGTAGAAAATAAGACAAACGATCTTGTTTGTGTTATACATTATGATATCGAATTACGCTATAAACTGTGAGCTATAAATTAATCAAGCTGTTTAAATTCAAGTAAATAAAGTAGTATAAGCATCTTTGTGGTTTTTTATTGAAGGAAAATAAAATTAAGTTTAAGATTATAAATATATTTAATTAATTTTATAAAGTAAAGGTCTTGAGTAAACAGTAATAAATCTATAGTTTACAGCGTATATTTAAGTCTGGCACACCCTGCTTACTCATTTGTTTATGCTGCTGTTACATTGAATGACAACACAAATTAAAATTACATTTCAAACACCTTTGACTCTCACAATTTGACAAAGCCAAAAGTGGCTAACGGACGGCTTTGAGTCAAAAGCAAACCGCCACAGCGCAAATTAGCCAACAATTGTTGGCAACATGTTGCGGCGCAGCATGTTGCTGACTGGAAATGGGTATGGGAATGGGAATGGAAATGTTGAGTGGAAAATGGGAATGGCCAAAATGGAATTGCAGTTGCAATGCTTACTGTGTTTTTCAGTTTTTTTTAGTGCTTAGTTTTTTTTTAGTGTTTAGTTTTTTTAGTTTATTTTTGTTTGGCTTCTTTCGCATGCCAAATGATATCGCTATAAATAATTTATGACTTTTAATTTGCCACTTGTGCAAGATTTATGGCAATATGAAAATTGAAATGCAATCAAAAAATATTATGTTAACCTCTGACACTGTTGGCAAAAGCATAAAATTGAAAATGTTGCGACGATTGAAAAAAATAAAATAAAAAAAAGACAATCCGAAAGAAATATGAAAACTATTTTGGTCACAAAAGTCAGCGAAAATGGTACATAAATCAGTTAATGCAGCGACAGTTTTGGCCGCCTTATGGCGCCCTTTAAGCCACAATCACAACAACAGCAGAAATATCGAAGCCAAAACTGATTGACAAGCCATGAAATTGGCTTTTTTTCTATTATTTTTGGCTTTATTGCCTTGGCTCCTGGCGCTGACAAATTTGTAATGGAATTTTGTTACTTAGAAAGTTGAAAACTGAACTTTGACCCAACATTGTTGATTTGCCTGGGAGCGTGGCGTCCTTTTCCCTCCTGTTGCCATGTATGTGAGTGTGTGTGTTTGTGTCCTGTAAACAATAGAAATTTCCTTATCGTTGTGGCATCTCTCAGAGCGAGTGCTTCCAAAATTTGCAGCGATCTCCAGCAGTGTTTGCTGCTTGGGCTTCATGCATCATTGAATCAAACGATCAGTTGCAAAATATGAACATGACAACAGGTCTTCTCTGCTCTGCTCCCCTCTCCCCTCTCCACTTCCCTGCCTTCCCACATTCCTCTACTTTACAGTGCCACCCAAGAGTTTTGTCTTTAGCAAATACACTTCCTATTTGTGGCCTTGGCTTCCTTCCTTTTGGCCATTTTATCTATTGTTGTTTTGCATAAACATTTGTGGCAGTTGCCATTTTTTTGTTGTTGTTTGTTTCGTTTTGTTTGTTTATTAGCAACGCCTTGTGAGGCAATTTATTACATACAGTTCGTAGTTAAACTCTCTGATGTCTTTCTCATAATAAATTTTTAGCTGCTGGAGCGCAACAGACCCTGAAAACAACAGAAACACAACATTCAAAAACGTGCTATGAATTCCAAATGCATTGAGAATTGGCCAAGTTAGTGTTAGATGAAAGGAAGTGTTTATACAGAAGGGGCTAAGACTATTTATGTAGGTTTGTACATGTTGTAAAGGAATGCTCGAATGGAGTTGGTAAACTGCCAAGAATTTTGGGTAGAATACTAGTTTGGGTAAATTGTTAGTATGCTTTTAAATGTGTTTAAGTAATAGAATAAAAACTGACCTTTAATGTAAAACGTAGTTTTCCATCAACGGTTTGTCTATATAAGCCCCCTTTTATAGCCACTGTCTAGCTTTCCACTGGTAATCTTATCAATTAATAACACTTTCTGACTGAAGTATCTGATATAGTACCATTTATACAATCTACACATTAGATATTGCCTGATTTTATTAGCTGATGATACCATAATTTATGGCACTAATTAATGCAGTTCAGTTCCAACTTCCTCTATAGTGCCACTTATCGAGCTGTTGGTTCCTAGAAGTGGGCCAACTATATATATATATATGCTTTATCGATTTATTTTGTTATCGTTGAATCAACAATGTCAACAATGCTATCGAAAGCACTTTTCATGCCTGTAGAAAAAAAAGGGAAAGATATTGGAAAAAAGTTGCATTTTCAAATGGAATTTTTCTGTGCATTTTGTCGCGTGTTTCCTCCTCCGCCCTCACATCACACACATACACCCCGACCACACACACACACACTGTTGGATATATATGTCATGCACCATCGCCACAAGCACAGAGCCAGAAAATTGGGTGAAAATCTGATTTTCTGGCCGTACATAAATTGTTCGTGGTAGAAAGAAAAGCTCTATATCTCTCTCTCTCCCTCTTCTCCCTCTCTTTCATTCTTGTCTTTTCAATTAGCATAACAAACTATGTCTAGTTTTTATGCCCCTGCCCCGATTTGAACCACTTCCCCCAACGCTCTCAACACCCACTCCAAAAAATTCTAGTAAGGCGCCCATTTTCGGCTTTCTGGAATGAGAATTGGAAATAGTTTTTCCATATCTGGGAAAATTCTTCTTCTTCCTCTTCTTCTGCTTTGTGTGTTTGTTTTGTCGGCTGTCAATTGGAGATTTGTTCAGAAATTGTTGTGGGTTGCGTGACTTTAGTTCAAGTTCTTGTCATCTGTCGATTATTTGGTCGCCCAGTGTGTCCAAACATTTCACTTTGAATTCAGGCAAACAAATCATTGAAAAGGCGCCCCTATTTAAACATAAATTATATATTTATAGTGGAAAGTCAAGTCACTTGCTGTCTTAAATAAATAGTAGTGGTATTCCCCCATTACTCTAGCGTTTCCTACACGCTCTCCATAAATTTTCTTTATATCTTTGAAGTGTATTTTTAATGATGTCGCCAATGACTATGCCACTTTAATTTATATCCAACTAACTCTCTCTTTCTACTCTCTCTCTTCTCTTTCTAGGTAAGAATCATGGTACTATATAGACTCATGTTTTTTGCTTTTGCTCATATGTTGCGTAAGTTTTTCCAGTTGCATTTACTGATTTTCTTTTTTAAATTTTTGTTTACATTCAGTTTTTGCTTCCGCAATTAAATTTGCCATTTCTCAAAACGAGATGCAATTTCACCCACACACAAGCACACACACATACATACATACCTTTTTTAACACAAATTTCCCAGTTTTCTGTCATAAGTTTGCTTTTTTTTTGGCATTGCGTGCAAAATTCAATTTTTCATCGTAAAAAGAGTGTAAAAATCTTTCGATTCAACGAAAGTATTGAAATGTTAGGCAAGATTCGTTTTATAAATATATAGATATGATCTCTCTCTTTCTCCCTCTCTCCCTCTCTTTCTCTCCATAATTAACATTCATTCGCTTTCACTCATCCTTTTTTGTACGAATAAATTTCGTATTCGAATTCGCGCAATTTCTTAATTATTGCGATTTTCTTCAATTTTATACGATACTTTCGCAATTTTTTAAAGTGTGCAATTTATTGCCAAATTACGCATAATTATTGTCTCAAATTATCGATATTTTTAAAGTTGATTGAGTTTTAACTGTGATTTACGTAGAGAGTTGTTTGATCTTGAGTTTAGTACGCGATTTGCTAAGAGAAGTATTAAATTGGTATAGGGTTTTCCCTCCTTTTGAAGTTTCTTCATCGGTTTTTCATAATTTTCTTCAGCTGTTGTATAATTTATTTAATGTTATTCACAGTTCTTATGCACTTTTAAGTTTTCTTTAGAAGTTTCGCTCATTTCACTTTCATTCTTCAAAGTGTTTTGAGGTTTTCCCTTTTAGTTTATGCTGGAATACTTGAGTAGCTTTTAAAAGTGTTCCATAAACACTTCTAAGAGTTGAATGATGAATATAACTCTTTGTTACCAGACTGAATCAATTAACTGACTTATATTCTAGGGTATATACTGTTACAATGTCTGCTCAGATACGACTACTTCCTGTTGCTTTACTTATCTTTGTGCATCTCTCACTGCAGTTCGTTCAATTAGCTAATTACGCAGTGAAACTTATCGCTACAATCGCCTTTAATAATTATCTTCATTATCGTGTTTCATGATCATTATGGTGCAAGCAATTACTTTGATAAAATTGAACATTTAGTGGCAGCTACTAGATCTCGTTTTATAAACAAAAAGGAGACTAAAGAAAGATGCGCTCGATTGCAGGGCATATGAACTGAAGTTGCAACATGCCACATGCCTCACAATCTTTTCCCAGTCCTCCCTACTCTCTACTCCCCCCTCTGTTATGCTGTCTGCATCTGTCGCTGACTCTTTGGACTGTGCGCTGTCAGATTGTATATCTCTGACTCTGTCTCTGTCTCTGTCTCTGCCTCTGACTTCGACTCTACCTCGAAGACTCTCGACAACTCTGGTCCGGCTAACAGTCTGTCAAAGAGCATTTGGGAATATGGAAAAACAATTCGTAGTTTTCAACTTTTTTCTCTTCTCTTGTGTTTTTTTTTCCTTCTTTTTTTCTTACATTTTTGTTCCCATTGACAGCAGCGTCTGTCTTCCGGCAATGTAACAATGTTTTTGTTGCATCAATTTCAATTTCAGTTTCAGTTTTGTTAACTGTCATTCGACTTTTTTTTTAGTTTTTCGGCTTTATCCAAAAAGGGGGAGATCATTTTGAACTGCTTCTCCGATTTGCAGCTGATATGTCAACTGATTTTTAACAGACAGAAGGTAGAAAAAAAAAGGTTTCTTTTTTTGGGCTTTTATTTCCGTTGCTGCCATTCAAAAGTTAATGTTTGAATTGAGTCACCACGATTTGGTAAAACGTGTAACTACTATCACCTCGTAACTTGCCACCTGGCAACCGGGCACGTCTGCCCCAAAAATCCAATCTTTTGAACCCTCTCATCGAACCGGGCAACGTTTTATACGTGACAATGCCGCTCGAAGATTTGAGTAAAAATTATCATAAAATCGCCACGTGTAAATTCAGTTTCAGCTTTTCACAGGTGAAAATTGAATAATTTCCATTTTCAATTGCACGAGTTGGAAAATGACAATTCCCATTTGCTGTTGACTTTCTAATGCCCCCAAGTCGCTACAGAAATATCTAAAGTATCAGAAGGATTATGTTTAACCAAAAATTGTTTTTGGATTTTGAGGTGCCACATGATTAACTCGTGCCACACATGAAGCATAAGGCAACATCATAATCCAATGAGATATTGCTGCTGTTGCCAACGCGTTTCACTTGCGGCATTCAATCATCATCATCATTATCATGCAACAGTTGCAAGTGCAACTGAATGAAGGTGTGTGTCGTTGTGTTTGTGTGTGCCACTCCATGTGTCTGCTACCCACTGCTGTTGCCACCATTATTTACAGACACACAGGTCGCACTCTGCGCATTTATTCAAATTGTCATCTGGAAAATTGTTAATAAAGTTGCCAATCGTTGCGTTGCGTTGCCAATTGCCACATTGCCAATAAATATTGCTTTTATTGAGCAGCTATGCAAATTTCAAGAAGGCGTTTATTTTTTTTGCCTCTTCAAGTCTGTTTTTTATTGTCTGAGAGGATAACTTCTCGTTATCGTCCTATTGTCGCCAAGCAGTCAACGAAGGATCAGCCAAACTTTCACTGAATCGTTGATCATTTAATTGTTAAGCCAAGAAAGTGAAATATTAAATTGATTAAAAGGAGTTAGTTATTCCTTGACAGATTAAAATTACAATACAGATCTATTTTATGGGAAAGTTGGTGATAGAAATGGTTTCAAATAATACCTGAAATGTTAGCGTTTATTGAAACATGAAGTTTTTTATAATTTACTGAGTAAACAATCCAAACAAACATTGTATCTTAGCTGTAGTAATTACAGTTGTCCTTAATTACAGATAGATTCTATCTATGTAACTTATAAACTAAACCCGTTTACTACTTTGAAGTCATTATAACCTTTTTGTAAGCCCTTTTAAGCCACTTTATTGTTCTCTTTTCCCCAAACAAAAGTACTCGATTTGAGCCAATTTTGCTGTCAGTTTGCCAGTTGTTTTTTCCCTGCAGTTTCAGTTCAATGTCCTCTAAACAATTGAACATTAGGCACGCTTAGTTGCCCAGTTGTTTGGTAGTTGTTGGGTTGCTTGGTTTGTATTAACTCTTTTCACATCCCATCAAAACGTAATTCCCGATAGACCCAAAAGACAAAAGTTATTGAACCGAGCACACAATATTTAACGCCCCGTAAGTTAAGAGAGGGCAGGAGATATATTACATATATACATATATTTATGTTGGTGATTAAGGGGAGTTTAAATAATGTCGCTGAGGTTGAGGCACAAATTGCTGTTGGTAGCAAATCACGTCCAAAGTGTGCACAGGAAAGTGTTGCCAACAATGGAACACGTCCAATAGATTGAGTTCGAGATTGAGGCAAGTCCCTGACCAAAGTGAGTTGAAACTTTTACTTTAGTTTTGGGTAACCTTTGGCTTAAGACGTAGAGGGAGGGACAGGGAGACTGGGGATGCTCCTACTTTCTTCTAAACGCCTTTTGAAAATCAATTTATTCAGAGTCTCTCTGATCGAATCGTGGTTGGCTACAAGTGCACTCACATGTCGTCGATCATCTCCGCGTTGATTGTCGTTTATCTTTCGGAAGTGCCAGCGAAGAAACTCTTCTCTCTACTCTCAACTGACCCCCAATTTGACCCCAGTGTGCAGTGAGTTATGAACCCGTTTGACGCTTAATGAGTTACACAGACTGTCGCCCAGGGCTACAGCAGCAGCAGCAGCAGCATTGGCAGTCAGAGCTCAGGGAGGCGTGTTCCATACAGTATATTGCCATCCAGTTTCATTTGGCAGTTTAGGAGTTATGTGTATGCGCTTGTATTTTGATTTTTGTAGCTTCTGGGCATTAAGTGATCTCCTCCCACTTTTCCCCTCTCAGGGTCCTAGCAAATAGAGGTGTCGTAATTGTTGAAAAATCCCAAAAAAAAACTCCAAACAAAAAAAAACACGATATGCGCTTCACTTGGTTGACTTCAAGTTGCCGCTTGTTGTTGCCTGTTGTTTGTTGTTGTTTTGTTGTTCATCCCCACCTGTTGATAGTGAAAGTCCAACCAAAAATGCATTTCCATTGTTTTTCCCCCAATCGAGTCTTGGTGTCCCCCCAGGACTGTTTTCGCCTGCCCAAAAGTAAATACGAACCAAATAAATTCAAAAAACTCATTTGCAATGTTAACGAAATGACCAAAAATTATTGATTGTTATGCTCGATAGATGCTCTATATTATTTATAACATTTAAATTAAAGTATTTATCTTTAGAGGCACAATTAATAAATATTGCTTTATCAATTTATTTGAAATTTAAACCAATTTCTTGTGAAGTCTTTAAGTGTATTTAAGATTCGGTTTGTTTGGTTTTATTTTTGGCTTTTTTGTGGGTAATTACATGGCACATTGTACAACTCTTTTTACGGTCACTTAATTTGCCAAAAGTTGATTTTCAATTATAGTTGTTTATAATGCTAGCTGTGCCACGCCCCCTTTGTAGCTTGTCAAAGAGCTTTGAGTGCAGTTAAACGGTTAGAAAATTCAACAATTTTGCATAATTTAGATAATATGTTTAAATAACTATTTAAGGGGTGTGTTTAGTGGTATTTTAAATAGCAAATTATCATAATTAACTATTAAAGGTTTTAGTTATTGAAAGAAAGTGATGAAAGTGAGGAATTGTTATCTATAATCCTTTATAATCACTAGATACACCTATAGAATAAAGTTTCCAATTCTATCTTTTTTTTGTGAGTACAATTTTGTAATACAAAATTTACTTCTATCTTTTCCTATCTCTAAAAACTTGACACTAAGTTCAAGTGGGTTACGAAAACTCCACAGATTTCTCACTACAAAAGTCAGTTTGTCTCTCTGTCTCTCTGCCTCTCTGTCTCTCACATTTCTTATCACTTGCTCTTTTTGAACCCGCAACAAAACAACAAATTAACCCAATTGATGACCCGCAGAGTTTACCATGCTGAGATTAATGTATACAACAATCTAGAAAACTGACCTTGACTTGCATACAGTAAAAACTCGTTGCAATGTACGATTAAATGCAACCTTCAATCAGAGCTCTGAGATTTGTAACATAAATAGAAATTGTAATTTGCCAATTAAAAAATGGTTGCATAATAATTGTGGCTTATTATTGGGGCTGTCTTTAAGCTAATTAGCCAAAATTGTGCACAGCAGTTGTATCACATTTTCCATTACCATTTTCCAAACACATTTTCCATTGCTTGTTTTGATCATTTGCATTTGATGGCAACGCATTTGATCAATGCGTCGATTATGACCATTTGTCAAATGCGGCTTATACTTTGGTTCGGACCATTTGTTAGCTGTCGAAATGGCTGAAAATTGTAAAAAAATGTCAAATGGAAAGCCAGCTTAACGGCTAAGTAAAATGTGACTATATCCATGTTGTTTTCCGGCCTTCACCATTTACGTTTTGAGCTGGAAAATCAATCACAGTGAATTTAAAATCGGATTTGCTTTTCAAAGAGGAAACTCATAAAGTTATTTGATTTTTCCTCAAAAACGTAGACTTTCTACTGACTCTTCAAATAGATCTGAAATGAGATCAAATCGTGTGAGAAGTGTTGACCTTCTAAAGTTCAATGAACTTGTTCACCTAAATTTGACACCACTTCAGGCTCTTCACAATGCGATCGGATTACCAAACAAGGTCCCCGAAAAAAAACCCGACACTTTCAACACATTAAAACCAACTCAAGTGCAATTAAGTGCTTTTGGCCAAATGTGGGCTATAAAAGACAGCGCCAAATGACCCATCTAACAACAAACTTCATTCAAAATTGTTGGCCAAAAATAAACAAACTGACAAGGTCACTTGTACAGTGTACACTGTACACACATCTGTTACACACACATAAAACCTGGTTACTTTCAATGAAAAGTTGAGTTTTAATCTTTATTATCCACTGACTAACTAAGTGAATAGTTAAATTTAGTTGCAGTTGAAATGAATAAAAAAAACGGTAGTCGAAAGGTTTCCATTTTTTTTGGTCTGTCTGTTGGCCTCTGGCAATTAAAATGATATTATTACCAACGGCCTGGGGTCCCCTCCTCTCCCTTCCTCCATCACCCTGCCTATAGCTTTTCTTGTGGTCAGTGTACCAGGTACCGCTTGAGAGATCCCAAAATCCAACAAAAAAAAAGAGTTTTGGGCTAACGACTTGTTAATTGTGCAATAAATAGAAAGCGAACCAAACTAAAACCAAAAGACTGTAGATTGTAGACTGTAGACTGCCCCTTGATGTTGTAATAATTGAAATTTAATGCTTCAGTTAAGAGAAAGCAGCGACAAAGGATTTTTCTTTTATTAATTACAAAAAAAGTAGCTAAAAGTAGCTAAAAGTCACACTGAATATAGTTGGAAAATTGGTTAAGAACTTGACATAGAAAATACTTCAAGTTTGGGAATTAATTTTTGGTATTTTGTCAGTTACACTCGAAATGTTAATTACATAAAACAGTTAAAACAGTTAAAAGGCCACAATTTCATAATCAGTTTAAAGCGTGTAACATGTTTTTAATGAGACCACAAAGCGACAAAGTCCAAAAGGAAAAACTTTACAGAAAAACCGTTTGACAAACAACAGACGGAAACTTGTTCACAGTCTTCGGGCCAAAAAGTTTTGAGTGGACCACATGGTGGGGTCTGTGGTCCGAGAGCAGCAACAATACGTTAAGAACGTGACGGCAACAAAAGCAACATCATCTTCATCATCATCATCGAGTTCTTCTTCTTCATCTCCATCTTCATTATTATCTTTGGCGGCTTCGTCTCGGTCGTCGGCTTATCGTGCCTCATTCTGAACGTGACACTCGAACGTGATTATGTCAACCGTGTCCGCTGATGTTGTTGTTGTCTCTTTTTAATATCAGGCAGCCACTGTCTTACCTCCTGCTCACCTGCAGCCTCTGCTCTCTTGTCTCTAAGCATGTATGATATGTTACTCAATAGGCCGTGTCGAGTCGGGCTTTAACTGTGCTTAGACAGGCGCTCTCTCTCTCTCTCTCTCTCTTTTTCAGTCTCTGTCTCTGTGTCTGCTGCATACTCAGAACAGTATCTAACATAATTCTCTCATTCTCTAGCTCTTGTTCTCTGTAACTCTCCATTTGTGGGTTAATTCCCAGTGCATTTAATGTCATCACGTTGACATCATTAAAACTGCCTTTTTGGCCTATTTTCTGGGTCAACACTTGGGTCATTTGTTTGTTTTTTGTTTGGCTCTCAGGCAGATTAATTGTCGGTGACAAACATTAGATGTGAGAGTGTTGCACTTAACACCTAACACACAAGACTTAACTGCAGTTATTTCCTTTAAGGTAACACCTATATGTACCCTAGGTGGGTATGGCTTGTAGGGTGCATCTGTTCAGATTTAGATTTAAATTTATAAGTTTTCAAGAATTTATATAGTTAAATTCTGTACAGAAATGTTTAAATTAGACTTAAATGAACTTTAAGATGAAAGTTTTCATATCATTGGTATAGCCAGACCTATTTTAAGTAAAGTTCAAACCTTTTACAGAGTATCTTTTAGTCAAGTATCCACAATTTTGTGTCAATTTCGTTATCTTCGTCTCCATTTCCATTTGCAGCGTTTCCATCTTCATTTTCATTTTCATTGTTTCCGCTTGTCATTTGTCATTTAGTCTGTCAATAGAGAGTGAGATCTTAACTCCCCCAAAACAACACATGCAACACGATGTTTGTTTGTTCGTTTGGTGGTGTGTGTGTGCTTGTGTGTGTGTGTGTGTGTGTGTGTGTTTGTGGCATCGTGTCTTGTCTCCAGGTAATTAGAGTCATCGCATCTTTGCGTTGCACGCTCAAATTAGTCGTTGAGCAGATTTCTGCTATCGTGTTGGACTCTATTTGGTCTATTTAAAGTCGCTTTCGATGGCGATTTGGAAGTGTTCCAAATGCCGTGATTATTTTAGCAAAAAAGAAACAAATAAAAAACGGAAAGAAAAGAAATTGTGCGCGTTCCAATTTATGTGACACGTTGGAAATGTTTGTTGTTGTTGTTGTTGTTGTTGTCTTGGGGATACGTTCATTGACTTCCTGCTGTGAAAATTCTTTGAGTTTTCCTTTTTGGTATGACATGTTTAATCCATAATCCCAATACTTGATGTGACCCCAAAAAGAACTATAAGCGCGACTTATGAATGATATTTATGAATACAATTTGTAGTCACGAAATGATTCACTAAATTTAGCGAATACACAGAGAAGGAGGCGAAGCATTCTTGAGGGCGTAGACGGAGACGGAGACCCGCAGAAGAATGTCTAGGGGCGATAAAGAATTTAAGAAACGCGGTCGAGGTCACGTACTGACATTTTCGATAATGAATGATAATGTTGTTGTTGTAGCAGCTAGTTAATCATTGCTGTTGTTGTTGTTGTAACGATTGCTCAACTAACTATAGGCTCAACTAAATTCTGAGTCAACGAACCTTACACAACGCAACAGCGGCGAGTCTGCCAAAGATCTAGAGATATAGTGAGATACGTGCCCAGTATTTCTGTATTTCTGGTATATTAATAGATGCCGCATTAGAAAATCACTTTTGGTCAGACGCACGATTTTCAAGAAAAACTCGCACAACATTTGCATGAATGTGCTCCGAATAAAACAAAAAAAGAGAAAAACCGAAAACATAAAAAAACTATGCGTCATGTTTGTGGTGGTGGCAAACAATTGGAGGACACTGTGCGTATTTATGTTGCAATCGAAGACGTTGTGGAATTTATGCCCAGCACATTTAACCAATTAGCATTTTGGCTGGTAAAACTCTGGCCAAACTGTAGTCAAAAATTCATTTTTCATTTCTTGGTTTTGTTGGGGCGCCAGTTGGAAAAATTACTAGAGTTTATGCTTAATGGACACACACAAATCAACATCATAATCACAATCAGCAGGTCTAAAAGTTATGAGAAGTAATAAAAAATGCTTAGGGCATGATTAGGGCACAATGTAAAAGGCAAATTGAGCATATAACGTATACGACGCGTTGCACAAAAATATAAAAGACAATGGCATAAAAGATATTTAAAGAAATATATATTAAAGGGGGTATTAATAATAAGTTGGGCAATAAAGTGGTATATATAGTTAATTTGGAGACAAAAGACTTTAACAAATTCAGTTGTGTATTTAACAAATTTAGTTTAAGTCCAATTTTTATTATATATACCTTTTATTGCTCCACTGTGCGTTCACTTTTCTTTAGTCATAAATTCTAAGAAACTTTGCTTCCCTTTGCTCTCTTTGGCATCACTTTTCCGGCGTCTTCGATAGCGTTTTCCTCTCCTCTCCTCTCCTTTCTTTGTTGCCAATGGGCGCCGCCTTTTGAGAGTGTCTCAAAGTCTCAATTGCAATCACAACAGTGCAGAACATCTCAAGTTCAGTCTCAGATTAGTCACGAACTTTTCTGCATACAAAATTCTGCTATATATATTTATATATACATATATTTTATGCCAGTTTCGTTGTTGGCTCAGCTTTCAGGTGGGTGGGTGAGTGAGCGTGTGGAAAATGCATTAAGAGGCTCGCCAAATTGCCAAGACCAAGAGTCGTGCAAAGATTGGGAGTGGTGGAAGGCAACAACAACAACAGCAACAACAACTCAAGCTAAACAAAGAGAAAGGCGTTACTTTGTGGCAGCAACAACAATATAACTTGCCTCGTGGCTAAAGTCTAGAGTCTTTTCTTGTTGTTGTTGTTGTTGTTATATTCTCTGGTTGGCTCTGCTCTTCAGTCCAGTAATGAGCCGCAAGTATCGCAAATAAGCAGCTGCCACACCCCCAAAAACCGCCTCCACACACACACACACACACACACACACACACACCTGTCCAGACTGCAGACTCTTGTTGCTTCTCTCTTCTAGAAGAACCTCTACAATTTTACGACTCACCTCAAAAACTCCAACTTCAAACGAATTTGGCTGAACTTAAGTTGATTTTTATTTGCCAAGCCTCTAAAATGTAAAGTTCCCTTCCCCTTCCCTCTGCTGCTCTCCTCTCCTCTTCTTTCCCCTCATAACCAATAACTTCTACTCCTCTGTTTAGTTTGCTAACGATAGCCAAACAAGTTCTTTTGTTTCGACGCAACTTTGCAGCTCATAATTAGATATAATGATAAAAATCATAATGCAAAAACAATTTTCAACTTATATTGTAATGATGCAGAAAATTGTCTAGCGGAAAATTCCAATAAAACATTGAAAAGGTATTTCCATTTGCTGTAAAAGTGCTAAGCTCGTTTAAATATTTACTAACAACAACGACGATCAAGATTGTCTAACTAAAGCCATTGAACTGGAAGAATTCTTATTGCTGTTGGCAGTCAGATTGTGGAAAATGTCAGGAGATAATGCACAGGCTTAGAAAACGGTTAACACAGTTTGTTAACAGTTTCTTGAAAAAGTATTTAAACTCAATTTCCCGACTCTAGTACTTGCTGCTAACTCTAGTATCGTTTAAAATTGTCATTTGTGATTGGAGCTCAGCTTTGATTGGAGTAAAAGTAAACACAGTCCATCAAAAGTGACCGTCAAAAAACTTTCCCGTGAACAAACTTTCCATAAATCTTTAACAGTAAAGAAAAAACTGAAATTGAAGAAAAACAAATCATTCTGTCGAGAGTTTTGAGGTCTTTGCCAGTGTCAATTTTGGCCAAGGAGTTTTGTTTGGGTCCAACAACAGCTGTCGAAATGTTTGCCAAAATGTCAAAATGTCGATGGCAATCATTTTCCATAAGCTCACGAAAAACTGTTAAAGGAGAGGGAGGAGAAGAAGAGGGGAAAGAGGGAAAGGAGAGTAAAGATGAATACAAATTCGATAAACGATCTGCTTTTGTGACATTTCAATTTGTGTAACAGGGAAATAGTTAAAAGGAAAATGCTTGGAAAATTCAAATACTAGAGTATTTCAGCAAAAAAAAGATGTGAGCAGAGTTCACAACAGTCACTGCTATAAATAAACGCTCAGGTGTTGCAAAATATCTGCACTTGAGTTGAAAAATTCACATTACTTGAACGCTTCATCATATTTATCGATTTCTAATGCCCAACATGACAGCCATTATTGTTGCAGTTGTTGTAGCTGTTGTTACCTGTACCTGTACCTGTACCTGTGTTTACTTAGCCAAACAGACAAAATGATGCAAGAGTTCATTGGGGTTAAACTGTTGTATGAAGATCAATGTACGATTACCAACTTCAGAGAGGTCTCACACTACTTCAACCGTCGTTAGTCATTTCGTGGGTGTCATTGTGCGGCATTTGGCACTGCCACGCCCTCTAACTGACGGCAAAACGCCCACACACACTGAGTTCAACTTTGACCGGTGCGTGTCAATTACATTGTAATTATTTTTATATATTTTGATAAATTGAATATCGCACGCGGATACAATGCGGAAAACCGCAAAACAGAAAATAAAAAAAAAAAATTTCGCCAATTTCAATTTATCGATTAATCTTCAATCTTGGAAATAAATTGAAGAAAAGGAAGATGAAGAAGAAGAAGCAGCAGAAGAAGCAGAAACAATGGATGCGCTTATGCAATGTAATATGTGTGGGATTTGACCTTTGTGTGTGTAGAGCTTTTTTATGTTGGAGGGCGAAGATGACAAATGAGTGATGAAAATCTAAGACAATGTTGTTGCCCATAAACGGAAATGCAGACAGACCAAGGAGAAGCTAAATACACTTGGAGAAAACTATGATAAATGGAAGATTAAAATAGATAGTAAATTGTAAATGGAAATAATAATTAGTTAAAATGGCAACTTAACAGAAAAACTATCAAAAGTAAGGGAAAGAAATCTTAAAAGTATTTTAATAAATATAGAATATATAGTTTAGAAAAAATTTATAAAATCCGTCTAGTTTTGTCCTACTGTTCTATCCTAAACAATCCTATTTTTCTCAGTGTACAAGGTGCAGTCAAGTCATTAGAGTTCTGAGTTCTAGTCTTTAGTCTTGGCTGCACCCAACTACAAAGGTAAATTGTAGGGACTTTAAATTGGTGGAAAACCCCACGCAAAATGCAAACAGCTTCATTAGCTGAAAACCTAGTCATATTGAGTATACGTCATGTGTGCGCTTTCCAATTGCCTGTCAACTTCAATTAAGAGATTTTCACTGTAACTTAATGCTTTTTTTCTCCATTTTCCAGGTGTTGTACCATGAAATTGTATCACACGCTCGAGTTGTAAGCGCTTGCATACGTGCCGCCTCAGAAAGGGAACGGGAACAGTCACAGCTACAGTCGCAGTCACAGTCACAGTCACAGTCGCAGTCACAGTTACAAAGCAGTCAACAACCCGCCTCGCTTACCAGCAATTGTTCGAGTGAATCGACCAGTGAATCTGTGACCAAATCAAATAGTCTTAGCAGCGGCTTTGCCTCCGATGGAGCACCACTAACCACGCCCAGCACTGGCATAGTACCAGCAAACACAGCCACGACTATAACCACAACAACAGCAGCCCCGACTACAGCTCATCCAAGAAAAGGTGAAGGCAATTTGGAGCGACTACGTGATCGTTATCATCTGCTCTACTTGAAGGCCTTTGAGCTACAACTTTGCCTGGACAATTTACTGCGCAAACGCAGCTCGACAGCGGTAAGTTTATAGTCCATAAATAAAGTATAGACTCTAGTCTATAATATACACTATATGCCACTATATATATAGTATAGATACTTTACCTTCAATCTCTCGAGACTTGAACTTGTACTCAGAAATACACAAAATGGGAAACCTTCAATTGTATTTCTTTGGGATTAGCATCCGTTTTCTATATTTACGTTTAGGAAAATGAGCCGAAAACGTAATGATCTGAAATTACTTGGAAATTGAAAGAAAATTCAAGTAATTTGATGGATTCATTGGCGCCGCTTTCCTTTCCTTAAGTTTACTTTGTCTGTGGCCTTTTTTGTGTCCGCCTCTGCCAAATGCGGACATTTCTAATTACAAAAGTGTCTCGATACACTGATTTAATTAATTCATTTGGTGAAAATGCCGACGATGCGTTTTCCCAACGAGCCACAAATGCCACAAACGCAATCAACTTGGTCAGCAGCAGCAGCAGTAGCAGCAGCTAAAATGAACAAACTGAAAAACACAAAGATACTTCCAATCCTAAGACAATGGAATGCATTTCTCGAAAAAGTACAATTTCTCCAACTGAGAAAGAGCAGAGAGGGAGAGAGAGAGGGAGAGGAGACGTGATAGAGATGCACATAAATTCTGCCGTCAATCGTAGTTTTCGTGATTGTGGCTAATTAAATGATTTATCTTTTTGTTGAGGAATGCACTTTAGTAGATAGTTAGTTTAACTGCACAAATAACTGAAAAAGTGATTTACAACAGACCGATTAAGTTAAGCATATCGATGTCCGGAGAAGGCAATAAGAAATTGGTAGCTAAGGAAAATAGGTATAGTAAATAAAAATCTATTAAAACTAAAGTAAAAGAAGTGTTTAAAAAAAAAGAAGTATTCTCTATCATTTAAGAACTGAAAAAACTTGATATATTTTTTAAATATTTAGAATCTTTTTAAATCTCCAGTTTGCCAAGTTCAAGTTCTAAATTTGCATTTACTTTTACTAAGAATGAACGATGAAAGAAAAAGCTAAAACTTTTTTAAATTTATTTATTTTCTTTTGGTAAAACAAGTTCCTTTCTAGCCTTTCTACAACAATCTCTCAATTCTGCGTTTTAGCCTCCACACTCTCTACTTCTATGAGCATCCCACTCACTTGACACACACACACACTCGCACACCCAGCTGCTGCAAGTGAAAGTTTTTGCCTATAATCACATTGACCCAGTTTAGTAGTTGTTCTACCCACTCCACCAACTCCACCCCCTCCATCCCCCCCTCCATAGCTTTTCCCACTGACACAATGCTCTGATTTGCAACACTTTAAACGTTTCCTGGTCCAAAGTTCTGAAGTTCTGCCTGAAGCAGTGCAAATACATACATATATATAATTGCAAAACGCTTTGTAAAAGTCTCAGTAACAACATTATAATTGTGTATAATTTGTGTGCAACACAAGAGGAAGAGGGGAGATAGAGGTAGAGAGAGAGAGAGAGAGATGGAGCTATTCTGTTAACTTGGCTTCCGACTCGTGCCAGGTTATTTACACTCTATGTCGTAATTCATGCAAGGCACGCACTCTTCTTAGCCAGAGTTGCCGCCTCTCTGACCCACACAACAACAACAGCAACAACAAACCAGAGAGGGCAACCCCTCTCTTCTAGTTGCAGTTGGCTGTCCAGCCTGCGGCTCTGGAGCAGTTCATGATGCAGCTTTTAAACCGCTTCATTTAAGACTTGAGTTTCTCTCTGGCTTCAAGTGAAGAAACAATTTCATTTTAGCCGCTTTTCGGCTTCGCTCTCTGATGCAACAATTTGCATTTGACCGCCTGCAGCTAGGCACAGTCCGCTGTAACCCCTTTTCGCCCCCTTTAGCTACCTACCCCCTCCTTTTTGGTATGACCAATTGACGCCGCCTCTGCATATGGCCATATAATTTGCAACACTTTCCTGGCGATTTTTTAATGCTCCACATTCAACTTTGTTGGGCACATTTGGTGGATAAGCCTTAAGATAAGTCACCACATGTGGCAACAAGCACGTAAGCAACAAATGTCAAATGTGAACATTAATTAGATGTTTTTTTAGCTGGTAGGCAACTGTCAATAAGCGCGGCTGAGACAGCTGCCAGTGTTGTAAAATGTTGCTCAAAAATTATGCTCAATATAAAATCAAATTATATACTGCTCTTGCGGGTAAAAGTGAAATTTATGTTGAACCGTCAACAACACACAACAAACTTGGCCCAGAGGTCGACTCTTCACCTACAACTTACCACTACGAACTTGCCACATCAGCTGCTTAGTGCTGCTGATGCTGCAGCTGCCACCAAAAAAAAGTGAAAAGTGGTCAAAGGAAGCACAGATAGAAAGAAGAAGCAGAAGCAGTTGGAAGAAAAGAGAAAAAAAATAAGCAAAACAAATGAAAATAAACCAAATCAAATTTACAACGTGCCCAGCAAGATGATCGCGACTTCTCATAAAATACATTTTATTTCCTTTTGGCTTTTTTTTTTGGCTTTTCAAGCCAAGCATTTCTGCTGTCTGCCCCTCACTCCTCCCACCCCTCAAACTGTCCTCTTGCGACTCCTTCAACTTCTCGATAAACAAATGCAGTTTGCAGTTGAATTACATTGATTACACTTGATTATTATATTTGCTTTTCTTTGGCTGTTTCCTCTTTATTCCCCCCTTATTCCTATGCCTTGTCTTGTTTATTCTTGGGCCAATGCACCTTTTGATTGATTCATTCAGTTAGCCAGTTGAAGGCCACAACTGCAAACAATGCGAGAAAGTGTTGAAAACAATACACATCTGGCAACAGCTGTGTGTCTGTGTATACAAATTATAAAAAAATTCAAACTTTAGAAAAGCTGCTTAACATTCAGTTAAAAGTCATACAAAGGTCTTGGCCATAAACAAATTAACAAGTTAAGTAGTATGCAAAAATATGTTAAGAGGAATTGATCTGGTTAAAAGACTGACTGTGAAACAGTAGCGAATACACTACAAAGAAATGTTGGGAAATCGAATCTGTAAAGAAAGGAATTGAAATTGTGGACATTTAAGAGTTTGTGATTAATTTACCTTACATAAATTTATTTAACTCTTAACAATCAAGTACTCATCAAAAGAAAATCATTAAGAAAAGAACGCAATTAAAAATAATTTAAGTAGAGCTAAATTACTGCTTGTTGTTGTCCAACACTGGACGACCAAACAATTAGGCAAAGCTTAAAGCACCTTTAAAGCTCTGATAAATTGTCTATAAGTTTATGGCTTCAGAAGTGGCTTTATTTTAGCATTAAATGGCTAACTCATTAGATGTTTATAGCTAAAATTACCCAACACTAAACGAAATGGCTACAAGACATTTAACAGCACTGAACAAAGACAACCTTGGCATTTAAACATTCTTAAAATAGCTTGTGTGAAATAAATTTAAGCAACACTCATTCGATGCGACGTTTAACAACACTTGTGCGGCTAATTGATACAAAACAAAAGCAAACGATCAATTAACGTCGATCAACATTTGAAACGTGTTTAAAATTTATGAATTTAATTGACAATCATTTAAAATGTTTGTCAAGCGGCGCATCAATCAAAGGCTCAAAAGAGCATAAATCAATTCTGCCATTTCAGTAAACGGTAGCGACAGGCAGCGAAAACCCAACAAAAAAAAGACAAAGAAAATGCAAATTAGAGTGGCCCAAAAAATAGCTCGCATTTAGTATTTAATGGGTAATTTCTACAGCTGTTGTTGTTGTTGTACTTTTTTATTGGCATTCAAAGGCACGAAAATGAATGAATGCGCACTGAATAAAAATTGACGTGCAACAAATGTTGTTGCAACTCACCTGAGTTGTTATTGCCAGGTAATTCGTGTTGCGGAATATCGGAACTGTATTTGCATGTTGTTGCCACCGACATTTACAAATTGTGACTATTTAATTTGTGTGTATGTGTGTGTGTTGCTTTTTTGTGGCAACTCCCGGAAGATGCGAGTGCCGCAAATTAAATCACAATAATTATGTAAATTTAAGTTGTTGTTTGGGGCGTGGCCACCCACAACTGCAATGCGGAAGCAGTAGCCAAAGAGAAGACACACACACACACACACACTTGCATACACTTACTTACTTGCCACATGCCACACAAAACAATGGCCAAAAAGCTTAAGTTTCACTTTCAACTGACGCGAGCGACGCGCGTTTTTTAGTCGCAAGGCCGTTAAAATCATGTGGCAGCTGCAACACACAGAGCTCAAGCCAAGCCAAGCCAAGCCAAAAGGTAATTACCACACGACGCGGGTCTCACTTTCTGCTTAGGCCAAGCTCAGTAATTAGCCGCTAGCCAACACTGACAGCAGCAAAAATTAGCAGGCAACTGCGACAGAAAGAACACGACCAGAAGAGACCGTGTAATTTGAAATTTTAGAGCCTATTACATGAAACTTTACTAAACTTAATACGCTAAAATTCAAATTATTCAAATTTATGATTTTTGTTAACTTTTACAGGGTATTTTCTAGAATAAACTTTGATTCTGCATATCAAACTTAGCTATATTTAGCTCTAAAGCCCGTTTAGCTTTGTCTGAGCAACAAGCTTGTGTTGCTCGCTGTAAGTACTAAGTACAGGGTCTAAAACAGTTACCACAATGGCTCATGTAATTGGAAATTTTTGGTCGTGTGTGCGGTTAGCAGGCAAATTGGGTGGGTTTTTGTGAGAAATTGTTTTATAATGTGGCCACATCCCCAGCAACAGCAGCAGCAACAACAACAGCAGTAACAACAGCAGCAATAACAACAACAACAATTGCTGCAAGCCGTTAGTTGATCTACTTTTGTTGGCAGAGTTAATGATGCAGCTTGAAAAATCGAACTTAAAGTGTGCTGCAGTGTGTGTGTGTGTGTGTGTGTGTGTGTGTGTGTGTGTGTGTGTGTGTGTGTGTGTGTGTGTGTGTGTGTATGTAGTGTGGTGTGAGTGGTGTTTTGATGCTGCTTTTGGTAGTGCTGTCTTGTCTCTTGGCTCATTTTCAATTACCCAGATAATGTGGGCCTCCATGTGCCATTTATTGTTCATTATTCTCGCAGATTGGCAAACTGAAAGCAGCGATTATTTATCAAAACTTCCATTGAGCAGGTTGTAAATATTCAGATAAAGTTATGTACACCCTGTATGCGACAGAGAGTGAGGAAAGCGCAAGAAAAGTTGATAAATGTAAGAAGTAATGGTGAATAGAAGGATAGAAAAGATGACAGATGATGAGGAAAGAATAATGTAATAATAGATTAAAATTGGTTAAGGAAAACTCTATATTATATATCGGTCAGACAATCTGCTCTTCCTTCCTGTATGTTTTTTGTGCACATAATACAGATTTAACTGTTTGAAATGCAATTCATAAGTGATAAATACAGAAGAGGGCGGGGAATATCCCCATATCCCATGATTGCCATAAGTCATAAAATAAGACCAGAATAATAAAAAAAATAAGAGAAGTAAAAGCAGCGGTGGCAACATGGCCAAATTGCTTCATTGTGGCAGCAGCTGGTAAACACAAGACTTCCAATTGCTATAAACCCCAAAACAGTAACAACAACAAATCCACACAGCAGCAACAACAACAACAAAGACGATCAAAAGTCAAACGAGATGTGGCCACAATATAATCAATGTGGAAATTACAGGGCTGCAGTTGTGGAGTTGCTGCTGAACTTAAAATGTAAACAAAACAACAACACATGAAAAGGCAGTAGAAGAAACAATAACAACAGCAACAACATTAGCTACTAGCAACATGTTGCTGTTGTCAACGCGTTTTCAAATACACAAAGCTAGGGAAGAGCAGATAGACAGAGAGAGGGAGAGATAAATCAAAGGAAAAGAGAAACAATGGCAGACAGAGACATCTATCAGGAGTGTGGAAGGAGGGGGAGTGGCTTTTAGTGGGAAGGCTACTGCAGCAGCAATGCCCTGTGATAATTTGGTTGCTGCTGCATTTATGGCATATTGACATTTTCGGCCAAAATGTCAAATTTGCGGCCATTGTTTTTGTTTATTTTGCTTTGTTTGACTTTAGTTGTTTTTTTATTGGGCTGCAATTGTCACAAATGATGTGGCAAGCAGCGGTGGCAAGCTGTTGTGGCACAAATGGCAGACAAAATACAGCGCCAATTGACATTAATCAAACTAGCAACACCTTAAATGCAAATGTTGCTGCCACCAAATGTTCAAAGGCACACGTGCCGACTTTAGGGAGACGGAGAGAGAGAGAGGGGATTGTTGGGGGCATGCCACAGCAACAATCAAGAACAGCAACAACCTGCAAATTATGCTCCAGCTGCGTGGGCAACTTTAGTGTTGGCGTCGTTGTCGAAGAACAACATGTTGCTGACTCCCACACAGAGAAACATACGCAGTTAATGTTGCCAGCAACATGTTGCCAGTTGTCAGTTGCTGTCAACATATTGGGGTTATGCCAAAAGCCATAACAAGAATCTGCCACAGACATTACTGAAGTATTGTCGCCATTCTGTCGAATGTTGCTGCTGCTGGAGTAGTTGTTGCTGTTGTAGCAACTGTTGCTGCTGCTGCTGCACGAAGCAACGCAGCTTGGGGGCAGATGCTTTGGCTAAATATAGCATCTAATGCGATTTGTAATATTTGCGCTAAATTGTGGACAATGTGGATGTTTGGATGTTGAAGTTACTGCAGTCTCCACTGTACCAGGAAATGTTTTGACTGCAACTCCAACAACAACAGCAGCAACAGCAACAGCAACAACAATGCAAGTAATAATATTGTTGCTGCAGTGCTGCTGCGGGTGCAACAGTCGTTGCTTGCTGTGGAGGAGGCGGTGAAGAAAGGGGGCGCGGTAGCTTTGCATGCTGTGTTTGCATTTTTCAGTTTTTCGTTTATTTTCAATTCGTTTCTTTTTTCGTTTTTCTCCATATGACTTGGGCAGCTTTTCATGTAGTTGCTCATGTTGTTTGTCCAATGTTGCCAATGTGGGTTGTCAACGCGTTCACTGCAGTTGTTGCAACAGTGTTGTCATTTGTTGTAGTTGTTGCTGTTGTTGTTTCTGCTTGTTGTCTGCAATTTACGTTCGCACCATGGCAACTTTTGGCATGAATGGCATGAGGATTTGAATTCCAAACGAATTATTTAATAATTGTAGCATTCAAATCGAAGAAAATTGTGTAAATCATGTAAGGAAACTGCATAATATTTATAGCTCACCAGATTAAACAATAGAAACTGTTAAACGTTAAAGCAAACAATCAGAACTTAACGTGTTTCATGGGAACTTTACTTTACACTGAGCAAAACCATAAGAGAGTCTTGTTTACACTAGAAAGAAATCCAAAAACTTAAAAGTTTTCTTTGTGTTTTCCCAACTGCCATTAAATTTTAGTAGTACCATTTAAATTTGTAGTTAGTTACTATAATATTTCAATTAAATATAGTTAGTTAAATGCTTATTTTTAAGTGTAGGAAATCCAATGTCACTTAACATAGTCGATAAAGTCGATACTGTCAGTGAATATCGAATACATGTATTTACATGTTGTTGTTGTTGCTGTTGTTGCACTGACAACAATTTCCAGTTGCAGCTCACGTTTTTATTGCACGATAATTACACACACATATACAGGTGTAATATGTTAATAGAGGTATTCCCCCTCACATCGATGACATGAAAGTGTTTAACGATAATTAAATGTCGGCGTGTGAGAAATTCATAATTTTCCAACAACAAAGAGACCATAAAATATGCCAAGAAATATGAGAGAAGTAGAAGAAGGAGAAAGGGAAAAAATACGGTAGCCAAAACAAATAAGAAACTAGACAAATTTTTCCCACAGAAATGGAAGAAACACGAAGAAAGACTTATCGAGTAATCGGATTTTTGGAGTACCAACAACATTTGGTCCAAAGCAAATAAAGTTCTTTGGAAATGACATGAGAATTGTGACAGAGTGAAAGATTGCGTGTTTTTTATAGAGTTCGTTGTTGTTGTTGTAGATGCTTATCAAGCAGACCCCAAAGGCAAACTTAATGATAGTTAAAGTGAGCAAAAGGAAACACACTCAGACACAAACACACACACACACACACACACACACACACACACACACAAACACACACACACTCAATTTAACTGCAAATGAGGTGCTAAGCTGGCAACACAACAACGTCACGTGTCCAGCTGCAATGCCACGCCCCTTTCAAACTGATACGCCCCCATTGCAAGTCGTTGAGACTGAGTTCGCGTGAAGTGCGTCGCGATAAACTTGAACTTAATTTCCCACTAAAGGCCACATTGCAGGTATTCCTGTATTTTTTCTGTTGTTGGCAGGCGTTGCCCGTGTCTTGATCAAGTCAAGTCTTGGTGCTGGCAAAGGCATTTTGCATAATAAGTTCATAAATTGTGTAGAACGAGAGCAACAACACGAAGTTGGAGATCAAACAGACCTTTGGCTTACAGTGGGTAGCAGAAGTTTTGGCTAAAAAGAGTGTGAGAAAGGCAGCAGATGAGTTTGGAAAAAGGGAAATTAAGGGGAAAACAGATGAGAAGAAACTAAATTCAAAGCTAGAAGAAGCTTTGTGATGTTTCTATATAGAGACACGATCTTCTTTACCACTTCGCCCATCCTCACATATAAGATTTTTCGGCTTTGAATCAAGTTCTCATTTTCATCTGTCGTGTTTAGTTTGTCGTTAGATTTTATTGGATTATTGTCATGTTTTTTCCGCCTTTCCTTAGCCTTCAACCAAATTCGAGAGCGTTACAAATGCGGGTGAAGTTTCTATGTAAATTTAGTAGAAAGTGAAGATTTAGTTCAGGCAGATGTTCCGATTGAGAGACTGAAACTTCAAACTGTTAACAGATTAAAAGAAAATCTGTTACATTTTGTTTACCATAGAATTGATGTGTGTTTTCCAGCTGAAAGAAATTTACAGTTTCTTGTTTACCTGGCCCAATTCTACCTGGTGTATTCAAAAGGAAAATCGCATGTAAAAAGTTAATGTTTTATTTACCATAAACAAACTCAATCAAAACGGCGCCTTCGTTTCGATAAATACTCGATAAATCATTTGTTTTTAATGGAAAACTGTTGAAGAGACTGCAAAGAATCGTGTGACCTTCAGAAGGCCTCGTTAGCATGGAAATTCTTTTGGCCAGGCATTACGCAAAACTGCTAAAAGCTACAAAAACTTGTTAATAGCTGAGGAATATAAAAAAAAAACATTCTAAATGTTCAACTCAATTGAATGAGGCAATAATGAAATGTTATGTTTATTATTATGAACAAAAATTTGTTGGAAAAATGTAATAGCATTTTAAGAGAGGTGGGAGAAGGGGGCATCAAGGTCAAATGAGGTTAAGATGCCAAAAAAGTTGCTTTCCCAAAAAAACATAAAGCTTTGAACAAGTTAACACTTGTGTGTTCATGTTTCAAGGGGGCGTCAAGGCCTGCCCCCGCATATGATGAGTACGTAGCTCTCCCCTCTTAGTCGCCACTCAGTCCTCTGCCCTCCCCTCCCCTCCCCACCCTTCCTTTCCTTTGCCTTCTGCCGTTCCACCCACATGACGTGTGCGCCTCTTTTGTTTTTTCACTGCTCTTTAGCTTTTTTTTTTTGGATTATCTGTCATCTGTCTGGCCCAACAACTGTTTGTCCGTCCGTCTATCCGTTCGTCTGTCTGTCTGTCTGTACATTTTCCTTTTATTTTATGTCTGTTTGTCTGGCTCTTGGCCCCGTGCAATTGAAAGCAATTATAACATATGTGAAGAAGGAAGCTCAAAGCTAACAGTTAACAGCTAACAGGCGAGATGGTTACGTGATGGCCAAGCGAAAAGCGTTGAAAAACCATTTGGGAAAATCTTTTTTTTTTTTTTGTGTGAAAATTGTGAAAATACTGTTGCGAGTGACCGCAACATTTATGCTTTTTCCACACAGATCACAATCAAAACTTGACCAATTAAAAACTGTAATTCATATTGCCAGTCTAATAAGCAGAAATTAAACTCAGCTCGAAAATACTCTGTAATTGGTGGAAATTATGAAAAAGTGAAATAGTTATACTAAAAAAGCTTTGATTGAGCAGCTATGAAGAGTGAGAAATGAGACGTTGGAATGTGTGTGGAAAGAAAATTTGTTATATACTCAATAGATTGTAAACAAAAATGAAAATTCATAGAAAATTATATAATAAATTTAACAACTTTAAAATTATTTTGATTAAATATGTAAAATAAACTTATATTTTCCCACTATTGATTCAGTTAACATCTGTTTAGAAAGCCATATCTTAAGTCCCATTTCAAGTTCAAGTTGAGCTCGAATAATTTATTTATTAGATCTTAATCGTTTCAAAGTCTCTAACAGTTATTCATGCAACATTATTTTTTTCGCTTTTCTATTTACAGAACGGCTTGGATGACGACGACGATACGGAAGACGATTCATTTGGTTACGAGGGTGAAGGGGACGCAGCCACTGAGGACGATCTAAACGAAGTTGGCTCCGATTTGGATCTGGAGTGTGAGAGTGTTGCACCCAGTCACAATTCAAACGAGTTGTTGTTGCAACGTTGTCAAGTTGCTGCCACAGAGATTGTCTCCGCCAACGTCTTAGCCGAGGATCAGTCACGCGATTGTATTGCAACCCAAAAGGTAAACTAGCCAAAAAAAAAAGATGCTAAAAAACAGCTAAAACTGTATATTATTTGCATACATTTTGTGTATGTGCCAAATTTGTGCGTTTGTTTGTAGTTGTTGTTAAGTATTCTTGTTGTTTTTGCTAGTTAGAATTATGCATGCCTTCTACAGTATTGTCAACTTCTAAAAAAAACTAAAAAAAAAACTGTAGACTTTAGTACAAAATTTTAAAAAAAAAATGGAAGATGAAAAATTGATTATTCTTTTGGCGAAAGATTAGATACTCTTGCAGATTTAAACATTAAATTTTGGATACATTTAGTATATTCTTAGACTGGTTGAAAAGGTAGTTTTTCCATCTTAATGTTATAGAAAATTCTTCTAAATTCTTTAAAATATCAAATCGCTGCAAGAGTATGTGAAAAATATTTCAAAAAAATCTCGAAATTCAATCGAGTTGGCAGCACTGCAGCAGCTTGTAAATAGCTATAATGTTTGTGCGTGTGCGTGTGCGTTTGCGTGTGTATGTGTGTGTCTGTGAATTTTTGACCTAACTGCCTGCAATTTGCATAATGCCTAACTATAACACATACAAAAAACAAACCTCTCGCAGCCTGGTGACGAGGCCGACGAGGAGCCCGAAGAGGAGGACGAAGACGATAACAACGCAGATGTTGTTGATTTTGTGATTGCCAAACGCAGCTGGCGTCCATCAAAGATCAACATCAGCAGTAACAATCACAGCAACAACAATTCACCCACTGCACCTGCAACACTAACCGATTTCGAGGCAGACTCCGAGAGCAGCGATCTGGAGCAGGTGCAACAATTGAGACGTGTAGTTGGAGGTAGCAATAGCTTTGCCGCAAGTTCGAGGCATCATCAGCAGTACTATCATCATCATCACCATTACCAGCAGCAACAACAGCAGTTGCAGCATTTACATGTTGTTGACATGTCGCAGACAAACAACAATTGCAGCAGCAACGGCAGCGGCAGCAACTCGACGCCCAATTTGACAAATTTGTCGCTTTTACAGACGCGACACGGCAACAAAATGTTGCCGCCACAGTGCCACAATCATAGTGTAAAGCCGAAAAGTATTGCCGTTGCTGTAATTACACCCAATACCCATAACCATAACCATAATCATCATAATAATCATCACTATAATGGTCATGGTCACGACCTTAGTCTCAACAAATCGCCGACAGTGTTGAGAAAGTCGAAAGTCGGACACAATGATACCTCTAAGTTCAATCGTTCCAATCGCAAGTCCAAGAATTGCGCCATCTTCTATTTCAAGCATCTGGATACGGATAATGAGACAAGCGGTGCTGGAACGGATGCGACGGGCGAGGGGGAATCTATTGCACCGCGACAAGTAAGTACCGTTATCAGCAGGTGTTGAATCGGTTTTGGGTAAAGAACTCTCTCGGTCTCTGGTGTTGGTGTGCAACTCTTCATCTCTCTCTTAAACTCGATCTCTCCCTCTCTCTCTCAACGTTGCGTTTATCGGTGAACGCGGCCTCGAGTTATCGCCTATCGACAGTCAACACACATTTCGATTGTCTCGTTTAGCAATCGATCATCACGAAAGTTTCTCGCTTTTCAGCCTCGAACTCTAATTTGCATGTTTTTGCATCTTCACTTCTTACTAATTTCGTTTATTTATAAACTAATTAGTATACTATTATTATTATATATTTTTTTAATTAAAAATACATTCCTCAATCTATGTAGTCTCTTGGCATGCCACTAACAATTTCTTAATTAACTTTGTTTACCTCATTATCTGGTAGTCTTCATTGTGCCGCATCATCATTAATCATCCATCATCGATGGACTTTCATAGGGTTCAACTCGCCTGCCCCTCAGGCTATAGTTTCTTGAACCAAGTCGGAGGTCAATAGTTGGTAGTTCTTTGTACTCAACTAAAAACAAAACAGATTTAATTCCGTGTTGCCTTTTTAAAGTACTGAGTTCGTGTCGAAAGTTAGCCGGAAGTATCCAAAGTTTTCAATAAAAATAATTAAATACTGAAGCTGATTAAAAGTAGTCTAAATGTAGAAAAGAACATTGAACAGATATTTTAAATTATCTAACTAACTATATACAACTCTTAGCTAAGAAAAATGACTAATGATTTTATATAAATTTTTAATGTTTTGAGGAATTTTCCTAAAGAAAGTGAAACGAATTATATTTAAAATAAATTTGTTTATACAATTTCACTTTTAATTTTGAACTGGAGTGAAACACTTTCAATAAAGTTTACTTATTTGCATGGCAAGTACTACATTTTTGACTTGGCAGTGACGAGTGCAGTCTCAGAGTAGCAGCACCATCAGTTGCTGTCGATATTGTTGTTGTTGTCTCACGTGGAAGCATCAGAGTAAGAGGCAAGAGGTATGGGGCAAGGCCTAAGGTCGCCGCCTTGCCAACACAATTCAAACGAAACGTCGCGGCATTAATATAAATTGCAAACATAGAGAAAACGACAGCAGCAGCAGCGAACAAACTGTTGCTGGCAGTACGTTGAGGGCGTCACGGCAGCAACTCCTACTTTTGCATGGCCAAAAGAGGAGCAGGAGGAGTAGTTGGAGCTAGAGTTAAAGTTGGAGAAGGCCAGGCAACAACCGGCATTTGAGACGGAGCTCAAAAGATTTTTGCTACTCATGCGACGTGCTGCAGCGGCAACAATTTGTAGCAGCAATTGTTGCTGTTGTTGTGACTACAAGTTACAATTTGCCATTTTGCGCAAGTAACGCTAATTAAACTTCATTTTCTACTACTTCATCTTCATCTGTTGTTGGCATTGCCATTGCAGTTGCAGTTGCAGTTGCAATTGTGGTTGCCAGCAAACAGCAATCGTCTGCATCCACAGCCCACACAGCAAATTTTGCATGTTGCTGGTGTTTGCTGTTTCTGTAGCTTGATTTTAATATATATCTCCATACTAACAATATTTTCTTTTTTATTTTGCTTGCAACCTTTAGATACTTAAATCGGCTGATGCCTCTTCGGATGACGACGACGAAGGTTGGCTCTACACCGCAGCAACTGCAGCAACAGCAGCAGAGGCAGAAGAAACTGCAATAACAACAACAACCACAGTGGATGGTCTGCAGTCAACTGCCATCTCATCTACAACCTCTGGCGCCACAGCAGCAGCAGCAGGAACAGCCGCAACAGCAACACCCAGCGACGACTCTGATAAGGAGAACAAGGAGACGCTAGTGACCACATCGACAACAACAGGAATAGCCACTGCAACTGCTACAGTAACGGCAGCAACAACATCCACTGCTGTTGGTGTTGTGCTGGCTGGCAGTGGGAGTGGCAGCAACAGCAACTACGACAGCAGCAGCGCCTGCTCATCGTCCAATTCAAACGGTGTTCATACTGAGACTTCGACAACATCGCGAGTCACTCAAATGCAGCGCACCAACATTGTTGTCAGCGTCATGGACATGGACATGGGTATGGACAACATGCAATGGCAAATCCATAGCAATGGCAACAGCAACAGCAGTCCAAGCACCGATGGCAGCAACAGTCGCTTGAGTAGCAGCAACACAAGACACATCATTAGCAACAATTGCTACAAACAACTGCAAAATGACAACAACAACAGTCAACAGTCACAGCAACAACATAACAACAACAACAATTGCAATAACAATCACAAACATCAACAACAGTCGCGTTTTGACTCTAAACAGCAACAACAACATGTACAACAACAACAGCAACAGCAGCAACAGAACTCTGATGAAGCAACTGCTGCTGATAATGCAAATGGAAATGCAGCACAGGTGAGTGAAGTCAAGTGATTCTTTTCAGATTCTGATTTGAATTTCAATAGAAAATTGATGGATGAATAGAAGTTGATATTTAAGATGAACTCAGAGGGAATGTCCAGTTAGAAGATCGAATCAGAAATCAGAAAGTTTAACAATCACAGACAGTTAGAAAAGAAGTTGAATGATATCCAAAAGAATTGATGTAAAGGTTAGAAACTTCGAAGTCTGTCTAAAGACAGAACTCTAAAAGCTAACACAAATAATATAGCTAAATAATTTAAGATCTAAAATGGCTAAAAGATGGAAAAAATTCCAATTTGACTGCTTGGAATCAATATATTGTCATTTATTGCCTTGACATTCTGCTCAGTTTTCAGCTAAGGTTCTAACTCTGAATACCAAAGGTTTTTACATCATTAGCCTTGTAAGAAAACAATGTATTTAATCAATGTTTTCTGATATTTTTGGCCAATTGTCTTAATGGCCAGATTTATCAGCTTATAAGCAAGAGGCACTCGGAAAAACTAATGCTGAGAACTCAAGTGTAGTATGTTTGGCCCTGCCATTTATAGACCACAATCCGCAAATACAAATCACAGACATGCCAAAAGCTGCAAGTTGCAAGTCGCCAGTTTGCCAGTTGCAAGTATTGCACAGTTTTCAACAGTTTCCCACAGTTGCCACAGTTGGCTGAAAACTTGAGTCTGCGCTGAGTTGCATTTCGATTCGATCACTGTCTGTCTCGCCAGTCTCTTGACTTGTGTCAATAAAGTTGCTTGCAACATTGTAGGCCCAGCAGGAGTGCAGAAGGGAGAGAGAGAGAGAGAGGGAGAGAGAAAGGAAGGGAGATAGACAGAGACAGTGAACTGGTCTAGTAAAAGGGGGGCGCCTTTTCAATAAATGGCTACCGCCTCTTATTGCCTCCACCTGATGATTAAGCAGTTGTCTTAATGAAAGCGAATCATGCACCGACAGCAAACTGCCATTCAAATACTACTACTACTACTACTACTACTACCGATCCAACTACCGTCTTCCAATACCAGACCCGAATCCCGACAGACCATGTCGCTTTTGAGTCCAGGAAAAATGGTTGGAAATTGAGCAGCGCACGTCAAAAATGGGAAAGTACGAAATTAACTAAAAACGTGTGATTTATTTCTTCATTGCGAGACAAAAAACTCCAAAATCCAAGTATTGCCATTGAAAGGGACGACCAGAAACGACAGAGGACCAAAGATTTATGTCGGTGACTTTGAATCAAGTCCAAGTATTGTAATATAGACATGCACACGAAATGCAGCACAGGAAATGCAACAAAAAATTTTGTTGTTAACAATTTCTGCTCTTAGCTGATTGATTAAGAGACGAGCAGTGGAAAGCTTTTACCAATTTTCATTGGCCATTTTTTAATTAAATCAAGTTTTTCATTTCTCTTTATAGCTACACAACAACCACAATCACAACAATAACAACAATCATTGTAGTTACTACAGTCGTGCCGATATCTGCAATATTAGTGTTTGGCCCAGTGAGATGAGCAATGGAAATGTCCATCCAAATGCGAATGGGAATGGAAATGGAAATGGAAATCGTTTGCCGCCAAGATCGCCAGCCAAATCGGCTAAATCGGGCAAATCACAGGCGAGCAGCAGTAATGCCACAATGTCGCCATCAAAGGTAAGCTTAAATCAGAGCGGTTATAGCTACTATATACTTTTTCCCTTTCAATAGCCAACATAAAAAAATTGCACTTGCAAATAATTTGTCATCAGATGATGGCAGACTCCGTGGCGAGTTGGCGACTCGATTGGAGACTCGTTGAATATTGCGTGTCGCACGTTCACACAACCATGACCATGCCCAGTTGAAGCCAGGCCAGGCCAGGCCAAGCAATAGAGGCCAAGTGGATCACATTGTATTGCCAAGTCAGCAAATATTGCCAGACGGCTTGCCTTTGTTGTTGACTTAAATACAAAGACTCTCATGGTTTCAGTTTCGCTTGAAATGCATACGAGAGGAGAGTATTAGTAAATGCGATCGATCGCTCGATCCATTGCTCGATCCATCGAAAACTGACCATGTTGGTGGTCCACTGCGAATGTGTGTGGTGCGTATAGCTGTGTGTTTGTGTGTGTGTGGTTTCGCCTCAAATTTCTCTAAGCTCTATCTGTGGCTTTTTTCGTGTCGATTCACTGGTAAACATGTCCCCAAACATGTCCACTGACAACTTGTTGAGTGTAATGGGCTGTAAACGATCATCTTTTGGGTAATTTGAAACATTTCATTGCCGCCTTTTTGTGTAAAGCAGCGGGTGGAAATCAGTTAAACTGGCAAATTGTTAAACGACCATAATATTTTGACATATATGGGAAATTTTTAATGCTGCACAATTTGTAGCAATCAAGTTTTTATACTCTCAGCAAGAGAGAGTATATTGGGTTTGTGCAAAAAAAAAAAGTATGTAACAGGCAGAAGGAGGCGTGGCAGACCCCATAAAGTATATATATTCTTGATCAGCATCACAAGCCGAGTCGATATAGCCATGTCCGTCTGTCCGTCTGTCCGTCTGTCCGTCTGTCTGTCCGTCTGTCTGTCTGTCTGTCCGTATGAACAAACAGATTTCAGAGATGGTAAGAGCTACAAGTTTGAATTTGGTCTCTATCGACTCGATATTAAGTCAGTCAATACAAGAATCTTTTTTTTTTTCGATGCCACGCCCCATTCGCCCACAATGTGCAAAAAACTGAAAACACCTCGTAAAAAATTGATGTTTTAGGCGAATATCTCAGTAACTATGGCACTTAGGAACACCTATTTTGGTACGCAGGTTCATAGAGACGGCATAATTGTATTGTCATCAAAAATTTTGGACTGCCACGCCCCCTTTTCCCACAAGAAATAAAATAATTTGCAAACTTCAATGCCGATTTTAAGGCATATGTTCTTATCGTACAGTATTGTTATTTCACATTCGTTTGAAGACAAAATATATTAAACTATTCTGAAAGTTGCATACAAATCGGACAATAAACAAAAGAGCTAGACATGTAAGAAAGTTGATAATTACACGCGATGCCAATGCATGTGTGCGAGCGAGATAGAAACAGATGAACGAGAACGAGATGCCCGCGAATGCTGGCCGTGCCAACCAATTGTGTATGTATAACATATACACACATACATATGTGCGTGCATACTTATAATGTCAAATGTATATGTGTGTGTATACATACAAACAGATGTTTTTGTCTCAACGTGTTTTATTGCAAGTACTTTCAATTGATATACCCGAATACCGATTTTATTAAAATGATCGGGAATAAAATGCAGAGAGTATTCTACGGTCGGGCGTGCTCGACTGTACTTTTCTTTCTTGTTGGAGTCTGCTTTTGATCAAGCCGTGTTACTTAATAGGTTTTCAATTTAATGTCTTAGATATTTTATGGGGAAGGCTTAATTTAACTATAAATCTGTTTTTTGGTTCCTCCTAAACAGTATATGGAGCTTAGCTAATCAAGCCAACAAGTATAATCATTGAAATATCTTTAAAGACTTCTGTTAACTACTTGTTATATATTTATATATCACATTTTTCTCAGTTATCGTTGTTTGCCTTCTTTTTCCCCTTAAAATTATCATAAAGTTAAACAAGCTTTCCTTTAGCTTGCACCTCTCTCTGTGATTCTCAGCAATTTATCTCCGTCTCTTGTTTCGTAAGACAATTATGGCTTTCCTGAACTTATTATCAACGTCTGAGTTTTTCTGTTATCCAACATGTTTTGGCACTCGTTCGACACTCTCACTTTTTTTCTCTTTATTTTTTGCACACACACACACACAGTCCCCAACTGAGTGTTGTTGTTGTTGTGTGCATCGCATTTGCATTTGTCGCTGACAAGTTGAATCTCCTCTCGCGACTGTCTACGCAGTTTTCACTGTCATTCCACCCGAGGGTCTCAGTCTCAATTGCAGCTACGTCTCCTCCTTCTCCTCTTCACAGCTCTTTTATCCCCTTAGTCCCCCCTTTTTTCTGTCAGTGTATGCAGACTTTGAGCATCCGCTGCGCATGCGTCGCCTGCGTTGATTTATTGAGAGTGAAATTTGTACAACTTTTGATTAATAATGACAAATTTCGGATATACTCGTTGTATCTAAAGTTCGCCAAAGTTAAATTTCTTGTTTTTTGTAGTGCAGTGTAAAGTCGTTGATCAATTTGAAAAACGCCTCTCATTGCGATCGATGTCGTCGTTGTGATTCGCGATGGAAAACAGCAACAAAAGTGCAAACTAAAACCAAATCCAATCGATGACGTGCAAATCAAACTGTTGCCTTATCTAATCGCAGCGCACTCAGTGTCACACAGTATAAAATAAAATGAGCACTAAATTGACTTGTTAACAAAAAATAAATTAAAAATATTTAACAAAATTATGGAAAGAAAAAAATTAAACGATAAAAGGAAAACAAATGAAAAAAAGAAAGTCTCATGGGCCATAAATCGATGACGGTGATCAGTGATCGATCACAAACGAAAGCCGCAAATTTCGATTGCTAAAAATTTGGCAAATATAAAAATAAAATTTTGCCGGCTTTTATCTTATCACAGGCAGGTGTTTTCCCCGCAACACCTCTAGAGGTGACGGCGGTGGTGCCGGTGGTGGTGTTGCTATTATCAAACTCATTTGACTGTCAGTTTGAATTTGAGTTCATAGCAAACTTTCAGTACGTTGTGCGACGTCGCGGTTAACGGTTGAGTTACGGATACGTATGTACGTAGTGCAGCAGATATAGATGCAGATACATTTAGAGATACAAAGATACAGTTACCGATTCAAAGCACAACAAACAATTGTCGCGCAACAATAGAAAGCCAAAAAAAAAGTAAAAAAAAGTTTCGCGATTGTCAAGTTTTGTGTATTTTTAATTTAAATTTTTTTTATTCCGCTTCTTTTGTTGTTTATTTATTATTGTTATTGCTGTAGTTACTGTTGTTGTTACTGTCGTTTTCGCGTAATTTGCATTTAGCTTAGAAAAGTGTGTAATTAAGCCCGCTCAGCGCTTGTCAAACTGTGCGCTCACAGTCATTGCGATTAAATTTGCGATTTCGCGTTGGTTTTTTGTTGTTGTTGTTGTTGTTTTCGCGACTTTTGCGATTTGCGTTTGACGTGCGTGTCGCAGTGCAATTAAATTAGCTATTTCTTTTATTTTTGGACATAAAAAACTAAACACGGTTAAAAGAAACGACTATTGTCAAGGCCTCTAAAAAAACTAAAAACTAAAACTAAATTTAAACGTATTTCAACACTGTGTGAGTGAGAGTGTGTGAGTGAGTGTTTTCTTAGAGATGTACTCGTGACAAAGGAAGTTGTATATCAAGTCAGGTAAAAACTTGTAGAACTTTATAAATCTTTGAAAAAGTCTGTGCAAAATGAAGGGAAGTTAGAAAAGAGACCAATATAAATCATTGTTTATAACTTTAAATACCATATTTATATAAATTCTGTATTCTTTCGAATTTCCTTAAAGCCTGTTATTATTTATTATTATCATGAAACATAAATTGTTTAATAAATAAAATAAAATACTTTAACAAACAGTTGATTTCCTGAGAAAACATAAAAACTATCGTTTAACTCAACGATAGTGCTGCTTCTTCGTTTTGTCTATTGCCTAAAACTGGCAACACTATCGCTAAACTTGGCTAACATGTTGCCAGCCTTAGTTTTGCAGCTGAAGTTACCAGTTTGCTTAATTGGCCATTGGCTAAACAAAAAGCCAAACTCATATAATTGCCTTTAATTATCGCAAACGCCCAATCGCAAAAGTCTTTCAGTAGCTGCTCTTGTAGTAGTTACTGTTGATGTAGTTGTTGTTATTGTTGTTTTACTGTACTAGTGGTAGTAGTTGAGTTGTTGTTACTCTTGTTGCAGCTTCCACTTTGGTTGAACAAGAGTCGTAAAACTTCGACATTTTCACTGGCACTGCATTTGGGAAAATTGTTTCCGTTGCGAGTGTGTGTGTCGTTTGTGTTTGAGCATTGCAGTTTGACAGTAACTGAAGTGCTACTCAAACTGTCTGCACGGCGACTGGAAACTGTTAATTGAATTATAACAAAGATTAGCAATAAAATTAAGAAACATGTTCAATCGAATTTACAGGGGAAAAGGGGAAAGATGTGTTTAAAAAGGTTTTTAACTTAATTTGAACTTGTGACTCACTTCGTAAGACCAAATAAATTTTGGAATTTGTGAATTGTGCAATGCGATTTGCAATTAAACATTCATTCATTCATTACATTTAATGCCTTTTTGTCCAAAGGTTAACCCCAAAGTTTTCCCTTCAAACACAGTTTTTGAGTAGCTACAAGTTACAAGTTTTGTAATAACAGCAAACACAAAAAACCCAGAAAAAAACAGCTGAAAACAACAGAAAACAGCAGAAAACAAAAGGCAATCGAAATCATTATCAACGCTTCATTGGTTTTCTCGCTCCCTCTCTCTCTCTCTATATCTTTATCTTTTCCTCTTCCTCTCTACCTCCCTCTCTCTTCATTTTAGTCTCTGTAATTTTCGATTGTCTTTTTTAAGTTCTAATGCTCTGAGCAATTTCAAGTTGATTATGTCAAATTAACATGGGATTGTCAAGAAATGTTTCCCAATGGGGTTACCATTTTGAAGGTCAAATTGTAGAATATTTGAATTATATTTAGAACTATTGACCTATCTTAAAATCAGGCGGTAAGTCTATTTGAAGTAAGTGATGCACTTAAGCAAAGACCAGGAAAGTATTAAGATTAAAACTACAAATTGTTTGCTAAGAACTTCTTAAACTAACATATAAAGTAAAAATTTTAAGATGATTTAAAGGTAGAGTATATATATTCAACTTTAAAATATCTACAGGGTATGACAGCAGTTATAAATTCACAAACTGTTTTTAGATTTAACATTTTTATAATATTTAAATTGATTACCTTAAATTAAAATAATAGTATTCTCTATGCAAAATAGATATTAAGATCTCCACTCATTCATTAAACCCGATTACAGGGTATGACAAGTGAAGTCACATTTATGTAGACAACAATTGGGCAAATCTTGATTGATGCGTTAAGACAGAACAGACAGTGTGAAAACTAGAGATAAGGAAAAAAAAAAACAGAAAGAAAAGAAGAAAGCAAATGCAAAAGATAAGCAGAAAAAAAACGCAGAAGAACCGTAAAGAGTTGAGTGAGTGTTTGCCTAGTGAATAATATGAATAGTATGAATAATGAGTGCAGCAAACAAACAAATAAACGAAGAAGAAAAAACTCAAGCGATAAGCGAATTTTCTAAAAGACTGATAAGCAAAGAGACGGAGAGAGAGAGACAGGGAGAGAGAAAGAGGGTAGAAAATGGGAGTGTAGGAGTGGAAATGTCACTGCCTCTCCCTCTCTCTGGCTGTGTCTTACCCTCTCCCTCTCCCTCTCTCTCTCCCTTTCTCAATTGTTTTTACTGTGCGTCATAACGGGGAAGTGTGACCCAAGCGAGGGAGGGCACAACCATTCGCTATGCTCATTAAGTTTTACTCACTTTACTCATTTTGTCACTCTCCCACTCACTAAGATATCCCACTCTCTTTTACTCTTAGGGCAAGGTCTCGCATGATTCAATCAAGCAACTTGTACTCGAAGCTGAACATTTGGTGCGAGACGCTCAGGAGGCCGCATTGAAGACGCCAACGAAGCAGAAACATTCCAACATCATTAAGATTTCCTCGACGGTCAAGAAACGCGACCTGATCATGCCCGGTCCCATCAAGCAGCGTGTCGAGGTAAGTTTTAACCCCCAAATCTTTACCAAGCATAACAAACTAAATTAATTTTGAATTCTTTACAGGAATGGCTGGAGCATCAGCCCTCGACGCCGCAACTGTTGAATCGCAATCATCATTCACATGAGGAGAATCGCAGGAAACCCGATGATTGTGAAGCCTCCGGAGAGGCATCTGAGACAGATTCTATGCCACAAAAGGAGGCAGTTTGTGGAGTTGGCTCTGATTCCTCAGAGGGATTCACTGACTCCATAGCCACCTGCATGCAGACGAGCACGAATTCATACGGAAACTCCACAGAACGCATCGGTGGCTCCGCTGAACCCATTGGACAACCACAGACTCCACTTGGCTTCGGCAGCAGCAATCAGAGCTTGAATATGAAGATTGTAAAGCGTCCACAGACACGTCGTAAATCAGAGCGTCCCTGGTCCGTTTCCTGCCTGTCGCAGTTGACCACAGACACAGCCCAATTGGCCACAACCATCGCAGCTGTGGGACAGAGTTCTCCACCTGGTTTGGCCAGTCATTCGATCAGTGAGAGTGCCTTAGATTCCCTCTCGCCGGGACCAAGAGCTCGGGCTGCCTCCTCCTCGGGCACGGGCAGCAATGCAGCCCGTAAAGCGGACAGCAAGGGATCGCTGCGTCGTCGTCGGGCACGCAAGAAACGCATGTCGGCTGCTTCGGGTGGCAAAAAGTCTGATTCGGGCTCCGAGGCACATGGCGATCTTACACAGACACTGATGAAGTCGTGTGAATCAATGTCATCACAGCAGCTGCAGGAGTTCACCAATGCGCTGTTGAACATACAGAAAGGTAGCTCACCAGTGAGTCCCAAACTGGAAGAACCAGTGCCAGAGGGTGAGACAGAATCCCAGTTGATGGTACCCAAGTTTCGAGTGGGTTCCTTTACCACAGCAGCTCTAATGGCCAGTGAGATACGCTTGGGCGCTCTGGCAGCTCTCTCCAACTACATGAACGAGGATGAGCAACAAGCTGGTAAGAGGATTGGAAAATTCTAAAGAAAAAGAATCTTTTTGAGTCTTAAAATAGTTTTGGTAAAACGCTTTTGAATCAAACTTGAGAGTTTATTTCCTTCTGGAATGATATCATCAAGTTTGTAGTCTTATCTGATCGCCTCACGTATTCTTCTTTAATAATAATTAATCATCGCGAAATTTTGATAGGAAAAGCAAAAAACAATTACTAATCTGGCAGTCATATATAGGCTATATGTAGGCGTATATATAGGTTCTAAAATTGCAATTGTTTACCACAAACAAAGCGGAAAGTACCTTAGGTCGAGGGTATTTCTGTAGAATTCCTTATCAGCTAGATAGTTAAAAGCAATTA
Organism: Drosophila cardini; assembly: GCA_018903735.1. Lineage (NCBI taxonomy): Eukaryota > Metazoa > Arthropoda > Insecta > Diptera > Drosophilidae > Drosophila > Drosophila cardini. Next base: position 3,165,638 of record JAEIGM010000004.1, read on the forward strand.
TCTATTCTATTATATTTCCTTTATACTTCAGATAAAGCTAATCTAAGTCAAATCTCAATTGTTTCAAAAGCGTTTTATTTAAAAACTAAACAATTTGTTGTAATACTTTCTATATCTTTTGTATATTGTATGAATATCTTTTTCTCACAAGCACACACACCTGTACCCAGGCCAAAAGGTACCACAAATGCACCCAATTAAAATAAGATATCCACATATAGTTCCCCAATTAAATTACTATTATATATATATATTTATGTGATCTTCTTCTTTGATCATTTAGAACTGAGCACTGAGGATCATCATAGCAGCATTTCAGAAACCGCCTGGGATAATTATCAAGAGAAATATAATTCAGAGAATTATTCCGAGGGATTTGATTCGGATGCAGCGCGACGTCTTTTGGAATTTGGCGATGACTATCGGTGAGTAGAGAGAGACAGGGAGAGAGAGAGTGAGAGAGAAAGAGAGCATCATTGCTCTCTTATGCTCTCTTGCTCAGGGTCGACCTTGAGGCCTTGATTTATTTATAGTTCGCTCATAAATCATTATTAAACTTTTCATTTTTCGTCTGTTTTTGCAGCAATTTTATTGATTCGCAGTCGGATTGCTGCAGTTCACTGTCGGCAGCCAACAATTTGGATTCATTTTCGCCACCTCGCATGGATTCACTGCAGCAACACGAACTGAAGGCACTGCACATCAATCAGGAGACAATCAGCAGCAGCGTTGATCACGCTCGTCGCCAACGTGCACTCGAGTTGCAGTACGAGAGACGTCGCAAGACACTCGAAGTGCGCCGCAAATCGTATCAAGGTATGAAATATATATCTTTTCATAGATTACACTACTTAAACTCTTACTTTTCCTCCCACAGATATGGCTGAGGCCATTAGCTCACAGAAGGAGCTGCAGTTACAACAGCAGGTGATTACAGCGAATCTTTCCTCCTCGGCCACAGCGCTGATGACACCCAAGAATCCAAATCCGAATACGACTTCGAATCCTGCTCAGCCTCTTGCCCGTCAGGAATCCGTAGGTCGCAAACTGGAGTTTGGAGCTGGCATGAGTCACTCGGCGCAGTCACTGCTGCGTCGCACCTCGGAGAGCGATACGTCGACACGTCGTCGTCGCACTGTCACCGCTGACGAACGCAGACGTTCTTCTAGGAATCTGGAGAAGTGCATTAAACTGATTCCAGCTACATCCTCGTCGAGTGGCGATGACTCCGAGGATGGTGAGCAGGAGATGCGCTCTCTTCTACAGCAGAGTCGCGATAGACTCGAGGACACGCGTGCTCTGAAGATCCGCTGTCATTTGCTGAGACCTGAGGATTATGTAAGTATCTTCAGAAGGGATTAAGGGAGGGAGGGAGAGTGAATAGAAATCTTCTATAGAAATTTAAACACCTCAACACTATACCTAATTAAATTTTCTCTCGCTTTCAGCACGAGATTATCAACACTTGCCGGGACAACATACGCTGCTTGGAGGCCGTGTTACGGGGTCCGCCTGGTACGGTGCTATCGACACACTGCGCCGGCCAGACAAAAGGTGAGTCCTTGCCAGCAAGCTGTCGGCTGATTGTACGCCTGGCTAGTGGCACTACATCCGCTGCCACAACTAGAACCACAGGCACAACCACAGCTGGTGCCGATTCTAAAACCGCTTTGTTGCAACCGATCGTCGAGTGCAAGTGTGCGCCAATAACTCGATTTGTGGCCCGTGTAATCGAGTTTGTATTGGATGTGGGAAATTTGCTGGAGCATTTTACACTCTATAGATTTTTAGCCGGAACGCTGAGATCGCTCTATGCGCTGGTAAACCGGCCATTGGGTCGATTGGAGCGTTTGTTTGGCGGTTTTCGAGGTTTGCTCTGAAAGAGCAGTGCCTCTCAAACTGCACTGGCTCATAGAGCGTCAAGAGATAGAAAGATTGAAAGACATTGGGAGCTTTGCCTTATTTTTGCCAAGCTAAGCAGCAGCTTTTTAAAAGCTCATTAATATATATATATATACATATATTTTTTTTAACTGTATTATTTTGTACGATTCTGTATTATTTTGTATAATTTATAATTTGGAAAAATTTTGTTTTTGCATTTGACAAAACGCATTTTGCATCGAATTTCAATTTTTGCATTTGTTTATTACTATTATTAATAATTTTAAAAACAACAAAAAGAAAATATTATTTATTTTGCGCATTTACATATTTCTTTTTTTGGCAAATAAAAATTATTGTTTTTATATCAACAAAAAAAATACACCAAAAGCATTTAAAATTGTTCTTTTTTTATATTGTATCTTAATATATTTTTTATATATAAATCTATTAATTTGGTGTCATTGTTTCGTTCAACTACTCGTAATTTGTTAATATTATTACTATTACTATGCTTGTGTTTTTGTCAAATGTTTAACCAAAATTAATTTAGAGATTTTATATTAGTTTAGTTTTTGCTCTAATTCATTTTGTTATCGTCATACTTCTTCACTAATCTATTTAAGCTATTGAAAATTGGACCAGGTGAATGGGCCACAATATTTATACCCTTAACTATATTTTAATACCACTCTGATTTACCAATAGCTGTTTTAAACACAGTTTGCGAGTCACCGTTTAAGAAACTAGCTCTTACAGTTTCAGAACTATTGTGTCTCTGCTAAAGTTGTGACTGCGCTGTGCCATACTTGTTGGTATGCCCGTCATACCAAAATGCGTAAAAGAAAATTTATATTCCACATAAAGAATAGAGAAATGTGATAAATTTACTTAATGTTATAGCTTCTATGTGAGTATTAGGCGAACTAGCCGCTTTGACCCCTACAAGAGCAAATTATTCTCACTGCTGACGTCATTTTTAGCAAAGAAAAGCGGAAATGTTCTAAACAAAAAGAACGCTGATGGGCGAAAATTTATTAAAATGTGTATTGAAGGAATGCCAAGAATCTCATAAAACGGTATTATAGAATAATTTATTAGTTCTGACCCAAGGTAGAGGCCAACAGTACCAGCAAGTGACGCTAGATGTCGCGTTTTAAACTGCGCTCCACGTTTTCTGTTGTGCTGTTAAAACTGTAGCTCTGTGTGTATGTTTGTTTTGCATTAGTATTTGTGGGTCGCCGTCATCTGTTACTGTTGTTGGTTTTTATAATCTCGCCATCATCTGCTTTTGAAAATGACGTCGTCGTCGCAGCATTGCGCTGCTTTATATTGACGCATGCGCTGTTGTTTTTGTTGTTTAGTTTGCTCTTTTTGCGGCTGCTTTTCTTGTTGTTGCTGAGCTGCCGAATCTAATGAGCAAGCCTATACTCTCTCACACACACACATACACGTGCTCTGTCCGAATAACATTGCGTGTGAAGCCAAGTTCAAAAGTTGACGCTTTTTGTGTTTGCCGCTCCGCCTGCCTCTCTCACTTACGCTCTCTCTCTGTCGCTACCTGAAAGCTGCTGCGCCAAAAACAATTGAAACGGCCGCTGCGTCGTTTGCTGTCTCAGTTCATTTTTAGCCTGCGTTCCAAGCGGTTCTGCTTCCGTCGTCGTGTTTGTCGTCGTCGTTGCTTTTAACTGTTATTCAATGTGCTTCCGCGAGCTTTAAGAACTTATACTATTTATTTTAATGAATCTCCATATCTTTTAAACCCCCGACTGCAACTGTGATAGCAACAACAAATCCAACAAAAATCTCAACAAACTCAAGAAATCCCAATATATTCCACCATTCATAAAAAAAAGTCGCGTGCTTTCGTCACATATAAGTGTGAATAAGAGTGTATAAGAGTATAAGAGTGCATTCATTATAAGAGTCATTGCAGCGGGGAAACCTTTGTTGGCTTTTCCTATTGTTTACAATCGCGTTTCCCAACTTTTCGAGGTCATCGGCGGCAAGTGTAAATAAATCTCTAAAAGAAACTTTGCTGTATGTGTTTGTGTACAACAGATGTAAACAAATTTTGAAATGTTTAAATACGCAAATTGATTACGAAAATTGATTTCAAGTGGCGCCGCCTGGCGAAGGCAGCTGGCAAAGTAAAGCGCACTAAGTGGGTCACACAGACACACAAACACTTACACACAATTGTCGCTAAGGGTTGTCCTACACAACTAGAGCAACAGAGACAGCGCTAAGAAAAAGCTCTTGTCGAAATGGGTAAAGTTAGTGTCGCCATTCAAACGGACCTCTCTGGACTGCTCTCTTCGGCGAGCTCATCAGCCTCCACTTCGCGCTCATCGTCACAGCAAGGTAAACAGTCAAACACAGAGAGATGCCGTTATGTGCATAGCGTTGAGCTTATGCGCGAGAGCAAACAGTAGAAGAACTTATCGCTTAATTTAGAAACAGGTGTAAAGATGTTGTTAAGAAGATGTAGACACAGAGAGGAGAGTAGAAAAATAGTGTGTGTAAGCAGATCGTAAAAACGAGATAAGCTGAAAACGTATAAAAAACTAATTGGGCACTTAAAACTGACGAAAGTGAAATATATTCAAGAGATGCCAACGTTGGATAAAGGGAGAGAGTAGTAGAAAGAGATAGCTAGAGCTAATGCATTATTAATTTCTATGAGAAAGCGAATAGAATCGGAAAATTTGTTAGTTTTCCAAGCTTAGAAAAATGGAATTGGGTAAAGAAAAGTTGAATATTTCTTAAAGACATTTGAAGTGCCATTTAAAGGGTACTTAAAGCCAAGTACTCTCCACTTATGCAATGGACTGCATAAAAAGTCTACAGTTTATATAATGCTGTCTTTGTAACAAAGGTGATTAACCTCTTTATACACAAATGTTTATAAAAAAGAGAAAGACTAATAAAATTGTCGAGATTTGCGAATCATTAGAGAATTTATGACTTGATGAATCTCTGCAGTTACCTGTTGAGCCACATACTTTTTTCTTTTATTGTTGTTTGTTGTTTGATGGACAGTTTGGCCCACTTTGTCTGCCACTTGTTGCCTCATTGGGCTTTGGCCTGATTCTTGCAACATTTGCAGTTGCCTCGCACTGCTAATTAGGCATTGTTGTGAGGGAGAGGGAGTCATAGGAGAGGGGCAGGAGCGGGAGGAGGGACACATATAGCAGTTGCATGTTTGGGGCGTTGCATTATGGCCAACATCCAACTTTAGCGCTGAATTCACGCTTAGCTTGGCACTCTCATTAACGGTACACGGCGACTCAACTCGGCTTTTATGGTCAATTGTAAAGCGTTCCGCTCTTTGAAGTTTTATGGCAGGCAGCTATGGCGAAGATGCCAAACCGGAACCCGGTTCAACGTAGTTCAAGTTCTGAGGCGAAAACTTTTATGCTGTTCAACAAATTGTGGCGTCATTCTCCACATTAATTATAAATGAAACCGTTTTTGTTGTTGTTATTGTTGTTATGGTTTGCCCTCATTTGTGGTTGACCTTGAATTCGCTGGAAATGTTAAATCATTCGAATTATTGAAATCAATTCGCATTCAAAACAGTGTTGGTAAATGGTTTACAGTTACAATCTTGTGGTTTATTGTCGATTGGGAACACACCTTTCCAATTACCATAAAAGCAATTGCATTTACTTACGTCTGTCTATCTACAGGGCGTGGTTCCGCCCCCTTTTCGCCGCATCTGTCACTGCATTGCATAGAGTTTTATGCTTAGTTCAATGACTTTTGTAGAGTTGCGACCTCTTGGCGCTAATCTTTTTTCGTATTTCCTCTCACTAATCAGCAGTCTTAAAAAATAAAATATCCAACAACATTTATTTTTTGCTAATTGTGTATAATTGTTGTCAGAGTTTCTTTTTTTTGAAAATGTTTTTTTTTGGTTGTTGTTGTCACCCATAATTATTCAAGATTATATTTTGGTAAATATTTAAGTCGCCTATTTTGAGCGCTGACTTGTTGACTTTACACATTCCATGCTGTTGGCAACTCTGGCGTGTTACCTCATCTCTTACCTGAACACATTAGTAAATAAATACATATGTTTATTCGGTTTCGTTTACATTTATAGTTGGTTTAAACAACTAAACTAAAAAAAAAGTGGAAGAAGAAGAATCGTTATCGTGCCTGGTAGCAAATTGGCACCGCCCTCCTTTTGGCACTCCCATTTTGTCGCATTCCCTGTTATTTATGGGACCTAGTCACGCAGAGTCTAAGGACATTAGGCAGAATGGGTTAACGGTTTCCTTGAGCCATTTATTTTTATTGTAAGGCATTTTATTCTCAAGATAATTTCGATTGTCATAGGGTTTAACTTGAGAGTTATAAGAAAAACTCGTTTGAAATTGGATAAGGTATGGATATTTTAAAAACTTATCTGCTTCGGAAAGATTATAATATTTTTCAAAGTGTTTTAAAGGAAAATAAGTTGTGGAATTTTTTATAGGCATTTTTGGAAGTATTATTATCTTTAAAGAATAGTTTAAGCCATTTAACTATGCATAAATTCCGTTGTATCTACTTCTATAATTCTCATGCTCGAAACTAATCTATAGTCATGTTTTATCTGTAATATAAACCTTTAGAACTTGTAGATTATTCTAGTCACACAGTCATAACTCCAGAGTCTATTAAAAACTATTTGTCTTAATAATTGTAAATCTAAACTTGGTTATTGATCTGTTATAATATTATATAACAAATCTTTGAAGTTATAGAAAACTCAGAGTTTTACGTAGAAAGGTATTTTAGTCGACATAGCTGCATAGAGTTGATTGTACTGCATTCTAAAGAATTTAAACAGCTGGATTACAAATATTAGAACAGCTGCTATGAGTCTAGAGAGAGAGGCAGAAAGAGAGAGGTGTAGAGAGAGGGAGAGAAACATACTATAGATTCTTTAACAAAACGAAGAGAACGAATTTGAACAAATGTCTCCCACACAAAATACTATTTTGCAAATTTTGCGAAATTCATTGAAATGTTTTGCCAACTTTTGAATATGTAAACACCACTTCTACACACATAAACACCACTTCTACACACACCATCGCACACACATGTCAATGCCCTTGTGTATTTGGTTTTTTATGGCTGCAGTTGCATTTTTTTATTGTTTTGCGCTTGAATTTGCATTATTTTTTTGTGGTTTGCTGTTTTTTTTTTCTCTCTCTTTTCTTTTAGCTATTTTTACTGCGTGACGAAATGTAAACAATTTTTTCAAATTTCACTTGTCAGTGACTGTGATGAGCCAACAATGAGTTGGCCAAGTCTAGAGAGGGAGGAGAAAGGTGCGGAAGCTGTAGAAGTAGCCGGAAGAGATTTGCTTACCATCCCTCTCTATCAAACTCTTTCTCTCTCTCTCTCTCTCTCTCTCTCTCTCTCTCTCTCTCTCTTTCTCTACTTTCATTAGAATACAGTTTGAGTAAAATCGCATTGCAAATTGCGATTAATTGTTGATTAAAGTGAAAGTCGCTGCATTTTGTTGCATTTCCATTTCTCTCAATCACTAATCAATTTTATGCCCCAAAGTCATTAAATCGTCCAGTCGTCCACTCGTCCAGTCGACTGAGTTGATTATATTGAATAGACACTGTTGTGAAAATTCATCATGATAATCGCTTTGAGGGTTACCGCCTCTATATCTCTATATCTTTTTAAGTGCTCGGCTTGATGTCCGATAATGCCTTCCTGTCGCACAGAGAGAGATCTCTCTTTTTCGCACTCTTTGCCTCTCTTTCTTTGCTCACCCCCCTCTTCTTCTAACACTTTATAAACCTGACCACAAGTTGTGCAATCTTTTAAGATTATGAAGTCGCTTTTACCGCTGAAAAAAGTGCGTACAAGATTTTCAGACTAGAGTCAATTAACTGACTGCCCCCTCTAGCATTATCTCTCTCGCTCTCCCCCTCTCTCTCTCTCCCTCCCTCCCTCCCTCTCTCTCTCCCTCTCTGTCGATCGTTTTGTTGCGCTCGAGTTGCTGCCATTTGCTGTGGGTTTGGCATGCCACAAGTTGGCTCTGGATTGCAACATTGCTGCAGCTACAAGTTCAGTCAACCAGTTACGGTTTGTCTGCCAACAAGTTCGGTTTGGCTTGGTCTTTACACCCGGAGCTGTGCCAACTGTCGAGTGTTTACTGTATTAATCAATAATCAAAAAGCAACTTCACCTGTTTTTTGGGTGAAAGTAATTGAGGCTCTTATGAGGCATCTACGTACTTTGATCAGTTGTGTCGCGTCCTTAAGGCTGATCAGTTTACAAAAGAATTACTTTGAATACTAAAGTGTTACTAATTATATAAGTAAGTTCTTAAACGCACCTCGGTTTGTAGTTTGTCTTAGAGTTAGCCAGTCCGCCCATTGTGAATTCCTAGCAAGTTTAAGAACTGCCCACTTGACTCTGTTGCAATGTCAAAGGCGTTGAAGAGTGTGAATACTGAGGAAAGGGATTTGTAGATACCCTGTAAATAAAGCTGAACTCTAGGTTGTTTGGTTAACATTTGATTTGTTGTGTTTAATAAAAAAGGAAACAAGATTTAGATGTGAGTAAATAAATATAATAGATAGACATGTCTATCTATCTCTTTCTAGTCTTGTTTTCTTCTTTTTTCAAACTCAACTTTTAGTTCGTTTTCTACATTATTTTTAAATATGCTAATTTAGCTCATTAGCATAACATTTGGTTAATTTCTTAGCAGAATCATTAACTAAAACTTAATCAATCCATACGAATCGTGAGCAAACTTAAAGACTAGAAAATCAAAATTAATCAATTAAATTTATAAGTGAATAGTTGTTTTTAAAGAAGTTTAACAGGGAGACTTTAAATTGATTGTATATTAGTTGTTTTTAAATATTTCTTGAATTTAAAGGCTAAATCTTTAAAATATTTTAAAAGTTTTAAGTTGTTATAGGAATTATTTTGAGTTTTTCTTTTTTATACACATTTCAAACAACAATTACTAATATATGTTATGAAGCACATTTCGAACATACCCTACTAGCTGCTAGCAGCACTTTACAGGGCATCACATATTCTTTTTTTTGCCTTTGGGCGTCAACTTGAGCTGCATTTAAGCCCCTTTTATAACAATTGAAAAACTGCTGCTCCCACACAATCTGCCAGTTTCACATTACCAAACACACACACACACATACAGTTCACACACACACACACACACAATACACACACCTTCCTTCGCCCGCAGCGTCGCTCAACCGTTTAGTGTTAAACTTTTTGTTTGTTTTGCTGCTTTTTTTTAACTTTTTTTTTTTTTTGGTAGTTTAACAAATAAAAGTTTCACTTTAAGACGCTTTTCTTTGCTGACAGCAGGAAAAGCGAAACGTATTTATTAACCAAAGGGCTGGAAAAGTGAATCAAATCTACGACTTAAGCTCCAACTGAATCCCATAACGAATCTACCCCAAAAAAACTAAATCAATTAACTGTTTGAAGTCCGCTTTCACTGCAATTTAATGCGCACTATTAACTCGAGACAATTAAATCATTATAATGGTAATGTTAATGATCATTATGTTGCTTGTTTGCAGATCTATTGGCCGCTTGGGAGGATCTGCTTAACTGGAGCGAGAATGCGTCGACGGCACGCAAACTGCAGCAGGAGATGAGTGCACTGAAGCACACTCTGTCTCGACTGGGCGATAATGCCACACCCGAGCTGCTCGACACCGAACCGGCCATACAAATAGCAGTGGAGGCACTAAAGGTAAGTCTGATATTACTATATATATGTTTGCTATAAAAACTATATCAATTCCATTCCATTACAGCAAGAGCAGACCCAACTGGGCAGCTATCGCACCAATATGCTGCGTCTCAATGCCTCCGTGCACAGCTGGCTAACGCGTCAGGAGCGTCGCTTGCAGCAGGAGCAACTGCAGCAGCAGCAGCAGCAACAAACTCAACAAGAGTCCGAACAATTACAAAAGGAAATGGATAAGCTAAAGCTTAAACAGGAGGAGTTAGAGGCAGAGAAGGATGCCACTTCAACGGTGGCCATTACTGTGACCGATAGCAATGGCAACCAGGTGGTAGAAGCCTCCACTGGCACCACCTGGGATGTGCACAGTCTCATGAGCGCCGAGCAGGAGTTCCACAAGCATCTCAAGGATGAAGTTAGCGACATGTATAGCGCCTGGGACGAAGCAGATGCCAGGTAAGTTTAGAGCTGTCCCCTCTAGAGATACACTCCCTAATCTCATTTTCCTCTACTTTACAGAATCAACTCACAGCTGGAGATGCTCACAAATTCATTGATTGCCTGGCGTCAACTGGAGTGTGGTTTGAGTGAGTTCCAATTGGCTTTGGGTCAGGATCGTGGCACACTCAAGGGTTTGGAGGGTGCCCTGGACAAGGGACAGGCTACGCCCGTTGAGCTGGCCCAGAATGTTAAATTGGTGGCCAAATTGCTCTCCGAGAAGGTCAACGTTAGCCAGGAGCAACTGTTGGCAGTGCAACAGCATCTGGATCCCAATCATATTTATCACATTGCCAAGTTCACGGCCTCCAATGGCTCACTCTCCGACTCGGGCATCTCTGACGGCGGTGCCACCTCCGATGGTGGCCTGTCAGAACGAGAACGTCGTCTCGGTGTCCTGCGTCGTCTCGCTAAGCAGCTGGAACAGGCGCTGGCACCTGGCAGCGCTGCCATGCGCTCCATTGCTGCACGCATGGAGAGCGCTGAGGCTGAGTTGAAGCATTTGCAAAACACTTGCCGGGATCTGATTGTGCGCACAGCAGCATCACATCAGCAGAAGCAGCAGGAGCAGCAGCAACAACAACAGCAACAACTGGAAAAGAAGCAAGAAAAGAAGCAGCAACTGAGCAATGGACATGTGAAGCAGCAGACTGGAAAGTCTCCGACTCCGTCGCCAACTCCAACTCAAGCCTCGCCCAACAAGCGTAGAAACGCGCGTAAAACGCGTCAAGCGGCAGACAAATTGCAGTTGCAACAACAAGATTTGCAGCACAAACAGCAGCAGAAGCAGCAGCAGGAACAGGTGGTGCAGCAACTGCAACGCATTGTTGCCGCTGGCGGTGGTGGCGATGACCCCTCCGAAGATCCCAACGTGCTGCTCGATAGCTCCGAGGATGAGGATGAAAACGCATCGAAATCGCAGCGTCGTGGTTGGGCGTGGCGTATTGCGAGGGCGGCGGTGCCGATGCAGTTGGCGCTGTTCACGTTCTTCTGCGCAGCCTGCATGATGCAACCCAATTGCTGTGACAATCTTAACAATTTGTCCATGAGTTTTACGCCTCAGCTGCGTTATATACGCGGCCCACCTCCGATTTGAGCGGCGCAAGTTGCGCGCGTTTTGCATGCGACTCTGATCGCTGCATAGAAAAACGCACGCGTTTTTAAGTAGGCAACAAAATAATTTACAACTACATTAAGTGATCCATATAGGAACGGATCTGTAGCGCATCGGTCAACTGCCAGTTATATACTAGGCGACCTTATTGGCCCCTACGGCCACCGCAATGAGGTGACTACAACGCGCGGTTTTGCACACGATTTGTGCGCGATTCTGAAGCAATCGTTAATTAGAACTTTGAATTGAATTGTTCTAATTTTTTATGAAACGGCGGCACTTAGTTTTTTATGGAACGCAAGAAGTTATACTTAAGCTATACTTAAATAGTTTTTGATTCGTTTGATTAATTCATTTGGTATTTGTCTTAGGAATTTAGTTTGCGATTCTTAAAATAATTCTTTTTTTTTATGCAACTGAGAAGCGTTTAAAATTAAGTGCAAATTGAAGCAAGAAAAACTCAACTTCAACTTTAGGTGCAGAGAGATGAAATGAATATGAAATCCTTATGTACTTAGGAAACAAAAGTAAATGGCGGACCACTCCGCCCACCCCTAATGAGACCCATGACAAACTCCAGTTACTAAAAAAAAAATGAAAAGATTCATTTGAAATTATGTTGAACAGTTTTGTAAACTTTTCGGTTTGAAAAACACGTCAAGTGCCTACAGAAACCCAACAATAAAGAAGGGCTCCTAAAGAGACAGGAAGGAAAGAGATAGAAAGAGTGAAAGAGAGGTAAACAGAGTGCATATCGAGCCAGGCAAATAGAGCTAACCAGAAGCTAAGCCAACAATCTTATAAAAGGTACCGCAGAGAGGCCTTCAGAGGGCAACGCGAACCAGTTGAGAATTAGAGTTTCTATTTTTATACAACGCAAATGCAATTTATATAGTACTATATGTGGAACGAGCAATTGGCAACACTTTTTTGTGTGTCCATCTAAAGCTCTATTTAGTTCAGTTTTATGTCTATTATATTAATAGGATAAATACAAAGAGGAAAAAAATTTACAAAAAAAGATGCAAGTAAAACAAAAAATTCAAAAAAAATATTTAAAAACTAAGGAAAAGAACAGATAGAATATATATATTCAATAATGTATCTGAGCAGTTGTTTAAAACATTTGTGCAACAGCTAAACTACGTTTAGAGACTACTACTAAATATACACTACTAATTTGGCAATAAAATCATTTAAATTATAAACTATTTTTAAGTTTCGTAATTATACTTTTCAATATTTTGAATGCAAAACCACAAAAAAAAAATTTATATGAAAATGCAAAAAAATATATATATAAAGTATTAGAAGAGAAGGAAATTTTAAATTGTTATTTGATCGAACTTCCTCCTTAATAATGTTATGTAGAAAAACTTTAAAAACTCACAGCGTTTTAAGCAGGTTAACTTTTATTAAACCCTTTAAAAATTGATTGATTTACTCCAAAACAGATTGGAGTTGGATTACTATATCCTGCCTTGTCATAGGACCCGTTTTACACCTTGGTTCTGTTGAAAAAGCTGCTCTCCACCACAGAATCCGCTGAGAGATCCGCTACGAGCTGATGATAGACACCCTCGGGCACAACAGTGCCGACAATTTTACGATTCTCATCGGTTTTGACACGAATCATTTGGATTTTGCGTCCATCCTTCTCAATGATCAAAGCAATGCGATCCCAAATGGGAAGCATAAGACCAGAGAGTACGTGATAGGTACGCACACGTAATCCTACACCGCATTTGAGGCCAAAGGGACAGCGGCGATTCCAGTAGATGTGGGAGCAGACGCGGAGACATTGATTGTACTGCATTTCCCAGAACTGTTGAACCTTCTCGGGACTGGCCTTGACATAGCGAGTGGAAATCGAATTGAGGGTTTCAGTGCGCACTTGAGGTCCGGTGTTGGGTCTGTAGATCTTCAGGCTGATCTTGCTGGGATTGGTGCTGGTTTCCCCTCCATCCGGCTGGGAGTCCAGGCAGAGTATGGCACAGTTGTTGTTGTTGCGCTCCTGTTTGTACATGTAGAAGCCCTCATGCTTGTTGCGTGCGTCCTTGTTGTACCTGTGGGAGGATTGACAGAGTAAGTACTTAATAGAAAGTATTATAGAGTAACACTCACTTGGTCAGCGCCTGATCAAAGGACATGCCACGCACCACCTGCATTGTATGCAACTCGGTGGCAGCTGTGCCCGTGGCATGTTGTCTGATGAACCTTATCAGCTTAATGGCGGTGACATTGGCACCATGGGCATCCAAGTCGAGTATACCCAAGTCAAAGTGACCAGAACGCTTCATTTGTAGAATCAGGGAGTACATTTTGTTCAGGAAGAACTTAAAGAGCGCGTTCTGGACCTCAACACGACAGCCAAGAATGCGATTGAGGAACTTGGGTATATTGTTGCTATCCTTCTCGATGACAAACATCTGCTGTCCCTTTGTGTCCTCCGAGACACTCAGTATGCCCACGCCCGAGAGGGCTACACAGCAATCGAAGCTAAAGTCTCCTTTGTAGTTCTCTGGCACATGAATCGATTCCAGGGTCTTCTCCCCTGTGATCTGTTGGAGCACGCTCTCCAGAGCACTGCGTCCGATGTTGTTGTCGATATTGAACTTGGAGAGATCACGAGCATCGGTGGCCCGACGATCTCCCTGGGTCAGAGCGCCAAGACTCTCCAAGCGCTTGGCTACGGTGGCTGCAAAACGACTCTCGCCTCCTAAGTCCGAGATGAGGAACACATACTCCGGAGCATTGGCCTGATTGGAGCGATGAGTTCTACCAAATTGCTGAATGGCACGATCTGCACTCCAGGGAAGCTCCAGGGTGATGTGTAGACGTCGTCGCTGCACCGAGAGGCGTCTGTCGCTTTGAAGGGAGATGCCACTGGAAGCAGCCTCCGAGATGATGGCCACATGCTTGGAGTCCTCCATGAAACGCTGCTTCTCCCGGTAGTTGACTAGATCCATTGTGGTCTCCGCCTCTCCGCGTTGTTCGTATCTAAAGTTATTGTCATCGGTGCGAATCACACGCCCCCGTCGTCCCGTCATCTCTGCCACAACCTTTGTGCCCAGCTTGGAGATGATTTTGTCTAGGGTATTCGGTGGCATGCGACGTCCCAAGTGCTCAATCTTCTCCAGTAATTTCTCCCGCACGGTTATGCAGCGTTCCACATCCCGTTCGGTTATTTTGGCTGCTTGGGATTTGTTGAGATCGTAGCTGCGATTGAGTTCACCATCGTTCTTGGCATTCATATTGTTGCACAGATGCTGAAGAATCCGCTCCTGCATTGTGATCTTCTCCACTGAAAGAGAAGGGGATTTTAGGGGGAGGACAATGTCTCGGAGGAAATCTTACCCTTGTCTGGTTTCGGGGGACGACCACGCCTCTTGCGTCCCAGCTTCAGACGATCGTCGTCATCGTCGTCGGGATTCCAGCCGTTGTCAATATCAATGTCACTATCGCCTCCATCGGCGTCCATGTCGTCGTCCGACCAATCGGAAATAATTCTCGCCCGCTTCGCATAGGAAGTAGTCCTGGAACGGGCTTCCGGCTCAAACTTGCCAGTGTTGAGTAACTTGTAGAGGGATTCACGGGTCGGAGCCGGAAAGTACTTTTCCACAAACGACTGAATAATCATCTTTGATGTGGACACAAAGTTAGTCAGTTCCCCCTGATACATCTCCAGATGCTCCAGGGTTCTCGACTCCCCCGTGGACTGTAGACCAATGACCACAGCCTTGCCCTGACGTGCCGCATCGCGAACCATCTTGACCACATGATTGACCTTGGAGGCAATGCAGAGATTCTTGAAGAAACGCTGATGAGCCGACCAGAACTGACAGGTTATGATCTTCTGGACACGATTCTCAATGCACATGAGGCGACAGGCCTTAAGGAACTTCTCATTGATCTCGGCCCAGAGCTCCGCGGAGTGATTGTAGAGCTTATGAAAGTCCCGTGACATGGGCACCTCCTCAATCCGAAAACTGACGTCCTTGAAGCTCAGCTGCCTAGCTATATAGGATCCCCGCAGTTTCATGTCCATGGCCACGATCTCCATGGCGCCAATGCCCCGTTTCTCCACGGTATTCACAAACTTGAAGAACTCCGAGTAGGAGGTTCCAGGACCCCAAAGACCCAGTCTCACCATATAGGCCATGTTTCGGGGTTCGGAGGCACCCGTTGCCGAGGCATAAACCACTCGAGCCATCGGCAGAAGCTGCTGGAGCTCCAGCACAGTGGTGCCCGTCTTGGTGGACTTGCCGGCATTCATGAGGCTCAGATTCTTGGCCTTGTGGCACTCGTCGAGCACAATGACTCCAGCAAAGTCGGTGCCCAGCCAATTGATCAGTTGCCGCAAACGCGTGTTGTACTTGGGATTCGCATTTGCCGATTCTCCGATCAGGGCCGTGTAGGTGCAGAAGATGACGCCCTTCTTGAAGTATTCGTTCTCCTCCGAGTTGATGCGACTGTACTTGAACTTGCTCATCGAGGCCACCTTGAGGTGCTTACTAGCCTCAATGTCAATCAGATCTCGTTCTGCATCGAACTTCAGATCATTGGAGACGGAAATCCATAAGGCACGTTTCCTGCCCCTCAGATAATTCTCATAGATAATGGCAGCAATGGTGCGTCCCTTGCCCACACCTGCCCCATCTCCCAGCAGGAATCCCGCACGTTGTCCACTCGGCAGCAGCTGCTCGTGAGCCTGGCAAGCGTAGGTCACGGCCTCCAGCTGCAGGGCACTCAGTCGATGAGAGTTCTTGACCTTTTCCGGCAGAGCCAGCTCATAGGTTATGTCCGGTAGCTCTACGGAGGAAAGGGTTGCCGTCTCCACAACGGGATCGGGATGCTTGGAGCCGCCTTTAAGCTTACTGGGCCAATAGGACGAGTAAGTATCTGCCACGCCTATTTCCTCGAAGTCAACCTCATCGTCCTCCACAAGGGGAGTGTGCATTGGTGTCAAGGTCATGGGAGTCGCCTCCCTGCGCACCGACGGTTGACGTTCCATCTTTAGGTGGTTCAGGAGTGGCTTCTGCAGTTGAGTTTGGGCCACAGTCCTGAGCTGAGGATTCATTGCAGCCAGATTCCCCTTGGCCTTCAAGAACTCCGCCATGGTTTTGTTAAAGGGCACAGATTGGGCATTGGACACCGACAGAGCCCGTGGGGTGTTTCTGAACAGCTCTTGCATCTGAGGATTTATGGGTAAACCAATCTTATACTGAGGAGGATTCACTCCCATTTGCATCTTAGCCTGCGGCTGCATCTTCATCTGAAGTGCATAGTTCGTATTGGGCTGCATTTTCTGGCCGGGAATCGAAGAATCGCCAGCGATTTGAATGGAGAACTTGTGTGCATCCTGCACGCTCTTAAACACCATACGATTCGAGTGCAACACCCCAAGCGGAATCGGTGGTGGCTTCTCATTGGGCTCCACTTCTGGTTCCGGTTCCACCATGGGCAGGGAGTTCAGTTCTTCCTGAAGTCTGGCATCGATATCTGCATCGTTTTCCTTGTCCGGTTTATCAGTTTCCTTTACACTTAAGGTATCCATTTTTCCGAGGTAATCACTGTTAGTGAATCTAGAATCTGATCCTATTGCAAGGATTTTTAGTTTAATAGATTCTTTACCCTTTTGATTATTCCTTAGATACCTCTACTTGATCTTAACCTTATTTGAAGATAGGAAAAACTGAATTATGACACGCTAGGAAAAGTTAAAACTAATTTAAAATGAAAGAACTGGACATTGATATCACGGATAACTTATCCCTAAATATTTTATGGAAGTTAAACGCTAATGAAAAGAAATATACAGTTAGTCCTATAAAAAGGGTTATTCAAAACTAATTTTCTTTA
This sequence comes from Drosophila cardini, assembly GCA_018903735.1. NCBI lineage: Eukaryota > Metazoa > Arthropoda > Insecta > Diptera > Drosophilidae > Drosophila > Drosophila cardini. The sequence goes on from JAEIGM010000004.1 coordinate 3,182,752, forward strand.
TTTTTCCTACATGTTTAATTAGTAAAGTTATCAAATTTACCTGTATTTTAATATTTCAACTATTTCTTCACTTATTTTATGATATTAAATTTCCATCCGCACACAATAAAAATTTCTTAAACAACTTCTTTTTTGACATTGAGCCAGAAAAGGGTTGCTTAACTTAAGGAAGATATTTAGAAACAGTGTTGAGTAACACCGTTGCTTCTAGGGTTATCATAAAGTTAAGGATTATGCCGGGATATCTTAAAAAAAACCTTTAAGAACATTTTTTGTTGAGACATTTTTTAGCTTACTTTAAAAAATAGTCAATAAAACTCTGCTCGATATACCAAGTTGTAGATTGGGTTATGTTTTATAAAATTTCAGTTAATTATTTTTTCAATTCGTCTATTTAGTCAACTCTCCCAGGTTTTTTCACAACTCTCTGAGTAGTTTGTCATTCCGAAAAACAAACAGACACTTGTGCCAAAAATGTCGCTCTTTATTTGATTTGACCATAACCGTCTTCAACTAGCCAGAGGTAACAGATGTTGAATGCAGTTCAAATCAGAAAACAAATCCATCCAAATGAGGGAACACCGTTATGAAGAGTGCGGACAGCAGCGTGAGCTTTAAGGTCACTGCCGAGAAGTGGCAGAAGAAGGCCACCGAAAGGCGGGAGAATGATGCCCAAAGGGCAGGAGTGGCATTTTCAACCGATACCGTACCGGAATACAAGCGTCAAAGGTCAGAATCGAAGGAGGACAATGAATCAAGCGATGTGAGAGACTCAATGAAATTGGATAGAAAGAAGCGACTATCACAGAAGGCCACAAGAGTCAGTCATCCCAATGCGGACGTCGATATTAACTACCATGAGCCAATTAAAGTTCGTTTCGGCTCCACTGTTGAGACACGCGGTACAAAAACAAAGACACATAAGCAAAATTAATTGTATTTATGTCGACCTCTTTCACATGTACCTTTATAGTTTCTTTAATCGAACTTTATATTTATAAATCAATCAATTAAAGTTTACAAGAACATTAAAATTAAGTTTAAGCTTTGAGACTGCTGTTAACATGCAGAGCGGCAGCGAACACACGTGCAGACAGCAAAGCAGTCGAACATAGGGAATTAACAGAGTCTGCTAAAGCGCGTTAACAGAAAGAGAGGCTTCTCTGTTGACGGCAGCGAATCAAACTTAAGCAGAGCGGCAGCGTTTTCTGTAAGTGCAATTAGCATTGTGGGAGAGAAGGCTTAACCTTGCCTAACGTAACATTTATGTTAGTTGATCTCGTACATGGCGACATGTTCTATGTGAGAGAAATGGCTAAAATAGTAACTCTGGTGAAGATGAAAGAAAAACCGATGGCAGATATTCACGTCTGCAGTTTTCCTTTAAAAACACTTCCCAAAAGTCAACAGTTTTATAATGTCAACCATTCAGAAAAGTTAAGTATATTTGTAAAAATTTCGAGTGCTGATTTTTTGGATTTTTGTTGTGCTGCTGCAATCATGAAGCATTCAAACAAATTGGAATTTTGGGGGCACCGGCTGCCAGAGCTTGATGACACAATGCATTCCAGAAAGAGAAAACTCTACGCGGAGAGCAGTCGTCAGAGTGTGCGGGACACAATGGAGCAGTGGCGAAAAGAGGCTGCTCAACGACGTCTGACCCATCGACAGCAGGACGGAGAGATCAGCATGGTGGCCAGCTTTGCGCCCATTCCGAAGCCAAAGAACACGGTGCACGAGAAGCAGAGGTCAATACGACGCAGTAATAATGCCACGCCCAGAGAGTCAATGCAGGCGGAGAATGCGGGTACCGTTGTGGTAACCAACTACTCACAATCGCAAAGGAATACCATGGACGCAACGCAGATCCAAACAGATCAGGGAACTCCGTTGCGATTCCATGAGCCGGTGCGAGGAAGTGAGCAGGGGGAAAATATGCTAAGGGAAAGTGTTCGTAGGGAAACTATTAGGTTGTCTCATGCAGATGGGACACCAAACGATAAAGCTAAAGTGAGGATAGCATAAATAAACCAAAAACTCTGCACTCGAATTTTTGCTTGAATTCTTTTACTTTTTATACCCTTGCAGAGGGTATATTAATTTTGTCACGAAGTTTGTAACGCATTGAAGGAGGCATCTCCGCATATATTCTTGATCAGCATCAACAGGCGAGTCGATATAGCCATGTCCGTCTGTCTGTCCGTCTGTCCGTCTGTTTCTACTCGAACTAGTCTCTCAATTTTAAAGCTATCTTGATGAAACTTGGTACAGATGTGTATTCTCTCTGCAGGCAGATCATTTGTTAAAATCGGCCGGATCGGATGACGGATGACGGACATCGCTATATCGTCTCGGCTGTTGATGCTGATCAAGAATATATATACTTTATGGGGTCGGCCACGCCTCCTTCTGCCTGTTACGCACACTTCGCTTCAGACAAACTTATATACTCTTTTTTAGAGTACGGGGTCTAAAAAAAAAATTCCTAACTAAATTTTCCGTCCAAAAATCGCTTGGAATTTTGCCAAAAACACAAAATCCTTGATAATTCAGAAACTATCAGGACGATCGGAATGTCCTTTGGCCCATCGATGGTCCTTGTCAAAAGCAACAGTTTGGTGTGAGTCACGACAGGATCCTTCAAAGGACCTTCGAGTTATCGATAAATTTCTGTTTTCGAAATTTACACTTTATTTTGGCTCCTGTAAGGACTTTCGTCCTTTTTCTTACATCAACGTGTATGGTTCGACTAGGGCTACCTACATACCAAAGGACATTCGTCTAGTCCTTGAAATGGCTGAGTTAAGGTGCCATTTTGGTTTTTTGGCCATTTTTTCAAGCCCTCCCCCTGTAAAATTTTTCGCAAATTTTTTTAGAGAAATCGATCAATTTTTGGATGCCAATCGATAGAACTGCTTTCTGGGAGTACGATAAGACGTGTCCTTTTGCCAGGATACAGTTGGAAGGACGAAAAAAGCGAAAAACAAAGTGAAAAAAATTACGACTGCACCTTAAAGTAGGCAATAGTTATTCGCTGGTAAGCGACGTGCAGTCGCAGCCCATTTATATTGTGCAGCCAAAAGTATGCAGCACATTTAATAAAATAATTGCTTGCATTGGCAACAACAAAATTTTCCATCCTGAAATTGCTTAGAATTTGGACAAAAACACAAAATCCGTGATAATTCGAAAACTATCAGGACGATCGGAATGTCCTTTGGCCCATCGATGGTCCTTGTCAAAAGCAACAGTTTGGTGTAAGTCACGAAAGGATCCTCCAAAGGACCTTCGAGTTATCGATAAATTTCTGTTTTCGAAATTTACACTTTATTTTGGCTCCTGTAAGGACTTTCGTCCTTTTTCTTACATCAACGTACGTGGTTTGACTAGGGCTATCTACGTACCAAAGGACATTCGTCTAGTCCTTGAAATGGCTGAGTTAAGGTGCCATTTTGGTTTTTTGGCCATTTTTTCAAGCCCTCCCCCTGTAAAATTTTTCGCAAATTTTTTTAGAGAAATCGATCAATTTTTGGATGCCAATCGATAGAACTGCTTTCTGGGAGTACGATAAGACGTGTCCTTTTGCCAGGATACAGTTGGAAGGACGAAAATAGCGAAAAACAAAATGAAAAAATAAGGACTGCGCCTTAAAGTAGGCAATACAAAAATTAACAGCGGTTGAATTTCATGGGAGAGCAATAACAGAAGGGTGAATTAAAGTAGCTTTTGCAGCTGTTAGAGCTAATGTTAATGTTAAATAATTTTTTGAATTGCGGCCTACTGTTAATGTCTATTTAACATACTGCTTAATTAATTATTATATGTAAAAAAATATTTACTTAAAGTACATGAACATATGAAATTTAGTATAATTACTTATGCAATTTTTATACCTTTGCAGAGGGTATATTAATTTTGTCACGAAGTTTGTAACGCATTAAAGGGGGCATCTCCGACCCCATAAAGTATATATATTCTTGATCAGCATCAACAGGCGAGTCGATATAGCCATGTTCGTTTGTCCGTCTGTTTCTATGCGAACTAGTCTCTCAGTTTTAAAGCTATCTTGATGAAACTTGGTACAGATGTGTATTCTCTCTGCAGGCAGATCATTTGTTAAAATCGGCCGAATCGGATGACTATATCATATAGCTGCCATAGGAACAATCGGTTCAAAGACTTAGTATGAAAATTTGTAAAGTCTTTAAAGCGATTTCAGCTAAATTCACGCACTACTCCTTTGGTATTATTCCCTATATACTGACCAAATCTCATCTAAATCGGACTATTATATCATACAGCATCCATAGAAACCACTGGTAACTGAATCCAATGAACGCAACATGCATGACTGCAAGGGTATTTAATCTTCGGCGAGCCAAAGAGTTTTGGCAAACTCAAAAAGGTAATCCAATAATTGGTAATACGCATTATTCACGCCCGGCAATTTGTGGCAAATCCATCCATAGTTCATAAATAATCTATGAAGCCGCAACCCTGAGCCAGGAAAACTCTGGTGATTTTCCTTGCAAGGGTTGATGTGGGTTTTCAAGTGCTTTTTTCCTGATTTTCCTTTAACTATTCGCTTTTTATTTCGTTATTTTTTTTGTTATTAATCCTTGCTGCTTATCAACTCGTCACAATCTACAAATCGTATATAAACTTTGGACGTCTGTTGACGATGATGGATTTCTGTGAAGTGAAAAGCATTTTCGGTGTCCACTTTAACCACATTCTAGTGGATACCTCCCCCTCACTCTACTCCAGACAGTGTGTACCCAGAGTATGTAAACACGGTTCGCTGCAACCAATCACAGTGCAGCGCTTGTATATAACAATTTCCCCTCTTTTCGTGCAAGTATAGTGCGCTCTTTTTAACTCAAAGCGCCTGGTATGCACAATTAACTGCTTGCACTGCTCTGCAGCATAAGGTATTGTATGGCTGTCCTTGTCTGCTTACAGGCGAATTAGCGGTGACACAAACCACTGTAAGGCGACTGTTAAGTCAATGGTTTGACGAATTTAATTTATTTGAATAGTATTTAATGAAAAAATTAATTTAACATGTTTAAATGGGTGTTAATAAGTGCTCATATTAAAAATTTAAAACTAAAATCTTTAAATTAGCTTTATATAAAACAGTTTATAAATTAAAGCCACTCGAACTTCTTAAAAAAAAAAGAGGGAAAAATGAAAATAAATTTCTTTACTCGACACAAGCAATTTCCGTTGAATAAAATGAAAAACTCTTCAAACATTTTAGATCATTAATCATAAAGTCAAGCAGTTGACAGTCTTCAGGCCAATAGAAGACTCAGTCTCAAAGGTATTTTTATTTTTTAAGGATTTCAACCCTGATTATTGGATGCTTGATTTCTACGCTCTGTTTTTTGCCCACGGGCAAAGTTGATTCGACTTTGAATTGAGCAGCAACAACACTAATAATAATCATACGTTAGCTGCAGCAAAAAAAGTGGGCGTGGTAGCGCTAAGGAGGGAGAATTCAGGAAAATGTTCGCGTGCCAAAACGGAAGTGTCTTAAAATTGAATTTGCATAATGTGCAGTAAAAAAGAGGGAAAAGAAAAGCAGGAAGAAGGAAAGGGCACGAGAAACGCTGTTAAAGGAAGTAGCAGATAAAAGGTCAAGTGAGAAGAAAGACGATAAAGTTTGAAATAAATTATAGTTATACAGGTGATAAAGGTAATCAAAACTGCAGAAAGTGGTAAATTTGAATTACTATAAACTAGAAATTTATTTAAAACGGTAACTTTTATTTATATTAATATTAATGTTTGTTCAGGAATATATATTTTAATGTTTTTCTACTAGAAGTAAATTATAGTTTGAGTTTTATAATTCCTTTATTGTTCCAAATCGTCCTTCCATAGCTCCAAGCACCTCAAACCCCAGCAGAAACTCTGCCAAAAATAACACACACACCAATAAGTCTTGGCACACTGAGCTCAATAATACAAACACACCCTTTTACAGGGTATTAAAGCAGCAAACGTCTGATTGCCAAAGTCCTACGCTCTAATCCGTTCATTAAACTTTGTGATTACACTGACCACAGCAACCAAGGGGGAGCAGGGAAAAAGGGGGAAGACCACGAACACGGACACGCACACGCCCATGTTTAACTTACAGCCACAACCCCCTGCCACACCCCCTGCTCCCCCTCTTCCACCCTAATAACGTATGCAAGCAGCTGAGTCCGAGGTTGTTCAGTCGAGTGACTAAACTGACTGCTGACAGGCTCATTAAATGCCGCATTCAGTGCGGCTCTGACCAGTTGAGGGGGTAGAGCAGGGGAGGGGAGGGAACTGCCCTCCCACACACACCTTGTTTACTCAACAACTCGTCGTCCACTCTGGTCACACTGGCCCCGGGGGCCAAAGTCAACACATCGAATTGAATGCCCTTCGAATAAATTCAACAACTGCTGTGTTATGAGCTTGCCACGCCCATACGCCCACACAGAAAGCATGGCTAATTTCAGAGCAGCTTTAAAAAAAGACAGCAAAAAAAAAGAAGAAAACTTCATAAATAATGCGAGGAAAATTGTTAGAAATTGCCAAAACAATTTATGTTGACATTATCTCGAGAGACATTTTTTCTCTTGCTGTTGTTGTTGTTGTTGTTGTTGTTGTCTCCAGTTTTCCCCTTGGCGAGAATGATTAATTACCCAAGAGCAGAGTCGGATATTTGAATATGAAAAGCGATAAAGTCGTGATAAGTGGAAAATGTTTGGAAAATGCAAAGAGAGAAAAGCAGAGAGAAGAAAATGTGTAGAAAAACTTTGCTTATTGCTCCCAAGTTGACAATAAACCTGCACGAAGCTTTAATGAACTGAAGCATTTCATCATTTCCGGCCAAGATTTCCACACCAAAAACTGTCCAGTTATAGAAGGGAGGTGGGGAAGGGGGAGGGGGAGGGAAGGTATTGGATGATAGAACTCATTGGTATGCCTAGTGGAAATTCACACAGTTGACATTTGGGATTCCAATTGATTTCCCGTTCGATTTCTGTTTGCATTGCTGATTTTTTGGCAATTTTGTTGGTTTTTCTATTTGCCCAAAAGAAAATGAAAAACTGGCGAATTTTCCAAATGAAAGTGCTCGTCTTTTGCGAAATGTATTCAAATGAGTTTGACAAAAATTTTGGAATATTGACACTTGATTTGCATTTATAATGGCAAACGTGAGTTGAGATTTCAGTTTCACAGATTGGCGGGATAAAAAGTAGCTATATCTAGCTATATTTATCTCGGCTGTGCTAATTTCTCCCGCTCTCACTCTCACTCTCTCTCACTCACTCCTACCTACTCCTCACTTATTTTTGAGACATATTGCGCATAAAAAATTGAACAACTTTTGCCTCGGGATGTTTTCACCATAAAATAATCTTTTCAAGCCGAAAACAAATTACAAATAAGAGTCCCCTCCAAATAATTTGTACCCATTTCTACTGTGTTTTTTTATCAGTCCTCTTCTGTTTCCTTTCTTCTGCCTGTTTTACATATTTTCTCTCTACATTTTTCTATGTTTTTTTCCATTTCGGGGTTGGCTCTTTCTCTTAACAAATTATAATGTATTGAAAATTGACAGAATTATGTAATGAATAGAAAATTATGCAAATTACAGTGCAGTTACATTTAATGGTAAGACCTTTTCTCCCCCCTCTCTCTCTACCACTCTCTCTTCTCTCCAACTCTCTTTGAGGGCAAATCGAACGACCTGCAAGAAATCGAATCGAATTCCAATTTTATTGGCAGCTCGTAAGCTGGCAAACCCTTAAGAATACCCAGCAAACCCCAAAAAAGGTAAGTTAAGACAACGTTCGGGAAAACCAAATGAAATGCCATGTTAACTACAGGGAAAATGGAAAAACCTTTAACTTAAAGCTAGCTTAGAAATGCTTTGTAATAAGAAAATTATTTTTAAGTTAAAATTTGATATTTTCTGGACTATTATAAATATGTTTTAATACCTTTATATCATAATCATACTTAACAAGCACTTAACTCTATGTTCTCCCTCTAAAACTCTTTATCTCTTATGCTTAACTGCTCATTAGCTTATTAAAACTTTATTAAGAGGCTTCACTGTACTATAAATTATGCTTTAATTACGTAAACCAACTAATTTCTCGTTGTCTCTCAGAATCCTTCGTCTCTGCCGCTGCAAGTGTCAGCTTGTGAACGCTACGTGCCAAGTAGTTTCGTCACTAGCAGCGCCAACTTGCCAACTAATTAGCATTTTGCAGTGCGGCAAACTTAAAACTTTTCAGCAGGAGTAAAGGGGAGTGGCAGGGGAAAGGGGGGTGTGGTGGGAATGTTGTGATACCTGCCCCCAAAAGACAGCAAAGTTGGCAGAAAACTTTATGAAGAAGTTGTCACCGCACAAGGAAACCTGAAAGGGTAAGAGGAAACTGAAACGTTTGATGTTCGTAACATGAGAATTGCTTAAAAAATGAGAATAAAAAATAAATCTGGACTTTTTGGCCCATGTTCATTTGCATTCGTGACTGAAATCATGACAGGAGACAGGAGACTGGAGACAGGAGACAGGAGACTGGAGACAGGAGACAACGCCACAGACGCGAGTCACGCGAATTGATTCGACAACAACAACTAAAAGAAATACAACAAATAACAATAACAACAAATAAACTTAAACATAAATATATGTATATGTATATGTATATGTTTATGTATTTGTATATAAATTTAAAAGGTAGAAATAAAATGCTCATAACTCTGTCAGAGTTTTCTACGTTTTGAACCTTTGGAAATTATGATATTTCAGGCAGAAGCTGCTGCAACTTTAGCCGCATTGTCATCATCATTGTTATCATCATTAACATAATCATTATGATTGTTGTAGTCATTGTCATTGTCGTTGTCATCATATCGTATTCTGCGTCATCATGTGTGCTCCTAATGGAAGACAAACATTTTATGGCTGCTTCAAGAGGAAGTCACGGCCTGGCGTTGACCTTAGTCTCTACACTCCTCTCTCAGTCCCTTCTCCTCTGCCCCTCCTCCACCCCCTCTCCTATACGCTTTCAATTACATTTTTGCGCACACTCAGCACTAAAGGGACCTCATAAAGCGTCAAAAATTTCTGCAAATGAGCGACTTCTTCGAACTTCGACCTAGTCTCTGGCACTCTCGACCTCCTTTGACCCTCCACTCCCCCCACCACCTAGTTCGACCCTGCACTGTTGTCCTTCATTAGAAACAGCTCCCATGTGTATTGAGTATTTGTGCGTCCAAATCGATGAGCCACCACAAAAGTCCACAAAAACACAACAAACGTGCAACATTCGATAACATTCAACGGCCATCAAAGTGTCCACCTCTATTAAAAGCGACAGTTGCCACAGCCATGACTATTCCGCTACCTACACACACACATACACATACATATATATACTTTTCTATTTCTATAGCTTTTCCTATTCCAATTCCTGTGTCAACATTTGTGCAGTCCTGAGTGTCCTTAGACCTTCTGGAGTTGCTGCTGCTGCAATTCCAAACTGCTGACCATCGCATTTCCCACAGGAAAAACAAAACACTTTTATTGTCTTACCACACACGATGCTCAATTGGAACAAAGTTTTCAGAAATAACTTTGAAGACATCGCGGCATAAGTATATAGACAATTGATTCCTTTCAATAGATCGTAGAAGCAATAAATAGCAAAAACCAACTTCTTAAATACACGAACTAATAAAATATATATTTCTATTTACCTTCAGGTTAATCTTCGCGCAGGATAATAATTTGTTATTAATAATTAATTAGTTAAAATTCTTAACTAAATTTATAATAAATTAGTTGACCTACATCAGAATAATAATTATAATAGTTATGTTAAGTATGAGAATAAATACAGCTTATTTACTACATAAAAATTATAATATAAACTATATCTGTTACGATTTACAGTATGATTTTAAGAATAAAAGGAATTTAAAATTTAAATCTAACGTATTTTTCATTTGGGGGCGCTGAAGAAGAAGAAAAAAAATGCTGCGATCTGCATTTGCAAGCTAAAAACAGAATAAATTTCGGCTGAAGTAACAGGCGAACAGAAATAAGAGAAGGTTGCAATGCATAAAATTTAAATTCAACAAAATGTGCATGTATGTGTGAGCGACGCAATGTACAGCAAATTGCGCTCAGAGCTTTGCACTCTATTTTCGGCTGCACTTTGAGAGTTGTGTGTATGCGTGAGCGTCACAGGCGCTCTCAGCAGTGCACTCTTTCGACAGCTGCTCTGAGCGTCACGATCTTCTGACCTCGCTCACACTCACCGTTTTAATTGCGTGCAGAGCAAATTCTGACGCTCTTCGTTCTGTTCTCTCTTCTTCGTCTGTTGCTTTATGCAACCTTATTTCTGAACACACACAAGCATAGAAATATATTTAACAGTCTCTTAACAGCTCTTAAATAAAAATATTCTCTATATATTTTCTGTAATTTGTTTGCATCATTTTGCGATACTATGAAATCGTTTGTTGAAATAAAATAATCGATTATTATGTATCATATGATTAATCGTGCCATCACTGCTCCAAAGCCATTCCTAAATTCGACCTTTGAAGTATTTCTTGACAAAAATTTCAACACGTTTCGAGCATTGCGGGATTAACTAATTTCGTTGTGTAATTTCGACAACTTCTTCTTCTTCTTACTTCTTCCTCTATTCTTCGGGAACTTCTCGGAAAGTTGTTCGCATCTCTCACTTAACTCCTTCATTGGAGTTTTCGCTTCGTCACGCCTCAAATTGCACATAAAAAGGCGAGAAGGAAAATTTTTACGATTTTCCTATGCAAATTTTCCACCAACGGGGGGTGGGCTAAGTTTTTTTCTTCCTTTTTTGTCTCGCACTTTTTTTTGGGGTACATTTCGGCTTTTTTTTTGGTTTTTCTTTTTGTAACTCACAGGTGGATGATTTTACGATGTATTTTATGGACTGAGAAATGTTTTTCATTTAAAACAAATGCAACGAAATGAATGCAATAAATTAAATAAAAAAGTCAATTAGAATTCGTTACAACGTGCAGAAATGAGTGGAGAGAAGGAAACTAAAATGGGAAATGGAAAATCTAGGAAAATTTAGGAAAATCTTTAAGTCTGCCACACATATTATCTGTGATAATAATAACGAAACAAACTTAACCCTAATAAAGTACAAATGGGAGCAATTCTATTTCATTATGGAGCTCGAATTATGCAAATTTCTACCGTAAGGACTACACCTATGAATGAGACTGAGATAAGCTCTAGCTGTGAGCCATAAAATATGTCATATTTTAGCCAAATGTTGCAGCACAATTACAATAAACGCATTCGACACGGCTCGAAAGTCGTACTCTTCTCATATGGGACAGATAACGAGCACTGTAATTAACCCATTCTGCCGGCTCTTTTATTGGGGGTGCTGTAAAAACACACCCAAACACCCAAACAAACACACACACCCACACGCACACGCATTATCCTTTTGGGGTACTGCTGGCTAGTAAAAAGGGCTCTGAACTCAAGTTAATGCTTTGCAAATTGACACTTGGCCCAAAACGAAGGCCTCGTCATCCAACAAGAATAAGTTACATTATTCCAGTCCGATTCCGATACGGTATCCGATTCCGAGTCCATCACAAAGTGATGAATGTGCAACTTCCTGTGTCCTGTGTCCAAGCTTGAGTCCGGAGTCCGGAGTCCTGAATCCTTAGTCCGCAGTCCAAGTAAATTGGATTGCATATCATTATTTTGCACTTGTCTGAGCAAATTTTCACACTTGCCAAGCTGTAAAAGAAAAGCAAAGGATAATTTATGCGCCTTTTCAGCACAGCAGTCGCCTTTTGATGGACATCTAGAGCAATCGTCCTGGGACATTGCCGAATTCCTTTTGCAATTCTGCGAAATCCAATAAATAAAACTCCAAGTTTACCCAAAAAAAGAGAAAACTGGCTCAGTTTGAGTTCAGTTGAGTGAAGTTTCAGTTCATGTGTGTAAGATAATATTTGTCTGGCGTTAATCAAGGACAATCTGCAATTGTCCTGGATAACCCTCGGTGTATTAGGCAGAAGTCTTTTAAGCAGAATGACAAATCTTATTAGTTTGACTTGACTGAGAATCGTTTTAAGAACCTAAAACAAAGCTTTATATATTAAAAATGTGACTTAAGAGTAGAAATAGTTTACTAAGGATTTTCATAGCTTTGAAGGTATTAAAAGGACTCAAATATTTCAAGTTAAATTTCTCAACTTAAGCCAAAACTTTTAAATTTTGGTAAATTCTATTCATTTTATTCTTAACTGAACAACTTCAAGTTTAAATTTGCAAACCCAACAAAATTAGCTTTTTTTTTTATTTTTTTGCTATTTTATTTACCTTGTAAAGCTGTCGAAAACAATAAAAGAATACAAGGCCCAGTTCAATTAACATAAAAAAGCGATTTATTTGCACAGCAGTCGAAGCAAGATTAATGGAAGTACTTCGTTCTCTGTCTCTTCCCCCTATCTCTCTCTCTCCCTCCTACTCTCAGTCTATGTCAGGTGTCAAAGTTTAAATGCTCGCTGTGGCATTTAATTGGGCGTGTCAGGACCTGGCTATAATTAATATGCTAATAAAATATCTCATGACAGGCGAACAAGAGCTTTTGACAGTCGTCCCCTTCACTCCACTCCACCTCCACTACCCTACCCACACCCCACACTCCCCTGTACCCCTCGACTGTGACTCTGGAATGTTGTGCAATAAAGTTCTCGAAATGTTTGACTGACATTCCTGGCTACATATTGACTTTGGCTGTAAATCATGATTATCTTTTTATTGCTGACATTTGCGGCCTCTTTATGAACTTCTCTTTACGCTCTCCACCGCTTTGCGGGGTTATTCGTAAGCTGTCTAACGAGATTTGCAATGGTTTTTTTTTTGGCCTTTAATGTATATGGCTTATGCTTGGGGTCACTCGCAGTAGTCACAAGAGTCACAGGACACTCAGCACTCACAGGACTCTCGCAATTGGCATTTCCATTGCCATTTCGATTTCCATTGCATACCTTGAGGCGCAGTTTGCAGTCGCTGCCAAAAGGAATTCCAATCGAATGCCATTCGATGATAGAAATCGTGCTACACGTTAATCCAGTCAAACATTTAAACAGCTCCACATTTGCCAGCAGGACATCTTCATACATTGCCCAAGATTAGTGTTAAAGTGGGGTAGGGGGGGCAGAAACTAAGGGGAAATTCCTCCAAAATGGACGTCCTGTCGTTAGCCAGGCTTAAAGTCCCATCCGGACGACAATGCAACATTACAATAATGTGCACTTTTATGGACAGTTAACGGCTGCAGATGCCATAAACGCATTATCCAACGCACATCAATGGAATGCCAATGGCAGTGCCAGGACCTGTCAGTGAGCCAAGTTAACACAGCTACAACAGCAACACACACTTTAAGAAACTCCTTGGCATCTAAACGGCATTCTGTTGGCAAAGAAAAACAGCAGTTGGAAAGGTAAAAGAAGTTGTATTGAAATTGGGCAGAAAAGCTGAAAACTTCAAAATTTTTGAACTTTGAATGCTCATAACTCAGCCAAATGACGTGATATCTCAAAAAGTGATACCTTTCTAAACTCAGGACAACTGGCAAAATCGATTGTGTGCAAAATTGAAAATTTCCAAAATCGACCCCATTTTGGCAAATTTTATGATGTACCCCCTTTACACTTTTTGAAAAAAATTGACCAAAATTTATTTTTGAATATTTTGATTTCTTTTGATGCCAATCGATAGAACTGGTACTCCCGAGTCCAAAAAGGTATAACAATCCATGATTGTGTTTCAGAATTCAAAAATATACCAAATCAAAGTTGAAAAAATCGAATATTTTTATCAAAAATAATAAAAATCATTTTTAAATGCAGCTAGACTTATTTATAGCACACTTCTAGCTAAACTAACATCACTGCCTCCACCTGCAACAATCGAATCAATAATTTTAGCCAAATTGCTAACCTGTTTGACTAACTCCATATATTACCAATTGTTGCCAGGGCAATAAAATCTAATCTGGCATCTAAATGGCGTTAGCCAAGTGAATCATGACTTGGCCCACAAAATGGGTACACAGAAGATGACCACAAATCTCTCCAAACAGTACCAATGTGGAAGCAACAGTTAAGCTCGAACAGGATCATAAATAAGCTAAGAGAGACAAAGGAACCATCTAAATTAATTATTTATAGGTTAGGAGCGCACAGTGGTGCAATTGGGTTTGAATAATAAAACGATTTGCAAGTCCAAACTAAACATGAGTAATGCTCAAGGATAAACAAGAATATTACTTATTTTCAGATAAGATATGACTCTAAATTATGACGGTTAAATGTTAAATGTTAAATGGAGTCAGAACTGGTCTTTAAAGTTTTGACTTAAAGTGGAGCTAGAAGAGGATAGGAAGAGTAGGTGGGGGAAGGAGAAGAAACAACAAGGACAACTGGTACTTTTTGAATGGGAGTAAATCTAATTTTAAGAGCTGAATTTTCTCCAGCATTCCCCCCCTCAGGGCGCACCCACCAATTATATTAATACAGTTACTCGAATTTATGACTCGACTGCGGGGTGGATGCTTGGTACCGTTATGGAACTCTAAAGGGAAACGAGACGAGGGAAAGTGTCGCCAAATTGAATTTGCATAATTTTAAAAGCCGACTGCGGCTTCCAAGTGGCTAAGTGTGTTGGCCATATTGACAGTATTCCAAGAAGGGGAACCGGAGTGGGAATAGGAATCGGAATGGAAATGATGTTTTTGATTTTGATTATGCAAATTTAAGTGTCGCAACAATGTTGTTGTTCATTCGACTCGAAAGTTGACGCTCCATGAACTCTCACAAAAGTACATCCCACCAAATCAAAAGAAAATTTGAACTAGATCTTTTGAACAATCAGTTCCAGCTTAAAGTTTAGCATGTTAATTACAAAGTGGCCACTCTAGATGTTATAGATACCATATCACTGCCTAAGATATGCACTAATTTAGATGCGTTTTAATTAAATGTGACCCTTAAGTAAGTATAGGGAGTTTCCCACTCTTTGGTCACTCTCTCGAAACTCTGGCGACAGTTTAATGGTCACCCTTAAAT
The DNA here is from genome assembly GCA_018903735.1 of Drosophila cardini. Classification (NCBI taxonomy): domain Eukaryota; kingdom Metazoa; phylum Arthropoda; class Insecta; order Diptera; family Drosophilidae; genus Drosophila; species Drosophila cardini. The sequence goes on from JAEIGM010000004.1 coordinate 3,197,914, forward strand.
GTTGTGGTTTATATTAATCCATGATTTTCATTTAAATTACTTCATTAGAGAAGTCCTTCAGTTGGATTTGTACGAATGAAATTTATATTTATTTTGCTTTTAGGGAAAGTGTTGACATCATCGCCCTGAAATAAAGGAACTACTGTAGTGCTTCACTGTACTACAATAGAATAGTTTATTTTCTTGAGTTCTACTCTTGAATATTTTAGAACTTTATTATTAAAAGTGCTTTTATTTATTTGATGTAGTTTGCTTTTAAACATATTTGACTTAAGGAAAAGGAGACGACATTCTGACCAAATATAAAGTGGATTTAAAAATTTACCAAAGGAAACTTTAGTCAAGTTATTAATGTCTAAAAACTCTATTAGTTTTGTACTCAAAATGGATACAGACCGGGAATTAATCTTGCCTTTTAAACATGTTTTAAATTCATACTTCTAAAGATACTTCCATAACTACTATATATCGATGAATTGATGTACTCTTTGTAGTACTTTAATCTTCAAGTAAATACACCAAAGTGTCACTTCCTTTTCAGCGAAAAGCACATTCACCTCTGCCTTTTTCAGAGCTTAGAAGGAATTCTTTTGTTAACATTTAAAGCGATAGAAATCGGCCATCAATTGGGGATGCGTTCAATGAATAGACTGAAAAAGACTTAAACTTAACACAGAAGGTTAAAATTGTTAGCATTTTTATTGACAGATTTGCAAAAATCTCTCTCTGTTTCTCTCTCTCCCTTTCCCTCTCTTTCTCTCTTGGGTCGCATCTTGGGCACGGTCACGTTTTATACGAATTTGAACGGTAATAATCGATCCCTGTGGCACTTTAAAAAGGAATAAATCCGATTTTTTAATGCCGCAGAGGGTTGAAGTGGAAATACTCTCCGAAAAGAAACCAAAAGCTTAAAGTGCACAAATTTTAAGTTAAGTAAACTCTCGAATTAAGCTACAATTTATATATTTGTGCCCAACTGTTGACTCTTCGTTGTGGGCAAATCCGAAAGGATTAAAAACAAATCCACTCGAAATTGAATACGATTAAATTCGAAATTGACCTCTGACTGACCATATGCAAATCCCTCCTTCCACTTACCCTACAAAGCCCTCATTTAAGCGAGCTGTGAAAGTCAGTACTACCCACAGAGCAGGGAAAGGAGAGCAAAGGGGTAGGGGAGGGAAGGGGTAAAATCCCCTTTCTGAAGTTTTTCATTGTTGTCGCAACAAATTTAAAATCGAATTTCAAAAGGGTGTCTATCCCATTCGTATGGTCACGCAACACACCACAAATGACGGCTTCTTCTTTACTTTTTTTCATACTGAAGGGTTGCAACTCTACCTAGAGTTGTGTCGTTTTAAAGGGTGTTCTCCGTGTGTGTCTCTCTGTCTCTCTGTCTTTCTCTCCCTCTATACATAATTACGTACATGTAAACAATAATTTAATTTCACAGTAATGCAACAAATTTGTGGGCTGATTGCGGGTTTTGTTTAACAACACTACGTGGCATGTGTGTATGTGGCATGCAGCACTTGCGAAGGTGTTTGCCACCATAAAATGTCTCTACAGGGTATTTCGCTCGTTACAGTTATGACACACGCCAATTGCCCGTTGGTTTAGATTTATGGCACTGCCCTTATGATTCCCCTAAGTATCAATTCTTTTGCAGGCTTCCTATCAATAAATAATAACGGTATCGGAGAATATTTGGCACGAAAACAGTGTTAGAAAACAGCTAAAGATGTAAGGAAAACAATTAAAAAGAACATTTGATAGATGTTCTTTACCACCAAACCTTAACTTGCATAGAATAACTAGCGACTAGTGTTGGAAAACACCCAGAAAGACAGCTAGTACTACTTTTTACATACTATTGAAAGCAATTTAGCATTAAGAACCAATTTTATATTGATTTTTACCGTTACCCTTTGACTTCCCCATCAAATCAATCCTTGTCTGTCCAAAACACAACGGGCAGTGTTGCACAAAGCCTTTGAATGCAGCTAGTACTCGAACTTAAAGTCAAGCCAATGTTGTCACATATCATTCAAGCACAAGCACTGATTTTGGCAACTGTTTCGGGAGGGGCGTGGCCGATGTCAATGCCAAAAAAAGCAAAGAATTTCAATTGAAAATCATTGAATTGTGGAAAATCTAACCAAGGGATGGATATGAAGGTCCCCAAGAAAGAGAACAACACAACCGAATTCAGTTTGATAGTTTATCCATCACAATCAGCGACAGGGAATCGCTTCTGCTTGAATTAAGCTAAATGCCAAATGAAGAAGCGAGTACTTGGAACAGGATGTTCATTAGGTTCGATGCATTCGGTTATTAAATCTAGATATCGCACCAGACAGACCAATGAAACATCGATGAATAATACATGAAACGGTTAATAGAGAAAGAAGTGCATGGAAGTCCAGGATTAAATGATTATCTCTGAAGGAAGGGCATGTGTGTGTGGGTGTATGGCATTTAATTTCTTCCTCGAAGGGGGAATCGTAATTACCCAGCGCAAAGTTCGGGTGTTAATCAGTCGAGAACCGGAACCAGTCTTTGAGCCTGGAACTTTGCAAAATGATTTACGAACTCTAAATGAATTTTGTGCAAAATACACACACACTATACATATACTATATAGTATATATATACGATATATATTTGTACAAATTAGTTGGCAATATTTGCGCAATTCATCTGGCCACAAATTGTGTGTCCATTTGTGTAACCGGATGCGGTGCCGTTCCTGTTCCTGTTCCTGCTCCTTTTCCTCCTCCCAAGCCCTCACATCACATCAGCATACGTAATCCAATGAAACGAATGCTTTATTGGCTTAATGGAGCTGACGGGGAGCAAGAGGAGCAGGAGACAGCATGTGGCCTTCAGTTGGCAGTCTAGAGGATTCCAATCCTCCAGAGGACTCGAAAGTGTATCGAAATGAAAAAGGACAATTTAATTTAATTTGCCGCAGCGGACAGTTCGAAAGGATATGTTGGAAATGCCAAAGGACTGCGTCCATAATTCACACTTGTGGCCACATATTTGCCTTCACTTTCCACGCCCACTACTCCCCTCCTCCTCCCCCCCTCTCTTGTCACTCCCCCGTTTTCATATGTGAGAAGATGCTTAATTTATGGCCACTAATTACGTCGATGATAAATTTCATTTCGAATTATGACTGAGAATTAACGACCTCGGAATTTTATAATCCCCCACAAATGGGGGAAGAAATTTCTGTGACCTCTGAAAATGGGAGCAATAAAAAGATAATCATGATTTACCGACAGCTTCAGCATTTTTGGAATTTCCAATTCGGAATACTTATGTCGGAGTACTTTATTAGATATCCTGGGCTGTCAACATGTCCTTGTTCAACTGTCACGCGACATTTTATTAGCATATTAATTATCGGGGGAAATAGGAATGGAAAAAATGGGGAAAAGGAAAAACTTGTAGCTTCTACAACGCTAGCAATTAAATGCTCCGAAAAAAAACCATTTGAACTTTGACACCTTTGGGCCTGGGAAACTTTTCATTTATTCACCTTAGGAAAAATCTCATTAATCTTTGTTTTTCCCCACTTGCCCAAGGGCAGAGGGCGGCAGGCGGTGGGCTGGGCAGGTGTAAACACAAACAAATCTCTTTTTTATGGTAATTGTAGAAAGTAGAAAGAAATTTACTTTTTATTTTGATTGGTTTCAGTTAATTCTTGACTTTTTAGAGGCAAACAAACATTTACATTTCTTTCTTATCGATTTCATTTAATTATTTTTGCATAAAAGTTACTAATTAAAAGTGGAGTGGGCGTGGCAGGGCATATAGTGCGAGTGTGTGTGTGTTTGAGCTTGGGGAATTACCCAAGTCAAGTATTCCCGAGCGGGCGGTAAACTAATTTGTATAAACTAATTGAGAGATTTGTGCGTACGAAAGAGCCAACTTCATTTTATGACGTGTCTCTCATTAGCAATAAAACCGGAAAAACCCACACATCTAACACACAATACATATATTCCACAATGGGGGCAATAAAATTTTGCTGATGTGCCAAAATAGCAATGCAATTGTGGACATTACTTTATGTAGGAACTCATTAAGTTGCGCTTAAGTAGAACTAATTGGCAAGTCAAAATAATACGATGAAAATTAAATAGTTTAGTTAATAGGTTTACAGTGTGGCCATCACATTGGGGGCTGTAGTTTGATTATTCATGCATTCGTAAACGTTTTACTGGCACTGAAAGCTAAATATTTGCTTTAACTGGACACTATTACCACAATTGACATTTGAGTCTGTTGTGAAAATATTCATTTCTGTTTTGCGTAGCATTCGTAAACGTTTTACTGGCTTCATACTGTTCTTTTATTAAAATTTGAAAACTCTTTTTTTACTAAATTTGACTGTTTCGCCACTCTTACTTTCTTTCACCCTTTTTTATGTTCTTTTGTTATAATGCAACTCCCTAAACGTTTCACTGGCTGCATAATCTGTTTGTTTACTTCTCCTTTGCCAAAATCGGAAGACTTTAAACCTCTTATATACGCTCTCTTTCTTATGTTTCTTTATATACCTTTTATTTATTTTATTCTTAAACGTTTCACTGGCTGCATACCCTACTTTTCATTTTTCCTTTACTAAATTCAAAGCCTTTAAACGTCTTAGTCAAATTTTCATTCTTATGCCTAGTTATTGATCTATTTATTCTCTATTTAAACTCTTAAACGTTTCACTGGCTGCATAACTATTCGTTTACCCTTCCGACTCTGCCAATTTCAGCCAAGTTTCGACCACTTTAATGCCATTTCCATTGTTTAGCTTTCCTCTTACATTAAAATTCGCTTTAGCATAACTTTGAAATCAAGTTCTGCTTTTATCTTTGTATCTTCATTTATGGACTAATAGATAATGTTACTTTTGAAATTGTTTCCCAGACAGAGACAACTCATTCCCTGAATTTTTGTGGTTAATTGCTGGCAACGCACCGTCCTTGTTATCCGAATATGTCCCACATGAGAACCAGGTGGGCAGAGAAAGGTGGGTGGAAGGGGGCATGGCGAATGGGTTTATTGTAATTGTAATTGTGTTGCAACATTTTGTTAAAATATGACATATTTTATGGCTCAGAGTGCTTTTATCTTGGCCCACATGTGTAATTTGCATTTGCATTTTCCGTCCATAGATGGAAAACAGGAATTTCCACGCAAATGAAATAGAATTGGTCCCATTTGTACTTTATTAGGGTTAACTTTCGGTACGTAATGAACCCAAAGTTTTTTGAGTTCTACTCTGATGGCAATCGAGACACATTAGAGTCAGAGAGTTCAGAGAGAACTGGCTTTTGTCTGATTGATTCTCGTTTTCTGTTCCTTTTTGTGGAGTAAACATTTCAAATTGCAAAATATGCGAGGAATTTCTTATACTCGTGGTATAAAAATCTTTTTAGTTGGCGTCTTTTGACATCATCAAAATCAAAGAAGGAAAAACTCAAATATGTTTTCAGCTCGTTTGGTTTTTGTTTGAATGTCTGGACCCTGTTTCTGTGCTACTTTTGTCGAACGCTAAAAGTGTGTGCCGGTTGCTCCTAAGGCTCCCCCTAATGGGGGAGGGATGCGGTTCGGTCAGCGGGGCTACGCAGGTGAATCAAATCAAATCGAACCGAATTTCAACAAAAGTATCTTTCGATAAATTAAATCAAATTTTTTACATTTTTCTGCATGTTTAACGCGTGCAAGGAGTAAGCACAAACAAATATATATATGTATAAACCGGTAAAGAATCGGAGTAACTTAAAAAGTTGTGATTTTGTGTAGGAAACTAATAGGCTGTAGTTGGTAGTATGCTTTAGTTGGAAGTTAAGTAGTACTTATTGGATCTTTGGACAATTTAGAGGAGTACTCTCTAAATATACTTTGTAAAGTTCATCTGTTTTGCTATATAAATCCCTCAAAAATATTTTTGACTCAATAATTTCTTTGTCCTACTGTAATCCTCTCCACTTCCTACTTACTCCGTCTCAGCTCCTGCTCTCATTTCCTCTATGCTTCATCCGCATAATCTCTTATCTTTCATCTCAATTGTAGTAATGCTCTCTTATCAAATAATCTATTCACACCAACGCTTTAGCGCCTTCAACTTAAACTTGCCACTGTTGCCAACTTCCTCACTTCCGTCTAAGGTCTGGAGTCAGCTTAGTTACTACTGATTTGATGATTATGCCCAGAAAGAGAGAGAGAGACAGAGAGAGGGAGAGGGGAGAGCAGTTTTTCATGTGTGTCATCGGAAATTGCTTTGGCAATTTCTTAACCCGTTGCTGCCCCTGTCCCTGCTCCGTCCTCAGTCTGTTTCATAACCCGCCTCATCATTGCCATCGCACGCGCTACTCCGCGCTCCGCTCGCTAATAAACCCCGACTTCTTCAATATATAATCCTTCTGGGGAGTAAAGCGTATCGTCTATAAGTCGTATCTGGGCATGTCATCGCTCAAATAAATGTGAAAATGCTAATTTAACCCTTTTTATTATTCATAGTCTTACACTTGGTCGAGCCTTGAATCTTCTTGTATCCTTCCTCAAGTAACGACTCTATTTGCATTCCTTGAGGTCTAGTTCCTTAGGGGATCTGAGCAAATTATTCGAGCTCATCTCGCGTGACAATGTTGCAGTTTTGCTTATTAAGACATTTGTCAACTTAATGTCAGGCCATTTAGTTAATATTATTAAACTTTAGCTCAAGGAATCAACTAATGAAATGTCGCTCTCCCTCTCTCACTTCTGTTCTGAGACTTTCTCTCACCAAATCCATTTTCACATATCCCTATTAGACCGGCACACGCCCCCAACACGTGTCAAACTCACGGCATTTCCACCACAAAAATATCTATAGAGTTTTTGCCTCGAATTTCAGTCGAATTTCATACGAATTTCATACGAATTAGTTGTGAATCAAACGAATCAAACGAATGCCACAAACGACGCGTGTGTGTCAATCAAAAAGCAGAAAAAGTAAGAAAATCTATTGTGAATATTTTACTTATGACTTTGACAAGTTTATTGAATTATATATGGTTTTTTATGGCTCAAAAAAATTGGTAGAATTTAGTAAACTGGAGCTAAGGAGAAGAAGGAAGGTCAACGCCTCGGAAAAATATATATAAATAGATTTTGGAGACTTTGAAATAATTTAATAAATATTAGTTACTTTTTTAACTTTTTAAAGATCTTCTTAAACTAATCTCAGCTTAAACTCCAACTCATTTTAATTGCATTAAATTGTTTGCTCATTGCACTGTAAATCAAAAGTTTTGGTCCACTTAGTGGATGACATTAAAACGGTTGTTTCACTTCATTTGTCGGCAATGAGCGAAGTTTTCAATGCCTACAAGGATTGCCCATTAAAAATGTTAATTAGTTGCACAAACATTGAGCATCGGTGATTGCAGCAACAACAACCGCAACAACTGCAACCGCCACTGGAGGATGTGGCAAGAAGTGTGTGGAATTTGGTAGACACACGACCAGGAACTGGAATATTCAAAGGAGCCAACTGGAAACTGGAAAACTGGAAGACATCGCGTGTATGCAAATTGCATGCGTTATCTGTGAACGGCAGTGCTGTCACTTTAGCTTGTTTAAGGCTATTTTTAGCAGTTTTTTATGTAAAAGACTGGAAAATTTGTAGAAAATAGACTAAAATTTAGAACTTTATATATTTAAGAGTGTTTTTGGAATTTTTGACATGTTTAGATTTATCTAAAATTTTTTTTTTGTGCATTTCGAATTACAACCTTTTCTATTCTTCTAGTTTTACAGCCAGAAATGTATAGCTCTTACTGATATTACATCATTTGACTGAGTTATGATTATGTTAAGTTTAAGATTTTATTATTTTTACGTTACTAGCCTTTTATTATAGAATATCATATTATTTTCCTAATTAATTTAGAAAATTTCCTATACAACTTTAGCTAACTTCAAGCAAATCTAGCTACTTTCCCCAAATAAAATCTGGCAACACTGTTCCTCTCTGACTCGTTCCCTGTCCACTGTGCACACATCGCTCACCTCTGAGCAAAGGTGTGCTCCAATTGAATGGCAATTAAGATAAATGTTTGCAGCATGTCCGCACTTAAGCCAACTGGCAATACGAATACAAATAGCAATACGAATACGAATAGTCGTACTCCAGCTGGCTGCTTAAAGTGCCACAAACCGAAAGTTAAAGCCAATAATTATTAACTAATTTCTTTGACACTTTGAACTTAAAGCAGCGTTTGTCGTCCTGCAGTATACTTTCTGTTAAACTCTCTTACCACCCTCGCAGTCTGCATTCAATTCAAAATGCTCGTCACGTTTGCGACAATGTCTGAGTAGAAAAAAATCGATAGGATTGCGTCTGAATGGACAAAGGGCAAGACGAGTGAGAAACAGCTGCTGCAGCGGGTATGTACAGGGCCAATGTCACGCCTCCCCCCCCACAGGCCACTCCCACACATGTAGCGGTGCATTGAACCAATGTAAAACTCTTTTACTCACTTTTAGCCAAAACGACATCCATTAATTCTCAAAAGATATTTTCCAAAGCGTTGCAAAATTTTTCTTTATAATTTTCTTATTTTGACTTTTGACAAATCACAAAATTTCATTTCTTGGTCGCATCATTTGTCAACGGCAAGTGCATATTGGTATCTTAGAGTAGAACTAGTCAAACCACCCATATGTGCACTGACATCTCTGGAAACTTTCGTCATGGGCCAAAGTTCAAATTTTTGGGGACGATTTCAACAGAAACATAACAAATGACCTTCATTCGCCTTTGAGGGACCGAAATGAATTATGATTCGTATTGTTTGTAACAGTAAAAACAGGGCATTGAGCTGCCTAATACTCCCCAGAGAGGCATATTACGCTCTGCTAATATGCCAGGACACGCTCAAAGGACACAACCCTTTGGTCAACTTGATTAGCTGCGTTTTTAGTATAGTCAGAGCAAACAGGATAAAGATAATCATATATTGGAGGGATTTTGATAAGGAGAAAGAGGAAAGGGAATAGGAAAGAGATTGGGAGTAGAATCTGTTGGATATATGTTGGAATTATTAGGAAAATTTGATCAAAAATTTAAATAGTTTAGACATAGAAACACATTATGGAACTTTGTTAAGGGAATATACATTTTTGGAAGGATCCAAATGATTTCTCAGGAATAAAGATGGAGTTATTGGTAGAAGTTCTATACAAATTCCCGAAAAATACCATTATAAAATAGTTCTACACAAATATATAACTTCAAAACACTTTTAGTCATAACTTCTTCAATTTCCTACACCCAAAAACATATTTCTGATTTACTCTACTTCATTTTTCTCAGAATAATCCCCCTTAAATGATTATAATAAATCGATATCAAGAACAAGTGGCATTGGATAATTTGCAACCTGCTTCTAATTGTGCTGACAATTTTTATGGCTGTCATATAAAATATTGGAAAATTATGCAGAAATAATGTGTGTGGCAAATAGACGTATGGTACAGTAGATACACCCAAAGAGGGCCAAAGAGAAACAAAGTAGGTTTTATCAAAAAATTAGAGCGTGAAATAAAGCAGGGAACTCAATTTATTGGCAGTAATAAATCATAGCTCAAACTGAGTTACAGACTGAGTAGAAACTAAACCATAAGGGGGAGGGATTCGAAATTGGCTAAGAAGTAGTAACTTTTGACTAGGTAGTAGAACAGTTTCCTGTTTTGATAAGTTTAGTTTGAAAAGCATTAATGAAATATACTTTTATATAAAACATTTTTAAAGGTATCCAAAGAGTTTTCCTCTCACGTTGTTTCATTCATAACAAATTCAAAGAGCTGAAAAAACAACTTAAAATTTGAGGCACGTGCAACGTCGCGTTATTTGCTATGGAAGTTGATAGCATCTCCAGAAACTTGATAAAGAAAAATAAACAAAAAATACAAATAGAAAACAAAATATAAAAAAATCAAGAAAGGAATCATAAATGAAACAGAATTTAAGAAAGAAATTAGGAGAAAGAGAAAGAAAGTAGAGAACGGTTAAAGGTGCGGGAGTAATTGAAATCTTGAGAAAAATTAATGAAAAGTTTTTTTTATTTTATTTGTTTCGGTAGGTGAAATTCAGAGCGCGTGCTGTGATAAGATTGAAATCATCATCGTTAGCGGGTTTCAGCTCCAGACTTGTTAATTGTGGTGCCAAGAGATAGCTTCATTCATAAGAAATTTGTTTTGGGTCAGGTAAAAAACGAAGAGATTTGGAAATCTGGAGTTGAGCTGCAGTGGCAGCGGAAACGATCTACAGTGCAGGAAATTCCAAGGTAAAAGGAACTATAAATATCGGATAAACCCTGAAGAAGATGGGATCAGTTTTAGTAGCCAAAAAAGACTTAAATGTTTCCCTTTGGGTACACCCTTTTTAAGTATTCCTTTACTGTCTTTCTTCAAGGACTTTACAAACTGATCCCCAAAGCTCTCAACTCACTGATAACTGCTTAGAGTATCTGTTGTCTGTAGTCGCCTATCTCCATTTCAATTATTGGCCAAATTTGGCTAAAAATGCTTTCGATGATGGGGCGGCTAGAGAGTTTCCATAAATTAAAATAGAATTCCACGTATGATCGTTGGCATCCTTATAAGCTGATTGCCGTGATCGAACCATTTAGGGATCTCTCTTTTTTCCCGACACAGACATAGACCACGACCACGACTACGACTAAAACTGGTGTTCAGTGATGGACACGTGCCTAGCCGCAGTTCTTCAATTTAAATTTTAATTTCCTTTTTAATTGCATTCAATTAGCGATGGAACTGCATTTGGATTGCCATGAATATATGTCTGTCAATCATCGTCGTCAGGGGCTAATAAACTGTCATAATGCTTGTCAAATGGCATTAGTTCGTAGAAACTAAGGAAGTGTACGGGATTTAGCTTGAAAATTTATAGAATTTAGAACACAAAGTTTAATTAAAGTTTTAACTAAGTAAATTATAAACAAACTTTAAATCTTTTCTACATTGATTTGATTTTAACTGGAATTGAAATCAAGTTTTAAATCTATAAAATTTCAAGTAGAATTTTTTAGGGTCTCATATTTTTCAAAAATCTCCTTCAAAACTTCAACTTTAGTTCAATTTCAGCTGTTCGTTGCCTTTGTATCTTTTGTTGTTGTTCTTCTTCTGCTTGTTGTTGTTGTTAACTTGTTGTGGTCATTCTATTGACCATTTATGGCTTGGAACATGTTTTTGCCTTTGGTCGTGTAATGTGACTAATTGGAACTGCTGCAACTGGAATTGTTGTTCATTGTTCAACATAATTACCCAGCACTTGTGTCCATGCAACAAGTTTTCACTGTCTCTGACTCCGACTCTGACTTTGATGTTGTCATCTCACAAAACTGAATCACAAATCAGTTTTGAACCGATCAACTTTTAATCAACTGAAAATAAGAACAAGTTCCTTTCGTTCTTTTCGTTTGTTTTACTGTCCTTTCATGCTCAGGTAACACTGTGTTTGGCAGGTGTTGTTTCCTTTTGAGATGACAATTTATGACATTATTTTCTTTTGCTGACCTTTCCCTGGAAAATGTCTACAGTAACTGTATATGTTGTACTCACAGCAGGATGAACCTTTACAAGTGTCATAATATTAACAATACCATCATAATAATCACAACTAAACCGATCTTAACTGTTCTTCTAGGCGCCATAATAAAGACTTCAATTTGGTTTTCGAGATAACAAATCTTGGAGGTAATTTTAGTATTCTCAATTGTGTCGTTTCAATATGTTTTGCAAAATTCGTTTCAAATTAAGTATTTGAATAATTTTTTCATTCAAAATTTATGAGCTGGTTTAAGGTTAAGAGCAGTACTCAGAGCCGGACTCAGCTGTAGTTGAGTTACTGCCAAATTGCGTGCAAAATGAGCAGGAGAGAAAACCTTCAATTCTTTTGTACTCTACTACTTTTGGCAATTGCCCAACCCTCGGTTTATAGGTAAGCCCTGTAGGTGGAGGGTATATGAAGTGTAGGCTTTTTTGTCCTTTGTCAACATTTTAAATGCATTTTTATTGAGATTCATATCGCGAATTCGCAGACTGTGCAAAGAATTGAATGCGACTTTGAATTGACTTCAAATTCCTTAAATTATTGCCTACCCCCAATACAGAAATACACCCATAGGAGCACATATGCTGTACTCACAAGTGAACCCATTCCGATTCTGATTCCGATTCCGATTCCTATTCTGATTCCTCTTCCTATTCCAATTTCAATCCCAATTCCTAACACTGTCGTCTGCTTGAGTTTAAAATCGTTTTGGCAACTCGCACGTTTTATGCGAATTTGAACGGTAATAATCGATCCCTGCGGCATTTTAAAAAATAAATTCAACTGCGAGACTTGCTTTCTCCTTTAGGGTGGTTACACTGTACAACGGAGAAGGAGGAACAATCGAAGAAGTTAAAGGAAACAAAAGACTCTTTGAATTATTGCACTTGGCTTAGTTCTTTCTTTATATTTTGGCAGTACATACTCACACAAACACACACATGTTACTCGTGTTGGCCAAGTTTTATGCGTTTCTTATCGCAATTTGATTTGGCAGCTAAACTGCACTAAATTAAAAAGTGCAAACAAAACACTTTGTGATAAGCATGTCCCAAAGTTTATGGCGCTTTTAAAACCTGAATACCAAAAAAAAAGAGAGAAAAAAACACACGCAGCTACTTAATTAGAAAGAGATGGCAGATAAGAGCTCATAAATGCTTCGATTTCATGGAAAGACTATATCTATTGAGTAGAAAGAGATAAGGGAAATTGGCAGGATTTGAATGTTAACTGTAAGAAAAGAATAGAGAGGGTTTAAGGAAAGAGAGTGGGGAGTGGGGAGGGGTAAAGTAGTTGGAATAAGGGAAATATAGTAGTATTGAATTAACTTAAATTTAATCACTGTCTGATCAATGAATACCCTACACTCCCAACATTACCTCTCTTCATTCCAGTACTAACATAATTCCATTGTTCCAATGTTTGTTTATGTAATTAGCACAAAGCCAATCAGAGAACTCAGAGTCAAAGCTAATGAATACCAAGAGTACTGAGAGGACATGTCCTTTTGAACTGCTTTATGTCCTTGCTACCTCAAATGCTATGCAAATTTGGCATTGTTCACATATTGACACCCAGAACTCAACCCTCGGGAAAAGACAACCCTTTACAGTCCTACGAACTGGTAACAATTTAAGGGCAGTCGCCCCTTTAGCATTTTGTTGGCCAAATCGAATTTGAAAAGGGAAAGTTTTTGCATAACTGTAAAGTGTGTAAACAATAATTTAATTTTGCACTAATGCAACAAATTAGTGGTTAAGAGAGAGGGAGTAGGAAAGGGAGGGAGGGAGAGAGATAGAGAGGCAGTGACTGCTTGAATGCTAATTCAATCCAGGGACACAAAAGCTGTTCATAAATTCCAAGAAGAATTTCTGTCTCATTAATGTCTTCTTTAAGTTTGGGAATTTTATTTGGCAATTAAAATAATTTTTGTCATACAAATTGATCACGTTCGATGTGAGTTCAAATCATATTGAAGATAATGTTGGGATGTAAATCATGATTATAATTTTATTGCCGACACATGTTTTCATTAACAATCCTCCCCCTTTGGTTAGTTTCGTTGGGAACGGGTCAATAACATTCACCCACCAAATGATGACAAATGATTTCCTTTCGTCCAAGTTGCCAAATTTTCCATAATTTCGCAATTCTGCACACTTGCTGTGCTTATTTCAGGGGTCAACGGAATTTACATAATCTTGGCACATCAATCACAAATTGCACTAAGGAGAGTAGAGACTGGAGACTGTAGAGTGGAGACTGGAGAGAACTCACAACAGCTGTAGCGAAGGAAATTTGCTGGAAAATCCATGAAAAAGAAATTTCCATTGCGTTGCGGCAATTAAACAGCAAGTGCCACCAAATGTTGCAAGCTCAACGATACGCAACGCGAAAGGGTTTTCCAAATTAGCATTAATTGGTCATCAAATTTGCTCTTGGAGTTTAACAGTGCCTGCCAAACAATGTTGCCCCAGGGAATGCTGAGGGAAATCGAAAATTCTATAACAAAAATAAAAACTATGTCAAAATTTGTTCGTTTATCCTTTAAGGATGAGTTTGCCGGAGTATACAATAATTTGACAAGTCATAATATTGATTACATGAACAAAGATTTATTGTCTACATATGCGATTTGAGGTCCTTTTGGGTTTTAGCCAGGCGATTATGGCTTGTAATCGAACTGTTCGACAATGTGGGCTATAAATCTTCCGATGCTACATTTTAAATCGAAATGGAGGAAGATTTATTTCCAGCTACAAGTGTACCCCCTTTGATTTTCCACTCCCAACTCAAGTGGATTCTAGGCAACATATGTGAGGGTTTTTTTCGTCTCCTTTCTCTTTTATCCTCAATACTTTTTTTTTTTAGTGCCTTATGCAACCCTGTCAAAAGGGTTGCTCTGTTTGGCGGGGGGTGTGGCAGCTGGTCTGCTTTAGTTGAACTAATTTCGTGCATTTTTTAACTGTTTTCATTTGCTGCCTTTCACAGACGATAAATTTAACGCAATTTCTTCAACAATTCGCTTTTTATTCCTTTTTATTCCTATTGTAATTTTTTTGTCCTCTTTTTTCTCTATTTTTGGGGTCTAAAACGCCTTGGAATTTATGCAAATGGGCGTGAAATAGTCGTGGAAAAAATGCTGAAAGTAAAAGAAATTAACAAACATAAAATTAATGTTTGCACCCAACAAATTTCAGAGCGAACACTGCTCCGGAGTGTCCTTTGTACTGTGTCCTGTGTGTCCTGTAGTTGTGCACGTGTTTCCATTTGCAGCGTTTCCGATTCGATTCCATTTCTTCGCATTAGCTGAAATTGTATTCTCTTTCTCGCTCTCTCTCTCTCTCTCTCTCTCTTTCTCTCTCTCTCTCTCTCGGGGACACACATGGAGTCCTACTTGGAGCTCTACCTGCTGGGAATGCACATCAGAAAGCTGAGATTGTGGCCAAGTGCCAGCTGAATTGACCAAATGTGCAGATAACTCGAAAATGAATGCACTGCAACAACACAATCAGCACATAAATACAACAATAACGGTACACACACGGTGATGATGGGATTAATGCGATGACAATTGCCAATCGATAAATTTTCGTGCTAATCACGATAAACGAATTTCAGCAGCTACTTTAATTGCTCTTAGATTAGGGGAGGCATGGGGAAAGCAGTGGGAGGAAGGAGTGCAGCATGTCCATTCTTAAGCCTATCTTTGTCCCGGTTCCACACTTACACACTGCTGCTCTCTCCTTGGTGCAAGCTAATGACCAGCAAACAGGAAGTTCGTTAGTCCTGAGAACGTTGAATTTTTCTTTATTAAATTTTTGACTTTAGCTGACGTCGACGCACAGACAAAAGGAAAATGTGTTTCGGGAAAACAAAATGAGGAAAAATGTGTGAAGGCGGGTAATGAATAATGCATGAAATTGTTTCAACAAAGCCTTTTAAATGAAGCTCTGCGGAAGGGGAAGGGGAAGCAGTGATTATCTGTCTACAAATGTGAGTGAACGAGTGTATAGGGAACGTGTGCGTGTGTGTGTGTCATTAAATGTTCCTCACCTTCACTCTCCCACTCGCTCACTCCCTGACTACTGTTATGACTACTGTATGCGTGTGTGTGAATGTCTCTCAATGGCAACAATTAAGCCCAGGCAAACACACACACACACCTACACATTGTGCATGTGAGTATAAGAGCAACAGCGTCTTCTTAAGCTCAATGATCTCACAGCGGCTGTTAATTAACAGAGTCAATTCAGCGCACTGTTATTAAAACTGCTTTAAATTGCATTTACATTTCTAGATTTCCTTCTCTACCATATCACTTAAATTTTTCCAGCTTTGTTAAAACTTAAAGTTTGTACTTCCCTGCCTCTCTGTCCAGCTCTTCCTCTCTAATTTCTCAGTGCTAGTATCTTCCATTAGCTTCATTATTGTTTCCTCTTCAATTAGTTATAGAACAGGTTCCGCTCATCATCTGAACACTCGTTTTGTTTGCCCAAATTGACAGACACTCCTTCCCTTCCGCCTCCTCCTTCCTCTTCTGCACACTGACAGCCAACTGACACCAGTCGAACAGAAGTTCTTCTTCTCCTTCCCCACCCACCCACACACAGGGAGACACATGTTACCAACGTTGGACGTGGCTTTGGATTCCCCCCTCCCTGTTTATCTACATATGCTTTATTAGTTTATCCATCCCTGGGGTTCTGCTTCTTGCTCCCGTTTTTGTTGTTTCTGGACGCGCGCTAATATTAATTTATTGTCAATGTTGCTCCTTCCACTTCTACTTCCACTGCTGATATGCATCAAAATGAAAAAGGACAATTTAATTTCATTTGCCAACGAGGCAAGGGAAGGGATCAGGAGTGGAGGGGAACAGGAGGGGAAGGGCAGGACTTGGCAGCAGGACAAATGCGCCATTATTAACACTTGTGACCACAGAAAGTCGGTCAAAAATTGTGTTTGGAGCTGAACTCTAATTATGAAATGATGAATCTCCTTTCGAGGCGAACTCAGCACATGTGGCGCCCAATGCGGTGATTCCCCTACTTTCCCCTCCATCCCTCCTCACTCCCGACTTGGGCAGTTTCATAATTCATTTTGAATACTTTTTCGCTTATCGCTGAGGGAAAGATTTATGTCTGGCACTTTTGGTAACCCGATACCTGAGGGCACTCAAGGCTCAACTCCTTATCCGCTTGCAAATGATTTAATGCTCACTTACAGTGGCTACTGTAGCAGCAGCTCCTGTCGTGCTCCTTCCACTCCCAGTGGCACCATTAAATCTCATTAAAAAAGTTGCCTCCGGGAGCCAAAGCTCAAGAGAGAGAGAGAGTGGGAGAGTGAGGGAGAGGGGGAGCTGTAGTGTATGCAAATTATAAATGTTGTCGCATTTCTTCGTGTCGTCAACAAAGCGAAGAAAAACTTGCAGCAACTTTTCACGCTTACGGAAAATTAATGTTTTCCATGTGAGTGTGTGCAACTTCATTAGATATGCATGAAATTGAAATGATGTGGAACGTTGGCCATCATTGATTTCCAAATTGACGAATGGAGAGCTTTCAATCGTCAAGCGGAGTGGTGTTGGAGGGAGGGGAAATGTCGCCATTGTTGAAATTGTGGAATTGAAACATGCGTCACTGTAATGCACAAAATTGAACTGACTCAGCTGCAACGTCAGCGTCAGCATTCAGCCTTTATTAATGATTAATAAATGTTTTCTTTATTATTAAAAACGCAGCGACAGCACATAAAAATCAGCATAATAAATCCACGCAAGTTACCCCTCCGCCACTTCCCCTCCCTCTACCACAAACAAAGCAAACAGAACTACATGCATGTGTGTGTGTTTGTGTGTGAGTAAGTGCCTGCGTGAGTATGTGAGTATGGCCACAAAGAGAGCGCTTTGCTGATAAGAAGCAAGAGAGCGCTTTGCATTAAAATTTCAGTCACATTGCAAACAAAGAACACAACAACAACAGCAAGTCAGATGAGCATACATAGAATGACAGACTAAAAGGCAGACAGACAAAACAGACCGCCCGTAAGTAAATAAGTAAACAACAAGGAGTCCACAACAAGAGAAACAAAATGGAAGAGAGCACTGCAAGAGAGTGGGAGTTGTTGGGAGCGATGTTAACGCTTCGCTTTACATAAGCAAATAGAATAGAAACTTTATGTGCATTCCAGCGAGAAAAGGACGGCGCTCTTACACGTACCAAAACCAAATGCTTATATACTCTTACTAACATGGTACTAAATATGTGTGAGAGTGTGTCTATGTACAAATCTATGTATGTACAAAGCTCGGTCACGTCCCGCCCATTCACTTGGAAAGTCGATGCTCGATGTGACTGATTACTGCGTCGCCAGTTGCGCTGTTGTTGCTGCTGTTACTGTTATTGGGCTGCTGCTGCTACCTCTGCCACCGCCACTGCTGCTGTTAATGACAAACAATGTCTACCATTTTGTCAATAGATTGCATTTTAGGAGCAGGGGAAAACAAGTCCGTTACTTGTTGTAATAAGTAAAAGTGAAAGGTCAAGTCGAAAAATTAAATTGCAACATTTTGTTAACATTTCGTTAACATTTCTTTAGCTATTGAAACTTTTTAAATGTTTAAAAGCTTTTTAAGAGATCTATTAAGCTAAGAAATGCTGTTCAAATTTTCAAAACCCTTAGGTATTACAAATCTAGAGCAGTCTACTAATATTCCAGAGGCTGCCATTCTATTTACCTAGAAATATGCTTTCAATAGTTACATTTTTGTACAAACTCAATAGAAAAGTTTCTGTAATTTCCTAGGAAATAATTGTGGGCTTTTTAATATGTAGGCTGCGTTCTGGGATTTATCATCTATTTCTCTTTTTTTGGGTCTTCATTTGAATATTTACCTTTTGCTTTGTTACCAGATTCTTTGTACTTTGCGGTAATTTGTCTGCGGATCAAACAATTGTTGAATCAAACACAAAACTTTAAAGAAAACAAGATAAAAAAAAAGGTTTATGTAAATTGTTACAGAAAAAAGAGGCCAAAAAGCAGGTGGATTCAAAGAATCAACAATTGTGTTAATGTTTATGGTTGCTGGAGTTGTTATTGGAGTTCTTGGGGTTTCTGGTGTTTGTTGATTTATTCATCAGGCACTCGACACTAATCAAGTAAAGTAACTTTGGTAGAAAGGGATGTATGTGTGTGTGTGGCGAAGTCCTTTGAGTAGGAATTATGCACTCGACGCAGGAAGAGAGCGAAAAGCACATAAAACATTCCGTTGCATAATTGAGCAAGTTGGCAACGCTGTCACAGTGAAAAACTCTTGCTCTCTCTCTCTCTCTCTCTCTCTGTGGCAGGACGACGCCAACAACCGAATTTATGGCAGCACCCGCTCCATATGTCTTTGGAGACTTATTTGTGTTCTGGCTGTGGTTGTGGGTATTACTACATTTCCTTTCTGGTTTTTTTCTTGGAGTGGAATGGAACAATTGTCATCCATGACAAGTTCGTTCTCTTGTCTTCCCCTCCCTCTTCCCCTACTGCTAGTCTTTGCATTAAATATTTTTATGGCCTTTGCTACTTGAGCTTCATTGTTTTATTGTCCTGCTGCTCATCAGCGTCATGAATATTTCAAAAATCTACGCAGCACTAAGACAGCAGATCGGGCAACTTCCCACAAAGTAAACCGCATTTTTTGCATAGAAAAAACTTAATCTTTTTAAGTAAATTCCTTGCTGAAACTAAAGTAGAAAGAAGCTAAAGATGATGTTGGGGCTGTGGTTGGGGGAGGTGGGGGGAAATGGGCGTGTAAGACAAGCAAACACAGACACACTCGCACACACACTTACGCACTGGAGTGTGTGGCATGCAACGCTCGTAGACGCTCCTTTGCCAGCAACTGAGACACAGAAAAGAGACTGAGATAGAGACAGAGACAGAGAGACAGCGACAGAGACAGAGAGACAGAGACTAACCTTCCGCGCACGTGACGCGCATTTCCAATTAGATTTATGATTTTAATACTTCGTATTTTTTCATAAAGTCTTTGCCAAAGAAACAGCAGCTCCAACAACAACAGCAATAACAACAACATATGAAAGCTAAAGTCTTTGCTGCTGGAAAATTATGGCTTCCACTAGCGATAGTATGAAATTTCCCAGTTAAGCCAAGCAAGCAAAAGTATTCAGTTAATGCGAACGGGTTAGCACTAAGTTAACTTGGCTTGCAAAACTTTAAGGCATCTTCTCATTTCATTCGTTTATGGCTTTGAGTATTATATACAATCCAAATTTGTCCCCATACCGACTAAGTAATCACTACGCTTAAATAACTACTGAAGTGACTAACTAAGGAAATTATTGCACTTCTTAGTAGTTTTAGCTAAACAGAAAAATACTATTTCAATAGAATTTTTCTAATAAAGCAAAATTTATCGATAAATTTCTAGTGGAAAACTAATAATTTCATAAAATCCCTATGTATTTCCCCATTTTTTAAACAATTTGAGGCTTTAAACATATTGAAACTACTAGTTCCATTTAATAGCACTCTACCGACTTCATTAAGCATACTTGTACACGATTCTAATCTCTAGATAGAAATAAATACAGTTCACTTAAGTATTTTAGCCGTTTTAGAGCTGAACGTACTTGATATCTGTCAACTGATCCGTCTGTAACGTCGACCCTCTTAATCATTGCCCTCACATCGAAGGGGGTCATAAAATTTGTTAATTTTCCACAGCAAAACACTCTACAACAAAATACCTAAAAAAAAAAACAGATAAAAAATCAGAAACAAACTGAAAATCAGGGCAAATCTAAACGAGAGCAGCTTTTATACCCTTACAAAGGGTATATTGTTGTTGTCACGAAGTTTGTAACGAAGAAGGTGTGTAAGACCCCATAAATTATACATGTTCTTGATCAGCATCAACAGCCTAGTCGATATAGCTATGCACGTCGGTCTGTCCGTCTGTTCCTATGCGAACTATTCTCTCGGTTTTAAAGCTAGCTTGATGAAACTTGGTACAGATGTGTATTCTCTCTGCACGCAGTTTATATGTTAAAATCCGCCAGATCAGATAACTATATCATATAGCTGCCATAGGAATAATCGTTGGAAACTAAATAGTTTTTGATCTATCTCAATCAAATTGAGCCTATGTGCATTTAGTACCAGATCCCATGCGCAAACCAAATTTCATACCGATCGGACCACTGTATCATATAGCTGCCATAGGAACTATCGATTGGAATTGCTAAAAACGCTTAGTATGAAAATTTTCGGTATCAATTTGTTCTGAAATACACATTGGCTATCATTCCCTATATACTGACAAAATTTCATTCAAATCGGACCACTATATCATATACTTTCCATAGTAACAATTTGTGATTGAAACCCAATTAAGGGTATTTAATCTTCGTTGAGCCGAAGATCACCCAATTTTCTTGTTTTTTTTTGTTTTGAGTCAAAAGTCAGTCTCTCTCGGTCAGTTGGAGGTTTACTCGATGGGCAATTACTTGTACAGTACAGTGGTTACAGTAAGTTATACCGCACCTTATCTCAAATGGGAAATCATTACCGCGTTTTTATTGTTTTACAGTTTGCAGACAAAAATCAGAGCAAAGTTTTTTTTTTTGTTTTTGTTTCTTTTTTAATGTCGCAACTTTTGTTGTAAAAATATTTTTAAGAGCATTTCACGTAATTTCAACAACAAAATAATTACATTTTTAAGTGCACTTACAAAGTATTTCTCACATTTGGAATGTAAACGTGAAGAGATCAACGAAAATCGTTTGCGACTTGTAGATATCCTAGGAAAAAGTGCTATACAGTGCTGACTAAATGTTAAACGACAAACATCAAATTAACAAGAACTTGGCTCGAGGGAAAGAGACAGACAAATTGCTGTTTTATTTAAATATCTGAAATTTGCCAAAAACTGAATAATACGCCGTGAAATTGTCATGCAAAAAGGAGGGAGCATTTTCCACTACAAATACGCGATTTGATAAATTTGCAACAATTTCGCACACTCGCGTTCTATTTTTCCCCACTTCCGTTTTGTTTTTCCTATTCCGGAGTGTTTTTTTTTTCTTACGGTTTTTTGTCAACAGTTGCCCGGCGGAAATTGGTGACAGTTGTTGTTTATTGACATGCCCGCAGCCACCGTGAAAACATTTTAAAATTTGTAAAACATAAAATCAAATCACAGTGGGCTCAAATAGCCCAAAAGCAAGTACAAAAAAAATTCGCATAATATTTCACACCATTTATTTTCAAAGCTCGAGGCATGTTTTGTCTTGTCTGGAGTGGGCGTAGATGTGGGCGGGGTTGGCAAAAGATACGGAATACCGTACATCTATTGAGGCATATGTTTGTGATGGGTAAACAGCCCTTAAACTCACCGCAAGTTGTGGCACTGTTCTAACAAATTTATAGCCAAATTTTGGCTATTTTTTATTGCAAAATATTGTATTGAAAAAAGTTTTTATTTTTAGCATTTCTTAGCTTAATAAACTATAGACCAAATGTGCCATTTCTAACTACTTTAAAGGCTGTTTTCTATTAGGAATATAAAGTATCTTTTAAGGGTTAGTTTAACTTCAAACTTGGCTTTTAAGCTCAAATTATTTCTTACCCATAAAAAACTCATTAAGCATCTAAAGAACAACAGAAATTCTTTTGTCTAATGGAAACTAAATTGCGTTTTCTACTTACCTTATGTCGGGCTCTGCAAAACTTTCAGCTAAGATACTTTTGTATCTTTGTATCTTTTTAGTGTTTGTTTCACATGTCTTCAATTAGAATTTTGTGCACTGTCAGCACTAAAGGGACACTCATCAGTCTCATCACTCGAAGGACGTCATAAAGCGTCATGGAATACCATCAATGCTCCAAAGGCCTCAAAGTGCGTGACGAGTTCAGTGCGAGGAGCTATGAATGAATTCCCTCGGGTCCTGCGGCTTTGACAAGAGGTAAACTAATGGTCAGCTTGGAAAAGGGGGATGACTATAGGTTAAATGGAAGAGAAAACTCCAGTTTCTCTTCAGTTGCATAAGAAATAAAAATCGGAACTCCATTTCTCTCTCTTTGTCTCTCTCTCCCCTCCCTTTCCCACTTTCAAACCAAACTATAGTTCTTGATAATTGACCTACAAATTTCGGGTTTTTCTAAATAATTAATTTCAATGGTCAAAACAAGATTTAGATCCTGTTCAAGTTCAATTTATTGCAGAAATCCAAATTCAAATTCGTCTCTGATTTGTGGCTACTTTATTGCGGTACTTTTCCCCCTTTGAGCCCCACTCAGGCACAGTGGGCAAGTAAAGTCAGTGTACCGTGGCCTGTGGTCATTTAGATGGTAGATTAGTTTTATTGCTCAACTTCTTGCAAATTGTTCACATAATATGGAAATCGTGACACAAAATGTTCAAGAACTTTGAGTTATTTTAAAACTATGATTTACGATTTCTAACCGTCTTTATGCTCCGATGTCTGACTCTACGAATTTCCCATAAAATATTAATACCTTATAATCCCACTAGATCCTAGACAAGGGCCAGAGCTGTGATTATTTCTCTTGGCCTGGCTTAAAATTTGCATATGTTGGCTGAAAGGCAAATCAACTCGGCTCACTTTGATGTTGTTTGTTTTTGATGTGGAACGTTTTGAGAATCTATAACTAGTTCCAGTTTAAGCTCCAGCTCAACTGTCTCGAGCTTATCTCTACAGACAACATGGCTTGTTTATGCTACTCTTTTTTTATTGCACCAGATTAGTCCGATTATAGCCCACAATCCGACAGCTAACTTTAACTTTTAGCCAATTTCATTTCTATTGCCGCGTTCACACTGATTGACCCCTGAACCCGCTAAAAAAAAAACTCAATAAACTCATGTGTGCCAAAGGCAATGAAGTGTGCGTGTGTGTGTGTGTGTGTGTGTGTGTGTGTGCGGACAAGTGAAGGTAATTTGCTTCCTGGCTAGATTTGATACCCTCGGGCCAAAGGAGAGCAAAAGTCTTCACATGAAGCAGCGTCTAATGAAGCGGAAGACATCAGTCAGGGGCTGAAAATCCGGAAAATCTCTAGACTTTATATACACATATTCCTCTAACAACAATAACAATTGAACATACTTTGACAGGCTGTTGATTAAATAATAAAATACCCTGTAGACGGGTGGTTAGAAACGGTGAGTTGTAGCTAAAAGAAAGTTTAAATCAAAAAAGGGAAATTTTAATTATTAAAAAGTTATGAAGAAATATATATACAAATTCAGGAAATATATCAGAAATCAGCTGTGAATCAAACTATATTATCTATTATCTATTAAATAATAATAATAATCTATTAAACAATAATTTTGTTAATTATTTTAAGCATTTAAACCAAACAAAAAGGATTCAAATTAAATTAAAGTGGTGACAGTGACTGCTACGCAAACTGCTACTGTGACTGCCACAGTGATTGCTACAGTGACTGCTACTGTCACTGGCGATATGACAAATTGAGTTATTCGCATCTACATATAAGCTATAAGAGGTTCGGGTACTCATACTTGTATTCGTACTCGTTGCGAATACATTTCATTAGTATTCGTGACGCTGATTGCATTTTAATTAACGCGGCGCCAGACCATGGACCCTCCCCCGACACCCCCCCCCCTCCCCCCCTAGCCCTCTCAGAGGGGGTTGCGAGAGGGTGTAAGGGGTTGTGAGGGGGTTTACCAACCCGTTTGATTGAATTAAAACCAAGAAACGATCCGAAGCACACGAAAAATTGAAAGAATCTTTTAATAACTCAATTTGTGCATTTTGTCCGAGTGTGTGTGTGTGTGTGTGTGAGTGTGTGTGTGTAGCTGGTTATTAAATTGTTAACAAACTAGCTAACAATTTGTCTGTTAACTGGATTTTAAACATGATCGCTGAATATGTTAATTACTTTAATACGAGTGTGAACTGATGAAATGTTTGAAGTTTACGCTAAAATTCCCAACCGCTTTAAGGGTTGTTCTGCTTGCAGTCGACGCCTGTTTGCCGCTGACCATCAGCAATAAGTACAGAGAAAAGAAGAGGAAGAAGAAGAAGAACAGTAGTCAAGTATTCGAAATGTTCGAACTGGGAATTCGAATCGATCATAAAAATAAAATGGAAATTGCTACTTCAATTTATTTGCGGCATTGCTAAAGCCCATAAAATCGTCATGAATTATTAACAGGTATGTGTTAAGGAGTGTCCGAGTCGTTGGTCAATGAACCATCAAAGTTGCAGTTCTTTTGGAAAAGCAGAGAAAAGCGAAGAAGGAAGGAAAATAAAAGAAAACACATATGCGCAATATCTATCGATTTTGGGCTGGAGGAAAAGCTGAAAAGTGTTTGGGAATAGCTGGAGTAGATATGGAAATGAAATGGAAAATAGAATAAGAAGAAAAATTTTAATACCAAATTGTATTTTTCTGAATTTGTTACTTAAAACATGCATAACTCCGTAAACCTTAATGGATTTTTGAAGCTAAACATCTTTTTGAAGTTGTTTTTCAAAGTATCTTAAATCTGCATTTAATTTTTAATCATTTTTTAAAATACTCCCAATAATTTCTTAAATATTCGGCTTATGAATCCCATTTTAAACTGTACTTTCTTTTTTATTTTAATTCCTATGATTGAATACCTTTTTCCAAAGCATCATTTTGACTCTACCAACTTTCCTAGATATAATTTATCACCTTTCCTGCAGAACAAGCGTTTATCTTGCTCCGTGGAAACCATTTTGATAGTGATACGATAAAGGTAAAACGCCCCTATGGACAATACTTGGGTTTGTTTGTGCCTTTCAGGTGTTCCTTTTGACACTTTATGAAATTTATGACATTATTGGCCTTCTATGTTTTTACTACTTTCCCTAGAAAGTGAATCTCGTTGTGTAACTGTAAAAACCTGCCCAAGGACACACTTGGCAGGACATTAACAGGACAGTGCAGGATACACAGAGACAGACAGAGCACAACGATTGTGTCTGGCGATAAGAACTCTCAGTCCCTGTCTCAAAACTCGTATTATTCCGAGTGATATATTTCTCTATTACAAACGGCAGCTGGAGAATCAGATTCGGAGTCCGATTCGAAGTCGGAGTCGGGTTTGAGCGACTCAAGATCGGAGATTCGAGATCTGGTAGGGATTGTAGTGCTCTGTCTCGGCGCTTGAAGCTCAAAACGGGCTCTCAAAAGTTGCCGCTCGTCGCCAGATTTGCTATCTACAAAAGCGCGCCCGCTTTACGAGCATATGACAACCCTAAATCAAAAGCGCCGTCGGCAAACTTTCATGCAAAAGCCTCCGTCTGCCGCTTAAAACCTGAAGCGGAAACTGCAGAGAAGCCGCATAAATTATCAGGCGGCATGAATCTAAATTAAATATAAACAAAAAACACAAACAGAGACACAGAAAAGCAAAAAACAACAACAGCAAAGAATGAAAACATTTGACATTTGCCAACGCAAATCCTTTAAACACAAACAATTTGCCTGCTCAGAAGGACGTGGGGAGTAAGAAGCGTCAGTACAGCGGGGGATGGGGCAGGTGGTAAGCAGTTGAGGACACAGGTAAGGCAACTTGTCTGTGACTTAAGTTTGCCACTGTGCAGCGTCTTACAAGGATTCACCATTAAAAATGTTAATTAGTTGGGCAAACATTGCAAACATTTGCCATTGAGCAACAGTCGCAACAGTTACGACTTGCGCACAGTGGGACGAAAGCGAGAGGAAAATGAAAATTGAGATAGTAAAAGTAAGCAGGGACAAATTAATGTAAAAGTGAGGAAATTTCAACTGTGAAGTCTTGAATATAATATATATAATATATATAAAATTAGATATTTAGCTTGATTTTTGAATTTCTGCACTGTGGTTATGTCCTTAAGGGTTTCAAATAGATAAGAACTTCAATTTTAGAGTCTAAGGAGATATTTAAAAGTAATTATTAAAGATTCTGTTTAGCTTTTTATCGATTTCATAATACTTAAAGCTCACAACCATAGACACTTTACTATACTGCTCTAATTACTCAATTTCCTATGTTTTATATAGTCTACATCTTAAATAAAACTAAAATATCTCCATAAATAAAGCTATTTTTCCCCTAATAATATAGTATTTCTGGTAATTATTGGTTTGCTTGTGACACTGTGCAGGAATGTCAGAACTCGGAGCATCGCGTGCATGCAAATCGGCAGGCGGGATGCAAAGATTGAACCCCAATTAGGATGAATGTTTGGCTTTTGGCGCACGCCGCGCTCTGCAGCCAAAGGCACTGCGTAGTGCCAGACTGCATGACGCCTCGTGCCGCTGTGAAAGAGAGAGAGCGAGAGAGAGAGGAAGTGAGGAAAAAGGGAAGCTGCTCAAGAAGTGACTCCCTGTTGTTGCACACCTTAGTTAATTGCTAAAAACTGTTCACACGTTCCGCAAACGCGACTTTTGCATACAACACCTGAGTGTAGCACTTGGGAGGAGAAAAGGAAGAAGCTGCGGGAGACAGGAGACGACTCGAGCCTGTGATGAGGATTCACTGGCCAACTGATGGTCACACTTGCCAATTTTCATGCTGGTCACGTACTCATCAAGCGCAAGACTCTACCGAAAGCAGGAAATCAATATCAAGGAACGATTCCATAGCCTTAGAGTTCACCTTCTCACTTCTTCTTCTTCTTCTTCTTCTCTTTCCTTTTTTAGTGCGTTTCCACTTCCGTTGCATCCCTTACAGATTAAAGACGCATTTTGTTATTGTTGCTTCTTTCTCTCGATATTTTTTTGGAAAGTTTCTGGCCAAGAAATTAAGCATGTACGGTATGTACGGTCTGAGACCCAGTTATGCAAATCCAAGACGAATCGAAATTAAAATCAACACACACAGTCATAAATATCGGTAATTCTACGAATTGTGTGTTGTTGCCGATGACAAGAGTGTTTTGGTAGTGCCCAAGACCAGGGTTTGTGGGTCTGGTCAGGTGTACGCTTTAAATGCACGACATCAACTACCAAAAATTGTAGGCCCAACTGGCTAAAACCGAGCACTGAGCACTGAGCACTACCCAGTACCGAGTATCGAGTATTATCCAAGTCGGTATCGGGACTTAATATTATAGACACGTTTACCTTCAACTGTTGGATCGTTAAAGCCAAGTTATTTCTTTGTTTCTCCGATTGTTTGTCTCTTTCTGTTTAATTTCCATTCGACTTTCAGCGAATCAATCAAGTAACAACACCCCAGGGAAGGTCTTATACTGACTGATCCCAAAGATAAAGCTGTCAACTCTGTCAGCTGCATAAATCAAGTAAGTTTGCATAGTTTTATTTATTTTTTTTTGTTTTTCTTACTTGTTTTTAAAGTTTTCAAATGAAAATCGCAAATGAAATTTCATTAAACTTCAGTGCAAAGAGAAAATCAATACTCAACTTGGAATATAAGCAACGTTACTCTTTGAAAATTGTAATCCCAACGTGAAGCTCTCAGCTTTCCACACACTTTTCCACACAGTTTTCCATACAGTTTTCCATACACTTTTCCATACAGTATGCTCATCACGTGCCAACGACAGCATTGGCAAACTTCCCAGCAAATATCCCATCAAGAAGTTTTGTGTACTTTTTAGCACATATTTTGAGAGTTTTGTCTACTCGTCGTTACTTCACAGCCGATATGCCAGGCATAGTCAGCTATATATATATACTATATATATATTCTTGGCTAGTTCTATGTGTCGATTATGGCTTATGTATTTCACTTACGAGTGAACATTACTTTAAGTCACTAAAGGCTGTTTCTAGCCAAAGAGACAGGCATAAAGTTGGGGAATTGTATGGCTAAGATGGTGTTTTCTTAGTTAAATGCTATAAATAGTTAGTTTTAATGAAATTACTAAGATATTTTAAAGATAAACATGTCAATTTTGCTCTGTACAAATTTCAGCTTCGTATCCCTTACCGATTTTAACCTGCGCTGATCAGTTAGCTAGTCAAAATGGTAGACAAAACGTGTTAGAACTTATATCAAAGACTTATAATCTCAAAATAACTTTCAAGCTGACTTTTTCGTTAAATTTGTTGTAGTTTTTCTTAAAGTTCAACACTGTAATCCGCTAAAATCGAATAGTTTTTAAAGATCTTATTAACTTATATGCCAACATTTGATAATTCGACATTAAAGAGACTCGATTAAACCCAGTTAGCTGCATTGTCGAGTGGTTAAAGTAGATATTGTTGTCATCATTACAATAAAAGGTCAGTAACGACTCGGCCGCTTTGGGGCAAGGCCTCATTTTGTGAACTGAGGCGCAGTGAGCACTCAACAGTCGGCAGTCAGAAGTCAGCAGTCAGCAGTCGGCAGTCAGAAGCACGCTCCAACTACATTTGCCATGTTTAGAATTAAGACTTTACTGAACCGGCGACAAAACCCAAGTTGAAGTCAAAAACAAAACTAAAAGCATACCAAAATGCAAGACAGGCGAGTCTCAGTTCTCAGTTCTCAATTCTCAGTGCTCAGTTGTTGTTGTAGCGAGCCTCAGGCCGAGTCATGTTACTCACGTTCCAAACGAGCTTTTGTCAACTTGTCTAAATGATTTTTGCACACTGTAAACAACCCGAAGACAGTGGGACAACACACAGACAAATGGACAATGGGAGAGACATACATTTTAGTATTGACGTTGACCCTGCACGACTCCCATACAGAAGTATCACTTGGGTGTGTGTGTGTGTGTTGTGTGTGTGCCAAGGATTCAACTCAAGTCGTGTGCGATTGCCGTGCCAAAAGAAGCTGCTGAATCAGAGGCAAAAGCCAGAAAACCAAAAGGAAGAGGAGAGAAGAAATGGTAAGAGAAGAGGTGAGTGAGGAGGGAGAGAGAGAACTCGAAGACAGCGAATCTTGTCCTCAGTCGTTCCCCGTGGGAGTCTTTTGTTTTCATATTATTATTGTAGTTGAGCTGATCTTCGATTTCGATTTTCGTTCCTCGATATTGTCGTGTAATCACGAATTTATTTTATTGAAAATCACTTGACAGGTGGCGCCTTATTTAACTAAGTTGTCAGCAGATTGGGCCCTCAACGGGAGGGAGCACTGTACCAGGGGGGGGTGTACAGGGCAGACCAAACCGACTTTGACTGCGACTGAAATTGAATTTTGTAAGTTTTGGGTATTGATTATGAATATAAATGAAAAGCTTGGGAAATTCACAGTTTGTGTTCATACACGGCGAAGGAAAATTCTTTAAAGAACTTAAATTGAAATAATATTTTGAAGAAACAACAATTTAGAGCAGCAAAAAAAGGCTGTATTAAGACTATAGGTCAGTCTGCTACAGTAAAAGTTATAAAATCTTAAGATATAGCCTTAAAAATGTATATTCAATCAAATTAAAATTAATTTTTCCAATCCAATCCAAGAAAGAGTATACAAAAGTATGCCTAAATGTAAAACTGAAGTATAATCTATACTAAAATTATAGAATAATTTATAAAAAACAAAATTTATTATGATCCTTCCCAATAAAATGTAGTAGATAAAAAAAGTAGTACCACAAACAGTTTTAATTTAAGAAGCGTGACTGATTAGCATAGACAAGAGAGGAATCCCCACAATCACAACAGAAACCACATCGCTTTTTATAGCACAACTCACAAATAAAAACTTGAACAATACTTTATTAAGATATTGAACAATTTAACAATTGTGGCTTTAAACAACAAATGCCAATACCAACACACACACATACACTCACACACACACTCACACACACACTCACACACACACACTCACACACACAAAAAAAGGCCAAAAAGAAGAAGAGCTGAAAGAACACACAGAAAAGACTCGAGAGAAAAATTGCTTATCGCCAAGAACAGAACTCAATGTTTTTTGTGGGGAAGGCAGCGAATTCTCTAGAGGATGTTGCTGGCTGGATGTGCCTTGGCTACCTGGGGAGCGAGTGAGATGGAGTGCAGACAGTGCAGGCGTTAGAGTGGGAGAGACAGCTGTAGAGAGAGAGGCTGAGAGCGCACAGGTAAACAACAGAGGTGGAGGTATTGAAGGGGGTAGACAGAGGAGATGGGGGAAGAAACACAAGCGAGAAGCTGCGAATGCGATTAAGCTGCTGCTGAGGCAGCCAACAACACAGTTGTTGTGGTTGTTGTTGTTGTTGTTGTCGTTTCGCATGGCCATAAACATGTGGCAAGTGTTGTTGTTGTCGTTGTTGTTGTTACCAACAAAGTGTTGCACAAATCGGCAGACACTCTCCCGACGACAACAACAATAAACAAAGCCAAAAAGCCAGCACTGTTGTGCTTTGCTGTTGGGATGCTGCTCACTCTGCTGCTGTTACTGCTTCTGCCTCAGCCTCAGCCTCTGCTGCTGTCGCTGTCGACCTCGACGCAGCGGGTACGGCCTGCGAGATTGCGAGATTGCTCTCAGCGGCAGCATTGCGCTCACTTGGGGACTACAGCAAAAAAAAGCAAAAACAAAAACAAAACAGAAAAAAAAACCTGCTCCACCACCATTTGCAGCATGCAAGCGTTGCTGCAGCTGCTGCCGATGGGAGCAGCGCTGCGGCTGCTACGACTGCTACGGCTGCTGCTACTGCTGTTGTTGTTGTTCTTCATGATGATGACGATGACGTGGCAGCGAGACAGAGGCAGAGACTGAGGCTGAAGCTGAGGCTGTGACTGTGGCTGAGGCTGAAGCAGCGGCAAATCCCGCAGACCAAAACGACCAAAGCGTCCAAGCCGACCAAGCGACCAAGCGACCAAGCGACCATGTTTCCTGATGCGAGGCGATAGTTTATCGCCAATTTTCGTGCCGTGCAGAGGTGAACGCGGACCAAAAACGTGCGAAAAACCGACAGAGCCGAAAGTGCCGACAAAGCCGACAAAACCGAATCGCAACCGAAAGAGACGAGAGCCGAATTCGTCCTGTGGGTGCCACCTACGGGAAAAGAGTCATAAAACCGACGGCTGACGATACACTTCTCTTGTCATTTGTTTTGGTTTATAACTGTGTGTGTGTGTGTGTGTGTGTGAGTGTGTGTGAATTCGCCGTCGCTTCGTCGTCATCGTCCTTGGCGTCGTGGCCATGCGCGTTAACGGTAAATAATGGCCGCCATCTTGGCGTGCCAGTTGAGTGCGACATCAAATCAAAGCGATATATAAATATATATAATACATAACAGATATATATACACACCTACATATATATAGATTTAGTTGAGTGTGTGCAGTGCCGTGTCTATTAAGCGTTAACCGATAAACGATAACCGATTACCGACAACCGACAACCGATAGCCGACTATGGAGCACCACGGCAGCGGCTTTGTGGCCTCGCCCTGGGCAGCCGTTTTGGGGCATCACTCAATGGCCTCGGATGCAGGATTCGCAGCTGCAGCTGCTGCGGCGCATGTCCAGAATGTTGCAGCTGCACATCACACGCATCCCATGCACGGCCATCACCACCATCCGCACTCACATCCGCATCCTCATTCGCATTCGCATCCACATTCACATCCGCATTCACATCATCATCATCATCATCATTTGGCAGCGGCTGCGGCGAGCGGGGGTATGCCAATGGATTTGCATGTACCCCAGGGATTTCCCTACTATAGGTAAACAATCACTCTCACCCACACACATGTACACAGGTGCACTCTTTGTCTGTGTGTGTGTGTGTCAGTTTGTCGCCTTTTGTTTTGTGGGCGTTGCCATATTCAAATTGTCCTGCCAATGGCAGGAAATCCTTCTGCATTGCATATATAGCAAATAATTTCACTTAAATCCCTATATACAACACTAATGGAACCCCATCAAAGAAAGAGATAGCAAGTGGTGTGTGTGGGAGTGAGATGCAAAGATAAATGAGTGCAAATTGCGAATAGATTGAGATTTAATTGCTTATAAATAAATCAAGCTAAAGGGGAGCAAAAGTGTAGTAAATAACAGACAAGAAAATTATACGATAATCAGTCTGATAAATATATATATATACTGCTTAAATGTCATTGAGAAAATCTAACTGAAATAATTTAATTAACTACGAATTACTTATGATCCCGATAATACCAATATTTGTTGACTAGTTTTGCACTTAAATTAAGTATTCCAATCTCGTTTAAGGAATATCCGGGACTACCTATCTTTATACTAACGTTTGGTACTTACTTTTATATAGATACTACCCTGGACTACCAGATTTGTCGTTTATATAGCAAAGCTATTGACAAATTGAAAGTATTTTGTAGGCCTGGAACTCATAGGATCAAAATAGTGAACTATTTCAAAGCTTCTCTTCGAGTTCTTCTTCTCTTCTCTATAAATAATAAACTTTTAGACCCTGTACTTTAATTGGCGATATTGAACTTTTTATCCGTTATGAAATTGTGTTTTGAATAACAAAAGTTTTCCAAGCTTATAAGATATATAAACTTAGCTTCAAGTTGTACATGAGCATGTATAATAGTTATGGTTAAAAAAGGGACTTGGGACTTATAGAAAGATATATTATATAATATTACTCAACTCTTAAGAAAACCTTATCTAACTTTGTGCGGAAGTTATCTAAAGTTATCATTTGTGCACAATCTATAAGATTATTAGCAATTCCGAGAAGGTAGTCTTGGTCACCCCTCTAATATATTTAAAAAAATTTTAAATATATTAAATTAAAACTAAAAGTTTTTAAATCTAAATTAAATTTCTGATGGTGAAAGTTTTCTTTAAATTATAATCAAATAGTAAACCGATGTCTATATAAACTAACTAAATTTAATTTAATTTGCCCCCTACTCAACCCCCATCGCTGATTAAAGCATTGCGGAGTCTCGGCAATTTCTCAATTTACAGATCAATTTAATGAACTGCTGAGACTTTGGCTTAAAGCTTATTAAACATTTAGCTTAACTGGCTGGGCATCGTGACCATCGGGTTACTTCACCCACAATCATAATCAGCCACTTTTTCTTTGAGCCACTTACAAAAGTACAAAAAAAAGGAAAGAAGAAGAGAAAGAAGAGAAAGAAGAGAAAGAAATTGAACCACCCAAGTCCAATTTGTAGAACGCGATAAACTTAAAATGAGTTCAAAAAATTGAGTAAAGAAATTGAATTGAAAATAACCGAAATACTAAAGAGGTGAAAGGGGGAGAGAGGGAGAGAGTTGGGAGATTGGGGCTGGAGAGGGAGGTGGGAAAGGAGGTAGGACCGTTACAGAGGTGCCAACAACGATGAAACTTATAATTAAACTAATTGAATTTACGTGACAATAACACTTTCAACAAGCGAAAGAGAGAAGCGAATGGAGATTGTCACGAGATGATAACTTGAACTTCTCCACTTCTCACACTTTGCTTCTCTCTCTCCCCAGTCCCTCTCACCCCTCCCTGCCTGCTCCCTGACTTGAGTTCAAGCTCTCTTAATGCACGGTTATTTTCAATATCGAAAAATGAAATCGGCATCAAAGAACATAAAGCCGGCAAAAAGCGAGCGAGAGAAGCGTTGAGAGAAGCTCAGAGGGCAGACCGCATCAAAGGCATTCCCATAACAATATGGCGATGGCGATGTAATTCATGAACTGTGATTGGTGGCGCGACCATTAAGTTGAGTACAAATGGAGAGCTATAGGGGGAACCCAGGAGATGCTCCGAGAGGGTTTTGCAGAGTTGGAAGCTATCAGACCCAAACCGTAACGTACCAAACCGAATCCGAGGTAAAACTGGACAGTTAGTCAATCTCTCTCGACTCTCAGGTCTCCAGTCTTCAGTCTCAAGTCTCATGTCTCGGTGTCTCAAATCGACTCTTGACTCTGGAGTCGACACAATCAGCGTCTATCAGCATTTTTCAATTATATCGAAATAGCGTTATCCGTGGCTGGATCGCGTCAGAACGCATAATTACTATAATCACCTGAGTTATTACCTTGGCGAATATTGGCGAAGACATACGAAAACACCAGAGTAATATTAAAAGCAACAAGAGGTAGAAAGAGCAAGAAGAAGAAGAAGAGGAGGAAGAAGAAGAAGAAGAAGAGCTTGAGACTCGACTGAATACAGAAATCTAAACTGTGATTGTTGTTTCCTCCTCCCCCCTTTGCCTACGCCTCTGTGCTGTGGATGCCTCAATTTCATTTTAGTCTTTTTCCCATTATTTTCTGTGTGTATTTTCCCTCCCTCTCTCTCTCACTGTCTCTCTCTCTCTCTTTATTTTTGTGCACTTTTGCTTGCACAATTCGTTAAAGCTGCGAATTAAAAATTACACTCAGCGAAATGCGAGGTAACAAAAAGATTCTCACTTGAAATTGAAGTCAAAGACAAAGTTGAAGTTGAAGTTGAAGTTGAACTCGAAGTTGCAATTGAAACTGGAGTCGATGTGATCTAACTGGAAAATTGCTGGGACGTTTGTTTTTCATTAAGCAGCGCCGACTTTGAAAGGGTGGAAAAGGCGGGGAGGGTTTGGGTAAAGCCAACTGTAGTGACTCCCAGTTTGTGGCAGGAGCACGAACGGCATTTTCATTCCACAAAGCGATCGCCGTGCAGCGCCACGCAATTTTCCACGCCGAAACGAAGTTTCCCCCACTACCCCACTCTCCCCCACGGGGGGTAAATAAAAGATGGTCAGCGTATTTTGCGGTTTCGAGGTCATTCCAGAGGGAAATGGTAGGAAAATGCAGCAACTGCAGCAGAAAAACCATCATTTCCACAATTTATATTTCGAACGTGATTGGTGGAGTTTGTATTGCTCTGTTGAGGAGCTCCCACAGGCAGGGAGTGG
Source organism: Drosophila cardini (assembly GCA_018903735.1). Classification (NCBI taxonomy): domain Eukaryota; kingdom Metazoa; phylum Arthropoda; class Insecta; order Diptera; family Drosophilidae; genus Drosophila; species Drosophila cardini. The sequence goes on from JAEIGM010000004.1 coordinate 3,233,338, forward strand.
AACGGGAGGTGAGGGGTAAGAGTACTGCAAGTCGGCCATTAAGAAATTGCAGTAAAGCATAAAGAGCAAAATGAAACCGAACAACGGACAAAAGAAACAACAACAACAACAACAACAGAAACGCGAGAAAATGAAATAAAATGTTGAAGATTATGATTGCGATTATGTTGGAAGCTCAGCGAAATGAGGTTTTCGAGGGAGTTACGCGGTGTCTGGCAGGGGGAGGAACAGACGAGGACAGAAGGGGGAAGCTCCACACATGAAGCAGCCAATAATGACTGTCTGTGTGTGTGTGTGTGCGAGTGTGTCTGATCTGTGTGTGTGTAGCAACTGTGAAAACTTCGTTGAATTGACCTTATGGGAAGCGTTTGGAATCGATTTGAATTGCGGCATTGAAAGACGCGATTCACAGCTTTCAAAACTTCACATATTTTGTTGTTAATGTGCAGTGCTTTAGTGTTGGAAAGCGTAGAGAATAATAGCTCAAACTCTACCGTTAGTAAGTAAAGTATTTAGTAAAAGTTTTTTTGAGATATATGGACTATGCTGATCTTAACTTAGTAGAAAAATCGTATTATTAAAAGTTTTGTTAGGTAAGGTTAGTGTAGAGTAAATAGTATGAACGTAGGTTAAGTTATTTTGGCTTAAATAAGTTTTTTATGAGCTTAGCTTAGTTTAACTTAGGAATATTGCAGTTTTCTTTGTAGTTTTCCAACTCAGACTCCATCTAACAGAGTTCTATACCAATTTTTCTCAACTTTCCACGATCCCTTTGCCCCTTTTCCCACCTTTACCACTTTCCCTACTAACACTTCAGTCCTCTATAATTTTCCAAAGCCCAAAGCATATTTTCATCATAAAGTTGAAGGTGTTACAAGAGTTCCACCCTAAATGCATTACCGACTACACTTGTTCCGACTACTGCTCTCTCTTTCCCACTCACACACTTTCTACCTCTCTCTGTCTCTCTCCTGTCTACGTCACATTCAATTAAATTATGTAAATGAAGCGCAACACTTGAGCCAACAACAAAGTCCAGTGCTGGAAATTGACTTTGAAGCCGAGATCTGCAAAGAGACAGAGAGAGGTAGAGAAAGAGAGAGAGAGAGAGAGGAAAGTAAAGACTAAAAGCCAAAGCCGAAGTCACTCCACCCACTCCGCCAGCGGCTGAGACTGAAACAGAGACAGAGACTTTGGCCAAGACGTTTTAGCCAAGTTGCAGGTTTGCCGTCAAGTAGAGTAAATTACAGCTTCTTCGTTGAGGTTGTTGTTGTTGCTGTTGTTGTTTGTGTTGCATTTGCCGCTGCTGCTGATGAGCTTGATGTTCACACAGCCGCCAGGCATAAAGCTATTACACACACACACAGCCATACACACTCAAGCACACACACACACACTTCGTCTTGGCTCTGAGTAATGTCCTTGCTGCCGGCAAATTCAAAGTGAGCCAACAATTTCATCAACGCCAAAGCGACGATGGCAACGTCACCAGCCAAAGTACTCCCTACCCCGCCCTCCCCCCACCCCACCACTACTTCGTCCCCTCCCCCCAATCACTACCCTCTCCTTGTCCACGGCTGCAACATTTTCCGCAAGTACTTCTTCTGGTAGCGCGTAAAATTAATTGAAATTCATGCCGTGTTACAATAACAATGATTAAACGGCACACACATGAGTCCATTGCCAGGGCTGTCAGGGCTGCCCAGGGCTGGGCCCTTGGCTCTGAACTACACACTCATACACACACCCCTTCCGCCACCCGCCTCCCTTGGCCACTCCCTGGCTGGTGGAGGTGCGACCACCATCTGGCCTCCAGTTGCACTTTTTCTAACTGCAACTGAAACTGCACCCAAAGTGCAAAAGTACAAATTCCTGTTTGGAATATCAAATCAATATTACGTATACGTATAAACTATTTAGTTTATTGTTCAGTGTTGATTAACGCTGATTCATAAATCGCATTGAACGAACATTGAACAATTGATTCAAAAATCAGTTGACTATCCCTATCGATTTCTATCTATCTCGCTTCCACTCGTAGTTTCACTCTGCGATGAAGGAACTAAGTTAAGCACTTAAAAGTGGTCAAAATTTGTTTTAGTCTAGAAAAATGTATAAACTTTACCAAATTTAAATACATTACTACCTCAAAGTCTGTCAAAAAACTTATCACACACACTGCTAGTATACCCCATACCCACATACTTGCCAACTACAGGGTATACACACAAGAATTGTGGGCAGAGCTTTACGCTTTTCGCAAAACTTTGCCAACTTATAAATATGTATGAGAAGTTTCGAAATTGTTGGAATCCCTGCCGACAAGCAGCACAACAGCAAATAAGAAGAAGAGGAGAAGGAGGAACAATAAGAAGAAGATGAAGAAGAAGCAGAACAACAACAACACAAGGTCGGTAAGAAGACAGGCGGCGATCGGTCGATGATCGTAAGCGTCGATGTCGATCAGTTGAAACAGTTGAGTCGATCAGAGAGCAGTTCGTCAGTCAACAACTTGGACTTGGATTCGGACTTTAAAAGGGACAGACACTCGAATGTTTTGTGGAGTTGTAGAAAGAGAGGGAGTATAGGGGTAGAGAGCAGAGGGAAGACAGGGAGGGCATCGCGTAGTGTCGATGCAGGAAGGCAAAAAGGCAATCATTGATCAGCGGAATTTAGAGCGAAAATTTGATATTAAGGCCAAGAATCAAAAAAATCAGAAAAATACAAAAAATTACTGCAAAGAGGAAGCAGTAATACGAATATAAATATATAAAAAAAAATGTTGGAAAAAATCGTAAAAAATTGTTAAAATAAAATTAAGCAGAAATAAACGCCCCAAATTGAGACGGGACTTTTGAGGTGCTCTCTCTCCCTCTCTGTAAGTCTCAATTGATTGCACTTGAACTCGAGACTTCACCTTTGCACAACTCTCGGTACTACCCTCTCCCTCTCTCTTTCTCTCTCCCTCCTCTTCCTCAGTTTCAGGCTCTATCAAAACTATTCCCTGATCGTCAGCGTCGTTCGCTTTAATACAAATAATTGTTTACGGCAAACCACAAGTGGATCCGCGACATTACAACAGCAGACATACACCGCATCTCTTTTGGGCACAATCAATAATGATAGATCAGCCAATTGGTTAGCCACCTGACAAGAAGGGGGGAGCAAGGGGGTAGGGGGATTGGATTACCTGCCTGTCAACAAGGAGCCAGCGCGTGTGATCAGTGTCTGACCACAAATCGCTTTGGGGCCTTTGACAGCATCATTCAAAAAAGCCAGCGAGACACCAACTTACAGTGGTACAAAGTTGTAAATATTTTAAAAACTTTCAAATGAAACTTTAGTAAAAGAACTAATAGAGTAAAAGCTGTAAAATTTTAAGCCTATAAAGGAGCTTAAAAGTAAAAGTTAACCTTAAAAAAAAAAGGTAAAATCCTGCTAAATATCTCCTGCAAAAGCAAAGTCTTAAATCTTTTTGGAACCTATAGTAAAGCTCAAAATGTTCTACCTAAATTTAAAACAATTTTATACTTGCTTTAGTTTATTATATTTTCACTTTAGTCACAGTTTATTTGCCAGAATTCTGATTGCTTAAAATATGAAACGATGATAACTTCACGCATAACTTCTTCAAAGTATCTACAAGTATTCCAGTAATCACTTGTCTAGTGGAATGTTTGCAGAGGGAAGAGTGGGTAGAGGGTAGAAGGGGGTGTGTAGAGGTAAAGGGAGGCAGCTGGTCAGTTAATTGGTTGCACATTTTGTAGCCTAGTTAAATGTGGAGATTACACACCTTATTATTATGAAATATGTTCCATAATTATGGCCACTTTGGCCAGTGCGTATTGAGTCTGGGACAACCTCTTAATAGTCACTTGGCAGAGTCCTTATGTAATTTTAACTTAAAGGGAACTCTTGCAAGCTGCCCTCATCCCCTCTCTCTCTCTCTCTGTCCCTGTCTTTCTCCCTCTCTGTCTGTCCCTCTCTTTTGAGCCTTATATTGACAATGCCGGCGTCTCTGGCTTGGCGACAACATCCCAACGACGTCGCGTAGCTGTCGATGACGCTGACGTCGCTGTTCTTTCCCCTACACCCCCTCGCTGCCCTCAGTGACCCTCTCTCTCTGCAGTCCCTAGGTCTCTGTCTCAGTTGCTGTCTGTGGCTCCTGTTTTCCTGTTTTCCTCTTGCCAATTTATTTATGGTGCGGTACAAGTTTTTACGCACTCAAGTGCTCTGAGACTAATTGGGCACGAAACGCAATCAAAGTGACGACGACAACAGACAGAGAGATCGAGGGAGAAAGGGAGAGACAGAGAGAGGGAGAGAGAGAGAGAGGGCAGAGCAGACTTGGTAGAGACAAAAAACTCAATACTTCTTTGCGAATCGATCACTTGAACTTTATAACGCTGATGAGGCTTTGATTTGTGGCTTCTTCTTCTGTTGCTGCTCCTCTACACTCCCCCCCTCTTCCCCGCCCACATCACTTACCTTTTCGCTGTCGTAGTTACAGCCAAGTCCACATAGTTGTGGCAAAATAGTTGGGCCATGTTCTACACAATTATCTGTTATTATCAGCGTTTTCAGTGGTCTCTTTTTTTTTTTGAACAGCGACAATGACATCTCATTGTTGACTACTGTCCTCCCTCAATCCCCCCTCCGCTCCGCCTGCCACACCCCCTTCTGGACAAGTGAGCCGTTTAGGCCAACTCTTAAAAATAGCTGCCTCTGGAGATGCAATCCATCCGATTTCATCTAGCCACATTCGCAGATCGTTCAGTTGTTGAGGGAGAACACGTGTCTTTCCTAATATAAAGTTAAGTCTTAAAGAGAAAATCGGTTGTTTTTGTTACGGACTTGGTCAAGAGTGGGTTTCTGCCCATCAAGCTTTGACTATAGTTAATTTAATTAACTAAAGGTTGTGCTAGAAAGTAACTAAGATATCGTTGATAGAGTTTATTTCTGGAGTGGGTAAGTGCTTCCGCTTTTGACCCTTTAAGAATTCTGGCCAAAAAGGCAAGTTGCCAATAATTGTTTAAAGCTAATCGAACTTGACCAAAATCAGAGGCAGTAAGAAAAGATACAAAAATCACAAAGGAAAAGGAAACTTTTTGAATATTATTACAATTTTGATAATTGGCAGGGTTCGATTCCTGGTCCCCTCTACCCCTGTCGTACCTCAGTCGTACCCCTGTCGTTCAGCGACCCCCAAAAACCACAACTCCATCAAAGCCGCGATCGATTTAGGGTCAGCGAATACGCGAATTCGCGAATCCAATAAACCTGAAAACGGGACAAATTAAACTCGAAAGGATCGAAAGTTTTTTTTGGGGGGAAAGGGGGGAGAAAAGAGGAAATTTTTGAGCAGAGAAGTGATTTACGATCAGAGCGAAGACTATGACGAAAATTGTCTGGCGTCAGGTGAGGCAGAGACAGTTAGGCAGCGGGATAGAGGGGGGTTATGGTTAGGGTAGGGTTCGGGGGAAGTATAAATCAATAAATTTTATATACTCCTGCACTTGATTATAAAGCTGAGCCGATAATGCGCAGCTTTGTGGCAACTTTGAATTGCAATTTGCCAGGGAAATTGTTGTTTATTAGATGATCCCCACTTCCTGTTGACCTTCGAGAGTGAAAGACAAAGAGAGAGAGACCCTGTGTGTGAAAGAGATAGCTACTCCACTAATCAACTAATTTTGTTTTGTGTGTATTTTACAGGTATCGGGAGGATGCACTTTGCTGGGGCGACAGGTGAGTTTTCTGCCACGCTGCGAACGCCGATAGCCGACACATTTATCGGCTAATTTAATTTATTTAGAAAATGTCAAGTTTTTCCCCAATGCGTTCGCTAATCGAATATTCAACAGGGGTCCACTAACTTGAATGTATCTTTGTCTCACTGATAAATGTATCTGTATCTTAAACTCTTCACTGTTTCTGTATCTGTTTCTGTTTCTGTTTTCGCAGAAAGTCCATGGAAGAGATCGGAGCTGCTCAGTCCTCGGTAAATGCGCGGTAAGTGTTAATGTTACCGTAAACGATTCTTCGTCTTCCCCTGTCCCCACCTCTCCCCCTTTCACTCTCCCTGTCTCTGGCTGCTTCTCAGGCAGCGCCACTTGGCGACGCATTTGTTAGCATAAAATTATTGAATGCCAAAGCAAAGACATCGTCGCCAACGTCGCCGCCAGACGTCAAAGGCGCATGTCGCATCTATGAGATACTCAAACTCAAACTGAAACACAGTCTCAAACTGAGACTTAAGCTCAGCTTCAGTCTGTGACTTGTAGCTGTAGCTGTAGCTGCAGCTTAGTAGCTACTGTTTGCTTGACAACATTAATGTGATGATCTAACTACAAAGTGTTGAAACTTTGTGGCTCTGTTTGTGAGAGAAGTGGGATTAAGCTAAATCTGTTAGGCAAAAGATACAACTAAAACTATAAAGATAAAAGTATCTATATGCAGAAAAGAGGAGCTTAAAATAATGAAAAAAACTGAATTTTTGATCGATTTTTTAAAGTACACATACAAAATATACATCTTACAAAGAGAAATTATGGTTTAAAGGCAATTACTCAAAACTGTAAGAGAGAATGGCGGTTTAAGTAGAGGTTTTTTATCCTAATAGTATTGATAATGCAAATTTTCATTGAAAAAATCTGTATTGAAATTAAGTATTCCATATTTGTATGTAATATTCGTTAAGATCCTACTTCTGACAGCGTTTGGCATTGATTCTAAGCGAAATACTGCAATGTATTTAAAAATTTGTGATACTTATGAATAGAAATAGATACATTTTTTATAAAATACTGTATTTGGAATATAAAATCTTTGTTAAATCTATGGAGGACGTTTAAAAAATTCAGATCATATACATTTAAATTACAATTCTATAAAATAAAAGGCTTATTTTCAAATTTTTCTATGTTTACTGCAGTTTAACTTAGGCTTAACATTTACATAGCTCAAAACTTCTTTAAAACTACAGCAAACTTAACAAAATTTGGTATACATATAACTTACCTATTTGTTGATTTCTATACCAAATTTCAGCAGAATTCATCGAGGTTTACACAAAGAACACTACGGTCACTGGGTTATTTAAGCGTATTAACAGTGCGGCTAAGCTCAGCGCTAGACTGTAAGCAGCTACTGTTGTTGTTGTTACTGTTGTTGCTGCTACTGTTGTTGCTGCTGTCAGTTGGAGCAACAGTTGCTGCCGCTGCTACCGCTGCTGCTACTGTTTGTCTGTTGTCTTGTTCTCGTTGTTATGACATTTTACATTTTTAATGGGAATTCTCACATAAAAAGTACAAATATCAGACTAATTGGATTTATCTCGAGGCTGTCGCGCGTTGTCACACTCTTTTTGCGATGCTTTTCTACTTGCCGGAAGATGTTGCAAGGCATCAAACGAATCCTAAGACAAGTTTCTAGCCAACCAAGTTCTTAGCCAAGTTAGTCTAAGAAAGCGCAGCTTGTTGACAATTAGCACAAATAGAAAGAGGCAGAAAATGAGTTTAAAAGAAAGAGTGAGAGGGGAAGACAGGGGAGACAGAGAGACAGATGGGCTATGCACCCAGCTAAAGTCCCAATTCCGAACCCAAAGGCATAAATATTTCCAATGAATCGATCAACAACAAACTGAACAAACTGAACTCAACAATTTTCACAATGAGGTAAAGTTGCATTGCTTAAATTGATTTCTGCAATTAATTGAACAACGCAAATGACAAAACTGAAAGCAACTCAAAAAACAATTTAATACAAAAATAAAATAAAATAAAAAAATTTACTCAGCACCAGTGTAAGCACAGTAAAACCACAGTAAGAAGCATTCGTGGAATGCACTTTGCTCCCGAACACGCTTCCAGCTCGCTTCTGCAGTGGCAGAGGTGAGACGGCGGGGGAGTGGCAGGGAAAGAGGGCGGGTAACAGAGCAGCAGGAGGCAGGCAGCAATCACCAGTCAGCAGTTTCCTTTTAGCCTTTTTACGCACTCCACTAGCCTTTTTTTTTGCCACTGTTTTAGACTTCGATTTTTAGCTTTGTTTTTGCTGCCAACAACTGTCACGGTCATGTCTTTGGGGCTGTTGACTTGGCTATAACTTATCTTACACTGATTCAAACGTTTTGGGATCGAACTAAAGTTGATTCTATATGAAAGTTGAGCAAAAAAGTAGAATCAAACTAAAATTATTATTATAATTTAGTTTTAATTTTAGTTAAAGAATTTAAGAATTATAGCGTAAACTGGTTTTAAACTTAAGTTATTCACTGAAATAATTTAAGTTTACTTTGCTATAATTTTCAATTGCCCTTAGACCACTGTGCAGCTTGTCCTCGTTGCGCTTCTGCTTAGCCAACACTGGACAGTGTCTCGAAGAGCGCTCTGAACTAGATTTACACCGTCGAGTCGTCTGTGGAGACACTCCACACTCCACACTCCCCAGTGGACAGTGGACAGTTGGTTCGACACAGTTTCGGAAGGTGCAAGAATATTAATTATTAATTCTGATCACAAGTGCGCACTTTGTGTCGCCGCAGTTAACGGCGACGGTTTGGCATTCGAATTATTTGCTAAATACCAGAAAAGTGAACGACAAAACAAGCAGATCGCCACTTGCAGGGAGGGGCCAATACGAGCACCGCCAACAACAACAGTACCACCGCCAACGACAACAACACCACCGCCAGCAATCACTTGATATTTGTGTGCTGCAGATTGACAACTTGGCTTTGTTTTTTGCACTGTTTTTTAAGGCTAATTTATGGCTCAGCTAATGGCCAAGTCAAAGAGTCAACGATCGCTACTGATCGCTTTCAATCAAACGATCAATCAAGCGATCAATCGACACATTTGGCACATCCAAATTTATGCACAGCTTTAAAAATATTTTAAATTAAACAATTTTAGTTGTTTTGCTTATTTTGGCTATAAAATTCAGCTAAGGAATGCAATTCAAATGAATTATTTAATTATCTAATTAGAAATTTAGTTATTATACATTGTATCTAAGGAATTTATAGCTAGAATTTTAAACGATTAGTTATAAATTGAGTAAGGAATTTAATAAATATTCATTTTCAAACAGTTTGAAATCATCAACAGACTAGAAGTCAATAATCTTAACAAACTATAAGTCTGTAACTCTATATACTTAAATTTAAAACTACTTAAATTAATTAAAATATTTTGTAATCAAATTTTAAAATCTAATTATTAGTATTTTTTAAATTTAAAATATCTTTACATAAAAACTATAAAATATTCATCATAGTAATATAACTTTATATAGAATTCATAGTTTCAATCAAGTATCTTCTTCCAAAATCTCAGTGCTTAAAACATTTTTCATTCAATTTTCTCACTCTAAAATTTCCCAACATAAAAACTAATACATTTCCCTGTAGTACATTAAACTCTTCTACCAAAATAAGTGAATCAAATTCATTTCAGGCCAAAAACAGGGCTCTTAATCATAAATGTGGCATAAAAATAATTACTACCCTTTTTTTTTGTGGTAGCTGATCAGGGAATACATGTGTGTATATGTTTCATCAGAAGCACGCACAGTGTGATTAAAATCTTAGAATTCTTTGGCTCCCGAGCTGAAATGTCTCACATTTCCAATACTCCATCTCACTCTCTCTCCCTCTCTATCTCCGTCTCCTTCCCGCTTTTATTGCTTAATTGTTTGTTTTGGGTTTTTTTGTGTGGTTTTTGCCTTTTTTTTGTTTATTTTGTTGTTTTTGTGAATTATGAATCGTTTTGTGTTTCGATTGTGTAACAGGGTCCAAGAACAGTTATGCTACCTTTCACTGGGCCATAAAAAATCTTCTTACCCTGACAGATTCTACACGCTGATAACTGCCCATTTCTCTGCTACTCGAAAAAGAGAGAGAAAAGTCTGAGAGTATTAAAAAACGAATCATCTCGTTGTGTTATTTTATCACCTGTGTCACTTTTATTGCTCTTTCTCCTGTGGGCTAGTGTCCCAGCACACAAAACAGATCGTGACAGATCAGTGATCGCGGTTAGTTTATTGCTTCCTGGCGCTTGCATTTGTATGGGGAAATGGAACTAGAACTGGAACTAGTTACGAAACTGTTTACTGCATCCTTTTGGTGGGAAGGGGGGGAGAAGGTTTAAGGGGATTCTGGGAATTTACAGGCTAGAAGTACTGAAAAGTGATTTGTTTTATAGTTATCGATTATTCGATAGGTTTATTTGCTGATAAGGCCTATATTGGTTATCGATATTTTATCGATTGATTTTCCTTTTCAGCTTTACAGCAATCAAAAATGAAAGAGAGTCGTTTAAGCAGTCTTAAAACTTATTGATTATTTCAACATTTTTATAATCGACCGACATAATAGTCCCTGTCATCGATAACGATTAAAGTTAACTAAGTTTCCTGATATATTAAACATACTTCAACCTCTTTCCCTACAAACTGCTCATTTCTTAGCCATATTTAATCAATTCTACCACTAAACCCCTAAGAAGTTATTAACTGCTTTCATGCACACCAAATCGATTACTTGATTTATCGATCGGCAGCGCCTTAAACTTGGCCTAAAGCGTTTAAACGCCTTTTGTGTTGAATTTGATTTTGTTTTTGTTTCTGTTTTGATTTTAGCGCAAATCACGTTGCCTCGTTTTGTTGCTGGCTATTTGAAATGGATGCCTCGTGTGTCCGAGAAAACGTGATGGATAACTGGCAAGTATTACCCTCTCGCTCGCACTCTTCCACCCACCCAAGTGGCTTCTTGACCAGTTTACGCTCTTTGCGGTTCTTCCTGTGTGTATTGTTAGGCTACAAAGGCTGGGGGGCAGGGGCGTGGAGGGAAAGGGGTCTGGGGGACAGTCAACTGATTAGAGAGAGGCACTTGCATACGTGCCGGCGTCTACAGACAAGTCCATTCATAAAGTCATGCAACAATTGGCAGCAAGGCGCTGGCAAGACGAGGCAGTAGGAGGAGGTGGTAGAGGAGAAGGGGGCGTGACAGACTCCTGACTCGCATGCGATATAATATTCGCCGTCGTTTGGTATTTTGAAAAACCAAAACAGCAACTGAAACTGAAAATGAAACCAAAACCAAAACCGAAAACGAAACTGAAACCAGAATGAAAACTCCAAACTCAAACTCCAAGTCGTGTCCAATAGGTCCATCAACAGCCGCAGCACGCACTCGAGAGCTCAGCACACGCACCTTTATATGGCCATAGAGGGAGAGGGGAGAGTGGGAAAGGGAGAGGAGAGCATGGCGCTCCATACGCATCGTTGCACGTCCACATCCACATCCCACGTCCATGGCCATTGTCCTCGAGGCATCCACACGCATCAGTTTCCGACCTACGCTCGGCTCCAGTTTCAGTTCCAATGCCAGTAACAATACCAGTTCCAGTACCGATTCCAACTCCAAGGCAATTTCAATGTCTGGTCTGTTTGGTCTGGTCGCTGTCTGCACGTGAAAATCAACGCTCCGTCCGGTCTGACAAACCGGAAACGCTTTCGGCTCAGCGGGCCACGTTTCACGTTTCGATTTTTATGGCAAACGTTCAACGGACCTCAAACTGAACGTTCAATTTTAGTTCCTCATTCATTGTCTACCCACCCCATACCTCTCAACCCCCTTTCACCCCCTTCAGCCCCTCCCTCTTCGAACTGTTCTCCACTTGGCACGTTTCCTTTTTAAAATTCACAATTGCCGCCAGCGACGCGTAATTGTGGGAGAATTTGCTACGCCAACTTGTCTGACTCCGTCTGTCTCCCTCTACCCCCCTCTCTCCCTCTCACTCCTTCTGCAGCTCAAGAAATCGATCACGTTTCTACACATGTTCCACTTTACGTTGCGTTACGTAGCGCTTACGTAATGGCGCCACAGCTCGAGGATGTGGACAAAAACAAAACAACATGAAAACTGCAAGTCATCGGCTGCTCCAATTAGAGCCCCAATCGATAACCATACAATTTAGCGAAAGTGCTTCAATTATCGTTTAGTTACTTTATTTAGTGCATACGTTTTTCAAATTGTTCCATAGTTTTCACATAGTTTATGGATAATCTTAAAGATTTTAAGCTAAGCTATTAAAATGGTGGGAAAATGGGGAAAATTTAATGAAAGCTTTGGGTGAAAATGCAGAAAGTTTATTAAACTTAACAAAAATTTTAATAAAAATCGGATTTGGAACTATTTTTAACTTAGTAAAAATAAAAAATTTTAATATTAAACTATTTACAACTGCTAGCCGTTAGTATCAAACTCTTTTTTCTGACTAAAACTAATTTTTAGAGTAAAAATCTCTTAAAACAAAAATTTCGAAGCTTAAAGCGCATTTAGGCCAATACTTCAGACACATACTGTAAATAATTCTACCATACAGTCTCTGCAATAAAGCTTACACCGTGTGCGCAACGCACACTATCGACGCTTTCGCCAGAACAAAATGGCCGCCAAAGACTTTCACAATTTGTGGTCGCCCTTTTTTGGCCATTGATGAAATTAAACAATTTCTGGGATTGCTTGAAAATTATTATAAACGCATAATAAAACGAGGCGAAAAAGTAAAATTCGAGTCGAGTTGAGTTGAGTCGAGCCGCTGTCTGTGCGGGCTCGGAATATTAAAACTCCCCCCACCGCGGCACAGAGCGATTTGTTAGAAGGTACCTGTATGTATACCCCGTCCGCCACGCCCCTCTCTCTCCACCTGTCTCCCCCTTTGGTAGGCAGGAAGAAAGGCTAGGGATTGGAATTGAGTACGGCGTTGGACTACGGACTTTGAGGCTCAGTTTGTTGGCTTTGTTGGCCTGTTCCACCATTGGCATTTTGTCATTGGCATTTCGGTCACATACACAAACACACATAAAAAGCGAACGACAGACAAAACTCCCACACACACACACGCAGATACAAACGCATATATGCAGCACAGCGCGTGCGAGAGCGAGAGACAAACAGCGAAAGAGCCGCTAAACAAATTCCCAAATGTGTAAAGAAGTAAACTAATTGCTGCGCGTGACGCAGCTCCAACAACAAAACTGTTTGGGAGCCCACTAAGTATATAATAGAGTGAGAAAGAGCGAACATCGTCTGTCACACTCAGTGCCTAGTTGAATGTGCAAGCGAGAAGGCAAGCGAAACCAGTTTTAGTTTACAATACAACGTCTGCACGTACACAGGCACATAAACTCACACTCACACACACAGAGTCGTATACATTTATAGAGTTGCGCTCTTTTACCCAGAGCATGGTGCTCTTTCGCTCGCACACACTGTTATGCTCATTTGGTATGCGCGCTATGTTGATTCCGATTCGACGGCAGTCACGTCCCGCCCATTTGCACGCACACTCATGCACACACACAAAACACCCACACAGAGTGGCGCTCGCAGCAGCGACAACAGCAAAGGCAACGGCGAAACGAGAGAGCTTGCGGCGAATTGGAGCGTGAGGCTGCTTAAAATGCTACTGGTGCGCCCTGTACATGACCAGGCGTTGTGTCAGGTGCTCACATACACACATACACAAAGGCAGACACACATACACACACGCATGCTAGCGCCGTTCGTTGCTGCTCACGTTCGTTGGCCGTTGCCGACGTCGTTTCGTTGTCGTTGTCGTTGGCTTCGTTCGTTGTGTGTTGCTTCGTGTCGAGTCAAAGATGTCACCCCCAAAAATTGTCTAGCTGTGTGCGTGACATACACACACACACATACTTACTCACTACTCTCGCTCTCCCTCAGTCGCTGTCTCGCTCGCTCACGCGCTCTCGCTGCCTGGTGAGTGTTATTGTAAAGGGGCAGCGCTGCCTTTTTTTGCCTTACTTTGGTTTTGTTCGTGACGTGAACGTGACTCTGAATTATTCTGCACGTATTCGTCGCCCGCAACGGACGTACAACGTAAAGCGTTAGCGTAGAGCGTACACCGTAAGCGTACAGCGTAATCACATCTCTCTGGCGTCTCGTCTCGTTTGGCGCGTAGTTCTAGTTCTTCTTCACTTTACGTTACTTTCATCATTATCATCAACGCTGCAGTTTTCACGTACGCTGCCCGGCCGTGCAACTGTATCCGTACCCGTACCCGTACCCATACCCGTACTCGTACCCGTATCCGTGTGTATCTGTATCTGTATGCCAAGTGTGTGGCCGTGCCCCGTGCGTGCGTAATTGGCGCCCATTTGTTTGCAGACCGCGACGCAGCTCAAACCCCAAAGTCGAACCCAATCACAGTTCCAGTTACGGACGTAGTCGCAGTCACAGTCACAGACGCAGTCACTATTTGAGCTTTCAGCTTGGATGCTGCAATTTCTGGCTAGCGACGTGCCAAACGCGTCTGACGTGCTCGACAAAACCAACAAGAAAAAAAAAGTTAACTGGCCAAAAAGTCGATAGCTCGCTAATTTGAATGCCAATCGACGTAGCTGTCAGTGGCATTCCGGCGTTAGTTTTACCGTGCGTGATTCGACCCCTTTTCCCCAACACAAACCCACACACACCCCTTTCGTGTGTGTGCGTGTGAGTGGGTGTAAGGATAATTGAAGACAGCAACTGACACGTACGCGTACTGCTCCAATTGCCCAGACAGACAGACAGACAACAAAAGGATGTGTCGTCGTTGACCTTCTGCCCAATTAAGGCTAAGGATTAAGTGTGCCAAAACCCAAATCAAGTGCAATATTATAAAATGTGCCAGTGTTATCAGTGTTGTTAAACATCAAGTGTTAGCAAATTTAAGACCAAGTAAGACTTCCAAAAGTGCTAAAATGTTGCCCTATCAGGCGGTGGCCATGGACTATGCCGGCTATCAGCGGCAACCAACACCGGGTCATCCCGGCAGTCACATGGTCAGCTCTCTGGGCATGCCAGCGGTACCATTCACCCACTCATGGATGGTACCTGCCCAGGATCTCTGTGGCATGCCACCATACAACAAAATGCCCAATCAACATCAGCCGGGCGGACCTGGAATGCACTCACAACAGCAACCCATCGAACCTGGGTTAGTTGACACGGGGTAAATTACAGAAAAACATACTTCAATCAAGTGTTCTACTAACAAAAGTGACTAAAAAATATTTATAAGTTAGCTGGAGGGATTAACTAATCAATATCTTAAATGAACGCTACAATTCCTAACTGTTTGGGGCGTAAAATTAGTTGTGAACAATTTCTATAATGATCTTGAGCATAGAATTGAATGCTTCTTAGACTTCTTGAGTAATAATTTGGTTTGGAATAGTCAAAACTATTTCAATATCTATCTGAAACTGTAAAATATATTTAAAAATGTTTTCTTTATTAATGTTCTTAAATATTCCAAATAGATTTCTGATACTTTTTAAGGGAAAACTACATATCTTTTCAAACAAAAACTGATTAAAAACTATATTAATTATTAAAGATTTTCTTACTTAATAATTACACATTACTTAAAATATTATACAACAAAATTTAGCATCAAAATCAATCCTAATTTCAATATAATTCAAAAAATCTCTAAATAAAAATTGGTTTCATAAAGATTTCAGTTTTTTTAGGCTTCGACGATTCAAAAATATTAAATTTTGCTACAAAAACATTTTAAAATTCAATGAAATAGTTAACAAAATAATTGTAGTATAAATAAAATATAATTTTTTTTGTTCGAAAATACTTTTGTTTAACTTCCTAAGTCAAAATCACAGCACTTTCTTATATATATTCTATAATATAGACGTACTCCTAAGTTCTCCTCAAAATTTCCACATGTTTTTGGCACTTTTTCACTTTTAACTTGTCACTTTACAGAAAGAAATCACTTTTTTATGAGTATTTTTTGTCAACAATTTCTTTTGGACTTCTTTTCCGGGAATTTCGATTACATAACAAACGTAGTATCAACAACAGTTAGAGCGTCTTCCCGCTGTGTTTGTAGCCAAAAACAACAACAGTAACAATGAGTAACTGATAAAGCCATAACGGTACCTCTCACAGCCCATAAAAAATGACCCGATATCGTCTTATCCTTTTATGTTGACAGACGCTCTTGTGTGTGGGAAAACAAATGAAAAATCGCTACAGTTTTCTTTGGCACTACTTACCCTTATCTAGATCGAATGATTTTTTAGTTTCGATTGGCAAAAAACGAAGGAAAATCATGTGCGAAAACGTGTAATTCAGAAAGCCGCAAAGAAAACCGCTTGTAATCCGCTTAGGTTCTTAATTCGATCAAACGACAATATTGTGCGCTAATACCCTGTAAATACCTTAAGAATTTCTTTAGGTAAAATCAGTTAATCAAGTGGAAAACGGTAGGCAAGAAAAGGTAGAGCTTTCACACAGACAGGACACACGTATGGGAAACGACTTTGGTATTGGTGGGACTACAGGCAGAGCTTTCAAAGCTCACCCATACACAGGCACAAGAGGAGTCGTTTTTTCTTTTCCTTTCGCTCTTTTCTTCCCTTTTCCTTTACCTTTTCGGTCAATTTGCTAATGACACGCCATTTACACGCTTGTTAACGGCAAATTTGCAGCCCTTGGCAATTTTTTGTTGTTGCCAAAATTAAAAAAGAACAGAAAAATCATTTATCAAAGCCTCCAGAGACACCTTGATGACAAATGTTAAGGGATCTTTTAGGACTACTAACGTCTTTTGGTCTAATTTAAATGCTGTTTATATTGATGGCCAGAAGATTGATGCTTTCTAGTTTGTCACATCAAAAAAAAACAAATGTAATTTGCTAAGCGAAACGTGTAACAAATTAGTTGACAAATTGAATTAAATATGCTATATATCCATATGTATATAGCATTATTTGTCTGAGTTCTAGGTTCTTTGAACCATACGTTTATGAGGAAACCAGGTACTTCAATCTGTAAACATCGTTTCGACATAAAAACTAATTAAAAATTTGTGTTTCTCATACGGAAAGCAAGTGGAATAAAGTATTAAAATAAGAAGAAGAAAAAAAGGCTAAAAACTGGCTTGGCCCGTGGCAGACGCATGTTGTACGGGTCTTACAGTGCCCACTCTTTACGTCGGTTTCATTTTTAATTATCAACAAAAAAATACTTTTTATAACCCAAACGACGTAAGTCTCTCCGATAAACATCAGAGCTGAGCAGCAGCAAGCAGCAGCAGCAGAAATCCTCTAAAATAAGTTGAGCTCAGAAGCCGCCGAGTCTCAAATAAAAATAAAGTTACACAAAACGAGGCTTGAGCTTGTGATGAGCACATTTACAGATGCCCCACAGACATATAAAAATAAAAAAAAAATAACAATTTAAAAGCCCACAAAATGTTGTAGTGCCAACATAGAGTTCACTTAGGCCATGGGAGCAGTCAAAATACCCTGCAATTTGGTAGCATAGACTTATAATTACATGTGGAGTAGTGTTAGGTAGTATGATTAGTAGTTTTTCTTAGCAAATCAAGTGATAAACAACATTATAAAGTGAGTTTGTTTTAGAATCTATTATATATTTGAGTTTTTTCCAGAGTTTACTATATAATTTTTGAAAATACTGCATAAAATACTAAGTTATGGTATATTTAATGTCAGCGATTGTGATTTTAATGGATTATAAAACATTTTTCAGTCCTAAATATGAGTTTAAATTATTATTTTTGGAAACATAATACCCTATATTTCAGTAATATATATATATCCTCATAATCGAAAGTTTTTTTGGTCAAAATATAGAACTTGTTCAATTCCTTTTCAATATCGTATATATTATCCATTTTTTGCTAAGAAACTTTTGATTCAACTAAAATTGATCTTATATATATAAACTACAAGTCTAAAGTCAACTTACAGAACTCTTTCTATATGCTCCTCATTAGTTAGAGCATGAAAATTTCACGACAATAACAAAAAGTAAAGGGGGAAAAACAACAACATACAAAAATGACCGAAAAAAGCCGACGACAACACAGATGACAAGAAACTTAAATTATGAACGCTTAAAGCCAAGTTTCTGGCGAAGATGATGGCCAGATGCTTGAGCTAAGATAGCGACAGATACGACTCCGACTTCAACTCCAACTCCAACTCGGAGTATGACTTCTGCCTCAATCTTTGAATCTTTTGTGAATTGCAGCATGAAAACAGTTGTTGAATGAAAAGTCTGTGCATTAAGTGGAAATAAAGAAGACTTGAGATCGAATCGGAGAGTATCGGAGAGTCGGCATCTAAAGGGAAAGAAGACTGTACAAATATGAGTAAAGAGCAGAGAGAAGACTGAAGACAATACTAATACAAATATCAACTGACAACTAAATGGACAATGGAAAATCTGTAAATGCATTGAAAATGAGGCAATTTTTCTAGCCTAGAAGTGATCGCTTTGACTTACCTTGAGTGTGAGAAACTATATAGATAGAGTTATGTGGGTCCATCATCCATGGTCCACTGTAATGCTGAAATACTGACAAATGTCTGGCAATTTGTTTGGACTGACACCATTTCATCACAATGCACAGAGGGGAAAAAAGAATCAACCAAACAAATTGCCAAATTGTCTACGCTGACAGCAGCGACGACAGGTGAGACTAGAGCAGGAAAGAGGGAGGGAGAGAGAGCGAGGGAGAGTGAAGGTGTCTCTTCAGTTTCTTTGCTGCAATCTGTCAGTGTCTACTTATAGCTTATATCAATATTTATTACCACAAATTGTTGCTAATACTTTCATTTGTTTAAACTTCTTCTTCTTGCAGCATTCTGGAGCTAAGGAAGGAAAAGTCACGAGATGCAGCTCGCTCGAGACGTGGCAAGGAGAATTATGAGTTCTATGAGTTGGCCAAAATGCTGCCACTACCAGCAGCCATTACTAGCCAATTAGACAAGGCTTCCATTATAAGACTGACCATTAGCTATTTGAAATTGAGAGACTTTTCCGGACACGGTGATCCGCCATGGACCCGCGAGGCATCCAGCAGCAGTAAGCTAAAAAGTAAGTACGAAAATTCATTTTGTTTAAAATAATTAATAAATTTTAATAAAATTAATCAAAGAAGCTTAGAAAAATTTAAAGTTGAGTGGAAAAATGTTTAATTTAATCTTCAAGTATTATTTTATAATCAAATACATTACAACTCTAGTGCCTAAAGTCTGTTGTTTGGTAAAAATTTAACTAAACTTATCAAATGTTTTTTAAATTTAATTAAATTAAGTCCAAAAACTGTAAGTGCAGTGAAATTTCCGAGGTAATTTGCATTAACGACTGTACTTATGCGTGGGCGGCCATATTGGCAGCCATATTGAAGAAGCGGGGAGCAAAGTGAACGGCAAAGAATGAGCAATAAAAACCGAAAGCAGGAAACACATTTGCCTACATATGTGAGAGGGAGAGAGAGGGAGAAGGAGAGGTTGAGTTTGAGTTTGAGGTAGAGGCAAAGGCAGAGGAGAAGAGAGGGAGAGAGGGAGCGGGAACACTACTTTGGTTTTTGAATGCCTTCAGTGAAATCAAAATTTGTCAACTTTTCTATGCCAAAAAAAAAAAAAAAAAAAAAAAAATTGAAGCGCGCGCACCTTAAAAACTGTTTAAGCCACTTGACAATTTATTGGTAGTATTACTTTTGGGCTTTTGGCTTTTAGCCCGCAGAGCAGAAAGAGATAGAAACACAGAGAGAGAGAGGGAGAGTGTGAGGGAGGGAGTTGAACGTAAGCCCCCTTGAACGATGGGGGCCTCGAGTTACCGATTTGCATAAAATATCGCTATTAAGCGTAATTTATTTTATTTACTGCGCATGCGCAGCCATTTTCTGTCTTAATTTTTTTTTTGTTTTTCCTTTTTTTTTTTATTATTGTTATTTTTGCTCACGTCACTGGAGCATTTTTATTGTCATTGTCGCATTTGTTGTTGCCATTCGTTTATTTATTTACTCAGTAGTTTTTGTTGTAGTTTTTTTCTGTTTTTAGACCCCGTACTCTAAAAAAGAGTAGAGGGGTCTATTAAGTTTGTCTGAAGCGAAATGTGCGTAACAGGCAGAAGGAGGCGTGGCCGACCCCATAAAGTATATATATTCTTGATCAGCATCAACAGCCGAGTCGATATAGCGATGTCCGTCTGTCCGTCTGTCTGTCTGTCTGTCTGTCTGTCTGTCTGTCTGTCCGTCCGTATGAACACCTGGATCTTCTAAACTACAAGAGCTAGAGCAGCCAAATTTGGAATGAAAGTCCGCCTATATGTCAGGCAGGTTAAGTTTATTTCAAATTTTTGCCACGCCCCCTAGCGCCCCCGCAAATTGTAAAAAACTATTTTCACATGACCATAACTTGAAAACGACTAGAGCTAGAGAGACCAAATTCACACATTATGTGTATGGTACCAATATAACTATCCTCACCAAGTTTGATCCGGATCGGACAACTATAGCCTATATCTCCAATACGGCAAATCGGTCAAAAATAAGAAATTTGTATGAAGACATGTAGTGTTATTGGAGCGATTTTTAAAATAAGCCAAGTAAGGAAATTGTGCATTTAATTGTGTATATATTTACATACATTTGTATATAAATATGTATGTAAACAAAATGTGAATCACTCCACTTTTCTTCTTTTTCGTATGGAAAATGCGCACTTCTGTGAGTACGGGGTCTTTTACAGTCGGCTCGCTCGACTGTAGCCTTTCTTACTTGTTTTAATTTGTTGATATCGCCGCTGTGTCATCGCTGTCATTGTGGAATTTCAGAAGGCCAGCCATCGAAAGGGGCCAAAACAAACAGCTAAAACAAGCCAATTGAGTTATAGCGTCCATTAACTATCACTAAATTGGGCAGCTATCGATTTGGGGGTATCAAATTATTAAAGAAGGGATTGGAAGAAGGCTTTCACAAGACAAATGAATGTACTAGAGTAAATAATATATATATAACAATAAAAAAAATAGTAATTTGACAGTTATACTTTTTTATTAAATTCAATTCCTTTAAAGTAACAAAATCCTTCCACTTCTTAAACCCAACTTAAAACCTCCTGAATTAAATCCTTGACAAATTCAGACTTTTATTATACTTAAAAGTGAACATGGAAAGCTTTTTGATGGCCGTCTGTCTGACTGTTGTTGGCCAGAGTTGTTGGGCATTGTTGGCCATTGCCACGTCATGGATCGTGTCATTGTTGGCCACGTCAAAACACGCCAGTTATTGTCACGTCAGAAGGCAATTCAAGCCAAAAGCAATCGGTTGCCAAGAGAGAAGCGGCTATTGTATGGCCAACTGGCAATTGGCAACGGCCAGAAGGCAGAAGCCAGAAGGCCGAAAAAGGTAGACACAAGGCACTAAAAAATAATCCAAAATCAATGGGGCGTCGCAGGGGGTTAACACTGTATTGGATTATTATGCGAAACTAAACCCAAAAGGCAGCAACAAGCTGCGGGCAATAAAAACCACTTCAATTTGACCCACAGCCACAAAAAAATCATATATATATATGGAAATATATATATAACTCATATATATTTGAAGCGTAAGGAGGGCAAGTCCGAAGGTCATTAAGGCCAAGGGAGAGAGGTAACGCCTCACGCCTGCCTCCCACTCGCACATATGGTCAGCGGAAGCGGAAACTGTTTGCCAACTTAGCATTGAAATCGCTGGGGATTTAAGCCAAGAACAACGGGAATGGACAAGGGTATAACACACACTATATGTGTGTATATGTATGTGTGTATATGTGTGTATGTGTGTGTGTGTAGTGCTCGGGACTAAAGCGATTTGCACTTGTGCGAATTATGACCTGAAGTGGAAAGCGGAAAGTGGAAAGTGGAAAGCGGCGAGTGAGAAAAACTCGAGGGTTGCGTTGCTCACATAATCGTAAAATTCAATAATTGAATTAAATAAATATGCTCTCAAATGGGCATCAGCTGAGAAAATATATTGAACTCGAAAACATATTTATGACTTTGTCTATGACACTGCGGTTCAATTGGGCCCAGGACCCACAGTTGTGGCCAAAGGGTCTGAAGTGGTCAACATTTATGGCTTTTTGGCCAGCAAAAATAATATTATGCTTAGTCTAGGGCTATTCATGACTGGCTAATGAAGCTGCAGTGCTGAGCATGATGGCTATGATGCCCAATTGGGCAGTAGAGTGATGGGATTCAATAAAGCGGTAATGGTATATATAAGTTCGGAAATAAATTAAAAATATATTAAAAACATGTAAGAAAGGCTAAAGTCAAACGAGCCGACTGTAAAGGACCCCGTATTCATTCTAAGGCGCGTTTTACCATACAAATCACCAATTTTCGACCGATTTGTCCTATGGGAGCTATAGGCTATAGTTGTCCGATCCGGACCAAACTTGGTGAGGATAG
Organism: Drosophila cardini; assembly: GCA_018903735.1. NCBI lineage: Eukaryota > Metazoa > Arthropoda > Insecta > Diptera > Drosophilidae > Drosophila > Drosophila cardini. Next base: position 3,255,641 of record JAEIGM010000004.1, read on the forward strand.
TTATAATGGTACAATACACATAATGTGTAAATTTGGTCTCTTTAGCTCTAGTCGTTTTTAAGTTATGGTGATGTGAAAATTGTTTTTTACAATTTGCGGGGCGGTATGGGGCGTGGCAAAGATTTGAAATATACTTAATCTGCTCGCGAAGCAGACGGACTTTCATTCCAAATTTAGTGACTCTAGCTCTTATAGTCTCGAAGATCCAGGTGTGTATAAAGACGGATGGACGTACAGACGGATATCGCTATATCGTCTAGGCTGTTGATGCTGATTAAGAATATATATACTTTTTGGGGTTGAAGAAGCCTCCTTCTACCTAGTTAGTTTAACAATAGTTTATCCTACTAAACTTCTAAGTAAAATCTACTTAGAGTAATCACAATTCGTTAAGTTTGAGTCAAATTCTTTAACTTTAAGTCGTGTTTACACGAATATTCATATTTGTTTGCCCAACACTCATCAGAAGCATTCACTTTGTATTCGTTTCCAGGTGCAGCCATTCGACGCAGTCCCGCCGTTGATTTGTTCGAGCAACATCAGGGCACCCACATACTACAGGTAAGTCTACCTGAACGCGCTCTGAGCGTAAAAGAGACAGTGAGAGGGAGGTGTAGAGTGAGACAGACTGCGTTTGCCGCCATGTTTGGCTTGAAATATGCTAATTTAGCTCTTTTTAATATGGAATTTGTTTTCATTTGTTTCCCTTCTGCTTTAGTCACTAGACGGCTTTGCCTTGGCGGTGGCAGCGGATGGACGCTTCCTGTATATATCGGAAACAGTGTCCATTTACCTGGGACTCTCGCAGGTGGAGATGACCGGCAGCAGTATATTCGACTATATTCATCAGGCTGATCATGCGGAAATGGCCGAGCAGCTGGGACTGAGTCTGACAAGCGGTGCGGGTGGCGGTGGTGGAGGAAGTGTTAGCGGTGGTGGTGGCAGTGGCAGCGGTGCTGGTGGCATGGCATCACCCACATCGGGAGCCTCCGATGATGGCAGTGGCACACACGGTACGAATAATCCTGATGGTGAGTCGAGTCCGAGTTGTTCCGTCTTTGGGAATGTCTTAAATGGGGTTTACTTACCGCTCTGCCCGTACACAGTTTAACTAACTATAAACTCTGACTAACTTTGGAATACTTTTACTAATTTTAGTGGCTGCCTCCATGACACAGGCCTCGACGAGTGGCTATAAGGGATACGATCGGAGTTTTTGTATTCGCATGAAATCCACTTTGACCAAACGTGGCTGTCACTTCAAATCCTCCGGTTATCGGGTGAGTTATCACTACTACTTCCTATAGTACTCTATAGCCCAATTGTAAGTTGTTAACGGTGCCATGTAGTGTAGTGTGATTTAGAACGGTATTTTTTTTCAAGCACGGTTTTTTCTTTACTTTTACTTTCTTTTTTTTTGTTTTTTGTAACTTTGTTGATAACCTTATCAGTTGATGTTATCATTTCGTAGTGCTGCTAACCTTTGTCCGTTGGTTTCTTTGGGGTTTAAAGGGGGATATACACAAAACTTAGACTAACCCTCTTTGGTTGATTCGTGAGTTAAGGATAATTGTGCTTTTATTACGTATACGTATTACCATCCCATCCACTGCTTATCTACAGGCCAACGATGCAACGACCAATTGCAACAATAACAATAACAATGGTAAAAATGTTAAGAATCCGGCCTCAAACTATTCGGTACGTATCAATTGAAATCAGTACGAACAAAAGCCAGCCAAATTTAGCTATTAAAATTTAGAGACAACAAAAATAATAGTTATAATTTCACAGGAAAGTGAAAGTTATTTCTACAAATCAATCAGATTTTTTTTTTCTTTTTTGAGTTAACTATTTCGGCCATATTCTGTTTTGTCAGGCAATGCAAAGAACTGATTTTAGATTGATCAGTATCGAATAATAACCATGGCACAGACTAAGGCCATCTACTGCATCATCATCATTACCATCATCAACATTTCACACTCATCATCATGATCAAGTTTATGATCAGCTACCAGCGCAAGCAGCTTTTGTCAGCTTACAGTGGGAGTCTTTGAGCGTCTTATGTGTTTTAGAACTTTTGAAAGCTTTGCAATCAATGTGAAAGCTCTGCTATCGGTGCGAAAGCTCTGCCGTCGGTTTGAAAGCTTCTCTATCGTTTAGAAAGCTCCTCTATCGGTGTGAAAGCTCCTCTATCGATGTGAAATCTCTTAGACCTATGTGAAAGCTCCTCTATCGGTGCAAAAGCTCCTCTATCGATGTGAAAGCTCCCCTATTGGTGTGAAAGCTCTTCTTACGATGTAAAAGCTCCGCTGTAAGCTGACAAAGGCTCTAACTTCTTTTAGCTTGAAAGCCGCGCTTTTTTCTCGCTCTTTCCCATCTGCAAATCTAATTCTCCTTCTCATTCTATTTTCCACTTTTGCAGGTTGTGCTTTTGCTCTGCAAACTACGTCCCCAATACACCTTCTCGCATACACGCAAATCGCAGCCGCCTCTTTTGGGCATGGTCGCTTTGGCCATAGCTCTGCCGCCTCCGTCGGTGCACGAGATTCGTCTCGAGTGCGATATGTTCGTCACCCGCGTGAACTTTGACCTGCGCGTTGCCCACTGCGAACCCAGGTAAGTCTCTTTTTAATCACTTACTAGATATAGATGCTATATTCAAGCTGTATCTTTTAGAGTATCTGATTTGTTGGACTATACACCCGAGGATCTGGTCAACAAGAGCTTGTATTCACTGTGCCATGCCGAGGATGCCAATCGACTGCGCAAAAGTCACACAGATCGTAAGTGTTTAGTATTATTTAAATACCAGAAATACTAGAAACTAAGAGATTTGATTCACCTCTGTTTACAGTTATTGAAAAGGGTCAGGTGTTGACTGGTTACTACCGACTGATGAACAAAAATGGCGGCTACACTTGGCTACAAACTTGCGCCACAGTCGTTTGCAGCACGAAGAATGCCGACGAGCAGAACATAATCTGCGTCAACTATGTCATCAGGTGAATACCCTGTAAAATACACTCTTTCCCCACTGATGACTAACTAAATACCCTATCTTTTTCTAGTAATCGTGAGAACGAGAATCTCATACTGGACTGTTGTCAGCTGGAGCCGAGTGTGGACAGCATTAAGCACGAGGAGGGATTGGGCAACGACAAGAGCAGCGGATCACCAGGAGGAGATGCCACCGGAGAGGGCAATACGCAGCACGACATGAAACTGGGACTCGGTTCACCCAAGACCGATCCGGAGGGACATACGCAGCGTGGGCGTGGCCGCAATGCAACCGCCTCCCATGGCAGCAGTCTTAACAGCTTGGCGCTGATCAAGGACAGCCCGACGCCCCTGGGTGTGGAGGTGGATGGAGTGCTGCCCGCGACGGTGGCCACGCCTGTGCCAACGCCCACGCCCACAGCGAGCACAACAACGAAGCGAAAGAGGAAGAGCAAAGCAGCGCAGCAGGCAGAGGAGCAGGCAGAGCAGCAACAGCAGCAGCAGCAGCAAGTGGAACAGCAGCAGCAGCCGTTGAGTAAGTTGCCAGCCCTGGAACGTGACTCAAACAGTGTGCAGCCCCGCAGCCGACTGCCCAGCATTGTGGACGAGCAGCCCACGGTGGGTACTGTTGCTGGAGCAGGAGCTGGAGCGGATTCAGCTGTCAAGGACTTGGAGCACGCGATGTCCAAGCATCTGCCATCACCAGGCAACAACAACAACAACCAGCCCAACACGGACTTCAGCACGGATGCACTACTCAAGCAACAACAACAACAACAACAGCAGCACCAACAACTACAGCAACAACAACAACAGCAACACGATCCCAACGAGAAGAGCAGCACGATCCAATGGATCGGCACTCACTACCAACAACCGGCGCCGATGCCAGCGACTGCGCTGCTGCGACAACTCTACGCGAACCGCGAGAGCGTCATACGCGCCACAGCACGCCAAACGCCCACGGGCGTAGGCGTTGGAGTGGGTGTGTTCTATGGCGAACAACAGGGTGGACCACTGCCCACGCCTCCTGGCAGCGAATCCTCCTACGAGAATCAGTATCTGCAGCTTCACTCGGCGGCAGCGACGCCCGCGGTGGCAGCGCATCCGGGCAGCCAAAAGTTGGGTAACTCCACGGATGCCTTTACCAATCTGGTGTCCACATACGGAGGCTATCACAGCTCCATCGACTACCACAATGCGATGACGCCGCCCAGTTCGGTGTCGCCGCGGGACAGCAACAATTCTGCGAAGGCCACGCCCTCGGGCGCCTTGGTGGTGTCCAGTAATGGGGGCTACGAGTATGGGGATCCACTGCGAGGACAGTATGCCACACCCGTGGATGGCACGACGGGAGCAGCGTTGCCACTCAAGCCACAGGCATACTCCGCTGCAATGCACCCGCACACAACGACCACCGAAGGGGGCGTGACGTACAGTAATCTCGATCAACCGCAGTACTTTGCACCGCATTCCGGTTTTCATTTGTATCACAAGGGTAGTCCGGCAAGTGGTTGGTACTCCACACCCTCCTAGGTTAGGGACGAAACAGTGCCAGCGTTGCCAGACTGTCAGCATCACCAGCAGCAGGAGCAGGAGCAGCAGCAGCGTTGGGACTTTGTGGGCGCTTTGGGGAAGGTCGCTCGCATGTTTTTCAGTGCACGCAAGGGCAACCCTTGAAAGCGCCATCTAGCGTTCACACCAGCTAACTGTACATAGAAATTTTAACTTAAAAAATTAATACACTTCCTTAAACTAATTTAAAGCTTAATTTAAAAAATCAACAAAACAGAAAAAAACTGAAGTAAAAATTTCTTAAAATTTATTTAGTAATTTTTTATCAACTATTTTTTTGGCTAAATGCAAATGTTAAAACATTCAATGTTGTTAAATAATTTGTAAGCTTGTAAATTAATAAAAAAAAATAATACTACTGAAAAAATACTAAAACTCATACGACAAAAATACCGAAAGCAAAATCACCCATTGAAATTCTATTGAAAATACTCGGCATAATTGCAATTAACTAATTAAATTAAAATAAATTATATTAATTATTAAAACTCTTGCATAAGACTTGGATAGTGTGCCAACAAGACAGCAACAAAACAGAAATATAATTAACTATAATTATAATTAAAATTATATAATAATTAATTAAATAAACTATAGCATTAAATCAACTTGAAGCACTCGTAATGAAATCAAAAAAAAAAAGAAAATAAAATAAAATTAAATAAAATCAAATTAATGCTTATTCGCATAATTATAATTCTAATTCTAATTGTTATTAATTATTTAAATAAATTGTACATTTTTAATATATATACCCATTAACACTATATAATAATTAACAACATTTTTACAACATATCAAATGCTTCCTCTTCTAGATTACGATCGATTTACGCATTTAAAACACAACAACAACAAAAAAGTTCCGAACTCGAAAAAAACTTGAAAACTTTTTGTACAACTCAAAAACGCAATTCACAAATTTCCCAGAGAGCTAATTAAATTAATTTTACTTAAGCAAAATGAGAGTAATATATAAAGTTTAATTAATAAAATACCTCTAAGAGTTTTGCTAATGTTCGAAATTTTGAGTTATCGGCTAAATAAATGTTAAGGAACATGCTAATATATGTATTATATTTAAACGAGTCTATCAAATTTTTAGCTATAATGTGTAATTAAATTTTGTATAAACGAATTCCATCAAAGGCTTAAATATTAAATATGAACATAAACAAATGTGCGATGTTTTATCACTAAATTTAAGTTTAATCCTTTGGCATCTTTTGTGCCTCATTCTTAAACGAAATGAACATTTTGTAGTCTTCAATTTTCTCTCCTTCTTTGTTATGTTTCCACTTATATGCCCATTTGTTGCTAGATGTAACGTTTTTCTATGTTCCTTTTTGGTCTTCCTATTCTTAAACGTTTTTTTGTCGTCTCTGATTCTCTCGCTTCCCTCATGTTCCTCATTTTCTCAACTTATACGCTCATTTGTCAACTATTTGTGTTGCTAGGTGTAATGAGCTTCTTTATTTCTCTTTGGTCTTCCTATTCTTAAACGTTCTCCAGCCTTTTCTCCAGTTTTTCTTCAAACTTTTATTCATAAATCAACACTCTGAATTTTTTGTCCTTTCTCCCCTGAGACGCTCTTCACTTCCTCTTTGTGTGCCTTTCTTAAAGGTTCCACCTACAGCTAGTGCTGAAACTGATATCATATTAGCCTAGAATTAATTCAACCCAATGGACACATGTCCCATTCTAACATTCTGACATTCTGAGTAATGTCCATTAGGTTTTCCTTTTGATTAACATAAAAAACGCATAAAATTGCAATTTACCACATTTGCTACACTCAATATCCCTATCCGGTTGTGGTTACAGTTATGCAGTAACCCTGAACCAGGGAGACAGCACAGCACAGACTGAATGTCACATTTTTTTGATGGCTTTTTAAGCGAACCGATTGCTTGACCAACGTCAATTAATCATCATTCTAGTTGGCTTTTGAGGAATCATAACTCAATTTATTGCAGCATAACATTTGTCAGAGACTGTAACAGTGTGTACACTTGTGTTTGGTAGTCAGTGTGGGCAAGTTTTCTATTGGACTTTTCCTCAGTTTCTCCCCTTTTTGAAAGACCTCTGCGTTGGCCGCTTTGAGAGCTGATTTTTGCTTCAGTTTGTGGTCCACATCCTGTTCATACATGTCCTTGGCTTCTTTCCTGTTAGTTTAGTAATAACAGTATCTACTAAAAGTATGCTTTATTAGTACTCCTTTTTAGAATGAAAATTCCCTAAGAATATAGAATTTAAAACACTTTTTGATGCTCAAAGATTCCTTTTATTATAATTCGTCAACCGATTTAATCATATGTAACTCCGATGTGTCTACCAAAAGTTATGACTTCTTAAAGTTTTAGTTTTACTTTAAAGCCAAACTAGCGCCTTGGGGTATGCAGCACGATTAAGAAGAGCTTCTATCACGTCTGCATTGGAAGAGACAATCGGCCAGAGTGCAGTATCGATTATGGTTGCCACCACATCCCCTATAGCTCATCTGGAAACAGCGTCGACTAACAAGATCGAAGTACCACATATGAGTATTGGAATTACTGTGACAATGACGACCCTCTTTGTTGCCTTCATTCAAGCCACCCAAACAGCTCTGCCTAGCTATAAAGCCAAATAAACTTAGATCACATTTTAAGGGGAAATTTAGTATAACTTACCAAGTGAAACACCTCCCCGACAGGAACTTTGGGCCTGAGACTGAGCCACACAGATCACCACACAGATCAGTATTAGAGTAAACTTCATTTCGGATCAAATCTTTCAGATTTTAAAATTAAACTGAGTTCAAAACCCACCAGTTTTGAGTATTTGTATAAAACTGCATCAATTGTATCGGAAATTGTTTTAAAACAAACACAGCAGTTGCTAAATTTAATCCATTGTATTAATTTGCGAATGGCATTTTTACAACTGCGTAGTAAAAAGGTTTTGTTATGAACAAGTAAGAAAGTCGAGCGAACCGACGGTATAAGACCCCTTACTCATTCTAGAGAGCATTTAACCATACAAATCACAAATTTTCAACCGATTTTTTCTATGGGAGCTAACTTGGTGAGGATTATTACAATGGTACCATAAACATATTATGTGAGTTTGGTTGCGATAGCTCAACTTAAACATCAATGTTCATACAAATGTGCTATTTTCGGCCGATTTGTCCTATGGGAGCTATAGGCTATAGTTGTCCGATCCGGACCAAACATGGTGAGGATAGTTGTAATGGTACAATACATATAATGTCTGAAGTTGTTCCCGATAGCTCTAGTCGTTTTTAAAGTTATGTTGATGTGAAAATAGTTTTTTACAATTTGCTGGTGCGGTAGGGGAGTGACAGCGATTTGACTCTATCAAACTTTAAAACTATAGTAAGTTTCGTATAATTTTAAGCTCTTCTTCAAAAACTAACAACATAAATAACCAAATTTAGTTACAAAGCTAGTTTTAAATCTTAATTAATTGGATAATTGTCGACCTATTTGCGACAGGCCCAGCCGACAGGCCCAGGCGACAGGCATTCTCGCAGTCAGATTTGGTGCAATAGCGATTGCTGTTGCCACCACAGCCCAGGTAGGACATTGATAGGCAGGCTTGACTGTCCCGATTGTAGTACCACATGTTGCTGTTACCTCTGCAACTGCGACCCAAACGTCCTGAGTTACTGCCATTGCGACAGTTTTGGACTTCTGAAAGACGGGATAAAAACAATAAACACGCTAGTGACGAAAGCATAACCTAGGTAACTACTTACGTGGAAGTCCTTGACAGCGTTCAGCCTGAATATGGGCCACATAGAGAGCTAGGCAAACCAGGAGCAGAAAGAATTTCATTTTACAGTCTTTTACAGTCGGCTCGCTTGACTGAAGCATTTCTTACCTTTTTATTTAAATGTTGGCTCCTTTTATAGAAGGGGGACCTTGCTAAAATTGTTGATTCAGTTGTTCTGAAATAATATAGCCGTTGTTCAAACCTTTAACTGTTTTATTGTAATTTTTGGAAAACGCAATTATGTTTTTAACTGTTTTTTGTTTTGCTGACTCATATTTTAAATAATTTTTGACTTCCGCATTCGCATAGTCTACTCTAGTGACGAAATCTGGATATATTTATAGCTTGAATCTTTGTGTACCATATATTACAACTATTCAAAACTTAAAACTTTGTATAACTTTAAGCTCTTCTTTAAAAACTAACAAAATAAAACTCCAATTTAATTATAATGCCAGTTTTCAATCAATATTTATTGGATTATAATCGAGTTATTTGCTTTATCGTCGACAGGCCCTCTCGCAGTCAGATCTGGTGCAGTAGCGATTGTTGTTGCCACCACAACCCAGGAAGGACATTGATAGGCAGGCTTGACTGTCCCGATTGTAGTACCACATATTGTTGTTGCCATTATCTCTGCAAGTGCGACCATTCAAATGTCCCGAGTTTCTGCCATTGCGACAGTTTTGGGTAACTGAAAGAGGGGATAAAAACAATAAACACGCTAGTGATGAAAGCATAACCTAGGTAACTACTTACGTGGAAGTCCACGACAGCGTTGAGCCTGAATATGGGCCACATAGAGAGCCAGGCAAACCAGGAGCAGAAAGAATTTCATTTTGGGATAATAATCGTTTTTAACTGTTTTAAGTTTGAACTGATTTTACACTGAAATCCCCATCCCTTATATAGTAAATTGATAATGCAGAAATCATCTGTAAATCTGTAGATTCAGCTGTTATGAAATCTTAACAATCGGAATAATCCAATTAAATTAAACAATACAACAGATTTGAATGGCTAAGTCTTCTTTATTTACAGATTAAGATAAACATGTGTTTATCGTTCAAAACTTTTGAGACTTGCTAAATTTGTAGGCTCCAGTTTTAGGATCGACACAATGGATGTGGCATACTTTTTGGCAAACTCAATATATTTTCTTACCTTTGCTTACTTAATTTTTATTTCAAATTCTTGCAATGCAAGTGTTTTTCAAAAGTAACCGCCAGCTTAATACTCTTGATATTCATATCAATAAGCTTTAAACAGAGTGTTAGCCTGCGAGCAAACTCTGATTGCTATAAAAATGCGATAAGTACAGAAAATATCGAAACCGTGGAGAGAGCATACAAGTATCGTTTTCCTTTTTCCTTTATCGATATATCGATACAATGCATACATCGTCATTGCTCACATCACTAGTTCGTCTCTGCTCGCCTTGGTGTTCGTCGTTCGGTTACGGAGAAAAAAATTAAATTTATTTTAATTTTTTGTTAATTTTGTTCGTTAACGAATGCATCTTTTGCTTGTGATATATCAATATTAAAGTTGAAGTCTATAATTTCAATAGCGGCTTTATTGTTCGACAATCTTTTATTTTGTTTCGTTGTTTTCTTTGCGACTCGCGTCCCTGTGCGTGTGTGGCGGTGTTTTGTGCCCCAGTCAATGGATGTTGAGTGAGTGTATGTGTGCGTGCATTTATACTTTTTTTTGTAAAGTAACGAAGGAGTATTGAAAATACATGTGTTTAGCTGCTAAAGGCAAACAGTAAAATATGAACTGTGTGGTGCTTTTAAAATATACATGAGATACCAGCGAAACAAGGTAAGCACTGAGATCTCTGTCGAAAGCGGTTCATTTAACTCTTTTGTATGTGTTGGTGTGTGTGCGTGTGTGTGTACGTCTGCTTACTTATCTGCTGCCGCAGGCAGAATCAACGCCTGCCCTTTGATTATTATTATTATTCTCTTCTCCTTATGCTCGATGCTGTCGCTGTCGCTCCCGCTCACACTCACTGCCATCTAAAGCATGGACATCTCAAGATGCCGCCTACTCAGCGCATCAGCGTCTCTGACTGTTTAGCTTGAAAATCAAAGTCTATACAAAAAAAAAGAGAGGGAGAGCGCGTACTCACACTCACACATACAGATGCACAAGTGCATCCTACAGTAAATACTGAGAAGCAGAAGCATAGTAGATTGTATGCAATGAAGAAACAGAGAGCCTGCATACAAACACACACACACATACATAAACACCAACTGATACTCTTATACAAATGTACTTCTTTTCGTATGTGCAATTAATCATTACATTGTATTTACAAATCGTTTAATTAATTAAACTAGTTTTGTTCTCGACGCATTGAGCTTAGCACAGTTTCGAACCAAAGTCAATGAAGGTTGGAGATTGCCTGCAAATCCCCAACAAACGAAATTGTGGTGGTAAATAGAAAAGAAGGGAAAGAGCAATGAGCATTAAGAATATCGCAAGAAACTAAGCGTAAACAACCAGAGACATGAGTGAGCGTGTGTGTGTGTGTGTTTGTGTGTGTGCCGCCCGGGGCTGTTTAGGTCTTTTTCTGGGCCTGGGGGCTGTTGGCGCTGTGGCTGTCGTTGTCGTTGCATGTGAAATATGAACACAAAAATAGCATAAGAATTTCGTTGTCGGGGTGCGCAACGAACGTCAAGCAGCAATAAAAATTAAAAGGCATACAACGATAAGCGGGAACCCTGCCCAGAACACCTAAGCCCTGGTCTGGTCTGGTATGGTATCGTCTGTTGTCGTTGGTCCTCCCCCTTTTGGGTTGTTGTGCGTGCAGTGCACATGGCAACCCTGAAGCATAACGGTTAAAGCACATAAAACCAAACAAATGCAAATGCACGAAGGCAAACATTATTGATGCGTCTCTAGCACGGCAAATTCAATTGCACTTCACTTTCCCACTCTCTTATAAACTGCCCCCGTACTCCCTCACTCCTCTCTCTTGCCCACTAGCTCTTCAATTTGAGCTTTGACTTTGATTAGGGTTGCCACCATACCAGGCAGCTGCTGCTACTGCTGCTTCTGTTTGCTCCTGCAAACTTTGATGGACATCATTGAGTGATGTGCTCTAATTGAAATTGAGTGGCAGGCACAGAGACCTATCTACCTGCCTCCTATCTTCCTCTTTACTCCTCCACTCTTCATATTTCTCGCAGTGTGTGTCACCTTCTTCATTTTATTGTACTTTATTTCTGCTGTTTGTTTGGTTTATGTGGTTTGCAGTGTCGTATTACGTTTCCTATCGCAATGTTTGACAAGTTCAACGCGCGGTTTCAATTACAAACAACGAGTTCCGAGTATAAAGCTTTCTTCTGTTGCTGTGGATATCATTTTGTCTACCTTTTAACAGAACAGTACAGTAATGTGCTTAAATACCTCAATAATTGTTTATAACAAACTTTTTAAAACGATAGAAAAATCATGTAATGGGGAGCTTTTATAACAAATGAGTTCATTTAGATGTATCTAGAAGTGAATGTCTAAAATATTAATAAACCATAATTTTGGGTCAAAAAAACAGTCAAATTCGTTAGTGTCAAAACAAGATGCGACAGTTAAGCAAATCTTGCTGCAGTACTTTCTAAGAGAGAGCGAACGAGAGCAAGCGGTTCATAGAGAGAGGTGACCTCTTGAGAGGTTAACAGTTGTCGTTGTTGCAGCCCTCGTTACCTCGCTCGCTATCGCAGTTGACTCATCTGTTTTTATCTGCACCAAAATCTACGTGACTGACCAATTTCCAACTGCCAACTTTGCCTGTGAAAGACATCAAAGCTCAGTTTTTTACATATATACATATATTTTTTTTGAAGTGCTGCGTTCGCTAAACGGCAAATTCTCAACCGGTTCGACATCAGTTAGTTACCTCTCTCGTTTTCCTCCTTCTCCCTCCACACCACGATCCACTTCCAGCATCTGCCAGCAAATTGGATTTGCTTACGTTCCCATTTCCCCCATTTGCTCAGCGGGTCACGCGAACAAAGAAAGAAAAAAAAAAAAAAAGCACACAAGTCGCACATTGGTTCGCAGCCTATTTAAAATGCAATTTCATTTGACTTAATTGTATTTGCATAATTAGTTTAAGCATCGTAACCGTTAAGAAATTGCCAATTTATGATGGGAAATACTATAATAATTTATGCAAGATTAAATAAAGTTTTGGAATAATTAAAGTACTTTTAAAAAAACATATATATTACTGTAGATATGAACTTTTTATATCAATTTGTTATAATCTTAAAGTTAGTTTAATTTTCTGTGCTTTATAGACGTTTATGCGTAGAGATTGAAACCAAATCTTAACTAAAATATTATTTTTTGGTTTAGCAAAGTTTGTTTAATTTAATTACAGCCAATTAGTAATTGGTCTAGTTTCTGTGACTTTAAATGAAGCTTATCTCATTCCACTGTGCCTCGTAACGGAAGCTGCTCCAGCAGTTCCAGTTTCCAGTTGCCAAAGTGCTCAAATAAACAAAAGCAAATCAAATCTGCATAAAAAAAGCATAAGCACACAAACATATATGTATTTAAATACACAAATACACACAAAGCTTTAAACATAATAAACAAATTGGCACCATGACACCCATATTCGGTGAGAAGCGCAGGGAAGCGGGAAGGAGTAGTGAGGGAGGGAGGTGAGAGGATTAGGAACTATACAAAAGTCGGTCAACGAACCAAAAGTTTGCAGGAAAATGCATTTAAGGTATAATACAGGGTGTGTGTGTGTGTGTGTGTGTGTGTTTGTGCTATTGTTTATGCAATTTAAACAATACAACTTTTTTGTTGTTGTCATTTTGTTCATTTCGTTTTCAATTAATGGCAAACAAAACAGCATAATAAATTATAAATAAATATGTAATAAATACCCTGTCTCTCCCCCTCTCTCTCTCTCTCTGTCTCACTTACTCTTTTTACTTGCATTGCCCATATAGAGACACGTTAACAACTCGACTTGAATGCGGTGTATTACAAAAGCCGTCATAACCACAACAAGTCTATAAGGCTTCCGTTCAAATATGGCCAACATTCGATTTGTCGATTCCCTGAAACAGTTGACAGCATACTAAGCAGGGGCGGAGGGTGTGAAGGGGGGAGCAGTGTTGCCCTCGTGGGCGTAAACATCGCAAGTGACGCAACCTCATTCTGTTAAAAAAAGTGTTCTTTTTTTTCAAACCTGTTGAACGCAATCTACAAAATTATCGACCCATTACAAAAATTTTACTCCTCTTCTTCTTTCTACTAATACTGCTACTACTACTACAACCGATGTGTGTATGTGTGTGTGTGTCTAACAAATTTGCATTAATTTGCTGATAACGAATGTGGTGTAAGCCGCTAACAACCGGGTGCCAAATTGGACTATCGATTGTAATCTTCGATCATGTAAAATAGACTAATTCGAAAGTTCTATTTAAATCAGCTTTCAATGCTAATTAGACGTTGGGTTAGAATACGCTTTCTCTTTATCTTTTCTTTATCAATTCTTCTTTGCACTACATTCGTTAGCTTTGAGTGACTTGGTTTTCCAACCGAAATTTATCTGGAATTAACCCAGAACTTCTTTATTTCCCCTTCGTAAACGTTTCACTGGCATTGAACTCCAAGTGAACTTATCTTAATAGTTTACTTTATTCTGATTTCCGGTCTTATCTACTAACATTTGTATATCTAATCACATGAAATTGTTAAATCACTTTTATTATACACATTATAGATATTTTATCAATAATTTTGTTATTGCGCACAAATTTGATGTACTTGACTTTTCCTCAATTGAATTTGTTGCTCTCTCTCTCTCTCTCTCTTTTTCGGGTTCTTTCGATTTTCAGTCTCAGCCGGAAATTGTGTATTAATATAGAACAGAGAACACAGAAATATCTTTATCTGTGACATGTACATGCGAGTACTACATATAGCAACATTTGTATTTGCTATAACTAATAGCATATATATGCACACACTTGATCTGTGAGAGTGTGTGTGTCAAAGGGGGCGAGTGTGTCAGAACAAGTGCCGAAGAAAGCAACGACTAACAAAGAGCTTACAGTGGTTATTGTTACTCTTATTTATAGTTTACATAAATAAAATCTGACCACAAAATATTGTTTCTGGAACTTTATTGCAATAACATTCTTAAATAGTGTTCAGATTATTCATTATAAATATAACGATATGACCAGTAATTTAAATACTCACAGCTTAAATTAATCTATAACTTATTTTTAGAAATTTTACAAATCTGATTCAAAACTTAATTTTATCAACGATCTATAAATTATATAGATTTTGCTTAGTCATCACAGAGTTTTCTAGATCATTAGTTAGTTCATCACAAAAGATGACAATAGATAATGCAGATAAATAACAGAAAATGGTCTAAAAGGTAAACTAAAGCAGAGGAAGAGGAAGAAGAGGTACAAAAGAGAAATATCTGACTGTGAACAAAAGCATTATACGATATTTATAACTAGTTCGTACTAAATCATTTGAAAAGCTCTTAAGCCAATTACACAGTGCATCAATCATCGATGAAAGAAAGACACTGTGTGTGTAGGAGTGTGTGTGTGTGCGTGTGTGGGTATGCATGTAGGCCACTGTCTTATCTACACACACACACACACAACTATAGACTCTGTTTCGATTGTGTCAATTGCGGGGAAAAAGACAAAAAGGAAGTCGAAGACAAAGTTAAAGTCAAAGACGTTATTAGTCACTCTGCACTTGTCGATGGCTTGTCCACACCAACTTAGAGTGTGTGTGTGTGTGTGTATGTGTGTTGTGCCTAACTATGTGTGTGTGTGTGTGCGTTGGTGTGTCTTGTTCGTTAGCGCGTGAAGTTATGCGCCCAGTGAAGACCAAAACGTTGTCATGTGAAGTGTTTTACCCGCACTCACACACACACACACACACACACACACTCGCACACACCTGAGCAATAATCAAACAAAGGTAAACAAACGTCGTAGACAAGTCAAAGGGAAAAGCCCAAAAGCAAAGCAAAGACTACAACGACCCATAAATACTCTGACAGTATAAGAGTATGAAGTCTAAAGTTGATATTGTTAAATGAAAGTTTGTGATAAAGTTAACATCAAAGTTTTAACTTTGATAACAGTTTGATAACAGAATTATGCTGTCGGCGGTGTTAGTATGGATTACTAGTAGTTGATCAGCTCTTTTTAAAGAAGAAATTCAGAAAATTCAGATTACTGCTATTTTATATGTTGATTAAAGTATTATAAATTAAAACACGTACTAAAGTAAAAGAGATTGTATTTAACAGACAAGACGTGATCTTACTAACAGTTTTAAAAGCTGTTAACATTTATTATAAGCTTAAGACTGATCTTTTAGCATATTCCCATAACTACTATCCTTTAAGAAGTACTTTAATTGTATGGATTATTAATGAAATCATTTCCCTTTCTTTACAGAGCGAACTAAAGCAGCTATAAATGTGCTGAGGAGAGTAAAAATCCATCCAAATAAGTCTTAGCCATAAACGTGAACAAACGAACACGTCCAAAGTCAAAGTCTTGCCATTTTTTATCGAATAAACAATCTGAACTGCCAGCCAAAAGAAAAGCTTTACTTTAATCAACAATAAAGGAGCAACAACAAAAGGCAACACACACAGACACACACACACTCATACACAACCAACCAAAACACACAAGAATAAACATATAGAAGTTTAGCTATTAATATTGGGGGCAGTATGGAGCTCGGTCATGTTTGAACGCTTTCGTTTGGGAAACCTGAGCAGAAACTATCGACTTCGAGGAGGCTCCTCAGAACTGGCGCGCGACAAGAAACAACAACGGCAACAATGCGTCACCGTACTGTTCCTAGATGACATCACGCACACCTTTCGGATTGAGGTGAGTTCCAACATCCCCTAATCTTTCCCCCCCTGTAGAGTTTCCTAAGCTAACTACCCTTTCATTTAGTTGCTCATTTCAAATGCGCATAATCATAATGTTATTAACATTAATTTTGTTGCTACAAAATGTGTAAATAAAACAAAGACCTCAGTCAAAGTCAAGAGAAAGAAAGTGCACATTGCGTGTATTAACTAACTAATCTTATTGTCTTTTTGTACTCATCTTTAAATTGAAATGGAAAACTGCATCTCAATCTGAATCTCACTTTCATCTTTTTTGGGCGTTACAAAATATAGACAAGACAAGACACGACACGACACGCACTTGATTTCGTTACGTTTCTCCAAACTGTTGAGATTCCAATTTGCGATACGCCCAGTTGAGATTTGTCTACCAAAATTGCAGTTAAATTAACGTCATTTCTGTTGTTTAGAGTTAAGTCAACTAAAGAGTGAAAAACTCGGTGAAATTTCCTCAAGAAAAGCATTAAAACATGACACAATTAAGCTAAAAGAAAGTTTTATCCAAGTAGAAGAAAGATATACAAGCTTTATCAAGAAAAACTAGATAAATTTAGGAAACTGAGCTATGTCTTCGATATGATTTGCTTATACTTTTACTGATTAAACTTCCTTTCCTTATTTTTAGAAACGTGCGAAAGGCTCTGAACTCTTAGATCAGGTCTTTCAATATCTCGAGCTATCCGAAAGGGACTATTTTGGTCTATTGTTTCCACAGAAGCCCGGCGATGTAGTGGTGAGTATATAACTAAGTTTATGCATTGTCTATTCAGTTATTTATGTAATGCTCTCTGAATTTTAGAGATGGGTTGACGCACAGAAGCAATTCAAGAAGCAATGCAGCAGCGTCTCGCTCGACAATGATGCCGTTCCATTATTAGAGTTTAGAGTTAAGGTAAGAAACCTACCCTTTTGCTCCTATCTTAATCCTATACTCTCCTTAATCAGCCAGCATCAGAGGAAGCGTTCCTTTTCCACTGATCCAATTTCTCCTATTCCCCACGGTTCTCCTACACTCCTAAGCCACCTCCTTGCCTTTCTCCTCTTTTCTTCCTTACATCTATATCTTTATTTGATACCACGCCTTCTGTCTACCTTTCAGTTCTTTGTAAGCGATCCTAGCCGCTTGCAGGAG
This sequence comes from Drosophila cardini, assembly GCA_018903735.1. NCBI lineage: Eukaryota > Metazoa > Arthropoda > Insecta > Diptera > Drosophilidae > Drosophila > Drosophila cardini. Next base: position 3,273,081 of record JAEIGM010000004.1, read on the forward strand.
GAGTTCACACGCTACCAGTTCTATCTACAGATCAAGCGCCACATTCTGTTGGGTCAACTGCCCTGTTCCAGCAATACCCAGTGCCTGCTTGCCAGCTATACGGTGCAATGTGAGTAACATATTAACTTTCCACTATCACAAAGATTAAAATTACACTTCTCTTTACAGCTGAGCTTGGAGACTTTAATGCCGCTGAGCATCAGACGGGTTATTTGAGTGGCCTTCAGCTGCTGGCGGAGCAAACGCCAGATGCGGAGCGTAAGATCTGTGAGCTGCACAAACTGCATCGTGGACAGTTGCCAGCTGATGCGGAGTATAATTATCTGGAACATGGCAAGCGCTTGGAGCTATATGGCATTGACCTGCACAAGGCAACAGATTCCAATGGCAAGGAGATGCAGCTTGGCGTCTCAGCGGTGGGTTTGTTGGTCTTCCAGCATGGACTGCGCATCAATACCTTCTCCTGGAGCAAAATGGTCAAGGTGTCTTTCAAGCGCAAGGATTTCTTTATCCAACTGCGTCGGGAGCCCAGTGAGAGTTATGATACCCTGCTGGGATTCGGCATGAGCAGCCATAAGCATGCCAAGGCTCTGTGGAAATCCTGTGTGGAGCATCACAGTTTCTTCCGGTTAAAGAGACCACACCGCCTCTCGCGTTTTCTTAACATCAGTCTGGGCAGCAAGTTTTACTATTCGGGTCGCACCGAGCTGCAGGCTGTGCAGGAGTCCAAGCTACGTGGACGCATCCATAAGGTCTTCGTACGCTCACCCAGCAAGCGTCCGCTTGCTGCTGGCACTGGAGCAGGCGGAGCCGGTGGAAGCAGCTCCATCGATGGCACTCCACAACAGCTGCTCAATGGCAACGGCAGCGGTTCCGATAGCACCGCCTCACATAATGGCAAACCTCATCCGCATCCGTCCGCGTCCACCATATTGACCATCACAAAAACAAGCCGTCCACATGACACGTCCAAGGTAACGTCCAAGCAGGCGGATGCAATGCCTCGGAAGGCCTGGGAGCAGCACAGCGATGAGTACGACATTCAGCTGTAAGTGTACAGAGTCTCTAGCAGTCGAGCTACCACTCCACTAACTATATACTTTCTTCTTCCTGCAGCGACGTTGGCTTTATCGATCAGTGCACGCGACGCTTTGACTCAGCCACACCCTCACCGATGCCTCCCGCCTACAGTTCGGGTCAGCACAGTCCGCTCCTGTTGCCGACGACGATAGCAGATGCAGTTGGTCAACAGCAGCCAGAGAGTGGCAGCGATTTAATCACAATGCGTTTGCTGGCCGACGACCAGGGTCGTTATGGCTTTAATGTCAAGGGTGGCGTTGATCTGGGTCTGCCCGTGCAGGTATCCAAGGTGGTGCCCCATACACCCGCAGATCGCTGTACACCTCGCGTCTGCGAGGGCGACGAAGTGCTCATGATTAATGGCCGGGATGTGCATGGACTGCGACACGAGCAGGTGGTGTCCATGATACGAGACTGTCGACATCAGTCGAGTGGAGAGCTACTGTTGACCGTGAGACCAAAGCGTTCGGCTCCACTGCTGATGGAGGAGGAGCCGCTGTATCAATATGTGCCCGAGAGCGATGAGATTGGTTCTCATTCGAATCTGCTCGATGGCGATGCTCTCTTTACCCAGAGCCTGTTGTTACTCAGCGATGGACTTGCTTCGGGTGCTCTGTTGGCCCAGTACGAGCTCATGTATCGCAAGAATCCCGATCTGGCCATCACCGAGGCACGTAAACCAGCGAATGCGCCCAAGAATCGTTACCGCGACATCTCACCCTGTAAGTGACATCCTAATCCTTGACTCTAACCCTTAGTTAATCTCTTGATGCTTTGCAGATGACTGTACGCGTGTATCGCTGGTGAATTCGCTGACTGGAGACTATATCAATGCTAACTATGTGAACATGGAGATTCCTGGTGGTGTGGTCAATCGTTATATAGCCACACAGGGACCACTGGCCAGCACCACAACGGATTTCTGGCGCATGGTGCAACAGGAGAGCAGTCACCTACTGGTCATGCTCACCACTGTAATGGAAGCGGGACGACAGAAGTGTCATCAGTATTGGCCAGTAACTGGAGATGAACTACAGCTTGGCGATGGGTTCTCGGTGCGCTGTCTCAGCGAAAAGCCTGATGAGACCGGTAGCTTTGTTTTTCGCGAGTTCGTACTCCGGGATAAGCACGAGCAGCGTCACATACATCACATGCAATATCTCGCCTGGCCGGATCACTGTGTACCCTCCGACCCTAATCTGTTCCTCGAGTTCACCGAGCGTGTGCGTGCCGCACGCAATCGCACCTTGCTGCAGGAGATCGAAGAGAGCCTTAAGCAGGTGCGTCTACTCGACGCGGATGCCGATGAGAGTGGTGGTCTCATGAGCGAACGCAAGTGTGCGGCTAGCAATGGAGCCACACCAGAGGATGAAACTCCAGTCTCCACCAGTGTGCATCAGTAAGTCAATCATGAACCGTAAAATCAACTGGAGATTAATTCAAGCTCTTTGCAGATGTATTAGTGCTGCCAATCCCCCAGTAATTGTGCACTGCTCAGCGGGCATAGGACGCACTGGAGTACTCATACTCATGGACACCGCTCTAGCGCTGATGGAGGCCAGGGAACCCGTCTATCCGCTGGATATTGTGCGCACCATGCGTGACCAACGCGCCTGCATGGTTCAGAATGTGGTAAGTAATTTGAAGCCAATGGATATACTGGACAGAATCATAATCTTTATCCCCTTGCAGAGTCAATATCGCTTCGTTTGCGAATGTATTTGTGCTGCCTATATGAAAATCTCACGGAGTAGTGCTGCCATCAATGACGACGACGATTAGTTGGTTTCCTCCTCCTCCATGAGTTCTACTAGTGGACAATCTATAATACACATCTTCCTGATATATATCTATAGTTTATATATAAATCCCGTCTAGCATGACGCCTTCGATTATTCTCAATCAATCAATCTTTATCAATTATTATACAAACAACAAAATACTTATGAAATCAATCTTAATTGTTAGTAAAAAAGAAAAGAAACCCTGTAGAAGAGACATAAGATACACAAGTATCGCTGCTTGCAATCATTATGTATATCATTACGATTATAATTATTATTACTATTATGTATTATCTATACTATCATTATTGTCTATATAATATAATCAACACAACTCTGTATATGTATGTATGTATATGTCGCATATGGGCAATAATCCACGCAAGTGCTGCTGAAAAATGAACAGAAATCTAAGGAATCAATTCTAAATTTTTACACAAAATACAACAAAGAGAACAAAACTACCTAAATCAAGTATACAAACACAAAAAAGATTTATAAAAAAAAAAAAAAACGAAAGCTAAAGCTAAAAACAAGATTGCGAATTGAATAAATTGCATTATTTATTTATATAGTATACCCACAAGTGGAAATTATAGAGAATATAGTTTATTCATAAACAAACAAACAATAAATTCGTGCTTAGATTTAAAAATAAAGGAGAAAGTAAAAACTGTTAGTATTTTAGCACCAAATTCAAATCGTATATATAAATGTATTTATGCTGAAAACAGAATTAAATAAATATATTTCAAAAGAAATCAACAAAATTCTGAGAAAATGAATTTTCCAAGAAGTTCGGAATAATTTTTCTGTAGCTCTTCAACGGTTAGTCTGATATCTCACCTGATCTAAAAGAATCCTGTAAAAAATCGATTGAATTTTATTTAAAACCCAAAGTTTATGAGGGATTTTAAAAGTATTCTTTAGTTTAAAGTTGGCTTCGACTCTTCCATCGTGTTTCTAACATGAATGCATAAAGCACTACCAAAAATTCTTAGTAAATACATATAAATCTTAGGTAAAAACATTTTTTAATAGAATGGAAACACCCAACAAAAATGGATCCACAACCGAGGAAATCGAAGTTGAGGAAACTGAGGACTTTCACGATTTGGATGAGTTCAATGAGGACGATGTGGCCTCTGGCAGCAATGAACAAAAGAAATCCGATCGCTTTGTGGTTAAAAAATGGGTAGCACATGCTCATTGGTCCTGGGACGTAGCCGTGGACAATTGTGCCATCTGTCGTAATCATATCATGAATCTGTGCATCGAATGCCAAGCGGATCCCAATGCCAACAAGGATGAGTGCACAGTGGCGTGGGGAGAGTGCAATCATGCGTTTCACTATCATTGCATTGCACGCTGGCTGAAGACGCGTCACGTCTGTCCGCTGGATAACAAGGAGTGGGTGTACCAAAAATATGGACATTAGATAAATTCTGGTTACAATTTTGGTTTCAAGTGAATAAATTGTGTATTTTTGTATTGAATGATGTTAGGATTAATAGTTAAATTGATTAATTGATGGGTGACTGCGTCTCTAGGCCTGCTGTGGCTGCAGTTCCTGATCCACGCCGAGTAGCTGCTGTGCCGTAGGTCTTACGCCGGATAGCAATTCGATTTGATTGAAGAGTGTGTCTCGCTGCTCGGCCAGATTGGCATACTTCTGTTGGAGCTCCTTTTCGCGCTCCATTTGACGACGCACATCCTCCTGCAATGACTCAAGACGCCGTGGCACGGCAATGGCTTCCTGTTCGCCCAGGAACCGGAATGTGGAGAGCGACAAAGAGTTCTGCTCAATCTGCGCATACGTATCCTGCAGCTGCTTAATCAAAACCTGAGCACGCGCTTGATATCCGCCAGTAAGTATCTTTAACTTCTTCTCAATCTTGCCACATCGCTTGGCCTCCTTGGCCATGTGTCGGCGATTCTGCTCCAAGCGTTTCTCCGCCGACTCCAGACGATCTTTTTTGCTGGCCAAATTGGCGCGTGTGTAGCGGTGTTGCGAGGGCAGGTAGAGCACCTGTCCAAGGCACTCCTGCCACACCTGAGCGTAAACATCAAGTGGCAATTCTCCGTGGGACATGCGCTCCTTGACCACCTCCATTTCGTCAGCCAGCATTTTCTTGGCATCGGCCAGCTCCTCCTCCGAGATTTCCTCATACGGATTGGCCTTGAAGTAACTCTGCAGCTGCTCGAGCTTGTGCTGCGATTGTCCAGGCACCGGATCTTTTACAGAGTCATAAACTAAAGAGATTTTGAAAGTGGATTAAAGATTCCTTGGAATGGTCATGGTTTACTTACGCTGCATAGTGATCATTTCATGCTTGATTAGCTCCTCTGCCTGCTGCTGCTCGGTAAGATTCTGTTTTTCCGACTGTGGCCGCAGAATCTTTGTGTTTACCTCCGTGGGACGCGGCAGACTGCGCTGTATGACCTGAGAACGCTTGGCCAGCTCCCGTTTACGCTGTGCCTCCTGTTCGGCAAGAAGACGGGCATCCACATCAGCCTGATCCTCAATGGCCGGCTCTGTACTAGTCTCCATGGGCTCACTATCCTCCTGCTCGGGCACCACAATCTCATAGTCGTTGCGTGGAGCCGGCAGAGTAGCGAGTCCTTCCCTGAGCGTGGACTTCAATTGCTTCTGGTAGTTCTTGTAGAGCGCTGGCGTCTCTGTTACGCCCATGTTCTCCTCAGCATTGATGCTTAGCTTGTCCCGCACAAAGGCTGGTGTGGTAGCGCTACCAACGGCTCCAGTCTTCAGCATGGGAACCAGTGCACCCGATGCGGGGGTAAGAAAGCCAGCAGGAGTTGCTGCACCGCCTCCCTCTCGCTGTGTGCGAAACGGCGTGGCAATGACTGTGTTTGGCGTGGCAATAGACGCTGCCTTAGGCAGCACCCCGGAAAAATCTGATTCGTGGAGCGGCGTATTGAGTCCTCCTTTGAGAGGAGTTTCTGTGTGTGTTAGTGCCATCATGTTCTGCGCCTCCTGCATAATGCGATCCGTATAGGGTGCCGGTGTGCGTGGCGTGGCAGATACCTGGGGTGTAATAGAGTAATCCGCCAGAAGTGCATCTGTGGTCTCGATGCCACTCTCACCGGCTATCTCCTTGGCCATCTCACTGGCGCGTCCCAGCTTAACCACCTGCTGCAGCTCCATGTCAGAGATTTGTGGCGTGGGTAGCACTAGTTTTGAGCGCTTACGTTCTGGTTCCATGTTCTGCAACATGGCTGTGGGCACCTCGTTCTCCTTGCGCTGCTTGAGCTTTTGCTTGTCGCGTTTACGTTCGCGTTCCTCCTTCTCAGAGCGCAGTTCACCATCCAGGTCTTGCTGTCGCATCTTATTAAAGTCGGGTTCCTGCTTCTGCAAGTGCTCCTCGGAGGTGTCATAGAATCCGGCAGCTGGACGCTTCTCGAAGGGAATTTCTGCATTGTAATCGATGCCTTTTATGCGCTTCCGGTTGCCACTGCCAATGCCAGCGGCACGGAGCTCACGACGTTTCTGTAGCGTGGCCAGACGACGTGCCTCCTCCAGCTGCTTTTCGCGTGCCTTGCGCTTGGCCTTCTTGCCCTGCGTATTTGCCAGACGGGCACGCGCTTCCGACAGCATTTCCAACTCGTCTTCGTCCATGTCCTTGGGATCAGGCCTTGCCGGCTTTGTCTCCGGATTCGGATCAATCTCTCCAGGCTTCAACTTGCGTGGATCGTCCATTGTGTCCTCGCCGTCCTCCTTGCGCTGCGCCTGATCGCTGCAAGGATTTTAAAGTAAATAAAAGTAAACGTGTAAATTTGAACAATTATACTTACAGCAGATACTCGTAGCGCTCCAGGCATTGTGCTGCCGTGCGTCCAATTATAGGCGCTATTGTGCGCCACTGAGTGGGCATCAGTTTGGCCAAGTGGAGAAGTTTCTCATCCTCCTCGCGCGACCACTCGGTCTTCTTGATGCTCGGATCCAACCATTCGTACCAACGGGCCTTGCACTGTTTCGCCGACTTACGATGCAGCAATGAGGCAATACGACTCCATTGATTTTTGCCATATTTCATGACAGCCGCTTTAAGAATTTCATCCTATGGAAAAACAGAGAAAACGTGTGGTTTGACCTCCATTTAACAGTTTGTTGTTTTAAACTTACTTCTGTGTTGCGCCAGACGCCGCCTTTGATCATTATACGCGGCATTTTGACGCTCTTAAGTTAGTAAATCTTCAACAGCAAAAAAATTAACTTATGTTCTTAGAATTCACTCCGCTAGTTTTGCACTGTCGGCTGCCGCTGCTCTAAATATAAACGTACAGAGCAGTGGCAACCCTAGGCAAAAATATAGTCTCTTGTGACGTCATTGTTGTTTGTATGTGCAGGGCTGGCACACTATCGTATGCGTGGTTATTTGATATTTGCGTTGGCTTTAACACTGTCTGATAATTTAACAGTTACTTTATTAAAACAAATGTTCTATAAATAATTATTATAAACTTTAAAGGCAAAGTTCTTAATATTTATTGCCGTATTTCTCGCAGCAAATTCTTCAGCAAATCCCTATCGATAGCTTGCAGACGCTTGCGATAGCAGTGGCACCAAACAAAAGACTCGATATATCGATAGTTGCTTTGCAGCTCTATGTTACTGCAGTTGTTGTTGTTGTTATCAGATGTTTTTTGATATGATATCAGATCACTTTTTGCCCCAGCTTTTTGTCAGCGAAATGTAATGCGAAGTTAATAAACAAAATGCAAAAATAAACAAACCGAAATGCATTACACTATGAACGATGCGGATGTGGCCTTCTCAAGCTTCTATAGCACCATTGGCAACAACCAGGTGAGCACTTTGCCAACTTGTTTTGTTCTTGTTGTTGTTGTTCCCAGTGAGAGAGTTGATGTCGCCATGCGCCCGTTGTGGCCAATGTTGTTGTTGTTGTTTAGCTGCAGCTGCAACATGCAGATCTCTCGCTGTCCACACCCATCCACTCCCTGGACCACGATAATTTCACCGGTTTGTTTGACGACGACCAAGCGCTGTTAACGCTTCCAATAACAACGGCAGCAGCATCATTATCTTCATCGTCGCTGCACAAAGGGAACTCTGGAACGGGAGCAGGAGCTGGAGTCGGTGGAGGAGGAGGCGGAGTGACTGAGACTGCTTGCATACCCTTCGTGCAAATTCATACGACGGACTTGCATCAGCAATCGGAGCCAGGTCGAAGTTATCGCAATGGTTTCCGTCGAAAGACAGCTGAAATCAAATCGGAGGCGGAACTCATTAAATCGGAGCTGGCAGAGGCGGCCAAAGAGCGCATCATTGCTACGCCCACGCCGCCAACAGCCAAGACCATAAGCGGTGATGCCTGTCCGGAGGCAGTGCAGCTACAGATGCCGCTCAACAAGTGTCCCAATTGCCCATTCCTAAGCCTTTGCCAGGTGAGGACACAAACCCACATCAGTGGCTGCTTTGGTATCGATCCCCAACGACGCCTGCAGTGTCCAGGTAAGTGATCCACTCAGCATATCTGTGAAATACCTAATCCCGTGTCTTTCCAGGCTGTGCCAATGTATTCTACAACATGGATGTCTTGGACCTTCATCTGAGTGCCGATCATGAGCTGGAACCACAAGAAATTTCGCTGCTGCTCCAGTCGCTGAAATTAACGCCGAGTAAACCCAACGAGACGAGCGCCCAAAAACCACCAGCGCCGCCCACGAAGAGCCGCATCTTTATCAAGAACGTTGACTGTCTGCGGGAACCGCTACGGGAACAGGATGTTAACCAACTCTCTGACTTTCTGCCGCTGCTGTCCTCCCCACCAGACAGCAGCACTGGCAATATTCTTGATCTACTAGACGGCGTGGCGGATGTGGAGCCAGGCAGCCAGCAGCAGGCACCACCGCCACCACAGCCAATGCAACAGGAGCAGACCATGATTTTGGCACCAAAACCAGCGGGACAAAAGATATCCATTAAAAGTGTAGATGTGTTGAGGGAACCCGCGTTGCTACCCTTCGACTTTCAGCTGCCCAGCGGCGTGGAGCAGCACCAACAGCTGCCACCGTTGCCCAATCTGATGATGGGCAACAACAACATACTGGATGTGCAGGTGGTTGGCGTTGAGCCGGAGAAGCCACGTCAGCCCAAGATCTACATACGCAACGTGGACATATTGAAGGAGCCTATGTTGCTGCCTGGCATGGGATTCAGTGGTGTGCCCGCTGCCAGTGTCACCAGCCCAGTGGAAATCTTTCCAGCGGAAACACTGCTGACGCCAACGGGTCCAGTGGGTCCGTTGCCGGGATTCGAGCCGGCTCTGGCCCCGCTGGCCAACATGTGCGCGGAGGCATTCAACTTTGAGTCCGTTTTGAGTGGTGCAGGCACCGGCAGTAGCGTCAGTGCCAACAATTTTAGTGCACTCGATCTCGACTTCGGTGTGGACTTTGAGCACAGTGTGCCGCTAGTGACGGAGCCAACTCCACCGCCGGCAGCACTACCCCCAGCACCACCACCAGCTGCTCCTCCGCCGCCAGCAACAATGACCAGCAGCGAGCAGCTCACGGAACTGGGGCCAATCCAACAGGATGAGCTCAACACACAGTTGGCCACTTATTTGCCCGTTAATCCCGTGGTAGGAACTACAACACCTGCGTCCAGTGCATCCAAGCAGAAGATATTTATTAAGAACGTGGACATACTGAAGGCACCACAACGTGGTACACTGCATCTGCGCACCGTAGACGAGCTGAATCTAATGAATCGCAACGAAGTGGAGCATCTGATTGTACCCAATCGAGAGCCCCTGCCTCTGGAGTTGCCACTGAGTGCTACGGCAACGGCACTAGAGTCCTCGCTGGTGAATTTCCAACAGCAGCCACAGGCAGCGGCGCCTTCTCTGGGCTATGACGATAGCTACGACTTGGCGGAGGATCTGGAATGCTGGCCCTGGATGGAGGAGGCTGTCCCAGCCACCACGGCCACGACAGGAGTGGAGTCGGAGCAGGAGGCCACGCAGCTAGAATTGCCACACACTGCCGAGGATATACTCATCAAGGATTTCCCGCAGCTATATGGACCGCAGACACCAGACACTGCTGTCACCGTACCACCTCTGGTGCCCGTAACATCCTCTCCGGTTGCAGCTGCGGATGCAAGCTCAACGGATCATCTGAGTGGTCCTCCAGTGCCGCCGCTTGTGCCACTGGCCACCGAAACTGCCATCACTCCCGTGGAGAAACCCGCTCGTATATATGTTGCCAACAATCTGCTGCCCGCTGCCGTGGAGCCACCGCTGGTTGGTGGCACCTCTGTGCGTGGTCGTCCCTACGGAGCCAAGCAAGCGGGTCAGGCCAAGCGACGCCCAGCCCAGGGCGCTGCCCAAGCTCCAGAGGGTGGCAAGTGCACCGTGGAGGGTTGCATGTTCCGCTTCAAGTCGCCCTCGACGCTGGAATACCATGGACGTTGTCACAACGGAGCACTGGGCTCGGCACAACCCATGATCTGTCCGGAATGCAGATCGACGCAGTTCAGCAACTGGAATTGCCTGCACACACATCTCTGGCGCACGCATGAGATCGACATGGAGCTGTACTGCTGCCACCAGTGCAGCTTCAAGACACCCATCTACTCCCGCCTGGTCAACACTCACGCCAAGATTCACTCTGAGGAACGTAACTACAAATGCGAGCAGTGCGGCAAAGGATTCAAGAATACCAAACAGCTGAAGAACCATCGGCGTCTACATCGTACCCAGGGCCTGGGCATGGCCAAGTCGGGTAACATCAACGAGGAACAGTCTGCATCTGCGACTACCACGTCCATGCCCACGCCCACATTACATCGCTGCGAGGACTGTGGCGCCGCCTTTAAGCATCGCAAAACGCTGCGCGAACATCTGTGCAAGCAACGCAATGAGCAGCCACAGTGCAGCACCTGTCAGGTGAGATGGGGAAAAGGAGCTTAAAATTAACAGTTTACAGTTTTATATCTTGGATTCCCTCTTTGCAGCGCGTGTTCAGCTCCAAGAGCAGCCTCAAATTGCACATGCGTAGCCACCAGACGAGCAAGAGATTCAAGTGCGAAAAGTGTGAGTTTGAGGCGAATGATCACAACTCCTTTCGACGTCACCTGGCGACACATCGTGAGGCCAAGCGCTACAGCTGTCCACACTGTGACTTTCAGGCCATACAGAGCACCGCCTATCGGGTAAACCAATGACCTTGAAAGTTAACCAACGAATCTCTTATAAACCCAGTATTCAAACCCACAGATACATCTGGAGAAACGACATCCGGAGCAGGAACTATCTAGCATTATATACAAATGTAATGTGTGCAGCTTTTCAAGCATCAATCGTGGCCTGTTGCTGGTACATCAGGCCAAACATAATGCAGTTTCAGCTTCTGCTCCCGCTTCAGCTCCAGTTCCAGTTCCCGTTCCAATTGCAGTGGAATCTTCAAAGATCAAAGTAAAGAGCAGTCTGCTGCTCGCACATTCCAAGGAACAGGATGAAACGATATTTCTCCCAGCGGAGAATGCTCTGAGTGCCTAAAACATTGCGTATACGCGGCATATTTTAATTATAGTATATAGATTAGACTATAGTTTTGTACAAAAGGAAAACACATGAAAGTGCCACAATTTGTTGTCACAATTTTGAAGTGTTGTTTATAGATAATTTTATACCAAAATTACAGATACCAATGTTAGTTATGTCTAGAAAACTTGTACAATCTTTTCAAATCAAGTGATTGAATCTAATCGAGTTTGGAATGATATATCCAAACTATGTAAATATTTAAATTAAGCTTATACTATTGTGATCAGATGTGCAAAAAGATATTTCTTTTCAATCTCCATCACTGAAAGTTTTGAAAAGATTCTGTCATCTTCGGATTCAATCGAAGATTTTTTCGTTTTTCATTAGATTTTAAAGATCTTTTGAGTTTTCCAAATCAGCTGTATGCATTTATTGACGAGTTGATTTGGAGTTGTTATTGTAAATATGTATATCGAACAAAAAAAAAATACAATATATATTTCTTAAATTTAAACAAAGAAGAGTTTTTTATCACATAATTTATCGATAATTAACCGCACATCTTAACTGCTAATTCAAGCTATAAATGTTGTATATAAATTAATAATTTGTTTTTAATTAATATAAAATTTGAATGAATTTGAAATTTCTCCAGATAATGTAGTCAGCAAACTGTAAGACTGAATGCTATGCAAATTTTTACGAGAGAGTTCAAGAGAGACTCAAGTGCTAAGCAATCTTTTAAGTTTCGCTTAAACAGTCGATCGAGTAACATGTAATCGCGCATTTCGTGCACTTCGAATCGAGTTCTATATAATTCCGGAGAAAAGCACAACAAATATATACTAGATATAAAAAATATGCAGATACGTAAGTATAAAACTGACATACTTCTGTCAGTGTCAAGTTAAATTTAATTTAAATTTGTGACTGACAGCATAATGTGATCAGATCCTGTGGAAATAAGTTATCTAATTACAACCTTTCAGTTCGTAACCTTGAAAATGAAAGGCTAAGTTCAATCATTCAGAAAACACAACTGGTTAATATATTTTATTACACTACTCTAGACGAGACAACTATTAAAACTAGTTAGTACGTGGCTGCTGAGAGTAGTAAGTTAGTATATACCCTGTGGAAAGTTGTAATTATTTTAGAAAATAATTACTTATTGTACAGTATAACAAATTCAAGCAGTTAATTTATACGGATTCCTAATAATCTTCAGGTTTTTTATATTTAAAAAATTATCAAAATTATCATACCCCTTGTATACGATTTTTAAGGAGCATTAACGAACTTGCATTCAATAACATTGTATGGAAAGACTCACTAGTATAGCTGATAATAAAAACGTTACAATATGCTAATAAATTTGTATCATAGCAATACCTTGTAGTGTTGGTAGTGGACAAAGAAAGTAAGCAGCTGATCTTATACTTAAACTTAACTTGTTTGCATCCCACGCACTTTTTTATACTCTCTGCAAGAGAGAGTATATTGTGTTTGTGAAAAGTATGTAACAGGCAGAAGGAGGCGTGGCAGACCCCATAAAGTATATATATTCTTGATCAGCATCACAAGCCGAGTCGATATAGCCATGTCCGTCTGTCCGTCTGTCTGTCTGTCCGTCTGTCCGTCTGTCCGTCTGTCCGTCCGTATGAACAAACAGATTTCAGAGATGGTAAGAGCTACAAGTTTGAATTTGGTCTCTATCGACTCGATATTAAGTCAGTCAATACAAGAATCTTTTTTTTTTCCGATGCCACGCCCCGTTCGCCCACAATGAGCAAAAAACTAGAAACACCTCGTAAAAAATTGATGTTTTAGGCGAATATCTCAGTAAATATGACACTTAGGAACACCCATTTTGGTATGTAGGTTCCTAGAGACGGTATAATTGTATTGTCATCCAAAATTTTGGACTGCCACGCCCCCTTTTCTCACAAGAAATAAGATAATTTGCAAACTTCAATGCCGATTTTAAGGCATATGTTCTTATCGTACAGTATTGTTATTTCACATTCGTTTAAAGACAAAATATATTAAACTATCCTGAAAGTTGCATCTAAATCGGACAATAAACAAAAGAGCTAGACATGTAAGAAAGTTGATAATTGAACGCAATGCCAATGCATGTGTGCAAGCGAGATAGAAACATACAAACATGTGAGCGAACGTTTTCGCTGCTTGCGTAGCTTAGCGGCAGCGCTGCCCGCGAATGCTGGCTGAGCCAACCAATTGTGTATGTATAACATATACACACATACATATGTGCGTGCATACTTTTAATGTCAAATGTGTATGTGTGTGTATACATACGAACAGATGTTTTTGTTTCAACGTGTTTTATTGCAAGTATCAATCGATATACTTGGATACCGATTTTATTAAAATGATCGGAATAAATTGCAGAGAGTATTCTACGGTCGGGCGTGCTCGACTGTACTTTTCTTTCTTGTTAGTATCAACATTTAAATGTTATTTATGGAATATCTTTAGAAGAGGAATATGTTTACAAGTTGTATATGCATCATAAATCACAATGACATATATATAATTTTAAGGGATTCTGAACATGTACGATAAGTACTACAGATGAGTCATGAGGAATCTGGAAGCTTTACTTTATCTATCCAAAAAATTATACTGGTCTTTACTATAACTATAACTGGGTTGGAAAAGGGATGATCTGTAAAATGCAGTGTTATTTTTAGATCTATTGTATCAGCTATCAATTAAAATTTAATTTTTACACTTCCAGATAAATTACTGGCTACATTAATACTGCTATACCCCATAAGTAGCACTCTAGCTGATATTCCCGGCTGCAATTACTTTGACACAGTGAAGTTGTCGGAAAACCAAAGGTTTCCAAATGGCTCATATCTCTACGAAAGATGGGTAATTCCCCCAGAAGAAACTGGAGAATACGACTACGAGATATTACAGGATGGAGAAAGACTGGTAGTGCCAAAACACCTCAGGGGATGTGTGTGTAAATTTGGGCACTGCATCAGATTCTGTTGTCATAGGAATTTAATGCTCGTTAAGAATGAACGCAGATGTAATGGGGATATTAACACGACCCAGGAATACGATCCCTACTTAATGCTTACACTACCCGATGGCAGACCGGTGGTGAAACACATAAATGAGATGATAATACAAGATGATCTGCCCATACCATGTGCGGGACACTTTGTTCTTGATACGAGTAATGAAGCAGGACCTGGATGGACATTGCTTGAGGATGGATCTCTATTTCTCGATACCGAAAAGTTAAAAGTTTCCAAACAGGAATTCTGTTTTCAGCCCAATTTTCTTAAAAGTCCCGATGGAGAATCCAAAATTAGTCTAGATCTTCATTTTTGCTACGAAACTCCGCCAATTCAATGGCCAACCACAATTGGTATGACCTTTAATTGAAATCCACTAGTAGTACCGATAATTTCTATATCTTTTTAGGGTTCTGCATGAGTATAATTGGCCTTACTCTAACGATTGCCGTTTATCTCTGGCTACCAAAGTTGCGTAATCTTCATGGAATTTGTTTTATCTGCTATATGATCTGTTTACTGATCGTCTTTACGTTGCTGATGTTGAACATGTGGGCTGCAACCACTTCGGAAACAATTTGCCAGATAAGGGGTAACAATTTGCATCTAAATTCCGATTCGTAACCTTGATCACTCCATTTCTTATTCACTTTTAGGTTATGTCGGTTACTTTGCCGTAATGGCCGGATTTCTTTGGCTCACTGTGATCAGCTATGATCTCTGGAACAGCTTTCGGGGCAGCAGCAACGGTCTGCAGCAATACTCAAGCAAATATCGGTTTGGCATATATAGCATATATGTCTGGGGCGTAGCTGCTATTCTAACCATAATCGTAATGATTATTGACGGCATTTTGGATGCGGATAATCCAGATCATTTGCCTTGGATGCCAGGTGTGGCTACCTACAGCTGTTGGATTAAAAGTGGGTTGATCAATTGAATTCACTAACTAAAAGACCTATTAATATTATATTCCCAATTCTTGCAGCTGATGACTGGTCCGCTATGCTCTATTTCTATGGACCCATGTCTCTTCAGATCATTTTTAATCTAGTTATGTTCGTTTTGACGGTAAGATCAGAAGGTCTATATAGTAGGGTATCTTTAAGTAATATTCCTGGGTATATTCACAGGCGATTCGCATTCTGAAAGTCATGAAAGAGTTACAGACAATTGTAGCACGAGAGGAGCGACAACAACAAATTCATTCCAACAAAAAGACGTAGGGCTCTTGACTTCTTATCGATTATAATATATACTTATGTTAACTGTATTTAGGTACGGCTTGTTTGTACGCCTCTTTGTCATCATGGGCGTTACCTGGACCTTTGAAATTCTCTCTTATCTGTCACAAGGCAATGGAGTTCTGATAATCATATTTCGATTCTTCGATTATATCAATTCTGCCCAGGGTGTTATCATATTCGTAATGTTCGTGCTTAAACGTAGTGTTCTTAAACTTATCTCGGATCGGTAAGTATTTCCAGTGGCATATTGTTACAGGGTCGAAATGTGTTTTATAACTGGGCTCTCTAAAGTCTAAGAGGTATAGAAACAACATCCGATGATGAAGGTGATGAGATAATTCTTCAAGAAAGGGATGGACAGTATGCAAGAAGAAACATCGGTCCAAGTATATTGAATTAGGTAAAACAAATCGTCTTTTGATTTATCTTTGGTGTTTGTGGTGTTGTCTATCGTATAAAATTATTATATTTAATTATATTATACTAACGGTTATTGACATGATCTTTCTTTGTTTTGGTGTGGTTTTTTATGCTTTACTTTAATCTTAGTTTTTATTTAGTTCACTTCATTTTAAAAATTTCTATACTTTCAGCATTCGTCGGAGGCAACAGGGCTCTCAAAGTATGGCACTTACTACAAAGAGTTTGTATTTAAGGTCGAGTATTGTACGGAACTCCCCGAGGCCGTGTTCGAAACAGAGTAAAAGTTCCATTTATCTTATGAAGAAAGCTCCGGCCTCATTTACTGAATAATACTTGGGAATCTCTTATTTATTAATCGAATGTACAGATGTAACTTTTTTACTTATATCTATACAATAAAGATTATTTCAGAATAAGCAGAGTTATCTAAAAATGTGAGGCTGATCTTCAGTAATGTTATATAACGTTTTTACCATTTTTTTAAATTAAAATAACATTTTTCATACAAATTTATAAATATTTGAAGAAAGTTATCCACTATTTATATCTAAGTCATATAATATATTTTTAAATTTAATATCAGTTTTAAAAAGTGTCAAACATGTAAGATAACAAGATATTTTCGGTTTTTGATAATAACTTTTTGATGATAACAGAAGACCACAGTCTTGTATACACATTCTTTTGTTTATATACCAGATAAACGCAGCGGTCACTGCATTTGTAAATATTACGATTAAACATCAAGTATTTCGGGTCAAAATACACATAAATTTTTTAAACAGTTCATTGTTCCCAACCTATTAAACCTTCAATTTGCCACCCAGTGCAGCATGGTCACCGTGTAGTCTTTGAGTAAGACTATCAGTGCTGACAAAATAGCCCTTTTTCCGACAGAACAGCATTGATGAGTATGTTTCAGAAAACATCTACCACTACTGCTGTTTGTCACGCATTATTTTCAGGTTTATACATTTCTGTCTCACACATACACACAAACATATGATCGCTTGCATACATACTTCTGGAATACGTGCATTTAAAAGCGTCCGATCGTGTTTAGAGAGTGTTTGCTTGCCGACTGTACTATAAGTAAAGTCAAAACTCGCATACGCACACACTTATATTGTATGCTTTGTATAAGAGTCGTTCATTAACCTTACCCTCTCTTTGCTTTCTCTCACGCTGTTATTACTGCTCTCTTTGTTTCTTTGGGATTTGGACTTGCGTGGGATTTAAAGCTTCTGTTAAAGTTGTGATCAGTTAGCATAACATAGGATATAAAATTAAATAAATTGTGACTTAATTGCATTATATAATTAAAATAGTTAACTATATATTAAGTTAGATGTACAAATTTTTAAAGTTAAAATCTGTTATACTTTGTATATTTTCCAACGGATTTTTTCTTTGTAATGTCTTCTACATACATACATTTGTTTTGTATGGTTACTGGTTCAATGCTCTCCCTACAAAGAGGAATGCAAAATAAGCACTGAGATTTTAATATTGCGTCTCTTGTCTTTATTCGTATTGCTGATGCGCTTGGGATCGACAACACCAATTGTAATTGTTTTTTTTTTTTTGCTAAAGTAATCCATATGCAAATTTGTTTTTCTTTTGTCTGCGAATTTACACTTGCAAAAATCGTTGTGTATTTTGAGCTTTCAGCGTAATGTTAAACAATTCAAAGAACTCGATTTTTTTTAAGTGTATTTATAAACAAATTAGTTTCCGCAAATGTTTTATTTATGTGCTATGACATAAGCTGCTTTTGGATAGCTCAGACTTAAAAATTATCGCGGTGTTCTTAATAGGATTTGCTGTGCATGCAACGGAGAAACCTATATTATATGTATATACACACCCACATATAGACAGAAATACTACCTATTAATAAACAGAAGGTGTGGTTTTTTCTATTGAGAACTAATTTGAAAGCGTAGTGCTATGTGAGTCAACTGTAAAAGACCCTGTAGCTATGCAGGGGTTATAGTGAAATATTGAGAATCATATAGACTTCGAAAATAATGAGTAAATATTGGAATAATTCATTTTAAAATAGTGCTATACTTGCAGTTTCCAAAAGTTTGCTCTTCTTTTTGTATAAACATAATTCAAAATGGTATCTATAAAGAAAACAAATATTTTATTGACCTTGAAAGTGAAAAAATAACACATTAAACTCTTTCATTTTGTTAAAGGTGTGAAAATTCTAATGGTGGTGCGTCAGAATGATAATTTATTTAGAGAGATCGTTGTTGAGATTACAAAATTACTCATATTATACAAATTATGGAGCCCAACACTTTTAAGGTATTACTAATTTAAATGTAGGCTGTCGAATAAATCACGCAATGGTTTCCACTACCTCTATATAAGGACATGTTTTAGGCGGTAAGGAGTTCGTTAGATAAAAATGGATAAATTATTGCGAGCAAGTCAACATTTTCTGCCCTCGAATGCAGCGGAGGGAAAACTTGGATCCGTTGAGCTAAACTTGTGGTTGGCCCAATTGGTAGGGTTGCCACTTCTCGGTCTCAAAGAAGAGTCCCGATTTCAAATAATCTGGGCAGCATCCACAGGAGCATTTATACTTTTTTCACTCTTTTGGTATGTTATTTTTGAGCTCTACGATCTATGCCTATATTGGCAGGACCTCGATAAAGTTACACAGAATCTTGTGATGACAATGACTCATTTCGTCTATTGGCTAAAGGTAAGAATCAAGTAATCAGATTTAATCCTAATATTATAATAGATATTGTTTCATGGTAGGTTTTTAATACCTGCTATCACTACGGAAGTCTCAAGGAAATTATTAAAAAATTTAGTGGCATCACTCGATCCTGTGTTTTATCTGAAAAACAGACGGAAACATTTCATAAAGCTGAACTGAAGAGCAAAGTCGTACTACTCATATACTTTCATCTGGTACTTTTACCCGGAGTTATGGCATTAGTTTGGATTCTGATATGTAAGTATGAATAATGCTATTTTTTCTAATCTTATGGATTGTGTAGTTCCAGATGATTTAGCCGGTAAACGTTTTCCGTTTAGAGTAAAAATGCCTGACTTTCTTCCACCAATCGTACAACATATTTACATGGGATTGAGCGTTTCCCTTATTGCTCTCGCAATCACTACCATCGACTATCTAAATATACTCCTGATGAATCAGATCTGTATGCATCTGAAGGTTCTCAACTTGGCCTTTGATGAACTAATCGTCTCTCCAGATCAGAAGCTGAGAGTTGATCCTCACGACTGGCTTCTGTCGATCGTGAGTTATCACTGCGAACTGATTATGTAAATTGATCGTGATTAAATATTAAAGGAAACTATCTTTAATATTATTTTTCCTATACAGGTTACGTCAAAAATTGGAACACATCTTTCGAGTGCCTGTAATGCTTCAGTTTGTAAGTTCCGTGGTTATTGTGGCTATGACGGCTTTCCAAGTGATCGTGGGAGATGGATCAAAGAGTTCTATTATCATGGATCTTCTGCTTAGCTGTGTGCTCTGTCAACTGTTCTTGTACTGTTGGTTCGGTAACGAAGTCTTTGAACAGGTGACTAAAAAATCCTTTTTAAAAATTACATTATATTATAATATATCCCAACACTCAGAGCAAAACCCTTTCGACCTCAGGATTCGGTTGCAGCTGGCATGAATTTGATATGAAGTGCAAGAAAACTCTGCTAATATTTATGACAAATGCTGATCGACCATTTCTATTTACTGCCGGAGGTTTCATGGGTCTAACTTTACCAAGTTTTACATTCATTATAAGCAAATCCTATTCTATTGTAGCAGTACTTCGTCAGATGTATAGCAGGACTTGAGTTAAATAAGTAATTAAATTGGAAGTCTTATCTGTGAATTGTGTGAACCATTTTTCAAAATGCCTTTTTACAAACTTAGTAGATCCTTAAAGCTTACTTTCATACAGGGTCTGAAAAGAGAACAGATGCTTATTTAGCCTTGGAACAGCAGAGAACAAAATTCTGTTCTATCTCATTCTAATAACTTGGATATTTTTACCTGACGCCAAAATGGTAATTTATTTGGTCAGTTCGAAGGTGTGATTTTAAAATTACATAAATTATACAAATTAGAGTGCCCAACATTTTAAAGGTATTACTTATTTAAAAATAGACTGTCGAATAAATCACGCAATGCTTTGATTGTTCCTATAAAAGGACATTTCATATGCGTTAACGACTCCATTGGATAAGAATGGATAAATTATTACAACACATTCTGCCCTCGAATGCAGCCGAAGGAAAACTTGGATCCGTAGAGTTAAACTTGTGGTTGGCCCACTTGGTAGGGTTGCCACTTCTCGGTCTCAAGCTGGAGACTCGTTTGCAGACTTTCTGGGTAGCATTCATAGGAGCATTTACTCTTTTTGCTCTATTTTGGTATGTAATTTTTGAGCTCTACGATCTATGCCTAAATTGGCAGGACCTTGATATATTAACACAGAATCTTGTGTTATCTCTGACTCATTTCGTCTATTGGCTTAAGGTAAGGAAAACGTATATTCTAGACATTTAAATTAAATCTGTCCTCAATAGGTTTTTAACACTTGTTATCACTATGGAAGCCTTAAGGAAATTGTCAAAAAACTTTGTAACATCACTCGATCTTGTGTAATATCTGAAAAACAGATTGAAACATTCCAAAAAGCTGAACTGAAGAATAAACTCGCTCTACTCATTTATTTTCATCTTGTACTTTTACCCGGAGCTATGGGATTAGTTTGGATACTGTTATGTAAGCCTTAATATTTTAAATATATTACTTTCTTATTCTCAGGATTGTGTAGTTCCAGATGATTTGGCCGGAAAGCGGTTTCCTTTTAGGGTAAAGTTACCCAATTTTCTGCCACCGGTTGTACAACATATTTACATGGGTTTAAGTGTTGCTCTTTTGGCATTGGAAATAACAACCATTGACTATTTGAATATAATGTTCATGAACCAAATCTGTATGCATCTGAAGGTTCTCAACTTGGCCTTCGATGAACTTGTTGTCTCTTCAGATCAGAAGCTGAGAGTTGATCCTCACGACTGGCTTCTGTCGATTGTCAAGTATCACTGCGAATTGATCATGTAAAGTAAAGTCAAGACGCTGAAAGAATTGTTTTTATGTATTTACCCTATTGCAGTTTACGTCAAAAAGTGGAACATATCTTTCGAGTGCCTGTAATGCTTCAGTTTGTAAGTTCCGTGGTGATAGTGGCTATGACGGCTTTCCAAGTGATCGTGGGAGATGGTTCAAAAAGTTCCATTATCATGGATCTTCTGCTTAGCTGTGTGCTCTGTCAACTGTTCTTGTACTGTTGGTTCGGTAACGAAGTCTTCGAACAGGTGACTCACTGATATTTATTTTATGATT
The DNA here is from genome assembly GCA_018903735.1 of Drosophila cardini. Taxonomy (NCBI): domain Eukaryota; kingdom Metazoa; phylum Arthropoda; class Insecta; order Diptera; family Drosophilidae; genus Drosophila; species Drosophila cardini. The sequence continues at coordinate 3,294,609 of JAEIGM010000004.1, forward strand.
TTACTTTCTTTCTTGATCATAATTTCTATCACGTAGAGCAAAACTCTTTCGACCTCTGGCTTTGGTTGCAGTTGGCATGAATTTGACATGAAATTTAAGAAAACTCTGTTGATATTTATGATAAATGCTGATCGTCCTCTTTTGTTCACTGCTGGAGGATTCATGGGTCTTACTCTACCAAGTTTTACGTTCATAATGAGCAAATCCTATTCCATTGTGGCGGTACTACGACAGATGTATACTAGGAGTTAACTTAATTTTATCATGTTTAGACCTCAGTTGAATGATAGAAAAACTTAAATAAATAATTAAAAGAACGGTAAATACAGTTAGTTAATAAGTGCTCATTGCCTCAATACTTGTTAATCATGTTTCAAGGTCTGAAGAAAAGAGAGGCGAAATTTACAAAGAGAGCGAGGCTCTCTACGTGAGTATAAGACATGGCCGGCAGTTCATTAAGGCACTTGCATACATGTGTATGTGTTTGTGTTTGCGCGTGTTTGCGGCACTCTTTCGCCAGAAATTTGATAACAATGGGGTCATAGCAATGCAAAAACTTTATAATTGGTTTTAAGGCTTCCGCTCAGAAATGTTTTAAAGAAGTCAGCTCTGGGGTTGAAAAGTTGTTGTGTGCAATTAAATAAATTTAAACTAAATTTTGGAATGTCTTATACTATTTTTTTCTTATACTTTGTAATACTATATTATACTAAATTTTAAATTTTTTTAAAAATTAAAAACCGTTTCCAAACAGATTTCCCTGTAAATTGTTATTTTGTTGCTTATTTTATAAAAATTATTTTATGTACACTAATAAAATAATTGGAATTGCAACACCACATAGAGCAATCAAGTAAACTTAACTCTAAATACGCTATTTGTAAAGTATAAATTGAAATGCATTATTTTTAATTATATTTGGTATACTACATACCACTGTACAAGGCAAAGTCCAAAGCAATTAATTGAGTGAGCGAGAGAGAGCGTGCATCGCCAAAATTTATGTTTCTTGCTATACAGGGCTTTCTTTTACCATCCACAGCTGTTCCGTGTGCTACCACAACCAAACAGAGGTATTTAGTGAGAGAGAGAGAGCAGTCTGCCGCTGCATGTGCCAACACACCCTGTCTGCGACGACCGCATCGATGTTTGTCTCGCCGCGTTCAGTATCGTGCTGACGCTTGGCGGTGAATCAAGCTTTTTTACATACATATTTCCTCTTTCTAAAAATACTCACTTCATTAATAAATAAAGTACGTTTACGTTTTAGTCACGTTCTACAGTTATTAATGAATTTCATTGATAATTGCATTACATCATAAACCGGCACAATTAAACACAACGTATAGTAGTTAACAACAAATTTGGATTGCTCGCAAATATTCACCAGACAACAAAAGAAGAGGCAAAAGACGCGAAAAAAAAACTGTGTGGTTTGAGTGAGCGTCGCAACTAAGTGTAAACCGTTGATTGCGGAGAGTAAGAGAGTGTGTGTGTTGTAGAAAGAGAGTGAGAGCAGCAGTGAGAGAGCGAAAAGTTCCACAAGTTGTAGCTGTAAACATCTACGATGTAAACAAAACTTATCAAAGCAAACACTTGTCTACTGCAGCTCTATATGCCTGATACTCTCTAGCAATGCGCAATATTCTAAAAGTTTCCGTATGCTCTACTGAATTTCCTATGATTCAGATAACAAACAAAAAAACATATTGTATTTGGTTTTGAAGCTTCGAGTGTAGTACTTTCGTGAATACAAATAAGTGTGTGCTCTTTATTTAACATATTTTTGACTGGTTGCGTATTTTTTGTGTGTTCTTTGTACTATGGGCAAATTCAGTGTATTTATGTATGTATGTATGTATTTAAATGTTCTAATCAAATTGAAAATGTATATTTTATGCATATACACACGTTTAGCAAGATCATGTTTTTTTTTGCTTCAAATGTTTATTTTAAATTTAGACACATTTCGTCGGAACTCGCATGATTTGAATTTAGTATATTTTCTCGGAAATCTGCATTTTATCGGATCACTATAAATCTCATTGTCTAATTTCTGTCAAAGTCAAGGATAACTTTTAACATAACATTTAACACATGGGTTCTATGATTTGTTTGTTTGAGACTTTAAGCACAAATTGTTATTCTTATCTGGCCCATAGTGCCATGAGTCCAAAATCTTATTATTTGAAATGCTTTTAGTTTTTGTAGCTATGCACACACACACACATACGTACATGCGCAGATTAAGTATGATGATGTCAAACAATTCCATGTTTGTATATAACTGGAATATAAAGGCAATTCACCAAAAGAAGATCATTAAGATATACTCATAAAGAAGTTGGTGAATTTCTTAGAATTTCGATTTTTTTTATTATTTCGTTATGGGGCGTTATAATTTGCTTGTATTGTATTCGAAACATATCACATCTCGAAATATATGTATATTCAATTAGTCTGTCACGTCCATCAAAAAATTTAACTAAATATTGGCTGGTAACCAAAAGTGAATCAGTTAAATTATTTTAGAATAATAGTCACAAATGCGTCATTTGATAACGAGAAATGCTCTCCGAATGCCAAGATAGATAAAGCCGTTTAGTAACGGTCTCTGAATAATATGAATATACATATGAGTATATATAATACTCAGTGTTGTTTATAGAGCATTTGATAGTCGTTATGGTTGTGTGTGCGCTCAATTTCCCATATGGCTACCATATGCACGATTAATTTGCAAAAGTAATCAACAATTTATTTTTGTATTTGCAATTTTGCTATCGCGAATGGATGTCTAAAGTTGATTCCGGAAAAAAGTTTAAATTTTCCCAATATAGGGAACGAGTCATTGATTAATTGGCTTCTTCAGTTTTTTCAAGTGTATTATTAACTATTTAATTAACTTAATTAAAATATATTCAAATCGCTTTAGATTTAAACTTAGTTTCTTAATATTTATATAATATTTTTACAGTTAAAACATACAAAATGCGACGTAGAATAGGATTTATTCTATTACTGGTTTTTATAAGTGGATCTGTAGCCGATATTCCCGGATGTGATTACTTTGATACCGTTAGACTGAAGGAGGATCAAAAACAACCAGACGGATCGTATCGTTATGAGGAAATAATAATTCCACCAACAGAAATCGGTGAATATGATTACGAGATACTTGGCTATGGAGAGAGGGAGGATGTACCAAAACACCTGAGAGGATGTGCCTGTAAATTTGGTAATTGCATACGATTTTGCTGTGATAGAAACTCGGTGCTCACTGATCAAGAACGAAAGTGCGGTGAACAAATTTCCAAAGAGCTCGAATTTGATCAATTGGTGGAGGTAACTCTGAAAAATGGTTCACAGATTCGAAAGCATGTATTGCGTGAGTTCATAGTTCAGGATAGTTTGCCTATACCCTGTGAAGGACATTTTGCTCTTAACAAACTCAATCCTGATAGTGATGAAGATTGGAGATTGTTCGAGGTAATGTTTCATACTTATTGCAAAAAGGGTATCCCCAGTCACTAAAGAGTATTTGTCTCCCCCTTTTCAGAATGGATCTCTACTACGCATGTTCGACCAAAAAATTCTATCAAAGCAGGAATATTGCATGCAGCCTCATGCACTGATGAATGATGACAATATAACACTTTATATGGTAGTGCCCCACAATTGCTATGATCAACCTAAGAGTCAAGTGTTGTTCAACACTTGTAAGTCAATTAATCGATTTCTAACCAAATTCTTTATTAACATTTTCTACTTTTCATTCGCAGTAAGAATTATGTCGATTATCCTGATGTTAGCTACGTGTATCATTTACCTATGTATTCCAAAACTTCGTAATCTTCATGGATATTGCTTTGTATGCTATATGCTCTGTTTCATTGTGGCTTTTGGATTACTGACATTCGAAAATCTCAATAAGCATTGGTCCAAATGGGGCTGTGAGTTAACTGGTAAGTAATGCCAATATATTCAACAGTTAACAACTTTAAACGATCTTGTATATATTTATTTTAAGGTTATCTTGGCTATTTCTGTGTAATGGCCGGATTCTTTTGGTTAACTGTTATCAGTTTCGACCTATGGAACAGTTTCCGGGGCAACAACTACAATGTCCAAAGAAACTCGACAATACTAAAGTTCCTTTTCTACAGTGCTTACGCCTGGGGTGTTGCCTTCCTTCTTACCATTATCATAATTGTGGTCGACAAAAGTTTGGATTTTGAGAACCCAGACCATATACCTTGGGTACCGGGAGTGGGTCTTTACAATTGTTGGGTGAAAAGTGAGTTAATTGTTGAGCTCACTGTACAAAAGTTGCCTAATCCTTATAACGATCACAGCTAATGACTGGTCTGCTATGCTATATTTCCATGGAATTATGGCCCTACAAATTATTTTTAACATAACGATGTTTACTTTAACGGTAAGTTAGCACTTCTTTTAGTAAACGATTATAATATTTAATATTTCCTGTAGGCTATTCGCATTGTGGAGGTAAAGAAGCAACTGAAAAGCATGACCTTACCCGAGGAACGTAAGAAGCATTCCAAACCCAATAGGCGAACGTAAGATTTATTGATTTTATAACAGATATATATAGATTTTAAACATATGTTTTTAATCACATAGCTTTGGCATGTTTGCTCGTCTGTTCGTCATCATGGGCATTACGTGGACCTTTGAGATCTTCGCCTATTTGGCCTCCGAACATCCAACTCTTGCTAGTTTCTTCGAAATCTTCGACTGTATTAACTGTGCTCATGGCATCATCATTTTCATACTGTTTGTGCTTAAACCAAGTGTTTTGAAACTGATTAGGAATCGGTAAGTAATCAAATTTATATAGGTATTTGTGTATAGTACAAAGAAAATCTGCTAAATACAATATTACTACACAATTCTGGTAAAGAACTCGAGGTATTAAAGATGAGGACGACTCCGAAGAAGAGATTGCATTGCAAGACAGGAATGGCATTGACAAAAAAATCGGTCCTAATATTTTGAATTAGGTAAAACTTATTGGCTTATCAAATTTGTAATCGGTTATGCTGTTATGTTGTTATGTTCTTATGTTGTAATGTGCCTGTCTAATTTTATTTCTAAAACTTATTCACTTTGTGCTTATAATTGGCTTTTGGTTGCATCCATTTACACTAATTATGTTTTTGTTTTCTTAATAACTCTACTTAAATACTATTATTAAATAAGTTTTGGTTTTCAGGATACGTTCAGGAACCTTTTGCAGCAACACAGCTTTGCCTTATCTCCGCAGAAAATGTAACAGAACTTTTTAACGACCAAATAAGATAACTTTCTTGACTTACGTATTCCAAACTTTATGAGAATACTTTACTTACTCAATATAACTTATTGTCTATTTATGTATTAGCTTTGAAAGATTTTAATACCCTTTGCCCAGTAAGAATATATATATAGTTAAGTGGATATTTTTTCAAAATTTATAGAAACTCAGATATTTTTATTAGTAATATACAATGTGATCCTTACATAAGTGCATTTATATATTTATACGTTTTGTACGTTTATAAATCTCATTTATTATTTGTTATATAGCTGGGCACAGGGTATCTTGAAGCCGACTATACTGTAACTATATCAATACATGTGAAGCATTAATAAATAACAATGTGTCTGTGTTTAAGAAAAGGGTTTTATTCCATTTGTAGTCTTTAAGAAATTATATCTCATAGTTGATTGACCTTAAATACGAGTATAATATATATATAAAACTGATTTCATTAAGTTTTGATTATAAAGGTTCTCGTAACATCTGTTTATTTAAATGACACATATATTATTTCGATCATATACTTGAGCAGTTCAAGGTTTATACTGATCTACTACTATAAAACTGTTTGTATGTTTATTAAAAAATTTGGATAGGAGATATCTTAAAGATTTTAAAAGACATTTTCAAATCTTCATTTATGAAAATGCTATAAGGTTTCTTATAAGGCTTCTGTAGTCGCTTTAAGTTATGTGTCAGTGTTATTTGTTCTGAACTCAATACTCCGATCTTCAATATGAATTGAAGTCCGTTTTCATTGAGCACGTTTTCGAAACATCTGTTTTATCAAAGTATATATATATGTATATATATATATATATACACGATTTTGGTATAAAAGCTTCAAGATTCGCATTAATCAATCAGTTCGTGTTGGATTAAGTATTACACATATTTCCCAAGATGAAATTGGCTTTGATCATCGCTTGTGTGATCGTCCTTGTGGTCTTGGCTGAAGCCCAACGCGGTCGTGGTGGCGGACGCGGTGGCGGACGCGGTGGTGGACGCGGTGGTGGTCGCGGTGGTGGTCGCGGAGGTGGTCGCGGTGGCGGTCGTTGCCGTGGACAAGTTCGAGGTAAGTAAGATGGTTAATTATTATAACTCGATTAAAACACTTTGGTTTTTTGCAGGTGGACCAAATTGTGTTGGTGGCCGCAGTTCAGGAAGTGGTCGTGGACGCTGTCGCCGTAATGCCAATCCCCGCATGTGGTACTTCGATCAAGCATCCCGCTCCTGTAGGCGAATGGTTTACTTGGGTTGTGGTGGCAACAGGAATCGTTTCTGCTCTCTGCGCGCTTGTCAAAGACAATGCGCTCGTCCAACACCAGTTGATCCAGCACCAGCACCAGCTCCTGAGCCAGCACCAGCTCCTGAACCAGCACCAGCTCCAGGTGGCGAAGCTGCCCCAGCAGCCGAACCTGCTCCAGGTGGCGAAGCTGCTCCAGCTGCCGAAGCTGCTCCAGCAGCAGAGTAAACATGGATTCGTTTAAAATAATTAATAAAAAAAACTGCTTTACACTACAAAAAAAATCAGTAGTACCTTAATTTAAAAAAACAATTTAAAAACCAAATGAAATAAATAAGCAATTTTAACAGAATTTTGAAAGGGTTTTTCCTAAAGGTCTATTTTATATACGGTATAGTTAACCATAAATTAGTTAAGCAGTTTTTGTGTTTAAGTTTCATATGGACTTTTTTGGGTGTCATTAAATAATAATACTAACTTAATGTTAATACTGATATGGATTGACAGTTTAATAGAATAAAACTGGGATTCTCAGGGGAAACCATTCAATGTAATGTCAGAAGACCCGAAAATACTTTGATTATGGATCGAATATTACAGGTTTATTATTACTAAATTAAAATTATGACTAAATTTACATGAGCCTTAAGTTATTATCATTGAAACGTAAACAAGCTGATCAAGAATATATATACTTCTTCTTCAATGCATTACAAATTTCGTGACAAATATAATATACCAATATAATATCTAGAAATTACTCCTTTAAGACAAAGCTTTGTATTTTAAAAAGTATTTGAAAAGTATTACGAATATATTTGTTCTATTTCTGCTTAGATTTAAGACAAAGCTCCGATTATATATAATTTATAATTGGCCATTGAATCTAATATGATAAAGGTTGATCGTTGATGAATCCCATTAATTGTTTGTCTGAATTGAGTGCAGGGTATCTCTGAGTCGAACATTTTGCTTTATCTTTCTCTAAAACAAAAGATGAGTTTTTTTTTTAAAAGATTAAAAACAAAGCTTAGTTTATTAATAGCACAAAGTATTGTTTTATACAATGTTTTTTTGGGATAAACTTTCGTCACCAGTAAGTACTGCATTCTACTCTGATTTGTATACATTTAAAGCTACAAATTGTTTATGGATCAAGACTTGAATAAAGTTAATTTTATTTGTTTTAAATTCATTATCAGATCTTAAATGAGAATTGAGGTCCGTTTTGATAAGACACGTTTTAGGAACATCTGTTTAATCAATCATTATCTATAGAGATACACAATAAAGTTGTAGTATATAAGCTTCAATATTTGCACTACTAAATCAGTTCGATTTGGATTAAGTTCTACGAGTATTTCCCCAAAAATGAAACTAGTTTTGATCCTGGCTTGTCTGGCACTCTTTGTGGCCTGCAGTGAAGGCCAACGCAGATGTCGTGGCGCTGTTGCTCCAAGTAAGTAAAGGAATTTATATTAATAATATAAATTATTAATTTTTATTAATATTTTTTAGCAAACCAAAACTGTGAGGGTGGCCGTAGCTCCGGTTGGGGTGGACGTAGTCGCATCTGTCGCCGGAACATGAACTGGCGCATGTGGTACTACGATGAAGGTCGTCGCTCGTGTAGGAGAATGATCTACCGTGGATGTGGTGGCAACAGGAATCGTTACTGCTCTCTGGCAGAGTGTGAAAGGAGATGTGCAACAACTGCCACAACTGCTGCTGCTCCTGCTGGGGAGTCAACTACAGCAGCTGCTCCATCTGCCGCAGCACCTGCCTCCGAAGCTACTACCGCCGCAGGTGCAGCTCCAGCACCCGCCTCCGAGGCTCCAGCCGCTGGTGCTCCTGCCTCCGAGGCTCCAGCCGCTGGAGCTCCTGCAGCCTCAGAAGCTCCAGCCGCTGCGGCCTAATCAGCAGCTTAAAACATTTTCGAGTCTGGAAATATGGAAAAAAAACTTATAGTTAATCATAACTAAACAATAAAAAATATAAATTCGATTTGTAACCAATTTAAACTCTGAACTTAAGATTTTCTATATACCCACTCACATGTCTCTGATAATTCCCATAGTTTCTCCCTAGTTGTTCAATAAACGATGACAACTTGTTGAAAACTTTCATGACTTTTCCAACACGAACTCTTAAATTATTCAACACTTACGATTTGGGTGTAATAACTTAATGATTTAATGATTACACGTTGAAATCAATAGAGCCCAATTGAAAGGGTGTCAAAATTTGATCACGAAAGCTTTAATAGCTTAATAAACCCGTTACCTATAATTCTTGGGAACTCAGCTCACTTTGATTATATCGTATTAAATATTTAATAATATTTCCATTTAAAGTTTCCTTAATTTATTCACTCGACTGCATTGACTTTGACACTCCAAACGGGAACAGAAACGATTTTTATTGCCACCACAACCCTTATAGGAAAGTCTCCTACAGTATCCACTGATCGGATCATAATGCCACATGTGATTGTTGGTATTACGAAGACAAGAAGGCCGATAGGTATGTCCTTCATCAGCGTCGTGAAAACAGTTGGGATCAGCTATAATATGAGGTAAGATTTGTTATTAATTTTATATATATTTTTATAGTATAAGTTATGGATATTACCGGGACTAACGCTACCACGACATTCGCCCTGTGCTTGAGTCTGAGCAACAAACAGCATCAAATTGATTAAAACTAAAGTAAAATTCATCTTGGGAAAACTTGTACAACTTTAATTCGTATTTAGGAATGTCTATATAGCAAATCGGGTAGGTGTATATATAAGATAGTCAACAAACTACAGCTGTTTTAAACAAAAGAGAAATTGTGCTAAAAGGGAACTCAAAATCTGTTGAATAGACACGTTTTCAAAACATCTGTTTAATATATCTATATGATTTTTGAGGTTATGAAAGCTTTATATTTACAGAATTTATCTAGTTTATCCGCTGAATTGGAATTAAAGCCTGTTCTGAACGCTAGATGGCGCTTACATTACTACTTCGATAGTTTTCTATATTTTGACGGTTTTCAGACACTCTGTCGAGGTAATACTGTAGTTACTAAGCACAGCTGTCGTTTATTAACTGAACTAAGTATATTTTTAACATTCCAATTCACTATATAAATAGCTAATTTGAAAGAAGTAACTCAGTTCCAACTGAGCAGAGCTTAAAGAAGTTACTCAAAATGATTCTATTTCTAGTTCTGCTCTTATTCTCCCTATCCTACGCACAGGAATTTGAGAAATGCTATGGATCTCCAGGTCAGTAATTGAACTCAAACCAATATTAAACTCACTCACTCACTCTATGTCTTACTAACAGGTATTCGGGTTTGCACAGGACCCAAGAACATTGGACATGCCAGCATTGAGGGTTGTAGTAGGAATGCCAACCAGGAAATGTATTACTACAAAGATGGGGCCTGTAAAAAGATGAAATATCTGGGTTGCGGTGGCAATGGGAATCGGTATTGTACTGAGTTTGAGTGCTGGTATATGTGCGGTCGTTCCAAAAATTCAAACTATTTTAAGTTTATAAGTGAATAGCTTGTAAAATCAACTCATTCAATATTTTAATTATAAAGTTATACATAAAATACGTTTAAATATACTATGATTATTCATATTGTTAATGTTCCATTTCGATATTATTTTAAATTAGTTAAATTTTGCCTTGGAACAGCTGTTGTTTTCTCCGCTAATTTAGTACTTAAAGACAGATTTTCACAAATTGAAATCAGTCTAAGCCAAACTGAGTAAGATTCAATTCATTCACAATGAAATTCGTTCTGATCTTGACTTGCCTGATCATCTACTATGTAGTCCAAACTCAGTCCACAGTTTGTTGGGGACGTCCGCGTAAGTTTATAGTACATTTCTTAATTTAGTGATAAAAATCTATATAATTTTCTTAGTTCGAGCTAACTGCAAAGATGTTAAGGATCCAGGATTTTCAAATCTAGCCAGATGCAAGGGAAACAGCAATAATAAAATGTGGTATTACGATCAGAAGAAGCACAGCTGTGGAGTGCTACATTTCAAAGGTTGTGGAGGCAACAATAATCGATTCTGCACCAAAGCCGAATGCGACGCTCTGTGTTTAGCATAAAATTTGACTATAAGTAGTTTTACTACTTACATTTTTTTTATGTAATTGAACTTTGAATGATCGTAATGAAGCCATATCTTGATGAACTTCTAAATAAATGAGTTTTTATTTTATAACGCCACACTTGCCTTTGAAAAAGTACTGGAATTGCTACAAAAAAGCTAAACTAGCAGCACTAGTTCAGAAATTACCTATATAACGTTGAGAGTACTACCCAAAAACTATTGCAGTCTTTTAGGCGGCGGTAAGCAGAACGAAAGCACCTACAGAAAGCTTGTGAGTGTGCCACTGTTAACTAACAGTGGATGGCTGTTGACAGCATAGCTCACCAGCAGCGAATTCAGCAGTTTCAGAAGTTCGGTAGCGGTTAAGCAAACAAAACGAAAGAAGCGGAAAACAAAGCGAGTGAATTTTCACACAAAGTACGTTAAATTTAAATATATATCTAGTTAAATGTCTAATTGCAATTGGATATCAACTAAAGCTTAATTAAATTTTAAGTGAGTGAGTGGAATGCTAATAATTTTTTAATCTTGCGAAAAAACCAAAAACTATGTGCGTGTGTGTGAACTGTGAACTGCGACATAAATTGATAATTATTTCGACATCTGTGATAGGGAATTCGCCAAGGTCAACTCTGTATCATCTGTTCCATTTGGTTCCACAGCGAACTTTAAAGACGGAGCCTTGGATAATTTATCGCCTGGTCTTTAGTCTCTCTGGTCTGGCAATTTTAATAGCGATTTTTATGGTTTGCAATAAGAGCAAGAGCTGCCCACAAGTTTCGTTGATTTTTTTTTAATTTGCCTTTGTTGTTGTCACTGAATCTTTGAATCTTTTGACAATACATATGTACACTATATTTGTATGTAGTTACCGGCACTTGAGATTCAATGTTAAGCTAAACAAAAACCAGTTATTTGTGAATTTTTACTTAGTCTTTTTTATTTTTTGTGATCTCTCGTCTTCGACAATGTCGCATTTAATTCGGGAATACCATGGAATATGGAATATGAGAGTCCCCTCCCAGAAGTAATGAACCAAAACGGGGCACGTTTCAATTAATGGGCTTATTAATCCAATACGCAAATTTATAATTGTTTTCAAAACCATTTTTTTCAATAATTTGCAATCGAAATCTTGTTTTGTGTGAAGAGACCACCCAAAAATCGGTTGTTAATTCGTAATCTTTAAGTTTCTACATTTGGTATCGCACCTCAGCTAAATTATCGAATTAACCTATTATATCATAACGATTATTGTTTGTTGTCATAGCTGACTTTGGACACGTACTCAGGCACAAGGCAACTTCACTACCAAGTTTAAAAAAAATATAAAATATATATTTTTTTAAACATATATTAATGCCCTACGTGCTTTTGTATGCCAAACAGTTTTTTGCTCAATTAATATTAGGATATGAGTAAACCTCTAAAATTCTACTCTTCCTCCCTTTTCGTAACTGTAAACGGTGCTTACAATGGCAAGCCGAAAACAAAGAATGTGAAAATCAAAACCAAAACAAGGGTACAACAAAGGGTAGTCAAGCCGAAGTATGAATACTCTGCCAGAAAAGTTGTGTAAGTAGTAATGAGTAATGCAAATAGTTGGAAAATTTTAATAATTTAATAAATTCAGCGTGTAATTAATTCGTTGAGAACTAATAAATGCAAAGAGAGTCACTTTTACTGTTAACATTTGAGCTTTCTACATGTGCTCAAAGTAAGTATACCTGTCTATGTGTATGTGCTTGGAAAGCTTCTTCAAGTGCTGATCATTGTTTCACTGGAATTAAGTTGCCTGCGTAAGCTTTCTGTCGGCTTGAGCAGAGGCTAATTGAATTGCAAGCGTTGGCAATTAAATTGATAAACAGACATAATCAAAACACTTTGAACCACAGCTTGAAATTATTTGCCTGCGGCAAAAATTTTGTAGTTTATTTTTTTGTTTTTGTTTGAGAGCAAATTATCAGGTTTTCTTTTGTTTTGTATTTTATGTTTTTTTCGACCATTCAAAGCATCTATTCACGATCCACTTATCGGTTTGTTTACATTTCAACCGCTGGCCACTGGGCAACCGCTGGCGATCGTCTATCAATTGCCAATTGCCAAATTCCCATGTGGCTTCTGTTTTGCCACCTACACACACTGTGTGTGTGTGTGTGTGTGTGAGGTGAGCGATTTTAGAGAGCAGCGAAAGTGTTTTAACAGCGCGGAGAGCTTAACATTTGCAAGAGGACGATGCATTCATACTCGTTTACAGCTGTGATTTACAGTCTAAGCTTAGCCAAAGCATTCCAGCATTAACACTGTACAACTCTCATGCCCTTAACAGTTGAGTGCAGTCCGCTAAACAGCTCGACAGCATTAACATTCCACTGCTTGCCCCTTACACTGCTTACTGCTGAAGCAATTACTCCACCACTTACATAAGCTAACAGTTGAATGCAGTCCATTTAACAGCACGCCAGCTTTAACATTTACGCCGCTCACTGCTGTAGCAGTTACTCCCCCGCTTACATAGGCTTAGTGCAGAAACTTTAACAGCAGAGTGCAGTCCACTTAACAGCACACCAGCATTAGCATTCCACTGTCACTCATTTACGCTGCTTACTGCTGTAGCAGTTACTCCCTCGCCTGCATATGCTTAGTGCAGAAACTTTAACAGCAGAGTGCAGTCCACTTAACAGCACACCAGCATTAGCATTCCACTGTCACTCATTTACACTGCTTACAGCTGTAGCAGTTACTCCCTCGCCTGCATATGCTTAGTGCAGAAACTTTAACAGCTGAGTGCAATCCAGTTAACAGCGCGTCAGCATTAACGTTGATTGAGCAGAAGTTTATCAACTAATGTGTCTCCATTTTGTGCTCAGTTCGTTTAAGCTCGTCGCGCGTGGTGGATGTGTCTCGGAATTGAGAAAGAGAAAAACGTTAACAATGACAATGAAGTTGATAACTCATTAATAAATTCAAATCAGTTTTTGCTTTCTTAATTGCTATGATAAACTAACCGGTTGGAACGGGCGTCGCACAAAAAACACGCTAGCCATACCTAGGTTTGTGCCCAGAGCTGTACACGGGAATTCCCTGGAATCACAGCACAATATTCATGTATTTTTTTTTTTAAGATGATTTCAACAGTTTTGGGGATTGTGAACCTTTCCTTAAGCTGTAATTACTGAAGTGTGCGGTGTGATTGAACCATTTTGTAAACAATTTTGTTGTCTCAACACTCAGATTTCAGGTTTTTGCAAGAGTTTCTCAATATAATTATGAGCCATAAACTGAGTTTGCGAAAACGAATACGAATACGAATACGAAATATTCACTTATGAGACAGTACTCCCGGACAGTACTTGTCATCCAATTGCTTATCTAAAAACAACGGGGAATACAAAAATCAAGTTTGCCGAAGCCGAAGCCTTTAGAGAAGAAGAAGAAGAAGAAAGAAAAAACGCTCAGAAAATACTTTAAAAAGTACCGCGAATCAATGCGTTTAACTGTTGTATCTGACTTGCATATTGAACATCGTCGGGTTTTAACATAATTTACAATCAGTTATATATATGTCTATATGCGAACCGATAGCTAACTAAACAAGTATCTATATAGAGAACATTGTGAAGGTTCCTCAACTCGCAAAGTGACAAAAGATTCAACGGAGAAGTAATACCGAAGTTGAGCAGAACAAACAACTTGATTGAAGCAAATATTCTATATAAATATATCGTCATATAGTCTATAGGTAAGTTAAGTGTAAACGGGAAGAGATAACGCTTTGTTGACCCGCCTCAAGAGTTAACATACTATATATACCCATATTTGTAAACGGCGTAGAATCAATAGTCAATAGTCCAGATGTCATTCAAAAATCGAAATATCGAAGGGGCGTTTACAGACAAAGATATAGTTATAGTTATAGTTGTGTATAATTGATAGCACACGCCAATATAAATTTATAAATATAAAATATTTTCACTATTTAGGTTTATCTGACATTTATATCCCTTGCTTAATGGATAAATTATTTTTAGGAATTTCGTATATTTTGTTGTATTAAGCAATCAGTTTAGAATATAACTTGAAAAGTGCTGGATCTATTTTTGGGAAATTTCTTGCTGAGAAATGAAATTTATTTGGAATTAACGTATTTAGCTCAACTTAGTGAAAAGTTCTATAAAAATATTGTAATTAATTCTTATAGTATTCCAAATAACTTTAAGTAGTTCTGCAGAATTTAATGTAATTTTTTTGGGCTTTGGAGATAACATAACTACTTGTTAATTGAATATTTCCGACATAATTGCCCATTTAATCTATATTTAATTTTTATGGATCGTTAAGACTAATTTATGGTACAATTTATTAGTTAAATTTTAGATTTTCACATTTCGTTGAGTCAGTAATTAGTTGGGAACTCCTAGGCTATACCTAGTACTGGGCTGTCATAAAGTTGGCATGACAAATAGTGTCAAATGTTTTAACTGGGCTAAAATCAAACACTTGTTGCACATTTTGAGTCATCGCAATTGGCTTAAAACTCACCAGACACAAGAGGAATTCACCTTGAAACTGATAGGTCATCATTATTCCAACCGATTTTGATTCGATTTCGATTCCCATTCCGATTCCCACTTTCCCTTCTCTATTTCGTAGCACTTTAAACTCTTCACAAACTGAATTTGTTTACAATTTTGCACATTTGGCGATTCGCCGACGATTGTTCATATATATTTTGTTATATTGTTTATTGTTTGCCTTTAGCTTTCAGTGTTTCGATTTTGTTTATTTCAATTTACACATTTTTTTTTCTTTAAATAGTTTAACCTTTAGCCACATGACGTGTCGCATTGTTTTGTAAATAGAGTCCATCAGTAGCACATAACACACGATATGATAATACTGGACTATACTACATATATATATGTATGTTTGGTATATAGGTAGGATTGGGGATTATCGCTTTAACTGCACTCAACTGGCGTTTATCACGCAGGTGGAGGTACTACTGGGTTGCAGTTTCTGATAAGCGTAATTAAATTACAATTTAATTAATTAAATGCAGCCATAACTCTTTCTGTCTCTCTCTCTCCCTTTCCCTCTCTTCAGTTTTATTTCTAAACTGAGAGTCATTAATAAATTATTTCTTTTTAAGTGTCAACACGAGACAATTTACAAATCAAAAACTTTTCAGAGTTTAAAATGTAACTGTTAAAGCTCTGCTAAGCTAACAGAAAAAGTGACCATGGAGAACAGTTAGCCTTAAGTGCATTTTATAGCTATTTTGTTAACACTTAGATATTTAGATTTTAACTTTGTTTCGTTGTAAGATCCATCAAGTGACCATGGAGAACTTGTTTGAAATCCAAACACAACTCTCTGAAAAGAAAAACATGAAAAGCTCAAGAGAAGCAGATTTTTATAACCTATAAACAGCTGAAAATTCAATGGAAAATTGAGGAAATTCGCAACGAGGAAATTGTCTTAATTTTTATGTATTTTGTGTTTCCCCTTTTGATTGATTTATGGGACAGAATGGAAACATATGTTAATATTGTGTGCTTAATCCGTCATTCTTCGATGCCTTCAATAATATTTGGAAAGTTGCAAATTACCAAAGAAATTTTCGTAATCAATTTGCTGACCAAGGCTTGGCCAGTGGCCAGTATACCCCCCAAACTGACTGTTTAAAGTGGACACGTGTGTGTGCGTTTTGTGGGAATAGCTAAAAATACTAGAAAATACTTGGAAACAATATTTATAATTGCAGAATTTTCAAATGAATGTAAACTAGCACAGAACTGTGTACAGAGACCCACGACTATGAAATACCCGTTACTGAAATATTTTAAAATAAGTTCTTTGATAAACTATAGCATACTTTTAGGCATTTACATTACTTAAACTCTTCTAAGAGCTATATCTTCTGCCACACTTTACCGATCTGGTCGAATCTTGTCGATCTGACATTGCAGAACTATTTTAGGGTACTACAGGCTTTTATGTTTTAAATTTGAAGCTGCTAGCTCTTAAACTGCTGATGTTATACGTGTTTTAGGGTTGAAATTTGAACTGCTTATAACTTTTATATGCCTCAGACTAAAAAGTATATAAAAATCTATTTAGAAAACGTAAAAACTCTTTTCCCTTATTACATGTGAACACTCACAAAATACCCTACCACTTCGTGTGTACAGGTATAACAAGTATACAATCCATTTTAAGAGGGAAAACCGTCAATGGGCCAGACTAAGTAAAACAAAACAATGAAAACTCTTCGTCAAATTTGTTATTCTTGTGGTCGCTGTTAAAATTGAAAATAATCGCACACACACACAAACACACACACACACACACACACACACACACACGCACACACACAGACACATGGAAATGATACTATTTTGAAAGTGTTCTTTATCTTTCTCACCCCAGCTACCTTGTGGTGGGTTTAAATTTTGAAGTTCTCGGTCGGTTCTGTGTGTTTGTTTTTTTAGACCATTTAGCGGTCTGCGATTAGTTTACTACGGTTCGCAGTCTGACCAAAAAGAGCGCGTTTCCCACTGATAAAGAAGTGCACAATCGAAATGTCGGGGAACACATAATTAAACAATAGCAAAATAAAAGGCTAAAACTCTATCACGCTATCTGCCATAAACTAATATACACCTATACCTACATATATATTTATATATACCTTATAGTATATATAAATTCAAACTGTGAAGTCTTGTCAGTAAAGTATTTAATATACGTAATCATAATTATAAATGTGAGTTTTGTTGATTTGTGTCTGCGTGCGAATCATAAGTTATATGCCTATTTAGCATAGGGAAATGGAATTCGTTGTTTTTAGAATTCAAATACGAATATTGCGCATACGCCGCGTGACACGTTCCATCCGTCGGAACGTTTTATCAACAGTCGTAACGATAAATCTGCCCCGAGGGAGCTTTATGCATTTTAGCATACATAATTATTAAATGCGACGTTTCCAGTTCGATAGAGTACAGTTCCTCCCCTCCACCACTCCCCCTTTCTACCCACCCTTTATTTATATATATTTAAGTACATTTTAATCAAAAGTTGGTAGGAAAAGTCGTTAAGTATACCCGAAAGTAGAGAGAGTTTAGTGTTATGAGTAACTTTCTGTTATCGAACGACTTTTGGATTTAAGTGAAAACGGAAGTAATTAAGCGACATAATTAATCATCGGCTAGATCAATTTATTGTAGTGTTATTTTATTTTGTTTATAACATAAGAACACAAATTGTCGAGTTCTGTGGAAATCGATAAATATCTCTTAAATGGTCTTTGTCGGCCATTAGTCCCTCTTGGCATTATCTTATCGATAACAGTTCTCTCTCTCTCCCACTCTGTTATTATATCTCTCTATCTATCTGGATTCGCTTTTGAGTTGTGCAAACTTTGAGTGTAAATTTTATATTAATAAATTAATACTCATCGACAGTATCTGATAATATTATGAATCCCCTAATTAGTATTCATGCCAGTGAGGGGAAGAGGGCAGTAGACACGCCCATGATTCATGACTTCGTAAGCTATGATCAGCATTATAAATCGTTCGATGGCACATCTGTTTTTCAGTATAAACTATAGGAAATCAGAGCTATAACAGTTGTTGCACTTTTTTTTTCCCCTAAACAAACAATAAAATTCCATGGCACAGAAAGCAAATGGAAATCCGGTAAAATGCCAAGACCATAAGTCAATTTAATGGCCAACTTTTGGACTTATGTTTTGAAAATCTTTCTAAAAATAAAAGTGGAATCTTTTGATCGAAGGATCGTTCAAGTGTTGAAAATTTCAATTGCAAACAAAACGATTAATTATGCTAATTTTTACCAAGTACTCCCACTCGGGACTCGTTAACCAAATTGATTGTCTGTTTACCCAAAAAAGTGGCCCATAAATTACACAATAATTGTGGGAGTCTCTACCTCTAGTACCTCCCATTTGCTGCATTGTCGCCAATTGTTTGCTCCTAAGTCCATAATAAATGCAAATAAATATTGCGATCAATGTATTAAGCCAAATTTGACTTTCCTTTATGTGTAATGATGTTAGTTCGATAAGATAATGGGCTCGGAAAGCGTTCTTTAATGGAGGTGGATGGGTAGTAATTGGGCGGGAGGATTTGGTAGTGGTAGTGGGAGTTATTAGCCCAATATATGATATAAACACAAACAAAATGGACGGGGTAAAAGGGGGTAAAAGGACCGTTTGACAGGATATTGATAGTTGTTGGCATTTAGTACAATTTTAATGTGGAATTTATGTGGAACGTGTGTGTGCTTTAGGATGATTAATACCCAGCAGGACATCCGGACGCCCATTGCGTGTCTCTTGCCTCCTCTGTGCCTGTCTATTGGCGCTGTTGACCTTGTGGCCCTTTAACAAAAAAATTAAATATCAACAACATGACCCAAAGGACCTGTTGGCCTAATTGACGTCGCCACAACTGACGCAGTAAATTTCTGTTTCCTCCCCCGAGTTGTTCGATAACCTGTTGAAAAGTTTAGCGTGAATGTGCCATAAGGTTGATTTTGGCCTTTTAATTAAGCTGGTCTACAGTCTAGACAATCAGACATAAGAGTTTTAAAAATAAATACCTTTACATTAAGCTAATTAAATTTGTCTTTTGGTTTAGTTGTTAACAGCGGAGCTCAGTGGAAGCACTGTTAAGTCTGTTAACAGTAAGTGACGCTGTATAAGTTTCTACAGCTTACTGTTATGGATTGGTTAGTAGCATGAACTTAGTTTTAAATAGTTCTGATATCTGAAATCAATCTATAATCAATGGGTGTATTATATATTCCTCCATTTTGAACCGGTTCAAGGGTATATCAGACTGATTAAGATATGCTATAGTACCAATTATAGCTGTGCTAGCCAGAATCCTCCCTATTGGGTTACAAATATATACTCCCTTACTTTTCATACTTTTTACTTAACATATTTGACTTCTTTACACTCTTTGCAGATTCCACAGGATGCAGAAACAAGTGCATCACAGAAGTGGACCTCTCTTCTGTGGCCTCACACTGATTGGAGTAGTTTTACTGGTACTATGCCGTCTATTGCCAGGCAGTCCCTTTGGGGTGTACGCCTATGGGGTGGAGGGAAGTTACCACGAACGAAATGGCATTCACACAAAATGCAGTTTCTTTGATACGGTAAATGTGACAGGACACCAATCGTTTCCCAATGGCAGCTACTTGTATGATGGAATTATGATACCCAGTCATTATGTGGGCACCTATGACTATGTCTATAAGGATCTGTTGGATCGGATTGATGTAACACCACATGTACGTGGTTGTATCTGCAAACTGAAGCCCTGTCTGAACATGTGTTGTCCGTGGGGATATAAATTCAACAACTCCGAGTGCGTACAGCATACAGAAGAGTCCACACAGTGGCCAGAACCGTATTTAAATGTTACATTCCGAAATGGATCGGTTGAGAACATTAATATATTTGATCACTTTGTGGTACAGAGTTTTCGACCCTGTGAATCAATGTTCTCACTGATGCCACAAATAATACCCTATGATAAATATCAGCTGTTTGAGAACGGTACAATGCTACGAGAAGAGGATATGATATATATACTGAAGAATGAGTACTGTATGGCACCCGTAAAGCTTAATGAATCGGATACTTTCTACTATTTAAATCCCGCCAATTGTGATATGTTGAGTGAAGATAGCACAGTGAAAATAATCAACGGATTTGGTAAGTTATACACTGAGAAAAAAAGTGTCTATAATCGTTTTAAATTGTCTGTTTTCTCCTCTTTTAGCCATGCTTTTCTCTATACCATTTATGCTGCTAACAATAGCCGTTTATCTGCTAATTCCGGAACTGCGAAATCAGCACGGAAAGTCATTGGTCTGTTACCTACTGGGTCTCTCAGTCGGGTATATCCTATTGTGTTGGCTACTGACGCTACGGGAAATAGATCCCTATGGAAATGCCTGCAAGATGTTTGGCTATACGGCGTACTTCTTCTTCATGTCAGCCTTTTTCTGGCTAAATGTGATCAGTTTCGATTTGTGGCACAATTTCCGTGGCACACGAGGCATCAATCGATTCCAGGAGAAGAAACGTTTCCTGTTCTACTCACTGTACTCCTGGGGCTTTGCCCTGGTATTTCTTGCCTTCACGTATGTGGTGCAGGAATACTCGGATTGGCCCTTGGAACTAAAGCCAGGCATCGGAGGAGGAACATATTGTTGGCTGGACATGACCAATTGGTCGGCAATGATATATTTTTATGGTCCTATTCTCATAATCATTATAGCGAATACTGTTATGTTTGTGATGACGGCCTTTAAGATCCATGGCGTTCAGCGGGAAATGGCTAGAATTATAGCCAGAGAGGATAGTACCAAGAATCTGCGCACTGAGAAGGACAAGTAAGTGGATTTGTCAAAAAAACGAATCGATTAAATAACTTTTACAGCAATCCTTTAAGATTTGGACTCTTCCTACGACTGTTCCTGATCATGGGCGTTACCTGGTCGTCTGAGATCATTTCCTATGCCGTGGGTAGCGATAAGAAGTGGTCCAAGATCTTCTACGTCTCCGATCTGTGCAATGCTATGCAAGGATTTCTCATCTTTATGCTCTTTGTGCTGAAGAAGAAGGTTAAGCATCTAATCTCGAACAGGTGAGTTTTACCAAAAGAATTTTAGATTGTATTGTCCATAGATATATGGTAATGTCTATAAGTTAATAACTGTGTAAGTCCTTGGTCCGTCAAATCTACTCTGTTTTTATGTCTGACTTGTGTCTGAATTGATCATTTGTCACAATTTTGTCAAATTTATCACATGATCTAATCCTGATCGACATCGACATCCATCAGAACCGTACGGGTGCGTAGTTTGCACCAAACGGAGAGCGTTACGGTCGCCGGCAGCAGTTTCTCGATGCGACAGCGATTCATGGATGCCTCGAATCACATACGAAAGCTGGTTGTTATACGCAATGCGTTTGCCAATCCCACGAGCAGTGTGCACTCGCACAACGGTTAGGCCCTTGGGGAGGAAAGGCCTATTTGTAACCCCTGCCTGTAAGCAGAAGTCTCTCTCTTTCGCTCTCTCGATGTCGTTCTCGCTCGTTTGCTCTCCCGCTGACCCGCTCTCTGCTTCCTCTTCGCTTTTAAGTGTTGTACAACGTGACAATGCTAACAAGTCGAGTGTCGTAGCTGACAGCTGTTTGTTCCTAATGCATGCAATAAATATTTGTAGAATTTGTAGAACTCAATCAAAAACCAAAAACCAAATACCAAAAAACAGTTTTAAGTACTTCTCTTAAGCAAGTATCTTTTAATTGTATCTCTTGTATCTCGTTGTCAGACTGCTTTCGATATCGCTAATGCTAAAGAACCACAACAACAGTACAAATACCAATACAAATACGAATATCAACAACAACAGTAACAAAACACAAAACTTACCCAACTCGCAACCTGTAACACCTGTGTATTGAATGACTATAATGCCTGAATCGATCCTGCAAGAGGCTAACATACCAAATAAAACAAAAATAACGGTTCTAACGATTAAAAATCCGTCCATTTGTACAAATGTCTAAATAAACTTAACCTATAAGTACCGCATAAACATAGTATCTACACCCACAAAACAAACACATCCACATCTAATGCATATATAGTAGTATATATATAAATGTACATCAATATGTCAATATGTTATCGTCGTCAGACTCTTGAAGAAAAAGTCACCCAGTTCGAGTCAATCGAACTCAACGAACTCAACATCCACCGACATTATAATGCAACAGGATAAGTTAAAAATGAGGTCCTCATTACCGGCTAATAATGGCAACAAGATCGTTAGTCCCAAGACTAGAACGAATCTATAAATCAAATCAATAAGGTAAAAAATGAAACCATAAAAACTCCTCCCACACGTAGTGCGATTAGTGCTCGACAAACACCAAATGTGATTAACCAGAATTTTTTGACTCGCAGCTCAATCAAAATTGCTACTAAGTATTCCCCCTATCGCTCGCTATATCATAATACTACTAATCATAATTATAGATATTCCCTCGAATCGCATGTAAATCAATTCAAATTGTATTACCAAACTAATTTCTCTGATTTCCATGAATATAACCTTCACAAATCATTTGCATTTCTAGCTAAACAATTCGTATCGCTAATTATACTATCTACCATATATACATATACTATATATATATATATATCTATCTATTGGTGTTACGGTGCTCTATGTGTTATCTATTTAGCCACTCCATTAACTATTTGTAAACGCTTAATGTCTAATCAAAATTCCTTTTTTGTTTCGTTCCCCCATAATACCCGATCTCCCCGTTTTAGATGCTCGAGTGGTCGTGAGGGAAGCCAACAACGTCAGAGTCAATACTCTACTAAGACCACGTCCAGTAGCGTCGCAAATCTTTCGCTGCAGGAGAAGAATTCTTCAGAGAAACCTCTAGTACCGCCCATAGAACAACAGCAGCGTACTACTAACATCCGTTGAGCGGGTCTTATCGTAGCTCTAGAAGTTTTGACTTGTACTTATCATCGAATAGCTGGGATCCATTGGCCTTCCCTAGCAGCCATATTATATCGTAGACTTAAAAAAGACACTACTTCTATATCAACAAATACTAATAATATCTTAAATAACAAATACATGCATATCTGTTTATCTGTATATATGTGTGTGTGAGTGTGTGTGTGTATATGTGTGCGTAGTGTCGTTATCATTGTCTTATTGCCTAACTATATCGCAGTGATTAGTCAGTGATGATTCTACCACTTTGAGATGAGATCAGCTGTAGCACATTTCTAACTGTTATACGCAGACATCACACACTCACACACCTATACCAATACATATATATTTATATATGTATATAATTATTTACACGTATGTATAAATTGTGTATTTACCTAAAGTAAAATACTATTTTATGTCAAGTTTAAATAAAAAGCCAAAGAAACCAAATGATATGTTATGTAAATTTTACAATTTTGGAAAGATAAATTTGGCTATCTTTAGCGGACAGACCAATTCTGTAATATCTAACATGTGCCAAAAATTGCCAAATCATACATGTATATAGCTAGACTTATGCTTAAAAGCATTTTATCAAAAAAAGTGTTTGGATTGCTATGAAATAGCTAAACTGGCAGCACTGTCTAACTGCGCTCTCTTCCCACTTCGCTAAGTAAGCAAGAACAGTTGGGTTCCCTACTGTTCCAAATTGTTCCCATTCCCATTAGCAAAGACAGTAACCATTGCGGTTTTGGTGCCGTCACTCGCTACAAAAGAGAACACAACATAAAAGCTCTAAGCTGCGCACACAACTTAAGCTTTCGTCAAGCCAGCTGAGCTGAGCGTAATTATTGTTGTTTTACTTGTTTGATTCTCACAGCGCTGTGGCTGTTGCTGCTTTAACTGCCAACAACAACAAAGGTGAGTTTTGAATGAGGCTCGCGTAATGACGATGGCTGCTGAGATTCGAATTCGACACACAATCGAAATCGTTGGGAGCTATTGGATAAATGTGCATGTGTGTAAGGGAGTGTGTGTGCTTGTGTGTGAGTCTAGGGCTGGTTCTGTTGCTGTTTCTGGCTCTGTTCTGTGGGACTTTGCCTTCGCTGACAGACTGGCTAATCAGTTAGTCTGTTTTTTATTCTTGGCCGGCATGGAGCGTTGACGGTTTGCCGGTCGTTCAACGCGAGAAAGCCAACAACGCATCAAAGTTTCGTTCCCCCTTCCTCTCACACCAACACACACACACACAGAGACACATTCCGTTTTTGTCGCAATCGTAGCCGTTTTTAGAAGTCGCGTCGCTGCATGCGTTCGCGTTCGCGTTCGCGTCTGCGTCAACGTCTGCGTCAGCGTCACATTGCTGCTGTCAATTCGGTTTGTCGTTTAGTTTGCGGTGACGCTTTGTGTGCGTGAGAGTGTGCGTGCGTGCGTGAGTGCTTGCTTGCTTGCGTGAGATAGTGCGCGTGTATGTGTGCGTGTGTATTAGTAGCGGATAAAAGTCAAAGCTGCGGGCATCAGAAACGATCGCGACGCGAGTGTTTATTTATTTAATCACAACGACGCTACCAGCGACGCCAGCGTTGACGTCTTCAGTCCCTGTGACGTCACACGCGTGCAGAATTTCTGATCTAAGCCATAACAATTACCACACCTTGCCACTCCCACCGCATCCCACACCCCCGCCGCCTCCTTCTTGACCGTTTACAACCACAGCGTGTTTAATTGTGCAATTAGCAAAAGATCAAAAAGAACAAATAAAAATGAAATTTAAAATGTGGGCGACGCTCGTGGGGATTATAATGCTCATCGCAATTAGCAGCGCCACCGCAGACACAACAACAACAACAACAACAACAACACCAGGAAATAGCACCACTCCAACCAGGGTTGGCGAGTATCCCTGCGCCTATGCGGACACAGTAAACATCACAGACGGTCTACGTCTCAGGGATGGATCGTATTCCTATGCAGGTGTAGTGGTGCCTCCTCACCTCATGGCCGAGTACAGCTTCAAGGTGATCGATGGCGTCGAATACCGCACAGCAAAACATCTACGGGGTTGTATATGCCTGCTGAAACCCTGTATTACCTTCTGCTGTCCACCGGGACAGGTGTTCAGTCCCCAGCACTGGAACTGCTCGAAAACTGTTCCCGCTCGAGAAACTACACACATAGAACTCACGTACAGCAATCGGAGTGTGGATCAGGTAAAGATTTCCGATCACTTTGTGGTGCGTACGGAACTCGGTTGTCACAACAAATTCGTGGACAAACAACACGATTCCTTTTGGCAATGGGATCTCTTCGAGAACGGTTCACTGTTCAGGGATGGACGAATCTGGAACACCGACGAATACTGCTTTACGGCCCTGGAGCAGAAACAGGCCTGGACTCTGACGCCGCTGAACTGTGAACGCTTTCAACGCGGCTATCGTGTCTGGATCTATGCTATATGTAAGCTATATCCTCGCCAGATCTAAGATCCTCCATTAATCTCTTTGGTTTTCCTTTATGTAGGCAGCATTATAGCCATTTTGATTCACATTTTCATACTCGCCCTGCTGAGTTCCATTAACACGGCCCGGAAGAGTCATTATGGCCAACTGATCATCTATTATCTGCTGTCGGTGATCGCTGGATACTCCCTGGTGGTTTATCTAACCCTCAAGAACCCAATGAATCTCTCCCACGAGGCATGTCGCAATATAGGTGAGTATTACCCAAATTGGTTTAGTTATCACTCTAACTTTCGTTTT
Source organism: Drosophila cardini (assembly GCA_018903735.1). Lineage (NCBI taxonomy): Eukaryota > Metazoa > Arthropoda > Insecta > Diptera > Drosophilidae > Drosophila > Drosophila cardini. The sequence continues at coordinate 3,320,642 of JAEIGM010000004.1, forward strand.
CCTTCTAGGTTTTCTAGCCTACTTCTTTATCTTGCTGTCCTTTGTCTATTTGGCCATTTGCAGCTTTGACTTTTTGCTCAAATTCCGTCTCAAATCAATTCTCAACTGGGTGCGCACCTTGTGCTATTTTGTAGCCCTGGTCTTTGTGATCGCTTTGCGTTTTCTAGTCTCCTTTGCTCAGGACTCCAATTTGCCCAAACACTTGAAGCCCGGTATTGGGGAGGATTACTGCTGGTTTGATGGTAAATTATATATTATTTCTAAAGTAGTTATCTTATCAAGTGATCATATGATCCCACGACTCTTTAATCAATTTATAAATCAATGATCCGACGATCTCATTTTTATTTTCCTATGATCCTATACTTAAATGATCCTATTCTCAAATGATCCTCTGGTCATACAATCCATTTATCAATTTTTCCTCTTATCAAATGATTCCACGATCTACTTATCCACGAAGCCGTGATCCTATGCTTCAATGATCCTACTTATGATCCCATTATCCTACTATCCTATGACTCTGTGCTCTTATTTACTGTATATTTAATTCGTTTTCCTTCCTCTTTCAGTGCGTCTCTGGGGCATTCTGATCTACTACTATGCGCCCATTCTCCTGCTCCTCATCTTTAGCATAGGCTGTTGCATCAAGGCTTACTTCGCCATCTTTGAGTTACCTCCAGACACCCAATATATTCTGGGCACTCATCTGCGCATCATGAAGATTCAGTAAGTATGATTTCTTCCAGTAAATTTCCCATTAATCTCAAAATCTCCTTCCTTAGTTTCTACGCCTTCACTGGTTATTTGGTGGGCGTGTTCGCGGTATGGGTACGTGAGATGATTGTCTATATTCTGGCGCGTGTTCGGGAGCATTTCTTCATCATAGACTTCTGGAGTGGTATATGCATTCTGGTGCTGGCCATAGCTGGATTTATTCTACTCCTGGGCAGGAACATGCATGTCAAGACCTGGTGGGCCGTCAATGTGTGAGTATTTCTAATAAATCGAACTCTTTTCTATATATATTTAATGGATTACCTTATCTTAACTATAGTGAATCAAGTCAGACCGATTTGAGCATTATAAATGCTCGAGTCTACAAATTCGATGAGAAGGGAGATCTCAAGTCCCCAGGTAAGAAATCGGCTTACTCAAACTGTTTAATTTTATGCTACAATTGATTTAATTATAGATTCACCTTATAGACCAACGGTGACGTCACTGTAACTGCCTCAATGTGAATTCTGTTCTATTGTTCACTCCAAGATGATTCAAGTTTCTGATTCATTCGGGAAGCTTTGCAATTATTATTCAAGATAAGCAATATTAAGACTTGTTACTTTTTACTTTACATTACACTTAACTACACTATACTACACTAAATTACTTAATTAGTAATTAAATCACAGTTTATTTCTCGTACTTATTACATAAGTTTACCGTTTTTATCAACAACACGTAAATTAAGTGTAAACACAAATGAAAAGTTTCATTTTCCATAAAAGTGTCGTTAAACTGATTAATAAATCATTTTTATAGCCATTTTTAATTCATTTGTGGGAAATTATCAGTGCTGAATCAAAAGTTTACTTTACACGCTCAATAATTAGTCACTTTAAAGCTTAGTTAAAGCTTTTAAAATATTTAATTGATGTAACTGTATTGTTTAGACCGAATATAAAACAATTAAACATTTATCTTTTATATTAATATTAATATTATGTAAAAACTTCAATAAGTTTTAATTTTAGCAATACTTTTTATGATTTTTAGCTCATTTGGGATAGAAATCAGTCCAAAAGCGCTCTAAAATGGGGCTTAATCTATGAACTACGACACTAAATACGGAATTTCGGACTTCATCCTGTAAAGAAAAAAGTATCCAAAGTTGAATTTATACATATATATTCTTCAGATTCCTTCATTTTCTTTCTACTGCTCTCTACTACTACTACTACTACTACTACTACTACTACTACTACTACTACTACTACTACTACTACTTCTGCTACTACTATTACTACCCTACTACTCCGAATTCTAAAAATATATAAGTATATATATATTTTTTGTAGTTTTGTTATAAATAATTTTATATTCATTAAATTTTACAGCGATATCTTCGATAGTTTTAATCCTCTATTAAACAACTTAAGCTATTAACACGCTCAGTTCTGTTTATTCCTTCGCTCAAATACTTGTGCCTAAGCAAACAGTTGACCAGCCCCCTAAATGGCTTGAAAACCCCTTTAAAAGTTCCTACTTCTAGTCTAAGTCTATACAAGACAAATCGGTGCTGAACCAGGCCAAAAGGAGAGGAGGCAAGTCTCCAGTCAAGTGGCACGCAACAAATGTGCTTTTAGTGACGCAATGAACAAAATGTCAGTCCATTTGTCCAATTGACGACCTCACAACTACGCGGTCGTCGTTGCTTTGGGGAGAACGGGAACTACACGAATAGTGAAAGCGCTATAGGGATTGTATTAATTTTGAACTGAAGAATACTTAGAAAAGATAGGAATAGTAAGGGAAAAGATATTTTATGTTAAAAAACTAGATTGAAATGGGTAAAAAAATAGTTCGGTAAGTACAAATAAAAATCTCCTAATCTTAGGAAACTTTTCCAACACTTTACTCCCTACAATTTGTAGCGTATTCAGCAGTCTATCATGCTCCATAGTTTGCTCATTTCCAATCTGTTTGTTTATGTTTTTATACATTTTTTTTTCGGTTTCTTGTGGACGTTGTTGTAAACAAAATAGAGCAAAAACTATATAGGATTGTGGGTGTGTGTCTGACCAGATTTTTGATTTGATTCCATTTCACTAGATTTCATTCACATTTCGCGCAGTTTAACTTGAACCTGCTTCAGGTGCGGATGATCTGATTTGAAAACGGATTCGGATACGGATAGGGATAGCGATAGGGATACGGATAATAACTGTACGTCATCGGGAGTACATTAGAATAATTCGCGTTAATATTTGTTAAACGATTATTGGAAATAAACACGCATAAATTTTGGCATAATAAAGCTAAACATAAACATTTTTAGCGGTAAATATGAATATGTTGTGGCATTTAGCGGTATTTGTAGTCAGTTTCTTGTGGCTGGTGAGTCAGCGTGGCACGTGTGCCAACTACCATGAGGAAGGTCGCTATCCATGTGCCTTCATCGACACGGTCAACATTACGGGTAGCTACAGCATGGGGAGTACCCTCAATGATTCCTACATACACAACTGGACGGTCATACCTAGACATCTGGTGGCTCCCTATGACTTTGTGATCGAGAATGGCATTAGGATTCCAGCTCAACGTCATCTAAGAGCCTGTCTCTGCCGGTTGAGACCCTGTATAAGGTTCTGCTGCCCTGCAGGACAGCACTACCAACTGGAGAAAAGGGTCTGTGAGGATCATCCCAGTGCTCCCGCTCACACCCACATGACCATGGAGCTGAGAAATGGCACAGAACTGCAGCAGGAGCTGGGCAAGTGGTTTAGTGTCCATGTGGAGTCACCCTGTGATCACATGCGAGCTGTTACCAGGGATTCCAAGTATCTACACTGGACACTACATGAGGTAAACCCGCTAAATTGGCATTACTCTTTGTTATACCCATTATCATCTTATAGAACGGCTCGATCAGTCATCGTGATCATCTGTTCACCAAGCATTACTGCTATACTCCGCTCCTGATCGATAATCATACCTGGAGTTGGCAACCACTTGCCTGTGCCCCTGAGAAACTACACTTTGTACTGGGAGTTATTGAATGGACCTATGCCGTCTGTAAGTACGTAGTGCCCATAGATCCCATAGATCTCCTAGCACTTAGTTAAGAAATGTGCGAATGTGCTGAGTAGCACAAAAATAGACACAGATTGGCCAATAAAAATAATTGTGTTGATTCTCATGCGTTGCGATCAATCGATTATCATCAACAATTTATGAGGGACCATTCAAAAAAAATTATGTTTAAGATAAAATAAACCATCAACATAAAGAGTAAGATCAATTTGGTTTGCTAGGGATGGAAATAAGAGGAAATTTTCTGGGGATCGGTAAAGAGAGGGAAAAATAGAAGTTCTTTAAAACAAACTGTGACTAAAAATCATAAGAAAAGTTAGTGAAAACGTTTAAAAAATAGTGAAAGTTTCCTGTAGCTTTATAAACAATACTTTAAACAATTGAATTGTTTAATAATTATTATAATGGAATTATAATGTTATAGTCAAAAATTAGGTACTAATAGCAGCTTTCTGTGGAAATAGTAAATAGAAAAGTTTTTCATATGCTCAAGAAATAAACACTAACGGTACCGAAAAGATGCCCGCTTTGATCTATGATAAAGTAGTCGCTATTCGATCGAACGAAAAGAGAAATCAACAAATTAGTCTCAGTTACAGTAAATGATTTAGCTTAAAATGCATTCGATAAATCTCTGTCAACCTGGCTCTCTTTCACTCTCCTCTCCCACTCTCCTCTGTCGCTCCCGCTCTCCTCTCCCGCTCTCCTCTCCCGCTCTCCTCACCCACTCTCCTCTCCCACACTGCTCTCCCACTCTCCTCTCCCTACCCTCCCTCCCTCTCTGTCTCTTTTCAGGCCTGCTGATCTGCATTATATCCATGATCATAGTACTAGTCGTACATCTGATGTGCTCCGATATGCGCAATAGCTTCTATGGCGTCGCGATCAAGGCCTATCTGATCTGTGTTATCTTTGGCTACGCGATGTTGGCACATCTCACATTGCACGATCCCGCAAATCTGTCAACAGCCGCCTGTAGAATTCTACGTAAGTCCAAATTTCTCTAAACACTGCAAAATTGATTGATCTGTGATCTCATTGATTTTTAGCCAGTTTTACGTTGTTATTTTTGGTGCTATCCTTCTACATACTGAGCTTCATCTCGTTTAAACTCTATCTGAGCTTCAATGGCGTGGTTTTGACCAAGTCAATGTTTTGGCTTATACTTGGACCGATCTGTCTGATCGCCATTGGTTGGTCCTTCTTTGTGGGCTTCAGCTATCATGGCGCCAAGTTGGTCTTTGGTGGCGACACCTGTTGGTTTGATCGTAAGTATTAATATGATCATAGCTCTATATCTTCTATCTGATCGTTTCTCTGTCTCTTTTTAGCTCGCAACTGGACTGTAATGGTTTATTTCTTTGCTCCGATTTTTGTAGCCTGCGCTATAACTTGCTTCTTCTACATACTGACACTGATCATAATCAGTGAAGAGCCCTTCAGCGAGTCGGAGAAGAGTTTTGACTTTCTGGAACGGAATCGTTTGAAGTCATTCTGGAAGTTCTTTACCTACACTGCACTCACCTGGTTTGTCTTTGTCTGCTCCTTTGCCTTCAACTATTATCGCGGTGAGAGATCCCATTTGAACTACGCCGTTTGCCTCTGCACCTCTTTTCATGGATTTGCCGCGCTCTACGCGCTGGTCGGCAAAAATCAACAGATACAAAACTTTCTGCGCCGCATGGAAAATAAGTAAGATCAGAATATATATTTCCCTCCCTTTCACTCTAATGTAATCCATTCTATTCTATATCTTAGCGATGAGGATACCTGTGAGAACTCTGTGCCAATGTCTGTCTATTAGTTTAATCTATCTATCTAGTTTTCCACCCATAATCCGGTTTTAGCAGCACTGTAAAGTTTGGATGCCACTGTAAGCAATTAGTCGTGGCACACACCTCTAAGCAGCCGTCGTGTCGTGATAGCCGCGACACGCACCCTAAGCTTTCACTTTAGTTCGTGCAGCGCCAAAAGCTTTCCAAGCAACTAACGGAAACTGTGAACAATGAATTTTAAATATTTAATGCCCAAAATTGTTGTTAAAAATTTATAAATTAAACTAATAAATAGAGAAGATAACAAAATAGACAATGAATAAAATAAAATGCATTTCAAATGAGTTTAAATACAGTTTAAAGTTACAAATTCTTTTTTGTAAGAAAACTTCTTAAACTGTAGCTTATACAGTTAGAAACTTTGTACAGCAGCACTAACAGTTAACTCACTTTATTTATTACAGAAACTCTCGTTCAAAACATTATTGCAAATCTCTTGAAATAAGTTAGATTGCATAAATTAAAGTTTGGGGCAGTCTAAAACCAAATTACGTATACGTAATGCAGCTGAATCAAGTCAAAAGCATAAAAATAATCATTTGGAAATTGAATTTTAACCGAGAGAGTTGTCGTACATTCAACAGATTTCAACAGGATAACAGAATCAGTGCAGGATGAATTAAACATGTTTAAAGAGGGGAACGTGCTGAGCCACTCCCCCTTCAATCCATCCCCTCGGCCGCCCTTAAAAACAAATACAACAAATTTGTAGCCAAGGCTCTCAGTCGTATCCAGTTTAGCATCCCAAAAAGTATACACAATACATAACGTAATTTACACAACAAAAGCAAACTGCCGCTAGCCAGTGCCACTCCCCTCCCTCGCTCCCCCTCTCTCCAACACATCTCTGGTGGTAGCAAACTCAGGGCTGGCATCGTTTTTCAACTACAAGTTGAAGTTGCCACTAAAGTTGAGAGTTTCTGTTTCTGTTGCTGCCTGTGGACCGTGGCCGAGAGTTTCAAAACTCAACCCACCCCCAAGCTGAGCCCAGCTCTGCCCACCACAGCCCTGGCTCCCACTTCTATCCCTTTCCCTTTCCCTTGGCCACTATCACTGCAGCATATAATAAGTGCACGCCGATTTTGTTTGACATCAGAGGTCAATGGCCGCCGCGACAGAGAGAACAGGAGAAAGAGAGAGAGCAGCAGTGATGCCAGGCAGCCGCAAGGGAATGCCAAGCACAGAGATTGCCACAGCAGCCCTGCCACATGCAGCCTGCATTGAGTTGCAGTAGCAGCGGCAGCAGCAGAGGCAATGGCAACAGCAGCGGCAGCAGTTCCCCCACCCACCCCCCAGCCTTTCAATCGCTCTGTTTGGCTGTCAAGCGCAAGGAATCAAGTGGAAAGTGAAACGAGAGCGCCAGCTAACCATAAACTCCCTACCTTTCTCCCTCTTACTTACACAGCCTCTTGCACTCCCGCTCTTTTGCTACTGCCGTTGCTGCTGCTGCTGCGGTGGTGCTCTTTTGATGTGGCCTCGCCCTCGGCCTCGCTAACTAACCAAACTCCCTCGCCCACTGCTTCAACTTACTCTATTCTTTGAGCTCCGCTCTCTGTTTTGCCTCCCTACGCTCTAAGCTTTACAACTCATCTCAGTTGTCGTTTTATTCCATCGGCTGACGCGACTGACTTCGTCACAGCTTCGTATTTCGCTTCGCTTCGTTTCGTATGCTCTGCTCTGCTCTTTTGGCTGGGCATACAGCATACAGCTGCGTCGGTACATACATACACAACAAACTCACACACACACACAGATGCAAGCACAATTGGATCGATAAAACGTAGTAAAAATTCGTAGTATTGGAAGCTGGAAAAGGCGGCATCATTTTGCCGCTGCATTCTGACCAAAGGCACTAAATGGTGACGGTGACGGCGACTGAGGCAGCGACAGTGGCAGCGACAGCGGCATCGGCATTTTGTATCCTGACGTGCGCACTGGAAATTCATGCGAGGTAGGACATGTTTGGCGCGTTTTTCAAAGTGCACACACTGGTTGTGTATTGGTGTGTGTGTGTGTGTGGATTGTGGAGTTTTGGAAGCTGCTGCTGCAAAATGTTGTTTTACAGTTTGAAAGGCAGGCACAGGAGCAGCAGCTACTCATAGATGCATATCACAAATGCGCGCGTGTGTGTGTGTGTATGTGTGTGTTGGTTTAATATCGCTATCGGTTACTCACACACACACACGCACACACTTACACACACGGCCTCACATGCATACGTAGATAGTGTGTGGGGGAGACCGCGCCCCGTTTTAGCTTAGGGAGCAGCACCTGCCATTTTCCCCGTGCATTTCCCATGCTTCTGCTGCTCCTTCTAGTCCAAGAGCATGAAAATTAATTACTAAATGACTTTATGCTTTTTAATGGCTTGCCAGGCAGTTAAAGGATATTAGACAAGCCATTTAATGGCTAGCTAGTATCTTCTTAGCCACGCCCACTCAGCTTTGATTGGGAATTCCTTTTCGGATTTTTCTTTCCTTATTTTAGTTTTTACTACTATTTTCCATTTTGTCAACTTGGGAAATTGCATTGAATCGAATGGTTTTCGCTAGTGAGTGAAAACTGAAAACGGAAAATGGAAAATGGAAAACTTTAACAACCTAAAACGAGTAATTAAAGTTGTTACAACTACAGTTAGTTAAAGTAATAGTTATAGTCGCTATTATAGTTAGTATTTAGTGGGAGTTCCATTTCCATCCCCATTTCCATTCCCATACCCATTTCCATTTGCATTTTCATTTGCTTTTAGTATTATGTTAGCACTTCAGGCTGTACTTAAATGCAATTTAGTGGAAAATTTAATGGAATTTACTAATTTTGGTAGTCAGTATTAATTAGTGAATTAATTTTTTAGCATAAAGTTAAAACTTTTCATGTAACTCTAGCTACTCTTGTGCTCTCCCAAGAGCGAAAGGTTTTCTGCATTCCTCTTTGTGCTGTATTCGTTAACGTTATGAGGGCTTCTTTGAATAGGAAACGTTTCTAGTTAGAACTTGTTATTGAAAATGTTAGGGAAGCGATAATATAAGGGATCTTACAAATAAATATTATAAAATTAAGAATGAATAACAAAAGTATATAATACCCTGTAAATTGACCTTAAAATTCAACTAGTATTTTCTTTATTCCAGCTGTAAGTCCAAGCAAACAGAACGTATAGTAGATCGTAGAAGCAATAAATAGTAAAAACCAACTTCTTATATACTATATATACTTATATACAAACTAATAATATAACTTCTCTTTTTACTTTCAGGTTTATCTTCGCGCAGGCCAACAATTATTTATTTTTAATAAATAAGCAAAAATTCTTAACTAAATTTATAATAAATTAGTAGACCTACATTAAAATAATTATTATAATAGTTATGTTAGGTATTAGAATAAATACAGCTTATTTACTATGTACAAAATTATAATAGAAACGAAAACTGTTATGATTAAGGATATGATTTTAAGAATAAAATGAATTAAAAATTTAAATCTAACGTATTTTTCATTTGGGGGTGCTGAAGAAGAAGAAAAAAAAATGCTGCGATCTTCATTTGCAAGCTAAAAACATAAGAAATTTCCGCTGAAGTAACAGGCGAACAGAAATAAGAGAAGGTCGCAATGCAAAAAAATTAAATTTAAAATTTAAATCTAACGTATTTTTTAAATTTTAAATTCAAATCTAACGTATTTTTCATTTGGGGGATCTGCATTTGCAAGCTACGAACAGAAGAAATTTCAGCTGAAGTAACAGGCGAACAGAATTAAGAGAAGGTCGCAATGCAAAAAAATTAAATTTAAAATTTAAATCTAACGTATTTTTAAATTTAAAATTCAAATCTAACGTATTTTTCATTTGAGGGATCTGCTTTTTCAAGCTATAAACAGAAGAAATTTCCGCTGAAGTAACAGGCGAACAGAAATAAGAGAAGGTCGCAATGCAAAAAAAATTAAATTTAAAATTTAAATCTAACGTATTTTTAAATTTAAAATTCAAATCTAACGTATTTTTCATTTGAGGGATCTGCTTTTTCAAGCTATAAACAGAAGAAATTTCCGCTGAAGTAACAGGCGAACAGAAATAAGAGAAGGTCGCAATGCAAAAAAAATTAAATTTAAAATTTAAATCTAACGTATTTTTTAAATTTTAAATTCAAATCTAACGTATTTTTCATTTGGGGGATCTGCATTTGCAAGCTATGAACATAAGAAATTTCCGCTGAAGTAACAGGCGAACAAAAATAAGAGAAGGCAAGGCAAAAAAAAAAATGCACAAAATACGCATGTATGTGTGAGCGACGCAATGTACAGCAAATTGTGCTCTGAGTAAATTTTGCCGCTCACAACTTTGCACTCTATTTTCGGCTGCCCATTGAGAGTTGTGTGTATGTGTGAGCGTCACAGCCGCTCGCAGCAGTGCACTCTTGCACTCACCATTTTAATTGCGTGGAGAGCTAAATCTGACGCTCTCCGCTCTTTCTCTCTGCACTCATTTTTCGTCTGCTGCTTTATGCTTTTAATTGCTTTACAGTACGTAATAGTTCTCACTTTCAAACTTAACGGATATTTCCAATGTGTTGCATCTTACTGTGTTTTTCTATTCGTCTGAGAATTAAGCTGGATATTTTTATACAGCAGCTGTAATACCAGGCGAACAGAACTTTCAGTAGATCGTGAAGCACTTAATGAAGTTTAATGGCTGCTTAAACACACACAAACACACAAGCATAGAAATATATCTAATATTCCAGGCCCTAAATAAAAATATTCTCTATATATTTTCTGGACATTAAAACAATTAATTATTATATACCATTTTGCGATACAATTAAATCGTTTATTGAAATAAAATAATCGATTATTATGTATCGTACCATCACTAAAGTCTACAAACCATTCAAATTGTTGAAAATTCTTTTCTATTATTTTGTTGGGGTTTATCGAATCGCTTATAACTCTATATATATATCATGTAAATGCAGTTAGTTAATGTTCCGGTCGATTAAACATCGTGGGAATTGTTCGATTGTCAAGTTATGTTCTTTGTGCATTAACTTGGCCCATTTCCGGTCACATCCATGGCTAATGACTTGTTTAGCACCGGTAACAAATGAAGTTTCCAGTTGATAATAATAAAAAATAATACAAAATTCAAGACACGCACCTCAAATCAAATGCAATAAATAATTTATAATTAAACATTTTGACAAACAACAAAAAAAAGTTAAATAAATTTACAACTCAAATAATTTATGTTCATAAAATGTTCAACGAGCAATTGACCAGAATTCTATATTGCTTTCGATTTTTTTTTTCTTTTCATAATTTATGAATAATGACAAGAAGAAGTTGGAGGTGGAGTAGAAGAAGAAGAAGAAGAGAAGAGCTTTATGTGGGACGTGGAGTGAGAAAATTAAACAACAAATAAGTCAAGAGGTGTAAGACTGTAAGTAAGTGTTATTGTGTGTGTGTGTGTGTTTCTACGTGTTTGATAATAAGTCAAGAAAAAACAATGAAGAAGGGGCTTCAAGGGAGGGAAAGGGTAGCAGGAGGAGTACCCAAGGGGACCATCATAAATTCATTCATGAAAACGCCGCTTGGTTGGTAAACAAAAAACGTTGGAAGCGGAAAACCAATTGAACTCGACGGGGAAATACTTGTCGTATCGCCGAGTAAAAAAAATTTGTGATAATCTACTTAAGTAACAGTAAAGCTGTAAATACCCTATAATAAAATTACTTGAAAAAGGTGAAATAAATTAAAGAAGAAGAAGGAAGAAACAGAAAGTATAGAAATACCCTAGAATTTACTAGTCTATAGAACAAAACTACTGAAATGCTGAAAATACCCTGTAATATATAATGGTTTTTAAGTTTCTTAGGAAACAGAAAAGCCGAAAAAACTGGAATTACTGAATATACCCTGTAACATAATTGTTTAAAAACAGTTTCATAAACTTTTTAAATTGTAATAGTTTACTTAAATAGCTTAAAGTAACTAATAAGTTAATATTCCCTTCAATAAACAGTTTTGCTAATAATTTGAAACTGTTTTAATCAGCTTTTCCAGAAGCTACAAGCTACTTTAAGCTATAGCAAGCTTAGCCTTCCCTGAAATCATATTTTTAATGAGCTTGATATAATCTAAAGCTTAAGGTTTGTCTCAAAGCTCACTAGTGGGTTAATAAAGCTCCTACAAAGCTTTAAGCTTTAATTCCCTAACCAAAATCAGCTAACTCTTCCCTATCCATTGATCGTAGCCTCTGCGCTATTAAACCTACTACACACTAGCTCAATTTTACAGGGTATTCAAACACTTTTCACTTTTACACACATCGTGTCGCTCCATCGTATTGCACTCGTATTTTATCATTTCCCAAAATGTTAACTGACAAATTCAAGTGGTTTCTTGTTCGTGTTCGTGTTCGTGTTCGTTGTTTTTTTGTGGGTTCGGGTTCGTTTTTTATTTCGGTATTTCGTGTTTGTCTTTTGGTATTTGTTTGGGAGTTTGGGTTCGGGAGTTGGGTGTTTGGGGCACACGCGTGTGCTCCCATTTCTCACCTTCAATGACACCTTACTGTAATAATCATGAAATTTATATAAGTATGACTTTGCTTTTCTTTAATTTCTGTTCACATATTTTCTTTATATTTTATTTTATTTTATTTCTCACTTTTGTTGTTTATTATTTATTGTTGTTGTTGTTGTTGTCTCTGTTGTTTGTCTTTCCATTGCTCTTGATACCTTTTTTTCTCTCTCGCTTTTTTGTGACTCTTGAGATTTATTTCGTGCTTTGCTTAAATGTTTCGTTTGTCCAAATTGAAGTCTCAACTGTGGATCTCCCACCAGTTGCGTTTTGCTGGAGAATTAGTGGAGAATACGGTTAGCGGAATGCTCTAACAGCTGCAGGATTTTTCAGCAAAGAAACTGAAAGTTTAAGAAAAGGTTTGAGGAAGTTTTATATATTTTTAATAGGGAAATTTAGGTAAGGTTTTTATAGAAACGATCGTAACTAATGATCACTTGGTATTTTTGGTATATAAAATATAGTTCATTGATTAGTTTGAATAGTAGGCAAAGCAAATATGTATATATCTTTCAATTTTAATATATTTTTTAGACAAGATCACTAAAAGATAATTGATCTTTAAGTAAAATTTTAACTATATAATTTTCATCAATCATAAATTTTTCTAACAAATGATCTCTAAATTGAAGTATTCCTATTAGATCACTTTAAGCGTGATTATTTTTATAGACAATACATTTCTAAGATCACTATAGATCACTTTTAATCAAAAAATCCCATGGAAAACTATAGTCTATAACCAAATTTCATTTATAGATTTTCTCTGCCATTTTTAGTGATATTTTGATCAGTTTTGAATCTTTTGCTGATCATTTTTGTATCCAGTTTTTGCACTGTTGATTGACAGATCAGTTAATGGATCGTCTATAACTGTTTGATTGTAGAGCAACTGTTTTTAGCCTTCAACTCACTTGGCTGTCATTTATGGCCAACGCGCGTGTAAATACTTAACACAATTTTCTTGGCCATTGCTTTTGATTTGTTTCCTCCACTTCTTCTTCTTCTTTGTCTTTTTTTTTGGGGTTCTCTTTTCACGTTGGTTTCGTTTTGCTTTCTATGACAATACGCGATAATCGTTTTAAGCGTAGAAATTATATGCGAAAGAGCAATTAAATTTACACGAAAGAGACACACACACACACACACAGAGAGAAATGGCAGTAACTGGGCCAACAAGTTGGCCAAAAGTCAATTGAGAGATTCTCAAATCGATGGCGATTTGCTAACTGAGATTTGTCGATTGGAATCTGTTTGTGTGGAGAGTGCATAACTAGCACTCAATTAAAATGCTCAAATGCCACAAATGGCAAAAGTAACGCGACTTGACTCTGTGCACCGCAGAGCAGTGGAGAGCAGGGGAGAGCAGTGGAGAGTAGTGGAGCTCTGCTCGCCACATTCCCATGCAACATTGTTGCAGTGCATATCTGAACAAATCTCAGAATGAAGACGGCGATGGGGACGACGACGGAGACGATGGGGAAGATGGGGACGACATTTTTGCAGCACTTTTTGCGGGTCAACGCAAAAAGCAGCAACGTTTTTTGTTGTAGTCATTGTTGTTGTTTTTGCTGTGTTTGTTGTAGTTGTTGTTGTGGTTGCTGTGGCAGATCCATTAAGCCAAATGATGTGCAACCTCTTGTTCTCCATGCCACACCAAAACGAAGACTTTTGCAACAAAGTTGCAACATTGTGCGGACAAAACATGAAAATGGAAAGGGAAAGGGCATGGGTATGGTAAGGGGGGTCAGTAGGGGTACAGAGGGGGTATGGTAGAGCTCTGAGCACAGGCAAAAGGGAATGAGAATGAGATTTCACAGTCGCAATATGCAGTGCATTAATGAAGTGATTTGCACTTTTTACTCGAACTCCTTTTGACCACCAAGAAGAGCTGCAAAATTGAACAACTGAACAACCGAAGAAGAACTGAGGAACCGAAAGTCCGCGTAAGCCACCAAAACGATTCCGGGAACAATCCCATCAAGAGTTGAGCCCAAACCAAAAAGGTAGGTGAGATTTATGACAGCCGCTGTGGATCATGTCACTCATGTCATTCACAGTCGGGGAGTCACAGTAACAGTAACAGTTCCACCAACGAACTGCCTCCCCAATGAGCGATCCTCAACTGATTCCAGACAACTCAAGTGTCCAACAACAACTGAAATTTAGCCTGGGATTGAGTTTGAATGTGAGAGCATTGTGAGTACCTTGGCTAATTGAAGTGATCGCATTGCATTTGCAACTGATCTTGATTGTCGTGAATTTACGGTACACTTTTTATTAATTTGACAGTTTTTTTTCATAATGTGGGAACCTTTTTTTAGCATAAAAGACCACTCTAGATTAAAATATAAGTGATCAGTAAGTAAAAGATCACTTTAATGATAACTTGAGCATAACAAACCTTAAAAAAAATCATTTATTTACCGATTTTCAACAGCGATCATTAAATGTTTGACTGATAAATTCGTTGAAATCACGTAAAAGATCAGTGTGATCATTAATTATAAAAGTTAATTCAGCTACACAAACTGATCGTCGAGAGTCTAGACTGTATAGTCTAGGGCAATTGTCTAGACTTTGCTTGATTCTCTAAAGTGATCGTGTGCTAATGATCACAGGTGGGAATTCGCTATAATTATGTAATACAAGTAATCAATTCAATAAAATTGTGATCTTTTATTGAAATATCACCTGAAAGTAAACGAAAGATCATTTGCATAATCAATTATAATGCTGATTTTTTAATTGTTTAGACTACAAGCTTAATTTGCTAATACGGTCGTGATCAAGTGATTCAAGTTTCATAAATAACTGATCGTTAGCAGAGAACTTCTAGGAAGTTTTATGATTTTTAAGTAACTTTAATTAAAATAAATTGAAAAATCATTTGAAAGTAAATGCAAGATCATTTGAATGATCACTGATCGAGTCCTACTGATCACTGTCTGTGCTGAATATATATCTACATATACTATCTGCTACAGTTGCACTTATCTGTTTGATCTGCTTGAAACGATCGTGATCTATTGATCTCACATAATGCATTGTTTTAGCTTCTGGCACACGAACTCACGAAAGCCTCGATTCTTTTTACCCCCCCTATGACATACTGTTCTTGTTCTTGCCTGTCTGTGCCTGTTCTGTCCTGTGCTGTCGTCACCAGCATCAGACCGAAACCACATTGTGCGCATAATTCGCATTTTCATTTCCATTCCCGTTTCCTTAACCCCCCTAGCTCCGTCCCTCTCTATCTCCCTAGCTCCCTAACCCTCCCTAGAATGTCTGTTGATCAGTCTTGTGGGCAAAAAGTGGACATTGACCGTCTGCAAAGCGAGTCAATGATCTTCAAACGTGTCAACATTAAAAATAGCAAGCAAATGCTCCAACGTGTCTGTCCACATGTACCCAAAGTGTACCCAGTACCGATCCCCATTCTCAGACCGAGTTCCCCTAGCCCCACTAGACCCGCCACGCCCCCCAGCGCCCCTCTTCAAAGTCTGTGCCCCATGACAGTCAGATATGTAGACGTGCAGACGTTTGCAAAATGCCAAACCAAAGACCAAAGACACAATCGAGACAACAACAGCAACAGCAACAACAACAACAACAGGCACAGACATAGCTACAACAACAACAACAACAACAACAGGATGTTTGGCGGCGCTATCAACGAAATTCCAGCATTTGATCGGAGCAAAAGAAGCGCGCGAATCGAGAGGATCGCAGACAAAATGCACAGAATCAAAAATTATATACATATGCTTGTAAAAACACAACTACAGTAGAAACTGCCTATAAAGCACAACTGCATTTCACAACTTAATGTTCGTACAGTAAATAAATAAATTACTTAGCTGAAGAAAGAGAAACTTTCCATCAAAAAAGGGGATTCCCAAAAAATCTAAGCAGAGAAATAAACTACAATCAACAGAAATGATAATTACAGTCGCGAAATTAGCTTTTTTAAAGATTGGAAATATTTCAGTTGAAAATGAAGATATAAATCTTTCAAAAAGTAAAATTTGTGTACAGTAAAGCTATAAAATACATAAATGGTGCATCAGTTGTAGATGAAGACATAAATCTTACAAAAAGTAATAAAAATTTGTGACGTACTTAATAAAAATTTAAATTTTATATAGTAATATAATTTTTAAACTGCACAGCTATGCAATAAATAAGTCTTTAAAGGCCGTTTCCACTGTAAGACTGAAAAATTTCAGCTAAAGATAAAGACATAAATCTTGCAAAAAGTAATACATTTTCTGAAGTACTTACATATATAATAATAATATATATTAAATAATTTGTGTCAAGTTGCCCACTAATAAATTGATGGACACGTTCACTTTAGCCAGTTTCCACTGTAGCTATATAGAAATATATATATATCCGATATACACATGTTGTGCACACTGACAAAGCCATTAATTACTGATTGCCGATATTCGACGCTTCGCTCTTCAGGGAGGGCGGAAAGACTGTGAGGCAGGAAAGAAGGAGGCGTGGTGGATCGGGGGTAGTGAGAGTGTGTGAGTCCAAAGGGGCATGTGCTTTATTAAGTGGCAGTGGCAAAAAGACGTGCAACTTTTGTGGCGCTAAGCGAAGCAGAAAGAAAGAACCGCAAAGAGGAATAAATCACAGTGCTCCTGCTTCATATAGCAATACCGCTCTAACCAGGGCCGGATTTACCACATTAATGTCATGGGGCCAGGTGTGGTGGGGGCCCCTAAAATAGAGCTCGATATCCCGGAGATAAAAATGAAATTTTAGAAGAATCTTATCTCGTACTTTATTTTATTGAATTTTATTAGTACCCAGCGTATTAACTCTTCGCGATTTTTCTGCGCAAAACTCGTCAACAGTGATTTAAAAGACAGATTGCGGAGGATATCATTTTCCAAACTGAGAAGTATTATTTGGTACATTTTCGATCACTTGAAGAGTTGTCTTGCCGTGTTTGAGGAATTGAACACTCTTGAAATCATTTTTCGTTACAATTTCTTAAGATGTCCGATCCGTTTCTTATCCAGTGTTCTACCGTGCTTCTGTGAATGGCAATGTCCAGAGACAGATATCATTTTAACCAATCATTGCACTAATTGCACTGGATAATTCATTCGGAGAAACAGGTTGATTTTTGTTTTTCTCGAAAACTTCTGCCGATGGTTCATTATTATTTACAAAATTATCTATAGAAATTTTGTTTGTTTCACAAAAGGAACGGAAATGTTTGCAGCAGCGATTAAAAAACTGTCCAATTTTCGTGTCTTTGATAACACTGTATCAAACCCACTGTCTTTTCTGCAGCAGGTTTTCTTTTTTCCGAGCCGCATTTTTGAACCCATGGAGTTTTGTGTCGATCACTTTTGTAGTCACCCATGTCGTCTTTGACCGCTCTTTGTTGAAACGAACAAAATCCTAATATGTTTATTTTTTATCGTTACAAGTTCTTTGCAGTTCACTACAGCGATTTTTATCGATGAACTTACAATGAGCTTAATAATCGATAAGTTACTTTGCTCGGCATTTCATTCAGTAGTTCTTTTGTTCAGGGACGATATTTTTACTACTTTGTTTATTTCCATCGAAATAATTCTAACTCATTTGATCTTTGCTTGAACTGATACATTCTTTACAAACTTCTTTGAACATTAGTTTGGTACAGAAAATAGTTTGGTATAAAACAGCGATTTACAACGTATTTCATTGGGTATGGTGGAGGCCCTCTCGTGGTGGAGGCCCTGGGGCCCTGGCCCCACTGGCCCCTATGTAAATCCGGCCCTGGCTCTAACACACGCGCTTACTACCTCTCCCTCTCTAGCTCAGTCTCTAATCGCTGTTGCTCTGACCGTTATGACTTCCGCTCGAGTTGAGATGAGCTCAGATTCAAAGTCAACGATCTCTCTGCAAAAACAATTTCGAGGCTTTTGCTTCGTTTTGTGCATTTTATTTTCAATGCACAAAGAGCAGAGAGAGCAGCAAGCGAGGCAGCATAAGAGAGCGCCAACGATTGGCAAGCAAAGGGAACGGCAGTGGGAGAGGAAGGGGACAAAGGGAGTGACGACGACTTCCCGTGGTATATTCGATACGACGCATTGTCCTTGAGCGTTTAGTCGAAATTTATGAAATACATTGAACTCTGGCCACTAAATTAGTCAGTTAAAGAGCGCGATGGAGAGAGAGAGAGAGAGGTGAAGTATATGAGAGTGGGAGAGCGAAGCGGCGCACAAAAAATATGATATACAACATGACAAAAGTTTTGCCGCGCGACGCATTAACAAAAATTTCGTTCTGTTGCAAGTTCTTCTTCTTCCTCTTCTTGTTTCGTTTTTTTGGAATTTTGAATTTGTCGACACACACACACACAGAGACAAACATGTGTGCGTGCGTATGAGTTGTTGTGCTTGCAATCGTTCAATCAAGTCGTTGACCGTTGATTTCTGCCGCTGTCAAAAGCCAATTCAAACTTTCAAATGCAACGGTCATCAGCCTTTAAAGCAGAGTGAGTAACAGAGAGAGATGAGAAAATAGAGAGTGGGAAAGAGACAGCAGACCATAGCAGATCTTACTGTGGGAAACAGATGCAGAATTGAGATATCATCGCTTGTTGTGTGTGTATTTTTTGAAGAACGGTTTCAGTTTTTGGAGCATGTAAAATTTAACAATCCTACAATGTAAAATTTAACAATCCTACTGGTAAAGAATTGATCGGAAAGAAAAAATTTTAATGCAGCTCTTAAAACTTAGTTAAGTCGATAGTAAAATTTGATTTTATATTAGTATTTTTATAGCCAGAACTTTTAATAAAGGCGCCAAATACTCAAAAGCTGTCGGTATAAACCGTGAAACTATATTGGCTAGAGACTTGGTCCTATTACTACCTAAATTTGTTCCATATTTCTATTTTTACTTTTTTACTCCTTTTTTCCGAACTTAAAGTCGTTCCATTAACTGGTTTTACAGCTTGAAGGTCACTTTATGGCAGATTTCTGGCTGAACCGTCAGTGTCATTATATTTAATACGATTTGGCAGCGACTAGTTCCGTCCAGTGTTGCACAACGGCTGAAACGACTATTGTGCCCATTCTGGCCTAAGCATAAGCTGAACGGCTAACGGTACACGGCTAACGGTACACAGTACACAGCAAACGGTACATGGTTCACGAGTCTAACCTCTCCCAAGTTACCCATTTCGTTCCGTTGCAATAAAAGTCTCATCAAAGTTAATGCGCCAGTTCATAAGCTCCCAAAACTGCACTTTTGTATTGGCCACCTGGGCTGAGTTTGGGGCATGTGGGATGTGAACTGTGGCATGTGGAATGCGGGATATGGAGTGTGGGGTGTGGCACGCCCCTAAATATGCTGCTTTGCTGCTAAGCTAAGCGGCTGCTAAACTTTGTCCTGGCCAAGGACTTGCACGGCAAATCCTTTGCTTTTGTTTGCGCACAAAAAAAAAGGTAAAGAAGGAAAACTGAAGAAAATTGCATTAAACTTTTGCGCAAATTTCCTTTCTCTGCAGCAGCTTTACCAGCTCCAGCTGCACCTCCACCCCAGCTTCCTCTACTGCTGTGCTGCTGCTGTTATGCCCACTGCAGTTGTTGTTGCTGTTGCAGTGCATGAGAAGCATTTTTCTACACGTAATTCATATTTATGACGCTTCTCGCAGCTCAGAGGACGCGACTTACGCGCGCCTCAAAGTATGCAGCGGTTTTTTAAAAAGGCAACACGAAACGGTTGCCATAGCAAATGGAACGGAACGGGATAGAATGGGAGGGGATGGGATGGTAAGGAGACTGAAACAGGTCGGCAAAGCTATTGGCTAAAAGCGGGTAGTCTCTTAGGGTGGGCGCTACATAACTTTGCTCAATTTAAAGTCAAGTGTCAACGCAAACTCCTCAAAGGGGCTCAACAGCTATCGACTCTTCAGGACTCTTCTTTGGCTAACAATCTTCACCTTTTGCCCCTCCAGTCCTCCCGCCGGGCTATTTGCGCGCTTTGACATGCAAAACGCGCGCTTCATTTGACATTTTTCTTACATTTTCTCTGCATATTTTTTTTTCTTTCGTTTGTTTTCTGTTAGAAACGCGACCGGGATCGAGTTCTCGCTTCCTTCCAAACAGTTTTCACCATCCCTCTAAATTCAGGTCCTGTTTGCTTTCTAAAAACACAAAAAAAAAGTTGAAAAAATAAACCCTTTCATCAAAGGCACCACGGTATTTTTTGCGGTTGCTGTTAATATGATTTTCCGCCTGCGCTTTTCCCAACTTTTTTTTTTGTTTTCTCTTATTTGCCTTGTTGCTTTCCTTCGCTTTTAGTTAGCTTCATTTTTGTTTTTTAATTTTTGATTTAGCTGCTTCTTTGAATATTTAAGCACCAGTTTTCTTTCTGGGAAACGAAATGGAAATGAAACAATACAATGGAAAGTAAGTTTTCATTGACATTTAAGCTAATATTGTTGATATTATATTAAATACTGAAAAACTGCTCAGAAATCTGTAGTTTTTTTACTGAATTTAAAAGCTTTTAACCATTTTTCTAAACTGTAACTCATTTTTAAAGGTTAGGAATGCTGAAAATGAAACGAAACAGCTGAAAAATATATGTCCTTACTTACTTAATCTACTACGCTACGTTAATGTACACAAAAACGTACTAAATAAAGCGAAACGCTTGGCAATGAAACACTCGTGCAACGGCTTTTAAACTGTTTTTAATTGTAAGCTGTCAATTAAGGCTTTCAACGAAATCCGTCACATTCTTGCACCTCACTGTAGTCCAGGACTACGAAAAAACAGTCGTCTGATGTGCCATGGCAACCCTGTAATGGTCACCCCTTTTCAAACCCCTTAACACTCATAATTCCTAGTGCCGAGCTAAGTAATTGCTGATGCTCCCCATCAATGAAGTTTGCCTTCTCACCCACTTCACTTCTACCTCGTCGGGGGTATTAACTGTCACGGCAACAACTTGTCGACCTGCTATACCACAACTCCTCCTCCTCCTCTTCTACTCCTTTTAGTAGGCAGGAGGAAAGAAAGCCGCATTCTAGAGTTGTATAAATAAGGAAATCAATTGTTATGCCGACCAATTTACATTAATCTTAACGAGAAACAGGATGACTACGACTACGACTACAACTTGGACTTGAACTGAAGATGGGAGTTAGTGCCGCTTTGGGGCGTGGCGCTGAGCGACTCTGAAAATGGGACAATGCGCTTTGGAAATGAATTCTGATGCCTGAATCGCATCGGGAGCTGAGAAAGAGAAAGAGAGAAAGACAGAGAGGACTGAGGGTGCGGGGCAGGTGAAAAGGATGCCAAAGTACAGTCAGCAAGCGTGGAAAACAACGGTGGCCATAAAGACGTCTGCCACAGCTGCTGGATGCCAGCGGGGGCGCGCAGGGCGTAGCAACTCTGCTGAGCGGCTGCTGATGTAAACAGGTCCCCCTTCCCCTCCCCCAGCCCTCACTCACTTGCTCTCTTTTGCTCCTACGCAGTCGGCATTCTTGTGACTCGACATCTGCCCTTATCAGCAGTACCAACCACCCTCTGCCACCCCCTTTCCACCCCCCTAGCGCCACCCATGCGTTAGTTTCATGAAAGCTTTTAGTTGTCTGCAAAATTTTCGGCGCCCTTTTTTTTCCTGCTCATCGTGCGTGTTTGTATGTGTGTGCGTGTGGATTTTTGGGGGTTGAATTTTTGGGTTTTGTGATAAGCAGCAAGACAGGCGCACAGACGACAAGGAGAGCGCGCTTCGTTCGCTCTGTCTCTTTGTGTGAGTGTTTGTGTGTGTGTGTCTCTCTGTGAGAGCTGTAAGCAGGGCATTGCACTCGTAGCTCCACGCTCTCCACAACTCCATACACCATGCCCCCTTCCGGTTCCCACACACACCCCCCACAACCCTCGCATCCCACACTGCTGGCAAAGACTACCAAAAAGCTCTTTTGTTTCCTTCTTTTTTGGTTGGCTACTTTAGTCACTTTAGCCACTTTAGTCACTCTTTTCGTGCAGCGCTTTCGACTGAGCGTAAATTTATGCTCCGATATAATTACCAGATAAGCTTGTCAAGTCAACGGCGCACAGAGTTGTCGCAGGTGTCGTTTCCATTTCGATATAAAAAAATTACTCCTGATATTTCTACTTGTGAATGAATTCGAGTATTGCAAATAGTAGAGACTACTATGAGTAGTAGTAGAAAGAGACAGACATAGGGAGAGGGAGTGGTAGATAGACTTAGAAACAACATAAATTACAGCAGTTAATAGCAGAGTTCATAAACTAATAATGTAGCATAGTTATAGGCTCTTAAAGGTGCCTTAATTTAAAGTAGCTATAACTTTTTACAGAGTGAAGCGAATACTGGTTTTTAAACTGGTTTAGGCTCTAATTCAGCTAGTACACTTTATGTTGTTTAAAATTTCCATATACTCTAAGTATATAAGACTTTTCTGCCCAATTTTTTTATCTAATAAGCTCAAATGTATATAAAAACCAACTAATTTGTTAGTTACTTTACTAAATAGAAATACATAAAAGTATGTTTTACAACACTGACAGCACTCCTTTATTGACATTCGCAAGCGTTGAAAACCCTGCCCAAAAGTAACATCTAATTCCTTTACTAAATTGCTACTTTTTGTCATTTTTTGGGTCACTCCCACTCGGATTCATTCAGTTCTATTGCATTACAGTTACATTTAGAGCTGCAGCTGCATCTACCGTTACCGTTATCGTTACATTTACCGTTACAGTTATGAGCACATTTACAGTTACATGGCCTCGTGAAGGAATCAGAGGACACGGCGCTCAGGAAAACTTGCCACAAAGCAGCAATCGCCATTACAACGCGCAAAGTTAAGGAAAAACGGAGCGGGAAAAGTGAAACGAGGGAAGGGAAAAGGGGAGAAAGGTTGTGGAAAACCGAAACAGGGAGCAGGAGCAGGAAAAACATACACAACACAGAAAAGCCGAGCGATTTCCCGCGCAGCAGCAGCAGCAGCAGCTGAAAATTGTTGTGCAAGAGAGAGAAAAAGGGAAAAAGGCAGTGGGAAAATATCGATTGGTTTTTCTTTTTTTTTTCCTGTTCTTCTGTATTTTGTTTTGTTGGATGGAAGAGGAAGAGACAAAGAGTGGAGAAGGGGGAGAGGGAGGACTGGAAAGAGGCCTATTGGAATTTCTGTGTTGTGTTTGCTTTGTGGCCAACAGAAGGAGAGGGCGGGGTAGTGGGGCGGAGTGTGGGGGCTGCCGAGTGCGTATTCGTTGACTTTGGCGCGAATTTTCGATTAATGAAAACGCGCGCGCCACATTTCCATCCGCGTTGCAACAACGGAACAAGCCAAAGCCATGGGGCAGCTGCAATAATAGCTAGCGTAGAAACAGCTGGGTACAACCGACTGCTGAAAGCCCGGTAGTTGTTTTTTGGGGGGAGTTTGGAGTGTTCTTTGAAGGAAACTTTAAGGTGGGCCTTCTTTTAGTAAAACTTTCTTTTACAGGAAAGATTTGAAAGAAACTCAAGCCCTTAGAGACTCTATAAAAGGTGTGACTTAATAGGCGTATGCGTAATTTTTACTCAAAAGATGTCTGGGATTCCTGGGACGCTTTATTTTATTTAAGTTTTTCATTTTATTCAATGCCACGTGAACAGACCCATTAGATTTTGTTAACTACAGGGTCTCCAAAGCGACACGGCAGCTACACGTCTGTCAAATGCTGCTGCTTCAGCTGCTGCTGCTGCTGCCACGGGCCATGTGGCATGTGGCACAAGAAGGCAAGCAGAGTGCAGGGGGAAGGGCTAGGGGGTAGGGGTAGGAAAAGGGGCAGGAGAACACAGCAAAGTCGGGGGAAATTGGACACATTCCAACTGCGCTTTCAACTGCCAACGATGGGCGCCCGGCGTGCAGAGAAATCACACAGACTCCAAAAAGCATTGTGTGGATAAAGAACTCGCGAATAGGACAACGACAACAAAGCAGAGAAAGAGAGAGACAGAGAGAAAGGGGGAGAGACAGTGAGAAAGATAGAGACCGGGGGCGAGAGAAGCAACGCGAACAACGACAACAAAATCTGGCAGTCAGAAATGCTGACATTTTCGCAGCGACAGCTGTCAAAAGGACGACGGTGGCAGAGGAGGAAGGACAATTGGATATGGACATGGACAGGGACATGGACATGGCTAGAGAAAGGGGGATAAGCAGTGGGTTAGGAAGCGAGTAAGGATTGCGATTGGAATAGGTATATATGAATGTGGCAAAGTATTTGTATGGAAATGGGGAAAGGGAGAGGAGTAGGAGAAGTGGAGGGAATGGTAACTAGTAGTAGCATTGGAATAGATACGGAAGTGGCATCAACTGAGGCTATTTTAATGTCTTGTGGTAGGTTCTACTGCTCCTTCATCTACTTCTCTTTCTTCTTCTTCTTCTACTTTAACTTGTTGTTGTTGTTTTTTTCGTGCTCTGCGTCTCGTTATGCAAATTTTATTGATATGCCATGGCAAACGATTATGTAAAAGTTTGTGCATGGTTAAAACGATTTTAATACTCACAGTTTATGGGATCTCCTTCCCCATACCCACTCCTCCACCATTGCTACTCCCTACTGCTCCCCTTGGGAGCAATCCTCGTTACGGTGCTGGACCTTTCCACATCCACTTTTCACTCCTGGCTCATGCCACTTGAGGAGAGGACTTTTCATGCTAGCTGATTATGACATGCCTAGTAATCAGGGGTGGGGCAAAAGGGGGAAAAGATTCCCCACACACGTGTGGTAAGAGCAGGGGGGAATGATGGCATACGAGGTTCACTCAAATTGTTTGTTTATAAATAAAGCAGGCGACTATTGATTAAAATTGCGCTTTAAAAATTCATTAAATGGTCGCTTAGTTCAAATTGTACACCAGACACTCATACACACTCACTCACACACTCACACACACCACACCCATACTTTTGCATACAAACATGAGCTGAAGATGAGTTTTTTTGGAACTGTCTCTCGAAGTGGTTCTGGAGCTGTGCATGTTGAATGCTCGGAAGGCTTTAAAAGCCACAAAAATCATAGGAAATACGCTAAAAACTTGGAGGGGAGAATTTAAGTAAGAAATATATAGAATAATATTCACATATGATACTATAAAATATACGAATTTGAGGTACAGAAGCTAAAGCTACATCAGAAAAGATCCCAACTGTGACTTCAAAATGGTCCTAGCTTTGTTAGGGAAATGTCGTTAGGAAAATTTTCTATGCTAGGTAAATAGGATAGATTAGTTCCACGACTTTAAGCTCAACTCAGACTAAGACTAAGACTCTAGTATACACAATTTTGATACCATACTTTAGCTAAAAGGATTTTAGTTCTATATCTCCTCACATTGTCCAAAAATCCTTTGAGTTCCTGCCATACCAACTCAAATCTTAGCATTTCTGAACTAGGTTCTTTGCACGGCTTACCATTTTTAAAGTATTTCGCTTCTAGAACACCTTTCAATACGACTAAAATTTATACTCTACAATTTATACATACCTTCTTCTGTCCTAACCTCACTTTACCATGAAAAGTTCATACTTCAAAAGTCAATTTCTCTTTACATTAAACCACAACTTAATTGAGAACTAAAAGTATAACAATTTCCCAGATTTCGCTCCCTGATAACTCCATAAAACATTTCCATATTCCCAGCTTAATACCATTTTCACCTGCACTTAGGAAAATGTACTTAATGCTTAATGCAAATTGATCGATGTCTGGTGATTTAGTGAATGAAAATGGGTTTTCAATGAAAATGTGTTGTGTTTTTCCCCTTGACTCCAAATGGAATGCTTATCAGCGTAGTCGCTGCTTATCGCTGATAAGAGAAACTCCCCAAACGATGTGAGGAAATTTCATTGAGGAAAATTTCGTTACTTTTTTTTTGTATTTTTTGGAAATTAATCAATTCGATGATAAGTTATCTAAGTAAGTCACAATTGTAATTGTGTGAGTAAGTTTGTGGTGGACAGAGCTCATCCATGACCCACCCACAGTAGGGATTGGGGTTCCAAGAATGGAAATGGGAATGGAAATGACTCTCCGACTGCGACTGAGACTGGCAAGTGGATGGATTTGACATTATCTGCAATAAAGATTACAAGTTGACTTCTTGTTTGGGTTTGGCTTTTGACTGCATGTCATAAAAAGGTTTTATGATGCCGACGACAATGGAAGGAGCAGCTGAACGGGGAGTAGGAAAATCACTGGTAAGCCATGGGGGCAGAAGGAGGGCATGGGGAGGAGTGCCTGCAGGTGCCCCAAAGATGAAGGCAGCTGTTTTTTTGTTGCATGTCTTTCGCTCGATTCGTTTTAGAGCTGTGATTATATTATCTTGATTTACGTTTACATTTTTTTTTCTCCTGTATTTTGTATTTTAGTGGCATTTTTCCCTTTCCACTTTCAGCCCCCCCATGCCACAAAGTGAAAGTGCAACGTCATGCCACTAGATGGAAAGCAAATGAAGTGAGCAGTGGGAGTTTTTAAGAGACTTCGTATATATTTTTTTTGGCTTTTTCAGGTCGTTACAGACAATTTCTGGCTTATCTTTTATTTGCATTAAAAAATATTTACACAGCACTGTGAATGAAATGAACTCGAGAGTGGGAATAAAACTGAGCAGGAACCGGCGATAAGAAGACGCAG
Source organism: Drosophila cardini (assembly GCA_018903735.1). NCBI lineage: Eukaryota > Metazoa > Arthropoda > Insecta > Diptera > Drosophilidae > Drosophila > Drosophila cardini. The sequence continues at coordinate 3,347,541 of JAEIGM010000004.1, forward strand.
GAAAAACCATCGAAAAATGTAGCAACGTCAGGTTGAAAAGGTTTAATAAACAGAAGAAAATAAAATATATATATATATATATTGTATAACTTGAGGATAAGCCGGTGGAAAAGTTAAGAAGTGCCCAGTTGGAGGATAACTCGAAACAAAAATAGCTATTTCATACAATATTGCATTTTCCAGCTAAAAAGAAAAACAATTTAAATCCCAAAACAGACAACTTCATAAAAGTACAACTCATTTAGGCCTGCTCTAGTTTAAGCTGAAGTTATAACTGTTTAAAGGGTGTGAAGTTATACCTTCATAACTCTTAGAATACTTAACCCATTTTCAAGCGGATTACCATTTTGTTTACAGCTTCGATCCCAAAACTGATCTGCATTTAAGTTTTAGCGATTTGGTAAACTACAAAAGTTTTAAGTTTTTAAATTTTCTTTCCTCTGTCAAAACTCAGCCAATTTTCCGCCATGAAGCCAAGTTATTTTTCAATTTCCCAGCTCCTTCTCTAGTAGAGTGAAATATATTCTGAATAATTAGATTAACTGTTTGTAAAAAAAATTGGTGTAATATCCAAGTTAGTTCCATTTTGCTTTTGCTAACCAATTAAAATGTTCGCCACTCATTCATATTCCCAATTCCATTCGGTTTTCCCCATTTCCCCATTTCCCTTTTTCCCACTTCTGCTATTCAATCATTAGAATCGCTCAGTTGCCTGAGCTGTTTGGGAAAATGTAAACTGGGAAAACTCTTCGATATGGAACCCCTTGAGGGCAGACAAGACAATGACAGCACTTAGAGACATCAAAAAGCGATGCAAAAGGCTCTCAAAGGCAAAACCAGTTGGCATCAGCCTCAGCCTCAGCCCCAATCTTCCTCCCACACCACGCCCCCTACTACTCTTAACCATAATGCCAAATGCGTCGCCCTTTTCATTTAATATAAAGCAATTTTCCTCTCAAATTCACTTCAATAAACAATTTTAGGCAGACATACAGACACACACACACACACACCCAACACACACACACACACACACCAGATCAAAAGCAAACAAAAGCGCGACTTTTAAAAGGTCCCACCGCGATTTTAGTACCCACACCACCGCCACCATCACCACTCGCGCCACCTACATCTCATTTGCTGCACCACAATTGAACCGAAAGTAGGTGGAATAGTTTAACAAAGATAATTAGACGCAACTGAAGCAGTAATTTTCCTATCATTTTCCATTTAACATTTTCCTTTTTCCACAACTGCCAAAATTTCAAGCGAGTGCCTTAAGGCGCTTTTAAATATCAATAAGTCAACATTTTGTAGTGTGTACACACTGGTTTCCTAATATGTTTAGAAAGTCAAGAAGTCGCTGAAGCCTCCGTAAGCCCCACTCACCTCCATTGTCACTTGAATACATTTTAATCCAACAGTAGACATAACTGTACCAATTTTTGGTCCTCCATGCTCACTTTATTTTCTAGAGACCTCCATTGTCTCTTGAATATGGTTTAATCGAACATTTAGTTGGACACTTTAGTCACCAGTAGTCATAACTGCACTAATTCATTTATTGTCTTTGCCTTTGGTCCTCCATGTTCACTTTTTTCTAGCTCACTACTCATAAATCTCAACTCAATTTGTGTGCAGACTCTCTCCAGACTATAGGGTATATGATTAAGTACCGGTTTCCACTCTTCCTCCTACTCTTCTCCTTTTCTTCTTTCACATGTCTCCTCTCGCTTGGCAGTGCTGTCCTCGCTCCTCTGCTCCGCCACGCCTCCCTTGGTGCTTGTCACTCGTGGCAATTATTGAAAATTGTCAACTGTGAAAACAACGCATGATTCACAGGATGCGATGCTGCGACAGGCGAATTGACAGCCGAGGACAAAGCACGGAACGCGTCGCTAAATGATGAATGCCCCATGCAAAGGGGTTGGGGGAGAAAAGAGGGATGCTTCACAGGGGTTTGTGGGGTAGGAGAGAGGAGACTGGTTGTAGTTGTGACTGGGAAACAACGTCAGACAAGTGGCAACTTGGCTTGGCCTCGACATGACTAACAAGAAAGTCGCCAGAGTCCTTTAGTTCTGAGTCCTTGGTCCTTGCTGCTCGATCCTTAGTGAGGAGCGTTCTGTGCTTACTCCTCCGAGCTCAGTCCTCAATCCTTCTCCTTCCTTTTCAGTGTGTGTGCTTGCCTCATTGTGTTGACGCTGACTCGTTGTCTGTCTCGAGTGGCACACAAAAAAAAGAGGAAAAAACTGAGAACCGTTTATAAAGCACACACACTCACACACACACACACACACACACACACACACACACACACACACATACAAACTTGACCCAATTCGTGTTGTGCGTGTGTTTATCCTTGACGCTGGTGAAAAATGGCGTTTATGAAGCGCTTATTGTGTTTGGATTGTGGCGCCCGCTTTGGAGCTGCTTCCGTTTCCGCACTTGAATGGCGTGCGCCACAATGAACAGTCCTCCCCCGACCACCCTTACTCTACTCTCGCCCTACTCCTCCCCCAGCCCTTTACCCCCACCAACTCTTGGCACATTTGTTGCTGCTGTTGTTTGGCATGCGCCGCTGCTTTTGTCCATTTTTGTCGCACGCTCTTGCTGCTCTACCCCGCCCCCTTGAGCGCCCCCAACTCCAGGGGCATCCGTAACATTTTACGCATCTATGGGCATGGGTGTGCCCTGCCCCGCACCGCACCGTCCCGTCCCGTCCCGTCCCATCCTCCCTTCTTGCTCCTGAGCACTTTGACAGCAAACGGAAAACGGAAGCGGAAATTTCGTGCCCATGCGTTTTCATTTTTCGTGTTGGCGACTGCCGGAGACACCCCAATGCTGTGCTGCTCAGGGGGTGCTCATATGTGTTGCTTGTTTGTGGTATAGATTGACCATCATTCCCTCAGTTTAGCTCCCACTCCCACTACCCACTCCTCGCTCCCCACTCCTCTGACAAGTCCTAACAAGGCATTGAAAAGTAACCACAAGTGCCTCGAGCTCAAGTTGTGGCTGAATTTTCTTTTTCTTCTGGCGAGTGTGCGGGGAGGATTGAAAGTCGCTTTTAGAAATTCCTAACACGGCAAGGTCTGCTCTTCTTCTTCTTATTTCCTTCTTTTTTTTGGAAATTTTTGTAAACTTTTGTTTCGATCTGTTTAGTGTTTGATTTGTGGGCCTGTCGCGTCGCAGGACAAACAAGCAGTTGAGCAGGGGCGGGGTAGGAGTGGTACGGGAAGGAGGGTGGGGTGATGGGAAAAGAGCGTATCGTATCTTAGATACCCTGCAAATAATAAGAGAAGCCTATGAGTTCATGGGAGCTCTTTGTCTATGTAGGAGATAGGAGAAAGAGATGATTTGTATAGGAAAATTATCCTATAGGTAGGATTAGGTAATCTAACTTTACCTAATCTTCCATTCCCTTACTTTATTGAACCTTTAGTTTCCTCCTTCACTTTACCTCAAACTCATCACAAACAATTTAAATCAATAACTCTATATTTTTCCCCTCTTTTAAGTCTGATTACAGCTCATTTCCAGTCTCCTCTTGGCCGATTTGCTGATCATCTATGCATGTGATTCCTTGCCACTCCTGCTGCTCCTTTCTCCGTCCTTCTCCTACTCTAAACTTCATTCATCTCTTTCCATTTCAAGAATTTTTTTAATAAAATGTAAATTATGCGTCCTCGTTTGATAAATGTCCATTGAAAAAGTTTTTTAGTTCAATGTGTTGCCTTTGTTTTTTCCTTCCTTCCCCCCACCACCCCCTTCCCCCATGTGTGTGTGTGTGTGTGTATGCTGTGTGCTTTTCTGTGGCTTTTTCAGTGGCTCCAATATTTTATGCATAGTTGACACGAAATGCGTAACAAATCGTTTCAAAGTCGTTGCTTCTGCCACGGCATTAAATTTATAGTTCTTGCCACACCCCTAGGAGTAGGGACAAGAGAAGCTACCCGTCTGATCTGTTGTTGTTGTTGTTGGTGGCGCTCAAATCAAAAATAAATAAATATAAAAACAGTGACAGGCAGCTAGAAATGCTAGAAAAGGGGATTAGGGGGAGAGAGGAGGGAGGGCATTGAGGATTGGAGATTGGGGATAACTAGAAAGCAGCTGGGCTAATAAAAAGCGAATTTGCATTGAATTTCCACTCACGTCTCGCCTCAAAATAGATGCAGAAAAACTTTAAAGCAGCGACGACTGAACGACTTGGGCATACCCTGGTTTTAAGGGAGTAAGCGCACCTTATCCTAAGGAAGAATTAGTTCTAGAGACTCCTAACTTCATGGAGATAGCTTTCGTTGTACCTTAATCCAATGTTGACTCAACTTAGTTATTGTAACTATTTTTTAGTATCAATTTTACTCTCCTACTAATCTCCTTTAGCCCTTCCTACTGATTTCTCCTCATTCTCCTTCCGTTATCCTACTCCCCCAAACTGTTCAACTCTTTAGCTCCAACCAAAAGTTCCCAATTTGTGTTTTTGCTCCGAAAAAAAGAGGAGCAGAAGAAGCAGCAGAAAATGGGACATCAGCAAAGTTGGTTTCATTCGGTTTTGTTTACAAACAAAACGTTGGGACAAAACAAAAGCAAACAAATCTGTTCCAAAGCTAAACATGTCCCAGTCCCCAGTCCTCAGTCCCTAGCCCCTTACCCTTCTCCTCCTCCTCCTGGTCTCCCCTGTCATTTGTTTTAACCACAAATCGAGTTGCCCAAAAAAAATGCAACTCTGCATTTGTCTGCGCGCCTTTTTCGGTTCGTTCAATTTGCGCGCCAAATGCAGATAAGGCAGAGCAACAGAGAAGGAGACAGGGCAGGGGAGAGATTGAGGAAGACAGGGAGAGAGCAACAGCATTGGCCTCGCTGCTGGATATCGAGTTACAGCGCCAGTTTCCCCCCTAAATACCCCCGAAGTCTCCTACGTTTGCCGAATTCTCCTCAAGCTCCGCAATTCTCCCTTTTAATTGAAAATGCCCGTGCGAGGCGTCGTCGTCGTCGTCGTCGGAGCTCGTAACTTGACATCGAAGTAGGCAGCAGCAGCAACAGGGGGTAGAGGGGTTGGTTATAGTAGGAGCAGGAGGGGTAAACCGAGGGGAGCTGTGGCATCTGCGGCAGCGCACGTGCAACGGCTTTTGTCAAAGTGTCGCCAGGCGACGTTGCAAATTTCGCGCTTTTGGCGGGAAACTTTTGTAAACAGTTTACTCCCCTCACCCCTCTGAGCCCCCCTTTTTAGCGGTGGGCTTCATATTTATTCAACGCCAAGTTGGACAAATGAAGCAGACTGAGGAGAATGCGGTGAGTTCGAAGAGGAGAAGAGAGGAGAGGAGAGCGAAAAACATGTCAGATTTTATGAAACCCAAACATTTGGTCGGTTCATGTGAACCCACGCTAATCCATTTTCGCAAACAGTCAGCGGAGGAGAAGAGGTGCGGTTGGAGCTACCCAGAGGGAGACGAGGCTGGAAAAGAGCGGAAAACACGGGGCTCTAATGCAAACAGATCTGGCGTTATCAACCAGAGTGATGGAGAGGGAAGAGAGGAGTAGTCAGAGGGTAGGAGCGCAATGTCTATAGTCTGTGGTCTGGGATCTGGTCTGGTCTGGGGTCTGGCCTGGAGACTGAAGTCTGGTCTACGGTCTCCGGTCTGGGTGGCGACCGGTTATGTAAGCCGACCGACCATTTGCCGTCTTGCTCATTCGCATTCGGTAAAATTAGTTTTATGCAAATGCTGAGCACATAAATTTGCTCTATAAAACTTGAGGACGCGCCGAGGGCAGGGAGCAAAGAAAAAAAAATAGCTACGTTGAGTGCGGGTCTAACGGTACGTTACCTGTAGGAGAGAGGAGAAGGTTGAAGGGTGTACAAAAGCTGCTTGCAATTGGTGACCAATTCGACTTGGATTTCCACTTTCGCCTTGACGCAAATCTATAGATTGCATTACAATGCGACGCCAGGTGGGCAAATGGGCAAATATCCAGGTGTATAACTGTGTGTGGGTTTTGAAAAAGCCAATGAAGATGATGGGATAGCAAAGTATAGAAATAGTATTGAATTTGAAAGAGACTTTGTGGAAAAGTGAAATTAAAAACGCTCAAAGTGTGTGAGGAAAAGTGTTTGATTATGCAATGGAGGAAAATGCTTCTTAGGGAAGTCAATAGACTTATAGGTTAGGAACTACACTCTAGAGCTATGTAAAGAATAAGTCAGTAGTAGAAATCCCTAAGCCACTAATCCACATTTCCCACAAATTGTATTATACAAATATTCTTTATTTACCTTACGTAGGAAACTTTGACTACCGGAATCTACTCCCTCCCCAACGCCCATCGTTTATTTCGACAGTTTCCACTGGGTGGGCTGTCATCATAAAGTACTCAAAGTTCAATTCAATACCGAATCCAATTCGAATTCCCTCGAAAGTCACACGAAATCCAATTCCCTTTACCCTCCCGTAACTAACCCAGTTGCAAGTGAGATATCAGAAATCTAAACAGGCATCCAGAGTCATAAATCAGCCGATGTCTCATAATTCAGCGCTCGAGGCGAAGTCGGAAAAAGACTCAGCGTGTAGTGGGAGGAGAAGGAAGCGCCGAAGTCGGAGGAATTCAAGTGGAGGAGTCGGAGGAATCGAACGCATTTGGAATTTCATTGCTAAACGATCGTTTAGTGAGTGTTTGGAAGGGGGGAATGGGGCAGGAATTGAAGGACACACGCACACGTACAAGCGGAGATAATAACTCAAAGGAGAAGAAGGAAAAGAGGAGGGGGAGAAGGAGGAAGCATAGGAGAAGGAACTTGGTCACCTTGCGAAGTCAATAATGGGCAGAACGAAGTTGTTTTTCCTGGTGCATGTGTATTGGAGGGTGTATGTGTGTATGCTAGCGTGTGTGTGTGTGTGTGTGTGTGTGTGGCAAGCAGCATGTCGACAGCTGAGTTATCGCTTTGTTTACATGATAATGAAAATGCAACGCGGAGTGTGAAACTCAAATCGGAGTGAGGCACGCAACGAATGTCACGTACGCACTTTAAACGTTTGACGAAGACGGCGACAAAGACGAAGGAGGAGGAGTGGAGGTGGAGAGTGGAGAATCAAAAGAAAAGAAGGGCGAGACCGTTGCGACAGCCGAAGCCACCCTCAGCCCAGAAGAAAGATGGGTAAGAGCAGGAAAGGGAGTAGATCACAAACTACTTTCGCCCCACGGGGCTCACCTGCCACAATTGGGATTAACACGTCCACCTGGAGCGCATCCATCACATGGATTAATGCGGCGATTTGACATGAAATTGGGGCGAATAGAACGGAACTGGAACTAGTCAACGAACTATAGACATGTGAGAGAGGGAGTTAGTACAGTACTACAATCTTACTCTGCCTCTCCCTCTCTATAAGAAAGATTGTGTTATCAACATTTGTGCGTTTTGGAAAATTTATTTATTAATCTTTAAATGGGGGAAAGGGGGAAAGTACACAAGGCAAAGCTCCTGATTGCGTCCAACTTGGTGGGCGCCAGTGTGATCCTTGTCCCTGCTCTCTTCAAGTCGACTCACTACCTCCACGTGGTTTCTCCTGGATTGTAACTTAGCACCCGCTGAGTTATAAACCAAAGTGTGCGGCGGGATCCTAATCCTTAAATTAGGTTGTGGCGTAGGACTTGATATCCACCCATGGAAAAAAGCAACTTCAGTGAAGGATGTAAGAGGAGCCTCGGATAGATACCCGAATAACGTTGACGACCACGGCAAATACAATAAGGACAATGATTTGAGAGTATGCACTTGGAATGTACGGACACTGTACAGACCCGGTGCCACCCAACAACTGGTGGATACTCTCAGGAACTTGAAGGCTGACATTACAGCTATTCAGGAAATGCGATGGAAAGGAAAGGGATGCAGGAAGAACAAGGATTGTGACATTTACTACAGCTGTCATACAGATAGGCATGAGTTTGGTTGTGGATTTGTCGTAGGAGTCAGGTTACGGCACCGAGTCTCACAGTTTACACCTGTGAACGAGAGACTTGCGACGATCCGAGTAGCTGCCAAATTCTTCAACATCAGCCTTATCTGTGCGCACGCCCCGACGGAGGAGAAGGACGACGCTACCAAGGATGCTTTCTATACAGAGCTCGACCGAGCGTATAGCCGCTGCCCGTCACATGACGTTAAGATCCTCCTTGGAGATTTTAATGCCAAAATCGGGCGTGAGGGCATCTTTGGAGCAACCGTCGGACAGCATAGCTTACATGAGTCTACCTCGGAAAACGGGCTTAGACTTATAGGCTTTGCTGCTGCGCATAATATGATAGTTAGTAGTTCAAGATTCCGTCATCTCGACATCCACAAAGCAACCTGGCTGTCACCTGATCGACTGACTTGCAACCAGATTGATCATGTTGTGATCGATGCAAGGCATGCGTCTAGCATCCTTGATGTGAGATCGTGTCGGGGTCCTAACATCGACTCCGACCACTACCTTGTCGCAGCCAAGGTTCGCGCACGACTGGGTGTCGCGAAAATCTCACGTCAAGGTTTGCAAAGAAAGCTTGACATCGGAAAGCTGCAATCACAACAGCACAGGGATGCCTTCTCCACTCGACTCTCAGTCCGCCTCGGCCAGCTCTCTCCAACTCCTATAAATAGTTCAGATATGTGGACGTGCATGTCTACTGCCATCAACACTTCTGCTGTGGAAACCCTTGGATTCCAACGTCCTCCAAAACGGAATCCATGGTATGACCAGGAGTGCCGGGAAGCGACTGCTGCAAAAGACGCCGCATACAGACGAACGCTGCAAGCAGGAGCCACACGAGCAGTGGTAGATATTTATAGGATGCGGAGACGAGAAGAGAAGCGCCTTTTCAGGAAGAAGAAACAGGAGATGGAAAGGCTTGAGTGTGAGAAGTTGGAGAACAGCAGGAGCAGGAATGATGCCCGTGATTTCTACCGGAGAGTCAAACGCATGACTCAAGGGTATAAGTCTGGATCTCTTGCCTGCAGGAATGATGATGGAAATCTTGTCACAGATGCAGGGATCGTACTGAGGTTATGGAGGGATCACTTTGAAGGTCTTTTGGCTGGAGACAACCAGGAGTCCGACGAAGAAGATCCACTAACCCCAATCAGAGATGATGGTGTTGAAGTTCCCATCCCTAGCTATACGGAAGTCGAGGTCGCCATTAAGCGCCTTAAAAACAATAAAGCCGCGGGAGCGGACGGTCTCCCGGCTGAGTTGTTTAAGACTGGAGGCGATGAGTTGGTAGGGTGCATGCACCAGCTCATTTGCAACGTATGGCTAGCGGAAAGCATGCCCAATGATTGGAACCTCAGTATGATCTGCCCCATTCTGAAGAAGGGTGATGCGACACAACGCACCAACTATCGTGGCATCAGCCTTCTTCCCGTCGCATACAAGGTTCTCACGAGCGTAATGTGTGAGAGACTTAAGCCGTATGCTGAAGCATTGATCGGACCATATCAATGCGGCTTTCGTCCTGGTCGGTCCACAGTTGACCAGATCTTCACACTGCGCCAAATCCTGGAAAAAGCGTATGAGAACCAAATCGACACCTACCATCTGTTTGTCGATTTCAAAGCTGCTTTTGATAGCCCGCGGCGAGGGCGCCTGTTCGCCACCATGTCTGAGCTTGGTATTCCTGCAAAGCTAGTACGGCTTTGTAGTATGACATTGAGCAACACCATCAGCTCTGTCAAGGTAGGAAATGACCATTCCGAAACCTTTAATACCAAGCGGGGTCTCAGACAAGGCGACTCGCTGTCTTGTGTGCTCTTCAATCTGCTGATGGAGAGTATCATAAGAAAGGCTGAAGTACATCGGATGGGCACAATTCTGGGAAACAAATGTGTCCAGCTCCTTGGCTACGCTGATGATATTGATATCATTGGTCGAACCAAGCGTGATGTTACTGCGGCTTTTGGAGCTATTGAAAGAGAATCAGCTAGAGTTGGACTTGCAGTGAATATGGGCAAAACAAAGTTTATGGTGTGCAGTAATAGAGAGTCGCGGCGTCTTGACTCACATCTTACTGCTGGAGACTATGACTTTGAGTCCGTCAAGGACTTTGTCTACCTAGGAACTGCAGTGACCAGCAAAAACGATGTCAGCCTGGAGATCAAGCGGAGGATCACACTTGCTAACAGGAGTTACTTTGGGCTCAGTAGGCAAATGAACAACAGAGCTCTCTCTCGAAAGACGAAGATCACACTATACAAGACACTCATCATTCCAGTGCTTCTTTATGGTGCGGAAGCCTGGACAGTGACGCAGTCGGATGCAGCTGCTCTTGGTGTCTTCGAGAGAAAGATCCTACGCAAGATCTTCGGACCTGTTTGCGTTGGCGGAACGTACCGTATTAGATGGAACGACGAGCTGTATGAGCTATACGGGGATGTGGACATAGCTAAGCGAGTTAACATTCAGCGTCTTCGCTGGCTTGGTCACATTGCCCGTATGGAGGATACAACTCCAGCTCGATCAGTTTTCGATACGGTGTTTGGCGGACAACGTAGAAGAGGAAGACCACGCGCACGTTGGAGGGACCAGGTGGAGACCATTCTGGCGACATACGGTGTCACCAACTGGCGGAGTCGCGCACAGGACAGAGGAGCGTGGAGGCAAATTGTCCATCAGGCTATACCCCGTTAGGGGTGTTTATGCCAATTATATATAATCTTTAAATACACAACAAAAAAATGAATACAATAGTTTTCATTTAGAACGGAATTTGGGGTATTATATTAAAATCAAGTTTCTATAATCAAAGCCTCTAAAAAAACCGTAAAATTCTCATATTAAATTAAATTAATACTAAAAATTATTTAAAATACCAATAAAATTGCAAATACCAAAACTTAAATCCAACTGACTAAACTGTACCTATTTGGCTGCACAGTGGTGTGGTCTGTGTCGCAGATTTCTAGCCAGATCATCAAATCTGGCTGACCATTTTGGGCTATAAAAAGGAAATGGATTTCCAAGAATCAGATCTGCGTACTACGCGTATTACCCAAAAAAAGAAACAGATGTTCTATTAGAGTGTGAGAAAGAGAGAGAAACAACATGTTCTAAGTGGAATGCCTATCGCATAAACTAACACGATACATCGGCTAGCTACCCACCATGTCTATCGTTGCACGCAAAGCGTTTTTCTACCCACACACACACACACACAGTTAGAATAACGACGTCAACAGTGTCTGCTTCTTCTTCTTGTCTTCAATTTTTGTTTTTATTTCGCTTTTCGTTACGAGGCCTTTTACACGCGCGCACACAACGACAAACCGTCTGCTGCTTACCCACCCCGTCACCTCTGCCCACATAACAAACACAGCACACATATGTATATAAATACACACACACATAACGCATACATGGACAACCATTAAAACGTTGTAAAATTACAACAGCGAACGCGAAGCACAAGTGAAATTGGCACGAGGCGCTTCGTCGGTTGCTGTTGTGAAATTCCCATTCCACGCACACAAACACATACACACACGCATAGAGAGAGCAGCACACAGAGAGAGACTCGCTCAGACGCACACAAATTATAATTGTTTGTTATTCTTTTGTCTCGCTCGCACGCTGGTTATCGGATTTCAGAAAGGCGCAGAAGAAGAAGCAGCAGCAACAGCAACTGAAAAAATACCAAATACTACTGCATACTACTACGACAACAACAAATAACAACAACCACCACCACCAGCACCAGCGAGTTCAGTTCAGTTCAGTTTGTTCTCTTTAGCTCTCTCTCTCACACTGTCTGTCTCTCACGTATACACACACAGCTAAAGAAACGAGGCCCCAACCATTCCATTCATACAACGACGTTGGGGCATCGCGTAGTAGAGCGAGACAAAAGACCAACAGAGAGCCGCTAATGCGAGTGCGAGTACAGACGCTGCCGCCACTGTCGACGCCGCCGCAACGAAGAAGAAGGAAAACAAAATTATTTACGATTTATTTTGATCCACAGCTTGTGCACGAGGGGTTATTATGTCAGCGGAAAGTCGGGGCGGTTTGTGTGACTCGAATGGGAATGGAAACACACAACACAGCGGCACAACGGGTACAGTTGGCAATGGCACGCAGAGAGTGCGCTCAAAACTGTTAAGAGAACGCCGCAAAATGAATTGTGGAACGTAAGTGTTCATTTTGTGGTTGCTCTTCTGTCCCAATGCCAGGGCATTCCTATAAGGAAACGAAATGGCAAATGAACAGCACTGTTAGTGTTCTCTTTACCATGTCTACACTTTCGTAACAATGCGAGAGTGCGCGCTCTTGCGCTTGCTTGCTCTGTTTTTGCTGGCATTCTGCCTCTCCCCACTCGTTCGTTACAAACTGCTTCTTCTTGCGCCGTTGCTGTCTCTGCTGCGGCCGCTGTCGCTGTCGATGCCGCCGTCACTGCTGCTGCTGGTGTTGTTGTTTTTTGTTGTAAACTGTACGCGAATGGTATTTGTCTTTGTTTTTGTTATTGTACGTACGTACATTTTACGTACTGTTTGTAAATTGATCAAAGTTCCCTCTGCCCCTCTATCCACATGCCCATTCCCATTCCCCTTTCGACACTATTCTTTTGCCATTCCATCACGAGTTCATAAAATTAGAAATGTAAAGTTTATTGGCGCGCTTTTTGTGCCCACAAGGTGTGTACACACTGAAAGTGGAATACTTGGAAGGAGGGGCAGTTTAAGGGGAGTCTTTTGTCTCTTCTCTGTCTCTGTGTCTCCCTGTCTGTCATCTGCTTTTCTTCTGCTGCTGATTCTCCTTCTTCTTCTTGTTCTTCTTCTTCTTTCGATGCACTAGAAATCAAAATAAACAATTTTTGTGCTCCTATTTTGTTCTTGAGGTTGAATGAACCCCGCCCCGCTTCAGGGGGGAAATTTTCCACAATGATGATGATGATGATGATGACGACGATGATTATAGACTCCAAATAAGTTCATTTAATTGCCATTGACGAGCCAAACGACGCAATATAAATAGAGGCGTTGCCAATGGGGCGTGGCATGTGTTAAGGTAACGTTATCTATTTTTATAAACAACAACAAAATACGATTTGAATAAAAATGAGCTCGTAACAATCTGCACTGAGAGATCCCGTTACACAGGCACACACACACACTCCCCTTGTAGGGGGGAGCAGCAGGGGATGGGCGACAACCCGCTGATAAGATATGTATAACATTAGGATAAATATGTTAGTCATAACTTCTATTTTTTTTTTTTTTGGCTCATAATTCAGACAGAAAGTCACTTTTAGTTTATTATAAACAAAATCGTTTGAATATTTATTAGCACTAAAAGGAACAACAACAAAAGAATGAGACACTAAAAGAAATCAATCAAAAAACAACCCTGAACAAAAGGAATAAAGAAGAGCAATAACATGTACTCTATTGAAGGCGAACAACAACAAAGTGAAACATAAATTCAATATAAAAAAACAAAAAAAAACAATAACAAAACAAACAGAAAAATGAAAGCAATGAAATGTGCGTGATGAATGCCTGAATCTAACTGTAAATTTGGGGAGTTCACTAAAGTAACTGCAAAGGGAAGGGGAAGTGCAAAGAGAGTGAGAAGTGGTAAGAGAATGAGAGCGGGGCATTTACAGTGGTGGGAGGTGAGCGTCGTTTCCTTAGCTCTTCATAGTCTGACTCAAACTTCTGTCCTTACGCTCTCTCTCTATTTAATCTTCTTTCTCCACCTTCAACTATCTATCCTTTAATCAACTATGCCATTTTATGTTCTTAATAATTACTACATCTCTTTATTCTAGCCATTCCGCTTTCACCTACTGCACTCCCATCTAGCTATCTTTATTTCACACCGTAACTCTTCCCACTCTCACTTCCACTCCACACACAAACACTCACTCACACGCATACACGCATGCACGCATACAATAACAGCAGTTGCTTTGTATTGCGGTTCCAAAGTCCAATTCCGTCTTGGCGCGTATTTTTTTCTTTTCTCGCTTCCATTCATTTCCAGCTGCAGCTTCAGTTACAATTTGCAGCTGTTGTTGTTGTTGCTGCTGCTGCTGCTACTGCTGTTGTTGTCTTGTTGTCATTTCTGCTTTGTTATCTGCTTTGGCACATTGCATAACGGTTTATTAGCGAAGGCTGTTAATACTACAATAACAACGACAACAACAACAGCAACACAGCTGCCAAAGCACGTTTCCCACTAAATTTCCAATGCCAAATTTTGTTTTTGTTTTCATTTTGTTTTGTTTTGTTTGTTTACATTTAAAACGCAACTGTTTTTCCATTGCAATTGTTGTGAAATGACCTTAAACCGAAGACAACAAATGGACAAAATAGTAATTTATTTTTAAACAAAAATTATATGTATAAAACTATTTATAAATTTAACGATTTTTCTTATTGGCAATTTATGCAATTTTTTGGTATTTTATTTGTTGTATTTTTAGTATTTCAGTCATTTCCAGCAAACAGAAAGTCATTAAAAACGCCAACTTTCTGTATTCTCAATTACAGCGAAAAATGTATAAAAATAAATCATCAACGAAATTCGCAGAAATTCACTCGCTTGAAACAACAACAACAGCAAGCAACAACAGCAAAAAGTCATTTGGGAAAAGCCAAATCACAATCAGTAACTGGTACTGACTTAAAGAGCGAGACAGCGCTAGAGGGAGACAGAGCAAGTGGCAGAGCGAGACAGAAAGTGTGGAGATTTTGCAGCTGTATTTTTAGCCTTAAACACACTTACTTAGCACACTTAGTATTTAATTTATGTAATTGCAGTATTTAAATAATGCTGTCTGTATTAAATACTAACAGTATTCCATAGAACGGAATCAATTAACACGAGTATTTCTATCGTACTCCCTAGTCTACTAAATAGTTCCAGTTTACAAAAAAGTATATACTAAATATAGTATTTAATTAAAATACGTTTTAAGTCTAAAATATGTTTAGCTTGATTACAAAAATGTTGTTAAATGATTGTCGTTTAATTTTAATTACCAGAATTAGTAGCGCTCTATGTAAATATTTCTGATCTTAAGTTCTAATTAGTTAGTCTTTACTGTCTACACGTGTAAGAAGTCTTTAAAAAAGGTGTGTTCCAGCAAACAGAAACGCCTAAACTTAAATTCAAAGAGAACTTAACTAAAATAAAAATACTAACCATACATTTTATGGTATTTTTTGATTAAAATCTCTTCAAAAAGTGTATTTTTTCATAGATTATCGATTGGGCCCCATAAATAGTTCAGTTTTCATTCCAAAAAACTTCAATTCTGGCGAATCAATACCGTATTTCCTGCTAATTATTTTAAGATCTTTTTCATTCACTAGTAGTTTGATTCAATTTTCCATTTCCCTCCAAAGAGATGGCCAAAAGCGATATCTAATTTCAAGTTGTACTGCAATTACAGAAATCTCCTCGAAATCTCCCCAAAAATCTCTGTCTAAATTTAAAAACGTTTGAAATTGTTTCTGAATGTGATTCATTTCGATGTCTTGTCTGCAATTAAGCAAAAATTCTTCAAGTCTTTTGGCTAAAATCGTTTTGACTTTTAAGTTCTGCCTGATGTTTCTATATGTATGGTATATATAGAAATATTTCCGACAAAAGCAATCATAGAGGGCGCTGTTGTGGCACTGTGCAACGAGACTTCCGGGTTTATTAAGACAGATGACAAAAGATGACATGAGAATTTCAGTGTGTGTGTAGTGTGTGTGTGTGTGTAGTCTATGTGTGTGTGTGTGTGTGTGTGTGTGCTTCTGTTCTGTGAAATTGACAGCTGAAGGGTGAGAGTCAAAATACATAGAAAACAATAAATACTTGCTGCCAAAATACTAGGAAAATACCGAAAAAGGCAACGGATGCAGTGCTCCCCAAACGCCCCAGCTAGCCCTGCTTCCCTCTCCCTCTCTCACTCTCTCTCCTGCCTCTCTGTCTGACAGATTTGAGGAAAATGTTGAGGCAACGTTGACCAATTACTTGGAAAATGCAACAAAGTTGCAGCCAAAATGCCCAAGTTGAGGGGAGAGAAACACCAAATGTCAACCATTAAGTGACAGGTCGGCAGGCGGAGAGGAGGGCGTGGCAGTAGCAGTGGCTAGGGGGTAAGAGAGGGGTCGGTTTTAGACCAGCGAGCTGAGGAGATTGTCGCAAATTCAATTTCCGCAACAAGAACAACAAACCGTGACACTCTGACTGGCAACAACTGTGGCAACAACCTCAGAGTGTGCACCCTACTCCTCACTCTACCCACCCTCTCTCCTTCCTCCCCTTTCCCTTTGCTGCCCCTGAAAGTTGTACTGCTTCAGCTGTGCAGTTTTCATCTCCATTTTTGGCTTTGGTGTTAATTGCTGTCACATGGCAGGCGACAACCAAAAGGATGTAGATCACATCCATACGGGTTGACACGACTCCCTACCACACTGCCACTACCCCTACCGCCCCCTACCGCCCCCTACTGCCTCCTACTGCTCCTCTTTGTGGCCATTTTCCGCTTGATGTTTCAATTGCAGCAACAAGCGCTCAACTCGCTCCAGTTGACACTTGTCACAGTCTGCGATTCGTTCCTTCTTCTTCTTCTCCACTTACTCTTTACACCCCCTACCCCTCCTCCTTTCGTTCCCCACCCCTTCTGCTTGTCATAAGTGATTTTTACAAAGTGTTTTCCTGCGTGAATTGTTGCACTTTTTCGGGTTTACACAGCGTTTGCCACGTGACATTCGCTTGACACTTAACGGACACTTGTCAGTCCTCCTCCTTGTCCCTCTTCACCTCTGTCTCTCCCTCTCTCCCCCTCTCCACCCCTCTTTAGCCCCATTCTCCGCTCAGCTGCGCTTTTCCGTGCTGCACGCAGCAACATATAAAACACACATTGCTCATACGCCCTGTTTTCGCTTTGTCCAATATTTTACCTGTTAGTTTTGCGGAGTTAAACTTATAGACTAGTATATACCCTGTATATTTGATATAAATTTGTGTTTTTTACCCTTTCCCTTCATCACTCTTTTTATAACTTTTCTTTATAGATTAACTTTTCCACCTTTCTTAGTTTTTCAGGCATACCCCGCACGCCTTTTTTACAGGGTATGCATGCAAATAGTGATTGGACAATGCAAATGCTGTCAGATCCATTTCTTTGACTTTGTTGCCAGTTTGCAACATTTGTGCCATTAGTTTGCGACAATCGAATGTTGTTGTAGTTGTTGTTGTTGTAATCGTTAGTTGTGGTCTTTGTTGTTGTTGTTGTTGTCTCTGTGCTAGTAACAACAACAGCAAACAAACATTGTCGCCAGCTGTAAAGCTGTAAAAACTATGAAAAGTGCAACGCGGCGTATGAGTAACGATAACGGCTGCAACTACCTCGGGGATTATATCACCATGACGCCGACTGTGGCGCCAGCATCGCTGTCGCAGTCGCAGTCGACGTCGACTCCAACGCTGCTGTCGGCAATAACGAGCGAATGTTTACGAGCTTAAAAATAAAAATTCACCAAATAGTAATAAAGGAAATAAATAAACGTGGAGAAGAAAGAGGAAGAGGAAGAGGGGCGTAGGGGGTGGAAGGGGATTACAACAGGGGTAGTTGTGTGGGGGGTTTGGGTAGTGTAAAGATTCGAGTTTAGGGTGAAGGTTAAGGTGACCATGCGAACAAATGATGCAGTCAGAAAAACCATAAAAATGTGGAAATGAAAGAAAAATGGGGAAGAGGGAGAAAGGAAGAGAAAGATAATGGGTAAAAGGAAGAAAGTAAAACCAAAGTTAATTACAGCAACTAAAATGAGTTGAGCTTTAGAATATAAGCACTAAAAATTAGATAACTAAGCTTTGATAGTATCTAAAACTTGATTAAATTTATGGAAAAATTTTTTTTAAACAAAAAGAAAAACTAATAAAATAAAATTTTTGTATGGTTTAAAAATTAAATAAAAGACAGAAATATATATAAACTTAGTACATAAATCAAAAATAAATTTTTTATTTATAAATTAATGCATTTAAGCAGTAGAAATTTAAAAAATAATTTAATCCAATTAAATTTATTAATTTAATTTTGATTTAAACTTTATGTTCATTTATGAATGGAAAGTTTGAGTTAAAAATTAAACTCAGCAACTAAACAATATATTAATCTATATACTAGCTGATCTAATCTTCTAATCAGATTTCTAAATTTAATAATTAAACTTAATTTTAATTTAAATTTTAATAAACACTCTTCAAATTTCATTAAATTTAAACGCTTCGAACTTTGTTTACAGGTAATCAAATGCGTCGTGTTTGCTAAACTCACCTGTACACTTGCAAGTGCATTATTGCACCTACATACATACAATATATATATACATATATATATAGTTGTACAGATATAGATACATAGATACAGATACTTTGTAGTGTGTGGGAACCATAAGTTTTTGTAGCTTTTGCAATTGCAGAATTGATTGCAAATAAACTATGAAAATAGTGCGGCATGTGCAGGTCGTAAGTTTTCTAATTTCCCCTGTTCCCCTGCCCATTCCCCTTCCCCCCGCCCATATCAGTCTATGCCTCTCTCCCTCACTCCTTCTCGCTAATGTTTATGCACTTGAGATACTTTGAGCCACTTCATTTCGCTACACGCGCAGTGCTGCCAATATGCCGCCCCCTCCCTAGCCCCTCCTTCCACCCTTCTCAGCTGATCCACCCTCTTGGACAGCCCCCCTTTGGACCCCTACGCCCCTCTGTCCGCTGAGCTAAACACGCGCCTCTTTTTTTACGACCAGCGCGCAAAACTAACAAAAAAACGAAAAAAAAGACAGCAAAAATACAAAAACAAATAACTAAGGTGTTAACTTAATTATATTGATCGACTTTTAGATACGCTGTAAATTTAAATTTTAAAATTCTGTAGTTTTTTAGTGAATTTTAATACAAAAAAACATAAAAAACTGCTTGTAAAGTAAGAAAAATTACTGGAAAATACCCTGTAATTTCTATAAATTTTTTGTTGATTTGAAAAAAGTTAAAGGGTAACAGTGGGACACATAAATCTTGTATTAAACTGCTTCGTTACTCTTAATACCATAGCTTATCATACCCGCTTTAAAGTTCCCAGCTGTCTACAGGGTATCGCCTATACACAAAGCATAAAAACAAAACAACGATAATGGCAAATGGCAGATAGAAGCAATGGAGCAAACTATAGTACTATGGAACGCCAAAGCACCCCACTGTACGTCCAAACCTGGAACTTATATTCAACGCAATTGTTGTTGTTGTTCCTGTTATTATTGTTGTTGTTGTTGTTGTTGTTGTTGTTCTTGCTGTTGTTGTTGGTATTCTGCTTCCTCCTCTTGTTGTTGTTGTTGACGCTTTTACGTGAGCAATTTTTTTTGTATTTTTTGTTGTTTTTTACTACAAAGTAAATGTCAAGTGCGAATCAGTGAGCGAGTGAATGACTGACTGACTGAGTGTGTGTGTGTGTGTGAGTGTGTGTAGTATAGTGTAGTGTCTATGTGTATGTTATGAGCATTACACCCGACGCTCTGCGCTATAGTAAATGGCCTTGGGAACGTTTGTTAACCTCATTTTGATAACCAAAACAACAACAGCAAAATCGTCACTGGGCACGCAGGCAGCGTGTGAGAGGGAGAGAGACAGAGAGAGAGAGAGGGAGAGGGGTAGTAGTAGAAAGAGGGAAGCGGGGTACAGGTGCTGTAAAGGGCGCGGTCAGGGTTACGCAAATGCAAAAGCTTCGCGTCTAAATTCGCACACCAGGAAAACGTGTAACGCGATTAAACGTGTCACGCAGTTAATAAACTAGAGGAAAAGCCAGGAAAATGTGCAGGAAAAACAAAGGAAACTAAACGAAAACCAAAGCAAAAATATTAAGAAATAATGTTGTGGTTAATTAATGGAAGAAAAATTTGCAAATCAGGGCAAAAATTAATGCCAAGTGAGGTGAGTAGTTGGGGGCGTGGCGAGGGGAAAACTTAATTTATGTAGGTACTTAATAAACAAATATTTAAGCTATTTTATTTAAAATTTAAATAATTTTTTAATTTATTTTAGTGGTAAGGGGTTGTCAGTTAATTTTTAAAATATTAAAACTATTAATTTAAAATAAATAATTAAGCAAAATAATTAAATAGTTGATTGGAGTAAATATTTAAACAATTTAAGGCTTAAATTAAGAACAGTTTTATTTTTTTTCCATTAAAAATATAATAAAAAATATAATATAGTTTTTTAATTAAACTATAGATCAGTTAATATAATATATTTAATTTTTTTAATATTTTAATTTAATTTTTAAAAGAAAAAAATTTTTTTTTTGATCAATTTCTAGTGATTTATGCCAACCAAAAGTACTCTACATAGTCTCATTTACAGGGTATACCAACTAGACAGCGTTGATAGCATAGAGACAGAGATAGATGGAGGTAGAGAGTGAGACAGAGAGAGAAAGAGAGACAAAAGTTCCATTCAACGTTTAATTGCATTCGATAAAAAGCTAAACAAAATGAGAATGTTGATTGCAAGTGCCAGAAGAAGAGGAAGAGCGTAGATAGGGAGCTGCAGAAAGGGGTGGGAAGGGGGTAGGGGTGTGCTGAAGGGAAGGGGGTAGGGGTAAAGTGTAGAGCACTTGGCCCCTTGGCTATGCTGGCTAAGCGCTTGGCAAATATTTATGATGCCAACAATTGGCGTGCTGCAAATAGAAGCAGTCAAAAGGGGCGTAGAGGGGGGCTGAGGGCGTGGGGGTAGGGTATAACCGTCGATAGTAGGTGTTGTGGGTGTGTTAAGCTTTTCACGCGCTCAACTTTGCCACGTGAGTATGGCCAAGATCACGCTATTGGCCAGATCATGTGACTTGGCCAACGAATTTCATTAAGTTTCCCGCAACAAACAAAAACAATTTTCTCAATTTTCATGTGTGGGGGCGGTTAAAAGTCAAAAGCCTTTTTTTTCTCTGTTCCCACCAAATCGACAACTTATTATGCAATGCCGAAAAAATGCCAACGACCGTTAAAATGCCAAAAAGATAAGCGAAGCATATAAATAAATTACGTATACGCAGCGTAATCGAGTAGCTGTTTGCTGTGAAGGCGACACGAGCGGTGGAAAGTGGATAAACTGGGAAAAATGTCAGGGAAAACGATTTACCTTGAATGGGAATCCATCAAAATTGTACACAGTTTGCAGTTGCAGGAAGATCAAAGCGCAGTCATGAAGATTTGGGTATAAATGAGCGACTTGTAGTTACCCTAGAATTGGCAGAAATGAAATTTAGGGAATTAATATAATTTGTGACTTTGTGATGAGTTTAAAGGGTGTATTTGGTTACGGAAATATTATAAAAACAATAAATTAATAAATTTAAACAATTTTTTATTTTTTAACTTAAAATTAAACTAGAATTTACTTAAATTTACTATGATAAAAAACTTAAAACTTCTATTATAATAAATATTTTGTAGTTATATATCTGTTGCTCTGTTAATTTAAATATATAATTTCTTTGTTTATAAAATTCTGCTGCCCTCCTTCTTATACTACCGACCCAGCATACCCTTTAAGCCATCTCGCTTACAGGGCATGCCAAATGACGTCAAAGTTCATTGGCTTAATTTTTTGGCGCCAAATTTGTATTTTTGCGACTCATTCAGTTGTTGTTGTTGTTGTTTTTTATAAGTTCTAACTTGCTACTGTTATTGTTGTTGTCTTTGTTGTTGTTGTTGCCAACTCGTGTAGTTTTTTTTCCATACGTTTGCTTCTATTTTATTTTCTACAGAGTTTATTGACTTGAAAGCCCAAAAAGCAACTCAGATACGAACTGGCACAGAGGCAGGTGATACAAGCACAAGGGGCGTGGCAGCAGAGGGGAGAGGGGGCGGCCCCTTTTCTGAATGGAAACGTTTATGGAATTTACCACCTTCGCGAAAAGCTTTAATACTCTTGATTTTTTTCAGTGTTTCTATTTTCTTTACTTTTTATTCTTTACTTTTCTGCTGTTTCTGGCGTCGATCGTCGTCGCTTTTTGACCGCACATGAACCATGAATTGGGGAATGTGTTCCACACTCCATACACCATGCCCCGCCTCCTTCTACGCCCCATTTTGGGCAACCCCTGTGCGCGAATGTGAAGCCAAAACAAAACAGGCGCAAATAAAAACAGAAATGGGTAAATACGTGCGAAAAAAAAGCGAAAATTCTCGTCGTTTTTGTTGTGATTGCTGTTGTTGTTGTTGTCAGTGGCTCGAGAAGCACAACAAAAGTGCGCGATTCGTTCCCAGCGCCAAGTGGCGGGTTAATGACATCGCCAGCAACAGCAGCAACAACAACAACAACAACAACAAACAACAACTATAAGCAAGCAGCAACTGCCGAAAAAAAATACGCCGCACACGAGAATTCACAACAAAGCGAATTACAACAACAACAACTTTAGCTAAAAAATCAACAACAACAACAACAACAAGTTGAAAGCAAAGTGAAACAAAAAGTGTATTTAATGTCGATGTCTTGCTTTCCTCTCCCTTTCACCTGCCACACACCGACTCCTCTGCCCACCTCAGCGTTCTGCCATCTCGCTCGCACACAGCAGCAGCCCCTTTGAAGCGAACCTGTTAGACAAGTCTTCCACCCGCCGAAGACGAAGCCGAAGCCGAAAGCAGAAGCCAAAGCCCCAAAAGAAATCGCTCACAGAACACAGTGAGCGTTCTTTGGTCTAAGCCAAGTACTGAGAAGCAGCCGAAAGCGGTATACCCTATAGGGGGCTATGTAAAGTAGAGGGTAGCAAAGAGTAGGGGAAGGAGAAGAGAGAAAACTGAAGCTGTGTGAAGATAATTGTTGTAAATTCAGTACTAAGTTTAACAAATCAAATATTTCAAATTGTAAGCCCTTAACTCCCCTACCTTCCCGGCGTTACAAACCCCACCAGTTAGCCTAGCATACCCCTTTAGACACTTTAGCGCTTCCCGTGGTCGTTGGCTTGTAGGTCTTGGCCTTGGTTCAAGGCAGGGGCGGTAGCACTCGACTGACTCTCTTTATAAGTAGTTGTTGTTAAACATTATCTATTTTGGCAAGTTCTCGTTTCGTCTATCTGGCCTGTTCCCATTTTAACTGGGCTATTGCGACTTAAGCCGAAAAAACACAAGACCAAAAGAAAAAAAATAAGAATAACAACAAAAAAGAGAAGAGAATTGTGGAAACTACGAGTAAAGACAACGCTTCAAGTTTTATTGAACTTTTGGCAAGTTCTGGCAAACCGCTTAGCATTACCTAGCCCCTACCCCAGCCCCCTACTACCCCCTCTCCCAAACAACCCCCCGAAGAGTATTGCTGTTGTTGTTGTTGCTGATTTTGCGAAATTTATTTAAATTTTGTATTCGGTTTTTGGCTTCTTTTGTTGTTGTTGCTGTTGTTGTAATGAAAAGCTAATGATGAAATATTTGTCAGAGTTTGCACTGCGCAGTTTCTTGCCGTCTTTTTATTTTGGGGCCAATAATCTTGGACTTGAGTCGAGCTGGGCGCGAAGCTGCTCTGCCTCTCCCTCTCCCTCTCCCTCTCTCTATTGTTATTGCCGCATTCTTGCGATCTATGGGAACGTGCCAGAAATTGAAATGTTGTTAGTGTATGGAATGTGGGATGAGGTAAACTATATAGTTGTAAAGGTGTCATACAAATATCGTGTACTAAATACAGATAGCTACACAGATATACAGAGATAGAGAGGGAGATAGAGAAAGAGAGAGAGAGAGAGAGAGAGAGAGATCGAGTTGTTCTTGTTGTCTTGCTGCCATACAGGTCGTATGCGTAATACAGCACACATATTGCGGTTATTGACTTGCCTTTGACTTGGCACTTTGATTCCAAGAATTGTGTCCACACGTACATACATGAGCTCACACATACATACATACATACATACATATATATATTTATGAGTCAGGCATCTATAAAGAATTTTATGTTCGTTTCATCAGATTCAAACATTGCACAAGATTTCAGGTCTAAAGTGTAGTTTCAAATCAGCTAAGATACTAAAGGTGAAGGAGTATTTAAAGATAGACAGAGTGGCTATGAAATTAGTAATGAAATCTTTATTTTAATTCACTTTTTTAAACAAACCTTCACTTTACATAAACTCAAGATTCCTCTTGTGATCAATTTATTTTTATAGTTTTATTTATTTAATCAAGTCAAATGATAGTTTTACTCAAAACCCGTGACTTGTATCACTTTCAATGCGATCTAAAAAAAAAAACATAACGAAACCGGATTTATGACATCTCCATGGATTGATTGATTGTTTGTCTTTGATTTCGCACTTTATCTATCAATAGAATTGTATGGAAACTTAAATGTTTTTGTTATTGTTTTTTGCTCAAAAGGTTAACTATATAATTTATTTGCGGGTGTTATTTGTTTAGCTATCGAGTAAAAATAGATGAAGCATCAACATGTTATTAATATATCGCAGTTAATTTAACTGATTAGGACCCTGTGTGGAAATGAAGGGAAATGACGCAGTCTCTCTGAGGCACAACCAATTGGAGTTCCCATGAGCAAAGTTATTACAGTGAGCGAAATCAGTTAACATCGCTATATAAATAACAGAAAAATGTTGGTTGTTTATGACAGTGAGAGAGGGAGAGGGAGAGAGAAAGGGATAGAAGGAAAGGGAGAGAGAGGGAGTGGGAGAGAGATAGGGAGAAGCAGGGGGATAGAGGGAGAGGGTGGAGAAGAGACAGGGTAAGAGAGAGAGAGAGGGGAGTGATAGTAATAGTACTGGTAGCCACTGAGTCCACTGACTTTTGGAAGTAGATTTAAGTTTTCATTGGTTTTCCTCACTTTCAAATTTTACATTTTCCTCTGTTAAGGTCAACAATTTAATGAATAATTAATACCTTATTTAAGTTAATTTAGTCTCATTTTAACATCACCTTCTTTCCTTCTCTGTAGCTTTAAATTCATGGAAAATCGAACAAGTTTCTAGACAACTTCGTGGGTTTTTCGAGCAGCGCGTGCCGCTACTGAAAACAAAGTCGAACTCGAATTCTTACTCAAATTCGAACTCGAATTCGAACTCATACAACTGACACTGACAATTCACAGACAGACTCTAATCAACTTGTTTGCCCAATAGTTTTTACACACGTAATTAACGCAATCAAAAACAACAACAAATTAGTCGAATGTGAACTTTTTAGAGGGTATTTCTTGGGGGGGATGAGGGGTGAGTAGAGTCAGTTTGTGGATTCATGACTTGACAGAAATTTGTAGAACTGTGAAAATCGTCGCACAGTTCAACGATGAAACAACAACAACAAACAGATAAAATATATATATATATATATTAAATAAATAAAAATAAAAAATATTATTGAAATTGTTGTGCAGTTTTTCACACACATTTAGCGGGGATTTTTTTTAACGTCAAGTGATTTTGTTGTTGTTGTTTTGGTTGTTGTTGCTGTTGTTGTTGGTTGCTTCTGCGAATTGCGAAACGATGAGTTTATTTGTTATTGTCGCCTCGTCGCAATAAATAAGTAAATTTACATTCAGCACAAATACAAAAACAAATGCATAAATAAATAAAAAGCAATTCCAAAAATTCGCACACGACCTCAATGAGTCACAAAATGAGTCGCAAAATACCCACAAAAAATCAGAGAAAAAAGAAAAAAAAACGAGACAGAAAGTGCCACAACAAACGGTGTGCTCTCCGCACCCCCCTCTGCACCCCATTTCCCCTCTCTTCTACCCCCTTTCCCCTACTCGTTTCTTTCACTTTTTATCTGCAGTTTCAAGCAAAATAAAATTTTGGGCGCAATTCTGTGTAAATTCATTTGATGTAAACAAGTCGAAAGCATTTCTCCTTTAACTCTCAGTGTCTCTGCCTCCCTCTCTCTCTCCCTCTCTCTCTGTCTCTCTGGTGAGTAATTGATCGACTTTGAATTGAATTACTCAATATAGTATACTATAAACGATTGAGTGTTTATTCAGCCACTCGGAGTAGGCTATAAATATGGGCAATTTGTTGGACAAGTTCAGTGAACTGTCTCTATTCGATAATTTATTTCTTATTTCGATTGTGATTGTGATTGTTATTGTTATTATCGAAGCAATCAATCACATCAGTTTTATAATTAGATCTCTTTAAAGTGTGCAGATCTTTAACTGGGACTTCAATTATTCAAACGATTTTAAACGATCTCAAAACAATTTTTCTCTTTCTCTCTCACTTCTTACCTCTCTCAGTCTCTGTCTCTGTCTCTCACCTGAGTTTCCGTTAATTAATTTCACGTGTATTTTCTAAATTTAAACTCGTCTATTTTAGGATCAAGTTCATAATGTAATTGTTAAATAAAAGCTAAAAATAAATGTGCTTATTATAACTTATTATTTGCCTTAAATGTTAACTTGATTTCTAGACTATTTTAAGATACTTTTAAGCAAACTTTTGTGTCTGAAATAGTCGTAACAGACACAGTATTTAGATACTTTCTACACCTAAGATACTTTCTAGCTAAGTTTGTAGCCACATCTGCTCACTAGAAATGTATCTCTTAAAACCTTTATGCATCTTTCGGCTACATTCCCAGCTGAGATACATTTCTTAATATAAGAAAACAGTCTATGATTTGCATCGCTCCTATCGCCGACTTAATCTTTGACACGATCTCGGTTCTTAGCCGTTTCCATTAGCAGTCGGAAAATAGGGAAAATTGCCAAAATGCCAATTTGCGAGCTCAAGATACATAATTACAAATGGCAGCTGCATTAAAGTATCTGCAGGTAGACAGATGCGACCACCGTAAGCGTAACAACAACAACAAGGACTGCCAGGATAACAAGAAGCAGAAGAGGGAGTGGAAGTAGAAGAAGAAGCAGCAGAAAGTGCGGCAGGTGCGCGAATTTCTTGTTGTTATTTGCAGACAAATCGAAGCGAGCAAATGCGTATTATACCCTGTAGGGGCACGAATGAGAGTGGCTATGATGAACTACAGTACCCAAAATGTGCAGAAATAAGTAATAAACTGCTTAGCTGATTTAAGCAGGCTATAAAGCAAATATTTTACAGGGTATCTTTAGGTGCTGTAACGCTTTCGACTGATTTCCTTGCAGCTTTCTCAGTTGTATTAAGTGGCTGTAAACATTCGGAAGGATCGCAGTCCTGTAATTTGGCTTGTTGCCAGTTGCCAGTTGCGAGTTGCCACAAAGGGCTGCAATGTGCAGAATTAGGGAGCACAACTGACAATCAACAGACGGGAGTCTGAGCACTGAACACTGAGCTCTAAGCACTGCCAGCTGTTGTCTTTGATGCAACACGTGGCAGGTGTGGCTGCCACAGCCTTGACGTGGCTGTTGCAGCTGCCATTTGTTCCCCCTTTGTTGTTGTTGTTCTTGTTGTTGCTGTCGCTTTTGTTCTGCTGCTGTCGCTATCCTTAAATGCTGTTGTTGTTGTTGTTGTGGCTGTGGCAGCTGCTGCTGCTGTTGTTGTTCCTCCTGTTGCTGCTGCTGCTGCTGCTGTCGCATTTGGCAATTATGCAGCTAAGATCGAGACTCAACAGCGGCACAAGGATAAAAGTCAAAGCAGCGTGGCACAAACACTCGTAGCGCCTACCTGTGTTGCACCTGTCTAGCCATTGTTGTGGCTGTTGTTGTTGTTGTTGCTGCTGCTGCTGCTCTTGCGTGTTATTGTTGCCGCTGCCTGTTGTTAAAAGGAAAACTCAGTTTTCTGCTTTTCTGGTGGGCTGCTTCACTGCTGGATTGCTGGGCTGCTGCCAATTAGCACAGATTGCTGTTGTTGTCGGCAGCTTCGTTATAACTCATTTGCAGCAATAAATGTCGAAAGCAGCAACAGTAACAGCAACAGGAACAACAACAGCAACGTGCAACAGGCAACTGGCAATGAGCAACTCACAACTAGCAACAATATGAACTGTTGATGGGCTCTTGAGGGAGCTGAAGGTAAAAAAGCCATAGAATTGATTGCACTTTGGCGTGTTTGTTAAGTTTGTAGCAAAAACAACTGATACAACAACAACAGCAACAACAACAACAATCGAGTTGCTTTTGCCATTTGTAGTTTGGCTTTTCATTGTTGGAATGTTGCACTTAGCGCACGCCAGCAACAATGTTGCCCAAACAAACGACAGCAACATGATTGACTTCCGCATTCCTCTTTAATAAGTCAGTCAACTCAAAGCGAACAACAGCAACTTGCAACAACAACAACTTGCAACAACAACCATAACAAAAAATGAGTTTTGAGATCTGTGAAATTTTTGTCTTGATCTTTTGGCTTGTAGTTCAGCAAATGTTGCAAGTGCCAAGCTGCAACAAAGGCAACAACAAAACGTTAATTGTAACACATTTAGCATTTTTCAAGCTGTGGTGAAAGTTTTCAAGCGTTTTTTTTATCTCCGTAAAAGTTCCAGACTAAATTCCATTCAATTGGGGATTATTAAAAGGGTTACAGCTTCAGTTTGATTAGAGTTAATTGCTTAAAAAATGTTTAAAAAATTCAGAAAACTTTTTAAGGGCTAGCAAAATAGTTTTGCAGACTTTAAGTAGACTTTTGTTTTATAATAAACTATATAACTTTTCAGCTTTAAGTTTTAAGATACTTTTTTATACTTTTCGACTTATGTTCCACTCGATAACATTCATATAATGCATTCATATTTAAGTGACTTTTATGTTTTTGATATGCACAGCTTGAGTTCCTGTGCAAATCAGTTGAATACACAAATCGTCAATGATCTATGAAGAATCAATTATGTCATAGCTTTTCTTATGATGTCATACAAACTGAACATTTAATGTCCAATTATTTCATTCACACATTTCAACACAATCCATTCAGATGTAGTCCATAAAGAGACCTTCAAGTGCAGTTTTGAGTACTGAGTGATTTGTTTCCTGGCCAAGAGCCCAAATGACTCAACCAGTCAAAATGTGTACACAATTTTAATGACATCTATTTCTTTCGATCTTCCTTTTTTATGACCCTGTACTTTGAAAATGTGTAGAGTGGTCTATTAAGTTAGTCAGAAGCGTGACCGACCCCATAAGGTTTGGTCCGATAGGACAACTAAAGCCTATAGCTTCCATTGGACAAATCGGACGAAGTGATTTGTATGGAAATCGTGCACTAGTAAGACTACAGGGTCTTTTCAAGTCGGCTCGCTCGACTATAGCCTCTTCTACTTGTTCTTTTCTTGTTTCTCAGCAAAGAAAACAATCCATCAAATTGTAGTGCGAAAAAAAATCACAAAAATTCGCGACAAACGTCACGAAAAGTCAAACTAAATTTGCAAAATATTAGCAAAGGGGGAATTTTTTCTAAACAAAATAAATTTTTTTGTTGTTGTTTCTATTGTTTTTGGCTTGTTTTTGCTATTGAAATTTTTGCTGTTCGTCATCAAGTTCCGGCCATGTGACTGCAGAATATGCAAAGGCCAAAACAACATGGCTAAATTTGGCCATAACCGTAGGTGGCTGGCAGTAGCCATTGACGCCATTTGATAGCCAACAAAATTGAAAGAGATTTCTTTTGCGAGAAGGTCAAGTGAAATAGTTCGTGGAAAAAGTAAAAGTTTTGAGAATTTAATCCACTCCAAAGTAAGCCAAATTATAGACGTTTTGGGAGCAGAAATATCGGATTTCTCAGAAGGATGAGTTCTATAGGAAAAATTAAAAGTTGAAAGAAAATTTTACAGAATTTTCTTGGAAATAAATATGGCAAAAGGTTATGAAATTTTTAAGACAGAACATTTTGGGAGTTTTTTATAAAGTTTTTAGTTCATTTTCCTAAAAGAAAAAGTGACAAAAAGTAGTAAAATATTTAGGAAAAATTTTAAAGACAGTTTTGAAACGATTTGTTAAATTTTGAGATACATTTAAGCCCATCAGATGTGAATGGTATGACTACCATATTATAAGTTCATGTGATATGTTTGCTAGCATGAGGGTAGTATATTTTGGTGGCTGTTATTTGGGGGTGGAGCTGTGACAGGGGGTGTGGCATTTAGACTTGCGAAATCTTATGAATATTTTGCTCACGCGCTGCCAACAATCAGTCATTTTGTTGAGGCGAGAACAGCGATGACGACGACGACAGCGACAGTGGCAATACCCTGGTCGCTTTCCCTGTACCGCCCACTACCCCTGCCCCACCTCTTCCCACTGCTGCTACCCCTCTCCCAGCCAGCAAAGCAAAGAAGTCACGTTTGCTGCCTCCCCGTTCAGTGCCACAAAAGCCTCGCATACAAAGTCAATTAGTTGTGATGCCCCGACGAAGGCTTCTTGTTCTTGCTGTTGTTGTTGCTGTTGTTCTTGTTGTTGTTGTTAAGATTTAGGCCAACAATGACGCACAGCAGAAAAGCAGCAAAAAAATAAAATACACACAGCATTGGACTATTTTTTATGATGTTGCCACCACCAATGATAACACTCATTGGTGGTGGCAACATCATAAAAAATAGTCCAATGCTGTGTGTATTTTATTTTTTTGGCCACCAACGTCTGCAACACACACACACACACACACACACACACAACAAATACACTAAGGCACACACACACTCACACACTCTCACACACACTTAGACCTTGTTGCGAATACAATTTTTGTGGTTGCATAAAAACAAACGATGAATTAACGTCAAAAGTCGTCTAAGTGATCTAAATAGAGTCTAGAAAAAAGTCTTAAAAGGTATACCCTCGACTGCAAAATACCCCCAAAAAGTAGCTAAAGTCTAACACACTAGCTTAGGGCCCACGATGATCAGTTACTCTGACTGAAGTTCAGACTCTATAGTCAAATTAATACTGAATTTCTCTGAGTGTACTTCAAACATTTCCAAATGATTTACAGAAATCAAAGTCTAAATTTCAATTGTTGTTGTTGTTGTTGTAGTTCTAGTTGTTACTGTTGTTGTTCTTGTTGCAGTAGCTTTAAAGACGTCAACATATTTTTAGCTGGCGCCGGAAATGCGAAAGCCTTTTGAATTTTCCCATTTGATTTTCACATTTTCCATTTGCTGCTTTTCACTATTTGCCATTGTTGCTGGGGACCTTCAAAATTGGACATTGGTAGGGGCTACTCGTGGTTGTAGGGGGCGTGGCAGGGGGTAGAAGACAGAGGAAATGTGATTGGTTTCCGAGTACTACGTATACCTTGTATTTTTAGCTAATCACGCGGATAAGCCGAACACACACAAAACTTTGTTGCGTATTTACGAGGCAAAATATTAAAGGCATATAAATAACATAAAAAAAATAGGGGGAAAATAAAGTGATGGCCAGAAGATACCCTGTAGAAATTGAGCTGTAAGAAGGGGAGTAAGTAAGTTAAGTAACAAATTTAATTAAAATTATTTTAATTTTAGAAGAAATAGCTACTGAAAAATATGGAACTTATGATTTAGATATACCCTGTAGATATGACATATATAAGAGTGAAAAATTGTATTAAAATTCTTCAAATAACTTTAGTTTTTTTCACTATTTCAATCGGTTTTACCCACTGTTTGTGCATCAAATGACCCTGCTGCTTCCATTATTACAGGGTATGCTCGTAAAAATAAACTTTACGTTTGGGAAAACGTTTTTCTTTCCTTATGTTTTAAATATTCTTAAATTTAATGTGCGGCAAAGTAAACAAGCGATACTTATGTAGTACCCAAATAGGTCCATAATCCAGACAACACTCGTTAAATTTGCTCCGAGTGTGTGTGTGTGTGTGTGTGTGTGTGGATTAAGTGAATGATTATTATTAGCAAAAGAATACTCATTAGAGCTGTTTTGGGCTTAGTTGGGATTTGTTTTCCCAAATTGCTTTAAACAAATAGAAAATACTTAAATATTTTTTGGGTCACACTGTAAATTGTGTGGAAATTTCAAGTCAATTAATAAAACATTTTCCTTAAACTTTCACTAGAACTTATTTAAAATGTTGGAAAATTCTTCCCTTTTTCTCTTAACTTGGCCAGCACGTGAGTGGATAAAGCAAATGACAGAGCAGATTTCTGGTCAAAACCAAATCGATGTGCCAAAAAGGGCCAAAAGGAGCTGCAAATTGAAGTTGTAGTTTTCTGGTCGATGACAACTCCATTTGGCAACTCCATACAGTGTCAGCCATAAGTCACCCTTCAATTTGTGTGTTTGCCACATGCTTCGAAATGAAAGTTTCACTAAGAAAGAGACAGGGAGAGAGAGAGAGGGAGACTGTAAGTGAAAAAGAGGGAGGGAGAGAGAGAGAGTTGAGAGTTAAGCGATGACAGCGCAGAGGATGAGCTTGAGGAATGGGAATAAGCTGAATACGTGCTCAGCGTTAAGTGAAAATACAAGAAAATTGAGGCACGCGACGAATTACAGCTTAAACTGAGCATGAGGCATGCCCCATGTGATCTGATGTGGAGGTGGGACAGAAGGGTGGCCGTAGGGGGGCAGGGGGAGCCTGCAGCTTAGAATTAGGCGCCTGACTGAGTGTCCGATGGGTGTGTATAACAGTGTGTGTGAGTGTGTGTGTGTGTGTGTGTGTGTGTGTGTGTGTGTGTGTGTGTGTGTGTGTGTGTGTGTGTGTGTGTGTGTGTGTGTGTGTGTGTGTGTGTGTGTGTGTGTGTTGTGCGTGTGTCAAATGTGAAAAACTGTACGTTGACAAGATTTATGTGGAAAGCGGCACGAAAAGCAGCAGCAACAGCAGCTGACAAATGTGCCGAGCTGAAGAGGGAAAAGAGGAGAGGGAAGGAGAGGGGAGGAGAAGAGAGAAGGAAGGTAAGGGGAGGGCAGACTTGCCACTAAGCTGCTGCATGGCCTTTTCTGATGCCACATTCAGCAGCAAATGAGTAGATACACAGAAAGAGGCTGCGAATGAGACTGAGACGAGGACCAAGCGGAGGACAAGGACGAGGACTAAGAAGAGGAACAAGACCAGCACGAGGACTCGGACTGAGATAAAGAAGAGAGCCAAGAGCAGGACGAGAACATGGACCAATACAAGTGTGAGGACCTCGACCAAGAGCAAGACTCACACGCGGATGCGGATGTGGATGCGGATGCGGACGAGGACAATGGCAAATAAAAGATTTTTATTATCACATTATGCGGCAGCAGATTTTGCCCTAAGTTTTCGCCGCCCTTGTTGACTAGTTTACTTAATGCCACGCCTTCCATTCCCATTTTTTTCTATTCTGTATATCCCCTCCCCCTCAACGGGCAGTAGGCGAAACAGTGTCGCATTTGGATTTAGGCCAAGTTGTTAAGTTTGCTATGCTATGGCCCTAAAAGCAAAAGGCAGGTTGGCCAAATTCAATTTGCCAAATGAAATTTCTAGACACGGGGCCAAAGAGCGAGCATTAACTACAAGTCAGCGAAAAGGAAAGTGATGCCCAGTAGATACCCTGTAAAATGAGGAAAGTGCTTGCTTGTAAAGTATGCAGAAGCAAACTAAAGCGTATTTCAAGTAGGAGAACCACAAAACTGGAAATTATTTCAATTCCTCCTATGTAGATGACTCCTTGGCTCACAAAACTCACACCGTTAGTTTTGTTGTTTCCAATAAAACGCTAGTGTAGCCCGTTTCGTCCCCCCAGCTTTTACAGGGTATACAAATGGAGCATTAACAACGACGTCAGAGCACTGCAGACATCGTGAGTTCTACTTGGGCCATACTCGTCTATTTTCGTTTACCGCCACGACAGGGAGAATTACTAATTTGGATGTTATGCTCCCGGATTTGTTGCTGCATCACATGCTAATTATACAAAAATAGAACACGTGAGCTGCCCAGACGCAGGGGGTGTCTACGAGGGTAGCGAAGGGAGTGGGCGCGAGGGGGTGGGGGGTGTCAACTGTTGCATGTCGTCGCCTGCTTAGAAGTGGAAAGAGGAAGAGAAAAAAACTTTTGCGCCTCGTGTCGCATCAGTCAAGCACGAAGCTTGAAGATTGATGCGATGCCACCTGAAGACGCCACCAGAAGAGACTGACAAACTGACTAGCTGACAGCGGCAAGGGAGAGCAACAGCTGCCACCGAGACAGAGATGGAGAAGGAGACTGAGAGAGAGAGGGAGGAAAGTTATTTGGGTCAGACTTTTGACTTGGACTTGCAGGAGATGCACAACTGAAAGGTGACAACTCGACCGCGGTGTGACTAGCCATGGAGCACGACTAATGGCCCTGCCCAACTGCCACACCCTCCGCCGACCCTGCAGGGCTTTAGGCGCACAGGAAGCAGACGAGTCTGGGAAATTAATATAATTTTTGCGAGCAATTGCAAAAAATTAGCCATGGCCGATGATTGTTGATGTTGCAATCATTAATAATGTAGAAGAAACAAAGCGGAGACTGTGGTAGGTAGTTTTGGAAGGGGGTGGGAGGGTGGCACAGTGGAGGGGAGGTGCAGTGCTGGCTTGACATGATTAATGTTGGAATTGTGTGAGTGGCATAGCTACTTATAAGCCAAGGTAATAACGAGCCAAAATGGAAGCCAAGGTTACGCCTCATTTGCGAACGCCTTAACGAAAGTGAAACTAAACTAAACTAGGAAAAAATGTCACATATTCGATATATATATATATATACATTTGGTATAAGAAAGAAATTACAGGCCAAAGGTCATCAAATATTTATAGCAAATCATTTTTGGATTAAGTTAAACTTAAAACAGAATTTATGTTGTAACAATTTGGCTACAAAAAAGTTTATGATTTAAGAATAAAATCTAAAAAATTTAAAGCTTAATTTATTTACAAATTTTAAAGACTTACTGAACATAAGAAAATATTATAATTAATTTTTAAGTTAGTTCTACAAGACTTTTTTTGAAACAAACTAAAAAATATATATCTTTACACTTTATGGCATTTTAAACTATGTTTTAAAGACTTATTTAAAAGATTAACATTATTTTTAATTAAACAATTTTTAAGCAGACTTTTTGTTATAAATAAAGTCAAGTTAAATCATTAATAACATGTATTTTTTTTATACCAAACTTTTAACTAAAAGAAATACTTTGAAAAATTTAAAACATTTTTTTAAAAACTTCACACTTTTTAAACTATTTCTAAGTGAAATTTTTTTTAATAATAAATCATTTAATATTATTAATAACTTTATGCTCTTTTGACCTCCAAATAAACAATATGTGTATGATTAAGTTGAACACATAAAATTCATTAATTTCGAATGACATTTTGAATGGAGTGGCATTCAGTCAAGTTGAAATTTGAAATGCTGTCAATTTTGTTAATTATTTTAAATTTTTTTCTTATTAAATAAATGAGCTAAAATCATTGCATATTAGGACTACGCATTAAACTATGCGAATATCTCTATATATAGAGAGTTATGTCATTCATACTTGTGTATCTACGCATATCTACAGTGAACACTCGTTTATGAGTTCAAATTGCAAACTGACAAAATAAGAAAAAAA
The DNA here is from genome assembly GCA_018903735.1 of Drosophila cardini. NCBI lineage: Eukaryota > Metazoa > Arthropoda > Insecta > Diptera > Drosophilidae > Drosophila > Drosophila cardini. The sequence continues at coordinate 3,382,987 of JAEIGM010000004.1, forward strand.
GTTGCATTTAATAAGCGTTTTAAATTGTTTAAGGCATTTTTGCTGTCTGACAATTTGACAGACGGCAAGTCCACTCCTCCACCCCCCTTACACCACCCCTGGCCTGGTCTGGTCTGGTTTGGTCTCCTCTGTTTACTGCCACGCCCCGTCCACCTACCGTTTGTCAGCTGACAATCAAAAATGTCAGACGGCGACATCCATGAATCGTGATTTCGATTGCAGCAACTGAAACTAAAACTGAAACTGAAACTAAACTCTGACTAAGTTGTGTGCGGAGTGGTAGGGGCAGGGAGGAGAGAGAGCGAGAGGGGACCTGTGCTGCCCAGTGGGGCAGGCTGCTGTGTAATCCGTCATTTGTTCGCATTCCATTCAAGGCTGCCTGCCTGCTTAGATCCGCCTCAGTGGGTCTCACTCACAGCCCACATATTGCCATCCCCCTCTCTCATAGTCTGCCTCTCTCTCTCTCTCGCTCTCTCTGTTGCACCTGGGCAACACAGCGGCCATTTGGCAAATTGCAACTTTTCGATAAATTCGAATCATTTGTCATTGACACAAATAGCTTTCAAATTGCACACACAAATAAACACACACACACACATAGAGACAGTCAAAGATAGAGCGAGTGCGATAGACAGAGCGGGACAGGAAGAGGTGTTGCTGCTGCTGCTGTTGTTGTTGTTGCAGTTGTTTCATGTTGCAACTGCTGCAATTGACGACGTTCTCAGCGGAAATTCCCAAACAGAGCTCAGACAACGCCAGAGATCGGAGACTCTTGTTGCTTGATATACCCTAGCTATAGAGGGTATATCGATTAGCTTTTACAGCTTGTATTTAAAACTTAAAATTTATTTTTTAGTGATTTTTTAAAGATTTTTTTTGTAAGTATTTATAGAAATTTAGTTTTAATATAGAAACAATAAATTAAAAATAGTTTTGTATTAATTTTAGTAGCATTTAATATAATACAATGTCTATAAATAGAATTGTAACTTTTTGCTTAAAATTAGTAGCTATTGGCATTATTTTGTTAACTTGTTTTTATAGGCCAAGGGTATACGAAGGCTTTGGCACTTTGCAGTTTTCGTGTTTTTTTGTTTTGGTTGTTATTATCATTGCTATTGTTGTTGTAGTAGTTGTTGTTACCTCTGCTGGTGGCATGCCGCATGTTGCCGTCGTGTAGTTGCCGATTTCAAGCTGCGTCTCAGCAGCACCAACAGCAGCAGCGACGGCAACGACGGCAACGACGGCAACGACGGCAGCGGCGACAGCAACAATCACTTAACAATTGCTGTCTCTTTTGCACACGCTCACAATGACCCAGTTTCCAAGCGGAATGTAAACAAATTTGACCTGAAAAACTGTTTTTTGCTGTTGTTGTTGTTGCTGTTGTTGTTGTTGTTTTGTAAACAAAACGCAACAGCGACTGAGACGCCAGCCAAAGCAGCGACTGCGACTGCGGCAACGGCTCAACTGTCTGTGTGTGCGCTCGTGTGTGTGTGTGTGTTTGTGTGTGTGAATTGCGTTTTCATTTTGGCCTTTAACGTCAAACGACAACAACAACAACAACAACGACAATTTTGCGCTAACAAAGTCATTTTGGCCAATATGAAATAGTTTTGCTCTTATGGAGGAAAAATAGGTAATAGAGGGGAGGAGGGGAGCAGGGGGTATGTAAGGAGTGTGGCAGGGGAGACTGTCTTGTTGCATGAACAATTCGCCAGTAGCTGCCACATGCAAAACACAAGAAAAGATACAAAAATAAAAGATACAAAAAAAGATACAAATAATCATTGCACAGCACAAAATCAAAACAACAAAAGACAAAAAAGAAAAGAAAATAAAGAAGAGGAAAAAAAAAACAGCGAAACGAATAGAAATGTTAAGATTGCAATTGCGGATAAATAATGAATACTTTATAAATAAATTGCGAATAAGAAAATAAAAAATCGAAAACTGAAAACATGAAAAATCTGCAAAACTGCAAAAAAAGCCAAAAAAAGGCAGTAAAAAAATAACAACAATGGATCATTAGCATTAACAATGCTTTAAAATATTTTATGCAGAAATGCATAAACATAAACATAAACATAAATTTATTTATATTTTTGGTGCAACAATTTGTTGTTGTTGTTGCCACAGGCGCCGCCAGACAAAAGTCATTTAGACTGAAAGAGAGACAGTAATTTGGACAGAGAGAGAGAGAGGGGGGGGAGAGAGAGAGGGAGGGCAACAACAAGTTTAGGACACCTTTCGAATTAGCCTGAGGATTGTTAATGCACTGCCACGCCCCTTTTAGTATGCCTCTTCCTGCCAAATAAAGACTTCAGTTTCAGTTCGAGTTCAATCAAAAGTTGAAATTAAATTTTTTGACTGGAAAGTAGCGAAAGGTTTGGCGGAATTGAAGCGCATTTTTAGCAGAATTTAGCCAAATTTCATTGAAATTTTTAAACGGCTAAATAACTGGCTAAAAGTTTTCCTTTTGAGAAAATTTTTAAATACTTTTTTCAACATTTAAATAGTTGCAAAACCGTTTAAAGCATTTAAGCCACTTTTAGCCACTTCTTTAGCCACTTTAGCCACTTCTTTTTAGCTACTATTTTTTTGTTGCTATATTATTTCAATGGTTCACTTTCACGGTCTTCTTCTGTGAGCGTCTTCGCCAGTTCCTGCTGAAGAAAGCTGAGCAATGGTAGGGGAAAGGGGCGTATTGGGGTGGAGGGAGGGCGGTTTTTCCCATAATTCCTCATTTCGTGATTGCAAATATTTTCACCCATGTTTCCCCACTCTCCCCCTCTCTCTCTTTCACTCACACTTCACACTGTGTATAATAGTCCGTTGTTATTTTTTTCTTTTTTTTTATTTGTTTGCATAAAAAACGAAATTTCAAAAGCGTTTCATTAATTTTTTTTGCTGCCATCTTCTGTTGTGTTTTTTGGTTGTTGGTTTTATTTTTATTTTCGTTGTCTATTTTGTGGTGCCACGCCCCCTCTGGCTACTCCGCCATCTCCCGCTAGCTTCACTCTGGCGATCTCTTGGCAAATTTTTGCGAATCGCTCACGTAATAAATTCCATAAATTGCGTTTTACTTTGACACACATAACTACGCTCAGTGTATCAGTGTCGAGTGTTGTTGTTGTTGCTGTTGTGGCATGTAGTTCACAGTTAGTTGACGCTCACTGTAGTTGTTGTTGTTGTCAGTTGTTGTTGCTGTTATTATTATTGCTGTTTTCACTTGAGTTTCATGTTCAGCGGTTTATTTTTCAACACACACACACACACACACACACAAACACACACACACACACACACACACATGAAACATACATTTGTTTTTTTTCGCAGTCTCTGTTTTTATCTGCAAATTTGCCGCTGTTGTTGTTGTTGTTCGCTTTCGCCCGTACAATAACAAACAACACCAACAACAATAACAAGGGCAATGACAACAATAACAGCTGCCAAATTGCAAGCCAATTGTCAACATTTATCGTGACAGTCACAAAATGTCATCATAATCATCATCATCATAATCTTCATTATTATCGTTATGATTATCATGATTATGATGTTCATCATTAGCATGATTAGCTGGCGGCAACCTCAGCATTGTCAACATTGCAACGTGGGCGGTCGGAAGGTCAAATTCGCAGCTTTTCTTTGAGTCATACAAAAACATTTGGCCAAAACAACAAAACTGTAAAACGCAACAAACAAACAAAAACAGCTAAACAAAGCGACATTGCCAAAAAAAATAGGTAAACAAAAAGCAAAAACGCCAAAAAGTTGAAAACAAATCACAATCATTGAAAATTGTCTGAGTTTTTTGTCGTTTTCTGCTGTTTATTGTTGTTGTGGTTTCACGTGGCGTATGAGTAATTTCTCGTTGTTTTGTTTATTGACAAAATTTGCGCTTTGGCCAAATTGGTTTGCCGCAAAAGACGGCCAAAAAGGAGGCAAAACGTCAGAAACACTTGAAACCCAGCAGCGTTGACATCACAAAAAAATGAACAACACTAAACAAAACTAACAACAACAGCAACAACAACAACAGCAACAATTGTAGAAGGCAACACGTGGAAAATGTGGATGGAAGGGAAAAGGGGTTAAAAAGGGGGTAAAGGGGGAAAATCGACTGAAAAGCGCTAAAAATAACAAAGTGGCAAAAAATGTTGACAGGCCATGGCACCAAAAAAAGAGGGAACAACAACAACAACAACAGCAACAATCGTGTCTGGGTAAAGTGTGTCTTGTTGTTGTTGTTGTTGTTGCTGTTGTGGTTGCTGTTGCCATTGTGTACACAACATTTGCAACATTGTTGCAGACGTCGGCGTCGAAGCAATGGAAATGGATGAATTGCATTAATAATGCAACCAGACGAGAGTTGTCGACTCGAGGCCAAAGCACAGACACATTAACAACAACAACAGCAACAACAACAGCAGCAAGTGGTATGTGGCATGCCGCAAGAAAGTGAAAGAAGATCGTGAATGCTTCAAGGAGAGAGAAAGAGAGCTAGATTGAAAGAGGGAGAGCGAGAGAGAAGCAAATAGAGGAGAGCGAAGAATTGTCTGCAAAATATTGCAATGAGAGCGTGAGTTGGCAACATTTGCAGACAGTTAATGTTGTCATTGTTGTTGTTGTTGTTGTTGTTGTAGTTCTGCTTCTTCATAATCCTCTTCTTACTGTTGTTGTTGTTGCGAAGACTATGCAAAAATATTTCACTTTTCAAGTGCGCACAATGCAAAATAATAAATAAGAAGAAAAGCGCTAAAAAAAGAAGCTGAAACTCAGACCGAGTTGCGCTTTAAGCTAAAAGATACAACGAGGGGAGTTACGAGGGGTAGAGCGTGTAAAGGGGGTCAAGGAGGAGGCACAGGCACAAGCAGCGTAGCCTCTGGGGAATTTATATGCAGTGAGGAGAGGGGTAGGGGGAGGAGCAAGGACTTGGGGGCACTGCAAACAGTTGCAAGCACTCAGTAGATTTACATAAATGCAAATAATGCAGTTACTCCTCAATTGAATTTCGATTCGATTTGTCGATTTGTGCACCCTTTAACGCTGCACAACACTGTTTGTCAGTGCTGCGCAGAGCTCGCAGCGATTTTGTTGTTTTGTGATGGAAAAGCTTGAAATAACTTTACCATAGGTTAGTCAGCGCTTAATTTACACGCAAACACACAAACATACGCACACACGCAGACACACACACACACACACACATGCAAACCATTCATTAAAAACGAAACCGCTTTCACACACCGTTAACTCTTACTCTCACTTTGCTTCTCCTTCTCATTCATTCATTCGCCCTCAGTCTCTCACTCTCTCCCCCTCTTCTTGTTTACACTTGTCACTCTCCCTCTCTTCTTGTTTACAGTTGTCACTGTTCATTCCATCAGCGCTGACACTTTAAATCATAACGGTTAATGCATTTACAGCTTATCAAAAATTGTACTTTTAATAGTCGAATAATTATAAATCAATTGTAGTTAACGAATTTTCATTGCTTTCTTTAGGTAATAGACAGATAAAGAGAGAGGAGTGGACAGAGAGAGAGGCAGAGAGAGAGAGAGAGAGAGGGAATATATGATAGACTAACAGTTAGTCGAAAGGGACTGCATTACTACAGTTTCCCAGTTTTAAATACACTTCTAACAACTATAATGTAAACTACAGTTTATATCCACGAGAGCGACAAGGACAACTAGTCTATTGTGTATGAAAGGGACAGCACTACAATAGTCATGGCCTGACAGAAATTTCATTGTTAATGGTACTGCGATTATTCAGCTACTTTTTGTTCGCAATTTGCTGTTGTTGTCGGTGGCATAGAAGTGGAGCTTAAGCAGAAGGGGTATGGGAGGGAGATGAGGAGTCGATGGGTTAGGGGTATAGGGAGAAGAAGACATAAGTGCAACGTGTGTGCGAGAGAGAGGCTCGCTAAGAGCATCATTAAGTCTTCGTCCCGTCATCACAATATGCACTCGAGGGGAGTGTGTGGTTGTGTAGGGGAAGGGAGGAGTGGAAAGGGGAGGAGACAAGTGGCAGGAAGCGGGGCGCAGACTTAAAATAAATAAAAACTTCAACTTCAAGTTAAGCGTTTAAGTTGTTTGTTCCTCCGCATCTTGAGTATTTCTCAACTGCAACTTACAACATTGTTGCATGTGTCAGCGTCAGCGTCAGCGACGGTGGCAGAGGCGGAGGGAGTGGCAGACATAATGAACGTAGCCCAAAGTCACTTCATGGGCCACATAATATCCGTTTTCTCTGCTCTTTTTCGCCCCTCACACGCCCCCTCTGCCAACCAATGCGCCCTGTTAATAGATCAGCCAAACAGTGTGAACTCACTGACATCAAGTAGGACAGACTGACAGTTGGACAGACTAACTAACAGTCGGACTGGCAGATGGACAACAAAGGTTTCGAGTGGTAAGTAAAGTTCTTTAATTTAACCGCAGTTTCGAAGGTTTTGCTAATTTGATTTGTGTTCGGAGTTGAAATTGGATTCAGGTTTCGGAGTAGGTTTCGGAATAGATTTCGGACAAGGCACGGTGTAGGCATTGAGTAGGTCTCGGCGTTGGCTTCGCAGTAAGCTTCGGAGTGGGCTTCGGAGTAGGTTTCGGAGTAGGTTTCGGAGTAGATATCGGAGTAGGTTTCGGAGTCGAACTTCTTTTATTTCTTCATTAGCTGATTACTTTAGTGTCCGTTGGCCGTGTTACCAATGATTTGTAACTCAGATTTTGCTCTTAGAGGTTTTAAAAGTCCCAACTTAAGTAGCAGACCCTGTACTAAAATTCAGCATAGATAAACTCTATAGCTATAAATCTAAATTCCAGCTTCTTTATGGTCAGCACTAAGTTTGTCCTAATCCGTTGTAAATTATTGAAAGCCCCCAAACTTTCGCTACAGAGTCTTCCCACTAACCATAGAATTGATTGTACTGTTCGGTTAGTAGTCTGTTCATATAAAACTGTCAAGTTTTCTATATTTATTGGCAACTTTAGCTCGTTAGTTTAATTCATAATTGTAGAGAAAGGTAATATCAATATTTATTACAAGACTACCAACTTCCGGTACGAAATCTAATGAAATAAATCTATCAGGTAAAGGTAAAACTTATATCTTAAATCAGATTTCTGAACTTTGAACTCTTTCGTGTTTAAGTTAGTTTGTGTTTTAGTTATTCGTGATTGTAATTATCATAAACTATGAATAGCTGCACTGAAATGCCATCAACTCTTTCACTCTTCGTGTAGCTATCTCTGTCTGCTGTCACATAAGACATACAAACTTTTACCAAAATTTCATTTATGAATTATTTTTTTGGATTTAGCGGTTTTTTTTGTGAATTATGTCAGCGATTTTGGGATTTGTGTATCGATAAACTGGTCAAGCGACCACACAGGCTGCAGTTTGCTGGATATACGATCGCTGACACGCCCCCCATTCACTACACAAAGAAAAGGGGAACACTTGGCGTATACCCTGTAATTGGTTGGAAGTAGGATTATGCTGTTGTTGAAAATACTTTTCTTATATAAGAAAAATTTCAATTTTTTACTCAAATATGTTTGTCTTAAAGGGTACATTCTCAGTGCTTGTTTTACAGGGTATGCACTGCTCACTTTAGACTAAATCTATTTTTAAAGGTAAGGAAACTTAATTTACCATAGGCACACTCTTTTGCTAGTTCTATAGGGTATCTGCTGTTCACTATATTATTTTCTTTTCCAAAACTGTTGCTCAACTCGGGGATGCACATTTGTTGTTGTTGTTGCTTTGCCTGCGGGAATCGGGTATTTTATGGCATAAGACAATTAGAGACAGTGCAGAGTGCAACAGTGTGGCAAGTTGCAAGTTCCGTGTAGCAACTGCAACTGCAACTGCAACATTTCAACGCTTGCAGTAATTTTCTTGGTCACCAATTGAGCGATTTTCATGCGCAATGAAAATTTAGTCAACTGTTAACATTTTATGGGACTAAGGCAGTGGGTAGAAAGGGGGCTAGAAAGGGGGAGGGGGGCAGGAAAATTTATGAGGACAGTGGAAAGTGGAAAGCAGAGACCGGAAGTCAGCCAGACTGCACGCACAATATTTATTTGTGCTAATCTAAAGAAAGAAGCGAAAATGTTAATTAAAATGTCATTCGCATTAAACACACGCGCTGTCCCTCTCGCGCTCTCCCTCTCTCTCTCTCTCTCTTTCACTCTCTTTTCACCCTCCTTTCCTCGCATCCCCTCCTGAGCATAATCAAAAACCAATATCTGGTCTGATTTGTAGCTACAGCTCGACTTCATCGGATATTCATGAGTTTTTTCTGCACTTTTGGTTTGAGAACTCGCCTCTGATCCTAGCTTCTTGTCCTGGTCACGTCCTGTTGCCACTCCCCCATTCACCGCCCCTGCTGTGCTTGAAATTTAAATAAATACTCTGCGTTATCCTCTCAATTTTACATATTCTGCGTTCTTTTTCTTTTTTTGCTGTCGTACTTTGTATTCCTCTTATTTTTATGTGGATGCCACAGCATTTTCCGAGTCCATTAACGCGTCCAGGGGAACTCGTGTCATAATCACCTTGTTTGTCGGCCGGAACACCTCTAATGCCAAAGAAGTAGGACAAGTGGTGGGTGGGGTACTGTGGGCGTAGAGGGCGTGACTGTCGTTATGTCAGATAATCATTTTCGACGGCAGCCAAAACGAGCCAAGAGCAGCCATCAAATAAACGTAATTCAATGCACAAAATGACAACATTTTCATTTTGAATTTTGAAGCAACAGTCCCCTTACTACACCCCCGTGTCACCCCCTCTCCTAGCCAACTCAGCATCCCCCATTGGTAGCCCTCCCTAGCGGCAAAATGGAATTTGGCAGCTGTCCGGGGTTTTGGCAGCTTTGAGAGCAACTTTGACTGCCATTTGCATATGGCCAATTGGGCAATGTTGACAAGAAGTTGTTGTTGCTGTTGTTGTTGTTGTTGTTGTTGCTGCTTTTGTTGTAGTTGGGGCAGGCAGCATCAGTTCATGGGGCACGAGTCACAGCTAAAGTCAGCAAAGGACACAAATGATTACGAATTATGTTTACGGCCAGGCTCATTACATACGTAACTCTTGGCCAAATTAAGTGTCTATTTGTACAGCAGCTGAGAATTTGCCCTCTCATAAGAATTTATCATACAAATCTTAGCAGATTTTCCAGCCCATTTCACATATGCTGCTTCAGTACCAAAAACGGTCAGCATTTTAGCATTTAAGCTCTATAATCGACTTAAATATGTTCAAGTTTTAAGCTATTTTTATAAATCATTTATCTGTTTCTAGCTATAAATTAAAATCTATTTTGTTGCTAATGCTAAAAGCTGAAAGCTGCTTTTATTCCACTATAAATCAAGTTTCCTGCTCTAATTAAAATTTAGCTGAAAATGGCTTTACTCAAGTTAAATGATAAAATATTAAGTATACGCCTAGTTTGCTCCACTTTCCTTGTGAATAAGAAACGCCTTTTTGTCTTTGTGTTGGTGTTGGAATAAATGTTTATTTATTGTTGTTTCAACCGTTTACAAATATGGCAAAAATTGTCATCGAATCGATAACTATAACTAACATTTATCGACAAACGAATATTCATATTTATCGTGTGCTCTTCAAAACTTATGCACTAAATTCTTAAGTGAATATTTAATTGTGATGTGAATTGTTGTTGTTGTTGTTGTTGCTGTTGTTGTTATTAAAGTAGTTTTGGGTGTTGTAGAAATGTTCTAATAAGTTTTATGTTGGATTATACATGGTGAGTTTTTAGTTAAAATGAAGTTTTGCTTAACGAGAGAGTTTTCTGCACCAAAATTTGCAGTTGGTCTATAACAAGTTGGCCACATCGCACTTTAGTTGAAGCTTCTGTCGAGGACACACACGCCCACACACGCACACACACTCACACCAGACAACTTAAAACGTTGCACATACGCCATGTATGCACGCTAGTTGCTATCGTCACAATCGCACCTTTTTACTGCCCCCACCCCGCCCCCGCGAACCCGAACTCGAACCGAACTCGAACCGAACTCGACCCGATCTCGTACCCGAAGTCCAACGAACTAAATAATACATCCATTACCATCAATCGACAAAAGTTGGAACGATGCAGCCAAGTGTTATGCAACTACTTAAAGGACTTTATCATTTGCTTTGCTGATTTGCATTGTTTGAGTTGTGATTTTAATGGTGCTGTCAAATGTCGTCGACTGATTCGACTCTCTCCCTCCAACTCCTGACTCCTGACTCCTGACTCCAGAGTCTTCACTCCATCTGACTCTTGTCTTCTCCTGCTGCTTCATACCCTCTCCTCGGCTATGGTGACAGCTTAAAGCAGATAGCATTTTCGTCGCCAACAGGAGCAGGTGCAGTGCACATGACGATAGTAGCGACACAGACACTTCAGATACTTGTATCCAGCACAGCAGTGATGCGAGTGCGAGTGATAATGCGAGTGCGAATAGCAGGAGGCATCGTGAGAGCAGTACGAGTAGCAGCCACAGTCACACATCTTGACAGGATCTTGCTTCCTTTCTTTATCCTATTTCCAACTGTTTACTTTCCTTCTTTCTGCCTTGTTTCCTTGCTGCCTTTCTGCCTATAGGTTAATAGGTTATATCTTGTTATCCTTTCGCTTCGTCGTCCTGGCGCTTTGCTGTCTTTGGCTGAACTGATTTCTGGCCAACGCTTCGTTGTTTCAACTTGGCTTAGGTTAGTCCTCGTTTGTGCCACAATTGTCCCGTTGCAACGTGGCAACATTGTTTGATCGATGCCATTTTGTTTTGCGTATTTAGGTGGCCAACATTCGTACCACGCCCCAAATACATCCTTTGTTATTCCAGTTGTTGCTGTTGTAATTGTTGTTGCTTTATTATTTTGGAAATCATGTCAATTGATTTTGGTAGCAAGTTCGGGTTCTTGGTTCTTGCTTCTTGGTAGCTTATACCACAAATATTTACCTGGCACGACGCCACTCAAGTTCTATGATTAATTCACAATGTTGACGCTGATTTTATGACCGAAAATATGTTGATTTCAATCCGACGATTGCCCAAAATAGACGCCGAAATGCAAATTCATGCCTGACCCACATTTTGGTGCACATTTGATTCTATTAGTCACACAACTGAAGCCAAAAACAGCCGCTCACACACACACACAAGCACACACAGCAGTCGCAGATACTTGTGTATCTTATAGATACATTACATTTACAGATGCAGCTGCGGATCGTGATGCAATCGATTGCACACACCACGACAACAATAACAAATCGATGACACATTCGCACGCGCCAAATTTGCCAATTGCCAATTGCCAGATGCGAGTTCCAAGCTACTGACGTCATTTATGCAGGTAACACGCTGCGTATACGTCATATCGTTAGTAGCGTACTCTGGGCGAGCCTCGAGCTGACATCAGCTGTAGTTTAGCAGCCTTTGCTGTGATCTGTTTGAAGATTTTTTAATGAGATCATGAGGCAAGTAAAATTAAAATTAATTTTTAGTTTAAATGAAACTTTTTTCGGTTAAACATTTATCAGAAACCTTAAGGAATTTAAACTTTAAACGGTTCTCTTGGTTACAGCAGCTGCTCCATTCGCATTTATTTACAATTACAAATACTTCAGTTTATCTTTCAATAGTTTGTTGTGCTCCATTTACCGCGTTTAATGAGCTTTTTTATTGCGCTAATTTGCCGGACAGTCAAAGTCATTGGAAGTTTGCAGCAGGTGCATGTTTCTTACCTGCTTGTTTCTTTTTTTCCTACCTGTTTTGTGTTGTAAGCTCATTAAAGTCACCGATTCGAGGACACGTCAGACAGTTTTAAGGGCAGGGACAGCAGACACGTGGGAGGGGAGGCTAACAAAGGGCAAGGGTTGAGATAGGGTTGTGTGTTTGGGGTTAAAGGGACAGGTGATGGGGCAGAACGCAGCCGTGTGTTGCATAAAGTGTCCTTGTGAGCTTAAAAGTCTTTCGACACGTATTTGCAATGGCAAAAAGTTTGTCAGCCAAAAGCCAAAGCTGGTTAAAATGAAGAGCGAGCCAAGATGGTAGTGGCAGGTGGTGTGTTGCAGGTGGGATGTGGCAGGTGGCAGGTGGCTGGTAAAGTGTAAGGGTCGCAACTATAGAGTGCAAGTGCATGGCTTTCAGCAGTTTAGTTCAAGTTGTTTCAAGTAACACTTGAAGGACAACTCGACCATATGCACTAGAATTGGGCAAGCAAATAGCAGGAGGTAGTGTAGGGGTGGTGGGAAAGCGGAAAATGTAAGGAAATGCCGGCTGTCAGAATGTGGCAAATAATGGTGTTGCGTGTCGTATTGGCCAACACAGTGATAACCAGACTAAATTGCAACAAGAGCAATAAAAAACGACAACTGACTTTTGACCACATGCGACGAGCTGCTTTAAATGTCGAAAGAAGAGCAGAAAAACTAGATACACTGAGAGAAAAGTGGTAAGTTTAACTATGTTCAACCAAATTTAAAACATTTTAGTCTATAAAAGAGTTATTTATGGAGACTACTATTGTCTCATATTACATATAAGTGTTGCCCAAGCTAGTGAGTAGATAGCACAACTTAAAAAGACCCTGTACTTTATTTTGTTATACAATTTTCTGTTTGTTTGTATAATTGTGCTGTTATTTTCCGCAAAAACAAATTGAATTGACTCGTAGACAGGGTCTAAAAATAAAACAAAACAAAACTCAGGGTAACTCCCACCGCCCTCCACCTCCTCTGGCAGTTTCGCGGCGTTGCCACGTCGTGAAAAGCGTAACTGACACTTAAATTAAATTTGTTTTCATTTCGGGCCGGGCTAAAAGTCAACGCGACACTTTCGGGTTTGGTTCGGGGCCAAGAAATCAGCGCAAAACCCAAAACACAAAACACAAAACCAAAAATGCATTTCGCAATAAAATAAATTAAAACGAAAGCAAAGCAAATTTTCTACACTGAAAGTTGCCCAAAAACTCAAAACTCAACGGGGCATGCGATAGGAGAGAGAGAGAAAAAGGGGGCACAAGTGGGCGTGACTTGGTCCATTGAAGACTTCTCTGCTACTATTTCATGTCTGCTTCCCCGACTCTCTCTCCCTTTCATTCTTCTCTTTCCTTTCTTTCCATAACTCAAGCCAAATCCAAAGTGAAACGACTAACTGAAAATGCTTGTGACTCTCAGCTATTTGCTCTGTGAATGTGAACCTTAACGCCCCCTGGCGGAGAGTGTTGTCTACTCACTCATACTGAAACACAAAATAACAATTGTGAATACTTGGAGTTTGGTTTAAACGAATATGTCAGATAATCCGCATACAAGACTTGACATTTTCGGAAGCTGCTTTTGAGGATTTGTATAGCATATATCTTTCTCTTTCCCACTCTGTTCCTCTCTCGCTTTGTCTCTCTCTTTATGCTAGCAAGCTTATTACCTATTCGATTACTTTGAAGATAATTACATAAGTTATTGACTTATGTTCTTAGTAGCTCTCTAAAGTATTTGAAACTTAATTTAAATATTTAGTAAGATCAACTTAAATTGAGTATAACAGATAAGTTATATGCTAAAAGGTCTATCGATTTGGATATTTTTGAATACAATTGTAACTTTTGTCTAACTTCTGATCATTTAAAGTTAAAAAATTCACCAAACGAAAAAAATCCTTGACCAGCAAGGAATAAGCACAACCCTATCCCTCTCCCGAACAGAAGTTAAAGGTTGTCAAGGACTTTATTTACCGATTTCTCATATTCCGATTTCAATTGGGTTCCTGCCAAAGCGATAGCAGATAAATTTGGGTTTGGGGTTCATGGAGGTGACTCTGATGTCGAATATTCCCTCGTTCGATTCGCACAAAACTCTTGTTTTCTCTCGCATTTATTGCTTTTCTCCCCGGGATAGAGGAATGAGAGCTGCGGAATGGAGTAGGAGTGGTAGGGATGGAAAGTCAAGGGACAAAGGGCATGGCCGGAGGGGTCGGGGGAAGGGGCCACACCAGCCAAAGCCGCAGCCAAACAAACACATTTCAATCAAAACGCTTGACGGCTTGACGGGCAATAGCAGCAAGTGCAACAACTGGTAGAAATTGTGGCAGTTGAGTGTATGCGACTGCAGAAGACCCGGTAGGTATTTTTATAGATAGCAGTAATGGAATTATGTAGACATCTGCAGGAAAACAAAATTATTTTAATTGGAATCTTTACCTCAATTTGAACTCTCTTTGCACTCTTTTCCTACAGGGTCTAAAAACAACAACAAACACAAGAAGAGCAGCGCCTGCCACGTGGGTGGCCACGTTTTGCGCCACGGCCACAACAAAGTCCAAACTTGTGGACTCGCAAAAGTGGGAAATGGAAAATGGGAAATGGGAAATGGGCAACAGCAGCTGACAAGCATGGAGCTGGAGCTGGAAAAGCACTGAGTAGGGGGAAAACTGTGAGATGGGCGAGCTCTGAACTGCAAGTTCGGGACTGAAACGGCACTGCACTGCACTGCGGTTCGCTAAAGGCACTGCACAGTGGACTGAAACTATGCAAAAGTGTAGCCAAATAAACATTAAATGAAGGTCGGAAAACTGCAGTCTAAAGGAAAACGGCTTAAAAGAAAATGGAAAAATCAGTTTCAATAACAATTTTTTAAGATAAATATTAAAAATTGTAGAAGTAGACTTTAACCACTGTGCGTTGTCTGCATAACTGTTGCTGCTTTTATTGTTGCTGTTGCTGTTGCTGTGGTTGTTGCTGTCATTGTGGTTGTTGTTGTTGGTATTGCTGTTGGCCATGGCCATTGCCACAACTACCGCAAAATGGCACTTGCCTGGTTTTTGACACAAGTTGAAGCGCATGCAGCCATTGTCAGTGCCACATGCCGCATGCCACATGCCAGAACAGAATTTTCGTGTGCACATGTTTCAGTTCTTCAGCTTCTCAGTCTCCAATTTGAGTCAGCATCACCGTCTCTGTCTCTCTCTGTCTCTCTCTGTCTCTCTCTGTCTCTCTCTGTCTCTCTCTGTCTCTGTCACAGTCACAGTCACAGCATCAACTGTCCACGCGCCATCGCCCAACTGATTTTGGCTAAACAAAATGAAGACATTCTCGAGTTACTGCAAAATGGCAAATTGTAAATGGCGAAATTCCCCCAGAGAGTTTCGAACCTGGCCAACACAGCTAGCGGCAACTTTGTTCTCGTTGCCAAAAAGAGGAGAAAATAGGGACAGAGTATGCATGCTAAAGATTCCACGCTAGTAGAGAGAGAAAGAGAGAGAGAAACGAGAGAGAGAGAGGGAGAGATTGAGGTCTGAAAAGGACTGACATCAGAATTTGACTGAAAGCAGGTGAAGCTTAGAGTACGAAGAGTATTTGAAACAATCATGATTTCAAGTGCTGACAAAGTGCAGCTGAAAAAGAGTGACAAAGAGGGATAGAGAGAGAGATAGAGTAGGGAGTTAGAGTGGGAGTGAGGGAAGTATGGACAGCAGAACAGGGTCTGAATAAAATTCTATCTATTTTGCAAAGAAACTAAATGTTTGCCAAATACACAAAAGTTAGAAGTCAAAATCTAACGAACTCTAGAGTTAAACGACTAGACTTTAGTTAGTAATACTATAACTGAACATTTTAAAAGTTAAATTTTAAAATACTAGAGAGTGGGAATGAAATTGTTTTAAATTAATTACTGGTACTTAAAACTAAGTTTACTCTAACAAATCAACACCCATAAATATGTAATTATTATTATTTATTAAAGTAAGTCTTGCACTTTAATCACTTTGGGGGTATGGAGGTATGTGACCTTATCGCATGCTCCTCTCTTTCTATCTCTCTCTCTCACTCTCTGCTATTCATACGGATTATACTGCGGGTTTCTAGCAATTTGGTCACGCCATTTTCAGATCTCGTGAATGCTGACTTAAGGATTTTGTACAACAACCTCATTAAGAAAATAACAAACCGAATCGCTTAGTATGCAATCAAAAAATACCAAAATAAATACGAAAAAAAAAATACGTTAAAAAGAGTTTAATTTATTTTTACAGCATTTTGGCGGTGGCTTTACAATTTGGCACAACATACATATAATCTTTTTGTTGTAGCCTCTCAGGGTCTTAGCTTAATTTATTTAAATAAAATTATTTGTAGAAAGGAAAGAATAAAAAACAACAACGTTCTCGGCACTTTTCTGCACTACAATAGATTCGAGTTGATGTGAGAGGTGTTCTCCTTTTTTCATGCACAATTCTGCATACTTTTCATACTGCATGTGGCACGCAAGAAGTCGTTAAGAGGCACGAAAGAGGCAACGCGAGGGCTGCTCGAGCTGTTAGCGCGTGTTCGAAACGAGGTAGAGTCATGAGTTTTAGTTACAGTCCATCACAGAAAGATGCAGCAAACCATAAAGAACCAGGAAAATGCAACACGAAGGCTTCGAGCAGAATGACAACAATTTTGGCACACGAGAAGGGAGAGAGAGGAGAAAGAGGAGACAGGAAAAAGAACTGGCTAAAGAAGTAAACAAAGTGAAATTCCACTCTCTAAAGATCAGAGTAGAGTCTCAGTTGGAACTCTCTCAAGAGAGAAAAGTGGGATTTGGGAATAAAACTTGGGACTCTGAGAATGGAATTCAGACTGGAACTGTGAGTTTACGACTGACTTTAGTGACTGCATTCCTTCATATTTCGCAACGCTTAAGAATGTCATGCGGGAGTTTAAAGTTGTTGTTGTTGTTGCTGTTGTTGTTGTTGTTGTTGTCTCTGCTGATTCTTGGAACTGCATTTTAGTACCGCAAGTTGTCGAGCCTATAATGCATTATGGGTATGACTTTACTATACTCAATACACTCGTAGCTTCTGGTATTTGGGTTGTCACTGCGCGTGCGTAAATTCATCAACTGAATATGGCATTGGACAATGGACTTGGACTTGGAATTGGACTTGGAATTGAACTTGTTATCGAAATTGTACTTGGCCTGGAACACATGGAACACATGGGTTTGGACTGCATCCAAATGTGGCCACGTCAAGGTGATGACATCGACTCTCGTCTCTCGGTAGTTGTCTTTCAACTCTTGACTCGTTTTCTGTTATTTATAGCCAAGTTTGAGTGCTGTGCATGCCAAGCATTTGGTTAACGTGGGAATTTGCTAACTTTGTGTGGTCGAAAATACAGAAATAGTATTTAAGAACAGTACAGAAATTAATTTGGTGTTCGAGAGTCTAGGAATTACTTGTTTACACTATAGACATAGCTTGAAAAATTCAATCCTATCTTCAAATTGTATACAAATTCGTATGCTCCGTCTAAAAACAAGTAACACCTGCTATTAAACAAAATCTGATCTTTCTGTTTACCTTTAGAGTCTAGAGGCTTTAGTCTAGACTCTAGACCTACATAACTGAGTAATTTTCCACTCACATATCATACACTCAAGTGGGTTAATCTGAAGTCTGGTGACTGATGTCTGATTTCAGATTTGCTTTACATTTTCCTCTGCTAATTAAATCGATAATCAGCTTATTCTGTCTCTGTCTTTCTTTCAGTGTAACTTCGTTGTCTGTTGTGATTGTGGATTATCACTTTTTAGTCTCGTGCTTCCCCTCATATCATGTTTATTTGTTGTTTTTTATATACATACATACATACTTATATGTAGTACAGTGAAGCTTATTGACCCCACTTGTTGAATTTGTTTGTCTCTTTTTATCTCCTCCCTCTCTCTGTCTGTCTGTCTGCCTGTCTGTCTGTCCGTTTGTTTACTTATTGTAATGGAAACTTTTGTAAATCTTTTTATGCTACCAAAATGACTAACAGACAGAGATACTGAGATACTACAGCTAAAAAGATACAGATACATTCATATTCAGTGTGTTGAGAAGGCCATGGCCTAAACAAATTGATTTAGTTTAAGAAAATTCACATAGTCACAAAGAAAATCAAGCGATCAAACGAAATAAAAGTGCCAAGTGGGTAATTTTCCACTGAAATTTTAGTGCCCTTTCCACTCCCTCCTAACCCTTCGCTCACCCCTCGTTTGTGTGTGTGTTTAGGTGATTAGTAAGCTGGTTTATGTGGCTTCCAAATGAGTACATATCAAATTAAATTTAAAGTCGTACCAAACAATAACAATTGACGTCATGTGCACACTTAATCGTAAAGTGTCTAAAATATTATACATGTATCTGTGTGTTGTATTTGTATCTGATGGATGCATGCATTGACATTCGCCACGGCTGTTAAGCAACTTTCATATAAATCATAATGAGCAGCAAACAATATAACAATAAAATAATAATACAACTCACCGCATTTGGAATACTCTGAAAAGGAGTAAAGTGGTCATTAAATTTTAAGGGAAATTTTTAGAAATTGATCAAAATAGTTTATTGTATCTTAAAAAATATATATGTAAATTTATTTAAGCTCAGAAATAAATGTAGTTAGTTATTAAAAATTTATAAATGTTATTAAGTTTTACTATAGTACAAATAAATTATTTTAAAATGTATCTTCTATCTATTTTCATATAAATTTATTGTCTTTAAATTCTTTTCTAAATGCAGCAATTTATAACTGGCTTAAAAGTATAAAATATTAAACTTTTAACTCATTTTAAGGCACAATAAACTCCTAAATTAATAAGAGTATTTTTGAACATAACAAAATAAACTCAAACTGAAATGTTATGCGGTTAATTTTTGAATGCGATTCGCGGATTCGCAAATTCATTCACCTTTTAATCAGGCAACTGGTTTGATGTTATTGACGTTGTTATTGTTGTTGTTGTTTTGGTTGTCCAAAACTGAGTTTCCCTTTTTGTATGCGCCACAAAATTCGTGAGTTTCTGGCCGAAACGGACCCAACGACGATAAGTGCCCAACAACGTGAGATAAATACACAAAAATATTTAGATACGATTAACCAAACAACAAATACATTAGCAATAACAACAACAATCAGAATTATAGTAAGTCAAAGGAGCTACAAATACGATGACTAATCAAAATTGTGTTAGCAATGTCAAGACGAGTTCATATAAGTCAAAGACCCCATTGAATCGAGCACAGAATCCCACAGAATACCATTCAGTTACTGAGAAACTTAGATACAAAGATACTTAGATACAAAGATACTTAGATACTCGGTTAGTTTTCTATACAAAACTCTCTTTGAATGCAGTGCAAATACTTGAGAATTTCGCTCAGTTTTGTGTGCGAAATCGTTAACCAAATTATTGGAAACGTTATTATTGGAACTTACAAATCTGCAGAGTTGTTGTGATTGTGATTGTTGTTGTTGTTGTAGTGATTGTTGTTGTTACTGTTGTACTTATTGTTGTTTTCGCACGAATATTTCATGAATGAAGCCGTTGTTGTTGTTGTTGTTGTTGTCACTGCTGTGAGTGTTTTTGTTGTTACTGTATACTGAATCACCGTAAACATTCGATAATATTGAACTCAATTGTTGATGTTGTTCTTGTTATTGTTGTTGCTGTTGTCGCTACGTTTGTCTGTTTGCACTTCACACCAGCACTTGGAGTGGAAGATTCGTCCATTCGTCTGTCTGTTCCACTGTGCCTCTGTCCCTCTGTCCCTCTTTCTCTCTCTCTCTCTCTCTGACTGTCTGTCTTTCTGTCCCTTGGACTCTGTGTGGGTATCCACATTTGTTTTGTCCCATTGCTGTTGTTGTTGCTGTTGTCGCTTTGCATTTGTTGTTCAACTCTGAAGTTTGTACGTGTTTTGAATGAAAATTTGGACTCCTCGGCTCGTGTTTTATTTTCGCAAAATATCTTTGGCTAAAAATCTACAAAATTCATGAATGAGGCAGAAATTGCGAGAGGCCCAAACACACACACACACACATATATACACACCCATACACACACACTGACTCGGCTTAAGCGAAAGCCAAACTCAATGCAAATTGCCAATACAAGAAAACATATAATAATTTTCGATTGGAAATCCGTTTGTATTTGTATCTTTTGCTGAAATCTTCAGCCTTATCCGCAGATTAATAACAGTTTAACGAATTTGTGTGTGAATAAAGCAGAAAACAATGGCTCAATCAACTGTTGCGCTTTTCCTTTCCCAAATGTAGTTATACCTTGGGAAAAACTGAATTGATTTCAGAGATTCAATTGTATCTGAATTTAAAATGTATTTTTATTTAAACTGACATTTAAATATTATTCATTAACATATTTAATATAAGTCTTAAATCTCTTTTAAAATACTCCATTGATTTAGCTACCAACGGAATGAATTTCTGTGCCAAACTGCGTGCTATTAACTGCATTTTTGTTAGCCACAAATTATGAGTGACATTTTTGTGTAAATTACAGTTATTTGAGTTAAACTTATCTACTTAGCCAAGTTAGTTAAATGCTTGTTGTTGCCCTAGTTGTGTAAGTACGCGTTTTGTGGCTTTCCCAAGTACAAGTTTTGGCCAAGACTGAGTTGACTTGGCTACTGTAATACGCTTAGAGCACTTAGAGCTATTAACCACCTTGCTAGCTGGTTGCCGACCTGCTGCTCTTGGCCAAGTGTGCGTTTTGTCTACAATCTTAGCCATTTAAAGACATGTCCAACATGGGCAACACTTAATTTCTCTAAAATGTCATATTTAATTTCGCATTTAGACGTCTTCATTGCTAACGTCTTTCAATGGTTGGTTAACTCACAGTGGCTACCTGCATGAACTTGCTACGACTTGTCTCTTTCGCTCTAAGTTTTTTTTTCTAGCCTTTTTTCAGCCAAGTTTTACTTGTTGTTTTAGCGATTTCCGGTTTGGTTTCGTTGTAAAATTTTGTACGTTTTGGTATTTTTGGTTCACACGTGCGCGGGTAATAAACTTCAAATGACCGAAACTGAAACTGGCGCTCAGTGGTTCAAGTGGCCCGTGTGCGTGGTTAGAGGCACACAGAGTGCGACAGAGATGGAAGGAGTGTGGAAAAGAGAGGTGTATAGAGACCCAAGCTTTAGTCCCATCAGCGAAATCCAGTCAAGTACTGAAAGCAAACACTTTTGCAATACACTTCATAAAAAATACTGTAAGACCCTCTTAGATAGCTGTATCCCTCTGTCCCTCTGTTTCTCTACCCCTCTCTCTCACACACTTGTAGCAGCTCATTATCAACGCTTTGCTGTGTTGAGTTTAAGCTTTGTACATTTTTAATGTATCTTCAGTGTTTATCATTGTCGAATTTTAATTAAATTATGTTGAAGTTTCAGACTTCACACAACTTAAGAATTAAGACACGTGTAGCTACTGTTTTCACAGACTTTTGGCCACAAGTTCAATGTCTTATATATATAGTCATAGTATATATTTAGCCTAGTCACAGTCATTGGAGGTGTGCTCGTTTACCAATTACAGAGCACAATGGAAATGCCCATTTCATTGGCTCTACAAAATTGCCTTTTGGGGGTACACGTGTGTATGTGTGTGTGTGTGTGTGTGCAACATTATGCTGCCAAGGTAACTGTACTGCCCTGACCCAATAACCTCTGTCTGAAATTTATTACAGCATAGACCAAGAATAGATTCCACAGAATTAACAAGAATTGCTCATTAAAATAAAGTATATTGCGCATACGCCCCGTTTATCAGCAGACACATAAAGGTAGGGCAACAGGGGCATTTTACAGTCACTGCTAATAAGCAATTTTTAAGTATTGAATTACATTTACATGGCACTTCCGAGTGTGTGGGTGGGGGTATTTTACAGTTATCGGTTTGGGTTTGGGTTTAGGTTTAATGCATAAACACGTGTTCCCGTTCATCATCAAATTTAATTTATTAATAACCCTTCTGTGGCCCAATCCATTTAAGCAATATGTCGAAGCAGTAACATAGCCTCCTGCCTCTCTACTCCTCTCTCTGCCCCTCTCACTCCCTCTCACTCCCTCTCACTCCCTCACTTGCTAGCTGCTTCTATTGAAATGGTAAACGTAAGCGTTTTGTCGCCAAATGTCATTAAAGCAGTCTGTGGCTAATTCAGGATACACACTTAAGTGCCAATGCTAATGTTAATGCTAACGGTTCTCGTTCAAATCCTGACAAACTTTCCAAGAGAGGGGGAGGGGGGATGGGGGAAGGACTCACACTGTCACTGGCATATAGCATGCGACACTTGGGACTTATAATACAAACGATATCTTTAATTATTTAACATGAAATGGCATAAAACACTTGTTAAATTTTGGACAAATTTAAGAAAATGTTTTCTTTATAAAATGTTGAAAATTTAGCCTTCAAAAATTTATTTAAATTTTTAAATGTAACGTTAAAATTCGAAATTTTTTATAAAGAATTCTTTCAAATATCTTATATTTACATGGATTACATGGATACTTCTTTAGCTGAAGCTTGAATTTTGAGAAGTATTTTCTTTAAAATGAACAAAGTCTTATTAATATTAATATATAATATAATATAATATAATTATAGTAGTTCATTTATGCTAAAGATTTCAACTGTCTTCATTTGTTCAAATTACCCTCGACTTTTTCACAACCCTTGTCCCACTGTAAAGCTCGTGCTATGAAGTTTGTTTAACTCCGTTGCTAATAGACTTCACAAATGATTTGGCAACAAGTTTGCACAGATGTTTGTAGGTGTGTGTGTGTGTGTGTGTGTGTGCGGGTGTGTGTTGGGGTGTGTGTGACTGTGTTGGTGTTAGTATTATGCAAATGGTCCGAGGTGTTAAGCTAAACATACACATAAGAAATAGATGGCGCCATCAGCCTCCTGTGTTCATGTCCTGTTTCCTCATTTTATGTCCTCCTGTCTTCCACTCCCTTTAACTCCCCTACCATCTCTTAGTCCCTGCCTATCGCATTTATGACAGCTCCTGTGTTCAATAGGGTTGAGTCAACAAGCTAATTTCATGTTAATTCCGTTTGTCCGTGCTTCGTGCTCGATGAATCCTCTCGGAGCATTTGTTTGCTGCTCTTGGACAGTATTAGGTTTTAGCTACCCTAATGAATATGTCTTCACGGCTGTCGTTGCTGTTGTCCTGTAGTGGCCAGGGATGGAACGCCATGTTTCCAAACAACTCGCAACTTAAATTTTATGCACAAGTTTTAGTTGTTGTTGTTGTTGTTGTTGTTGGTAGCACGTAAAATTTGATAGGCTACTAAAATTTCTATAAAAGTGTGTACATAAAATTTCCCTACCCTTTCCACAATTCCTTCCCCCATTGCCCTCTTCCCACTTCCCCCTTGTCCTTGCCTTCATCCCCTTGACATTTCCCTTTTTCGGCACGAGTCGGGATGTATTAAAACTTTATATGCATTATAAAATTGGATTTTATGTCACTCTCCAAAGTTGCCATTAGCCCGTGGAGTTGTGGGAACTGATGGACCTAGACGTCTTCTTCTTGCTCTCTCCTGCTTTTTGGACAGACAGCTGTATTACAAAGTCCCACATAAAATTTTGATAGTCAATTGCGTGCAAAATAAGTTCGAATGTCGTCGCTGTCCCATTGTCTTTCCAGCACTACGTGAGAGAGAGAGAGGGGGATAGAAAGGGAGAGAGAGGAAGCGAGAGGGAGGGAGTGTAAAAAGAAAACTTATCCATAAAGCTGGAAAATGTTTCAAATGCCGTGTAATGCATGGCATATCATCGTAAAAAACTTCCCCCAGTTTGCACCACCTCCCCACTCCCCCCCAGAAACCACAAAAAGAGAAACCCAAATGAATATTTGCTTCGAAAGTGCTCCAAATTACCATGTGAAGCGAAAGGGATGGCAGAAACGGGGATAAGGAGGAGCGGAAATTCACTCAGAGGATTGAGGGTTGAGGGCTGTAAAATGAAAAATTTTAACATTTTCATTCGCTTTGCTTTCATTCCTATATATTTTTAATATTTATTGGTTACGCATCATTTGCTGTAATTCCCAGGGTTGATTTCGATTTCTTCAAAATACTTTCTATTTGTTATATTATCATGGGGAAACCCAGTTAGGTTTCAGAGTAAGAAAAACCTCTTACGCAGGTGTTTTCCCTCCTTTTAGCTACTGTTTTTAGACCCCGTATTTTATGACTACTAATCTTACCTTTCTTTTTTATTTGTCATAAAGTCTTAAACTGCACTATTTTGGCCATCTAAAATTTCTTTATGACTTTTCTTATCTATATCTTAATGTGTTCTAGTTTCAAGATTTGTCAGTCGATTTTTATGTTCAGAATTTACACATAATTTTTGCTATTCATCGGTTTTTCTTATTGTTTTATTGCCACATGTGGCACATGGCTTATAGACGGGCCAATTAAAAATGCTTGAACAGCTCAATTTTTGGTTAGTCATAAAAACGAGTTGTCTAGAATTCTGTTTTTGGCCAACGGCTGTGCTGTGCTGGTCAAGATCGTCATCAAATTGGCTCAATGGGTGAGTTTTATGGTTACCTCACATAGCCATTGTAAATGTCATCTTTTAACTTGGTCAATTGCAGCCAAACAATAAAAATGCCGCTCTCAACTGTTTTATATTCTCATTTTTTTATATTTTGGTAATTTTTAATGCTTTTACGAGCATATAAAAATTATTATCATTTTGGCAAGTCCTGACTCGGTTCAGACTTGACCATAACTCATATGGCAGTCAGATCTGAGTGCTCCGATAGGCGCCAGTCAAGGATTTGCCACTGCTGTGAGTATGTTTGTGTGAGTGTGGCGACACTTTAGACCCAACTGGATAAGACCAGGCCAGAACAGAAAGGGCCAAAACAGAATAGAGTAGACCAGATCAGAGTTGTGCTACTGCAGCATTATTTTCCAGCTAAATGACATTCTTTTGACTTATGAGACAGCATTTGCTGCATTGCCATCGATTGAGTGTCGAGAGATGTGGCACAGTCCACAGAATGTTGCCATTATGAGCCCAGACACGCCCAGCTGACGCCCTAAAACTGGGCGCAACAAACAAGGCCATCAAATTTGATTGCCGGCTAGTAGAAGGCGGCACAATTTCAAATGTTTCTTTTCTTTGTAACCCGGGATAGGGCTAGAACCAGGGCTAGGGCTAAGGGCGGAGCGGGCTCTGTGGCAGGTAGCCAGGTGGCAGCGGCAGTGTTGGCATTCTAGCTATTTTGTTGGAGGGAATTTTAATGTAGTATTTTTAACTAATTTGTTGGCAAATCTTTTGTCTGGTATTTAAGCTGGTATATAAAAATATAGCTAAACTTTTAGATGTCAACACATTCACAGTATCAAAGTATATTACTTTAAAGCGGATTAGGTTAAGACACAATATTTAAACCTTAGAGATTTTAGCCATCATTTTATAACTTTGACTTGGTATATTTTAAGAAGCTGAAATCCAATCCTTGATTGTTATACCTTTTTGGACTCGGTATGAAAAAATCTATCGATTGGCATTAACATTAATTTAAATATTTGAAAAAAAATTTTGGTCAATTTTTCGAAAATTTTCAAAGGGGTCACCTCATAAAATTTGCCAAAATGGGGTCGGTTTTAAAAATTTTAAATTTTGATTACGATTGATAGTCCCAATTGTCCAGAGCTCAGAAAGGTATAACTTTTTAAGATAGGGCAACATTTGGCTGAGTTATGCTCACTGAAAGTTGAAAATTTTGTATGCTGTGAACTTTTCAAATTTGGCCTTTTTCTGTTAACTTTCAGCCTTTTCTAGTAGCCTATTTTACATAAAATTGGGACAGCACTGTGGGATGGCAGTTGGATGGTGGCAGGTGGCAGGTGTATGGCATGTTGGCCAGCAAAAGATCTCGCGTAACCCTCGCGTTGCCATAATAAACCAATAAAAGCCGACCACTTGCAGTTCCAATCAAGTGACTTTTATTGGCTACCAAGAATAAATTGCCATGGCCCATGGCATGTAACCAAAATAAAGTCAAGTGCCGCACTTGGCCAGGTAACAACAATAACAATTTAGGCACAGTGGAGTGGCATGTATAGCAAATACCCTGTAATTAAGAAAACCTTTTCAACTTTATACAGAAACGAAGTCTCAAAACGAAGTCACTGCAGTTTGAGCATACCCTGCACTGTTTACAGGTCCAGGGTAGCAACACAACTACAATAATAAACATGTAATGAGCCGCTTTCTTCACCGTTCGACCAAATGCACGGTAATAGATTTCGATTGCATGCCGCGTGCCTGGAACTCGGAGAAGTTTGAGGAGTGAAGTTTAAAGAGGAATACTTTCGGGGCAACCAACAACAATGGCTCTGGGGTGTGGGCCATACAGAGTCTCAAGTCTGCAGTCTGTAGTCTACAGTCTTCCCTCTAAGTGGAAGACGGAGTTGGAGTTGGAGTCGCAATAGGAGACGGAGACGGAGTCGCAGTCTCTGGCGATGGACGAGCGATTGCTTTAGTCATGGTCTGTGGGCCATGTGCGATAATTATGGTAATATTTGCATTTGCATGTGGCTCCGCTAAACAGTTGAGTGATTCGGCGGGCGCCATAGACTTAACTTGGCCCAAACCAAGCCAATCTACTGCACTAACGTCCACTGGCTCTGATGATAACTTTTCTTTTGGGGTTGAGGTCTATTGAATGTTTGATTCCTGAAGAAAAACCGAGTGAAAAAAAAAACAAAAAACAGTTGCATTTTGTAATGACTTTTTAAACCGACAATACTGCCCACTAAAACCACGCCCACCGCCTTCGTCGCGCTTTCAATTAAGCCAACGATTGCCTTGAAATTCCATTCTAAATTCCCATTTCTCAATTCTCAATTCTCAGTTCCAATTTCAATTCATAATTTCAAATTAAATGCGATTTTTAATGACCCGATTTCTGATGGTATTTTTTTCTGTATTTTATTGGTCATTAAAGTGAATTACAAGCGAATTGTGGGCGTGGCATTTAACCGCCTCAAGTTGTCTTTCATTTTGCGTACAGTCCTCAAAATTCATGTCTTCACTCCCATCGTTTAGTTATTAATGAATGAAACCGAACTTCAATTTATGACTGACCATAAAACACAACGAGCTGCCCCTAAAAAAAAATACCAAAAAAAATACATGAAAAGAAAATTTAACAACAGCAATATCCACTGAAGGTTACAAATTAATTAGAGTGTTTTATCAGGTTTAATTAATATGTTTTTGTTGTTGTTGTTGTTGTCTCTTTGTTTTTTTATGTTTTATGTTTTTTACCCTGACAGTTGCTGACGTCAGATGGCAGAGATCCCATGTCAAATGTCATTTGTTTGTACTTTTAGTGCGCTCAATTTAATGAGATCTACTTAATTACAAGCTCGGCATAGTTAACTTGTCAAAGAAAACAACAGAAAAGAAAGTTTTGTTGGAAAGAAAAGAAATTATGAAATAAATTTATGATGAAATTTAGGCTTAAAAGAAGTATCTGTATGCCTTTCAGATTCCACAAACAAATGTATTCCATTTAATGCAAAAATACTAACGGAACGAGCTTCATGAGCTCTGCTTTCAATATAATTTCCACAGCAAAATTCGTATCAATTAAAAATCTGACTTTATTTTCTTATCAATAGCAAAGTACAAAGTGTTTTTTAACGACTTAATAATGGTTTTGGCTTCATTTAAGACATAAATATTGAAACAACTCATTCAGAATTGAATCGAATAAAATTTCATTCAGTTTAAGGCTAAAAATCTCAGTCAAACATCAGAGATAGTCCGTATTAATGATCCCAATTAAAGTCGAGCAGCTTTATTTTATGGCGTTACGACTAAACACAGGCACAAAGCGAAGAGCAGTGGAAGGAAAAGGAGGAGGAGAGAGAGAGAGAGAGACGGAGAGTGGGTATAAGAGTTGGAAGACGTTGAACAGTTTCGTTTGCCCCCAAGGATATTAAGCGAAAATCACACGAGACATGCTTTAGAGGCCAATCACCCTCATTGAGCAGACAGAGACCCTAAAATCTACCGATCCCGATCCCGATGCCGATGCCAATCCCGCTGGCAGTGCTTGCTGCTTGTTCTCTGATCTCCACAAGCTTCAAAAGCAGCAATTAGAAAAGGAAGCAGGCGAAAAGATCGCAACTTTGGAAAACCCGGTACTTAGTCTTCGATAGCTCTAGAATTGATGTGAATTTTACACAACTTTAATGAGTTAATTTATGTGGTTTGACTTCAAAAGTCTCTTTAAAATTTCCTTGTGTTTCTACTTACACAACATTTATAAACCCTTTTTCCTCAATAAGTGCAGGGTCTAAAAAGAGCAACACCGAAAATTATAACGAGCATTAAAAACGGTTTTTCGGTGTTCAAACAAACCACCGCGGAGCACATTGTTACTTCCCACTGGAGCTACAGCTCCAACTCCAGCTCTTCTTCTCCTTCTCCCTCCTCTTCTCCTTCTACCGACTTTCTCCCCACTTTGCTCCTCTGCGTAGGCGCAACAACGAACGAAATTGTTGCTGCAAGTCTGCACCTGAGAGCTCGGAGCTCAGAGCTCAGTGCTGAGAGCTGGGAAGTGAGAAGTGAGAAGCGAGAAGTGAGTCCTAAGCGAAAGCATAGCCAAAAGAAAAAAACAACTGAAATTGTGTGGAGCGTCAAAGTGGCCATAAAAATCATAATGAAGCGGCGACTAAAGCAAAATGCCATAAAATGCTTTAAATGAAAACAGCATAAAAAGCCAAACAATAAAAAAGAGAGATGTCCTTCTTGGAATTCTGGCCAGGTCTCAACTCTCAGTTCTCAGTTCTCAGGTCGCTTCTACACGATTTTGGCGGCTCAACTCAAACGCAGTCCAACAAATTCTCACTGCGAATGAGAAATGAAATGGAGGAATGGAGTGGGAGGTGAAAGAGAGGAGGAGCAGGTGAGAGGGGAGTTGGGATGGAGACTTTATTTTTTTTCGAACGACGGAATTCATTCAACAGTTTGTAATCAATGTGGACGTGCAGAGGGACACACATTTCGACCAGAGACCAGACAAGAGCAGACCTGATAAGCGTTGCATTCAATGACCCGCCCAGGTAGACCAGCTACGTGGAGAGACGGGAAGGGAAGGGAGGTGGGGACAGAGGGGAAACTGCTTTTGGCTGAAAGGAATTTCGCGTTTTTGGCTATTGCAGTGGCGTTTAAGTGGCGTCAGCCAAAACTCGACCAACTTGTTTATGATCAGTTTGAGCAGATTAAGTTGCCGACGACGCGTTTCATAAAACAGCAATTCAAAAGGAATAATCATGAAAGAAGCAAGAAGAGGAAGAAGAAGAAGAAGAAGAAAAGGATTATAGTTGGATTCATTGAAGAGGAAACATTATCAAAATAGCTAAATTTAATTCAATTTAAAAAGAAACCGTAAGTTTTGTAGTTAAGTTTTTATATAAAAGTTTAAATTTGAAAGTTACTTAAAGTTTTCAATAAAATTTTAAAAGATTAAATATTAGATTTTATTAAAAATGTTAGTAAATGAATCAATCTAAATGCTAGTTCCTGTTGTTTTTCAAAGCAAATCCAAATGAAATTTGCATTTGAACTCACACAAAGAAGTAAACTATGCAATGTTGTTGTTGTTTTTCAGATTGTTGTTGTTGTTGTTTTTGTTGCTTTGTTGTTTGTTTTGGAATCGCAAAATGCCTCAGTTTGGATCTGTTGCAGGTCAATGCGCTGTTGCAAGGTAAATTCAGGCGAAAACGAGTAAATTCCTCAGAAAAGCATAACAGGAGAGGCAGGCAGACCCAAGAGCCAAACACACACACCACACACACACACAGCGAAGGAATTAAAAACACATAAATGTCACTTTCGCATAGCATTTTTGTTTTATGGAGCATCCTTTTGAACGCCAACTGAATCGGAATCCAAATCCGCATCTCAACCAGAAACAGACTCAGTCACCGTCTCCGTCTCCGTCTCCTTCTCCAGCTCAGTCCCAGTCTCAGAGGCCTCTACAGAGTTGAACAAACCATAACAAAACCCAAAACCAAAATGAAAACCGAACCAAATTCAAACTCAAACTGAAACTCAAACTCAAACTAAATTTAAAGCCGCAGTCTTGGCCACATTTCAGTTGCAGGCCCAAAGCTTTGGTCTGTTTTAGCTTCAGTTTTTGAGTAGCAAATTTGACGCAAGCGCAACAAATTCACACAAACACACACACACACACACTCGTACGCACACACTCATGAGCAGACGTTACCTGAACTTGACAATGAACTCGGTCAATTTCGAGGGCAACAAACAAAAGGTGATTTACCTTTATCCTTTCTATGCGCCTTGCGAAACGAGTTATGCTCACTGCTCTCTACCTACGGACACAGCATTCAATAGATACCAGATACAAGTACAAATGCAGATACAGATACAAATACAACTACAGCTACAGATACTGAAAGAACAACTTCACATTTCTGCTGAAATTCATTCAGACGCACTTCGCACATTAACGCCTTGGCCCAGAATCGAGTCCTTTTTTAGCTCTGTCTCGTTCCCTACTCGCTCTCGCTCTCCCTGTCTCTTTCTGTCTCCTTCACTCTGGCTGTGTGTGTGTGGGAATCTCTGGTCAGCCCTTGGGCATTCCTGGAACTGCGTCGGTCATTTCAAAAGTCTGCTCTACTTCAACTCACCTTCTTCACTTCTCTACAAATCTTTGAGAAATTAATGCGCTGCAGTTCCATAGAGTTTCACTCTTAATCAATATCACACAATTTATCAATGATCACTAGAATTTCCATGAAAATCCTTGGCAGGACATCTACCTTCAATTAATCAGTAGCAGATTATTGCAAGCGGCAGATGAAACAAATTTTGAAAAGAATGAAGTTTCGTGGAAGATTTGCTGTCTTTAAAGGTTGAACAATATTTGGGAAATATTTTTAGTAGAAATGGGGGAAAATTTAGAGGAAATGCCCATAGATTATATTTAATGTGTGTGGGAAAAGTTGGAAAATTAACTGAAGATTTTATGGAAGATATTTTTAGAGAAAACTGAATCGGGAAATAATTGAAAATTATGCTTTTTAAATCAGAATTGTTCCTCACTTCGCAGCTTTCAGCACTGATCTCTGAGCTCGGAGCCCTAAGGTGTATCTGAGCTTCTTGGGAAAATAAAGAAGTTTTTGTTGAAAATATTTAACCTAGAGATAGTTTAACAGAGTGCTGACGAAAGTAGACGCTTCACAAATTGAAATACATTTTAAATATTGTGTACAACATAGAAACATAATGAAGTATAACTAGGAAATGATTATCTAGTTCTAAAAAAGTTACTGAAACTTATATATAAATTAGTTACAGTATTTTGTTAAGAATTCTTTTAGATAACTTATTAGAGCATAAACTTAAGTTCTCTGTGTTCATCACTTAGTTAACTTCCTACCTTATTTTTATATAGTTACTTTTAAGTATTCTTTGACTTAAATATAATAAATATATTATCTAATGTTACCCATATAAACAATTTCTATAAATAGTATTACACTGCATTCCAAATCTTCTTTAAATGTTTCTCTGACCATATTACTTAACTTGGTATCAAATATAATTTTATGGTCAAATGCATTATCCTAAAGTTAAAGTTATTATATACTCGTTTATCACACACACACACTTACACACACACACACATGTGTTTGGTATTAATATTCAGCAGACAGAACTCTCTTTTTTCTGCTTATCCTTTTGCCCATCTTCGTGCTCTTCTATTACCCATTCTGTTACCCACTCTCTTTCTTATCCTTGTGCTTGTCATTTGGCCGCACTTATAGTAACCATAAATTACTTGGGAGAAAGGCAGTGAGAGATAGGAGCAGAAAGAGAGGGTGGAAGATGGAGAGCGAGAGAGAGTGAGACAGTGAGAGTCACATAGTATAATACATCTCCATTTGGTCTCGGTTAACTGAACTCTCAAGTAGTCTCGATTAGCGATAATATCTCTCCGCATTGTCATAATTCTTGAGCTGCCCAACGCAAAAAAAATAAAGCTGAAACCCATTAAAATCTGAATGTGTGTCCTCTGTTTTGGCCAGTTTTGGTAGCTAGAACTTGGCTCAAAGCTTTCTAATAAACCCGCCAATGCCAATGACCGGCAGTTGGGAGAGCAGAGGAGGGGAGAGAAGAGTAGAGAAGTACAGAGAGTCACTCTCAGTTGATATATAGCGCGATTGTGTTTATCAAATGCCATCATCAAATTTTCATTAACTTGTTTGCTCGTCGTCTACAATAAATCTCGTCCTTGTTTAGCGACTACTCGAACTTTGAGCCACGAACTTAGGGCCAAAATGCGTTTGGCGGCTCAGAGAGTTTTTTTTTTTGGTTGGACATTACTCATTGACTTATTGGAACTTGGCCTTTTAGCCTTTGACTACGCGCCCATAAATATTGTCAAGAGGCGTGGGCGTGGCTATAAAATTTTCTAATTGAGGTGAGACAGAGAGAGAGTGGGAGAAGTGAGGGAGAGAGAGCTGGAGCTGGAGAGACACTATGAAGTGCGACAATCAGCGGCAGTTTTATCACAACATTCACGTCAACGGAGAGCTGAAAGCCAAGAGTCGGGATTCGAGCCCATGTCCTTTATTAGCCAAGTTTACAGACACATTTGTCAATTTTATGTTGGCAACAGGAAGAAAAAGGGCTCGTATGCCAGGGCTGCTGTGTCACTTTGCCGCATTGCAATAATTATGAATCATTTTGCAAAGAATGAATCCTGCAAACAACACGCAGTCAGCACTTGGTTATGGTAATGGCCAAAATGATGGCTACACAAGCTGGCCAAGAGGCTGAGACGGTAGTTGGTAGTGGCGAGTAGCAGCCACAGTTAATTACCAACAACGCCATCAACTTTTTTAATTCATTTGCCAAGTTTGGCACACATTTCTCATGTTGAGGCCCTGTAGTGGCAATACAAAGAGGGTATATACAGTTTGTGTAAAAGTAATTTACATGGAAATGGACAAGTAAAACATAAGTAAGTGTTGCATAGTTAGTACAAGGTCTTTTGCAGTCGTGTACACCTATCAGTAGCTTGTCAGTTGATCGATGTGGCCATCGGCTTGACCTCTCAGTGTGTCTGATTTTATTGGAAAACTTTTGTGAATTCCCCTCGCTCATCATTTTCCTCCCCCTCCTCCTCCCCCTCCCCCTTTTTGGCCCTGTCACGCCCCCTCAGCTGGGCTGTCCAAATCATATTTTATGGCCATCATTATTAGCTAATTTTTATGCGCCCAAGCGACAACAAACTGCGCTCCTGAGAAACTTCGTCCTTGGTCCTGTCTTGTTGCACATTCTTAGTGATTTTTTTGGGCCAAAAAGCTGAAAGCATTTCTTGGCCAACTGTTGGCTGCAATGGCAGCTAGCTGGTACTTGGTAGTTGGTTCCTCTTGGCTGCCAGCAAACTGATAAAACTTTCTTCAAAATTATTTTTTTCTTTTACAATTTTCTTCTTCTTCTTCTATTTTTTTTATCTTTTATTTTTTTTGTTTTTTACTTTTATTTTTTATTTTTGCATTTAAACGAGCGTGGCAGACAAAATGCGATTGCTAATTTTTCATGGCGGATAATGAATGATATATTGAGTGTAATATGCTCTCGCAACTGTTGCCCCAACCACTGACTGGGTAAGGGGGGAATTCAGGGGGTTGGCTGGAGGGAGGAGCGGGGACAGCTGACTGAGCTAGTTGGCAGTGTAATTATTCAAACTATTTGTCAGGCAGCGAGAGGGCCAAGGGGGGGCAAGTGGGGCAAGAGGGCTATACATGGCCAACAGGCGGAACAAGTGTGAAGTTTGCAGTTTACAGTTAGCAGTTAGCAGTTAGCAGTTTTGCAGCAGTCAGCTTGGTAATTAGCCAAAAGTTTACTTTCGAATCATGATGTGATAGATAGACGATAAAGAGACCAACTATTTTCTAATTATTCAACTTAAAATTGCCACTTAAAGCACACCGGATACTTAACGACTAATTACAATTGTGCTTAATAGCTATACACAACTTGTAGATACATTTGTATCTTTAGGTGCTTAATTGGCTATTAGTGCTTAAAAAAATGTTTTTTTGTAGAAACTTTAATTTAAAAATTAATTTAAATTTATTTTTAAATTAATATATACAATTTAATTATATAATTTATTATGTTTAACTTTTAAATTTTGTATCTGTGTTTATTTTTACTCTAAAAATCTTTAGGCTCTTGGCCAAAATCGTGTGTGGCTAATAAATGTTATACATTAACACGCCTACTGATGTTTTTCCTTTTCCACAGTTTTCTTTTGTGGAAAACTGCTGGAAAATGTGTGAACAAATTGTGCGATTGATGGGCCATTTCATCATTTAAGGCCGAATCCTAACTCAAAGTCGAACTTTTGTCCGATAACTGATTTGTGATAAGCCAGCTTTCAATTTAGGCCAAGACGTGTGTTGTAGTGCGCCCACGTAATGGCCAAAAGAACAGACACATCAAGTAAATACATAATGTTGGCCAAAACGACTAATATGCGATTATGGCAAATCAAATGCCTTTTGGCCCCAGAGTCAACAGCAGCCGTAAAAACAACAACAACAACAACAACAACCACAACAAACAGTACACAATGGAAACGTCAACGACCAGGGCTGCACAGTGGCAAGCAGAGTGAAGGGGGGATGGCTGTACTTGGAGGGGGAATCACCAAGATGAAGGCGCAGGCGAGTTTCCAACATTTTGCACATCTGTTCGAATAATATATATAATTTTTTTCTTCTTCTGCTGCTTTTTTTGGTTGTCCAGACGACGCAAGAAAGGAACAGAGAGAGATGGAAAGACAAGGAGAGAGAGACAGGGAGAGGGAGAAAAAAAGATGTATAAGTACAAACCCAAATATAATAAAAAAACGTAAAAGAAGCGTTGGGAAAAGAGGGGTAAGAAGGAGAGGGGAGGGCCAGTGGCAGATCGAGGGGTGTACGACAAGTCTGGGGAGTTGAAGCGGAGGCGACAATGGCAAAGGTTACTGACACAGCACGCACATTGACCTTGATCGCAGCTCTGGAGCGTCTGGAGACGTCTCAAGTAAACGGGAAAGAAACGCGAAACAGGAGCAGCCAGACAGAGCGAGACAGACAGACACACAGTCGAGGGAGACAGAGTGAGACTGAGACTGGGACTCAGTGATGGACGAAGGCATAAAGTAAATTATTTGCAAATTTATTTAGCTGGCAATTCCCAACCTACCGCATTGTTACATCACGTAAGGCAGACAGCGTGAAGAAAGGAACAACAGAGACAGGGCTGGAGAAGGGGAAGGAGGCAGGAATGGAGACATGGAAGGGAGACCAACAGTGTGGCCAATAACGGTGTTTTGTGGCCCGCAGGATGTGCTCGTTACGTGTCCAAAGTCGAAATGAAACCGAAACTGGACCCTGGCAAATTGCTCATGAGGCTGAATTGCCAGAAAACACTGTGAAATAAAAGCTGACCAGGGGTGGAGCAGAAGTGTGGGAGAGAGGGGGGAGCGTAGAAGCAGGGCGAGAGAGAGGGGAGGGTAGTATAGGGGGAGGTCCTTTAATAGTCGGCAGGAAATGCTTAAAGTTCGTTAAACTCACAACGCCCATTGTTGCACAACACTGAGAGAAAATCTTTTAAATTAGTCTAAACACAATTTAAATTTAACTTCAACTTCATTTTATATTAAGTAAGCAAGTAGGAGCAAGGTATTAAAGTCTTTTATTTAAAAGGGATAAAAGACGTAGACAATTAAAAGCTTTTATCAGTGAGTTTTTCACAGTGTAGCTGAGATTTGTAGCTCAAATCTGTAGCCATGAACAATCTGTATATTATATTACTATATAATCTTATATCTAAACGTCCCCTTATTTAATAAATACTTTTACTTTATGAAACTCCCACAAAATTGCCTTTCGATTCCTTAATTCCTTCCAGTGTAGCTAGGACTTTCTGCTGTCTGGCTGACTAGCTGCCTTAGACGGTCGTAGAGGGTCGTTCTGGGGGTGTGGCTTTTGCCGCCCTTGCGGCCTTATTGCGTCTCAGCTTCAGACTCATTGCTAGACATTCACCACATTCGCTTACGCTTCCTGGCCACGCACAAAATATCAACGCACTTTTCAAGTCCTCGTAGTTCGCAGTTCTCGTTTCGCATTTCGCATTTTCAGCTCGTACACGTATTTGGCCGCCTTTTTTCTCTTTTCTCTCCCCCTCTCTCTCTCTCTCTCTCTCTCTCTCTCATTTTGCACAACTTGTGGGTATCGTCTGGCGGTGCGACGAGCAGTGAAACGGAGCTCGGAGCGGGGTGAAGGAGACAGGGAGCAGGGAGCAGTGCCTGGAGCAACCACCACCAGAATGAACCCCAGACTCAGACCTAAAAACCCAAAACATGTAGTAGAGTGTACGGTATGTGCGGGCTTTTGCGTCCCCTTTTTCAGTGGCGTCTGTCCGTCGTCTGTCCGTACCGCTGTCCCTTCCCCTTCTCCTACCTCCCCTATGCCACCGTCTTAGACCTCTGCCTATGCCTATGCTTAAGGACTCGCTCGTAGAACTAACTTGACAGGGCGCAAGGACTTCCTGGTGCGTAAGGCGCAGTTCATTCAATTCAAATTTTCTTGCGAAACGCTTTTAATTGCCTAGTCCAGAATGAGAACAACGAAGGGTAGAAAGGAAGGGGGGGAGAGAGCGGGGGAAGGAGACAGGGAGAGACAGAGACAGGGGCAGGGGGTACCCCATAAATTAAGGACACTCAACGAAGTGCTCACCACTCTGGAAATTTGATATTAATATGGAAATTTTACTTTTGTTATTGTTTTGCCTGCTTCTATTTTAGCTGGTTTTGTTGTTGCTGTTGTTACCACGGTTGGTGTCATATCCTGTAGCTGTAACTGGTCCTATGTGCTGAGTCCACGGTTTGTTGTCTGACATTAACAAATTTTAATTAAAATATAATTACAAATAAACTGGTAACAAACAAAAAGACAATTGAAAAAGCTTTTTCTCTTCTTTTGTTGTCCTAGGAAAAAGGACATGAAAAGGATGGAGAAACTGAAAGGAAAACTGGTTTCCAAGAACAGCTACATGAAGCTCAAAGCTTTTACAGACTGACTGATCAGGGTAGAGCCTAAAGGATAACAGATTGGAGGGTAAAACTTTAAATTGTTATAAACAAATTTGAATTAAAAATTTTCAATATATTTAATTTCTAACTTTTTATTCGATTCCCTATTTAAAAAATTTATATCTTATGTATAACTTAATAATAGCCATAAAGATAATCTAAATTTGCTATAATTATTAATAATTTCCTGCTTTTTTTTAATTATTAACTTATTAAATACTTAAATACTAACTTATTTGCATATTCCATTTGATCTTTGCTTATTGCAATTAATTATTATAATTTTTAATTGCTTTATTAACTTAAATGTTATAGTTATAGCTGCCACGCCTCAAAACTGTACCTCTTATGTGAACGTTGTTGTGGCTTCTTCTCCTCGCACTCATGCACACACATTCTTCAGAGCTTGTTCCCCTCCGCTCCCCTTCTTTCCTCAACCTTTCCCTTCCTGCTTCCCTTCTCTCTGTGCACATTCGTCGACGCATCTCCACAAATTAGCAGTCGTCGACCTCAATATCAGTTTACGAGCGTCATTCTCAGCCAGAGGCATATACTACAACACACGTAGGTAAGTCAACTCCTCTCCACTCTCCTCTCTTCTATCTAAGCCCCCTACCCTTTCCCCTGTTAAGCGCTCACCCGTTCACCTTGCAACTCTCTTTTTTTTGCAGACAGACATGATAAATTCCCCCTCATTACTGCACGTAATGATGTTGCCACAGTTTAGAACCGTCGCTTGTTTTCCACACACACGCACACACACGCACACGCGCACACACACACACACACATACATACAAACACTCATTTAGTGTCTGTTGTTGATTTGGATTTGGGTTCCAGTTTCAGTTCCAGTTCCAGTTCCAGGTTCCTATCTCTATTTACTGTTTCCCTGTTCCACAATGTTCTCGTTTTTTGCAGTTCGTGCCTCGAGGCTGCGCTTGGTTAGAGCGAGCAAGTCAGACAGATAGTTCACCACAGTAGATGAGAGAAGAGCGGAGCTGAGCTATATACACCACACTACAGCTAAGCTCGGCTTGTGGGGAATTTACTTACTCGTAAATGCTCTCAACAGAAGTTAGTAAGGAAATTCACCACTAAGCTTAGCTTAGTTTGTCATAATTGATTAATTAATTTTTAAATATATATACAAAGTATGTAAAATAATCCATTATCAAATCTAACAGTAATAAGCCTCCCATTAAGTAATCCTCTTCAGGGAATACGTCAGTTGATATCACACTCACCCCACCTCAGTTGAGCTGCGTTGAGTTACGTTTCCACCTCACTGTCTGCTGCGCTGTCTGAACGTATTTTATGTTCTGTTTTGGCTATATAAATTCTCTTGTTGTTGTTGCCCACCACCCGATGACGAGACACGACGCCGCTTTAGCTTTTCGCGCCAAATGCAGACAAAACAAAAACAGAAACAACAAAAACAAAAACAGAAAACAAAAACGAAAACAACAAAAACAGAGAGAGAGCGACAGCAACAGCAACAGCGACTGAGACAGCGACAGCGACAGCAACAGGGAACAGCAGACAATACCACATGGCAAGTCCTAGGTCGGTTACACCACCAGACAGACGGCTGCGTCGCAATCGCAGTCACTGCTGTTGTCAGCGTCGCAGTCACCGCATCGTTGGTGTTACTCACTCACCCAATATTAAAATCGACAATTCGAATCATCAGCGAGAAATGCCGGCAAAGCAAAGCAGCCGCAAAAGTGTGAATGAACTCTCTCTCAAGGACAATGATCTACACAACGCAGTGGACGTCGACGTCGACGTCAGCGTCGTCGTCCGAATCTGAATTCCAAATTTTGGTGTGTAAAAGCGTCCGATTACCCATCTGCACTGTGCCACGCCTACCCGCGCGCCCTCTTCTCATTTTTTTTGAGAGCTTTTATTGCGTTTTACTTTTTTGCCGAGGGTTGATTTTTATGAGCGCAGACAACGCCAACGGTGACTGAGGCGGCGACTGCGACGTCGGCGGCGTCATTGACATTGCAAATTCACGAGCGGCAGACGGCAAAACAAAACAAATCGTTAAACTGCCCTCGCTGCCCCTTCCCCTTACCCTTCCTCTGCCCTGTCTAAAACCTTACGGATGCTGCTGACTGCAGAGGCAGACGGATTCTCTGCTGTTACCCCAAAAAATTTGTTTGCCACGTGGCCGCTAGACGTTGAAAGTGAAGTGAACAACAGTTAAGTCAACAGATTGGCAGTAATGTCCTTAGCCAAGTCCTAAAACTCCAACTCCAATTCGGATTTTGGCAAATCCTGTTTCATGTCATTGTCCTGGCAGATGATGCGTTTCCTTATTAAATATTTAGTGAATGACTGCGACGCCAAGTCTTCTCTCTCTCCTCCCCTCTTCTCCCAATTCTCCCCGTTAAATGCACTTCACCAGCCTTTCTATTCGATTCTCAATCCGTGTTTATTGCATATTTTGTTTGCTTTTGTTTGTTTATTTGGTTTTTGCACCAGTTAGCGCCGCTTCTTCTCCTCTCTCCTCCTCCATTCCCTCCCTTCTCCCCATATGTCTGCCTCTAACCGTAAATTGCACCTGTCCCGTGATGTTTGTTTGCACCTGTCCACGCTGAGTTCAAAGCATTTTGGCATTTTGCTCCTCTTTTTCTCTTCTTTTATTTTTCTTTTTTTTGTTTTTATTTTCATTTCGTGTTTGTTTTCATTCGGATTCAGTTCAATGTCCCCAAAAGTCACTGGTCAATGGATTCGACGTTTGCCATTCGCCATTTGCCATTCCAAATTAATGAGATTAAAGCACCTGCATTGATCAAAGCTGCACTTAACTTAACAGTGTTGGTCAACTCTATAAAGTAGTGTACCCAAAAGACTCGCTGAGTTTCTGAAGAGATTTTCTTTACCATTTTCCCACTCAATTTTATAAGCCTTATTGTCTGTCATGCCAGCTCCGACTCCATAGTTGCCTAATTGCCTGTCACTATATACCCACTGAATACAATTGATTTTGAAAGATATATATTCGCCAAAAAGTAAGAGCAATTCTTGAGTCTACAGAAAACGAAAATTGCGCCGTCAAACTGTCAAAATTTGTTGTGTGGTCCCCGGACAAAAAGTGAAGAACCAAAAAACCAAAAACTAAAAAAAACTCAAATGAGTTTGGCATTAATTTATTTCAATTTGTATGCAAAACTTTAGAATTTCACAAGATAGAAGAGAGGAGAATAGTGAAATGACAATGCCTGTCAGTCAGTCTGTCTCTCTCTCCCTCTCTCTCTCTTGCTCTCTGTCTGTTTGGCCGCAGGGGCAACATCAACATGGGCATCGACAACTCGAAGTCAAGGATTGCTAGCATTTTGGATTGCAAAGGACTCTCGGGGCGACATATTGCCGAACATGTTTATTTACAGCGAAAGGAACAAGGACAACAGCTCGCGAAAAGTGGAACCGGAACCTGAACCAGTGACAGAACGAGTAGCAGTGGCAGTAGTGCCACCCCTGTACAGGTCTGGGATGGGGCAGAGGAGACAACTTTAGGGGAGATACTGTCATTGTCATGAAGAAGTTCCAGACGCTCGAACAATTCGAGCAATTTCACTTCAAAAATTGCGACGTTTAGCGCGCGATTGCCACAAATCAAAGCGACATTAAGACCCCCTCTTCACCCTTACCACGCCTCTGCCCTACCCCCCTTAACCCACCACTGCCCCTGCCTGTCTATGCGGTTGTTTACCCCAGCCAAGAGAACTGCTGCTGCTTGTGTGTGTCTTTTCATTTTTAGATAAATAAAAATCGCTAAAGAAATCCCAAATGTCTGAGAAGTGGGAATACTTCGTGGGGTGCGAGGGGTGTAAGAGGGAAACGGGGGGACATATGCGCGCCAAATCAGCAACAGACAAAACAAACAAAGACCCAGCGACAGACAAAGGACTTTTTTCCCCACACTCTCCCCACAGCTCCCCTCCAAAGAAAGGAGAAATGCTTCAAAAATCGCTAAACGAAATAAGAAGAAAATAAAAGTTTACGTGCCGCACGTGAGACACCAAGAAGAAGAGGAAGAACGAGGAGAAGCAGATGAAAGTGTAGTGGATGAGGAAGAAGCCAAAATGTCTGCAACTGGGATAAGCTATAGAAAATACTGCTGAATTGGGGTGTGCCAAAGTGGGGGCAACTGTCAGGCCTGCTGTCGATTTTGTGCGTAGACAACGCAGACGACAATATTCCACTTCAAGTGATTTGTTGTCCAAGGGTCTATCCAAAAAGAGCGAGGAGAAGAGAGGAGTGGAGTGGGGGTGAAAGGAAAAGAGGGAGAGAGAGAGAGAGTGGGAGACAGAGACCAAAGAACTTTTCCAGACATTGTCGACGGCTGCTTGACTGATTTGCTGGGTCGTAGAGGTCGGTGGGATGCTCTGTGGTAGGCTGCTGTAGGTGCCCAGGGGCGTAGACGGGGCGTGGTCGCTGGCTGTAGGCCTGAATCAAATGTAGACGAATGACTGCCTATTTAAAGGTCATCTAATCGCATTAAATCTACGATTATTTATGCTCTAATCAATACTGAGCATTTATGTTCGTAATTACTTTGAATTTTTGGATTTAGGGGACTTTTAGTCTATGGTTTCGTTTAATGTGTCTACAAGCATAAATTTCCCAATTTCTTTTTATACTTTTTCAGTATTTTTTTAATGCCAGTTGTCAGTTCTAAGTATTCAATTATCTTAAATTCTAAGTATCGCTGTCTTTCATGTTTTGATCTATTTTTGACCCACTATAACCTGTTTTTTCCGCACTTTTCCAACTTTTTAGCTAGTATACAACAGTTAATACCAGATCAGTCTAAATTTCCCTATATTTCTTTCTCTCCTCACGTAGATTATAACACTTTCTCAGTCGATAAGTCCATCTGTTTCCATATTTCTTTCTTCTTCCCATATATATCAGTTCATAATTTCTATATTTCTCTGTCGCTTTACCCCCTTCATCCCCCTCTCCACTTTTTCTCCCTTTGGCAGCTGCACCACACATGTCTGCTACTGTTTCCTCTCTCTCACTGTCTGTCTGTCCCGGTTTTTGTCTCTCTCCCACTCTCGCTTTTGGCAGCTGTGTGTGTTACGCACGTAACGGCAAATTTACGCGTTTTTGAACTTTGACCCTCGCACAACGCCGCCCGTGACCTTTGTGCGTTGACGCGTCTGTGTTTTCTTTTTTTGCAATACACAATTTTATGGAGGCTGTTGCTACTCTGCTCTGCTTTTGTTCTTGTTGCTGTCTCTGTCTGTCACTTTTTTATGCGAAATTAATTTAGAAAACTTTTTCTTGGAATAGAAATGTGAGCAATTCACGTGTAGACGTTGCTTGTGGGAGGAGGAAAACCGGGAGGAGGAGGAAATCAGAGAAGAGTGAGATTAGTATGACAAGTGGACAGGGAAAGGTT
Source organism: Drosophila cardini (assembly GCA_018903735.1). NCBI lineage: Eukaryota > Metazoa > Arthropoda > Insecta > Diptera > Drosophilidae > Drosophila > Drosophila cardini. Next base: position 3,425,432 of record JAEIGM010000004.1, read on the forward strand.
TATTCTTTTTGAGGTACTTTTATTTTTTTTTGGTAGTTTTGACAACGCTTGTTGTGCTCTGCTTAGATAAGTAAGTGTGTACAGTTAATGCGGCTTAGCAAAGCCATAAAGGTCAAAGTTTAAACAGACATTCAGCAAGTTTCAAACTTCAAAGTTACGTGTAACGCAAAAAAAATTTAAAAAACAACAAGTAAAAAGGTCGAACAGAAGAAAAAGCCGCCGAAAACTATAGAAAGAGGTTAGGGGCAAAAGTTCGAAGCTCAAAATAATCTAAGAATGTTTGATAAGTTTAAGGAATTTGGAATTTACCTGTTTTTGTTACCAAAACCAAAAAAGATATTGACGAAACATAAACTTAAACATAGCCATTTAAAGTTAGACATTTTAGGGTTTGCTTGGCTGAAAATGGTTTAGATCGTGTCAAGTACGGCTCTAATTACAGGGAACTTGAGTTTTCCCAGCCCTTCGCAGGAATGTTAATCTAAAATTAAGTATTTCAAGTATCGCCAGTTTCCCATAATCCAACATAATGTCAGGAATAAACTGATTACACGATTTTTTTTTGTCTTTTGGCTTTAATGGGATTGGTAGCTTCATGGTCAAGTTGGCTTTAATGACAAAGGGGCTCAGACCGCCTCCGTCTCAGCCTCAGCCTCCAACTCCATCTGTGGGCAGGCAACGGAAATGCCCCCTAGCCAAGAAGTGTCCCTACTGACAGCTCAAATGACCCATTCGTTGGCCACAATTTGCCACAGCACTTGCCACACACAACTTGCCACTTGCCTTTTGCCACTTGCAACTCACTCGACATCGGCATCTGATAGACATAAAAACATCAGCACTGCAAATGTATCTGTATCTGTAGCTATAGCTGTTGCTGTATCTGTATCCGCATGCATCTGCAAATGTATCTGCATCTTTGTGCTTGGCTGTATCTTGCGGTGCATCGAACTCCAAGTTAAGATTCTACGCTGTAAAATATCTTGTGCTCATGTATCGACAATAATTACGCCTCAGTTACTCGTAGATCGCAGTCCAAAAACACAAATGGTTAGACAAGAACAAGATGGCGCTATAGGATAGCTAACAAGTGGAAGTGGGAGAGCAGCATAGCTGGACGTGGGAAGGCCGCAGACAATAACACAAACAAACACAAAGAGCAAAGTGAGTAGAACGAAATGGAAAATGGTATCGAATCGACTGACTCCAGTACCCCCGTTCCCCATTCCTCTATTCGCCGCTCCCACCCGCTCTCCCGCTCACCCGTTTACCCGTTCCAATTCCACTCTCGTTTCCATTCTTGTATTTGCTCACTGCGAGGTGAATGGACGCAAGGTGACGCCGTAGCTCAGTCGCGTCGCTGCCGGCGTATGCAGTCAACGTCAGTTTGGCTTCTTTCGCTGGATTTGCGCGCCAAAAACGTTCCCCTTTTATGGAAGTTGAAGTTGACTTTGTTTTGGCGACGCTGACCGAAGAGAGACAGAGCGGAGAGAGAGAGAGAATGAAACGTAGATGCCAAAAGGGGCTTTGCATGGGCGTGGTTGGGCACGAAGCGGCAGCACGAAACAGGAGCGCAGCCCCAGACGCCATTTACCATTTACCACTTGCTGTCATGCTGCTTCGCATCGACGACTAAGCGTCCCTCTCTCCACCTTCCCCTCGCCGTCATGCTTTACTCTCTCTCACTCTGTCATCATCAACTGCCGCTCCCTTGTGAGCGTGTGTTTGTGTATGTGTGTTTGTTTTTGTGTTTGTCTTGCGAGTTTTGCTTTGATCCCCTTATTCTGTCTGGCTGCCTGGCTGGTATTCGCATTCTCATTCGCATTCGAATTCGCATTTGCTTTGTTTTTGTGCCCATTGCCATTGCATGCACTTCGCCCGCCACAGACAGACAGCCATAGAGAGGGAGTGAGACAGAGAGAGCTTTGTTGTTGGTGGCTTCTCTTTATCATTCGTAGCCATCGTCATCGTCATCGTCATCGCCGTTGTCGTTTTCTGGCTTTGTTTACAAGCATTTGATGGACCACTAACGCCGCATTGAGCTCCCCTCCCTGCAATCCCCTCTCTGCCCACGCTTCTCTTTCCTCTTACCCTATTACATAGAATGCGCGCGATTTTCTTGTTGGGGTCTTTTCTCCTCCTCTTCCCACCGCCCGCTCCTTTCTCCCCTTTGTGGCGAATTATGACAGCAAAACGTGTTGCGTGGCGCAAAAACAAATGGCGAGAAAATTGTAATTCTCTTGTTCTCGCTGCTCGTTTTCTTTTTGCTCCCCAAGTCGCTGGCATTCGCAGCAATTCGCATTTCCCATTTTCATTCCCATTGCCATTCTCATTCGCATTCCCATTCCAATTTGCCATTTGCCATTCGCTTCATTTTTATTAGTTGTACTTTATTGAATTCACCGATTCAATGAATTGCTCAATAAGAAAGAGAGAGGGAGGGATAGGGGGAGTAAGAAAGATAGAGTGAGAGTATTGAGCTCTTTGAGTAAGCTTCAAATTGTCGGGATTCTCGAATTGTTATCAGCTATATAAAATTTATAGACTATAACCATGCGAATAAGAGTATATGCGATGTGTAGGGTCGTATAAATAAATAGAACTTTATTTTCTACCACAAAAAACAATAAAACTTTGGATAAAATCACTTAATTCTGTATAACTGATTGATAAGGAATCAGATTTATTCTGAAAACATATAGTAATGCCAACAAATCTGATAAATAAGGGACTACTTTATATGGAAAGCTGGAAACTCAAAGATAAGAAGAAATTGCCGCACAAAATATGTAGGATAAGTATCTATATAAAACCAAGTTGCATGTTTGCTCATATAAGCAATATTTATTCTTCCATTTACATATACATCTACTATGAGAACTAGAACTACCAAATTTGGCAGGAACACTCATCTATGCATTTACGTCATATATTTTTATGTTATTTGTTGGCGTTGCCACATTTGTATTAAGACCCCGTAGTTGAAAAGTGTAGAGGTGCTCGTGGTTTGTTAGAAGAAAACATGTTTGAGTGTAATATATTTAAAAAAGTAGTCTAAAACTAAAAATTTGTCTAAAAAGTGACTGTAACAATGAGCTTTTGTCTGCCTGAACAGCGGAAACTTCGAAACTATGAGAGCTAGAGCTACCAAATTTGGCAGGAACGCTCATCTATGCATTTACGTCATATTTTTTTGTTATTTGTTGGCGTTGCCACATTTGTATTAAGACCCCGTAATTGAAAATTGTAGAGGTGTTCGTGGTTTGTTAGAAGAAAACATGTTTGAGTGTAATATATTTAAAAAAGTAGTCTAAAACTAAAAATTTGTCTAAAAAGTGACTGTAACAACAAGCATTTGTCTGCCTGAACAGCGGAAACTTCGGAACTATGAGAGCTAGAGCTACCAAATTTGGCAGGAACGCTCATCTATGCATTTACGTCATATTTTTTTTATGTTATTTGTTGGCGTTGCCACATTTGTATTAAGACCCCGTAGTTGAAAAGTGTAGAGGTGTTCGTGGTTTGTTAGAAGAAAACATGTTTGAGTGTAGTTTATTTAAAAAAGTAGTCTAAAACTAAAAATTTGTCTAAAAAGTGACTGTAACAATGAGCTTTTGTCTGCCTGAACAGCGGAAACTTCGGAACTATGAGAGCTAGAGCTACCAAATTTGGCAGGAACGCTCATCTATGCATTTACGTCATATTTTAATGTTATTTGTTGGCGTTGCCACATTTGTATTAAGACCCCGTAGTTGAAAAGTGTAGAGGTGTTCGTAGTTTGTTAAAAGAAAACATGTTTGAGTGTAATATATTTAAAAAAGTAGTCTAAAACTAAAAATTTGTCTAAAAAGTGACTGTAACAATGAGCTTTTGTCTGCCTGAACAGCGGAAACTTCGAAACTATGAGAGCTAGAGCTACCAAATTTGGCAGGAACGCTCATCTATGCATTTACGTGATATTTTAATGTTATTTGTTGAAAAGTGTAGAGGTGTTCGTGGTTTGTTAGAAGAAAACATGTTTGAGTGTAATATATTTAAAAAAGTAGTCTAAAACTAAAAATTTGTCTAAAAAGTGACTGTAACAATGAGCTTTTGTCTGCCTGAACAGCGGAAACTTCGGAACTATGAGAGCTAGAGCTACCAAATTTGTCAGGAACACTCATCTATGCATTTACGTCATATATTTTTATGTTATTTGTTGGCGTTGCCACATTTGTATTAAGACCCCGTAGTTGAAAAGTGTAGAGGTGCTCGTGGTTTGTTAGAAGAAAACATGTTTGAGTGTAATATATTTAAAAAAGTAGTCTAAAACTAAAAATTTGTCAAAAAAGTGACTGTAACAATGAGCTTTTGTCTGCCTGAACAGCGGAAACTTCGAAACTATGAGAGCTAGAGCTACCAAATTTGGCAGGAACGCTCATCTATGCATTTACGTGATATTTTAATGTTATTTGTTGAAAAGTGTAGAGGTGTTCGTGGTTTGTTAGAAGAAAACATGTTTGAGTGTAATATATTTAAAAAAGTAGTCTAAAACTAAAAATTTGTCAAAAAAGTGACTGTAACAATGAGCTTTTGTCTGCCTGAACAGCGGAAACTTCGAAACTATGAGAACTAGAGCTACCAAATTTGGCAGGAACACTCATCTATGCATTTACGTCATATATTTTTATGTTATTTGTTGGCGTTGCCACATTTGTATTAAGACCCCGTAGTTGAAAAGTGTAGAGGTGTTCGTGGTTTGTTAGAAGAAAACATGTTTGAGTGTAATATATTTAAAAAAGTAGTCTAAAACTAAAAATTTGTCTAAAAAGTGACTGTAACAATGAGCTTTTGTCTGCCTGAACAGCGGATATAATCCCCAGTATTATTTTTAAGCTTTAATAAAATACTTATTATATGAGTAAGTTAATTTAATGTATTGTAATGACTACAGATTATGAATCTTTCAAATACAGTTACAAAGATACAAGTACTACGACAGTTTGACTTCCTTTGATCAAGAACAACACAGGTCATCGGAATCGCTGGAGGAATCATTGCAGGAGTTCTTACAGGGATCACAAGACTTGTCAGGATCACATGAATCACAAATCTCCTGAGCCGTTAAAGGACGATTCGACTTGGAGGTTGAGGGACATGGAGGTTTAAAAGTCGTTGGAGTTACGAAAACAGACTCCTCAAAATCGTCCATGGGTAACTCAATGTCGCCATATAAACGTTGGGATCCAAAGTTTTGCAGTTGTACAGCCCGATTTGTCATCGTGTGGAGTTTGAGAGTCTCCCGATCGAGACAAATTCGCATCTGTTTGAGTTCTGCTTTATCCTTGCGGGTCTGACACTGGCGATCTCTGAGCTCATCCCGTCGGTTCTTGAGATCTCTTATAATGTCGTTCTGACAATCGATTTGTTTGGTCAAATCAACGTATTCCCGGTACATGCGTTCCTGCTCCTCATTATCCTCCGTGTCCTGATCGAGTAGCTCAAAAGGATCTTCCTCATGTTCTTCTTCGGCTTCCGCTTCGTCCTCTTCTTCTACTTCCTCAGCTGCTTCGTCTGCGGCTTTATCCTCATTTGGTTGCTCCTCGGTGTCCTCTGCCTCGGGTGCTGCTTCATCCTGGACATCTGCCATTAACTCGGTTTAGTAAAAATATGAATTTTGTTAGCCAAATTGTTAGAAATTTAAGTGAAATTCAAGTAAATGAAGCTTTGATTAAAGTTCTTTAATCCACAAACTAATCAAATTAGCTTTAATTAAAGTCTGTGTGAATTTCCCTTTGTCGTTCCGTTTTCCCGAATTACTTTGTGTCTAAATTTTGGTTACTTTTCATGCAGCTCACGATTCAGTTTCTGGCTATATCCATGTCGGAATGCCTCGACGCCTTGAAACGTGGAAATGTCAACCTGTGTGTATGAGTGTGTGTGTGTGTGTGTGTGATGGCGGCTCATAAATACACACACACACACACACAGACATATGTGTCGCCATAATGTCTGCAGACATAAAAAATCCGACTCTGTCGTAGAGTCGTCAATCCGAATCCAAAGCTAAAGCTAAAGCCAAAAGCCCTTGGAATCGTTAGCTGGGAAATGGAAAATGAAGAAAATGGTGAAAATGGTTGTGCCTGCTCACAGGTAAGAGACGAGCAAAGTATGGCGAATATTCCTTTATTATCGGGGCATAAAGCGCTTAAGTATCCCATGTGGAAGCTGAAATTCCTTCGGGCGAATGCACTTAATGCCAAATTAAATGCAGTGCGAGGAAGCAGAGAGGGTAGTGAGAAGAGGGGATGGGTGACATGCATGAGGCTGGGGATAGTCATGAAAACCGCTTTATGATTAATGCACAGCAAAGTCGAGAGTTATGCGCCTTGAAGCGTAATCCGGCTAAAATCACAGTGCCAATAAAAGTGGGAGTACTAGGAGTCGAGAGGGCGGGGCTTGCTCCTCCAAAGGGGAAGTTTTGCGGGCTGCAACAGCTGCAATAAAACATAAATTTCTGACTCTGGTGAAAGGAAACGGAAATGCGTGCATTTACCACTGGAAATTACTGTGGAAGTGGAAGTAGAAATTTCAGTGGTAGTGGAGAGGGAACTGGAGGGTGAAGTGGTAGTGAAAACGGTCCGAAGTGCAGTACTTGGTAGATTGATAATGTTGAAAACCACTTAACTGCCACGCTATCTCCATCTCACTCAGCTAGTGCCACTGCCACACCCACTCCAACGCCCCTTTTGCCTGCTGTAAAACTGTGAGATAATTTTCCCGCATTTTCCTGCTATTTTTTTTGTTTTTTTGGCACATTTCCCGCAGCCATTTGCCGTATGTCCCTGAGAGTGACAGTTGGATTAGCACAAGTAAAACGCACTCACTCTCTTTATCCCCCTCTCTCTCTCTGCCTGTCTCTTTCTCAGTCGCTTTTGCGGGATTTTAGCCATGACACAAATATGACCCTAGTTTCAGCCAAGGACACTATTCGTGGCAAGCAGCAAGGAAAGGGGAGGGGAGTGGAGTGGAGTAAACGAAGGGGGAACGAAATACACGTTCTTATTGACAGCGGCATCATTAGCCTGAGGGAGATCTCTCTGTCTATCTCCCTCTCTCTCACTCTGCCCCTCTCTGTCTGTCTTTCTCTTAGACTAAATGCTAAGACACGCAGCTTGTAATTCTCCCTACACTCCACACCCTTTCTACTCTCCATTCTCCCCCTTTTCTTCATCGCTTTGCGATTTTCGATTTGCGCAGATTACGTATACGACACGTTAAACGCCTTTAAGACTTTAACATGAAAATCAAACGTAAAACTTGAGCCAAATTTCATTTGCAAGCTGTGCAAATATACATACCGCTCTCTCTCTCTCTATCTCTTACTCCTTATCCTCCTCCCTCTTTCCTACTCCCCTCTTACATATGTGCTTTGTCGTGTGTGTCTGTCTGTGTGTGTTTGCTAAGAAAAGGAATCTTTTCGCTTTTCTTTCTTGGCCTGCAAGTTGCATGCAAGTTTTTCTTTCTTTCAACTTGCTGTGTCTCCTTTGCCTCTACCGCCCCTTTCCCTGTACCCCCTCTCCCCTATACGCCTCTGTGCCACGGTTTGAGCCAACTGCAACTGCCGCATTTGTTTTGTTTGCTATTGTTGCGCTGAGCGCTTTGTTTATGCTACGAAAAAAGCATAAAATGATTTCATTAAAAAAGTTGTAAACTTTTTCATTTAATTTAACTGCAAACATCTTTTGTGCTCTAGCTCGAGCTCAGTATTATGCTCTGCTTCGTCCCTCCCTCCCTCTCTCCCTCCCTCCCTCTCTCCCTCTCACTCTTTCTTCTTCTTACTTACATGTAAGTAGAGTTACGCCTACTGCACGCCCACCATAGCCACCATGCCACTAACTTGTCTTATATTACAGAGCGAATTCAAATCCGAATTGAAAACTCAGTTTCAATTAAACTTTTCCGTTTCAATTCGCTGGGAAATTCTTGTTGCCGCCCATTTTGTCACATGAAAGTCCTTCAGAAAAACATTTTCCTTTCTTTCTTTCTCTCTCTCTTTCTTTCTTTCATTCTGTTTTTCTGTCTGTCTTGATTTCTTATTGTTTGCTCAGGTAAATTGGCTCAGCTCTTGACTTATGGCTATGATAGTTGTAAACTTATTGTTCGTTTTGGTATTTAAGTATAAAGAACAGTGGGGAAAAGTTTGAGTTTGTTTTCAGAATTAATTAACTATTTATACTACATAAATAATATATAAATATATTAGTTTAATTTGCAACCTTAACATAAATAACTTCATATAGTATTTTATTCCATAAAATCTAGTAAAACTATCAATCATTTCACTCATTTAAATACTCTATAATTTAAATAATTTTATCTATCCTTTATTTAATTAAATTCCCTTTAAATACTGAAATTGTTGCTGGCCATAAATCAAGTTGAAATCACATCATAAAATATCGTAGTGCTTATGGGCTGTGGCTATCATTAGCACCATCTAAAAACATTATCTGACATCAAATGTTACAAACTAATCAACAACTAAGTAACGACAAGAACGGACTTGCAGCAAAGCATAATTCAATTATGGCCATAATACACGCTTCATGTCAGCTCGAACTCAAAGTCGTGCTAACAAAACCCCCCTCCACTACCACCCCTACTACCACCCCTCTTGGCGGTGCTGGGGTAAAAAAGCTGCTTGGAGCCACGCGAGCTGGCACAACATGTCGTATTAGTAATATTTAAACACAAAAGCTTCGCAAATGTTGACATGCGTCGCCATTAGCCGAGCATTGGATGCATAGCAAAGCAGTGGGGTGGGTAAATGGGGTAGTAGAAAGGGAGAGGAGTGGGCTGGGGGGGTGTAAGGAGTGTTGGGAGTGTGGGGAGTTCGAGGGGGAATTCAATTTTCGCATCAAAACAAAACAAAGCCAAAGTCTCCATAATAACAACAATAATAATCTGCTTAGAAGCCAGCGATGCGAAAGTGAAGAAATGCGTTGTAATTCCAAAGTTCGTCTCCGTCAAATGGAAACAGGCAACAATATTGCAGCATATGGAGCACAAAACGATAGCAAAAACAACAGTTGAACAAAAAAAGTGGCAATGGTGGATGCCACATGTGTGGCAGAGGTGGAAGAAGTGACACATTAAGCCACACTCGCTTGCATGCCAAGAAAATGGCTGCAAAAGTACACACAAATATCTCCGAGTGTGTGTCGAACTGTGAGTGTGTGTGTGTGTGTTCTCTGTGTGTGTGTATGAAATGTGTCATGTTGACAGCGTAGAAATGTCACTCATGTGGCGTCGTAATGAGTTTTGCCAACATTGCGTTGCCCCACCCACTACCCACTCCACTCTTACACTCTCTACCCCCTACCCCTTCCTAACACACCACAAAACTTCTCATCTGCAGTTGCAGCAATCGACCACGCGGCGTATGCGCAATGTGCCACACACACAAGACTCCACAAACTGCAACTTAAAACTTCAAATGAAATAAAATTTAATTTTGTTGCACTAATTAAGCTAAAAATTAATTAAGTTTACACTTAACACTTTACTTAACTAGAAAATATAAGTAAATTTGCCCTTTAATTACAATTTTAAATAATAATTGGTAATTAATTTATTTATTTTATTAACTTGGTAACAGTTTAGTGAGAAAAGAAGTAATTTTGTTAGAAAATTATAATTAAATAAGCGAATTTAACTGATTATTAATTTATTAAAATATTTAATTATAACACTTATTTGGTTAATACATAATTGTTAACTAAATAAAGCTTTAAATTTGTTTTAAAATAAATATTTCTACTCGATTGTTAAACAACTAAAAATATTCTGGTTTTTACCAACTTGCCTTAGTCCCGTTACAACCCACATACTCTACAACAGGCCATTCCTTGCGGGCTAATTTAATTGGCCAAAATAAGCCGTTGTTTGACTTACCACAAAACTTGCTCTAGTATAAAATGGCCTTGTAATCAACTCAAGAATTGCTTATCAAGGCCTCCAAACTGCAGCAGTCGCATGACAATATACTATAGAATGAGCTTATATATAAATTCTACTCCCCCACCCTCTTCCACCCCCCTTTGCCACCCTTCGGGCTGCCCGAAGCTGTCAGTTGAATGTTGTGTGACATAGTTGAGACTGCATCTCAGGGGGGGCGGGGGGTAAATAGGCGAAGAAGGGAGTGTAGGAGTGTGAAGGGCGTGGAATAAATTTGCCTTTTGGCCACCAAAGTTGTGTGAGCCACGCCCACTGCACACACAGAGACACACACTATGCCGAACGCCCACATGCAGGCTCAAGAGTCAACAATGAGATGTCAGTTGACGCCCACTGTGGAAAGCACACACACACACACACACACACTAACTCATACACAATGGACGTAGCCGGAAACGAAGAAGACAAAGAGAGAAAGGGAGAGAGGGAGAGGGAGATAGTGGCAGCTGCCTCACAATTTTCATTGTAGTAGAATTTCACAATAATTGCAATGCATTTGTTCCTGTTGTTGTTATTGCTGCATATATATATAGTATATGTATATATAGCGTAGAATCGTAGTAGTATATAGTATATGGAACGTAGTATGCTCTATATACTACAACATTTTGCCTTTTTCGGTCATGCAGTGTGCAAGCGAGACGGCAATAGAGTGCAGTAGAAATATCGATCGACTTAAATGAATTTAGGTCAACACAAATACTCCCCCCTCAAAAGGGGGTGTGGCAGGGGAATGAAGGGGTGCGAAGGGGGGTTGGTAAGAAAGGCAGCATGTGAGAGGGTTGAATGGTGTGTTTGTGCATCTTATAGATACACAGATACAGATACACTCATAATGGGAAAGAAAAACATGGAAAATGTCAGCCACAACTCACGTAACTTATTTTAATTCAAATCAAATAGGGAAAAACTAGATTGGGGAAAACTCACGCGTCGAGCATAGACAAGAACATAACAATAGTGCAACAGCAGAATCACAGCCAATTTACCTACACCCCGTGTTGCTTCTCTCCCCCCCTGCTATCCACGCCTCTGGTCTCCCCTTTTTAGCCTCGGATTGGAAATGCCAAACACGCGCCATCAACATGTGCATTTTATGAGGCAGCACAGGCAACTGTCAGCTGCCAAAAAAATATGCCGCTACCAGGCGAGTGAATCAACTGTAAAAGACCCTGTTTTGTTTTCAAAGTGAACTGTGTAGGAAATTTTTTGAGCTAAGATATAAGAGACAAGATATAAGATACAATATACAAGATACAAGACATTAGATTTAAGATATAAGATACAAGACACAAGATACAAGATATAAGAAACAATAAACTCAATTTATAAGTCTGTCTAGCAAACCCTTTCTTACTTTTCCACTACAGGGTCTATAAATAGACGCACTGACGAATACATTTCATGCCTTGGGAATTCCCCTATGCCCTGCCACACCCCCTGTTACCCAACCCCCCCTTCTTCAGTCGCTACTTTTCAGCTGAATTCCAAGTCACCAAAGAGCAGAGTATTCAACTAATTTAACGTTTTATGACACTGCGTATACGTGATGCGACGGAGCATGGGAACAAATGGTTAAATCATAGACCTCGCATACAAACTTATACAGCGAAAGAGCGAAAGAGAGGAAGAGGAGAAGAGAAGCAGTGGAGGAAAGAGCACACACGATAGTCGATGAATTCAATCACGTGTGGCCAATAAAAAATTGGATTCGTATTGTATTCCATGTGAAGTACAACTTATAGAGCACACAATGCAGGTACTAATTAAACCCTATGGCTATAAAATAAATTATAGGGTATACAGAAGAAGACTTTGTTTAAAAGAAACGGAAATAAAACTCGTTTTTTATAGTTTTTATTAAAAAAACGTTCGACATTTTTGCTCTAGGGTATCTGCTAGTCGTTTACACCCTGCAACAGACACATTTTTAATGTATTTTCGCTGTTCACCACAAAGGGTTAATAGAGTATTCCCCGCCGGGCATTTTCCATTTATGACAACAACCACAACAGAAAGCAAAATCGCGGAAAATTGCAGTTGGAAAACATCACTAAACTCCAACAGAATTTTCAAGTTGTTTTCCCACCTCGAGCGGTAAATGAACTGAAGCAAAAAAGTGTTAAGAACTTAAAAAATTTAAAAGCAATACTACAATTTTGGACAGGATTATATTAATGTTTAAATTTAAATGTCTTTTAAATGCTTGAGTTTTGAGTAAAGTTTGGGAAATCACTTGATTTGTTGGGAAATTCAACAGCTGCCTTAGTTTTCCCTTTAATTATGTTTCCCGTCTACGTAATATGTTTATAATTGTTGTGAGTACAAAATCAAACCAAAATGCAAAGAATTTTTGGGTAAAAATATTTTAAGGGCGACTAGGAGCTAACTAGACTTTTAAGAGCCTATAAATGCAAACTGGTAAGAGGTGAACTATAAAATAGACTAACAAAGCCTTGTACTAGGTTTAAGAGACCCTGTACTGAAATATTTTTATTCAAAACAAATATTTGTTTACTAACCAAGCTTTTAAACACCCCTTCCTATTTCATCACAGGGTCTTTAACAGTCGCCTCACCCGCCTTTAGCTGCAACTATCAGCTCTTTTGTGAATTTGGCACAATAGGTTAAAAGTAGTTAGTAAATACACTCATTATACCCATTACCAAAGGTGTGATGAGACTGCAATACTCAACGGAATATTTGGCACTTAGTTACCTGCCCCAACTGGGTGGCATGCTAATTATGCATTTACACGGGACAGGTACAGGTACAGGGCACATGGGGTACGGCGGAATACGGTGTGGCACAACAGTCAAGGACCCGCAACTGTGACAAGGTGCGACCCATCAGACACGCCCATTGGCACGTTTAGAGGCTGACAGGTGGACATACGAACTGCGCCCTTAGAGATGCCAGCTAACTGGGTTAACGATAAATATCAAATGATTCCGAGTCCTACTTTCCTTTCCAGTGTGGCATCCACAAGTCGTAGTTGCAGTTGCAGGTCGCAGGCAGCGTCCACAGGGCCAACTCGGTGCAAGTGCCCCCAACTGTCCCAGTTTCAGTTACAGCAAAACGGACAGGCCATGATCTACTACCACAACTGCACTAACCATCTACACACACACACACGCACACAGTCACACACCCTGGCTCTCTCTCCTGCTATGTGTATGTCTCTCTCATGCTCACTCTCTCTCTATGTCTCTCCCTCTCTTTCGTCAAAGACATCGCGTATGTTCGTTTTACGTGCAACTCGTCGTCTCAATTGCAACGCGAAAACTATAAACAAAAACAATGAGAAAATAGCAAGAAGTATACGAATATGGAATACCCTTAGCGAACTTTAATGGAGTGATTTATTTAAGACTTAAGACTTAATCCATTGAGAGTTATTCGAAACCAAAGAGTTGCTGTAAATAAGCTAAGTTAGTAACAAATTTATTTAAACTTAATAAATTACTACTCTTTTAATGAAAATATATAATTTAAATTAAAAATTAAATAATTATATATAAACAAAACTCTCTTCACTACTATCTATTAACTCATTAATGTTTTTATCACATTTACAGCGTTACAAACTTATTGTCAAAGTGTATAAACTTTGACTTCTTGGCCAACTGAGGCCTTGTTACGTTTTACGTTACGTTTTACGAGTAACGTTAAGCAACAACAACTACAACAAGACGCAGACCCCTTTGGAACTGCCCCACCTGTAACCAGTTCGCCACCTTACAACTCGGCTCCGACTCCGACTCCGACTACGACTCCAACTCCAACTCTGGCTCCAACTCTGACTCTGGTCTTTGCTTGTGGCTCTGACTGGGACTGTGACTCTTGCTCGGCAAACGACGACGCGAATTAAGTTTTGGACTTGGGGTTGAGGGGTTTTTTGGATTTTAGTCAGACTGAGCAAGAGAGAGAGAGATAGAGAGAGAGAGAGGGAGAAGTAGAGGTGCCACGCCTACCTCGCCATCACAGCACAGGCCAAGCAGCCGCCCTGACGCCCTACTTTGGCGCTGGCTGGCAAGGTTCGGCCTTGGCGCTCAACACTGACCCGCTTTTGGCTATGTGTGTGTGTGTGTGTGTGTGTGTGAGTGTGTGTTGTGTATGAAGGCATATTTTTCTTGCTCTCTGCTTTGTTGTTGTTGTTGTTGTTGCTGTTGTTGCTTTGCTGCTTTCGGCTGTTGCATTTCAAATGCATTTCAAATTTCCACAAATTGCAAACAAATTTTACGCGCAATTTTCGTTGGCGAACACAAGGCGTATGCGTAATATTTAATGCACTTAACTACAAGCATTTAAAGACTTTAATATAAGCTACTTAAGCTCTTAATTTGTAGCATTTCATTAGTTTGTAATCATGAGAAACTTTGTATGGTTTTACTTTTAAAAGTTTTTGTAATTTATAGAAAGTTAAGTTACATTAATTTATAATAAAAATGTAAAATATTTAATTTATTTTAAAATATTTACATCGATTGGACAGTTTTCCTTTTGTTCATATATAATAATTTTCTTATTTTATTAATACCATATTTAATGGTATTTTTAGTATCATTTAGCTTTGCTTAAAGCAATGCTTTTGAATACTTTGCTGCCTCTTGACTTTAAGTTTAGAATACCAAAAAAAAGAGGAAAAAAAACTCAATGACAAGACTCCATCAAGTGAATGCTTTGAATTCTCTTTGAGTTCTCATTGAATTCGATGCTCAATGCAGTCGCAGTTTTATAATTTTCATGCCTTGTGGCAACTTGAACAATTTTCCCATTTCAAGAGTTCGTTCGATTTTCATCTCCAGAAAATGCTTTTTCTCTGTTAATGGAGAGTTCTCTTTTATTGTAGTTGTAGTTCAAGTTGTTGTTGTAGTTGTAGTTGTGTAGTCGTGGTCGTGTAGTCACCGTCGTGGTCATACTTTTATTGTCGGAATATCAAGTAGTTTCTCAAGTGCCGCTGCTATCATTTGTGCAGTCCGATTCTGAGTTAGAGACGACTCCGATGCAATGCGATGCGAATATCACCGGCGGCAGACGAAACTAACGGCGCATTAAGTGCGCCCAGCAGCAAAACCAAATTCAACTACCCTGTAGTGTTCCCTTTTCCATACTCTTACTACTCCCGCTACACTCCACACTCTTTAAGAAAACTCTTCTTGCCACCCTCGAGCTGTTTGCAACTTGTGCAACGATGCGTTTTGCCGCCAGCAGCGTGGCATGGAGTGTCTGAGTTGGAGCACTGTACAGCACCAGTACAGCACCTGCCTCTGCTCAGTCCCCAGCTACAGGGTCGAGACATAAAACGAGTCTCATTCTTAGACCGAATTGCAGTCGGAATCAGTTTAGAGTCGGAGTTGGACTCACTGTCTGGCAATTTGCTGTGTCTGAAATTTGCGACCTGCCACAACAACAACAATTACAGCACTAGCGTTGAGTGGTGAGCCTGACAACAAATAACCCTATACTCCAAGTTTTAATTTGGAATGAAAAAATTTCCTATATACCTTTCTTCACAAAGTTTATACACCCCACAACACTTTTCGCGTACAGGGTCCTATTAGCGGCGGGCAACAGACCATGGAACGCGTCGCTGGGACCATGGAATGCCTCCGCAAGATGCGACCACATATCCATGCCGCCTGTGAGGGAGATTTCTTCTCTGTCTCCAACTCTATCTCTATCTCTGTCTCTCTTCCCTCTCTGTCTCTCTTTATCGCAGTCTCTGTGGCCAGAGCTCAAATTAATTTCATTATTCTCGTTGGTTGGAGTTTCTCTTTTGATGCGTGATGAATCAGCAGCGAAAACAACAACAACAACAAGTTTGTGTGGGGCGCCATTTGGCGGCTTTCGTGAATGACTAAAGTGACCACAAATCAAATAAAACGTGGACAAACCACAATTCAAATATGTTTTGTCTTTAAATCCATTCGATTTTCCGACTCATTTGGTTCATTTTGCAGCCCCCGCAGCTGTCGAACGGCATCAAAAGCATTTAACCCATTTTACCAGTGGAAATTACATTAATTACTGGATCACAAAGAGTAGAAGCATTTAAGAAACTGTCACTTTTAGCTAATAGGCATAGCTTCCGAGAAACATGAGCAGTTTGAACATAACTTAATTCATTTTGTGTAAAAGAGAAAAATAACAAGGAGCACTGAAAAAGACCCCGTACTCATTTCAGTGCCCACTTTTTTCATACAAGTAAGACTCCAATTTTAATTAAAGTTTAAAGTCACTTACCCCCCAATATTTTCCAGTTTTGATAGCGATCCATTTGATCCTGAATAGGGTCTGTAATATAGAAAGAAAAATTGAATTAAAATATTAAAGTTAATAAAGTAATAAATAATCAAATATAATAAAATATTGTTAATGAAATAATCGCTTTTTAAGAACTATTAAAACGATTGCAATATTAAAGTAAAATTAGTTATAAGTTAACCTTAGAAAACACTCACATCTATCTAATTTTAATAAGACAATTTTACTGCATTATCACTTTCACTTTAATATTACTTCACTTCATTATTAAACAATAGATCCACATTAAAAAAAATGAAAGAAAAACACATTGAGTGATATTCTACTACGAATACACTGCTCTTTACACTGCAATTTTACACAGAACCTTTCATTTCACTTTTACACTACACTTTTACACTTTAAACTGCACTTTTACACTGCACTTTTACGCCCAATTTTACACTGCACTTTTACACTTTGCACTACACTGCACTCTTTATAGTGCCTAACACTTTTTCACGGCATAATCAAAAAAAATTTGCACATTCACTTCACACCATTTACATTGATTTGGTGCATCACACACAAAAAAAAAGGAACACTGAAGAGACACGCACTTTACATATTCTAACCGAAGAGCGAGCGAGCGTACGAAGTTAAAAGAGAAACCGACACGACTCGACGCTGCGTATGCACTCTAATGCATATGTAAGAGAGCGAGCGTAAAAGTTTACAACAACAACGTTGATCGACGGCGACAAAGAGAGCAAAGAAATTAGCGCACATAAGAAAATGCGTTGGAGTTGGAGTGGGAGAGTGTGAAAAAATATGGCGAAATGCGACGCCACCAAAGCCTCCGCTAATAGAAAAATGTTCAAACGTTAATAAAAGTAGTTAATTCATTATAACTTACAAATTTTTTGTATGTATGTTGTGCACACGATAATGCTCTTTCAATTGATATATAATTTAAGCCGATCGGACCGAAATTAAACACTTTTTCACGCTCGTAACGCGGAGCACATACTCAGGCGTGCAGAAAAAACCGATGCGCGAAAGGAACTAAACGATTAGAGAGCATCCATAACCGATGAGCGAAGGTGAACTCTTGCTTGCTGAAAGCTTTCAATATCGAACTGAGCTCGTCGGAGCTGAGCTTTTGGGCTAACGGATAATCTTAAAAAGCTTTTGACATAATAATAACTAATTAAGCAACAGCAAAGGAAAGTAAAGTAGAAGTAAATTAAAGTAAATTAAAACTAATAATTGTTAGCAAAATTATTTTATGTAATATAATGCAGGCTAGTGTAATATTTTTTAGACCCCTTACTCTAAAAAAGAGTAGGGGGGTATATTAGGAAGAGTTTCGAAATGCTTACACAACACTTACTACCAACTGACTAACGTAGTCACCAACTTAACTTAAGGCATAACTACTTAGTATTGGGTTCAGAGTGTCACTGTCAATATATGAGAAAAGTAGCTGAATTCTATTTGGGATCAAAGGGACTTCGATTGAATCCTTCTCAACATTTATTGCAGTCTGTCTGCATTACTGTCCTCATGACTTCATGTTCCTTTGCTGTCTCTCCTACTCTCTATCTTTCTGTCTGTCCCTCTGTCTGTCCTACTGTCCTTCTGTCTGCCTGGCAATTGGCAAACCAATTCGAGCACTTTTCCTAGCTTCATTATTTATTTAGAGTAAAAATGTATTTCCTTTGCTCTTAAATTGGGCAATTTATAACGAGGCACTTGACGCCAGTTTCAACTACTAACTCCGACTCCAGTTCCCGCTCCAGTTCCAGTTCCAGCTGCAGTTCCAACTCTATTTACAGCGACATCACGTGATAACTTCAACTTGACTGAGATTTATATATACACATACTATATGTGTTTGTGGACATGCACATACATGTCCGTTGGCTGGACCCCAAAGCATCAGTTGAACAATTTCAATATTTCATCAAAGACATTCAAAGACTTTTGCTCCGAATTCTGGAGGATGAGGTTAAGTGCAACAGCGCCACATTGGCGCTGCAATTATTCTCGTTAAATGTGGAGCATCCACTGAAGGGGGAGTGACAGGGACAGTGGGAGGGAAAGGGGCTCCTAGAGCAGACTAAAGATGAATGCCAAGTAATGCACATGTTACTATTTACTTTGCGTGTTCTCCAAAAGAAACAAATGACGCCAGAGAATCCAAAAAAAAATGGAGGGGAAGAGGAAGAAGCAAATGACAATAACGATGCTCAAAAGTTGAACGTTGGCGTTGGCGACAACTGAGCATTACTGCCAATACCCAGGCACCCCCTTTACCCCCCTAACCCCTCCTCTGTCGACTGCCTCTGGTTATTACTCATACGCACTGTGGGACATCGAATGCACATTCAAGGATTGACTTTGCACTTGCAGTAATTTTACTGCCAACCACATCACGAGCTATGCATTCAATGGCTGAAAGGGGGCGTAGTGGGCGGGGTGACATTTGGTACGACTTTGGCCCAGAAAATGAGGTAATCAAACATTGCCTAGGAGGTCAACGAAAAGCAATTGTGTGTGAATGCTGGTAATTGCCTGTGAATGGCAAATGTAAAAGCGACAAACGATGAACGACAAATCACAAAACACAAATCAAATTGTTCAGCAAATATTTGTCAGGTAAAAGCTTTGAATACAAGGCATTAACCTGGATTAATTTCGAAGGGGGTTACGAAAAGTCTAAAAATTGGGAGCTGAAATGGGGAAAACTTTACAAAACGTGTCTGAAATTACTTTAAATGCATACTACACCTTAAAAAAAAGTTATATGCTTATAAATATAAATACTTGATTAATTTAAAATATATCAGAGACTTAAAAAATGTTTTTAACTAACAAATAATATCAAGCATTTCATATACTTCTTTACAAAAACACAACAATAATAAATAACATTACAATTTGGTGATTAAGTTATGCGAAATGTTTTTCAAGAGTTTCCCAGCGATTCCTGATTCCATTATCAAATAAATACCATAAAAATACCACCGAATTTATCTATGCATGTAAATATTATCCTCTTATGTTTCCTACGGCTCCTCCTTCCCCTCTACAATCCTCCACAACCCTACCCACCCCACCCCACTGCTCCTCGCTTCCGTTGCTTCAACGTTTTCTTTCAAGTGGTTAAATTCAGTTGAGGTTTTTTTCTACATACAAAATTTCCGTTATCTTTAAATGTAATCGCTTTGAGGTTGTTTTTGTTTTTGCTCTTGTTGTTGTTATTATTACCGTTGTTGTTGTCGCTGCTATTTTTGCGGTTTTGCTGTTGCTCTATCTCCTCACACACACACACACATACACACAGCTTAAGTCTGTTTTTGTTTTGTTATTGTTTTTGTTTTGGTTTTCGCTTTGTTTTGTTTTACTCTTTTTTTCTGTCTTGTTTGCATTTTTGTTTTTCTGCTTTACGGAACTGTTTCAGTTTTAACGTTGCATGTGAATGCTTTGCCTTGTTTGTTGTTGTTGTTGTCGTGGCTGTTTCTTGTTTCCATTTTTCATGCAGCTCCATCGTCGTTTAATTTTTGCCTTTTTGGGGCTTGCAAAAAAAACGCAAGTCCAAAGTCCATAAAACATCACGACGCTGTCAGTTGTTGTTGTTGTTGTTATTATTGTTTCGGTTGGATTTTGCTGAAAGTGGCAAAGCCACCACAGCAGCAGCAGCAACAACAACAACGAAAACATCAACAACTACAGCAATAAGAGCAAGAAGCCAAGGTGAAGCACTCAGGCAGAGGAGGAGTTACTGCCAAAGACGGTGGTGCGACGGAGAAGGCAGCTAACAAAGCAGCAAACGTGCAAGAGCAACAACAGCAACAACAGCAACAACAGCACAAGTAAAGCAAAATAAAAATGAGTTAAGAGAAACGGACGTTCATATTGCGAGCTTTGTAAGTTCTTCTTCTTCTTATTCTTCTTGCCGTTGTCTTTCAGCGCCTCTCTTCAGTTTCAGCTTCTGCCGCTGCCACTGCTTCTGCTTCTGCTTCTAGTACTTCATGTGCAAATTCCACTGCCTCCTCTGCTGCTCTCTTCTTCTTGGCTCTCATTGCTTGGCTCTCGTTGCCTGCTCAGAGCCAACGGTACCGTGCCATCTTTCCATATTGTACCATCTTCCCATTCCATATTGTTGCATTGTGGAAGCTGTTGCAGACAAGTGCACTCGCTGAACGCTGCGACGCCTGCAGCGGTTTCCCCTTCCCTTTGCCCGTTTCCCCTGCAGCTCACAGCCGCAGTTTAAGTACCAATCTTTGTCTCAGTCCCGGTTTCCCAGCTTTGGAGTCGTATAGCTCCATTGATGATGACCCCTCGGCATTGCCATGGCCTTTCGCTTTTGTTGTTTTTACTTACTTACTTAACTTCTTCGGCTTCTTCTTCTCCTCTCCTTCTTCTTCTTCTTGTTTGTCTGTTGTGAAACTGCGCAAAAATTTTAAAAGGCCGCCGACAATTTTTATAGTTGGAATGTGAATGTCTGCAAAATACTTTTCATTTGTTACTTTAAAATATATATTACTTATATATACCCTTTAAAAAAAGAACTCACTGGTGTTTGCTTTATTTGTAGCACTGTTTAATGGTTACTTCTGTTTTCAGATTTAGTTCTGTCTTTATTGTAGTAAGAGAATTCTGATTCTTACCAATTAGTTACACATTTTATGTTTAAGTTATTAAAAACAATTATTTCCAGCACTAAATATTTATTGTCTTAATAATTATTGTAAAGTTCAAGACATAAAAATGTCGTGTGGAAATTTTTGATTTATTTTATTCGCAATTTTAACTGTTTTTAATCACTGAGATACATTTACTTCCATTAGAGTATCTCAAAAATTGTTTTCCTTCTATAAATTTTTACTTTAGTCACTAGTATATCTGCCTTACTCTTTTCTGTAGTATGGAAATCTTTTCTAAACTTGTATTTCTTCTATATAAGTACTATAACTTCTGAGTTTTAGAAAGCAATTTCCATATCTACAGCACCAATGTATCTTTATCTCAATCCATATACCACCAAAGTATCTTTATCTGAATTAATAACCGTTTTATGTTCCTGTTGCAGTACCCAGACGTAGAGTCTTATGCACTACTCCTACTCCTACGTATATATATCTATATATTTAAATCTATAACTAGTTTAGGCACCAATTCCCGACACACCCATTAAGTGTGTTAAACACACACACTCACACTCCCATTTTTGTGGTCGAAACGGAACCAACTCCGCTCGTAGGTAGTTCATAATTATAATTGGAATTGTTTAATGGTTAATGGTATTCCATGTACATACGTGTATATAGTAAATGACCCAGTCGACAGTTGGTAGTTGGTATAAGCCAGTTACCAGTTACCAGTTACCAGTTGGTAGTCGACTGTTTGCCCAGTTAAGTTCCGCTTTTGCGTTGGCGGTTTTATTGTTGCTGTTGCGCATGCGTCACACGCCTACTTAACAGCAACAACAAGTGGCAGCAGCAGAGAACCAACAACAATAATTTGCAGAGCTTTAGTCAAGAGGGGAACGAAGGGGAAAGAAGGGGAACGAGTGGAACGCCAATGTTGGCGGCAGTGTCATCCCAAGAAACGGAAATTCAATTTCCGTCACGTTCAAAGCGAAATTCACTTCCTCGCCCATGCAAAAGCAGAAGAAGAAGAAGAAGCAGCAGCAGCAAACGCACTGCCTTCCCACCGCTCCCCTTCTGTCCTCTCTTTGTTTCATTTCGTTTTGTTTCGTTTTCATTCCAGCAAAGTCAAGCGGCTGCCAGGTAACTTAATGATGAGCTTTGGCATTATCGTCATTATTAACGCCATCATCGTTTTTGTTGTTGTTCTTCTTCTTCTTCTTCTTGTTCTGCTTGTTGCTGTTGTTGTTGTCGTCACCCACTCAACGTCAGCGCCTCAGAAAAGTGACCAACTTAATTAAGCTTGAAAGGGAAACGTTTCCTCCTACACGTTAGCAGAGGAAACAAAGCCTTCGCTCTCACTCTCTTCCACACTATCTCTCTCTCTCTCCCCACTCTCTTACATTCCCTATTCCAGTCTGTTTGGAATCTGAGATGAAAAACTGTGTGGCAACTGCGTAAAGCCGCTTAATGAATGAACAAATGTTTGACTGACTGAATGAATGAGCCAACAAATTAATTAATGCAAATTATGATGCTAAAGCCGTGTAAAAGAGACAGCACTACATGATGGGAGGTAGAAAGAGAGAGGTAAGAACTTTAGGCAGCATTTAGCTAAGTAAAAGGTAAGTATTATTTCCTCGTTAGTATTATTCAGAGCTTTAGGCACTTCTGTGGGCCAGCAAAGGGTTAACTGCCATTAGGCACAGCACTCCAACTTAACCCTTAGCTGCCCACTACAAGTAACACGCTTTGATGTATTTATGGGGAAAATATTTGATATTTACTAAATTAAGCTGAAATGTAATTAATTATTTGCACAATTAATTAAATATTAAATTGTTACTTCATTTAATTAATTTTCAACTCCTTTTTAAGCTGTTGAAATGGGAATTAAAAGGAAGTAATTTCCCAACTGGTTGAAGGCAATTAAATTGGCCAATTCCAATTGGCCATAACAGTTAAAGTGGTGCAGGGGTGGGGGTAGTACAAAGGTTGTTATTTCTGGCTAAAAAGACTTAACTGCCACTCGAAATGGCCAAAAGTCTAATTGCCAACTACACTCAATTGGCCCACAAAAATATCTATTGGCACTCCATTCTGGTACAGTGAAGCCTGTGGTATGTGGTATGCAAAAATGTGGAAATGGGAAATGGGAAATGGAAAACGGAAAATGTGTTGACGGTCGATTGGTCGCCAGGTTGACAGACGTAAGGTTTTTCCTTCGGTTTTCCACGGTTTTCCATGGTTTTCCATGGTTTTTCATGGCATCGCATCGGTGACTGCAATTTACGTGGTCCGCTAATGTTATAAACATTGCAATTATTGCATTTACTCTCATTTACCAACAAAACAGTTTTTTTCTTCTTCTTCTTCTTCTTGTAATTGCTACTGTTTGTTGTTGTTGTTGTTGTTGCTGTTGCTGCTGTTGTCGGCTCGTTATTGCCGTCGCGCACGGTCCACTTAAAAAAGGCGAGCAAAGAAAAATTACCATGGAGAAAATTCACGCCTGGCGCCAACGAGCCAAAGAACCAGGTCCAACAACACCAGACCAGACCCAAACCGTTGGCTATTAGCGGAAATTCAAGCCAAAAAAAAAAAAAAAAACGGCTGGTGGGTGTAAGCACTTTTTAGCCATTTTTCAGCTACAACTGGAAGGTGAGAAAATTGTAAAGAATTAAGTGCTACTCCCACTACAACAGCAACAATAACAATTACAAGTGGGTGGTCTAGAGTGGAGTACACACGACTGGCATAGACCCTGTACTCTAAACTACCGATGTGGAGTGCTTAAAGAGTACTTTTCTGAGGAAGCTGAAGTTTAGCTTTTTTTCTTCCCATTTACCTACTTTAAACCTGCCTATAACACCCTCTGTACAGCGCATAACAACAGCAACTTCATCGACAGCAACGTCATTAAAGTAGCTGCTAAAAAATGCCATGAATTGACTTTGTTGTTATGGCCAAAAACGGCAAAACGGCTAAACGGAAGTTGCCCATAATTGGGTCATAAAAAACTTATTTGTGTAAAATTATGAAAATGAACTCAATTGCAATAATTTGCTCAAATTTCAAATTCCAACATTCAAAACGATTACCAGGAAATGTTCAACCTTCTCCCACACACACCCAAGCACACCCTAATACACACACACACACACACACAGCACTCGACCTGCGTGCGTTTCAAAGCCTGAAAATACTGAAAAGCTGAAAAGCGGTTGGAAATGCAGAAAATATGCCTCAAATTTTCCCAGAAATAAATTATATTTTGGATTCTCATGCACGGACAAAACAAGTGAGAAAGGCTACAGTCGAGTGAGTCGACTGTAAAAGACCCTGTAGTCATTCTGATACAATTAATCATACAATTCCATACAATTAACCAATCTTCAACCGATTTATCCTATGGAAGCTATAGGCTATAGTTGCTCGATCTGGATCAAACTTGGGGAGGATAGTTTTAATGGTACTATGCACATAATGTGTGAATTTGGTCACCCTAGCTACTGAATTCTTGTTTCAGTAGCGACTTTTCCTTAGAATTATAGGTATATGGTATAGTAAGATTATAGATACCGCTAAAAACTACTCACACTTTAAACTAAAGTTTCTTTAGGAACTCCCGTTAATCCTAAAGTTAAACTCTGTCTAACGATTAACTAAGTAATATTTAAAAACATCCTATATATACATATATCTTTCTATATTTCCCATATATGTTCTTAAAATACATGCCATCTCTTTCTAAAACTCCTCTATATACATATATCTTTCTATATTTCCCATATATATATAATCTAAAAACACATATGCCATCTCTTTCTAAAACTCCCTTGAGTTAGCTGTGACTGTAAGTGTGACTGTGGCGGTGGCGGTGGCGGTGGCTGTGGCAATTGAAACGGTAAATTGCCGTTCGATATGCAAATGTCAGTCGCATATTCAGAAAATGCTGCGCTTTTCAATTTCAATTGCGCTGCATTGAAATCAATTTAACTTTCTGCTCAATGCCAATCATTGACACCGTCAACCCACACCCAGAGAGGGGAAGAAGGGTAGGGTGGGTAGAGCGGTATGGTGGTGGTAGCGGGGGGGATTAGTGACTGCGACTGCGAGTGAAACCCAAAAAACAAACAATCAAGCGGATACGAGCGCTTATTTCAAAATTCATTTGTCATTTTGTGACAGGCAAATGAAAATTTCCAACTAGAATCTAGTGGTGGTGGGTAGGGGGGTGGCAGAGGGGTAGGAAATGGAGAAGGGGCGTGTCAGCCAGTCGGAATCCAAGGCAACATTTTGTGCAAATTCGCTTTGAGAGTTCAGAGTTGCTAGTTCACTGTGTGTGTTTGGGTGTGTGTGTGTGTGTGTGTGTGTGTGTGTGTGTGTGTGTGTGTTTGCTTGTGTGTGTGTGTGTGTTTCCTTTCCCCGCTTTCCCCCCTTTACCGCTTTTCCACTACTTTTGCCTTTGTTTTACTTCCGCATCATTTATGAAGTTCTGCGAGTGAGCACAAGGAAAATGCAGTTGAATTTTCCTTTGAGTTTTCCTACATTTGGGCTTAAAGCAAAGCCAAAAAGTTTAGTTGAAGGCGAATTTATGTTGACATAACTCCCCTGCTGCTCCAAAACGGAAGGAAGAACATGACATAATATAACGGTAAAAGGAAAATCATCGATTTCATTTGATTTATTTTTGCGTGGTCCTATTGCCCTTTTTATCTCTGTCTCTCTTCCACACCCACTCATTTCCCTTTCTCTCTTTCTGTCCCTTTCTATTTTGTTGTTGTCGCTGTTTTGTGGGCAAATCCAATTCCTTTGGCAACCACCAAAATGCCGCCATGTTATTTTGGGTGTGTGTGTGTGTGTGTGTGTGTGTGTGTGTGTGTGTGTGTGTGTGTGTGTGTGTGTGTGCGTGTGTGTGTGTGTGTGTGTGTGTGTGTGTGTGCGTGAGTGTGTGCGTGTTGCCAATAAATCTCGGAAATTGTGTCAGCAATTGTGTTAACCGTCAAAAAGGGGAGGGCAGCCATATTGAAATTAGAGGCACTTCCGGTTTTTTGGGGCCATTGCGATTCGAATTCGAGTTTTTCACCTCCTGCGTCTCTCGATGTTATTGCGGCTTTTGGTCATTTCGGTAAACGAAACTAAGTGCCGGAAAGATATGCGTAACAAACACACAAGTGTTGGTAAGGGGGTGGCATTGGAAGGGGGTGGAATTAGGAGGGGGGTTGTAAGGGAAGGGAAGGAGTACACAAATTGCGGAATTGATTCGAAGTATTTCCATTCAATGTTCAGTTTGTCAACATTTGTTTACATTACTTTCACCCCGATTCACACCCCCACCCCCACTCCATCCTACCCACTCCCTCCCCCTCTCACTCTCTCCTTCCCCTTGTCTAGCTCATTTTCAAGGTGAAGACTCTAAGCCAAAAGTTGTTTATGCAACAATTGCTGTAGGCCAAATTATCTATGTTAAAATGTATCTCGAACTATTTGTTCATATCTGTGTATCTGTGTGTGCGTTTGTATCTATGTATAGCTGCAGGCTGTGTATCTACTTATTTTTAATAAATGTATTTTTAGTTTCAACAAATTTGTTTTGTTGTTTTCGCATCATCACCAAAATTGAATAACAGATAAATAGATAGATGGATGTATCTGTATCTACAAAGCAAACACACACATACTTATAAGTAGTTTTAGATGTGTGTGTGTGTGTGTCGATAACAAATTGAACAAATACGCAATAAACAAACTAGCTCTGCCTTCAGATTCTCTTTCTCTTCTTCTCTTTTCTCCATTAATTCTCAAAATGCAAATCATTCGAATGATCAAAGCCAAAAAGTCTCAGTAAAAAACTAAAAAAAAAGAATTTTGTGAATTATGGCTAAATAAGCATATTATCTCATTGATAATAATGCTATGATCTGATATTTTTTAGTTATAACTGGATTTGTTTAAAACACTTTTTAACACATTTGTTTGCAGAAACTTCCCTTAATTAATAAATAATTTATGTAGGGTAGTGTTTAAAAATTAAAAATGAATTAATTTTATTTAAACAATACGAACTTGAACTTTTATTTAAAAATATAAATAAATTTATTGAATAATGTTTAATAGGCAAAAAAATTATTTAAAATGTTTTAAGGGCATAGAAAAATACTCAAACGGTTAAAGTAGTGTACAAACTATACCAAAAATTATTTTAAGTATTTAAAATATTTTAATAAATTCTTAAATCATTAAACCTTTTAAGAAATATAATAACAAATTCTGTAAAAATTTTTTTTCACTTCCATATAAGCCCCTAAAGTAATTAACTGTACGATTTGATCATTATTGATCATTACGCTCAATATAATTTGGCTATTTAAATTTCCACTCTGTCTTAAACAAACTATTTTAAGAAGCTCTTTTAGCCAAAAAAACTCAACTTATTAACACACAACAAATTATAAAAAAAAACAAAAAACTTTTTTGCAAATACACGTATTTTGACTTTTATTGTTTAAACTATTTTTATACACACTTCGAACTTGAAGCTAGTTATTTTTGAATGCAGAGCACAACAACAACAAGAACAGCAAGAACAAAAACAGTTAACAAAAGTGGCAATACGCTTGGCCGGTTATAAATATAGCTAAGAGCTCAAAGGTTCAAAGGAACGTTTCAACATGATGATGATTATGTTCATGATGAGCATAATAATGAACATGTTAGTGCTGAAGTTGGTGATGATGATGATGATGAAGATGATGATGATGATTTTGGTTGACGTCGTTGACTTTTGAGTGAGTCGCGTGTGGGTTGAAATTTTTGCTATAAAAATTCTCATTACGCAAAACGACAAAAAAAAAAAAACAAATGGCATAATTTTACAGCTGTTGTTGTTGTCGTTGTTGTTGTTGTTGTAATGGCAATTCTATTTTTATCATGGCATGCAGTTTATTTATAAAATAGCTCGCGGCTCGTTTCCACTTCCATTATAAGTATCAGAACAACAATAACAACGATAATGACTGACAATTAATCACGAATAGTAACCACAGGCAAATCGAAAAA
Organism: Drosophila cardini; assembly: GCA_018903735.1. NCBI lineage: Eukaryota > Metazoa > Arthropoda > Insecta > Diptera > Drosophilidae > Drosophila > Drosophila cardini. Next base: position 3,453,391 of record JAEIGM010000004.1, read on the forward strand.
AATATCCAAATAATAATAATAATCACAAACCAAATCACAACAAATCAATCAAGAGAACACCTTGAAATTCGCAGAAAAATATTATGAATCAGTCGTTGGTGACTTTTGTAAATATTTGAAAAAAAAACACTAAAAAAACGTCATTCATTTCTATGAAAAATACACTGTTGTTGTTATTAAGCAATTACACTGTGAATTAAGCCGAGTATCTGAAAGATACACGTACTCAGCATCATTTACGTGCTGCAGGTTAACGCTTCAACTCAGCGTTCGTAGCTGTATCTGTATCTGTATCTGTATCTATAGCTGTTGCTGTATCTTCATCTGCATCTGCTACTGTCTAGTGCTACCACAGTTGATTTACGATGGGCTAACAAATTTTTACTTAGTATATAACCACAAATATTTATGTATCTTAACTGTCACTCCGCTTGTCTTCACTGAAAATGGGTATTTTCGGAAGGAACTTGACTACTGAGAAGTTAACGTAAATCTCGACATTTGACTGATACCAGAGATGACAAAGAAAGCTGATAAAAACAGTTTAAACTTAAGTCTAAATTAATATATTTAATAGTAAACTAAACTAACTAATTAGTTAAACATTTAGTCGTATATCTATAATTAAAATCTATTATTAAATTTCTTTAGAAAAATTCCCAGCAGAAAATTTACTCTTAAATCGATTTAATAGCAGATAAATATAGTAAATTCGTACGCTTCTCGGAATTGTAGTAAAATGATTTAGATTCAATACGTAAATACGTAAATCCCATGGATCAGCAGTTTATAGGCAGAAATTAGAGCGCAATAAAATCATTTAACGCCTACGACTATATAGTATATAGCTCCACTCTTCAGTCGTAATCTATAATGATGATAATTTACTATATTTGTGCTGTACTTTATCTAATCTATAAAAATGTGACTCTATGAGTCAGATGCTTAAACGGAATACTATGTAAATAGTGGGATCCAAACCCCTTTTCTGAGTAGCTCTCAATTGATTACGGGTACTTCAATTTCAGTTAAGGGCAAATATTAGCACAGGTCAGCCCTACCTCGGTTCTCACATCCCCTACTGCCCACCCGGAAGCAGCTCTAGAAAAACCCCTGGAATGGGGAGTAGGAAATTCATCTACCCCTTAGTGTTTGTCTTCATGTCAGGGAGTCGCGTTTGGGTGCGTGAGTAATGTGACGACATTAATTTTCACACTCATTACAACTCCATTAAGCTTGCTAGCCTGTCGCTGCCCAGTTCATTTTCCTTTCCCCCCCACCCCAAGCACCCAACACTGGAGTTTTCCAGGAAAAGCCAAATGCAAAATAGAAATACCATGGCCCATTTGAAATGCACGCACGAGAACGTTTGAACTTACCAACAACTGTCCACGAAAGTGTCAACAATTTGTACGCAAATGTCGACCATTATAGAGCATTAGAAAAGAAAATAGAAAATGGAAAATGGAAAACAGAAATGAAAATACAAAGGGAAGAACGTGAAAAGGCGTAGAAATATAGTCAGAGAGACAGACTGTAGCAGCGCATCGAAAAAAGAGGCGCTCAGGCAGTTTATTGCAGCATACACTGAACAAAATTAGGGTAACTTTCAAAAGGAACTTATAGAAACTATAAATTTTGTCCACTAAAAACAGTTTTTCATAACAAAACCTTACAACTTTCAAAGTTAGAGCAAGAAAAGTAACATACAAGACTATTTTGCGCAGTGTAATATCTTTAAAATTTTGGAAAATTCTTAAAAACTTCAATTTGGTTACATATAAACTCTAAAATATAGCTTGATAAACTATTTCTAGCTTTAGCTACTAATTTCTTGCAGTGTATTGTGGCCACTAACACCCTTTGACCTTATCAACTTAAAAAATTAACAACATTATTGCCCAAATGCTTTTGTTGATTTATTTTCGTATGTTTGCCGGACTCTTCGAGCCTTCCGGCCAACTTCCCCTAGCCCCCTTCCACGGGTTCTCCCCCCACCCAGACTTGAACACGCAGGACTTAAGGAACTCCGAGCTGTGCCCTGGCACAGACCGAGCCGGTCAAGGCCTGCGTGTGCCGTGCACCCCTTTTTTCTGAGCCCTCGAACTGAATTAAAGCGTCAAGTTCTACCCCTCCCCCACTGTACTGCTCCTTTCCTCTCTCCCTTCATTCCCTGTTGACTGCCCCTTTCCGCACCTCCAGATCGTTTGTCATTTAAAATTCAACTCAGTCACAGCCCAATTTCTACATTCCAACAATTCTTTCTGCCTTTCTTTGGCGAATGCAGTCACGTAATTTTCGAATTTTCAACACACAGAAAAACATCCGAAATTTCACAGACAATATTCAGGCCCCTTCTTCCCCTTCTCACCCTTCAATTCCTTCCTCCTCTGCTGCTAAATGGGCATAGAATTCCCGCTGTGTCTGTCGTAGCGACAACTCCGTCAATTTGTATCTGTAAATTAGTATTCCATTGCAATTTGCCTCGAAAACACCAAAAATACTTTACACATCGATTCCAATGTCCAATGATAATGATAATGATGATGATAATGATGATGATGGCGATGATAACGAACACGCCTCTTGGTCCAAAATGCAACCACAATCGTCGTTTTATGCGGGATATGTATATAATACTCTAGACAGCCAGAGGGAGAGAGAGAGAGAGAGAGGGAGAGGGAGGGGTTAGAGTGAGAGAGAGGGAGAGAGAAGTTTTCCGTGCGGCTTTTCTGGCATATTTTCAGTGACGCCTCGTTGAATAGAATTCCATTTTGGCATTGTACAATAATCGCATTAATAATGCGTTTGACTTTCACCCCACAGTCATCCATCTCCGTTCAGCTCTTGTTTCTCCTGACACACCCCCTCCCTTCCCCATACCCAAACTCCCCCCCCTTTGACAGACAGCACCCGCAGACACAGACACTTTCAATACATTTCGTTTTCGTATTTTCGCCCGTTTATTGAAATTAACAGTGAATTTAACTAATAATTGTTTAAATGGACTTTATCTTCATTATCTTCATACTCTTCATAATAATGATGTTGGTGTTGATGACTGTTGCTGTCGCCTGTCAACACTTTGGTTCAGACAACTCACCAATAATGCTGGTCAATTGAGGTAAAAGCGAGCAACCAAAATTCAATTAGCCAAAATTTAATATAAAAATTTAATTTTTAAATATTTCGATTAATTTGGTGAGTCGATATTAAATTTTAAGTAAAAGAATTCATAGTTTTATTGTTTTAAAATATTAATATAAAAGCTTTGGAGTCAAATTATATTAATTAATATAGAAAATTTTTAAGAACTTTTTAGTAATATTAGTAAATATTGGGAATATCTGAAATTGAAAATAATTTTAATAGTAAATTTGGTTTAATGTTCAACTAGTTAATAAATTATTGTATAAAATCTCTTATATTATATTTACAGCTTTTATTTATATATATTTTATTAAGTCTTTTATTTCAACTAGTTTTTTTTAAAGTATTTTATATAATTCATTAGTACTAAATTATGAAACTAATTAATTATTAATTTTCAATAATATTTCTATAAGAGTTATTCTTATTTAATATATTTATTTGTTTTTACAGCTTAACTGATTTTTTTTTAATTTTTATTTTAAACATTTATTAAGCTACTAAACTAATTGCACAGACTTAGCCGACTTTTAAAATCCCCTTGCTTTTCATACACATTTTATCAGCTTTATATCTTCAATCTGTTCACTTTTTCCCGCTTTAATATTATGTTTGTCTGGCAACTCTTTTAAATGTTGCAGTTGAAGCACTTTCAATCTGGTTCGTGGGTGGCAATCTTGGTAATGACATTGGCTAAATATAAACGCACAATATGTTTTAGCCAATTTGATGCCAAGTTCAAACAGCACACAGATACTGACCCTACACTTACACACACACACACACACACACACACACACACACACACACACACACACACACACACACACACACACACACACACACACACACACACAGGCGCCCACACACACACACAGTGAAAAAGCCTTGCTTATAGAATCTCACTTTGCAATCAACACAAACCGACGGCGCCCACATGAAGATGATAATGATGACAACGATGATGATGATGATGATGCTGGTGGTGATGCTGGTGGTGATGCTGTCGCCGTAAGCGACTTCGTCAGAGACGCTCTTCTTCTTCTATTACTTCTCTCTCTCTCTCTCTTTCCCTCTCTCTCTCACTCTCTTTCTCTCTGTCTCTCTTTCTTTCTCTGTCTTGCTCTGTCTCGCTTGTTGGGCGTCAGTCGAATTATCAGCTGATTTAGTGTCGGGTCAGTTGGCACACAAATTCTACACTTTTCTTTACAATTTCACACACACACACACACACATACACATGTAGTGTATGGAGGGAAGTGTATGGGGGGCGTGGCAACTGAGAAGCAAGAATGTGACATCAATTGACACGAAAGTTCAGCGTAAATATTTGCGCAGATAAAAACGCTGGAGAAATAAAACGTCTGAGACTTGAGGCTAAAAAGAGATAGACAGCTAGACAGAGACAGAGATAGATATAGCTAGTGACACCCATAAATTCCATGCTGGACAGATGCGGTCATTCTCTGGATTCACACTCAACATTTAATGACAAAGAATGAAAGAACAATTTGTGAATTTGCGACAACGGAGACAAACGGAGACATCGCGACCAGACTCCAATTGGCGTCACATAATGTAGGCCTCCAACTGCCGATCTGCCATATTCCCCCGACCACCCTACCACCCCCCTTTCTTTCTTCATACACAGGACTTTGACGTAATAGGGTTAAGCCCGCAACAGAGTACCACCGCATCACCACCGCACCACCTTTTACAGCACTCCCCGATTCCGTGATAGTATTTCTGCCATAATTTGCATGCGGGTACCAATTAATTTCCCCATTTGGACATTCGTCACTCCGTCGATTGGTCATCTCCAGTTACAGATGTGCTGACGTCCGACTTCTATGCACATATTGGAATATAATACCTCCCAAAGGTATTGCAAATAACCCATAACCGATATGGAATTCAATTTGAAAATGTTGCATTTTATCAACTGCCATTTTTTTAATGCGTTTTGCCATACTTCGCTCATGACGTCATTGGCACTATTTTTATACTCTCTGCAAGAGAGAGTATATTGGGTTTGTGAAAAAAAAAAATGTATGTAACAGGCAGAAGGAGGCGTGGCAGACCCCATAAAGTATATATATTCTTGATCAGCATCACAAGCCGAGTCGATATAGCCATGTCCGTCTGTCCGTCTGTCCGTCTGTCCGTCTGTCTGTCCGTCCGTATGAACAAACAGATTTCAGAGATGGTAAGAGCTACAAGTTTGAATTTGGTCTCTATCGACTCGATATTAAGTCAGTCAATACAAGAATCTTTTTTTTTTTCGATGCCACGCCCCGTTCGCCCACAATGAGCAAAAAACTAGACACACCTCGTAAAAAATTGATGTTTTAGCCGAATATCTCAGTAACTATGGCACTCAGGAACACCCATTTTGGTACGCAGGTTCCTAGAGACGGCATAATTGTATTGTCATCAAAAATTTTGGACTGCCACGCCCCCTTTTCCCACAAGAAATAAACTAATTTGAAAACTTCAATGCCGATTTTAAGGCATTTGATCTTATCATACAGTATTGTTATTTTAAATTCATTTGAAGACAAAATATATCAAACTATCCTGAAAGTTGCATACAAATCGGACTATTAACAAAAGAGCTAGACATGTAATAAAGTTAATAATTGAACGCAATGTCAATGCATGTGTGCAAGCGAGATAGAAGCATACAAACATGTGAGCGAACGTTTTCGCTGCTTGTGTTGCGACAGCGCTGCTCGCAGACGCTGGCCGTGCCGACCAAATTTCTATTTTTAACAAAATAGTTATCCAGCTAGGAAGTTAGGCCTCTTTTATATGTATGGTTTTGGGCGGCAAACTTTCAAGTGTCGTGATGGCGTTGCCGGTTAAGTGCTTGATCGGCGGACGCAAGGTCGTGGGTTCGAGTCGCGGGCAATCCTTTAAAAGAATATAATTCAATAGCTCCAATTGTTGCATGTTTTCATTTAGTAATACAATTTTTTTTTTTATCAAAACCTATTTTAAAAAAATTTTTCAATTGTTTGTTAATAATTTGTTAATAAACAATTTTTTTCGATAATGCAACACATTTAAACAACACAATAAAATATATTCTTTTTGACGACGGACCAGGAGTCGAACCCACGACCTTCCGATTATCGACCGAATACTCATCATCCGCGCCACCGCATCACATGGAAAATTTCGGCCTAAAACTATAGATATCTCTATAAAAGAGGCTTAACTTCCTAGCTGAACTTCTTTTACTGCAAGTACTATCAGTTAATATTCTCGGATACTGATTTTATTCAAATGAGCGGGAATAAAAGGCAGAGAGTATTCTACGGTCGGGCGTGCTCGACTGTAATTTTCTTTCTTGTTTTTAATGCTCATTCACATTCCGATTTCCAATACGATTTCAGTAGCCGACAAAGTCGAGTCATCATCATCTGAGAACTGCAATCATTTGTTGATGTATTTGTTGTTGTTGTTGTTTGTGTCGGTGACTTCATCACACTCGCAATTTCTACACAAAAATATTTCTAATTTATAGCTAAACTGGGTTGATTGCATTCCGCCGTCAGCGGCTAAAAATAAAATACTATTTTAATCTTCTGATAATACTTAAACTACACAAAGATACTCTAATTATAATTAAGTGCAACTTTAAGAAATTAAAGCTTAAAGTACTTAAGACTATATCAGTTGTAACTGAACGATTTTCACAAGATTTAAAAGATTTTCTAAGCAATAAAATTTTATTTAAAATGAAATTTACAACACTGCCTTTAATGCTTAATTTTAAAAATAGTATTTTTATATAACATTTTATAGTATAGTATTTTATATAACATTTTATAGTATAGTGTTTTATATAACATTTCATTTGCCATTAAATTTAATATGAAATTACATCATTAAAAATGTTTATTTTAAATAATGTTTTTAATGTTAATTACTAATTAACAAAAAAAAAAAAAAAAAAAAAAAAAAAAAACAATTTTTACTTTATTTTTAAGCCTTTTTTCTCTGGATACTTTTATGATTAAAAGTTTATTAAAAAACGTTAAAAATTTATAAATAATTATAAGTTCAATGCACTTTTAATTTTAGTGCAAATTGCCCTCAGTAAACTAAACAAAATATACAAAATTTATGCAATTAACAGTATTTTTTTGAGTTCTACCGAAGGTCACAAGTAATTTCCAGGAAACTGAATTATTTTTGAAGGTTTATACAGAAAAATGCGATTACTATTCTTAGCTATAAGCTATTTAAAGGGTCTGCTTAGGGGAAACCCTCATCAATATTAATTGTTAGTCATAGGCAAACACGTGCCAAACACGACGGCAGCCGATTAAAGTACACAAAGTTGAGTACAGTATTTATTGGAATTCCAACCCTGCACACAACTCAACCCTCCCCAACCCCCTATCAGACCCCTCTCATAGAGTACTGTAAATATTTGTAAGCCAAATTTGCGATAATTAAATGAGGTTTCGATAAGAAACACAGGGAACAACAAAGAAACAATGAAATAAATAAACAAACACAAAAGTGAAATAACAATAACAAATTCGAATGCGAATGGGACAGAAATATTATTAGCTTAATATTTGGAACAGTCATACGCGTTGGCACAAGACTTTGAATAATAACAATTTAATAGCCAAAAAGATTAATTGCCGCGTCGTGTGAATCATGAAGGCACAAAAAGATAGATAGAGCGGTATAGAAGATACATAGATACAAGATACTCTGGCACACTACTGAGTAGTTGGGCATTTAAGCACTTTGAGCATATGATCAATGTGGAATTCATTTGGCTTTCTTAATTGGCAACACGAGCGACTCATAAAATTGTGGAAATTACTTTGTGCGATGAAAAATTTTTCTTTCTTTCGACTTTTTTTGCAGCGAAAAGCGAAAGGCGAAAAGCGAAAAGTGATGATTGCATGACCACAATGGCTTCAACTACCCCCCACCCCCTCCAATGATGGACTCCCACTCCAGTTATTCCCCCTCCGCCCTCTTTCACTCTCGTGTTGTTTGTTATCCACTGGTCACGCCAACTGCACACGATTGTTACCCCAACCCCCACACCGCCCATAAGTGCACCACAGTCAGTATTACAAACTGCAGTCGTCGTTGACTGCGACGGCGACAGCGACTGCGACAGCGAATTAATTATCTTCAATTCATTCATTAAGAAAATGTGGGAGGGTACAGTGCCTTCACCCCCGCTTATTACCCTCCCTCTCCCTCTCTCGCTCTCTCTGTCTCCGTCTCTGTCTCTGTCGAGATAATGAATGCACACAGCACTTGTATCCCATAGTACGTTTGTATCTCATAGTACGCAGCTCGTATCGTATCGTATGAATGAAAACGACGACAACAACAAGTTGAGGATGACGCAGCAGCAGTTGGGCCAGCGGGAGGCGGCTGTAAGGGGGGCGTGCCGGGTAAGCAGCTACAACTGGGAAGTGGGTAAGGCTGTATGTGTGTGTGTGGGTGTTTGGATGTGGGTGTGGGTGTCTCTCTGTCTACGCTGTATCTATCCACTTGGCCGCATCCGTCGACATCGTCGCAGTTCTCGTTGTCGTCACGAGATGGCGGCACAGGTCGCATAATAAATTATTCGCGTGACCAAATCATTTGCATTGAGGGCGCATTTTTTGCGCAAAAACAAAAAGAGGAGGAAAACAGGAAAATATTTCGAAATACTCGCGACCCTAAATAAAATAATAATAATCCACTTACTGTCGCTCACCCCTAAAAACAATGAACAATTTGAGTTCCCCTTTGGTTCTACTGTCCCTCCCCCCCACGACCCACTGCTTATCAGCGGCAGCAGCGTTGATATCTTGACTTTGCCACGCCTCCCTTTACACCCCTACCACTCAGCACTTACCACTCTGCCGCCTTATGTTGTCTTATAACTTGTTTTTGAGAAATTATTAGTTCCATGAATTATAATTGTGGCATTTTATCGCAAACTGAAAAGAACTTTCGCTGTTCAGATATGCTGTAAACTGTATGGTAAGCAAGTGGGGTATGATAGACTTACATTTAGCCAGTTTTAAGCTATATCTATTACTGCTAAAGATAAGTCACTTTTTAGCCCAGTTTACTCACCCAACATTAACTAATTACGTGGCATCTCTCAGTCGTTCACTTGCCAGAACTCAAACGCCTCTTAATCATTGCTTTTGTTTAGTAGTTTGTTGTGCCAAAGTTCAGCGAATACAAACAAAAAAGACACAAAAGAAACGAAACTTGACATTGGGCTCCACTGTCTAAATAATGGAGCTCTATGATATCACTAATTGCATAGCATTCAAACCAGATAGTTTTGCTATAAATTGATGAGGTTTTTATAGTTAAGGCTTATGGCTTAAGGTGTGTGACTCACACTCCAGTTAAGTTTTAAAGTAGTCAAAAAATATAATGAATTTCTTACCAATCGTTAGTTGATTATTCTTGGTTAAAACTTTAATCATAAAAGTTGGCAATTTTATGTGACACATTAAAGCTATTTGTCATTCAAACAACTTTTAAGCCATTTTTCTGATTTCTAATTTATTTCCTCATTTCATTTCTTGATTAATCTGTTTGAGACTGAGTCATTTTAGAGTGCACCCCTCGCTTAATTTAAATAATTTGATAGTTACCCCTTTTTGGCCCCCACTATACCCTGGAAAACTTCACTTATACCAGAAATTATATTTATCAAAATAAGCAAAGTGCAACTGAAAATGAGACCACTTTTGTGGCAGGCAAGCGAGCGGAACGAAAACAAACAGAACCCGTCCGGCACAAGGATCCGTTCCTTGCTGATACTTCCCTCCAGGCCCCTTTCCAGACTTCCATTACCAAACAGACCGTCGAGGGACACACGCGAAAGAGTCAACAAAGCATAAAGTAAACCAGCCCCAAAAAATATTAAGTATACGTAGCGTTTACATTACGTTCTCGTACTCGTACTCGTTCCCGATTCCTGTTCCCTTTTCCGCTACTGTACCCTTTCCCAATCCTGTTACCATTTGCGTTGTTTTGTTTTTGAGGTTTTGGCAGGAAAATATCTTGCAAATTGACTTTGAGCACGCATAGCGTTCAACTTTTTACTTATTGCATATGCTAACAGCAGCAACAGCAACAACAACAACTCTAAGCGGTTGCAGCAAGCGGTTACAACAACAACAACTACTACTACTACTACTTCGACTACTACTGCTGCCTGCATATATATAAATTGTGGCATGTGCGAAAAAAAAGGCGTACGCCTGTCATTAAATTTCGCGCCGACAACGACAACAACAAGGAGAAGACAGAGCAAGAGGAAGAGTAGGGGAAGAAGAAGTAGGAGAAGAGGAAATGCCAACAACAAAGCTGATAACTAAGTTAGTTGTCTCTCGCTGTCTCATTCACTCTATCTGCCCCACTCTCTCCCTCTCTCTCAGTCAGTGGTTGTGTACTCTGCTCTCTGTTTGTCTGGGGGCGGCGCTCGTTGCTGTCACACATGACATTTTATTATTACAAAATAAGCATTTAAGCGAACGCGTATGACAGTTAATAATGCAAACAGCAGCAGCAACAACAACAACAGCAACAGCAACAACAACTACAGCAACAGCAACAACTATAACAACAGCAACTTTACTACTTACAACTCGACTGAATGCAAAAATTCCCACAACATCCGGTTGAGAGCAGCACAAACAACAACAACAACAGCAACAGCCATAACAACAGCAACTGCAGCAACATCAACAGCACGGAAAACGGAACAAATGAAATGCAACGAATGAACAACCAACGAACGAACGAATGCCGCACAGTGGTTCAAAATGAGAGTTAAAGACTTTACAGTTAAGTAAATATTTAAGATGCATAACTTCAAAGATTAGTTAATTACGATACCTTCTAATTTATAGATACAACTCAACTCCTGAAGCTACTGAGCACAATTCAGCTAAGTTTACTGCACACAGGACACTGTGCAGTCAGCTCTCTGGCCTGGCGTTGGTTGTTGCTCGTTGGTTGTTGGTAGGCGGACAACGGACTCCGCCTGCAATGAGTGGCGGATATGCATATGGCCGGCGGACGTCAATGTGGATGCATTGCCGAAAGAGAGAGAGAGAGAGAGTGAGAGAGCGAGAGAGATGGAGAGTAGCGGAGTCAGACTGTGGCAGCCACCGACGCCGGCATTTGTGAGTCAGCGGTTGTGGAATGTGAATGGCATACAAATGTCGCAGACGAACGCATGGATATGTTCATGTACAAGTGAACCGGTTCCACACTCAAATCAAACTGAACCGCAATTTAAAAGACCAAGCAGCAAAAGAAGAGAATCAATTGATATTGCCACAGAGACATGGAGAGATGAGAACTGGCAGCTGAAGGTGATGCTAACAACACCCCTTGACTCCTCCTATTCCTGATTGTACTGCTGCTACTCCACCTCCTCCTGTTCCTTCTACTCCTCTGGGTGCTCCTCCATCGCCTTCCCAACCAACTACAGACCAAGTTGAGTGGATTTTCCGGCGCTTTCTGCTTTGCGCCGGTTTTGGGTTTTGTGACGATGAAGACGACAGCAAAAAACCGCCAACCACTGGCAGCAACAAGTTTTCTCATGTTTGTATTTGTTGTCGTCGAAGTTGTTGTTGTTGCTGTTGTTGACAGTAGACAAACAAACACAAGACCCAAAGAGACTTGTACACACATTTTCCTATAGATACTCTCGCACTCCAAAACCCAATGCGTTACAACATTTTTATATTAAATTTCTTTTCTTATTTGTCGATGCGTAAAAATTTCAAGAATTTTTGAATATAATTTTCGTTCCTTTCGCGGTAGAGTTTTCCTATTGCTGAACTCTTCCCTTCCCAACACCCCCGACCAGTCAGCACCTTGAGGCCATTGCAAGTGTTGCCGTGGAATTTGCAGCTCTTAACATACTTCCATGTGGGTGTGTCTAGAAATGAACTTAAATAAAGCTAAAGAACTGTTAATAATACCCATATGCATATGGGCAAGTACAGTCGAGCGACGCGACTTTAAAAGACCCAGTACCTCACTCTAACTCACTTTGGCTCACTTCTGAACACTTATGCTCATTCCTGCTCATTGGTAGTGAGTAACAGCTTAGTGTTTAAGCCAAATTTAAGATTTCACCTATAATAGTTATAGAGACTATGTTATTAATAACGGTCTATTAACGTCTATCAACACTATTAGTAGATTTAAAAGCTTTTTCCCACACTTTTTGCAGTTATTAGCGTAAGGAGGCCAAGTCTAAGCTATTTTTACACCATACAATATATCATTATAATCATTTTGATCTCATCATAGGGTTGCCAACATGTCGTACCGTCAATAGCTTTTACCTGAATCGTTGTGGATTATTCAATGCGGCACTTTTAATAGGTCATTTCAATACACGTGTCGCTCTGAAATGGAAAACAAGACATAAAACTCGCGATGATCGTCAATTTGAGTGATCGTTGAGTGATAACCATGTAAAAGCCATTCACATCGCAGTCATTAATCTCTTTGGGAAGCTCGTAAATGGTACCAATTAATGAACCAAATTGGTTTGTGTTATTTTTTCCTTTTTTTTTTGGCCAAGATCGATGGCCGAAAGTCATGCAGTAAAGTCGCTAACATTGATCACAAGATTTTGAACAGAATTTGCCCAGTTGAAAGTCATTAAAATCGTATAATTAAAGTACAGAAAGTGAATTATATGAAATCGTAAAATACTATATATACTATATAGATGACATTACAGTTTTTTTGTTGTTGGTCAATTGATTGAACAACTGAAGCCAACACAATGAAAAACTGACCTTTGGTTTTCATCTAATCCGCGGATCTGTGATCGCTAATAGACTGATCGCATCGCTAGTCACTGCAAACCGCAGCAAAGCGCTCAGTTCCGGACTCCGGATCTGTCAACGATTGTGGTGTATGTGTGTGTGTGTGTGAGTTTGTGTGTATTTGTGTGTGTTTGCTCGTGAATGGTTCGACGTGATGATGAATGGACCTGGGGCCGGTCTGGTCTCATTCACAAAACAGACAGCGGCGACAAACAAAACCGAAATATTAATTAGCATTTGTCTCTGTGTGTGTAGTTTTCTCTCTCCCTCACTCTTCCCCGCTCTTTCTCTCTCACACACACTCATTCGTGTGTGCTTGGCGGGGATTGAGGTCGCCGTCGCTGCTGCCGTCGCTGTCACTGTCTAATCGCCCGCTCACGAATCGACGGCGGATGCCACAAATTTGGGCATGTGTCGCAGTCGCTGTCGCAGCTGCGGTTGACGTCGCTGTCGCAGTCGCAACGCTGCTTCCTTTTGCGATTTTATGAATGAAAGCGTTCAGCTTCGTAGTAAACGTTTTTGGCGTTGGCGTTGGCGTTGACGTCGCCGCAGACGTTGCCGTTGGCGTTGGCGTTGGCGTCGTCGTCGATTGGCATTGCCATTTATGGGCAAAGTGCAAATGTGCCCCAACTATTGTGTGGCACACCGAATATGAGTACGAGTACGAGTACTAGTACGAGTTTGAGTATGAGTACGAGTATCTGAGAGTATCTGTGAGTACGTGTATCTGTAACTGCTATCTCAGTGTCTCATTGTAGCGCAGTTATTACTTATGAGCGCCCAGTACGATGTACATATATGTAGGTGTGCTTCTCTGTTCACATTCTATGCACCTCTCACTCTCTCTCACACACACTCTGCTCTACTCTGCATCTCTTTTCATAAATGTAACTTTAGCTTTATGTTTTATGTACAAACTTTGGAGTTATTTACTGTAAGATACTCTTGTTTTTGTGGTAACTTCACAGAGTTTTCCAACGAGTTAAAGTAAAATGAGTTTTCTATGTACACACATGGCTTAAAAAAGCTTAAATTTTCTAGTTTATTCATTACCATTAATTATATTTTGTATTTTTTCAATCCAGTTTAAGCCCAACACACAGATTAAGATCTAAATCAGCTGTTTAAATCTCAGTTCTATTCGTTTTTAGCCAAATGTCTCTATACCACAAAAAAAAACAAGTTTTTAATTATTAGCATTTAATTAATGTAAATTATAGCAATTAATGTAAGCAATGATATAATCTCATAGTTTGAAATAGGAAATTTATTATAACATCAGAATAAAGTTTGTGGGAAGAATTAATAACAAAATCCAAAAGAGTTCTCATATCCGATGCCATAAATAATAAATAAATAACAACAATGAAATTAAAAAGAGTTACTTTTATTTTAAATTAATTTATAATTTATGTCTACAAATATTGTGACCATAAAAAGTGTATAGAAAATTCGTGTAATTTATGATTTATTTACTGCGTTTTTTATGACTTCTCTTTGGAGTGTGTGAGTGTATGAGTGTGTGTGTGTGTGTGTGTGTGGCGCTTATGTCGATACAATTCGATTGCGGTTCTATTGTTATTGTTATTTACGTAGTTGTTATTGTTGCTGTTGTCACTTTAGTGTGTCATTGCCATGAGTTTGAGATTTCAATTGTGTATGTGGCCGATTCGGTTACCCGTGTCATGTCCAAATGCATACCGATTCCCATACCCATACCCATACCCATACCCCTAATCGTAATCGTAGTCGTAATCGAGTGAATGCCCAATCCCATCCATCGTAGTAGTAGTAGTAGTAGTAGTAGTATTCATACCAAATTGCGCCAATTACGCCAAATCCGCTGCTCCCTCAAAATGTTCATTGTTCGCATCGTTTGTTGTTGTTGTTGTTGTTGCTGTTGCTGATGATGATTACGATTGCTCATATGGCAGTCATATCAATTGACAATTTGCCCCCTGAAAAGACAGAAAAAAAACAATGGAAATGTAGTTTGAACAGGAGTTTTTGAATCGCCAACAATTCGAATTCAATTTGCGTATTATTTTGGTATATGTGACAAGCCGTTAGCTTTTAGCTGTCATTTAAAACGCAGTTAGCCTGTTATTACCTATTACTCTACTCCTCCTCCTCCTCCACCTGCTGTGTGCACTGGAGTAATTGGAGGATATAGTCCAGTAAATTGAGCGAACAATTTGAGGATGATTGGCGTTTATTTCAGTCACAGTTACCACAAAAAAAGAGGGAAAATAAAATACACACACACACACAGACACACTGAAAACTTGTTAATAAATAAACTATGCAATTGTTATTATTGGCCATTCATTGAGGTTTCAATTTTCAACGCGTGTCCACAATTCCAATGCTTTTTATAACAATTTTTTTCCCTCTATTAAATGACAGTATTTTTTTCAGTTTTGGCATTGATTGCGCTTAAATCACATTTAATTTAATGCCAGAATTAGATTAAAATAATTTCTGCACTCAAATTGCAGTACTTTAAATAGCTGTAATTATTTATTAGTCAAGTATTTTCTTTGGTGCCATCATAAAATACTTACAACTAGTATATAAATATACTGAAAGGCAATTAAAGTTATCTTTAATAGCTGAAAATATAGCTATTTGTCTTGTCTTTTTTTTCCCCTTTACTATCTGATAGTATCGGGCGTGTGGCTCACAACATTTCCGCTTTCACTCTCTGCCAACTGTCAACGAGGCGTATACTCGATTTGAGTATATAGTATTGCAAACACGAGCTAGAAATAACTGAACAATAATAGGACAATCGAATTCGAGGCTCCCCTTATCGTTGACGGAAGCAACTTCAAAGTATTTGACACATTCCAAAAGTCAAATCATTTTATATATAATTACCTAACTTATTCACCTGGCATTATAATTAAGACTCCCTGAAAAAAACTCTTTTTTTTTTTGGTTTATTTGACATATTTGTTGAATAAGTTTCGAGTCTTTTAGGCGGGGGATTTAAGCAAAAATTAAGTGTCGAAATATGCGCTGAATTAAAAAACGATAAACAAACAACAGTTTTGAGGCGGGCATGGGGAGGAATGAAAAGGGGGGCGTGTCTACGAGCTGCACGTATTTCCGCAATGGTTGCATTCTCTGCTTTATAGTTGATAAACAAATTAAGCACTTGAAACAAAAGCAAGACAAGCCCAAAAACAGCAACTGAAAGAAACAATAACAGAAGCAAAAGCAAAAGCAAAGAAGTGAAATGCTTAAATAAAGAAAAAGAGAACACAAAACAACTGTCAAGCACACGTAAGAAAGCAACAATAAAGCAAAGTATGACAAGAAAAGCGATACGAAGTGCGAAAAGGCGAAAGAGGAAATTGTCACAATGTTGCAGAAAAAACACGTGCCGCTGATTAGTCAACGAGCGAGACGCCAATGATGATGATGATGGGTTGGAATGGAATGGGAAAGGGGTGGGACGAGAAGAGGAGGGAAGTAGGGGGAAGTGGGGGGAAGAGAGGGGCGATAGGAGAGAGAGGACGGCATGGAATGGAGTGGAGTGAGTTGCTTGTGCTGGGAGGGAGAGAGGAACAACAAACGATAAACAGCAAAACACAGTGGAGAGCGCAACAAGACGCTTTGCCAGCAAATGTGCACTGAGCAAAATGAGCAACTAGAAAAGTAGAAGAAGAACAAATGAATATGTATGCACATACGTTAATATATTAATTATTTAAACTGGAATTGAATTTTTCTATATTAACAAAATTTAATTAAGAGTTCAATATTTGTACGGTGACTGCTCTTTCTTATCCTAATAAGTGTTATTTGCTTTAATTTAAGCTAAGGAATGTGCTTAGCATACATTTTTCGCAGTGTACGCGTGTCAGTAATAAGTTTCAGGATGTGTGCATATGTGTGTGTGTGTGTGTGTTTGTGTATTAGCGTGTGCGTGTGTGTGTTTATGTGTGCCAGTGTGTAGCTTCTGCCCCATCGCCCACTTTTATTGCGAACGCATCATAAAAATTATTTAACGCTATCGCACATTTGTCACGCCGCGTTGACTCTTTCCTTCTCTTCTCGCCTTTCCTCTCTGACCACCATAGCACTCCCTGTACCTCTTTCCCACTAACGCTGTTCCACTACCACTCTCCCACTACCGCTCTCCCACTACCGCTCTCCCAATACCTCTGTTCCACTACCGCTCTTCTACTACCTCTCCCCCTCTCTCTCCTCCTCTCACCCCACCACTCTCTCTCCCGTTCCTTCTAACATTTTGTCATTTATTCGTCTTTCTCTTTTGCGTGCCTGCGCTTTTGTTTTTATGATTATTAAATTTCCTCAAAAATTCTGCACTGACGTAATAATACATGCGTATAAACGAAACAAAACAAAACAAAACACAACAAAACATAACAAACATAAATATAACTTAGTATAATACAAATATAAGATGTACGAATGTTTGAGCTAAATAAATGACAGAAAAAAGACAACAAGGAGATGATTTGATTAGAACCCAAGTTCGTTAAGATACGACTCTGTTTTATGTCTATTGTGGTTAAATTAACACAGAGATGTGCTAAATTAAATTGACCTCAAATATTGTTTTAAGACTGATATAAAGAAGGAAGAAGAAGAAATATACAAAAGGAAGAAATTTTGTGATAAAATTAAATAAAAACAAAACCAGATTTAGATTAATAAATTAATTTAGCTGAATAAATATTATGAATCAAAGAAATAAGTACCAGAAAGGTTTAAAAATTCTAGACACTTTAATTTATATTAATTAATTAATAATATATAAAAAATTATACTTTTGTAAGAATATTTTTTAAAACTAACTTTATCTTTTTTAACCCAATTAATAAGTTTTATATACTTAAATTAAAATATAATTATTATAAATAATTTTTTTTAACTTATATGTGTATTGTTAAACCAATTTCATACAATTTTTCTTCCCCTGTAATCATCGCCATTCATCCGTAATCAGAGTTTCATATTTCATCAGCTGTTCAAGTGGCACTGAAACATTTCAAACTAAAGTCTCTATCTAAACTAATCACATCTACTAGTATCAAATTGGGCACGTGTCTTCCGGATCACATTCAAATTGAATGACTTTTTTTTGGTCCCTGTACACACGTATTCATATTCGTATTCATATTCATATTCGTATTCACATTCATACTTTTGCTAGTACTCGCACTTGTATGAATGGCAAACATCTGGTTATCAGTTATCTGATTTGCCGTTATTTTAGTCGCATGAGTAGAATGTTTTTTCTTTTTTTTTTTGTCTTCACTGATAAAATACCAGAGTTATCATTTGTTAACGTACTATTTCTGTTGATTCGACAACTGACGTCATTTGTCAATTGGGGGGACAAAGTCAAAAGATTTCCGCAGAATTATAGAAAACCAAACAAAACCAAATGAAAACAAAGCTCAATTTTAATGTGTAAAAAAGACAGAGAATGAAATGGGAAGAAAAAGATAAAAACACAAATAAAGAGAGGGGAATACAATGATGAAATGGCCGAAATGGCAAGTGGCTGACAACTTCTATGGTTGATCGTGCAAATTTTGTCAATATTTTGACGGGGTCAATAGAATTTTTATTTGCGGCACGTGTCCGACGAAATAAGAGAGAGAATGTAGACGGAATTAAACAATAAACGAGTGTACAAAAGAGAGAGGCCAAAAGATTTACAACAACAACAACAAAACAACAGCAAGTGCGTTGAAAACAAATGGTAAACTATTAACGCGTTTGTTTACACGCTACAAAAACAGCAAAACAGAGAAAAAAACATTAACGATTCTGGCTTAAATGAGTGTCATAAATTTGCTGAAAACCAGAAAAATGGCCAGAAAAAAGGGTTAAACGATAAAAAAGGGCATGTAATCAAGCAGTGGAATGAAAATAACAACAAATCGAGGAAGGAGGAGGAGTTCAAGGTAGAAGAATGTTGCGCATACGCCACGTAAGCTCAAGGAGCTAAGAGCTAAGGACTTAAAATAGAAAACTTTCAAGCCAATCTACCGCCAAAATCCCTAGAAAATTATTACTTAAATTTCTTAATATATTTTCTTATACACAGCCATTTTAGCAACATTTATTCATAACATAATTATGATATAATTATGAAAACAACTTTGATTATGCAATAATAAAATGCTAAAAACAAAACCCAACGAAATAAATAATAATATTTATATAATTGCACAACTTGAAAGAATGCAAAATGTGCAGAAAAAAAACACTTTGTTGCTTTTCCGAGACTTTGAAGAAGCATATTTCCCCCTACCACGCCCACAGGCAGGGGGCAGGCAGGCAGGCAGTCTGACAATGTGTTAAAGTCAGCAAATAAATCAACAACCTGCACACGCGCTATATCTACTGAAATATACCCGTCCTCGATCCCCATTACCCCACTACCCCTTTCCCCGATTCCCTCCCCCTTTCACACTCTCTAAACTCAACCATTGGCAGAATACGATATGCCAAATACCGACGGGGCGACGGCCTCCGCAGTTATTACGAGAATAACATGGAATTCGCATAAACAAGATCCCACACAGCGCCAGCCACAGACAGAGAGAAAGAGAGAGAGGGAGAGAGTGGGAGTGGGGAGGAGAGAGAGAGTGAGAAAGTGAGAGGGAAGTATTTTGGGTGAAAGTGAGATATGCAACAACTAAAGGAGGACAAAACTGAATGCTAAATTTGGTGCGAAAATGCGATCAAAAACACACAGACAAATCTATATCTACGCTAGTGATGTAAGTAGTAGTCGAAATTTGCCAAAAATACGTTTTATTTCTATACGATATGCCAAACGGATTCAAGTATATATCGCTTCGACTACCAACTTGTGCCTGTTTACATCACTAGTCTGTGACGCCTTTAGACTCTAGACTCGCCTTGGTTTGGTCAGCTCAAATTGCTTAACGTTGACGTCTTGCATCTGGCGATCAAAGGCTGCGCGTGCGGTCAGAAATGGAGCAGACACCCCCAGAGTAGACAGTGGGACAGCTGGACAGTGGGACAGTTGAACAGTCCGACTGTTAGTTTGGATCGCAATCGATGTGGGCGTGCATCTTTGTGGCGTGTGCATCTATTTGTTAGCCAACAAACTGATGTTTACATTCAAAGCAAAGATAAATAAACACAGAAGCAAAAGGAATAGAGGCAGAGGGGCAGAGAGGCGACAGCAGGGGGGTATTTCTAGTGCAGATACCCTACAATGTATTCACAATCACAAGTGGTTTTTTTTTTGCGCTGCGCCGTCGGCACTTTCTATTGATCAACGTCATGTGAAATTAAATACGGGTACACAGAAGCAGAGAGAGAGAGAGCAAAGGAAAGAAAGAGAGAGAGAGGGAGAGTGTAAAAAGTGGAGATCTTTTAGTCGATTGTTTTGTGTGCGTACCGCGTGACGTATGAGTGATTATGGGAATTGCCTTGAAAGTCCACACGCGTCGTATACGTGATAAACGCACTGCGTGTACACTGTACAATGCGGGACACGTGTACGAACAATATTCGATAATAAGTACCAAAATAATCAGAGCTTCCTCGATCACTATAAATAGTAAGCTGTAATGCAGCTGATATATATACATATATATATAATTTACTACAATACTACTGAATACTATTTGAGAATTCCAACGCGATCTGTAGTTTATTTATGCTTGATTTGCTGAAAATCTTTCTAGCCAAAAATAGCTACAAATTTCTCTACTTTTATGTACAATAATTCAGCATTGATCTTTAAACAAGCAAGTTCAGCGATTGCATTACATTTTGGCCAAAAATAAACTCATTTTTTTCGAATTCACAAAAATAGCAGAAATGCAAGAAAAATTTAGAAATCTCAGTCGACGATTTAATGCCGCACGTTTCACAGAAAATCGCATAAAATATGAAAATTTTGGCAAAACAAATTCTGTTTATTTGTTTGCCCCCCAACAGAAAGCAAATGCAATAAAAGCCCACACACACACACACACACACACACACGCACACACTCACACCCCGAGACAAACAAATATTGAAAGAAAACATAAGGTGAGAAGTGACTGAAACAACGAATACACGAATTACACGCGTAAACTATAAAGCTACAAAGTTAATTTTAAATTAAAATATAAATACTTTAATTTATTTATTATTAAGTAAGAAAAAAGCTAAAAATCTTAAACTAGCCAAACGAAACTTAAGCGTTAATTGTTTATGTTAATATTGTTTTTTGAACATTTCACAACATTTTGAGGCTCACGTGCGATCACTTGATCGGTTTACCATGTGCCCCCTACAATTTAGTCACCAGTCTGTCAGTTATGTTATGTCTGTTATGTTATGATGATGGATGTGTTGTACACGCCCACGTCTGGTTTCAGGTACTTACCCCCAAAGACTCACCTAAATCCCCATAAGTCTTGTGTAGATATAGCACGTCACGTGATAAAATAAAATGGGAAAACAAAAAAAAAGGGAAGAAAAATATTTCTAATATGTTTTTCTATATAGCTGGGTACCCTGTAAGGGAGTAACATGGGCATAATATGCTCTGTAATGTAAAACTTTAAGCTGTTTATAGTCATAAGTTTTTAAGCTATTAATTTACAAGCTAAATAAGTTTTGACTGTAAAATTTCTCTATAAATTTATTGAAAATTAAATTTAAATTTCGCTTATTTTATTCTGTTTAAAAAATATTTAGAAATCTTTGTTGTAGTCACATTAATGTCCAATATTTTCTAGAGTATTATGAAATATTTGTGAAAATTAACATTTGTTTTGTTGTTGCCGTTTTCGTCTATCTATTATCACAAAACTAATTAAAAGAGGGTGACAAAACTAAACTGAACTGAAATTTCACAACAAAGCGCAAAAAAGAAGCCGACTGAGGAGTGTGGGGTGAGGGAGGGGTAAGCGGGTAAAGGAAGCGGACAGCGAATCAAAGTTGATTATCAGCAATCAGCAAATAAAAATGTATTAATTTCGAATTCATTACGCGTGTTGTTATTATTGCTGTTGTTGTTGTTGTTGTCATCAATGTTGTTATTATTAATAATAGTTGTTGTTGTTGTTGCTTTCGTATCTCTTCTTTTTATGTCTACTTTGTAGCGAAATAAAAAAAAAAATTCCGCGCGGTTAACGCGTGCCCAAATCACGCAACGAAATCAAGAAACGGGAACAAAGTCTTGACTTGATTTTCACCTGTACACTGTACAGTGAAGCGCATGATCAACGACATTGACAAAGGGGGACGGCCAGAGCTAGTTCGCCGAAATAAGCTGAGACACAGACATGATCGTAAATCTAATGGACGGCACAAGCCAGTTACATAAAACTGATAAGTATAGTTCCTTCACCTCATTGTGAGAAGCAAGAATCAAAAATGAGTATAAAAAAACAACACAAAATTAAATACTCTTAGTCACTGTGAGTTTGATTCTTCGAGTCAGCATTAATTGCTAGTTAAACTAGTTATCACAAGTGTTTAGTTTTAGATTACTTAGTAAGAAATGTACCAAAATATGTTTGGGATTTAATAATGTCTAATCATTAAAAGACGAACTGTAAACTGCTCTCATACACAGCACTCTCTTCTTCCCTCTCTCTACTTACCATGTTCTCCCATGTGTGTCTCTCTTCTACCCATATCAAGCCAATGTCTAATAATTCAAAGACGAACTGTAAACTGCTCTCTTACACAGCGCTCTCTTCCCTCTCTCTGTTTCCCATGCTCCCCCTTTCTGTCTCTCTTCCGTCTTTATCAATGTCAACAGAACTCTAATAATTAAAGGATGAACTGTAAACTGCTCTCTTACACAGCACTCACTTATTCCCTCTCTCTACTTCCAATGCTCTCCCATTTGTGTCTCTCTTGTGCCTGTATCAAGCCAATGTCTATTAATTAAAAGACGAACTGTAAACTGCTCTCTTACACATTACTCTCCCTCTCATTACTTCCCATGCTCTACCATTTGTGTCTCTCTTCCGTCTTTATCAAGCTCAATGTCAACAAAAGTCCGAAGTGCCAAAAACAAAAATTTTCAGGCCTCTTTGATAAGGCACCGATAAGGAGGCGCGGCCGGCGAAAAAGTGCAAAATATAAACAAAAACAAAAAAGTACAAACAAATTAGAACAACAAATTGTTGTTGTTGTTGTTGTTGTTGTTGTTGTTGGTTTTGTGGCTATTTTAAAGCGCGTGGCCATACAACAGGTGGCCACAATTAAACTCTTCAAGGAAAATAAAAAAAATACCGTTTCATTCCACAGTCATGCCGAATCATCAGCTCACATGACGCCGTCACACACAGTCACACACAAACGTACTCGCACGTGTATAAATTTATGACTATTGACACAATTTGTTAGCTAAAATTTCTTTCTATTTTCTATCTCTTTTCGCCATTCGCATTTCTTTCTCTTTTTTACTTTTTGTGTTTTTTGTATTTTTAGATCGAAAAATGTTTTGATTTTTTACATTTCCGTTTCACGGATTATTTAATGAGTTATTTTGCTCGATTATGCTAATCTCTTTTGGGACTGCACCTGAAAAAATTGTTTTGCACATTTTTGGCATTTTTTTCGGGGCTCAAGGTCAAACTGATAAAAAGTAAGTCCATTGAATGAGGCTGCACTTAGGTGCAAGGAATGAATGAATTGAAAACGTTATCAAATATGTTAATACATTTATATATATATATATGGAATGAGCGATTAATGAATGAATAATAAGTAAATACAGTGTGATTATAGTATTTCTTCCCCCTCAATATAATATATATGAAATAAATTCCAACAGCTACGAAGATAAGCAAATAGAATTTAATTACGAATGAATTTTAGAAAAAGTGAATGAATTTGAGTTTTGTTAAGGTTTTTCCCCCCTACATGACGTAGAAGTATAGTTTATCTAGCTAAATATAGTATATATATCTTAACTTCTTGACAGTTTACCTGCACCTGGCAATCAATCAACTGAGTCCATTATCAAGCTACATTTGTTCTATCTCCACTCTGCTCCCCTCTCGCTCCCTCTACATTAGCCTACTTAGACCCTGCTCAAAAAACCTCTTTTTCTAAATTGTACTGGTGTTGGTTATGTTTATGTTATTAACACAACAAATAACCACTTAACTTTGTAAATCTGTCCAAACCATTTTGGCTTTGGGGTCTATAAATAAACATCAAAGCCAAAAAGGCGACGAATTCGCTTAGCTTATGGCCAAAAATAAATACTCAAAATACTATTTATAATGCTCAGAATCGGTCAGTTGCACAAATTGAAGTACGCATCATATTAATTGGCGTTTCGGAATCTTGAAACGCTCTCGATTAGGTTCAGTTTGACGGCTCTTTTGGGATTTCTGGGCACTACAAAGTGGTTTGGGAGGGCGCAGGGAGGGGCTAAGAGGGGCGTAGAGGGTCGAGACCCTAGCTAATGGACAGTTTACCAAAAAGCAATTGAGTTGTGATTTATTTTTGGCACTTGAGTGTGTTACAGTTGAGTATGTTTGCGTTTTTTTTTTGTTGAAAGGTTTATTTTCGGGTTGACAGCTCGTTTCGCATTTAATTATTAATTATACAATAAAATGACATTTAACAATTTACTTACACAATTGGCGTTAATAAACATAACAATTTGTGCAGTACATGGCAAAATGGCAATGGTAATTGTCAGGCACTCATTGTTGTTGCAGTTCATAAATCAGGCGAACGCGCAAAAGTATCTGACAGATACAAATGGGCATATGGCAAAGTAATGCGTCGCTTAATGATTGCAACGTTTACGTTCACTTACACTTCATCAAATGCGTAGTTTACAGCCACACACGTACACACAAACACACACACATACACACACACACACTCACACACATACACAATTATTAACAACAACAACTTAAACAGAGGGCAACAACTTGAACAACTACGCACTGAAAATGCCAGTTTAATCAGGAAAAATACATAGCGCCGTTTTCCCAGACCCAATTTGGATTCGTTTTTGCCGGATCTGAAAACCATTACGCAGTTTCGACTATCTATAAATAGAGCCGCGAAACTAACGCGTAATTGAAACGTCGCAAATTTAATGTATATATACATATACATGTATAATGTATAGTATATACCTTCAAATGACCAATAATCATGTTAGGTAAACGATTATGATAGCAACAAAATTTAAGGGATAAAATATAGAATTTCGTTAGTTAACAATATTTTTAGACCCCGTACTCTAAAAAAGAGTAGAGGGGTCTATTAAGTTTGTCTGAAGCGAAATGTGCGTAACAGGCAGAAGGAGGCTTTTCCGACCCCATAAAGTATATATATTCTTGATCAGCATCAACAGCCGAGACGATATAGCGATGTCCGTCTGTCCGTCTGTCCGTCTGTCCGTCTGTCCGTCCGTCCGTATGAACACCTGGATCTTTTAAACTACAAAAGCTAGAGCCACCAAATTTGGAATGAAAGTCCGTTTGCTTCGCGAGCAGATCAAGTTTATTTCAAATCTTTGCCACGCCCCTTACCGCCCCCGCAAATTGTAAAAAACTATGGTCACCTCGGAAAAAATTGATGTTTTAAGCAAATATCTCAGTAACTATAGCACTTAGGAATACCATTTTTGGTATACAGGTTGCTAGAGACAGCATAAATGCATTGTCATTAAAATTTTTGGACTGCCACGCCCCGTTTTCCCACACGAATGAACTAATTTTCAAACTTCAATGCCATTTTTAAGGCATTTGGACTTATCGTACGGTATTGTAATTTCAAATACGTTTGGAGACAAAGTATCACAAACTATCCTGAAAGTTGCATACAAATCGGACAATAAACAAAAGAGCTAGACACGTTACAAAGTTAACAATTGCACGCAATGTCAATGTATGTGTGCAAGCGAGACAGAAGCATATAAACATGTGAGCGAACGTTTTCGCTGCTTGTGTAGCGACAGCGCTGCTGGTGGACGATGCGCGCACATGTATGCATACGATTCGATAAATCATATATCGATATTCAATACGATAGTAACTATAATTGCGATATGATCTCGAATGCGATATTTGGTCATTATGTCCATATCGATATTTGATTTGATGTGATATTTTAATTAATATCGATATCGGCATTTTCTTGGCGATTTGCATCCCTATTACAAATTGATGGTTTTGTTTCAAAGTGTTTTATTGCAAATACTATGAGTACGGGGTCTTTTACAGTCGGCTAGCTCGACTGTAGCCTTTCTTACTTGTATTTAAAAAAAAATCTTTGATGGTTAAAAATATAAAAAAAATGTTTCATTTAAAAGTAAATTTTTATAATTTATTCCATTTTTTTCCTAAGATTTTTTATATATTTTTAATAAAGTCGTATAAGTTGCTCCTTAGTAAACTATATGATAGTCAAATGGGTTCAATAAACTATTAATTAGTTATCATAGTAGAATAGTAAATTAATTTCTTATATCAAATCTATTCTAGTCTTAATCAATTACCAGTTAATTAACAATGACTAAATTTGTTAATTAAACTAGTGTGTAGATATAGCCAATATTAGTTCATTCTACTAATTATTTACATGACAGAAAGGTACTCTAATACATGAATAACTGACAAGGAAGTGTGTCTTGAATTCAGCTAATAACAACTTAATTTAAGTTCAATTCTAAAAGCTTTCCACCAGGGCTGGATTTACCACATTAATGTCGTGGGGCCAGGTGTGTTGGGGGCCTCTAAAATAGAGCTCGATAAAAATGAAATTTTAGAAGAATCTTATCTCGTACTTTATTTTATTGAAATTTATAAGTACTCTTCGCATGGTGAAGGCCCTGGGACCCTGGCCCCACTGGCCCCTATGTAAATCCGGCCCTGCTTTCCACAGCTAAATCATAATCATTTCTGTTGCCTGTGTTTACAAATTAAATTTACTTTTGTTTTGGTTTTGTGTTTTACCTGTAAACTAAACAAACATATAACGGTGCTCACTCTCTCCTCTCCCCTCCTCCTCTCTTTCTTCTTCTCTTACTTCCCCTTCATCTCTAGTTTTCCCTCTAATATGCGTACAGACAGAATGTGCAATATTTTCATTGGCATTCATCAATTTGTTTATGTGCCCCTGGTCAGCTGGGCTGCTCGCAACGTGTCGTATCATGTTGTATCGTGTGGAGACTCGTCTACATTTTGTATATATGTATATGTATAGTGTATTCAAGTTTGTTATCATTATATCTTGGCAATTAGTTGCACGTTAATTAGCCTCATGGCAATATTTGCATTGTTCTTGTGTTTAGTTTAATTACAAAAACATTATTTTTGGTGGCTGCCCAATTGCGTCTCAAAGTTGTATATTTATAGATTATTATGGAAGTAACTGCATCAGCCAGTTCTAAATTCCCAATCCCAATCCCAAACCTTAAACCCAAGCCCCAACCCCAGCCCCCAACCCCCAACACGCAATTTACTTTCATACTCTCCGCCGTAATGCGCATTTCAGTTGAGCCGACACAAGATTAGACAAAAGTTAATGACAGTGCATATGACTTGATATATATATATAGTATATATATGCATGTACATAAGTAATTGTATGTATATATGTAGTAGCTTTATAGCAAGTCGAAATGGGTCATTAGATAAGGTGCAGCGCCAGTGGTATTCACTTGTATTCGTATTTGTTGTCGTTGTCGTACTCGCATTCACGTGAGTGCGTTTTGTGAATGATTTACGACTGACAGCGCGAATATCTTATGATGGCCAGACTAATGTCCCTAGCGTGGTCTTGCCAATTTGCGATATCAGTTAGCAAAAGTTACGACGAGTGTATACTCGCAATTTGTAGCTTACATTACATGTAACTATAACTTATGGAAATTCTCAGTGTTCACACCAAAAGGAAACAAACATAAATCAGCAGCAGTTGCTATACCTGTACCTTGTACCTGTAGTTGTACATGTACTTCTTACCTGTAGTTGTAACTGCAATTACCACACATACATTGTACATTGTAGCCTTAGCCACTGAAATCTTGGCAGTCAATCAGTTTTAATGGCTACCTTTTGGTATTATACCTTGATTCCATACCAGTCCACCTATCCATTCCATACGATTTGATACCATTTGATTCGATTCGACGCGTAACTTGACCCCTATCTCTGCCACCTGCAATTGCAATTTCAAATTTGTTGATAAACATAAAAAATAAATAAATATAAACATAAGTGCCAGTTGGAGAATTCCCAGTAAAATCGACTTGTATATATAGTATACCATTATATATATATATATATATATATATATATATATATACAATGTTTTGTGTACCCTTCAGTGTCGTTTGGTTATCAGTGAATGCGAGTCAGCGATTATATTGGCAATTACGAGTATATATCGCCACATCGGCACCTCGCACGTGACCAGTTTCAAGTTCAGCGTCGCATAATTTCATGCCAAGTCTTATAAAAGCCAAATTGTATGACGGACGCACCTTTTTTCAGGGCCAACGACATTCTTATCTAACTCACATACAGTTATGTCTATCATTCACTCTCTCTCCCTCTCTCTCTCTCTCTCACTCTTTCTTGTACAAACGTTACGTTTGTACGGCCAACTTTACAGACAGGCGACACTCGCATTATGGAACCAAATTCAAAGTTAAATAAAATAAGCAAAATTTAACTGTAACTGAATTTGTTACCGTATGTCAAGGCCAGATGCATATAAATTATGTACACATTACATACTTATATCTAAAAATAATTTAACAACTATTATAAAAGCGATTTTTGCAAATGTAACAAAAGTAGTCCTTGAAGGAATTGAGTAGTTCTTGGTATAAATGAAGGAAGATAGCAAAAAATGTAGTAGTAATGAATTTGAGGTTATCAGGAATATGGGGGAGTGTTTGAAAAAAAGATAGAGCAAAATTTGTGTCTTTTAAAAGTAAAAAAAAAAATATAATTTTTCCAAATTTTTCCGAATTTTTTCAAACCTCTTTTGAAAAATATTTCCGCAACTGCTTACTTAATCAAAAGTTTACTAAAAACTATCGATAACTTGTCTAAAAAGTCAATAAAATCTATGAAAACTCATAGAATGGTCTCAGGAATTTCACCGCAATGATAACTAGTCCATAACATATTCAATGAAAATATTATAAAAAGGTGCTGAGAAATTTACTCAAACTTCCTCTAATTCCATATCAACTGTAGCACTTTCTGCTTCTTCCTCTTTAACATTATAAATTAACAGTTAACCATAATTAAAATACCAAAATTGCAATAAATTTGAATAAAATATTCTAAACACACCTTCAGTGCGATTATTAAGATCGAATTTAGTAACCATAACGGTTATTATAGTCTCAAAACAACTCTAAGTACCTCATTAAATATTTCCTGGAAGATAGACGCATTATCGTGTCTTCAATCTACTGAGTAATTATTAGAACTCTGCGGAATCTATTCGTAAGATATGAACAGAGTTAAAGAAAAATCCCCGAAATGTAAACAATCATTTCAATGAGTTTGCAAAAAGTAATAAAAACAAATGAAAACAAAAGCAAATTTTCAATCGTTATATTTCACAATGATTTCAGTTGTTGTATTTTTTTGGTATTTTTTTTTATTTTTTTTGTTTTTTATTGATCACTTGATTTATGTGGAAATTCGGTTGATATTTTTAACAAATGCTGATGAATTTTCTATTTTGGTTTTCGGGTTTCAATAACGACAGCGATTGGCATCAACATTGGCGGCGACAACGACGGCGGCGTCGATTGTTTTTTTTTAGCGGTTTTTGTTGTTGTTGTTTTTTGAGTAGCATTTCATAAAACGGCATTAAATGGTATTAAAGCTGCCAAACAATTTCATTGAAGTGTTGCGGCATTTACTGGTTCATGGACATTACGTGCGGCTTCTGATGACACCTTTGCCCTACCGAAAGGTGCTATGTTATTTACCTGTGACTTAGAAATAGATGATTGACAGTTCCTTGGGGTGGGTGGGGGTAAATGCCGTTACTCTTGCTACCTTTGTAATTAACGACCTGCAGCACTTTGTGCAGCTCCAGCACCAGCTCCGGCACCCACTTTGAAGCCAGCACTAGCTCCACCCTCTGCCTCACCGCCAGCTGCCTGGCCATCAGAGCCAGCACCGCCTGCAGCTGAGGCGCCCATCGAGACGCCACCTTGGGCGCCACCGGCTGCTTCACCACCATTCGGTTGCGCCTGCGCAGTGCACTTGAAGGAATTCCTTTATTAATAAACTACAATATACTAAAAAGTAATCACACTTACTAGCAAAAACATTGCACTAAACAATAGTAAATATGTGACTTTCATGGTACAAAGAACCGACTTCAAAACAATTCAAGCAAACAATGACAACAATTAGCTATTCAGCTCACATTATATAGCCAAAATGGAGCTACTAAGATGTTAATCTAAATTTTTATTAATTTTAGAACTATAATTCAGTTACCAATATCTGAAATCTTGGCAATTATAGCAACTTATTAACTGCAATCTTAATGAAATACATTTCCCGACGCGATATCATCGTGTATTATGAACATCATTTGCTCAGTTCATGCACAAATATGTTAATAATACAATAGTATATTTAAAAATAATATTATTTATAAATTTATTTGTTGACAATCGCTTAATTGGCGCCTGTTCGTCGATTGCATGTTTGGCGAGTCTATTTATAATTTAATAGCCGATGTCAGTCAGCATTTCGATCCCGAGTCCATATGTCAATCAGACACTGCTCAGCTCAAACAGCACTGATTTTGTGCTATTAAATAATACCTAGAAAGAGATTGTTTGCCCTTTAGCACAATGTTGTTATTGGTATACCCTTTACAAAAGTAAAAAACATATTTAAATATAAATAAATGTCATGTAACTCGAGCTATTTATAATTTTCAACAACATTACGTATACGCCACATTAGCCACTAGTTTCATATTTTGTCTAGAACAGCAAAAAAAACAAGTGAGAAAGACTACAGTCGAGAGAGCAGACTGTAAAAGACCCTGTACTCATTCTAGTGTGCGTTTTTTCTTACAAATGGGTAGTTTTCGATGTATTTGCCCTATGGAAGCTATAGATTATAGTGGTCTGATCAGGAGCAAACTTGGTGAGGATAGTTATTTAGGTACCATACATTTAATATGCGAATGTGGTCCTAATAGCTTTAGTCATTTTCAAGATATGGTGAAGTGAATTTAGTTTTTTACAATTTGCGGAAGCGGTAAGGGGCGTGGCAACGATTTGAAATACAACTGATATGCTATCGTAATAGGCGAACATTCATTCCAAATTTGGTGGCTCTAGCTCTTATAGCCTCTGAGATCCAGGTGTTCATACGGACGGAAGGACAGACAAGCATTGCTATATCAACTCGTCTGTTGAAACTGATCAGGAATATATATACTTAATATGGTCCTAAACACCTCCTTCTGCCTGTTACGCACATTACGCTTCCGATAAACCTATAAGACCCCTCAACTCGTTTTCAGAGTACAGGGTCTAAAAAAAATTGCAAATATTAGAGGGACAGAAAAACGACAACAGTTTGTTAATTATCTTTGTACACATCGTATTAAGTATTTATTGAGTTTTAATTTCATGTGCAATAATTACACAATATCACGGAATCCGCACGCATTCGAACATTAATAAATAACGATACAAAAACAGAAGTAGAAAGAAGAAGAAAAATATTTATTTAATTACACAGCAGCTGCAATAATATTTTGCCTTGATACACTCAATGTGGTACGCATACTATTTGGTGGCACTGTGCATTTAAAGGGTTTAATTGTAGGCATGAGGAAGTAAATTTTGACATTGAATTTGTTAATATGAAATACATTGTTTTATGCTAAATTATTGAATGTCTATTGGCTATTAAGTCCATAATAATCTGTTGTTTAAACCCATGAGAATTTGCAATCAATTAACATTGGTAACAGCTTCATTATAACTGCATAACATGATGTGTAAAAACCATATTAACAAGTTAGATTATTTGGTATTTTGACAGGTAAGTGATGAGTTGACTTAAGAGGAGTTTATACAAGCTGTTAAGATACATTTGTATCTTTAATCGAGTACTCTTATCTAAGGGCTGTAGGGTATCTTGTTGTTGTAAACTTTACTTTGTAGGCAAATAAAATGCATATTATTATTTCATTTAATTGCATAATCTCTTTAAAGACTTTAGCACTTCCTGCAAGTGTTTAATAAACACAGCAAAACTTAGTGGCTCCGACTGTGACTGTGACTATGGCTATGAAATAATCAATGATCAGTTAGTCAGTCATCAAGTTTAATTAAAATAATTGAGTTAGTGCAGCTCTTGCTACAGTAGCTGCATCATTTTGTAAATTGCATTGGGAAACAACAATCAACGACAACAACAGCAACAACAACAACAACTGAAACAACAACTAAAACAACAACAAGCTAACAATACAATTACATTAAACATTTGTGCATGTATGAACAAATGTAAATTGATATAAAATTCAATGATATTTGAAGTTAATTTGTTTATTTACATTGTGCCGCGACTGGCGACTGTAAATTGTTGTTGTTATGGTTGTTGTTGTTGTTGTTGTTGTTGTTGCTTTAGTTGCTTCTGTAATCGCTGGCAATCATTAAAATTTAAACAAATAAATAAAATAAGCCGCATGCCAAATTGGCGTATGCAGCTGCCAATATTTTATATATACTATATATACTAAGTAGAACAAGTAAGATAGGCTACAGTCGAGTGAGTCGACTGTAAAAGACCCCGTACTCATTTTAATGAGCGTTTTTCGATGTAAATCACCTATCTTCGATGGATTTGTCCTATGGTAGCTATAGGCTTTAGTTGTCCGATCCGGATCAAACTTGTTGAGGATAGTTGTAATGGTATCTTGTACATAATATGTGAATTTGATGTTTCTAGCTTTATTCCATTTCAAGTTATGGTGATGTGAAAATAGTTTTTGGTGAGGTGACCACAGTTTTTTACAGTTTTCCGAGGCGGTAATGGGCGTGGCAGCAAGTTAAAATAAATATGATCTGGCTAAAATGCAGAGGGACTTTCATTCCAAATTTGGTGACTCCAGCTCTTGTAGTTTAATAGATTCAGGTCTCCATACGGACAGACGGACATCGGTATATCGACTCTGCTGTCGATGCTGATCAAGAACATATATACTTTATAGGGTCCTTAACGTCTTCTTCTTCCTGTTACGCTCATTTCTATTCTGACAAACCTAAAAACCCCTCTACTCTTTATTAGAGTACGGGGACTAAATCCATCAACTCAATTCCTTTCTATATATAAATATACCTATATTATTTTATTTGATTTTATTTATATTGTTTTTGCTGTTGTTATTACTTATTTGTTTTACGAGTATTTAGCCAACGGCAGTTGCCATTTTTTATTTATTTTTTTTTTTGCGTTCTGTGGGTGGCCACAATAATGACAGTAATCGGCGATTATCACGTAGCCTCCAGTCCAATACCAATCATACAGCAAATCGCAGTCAAACTCATCGTGACAGGCCCAAAACAAGAGAGGCGTAACAAAGTTATAATAAATAAAATTAATATATAAAAACAACACTAAAAAAAAAACACTAAAATTAAAACAATTCAGGCAGCAAAGCTCATTAAAAATTAAATCAAAATTAAATGTTTATCAAATGCAATAAAAGTCATTGCGCGTTTAATTTTATAATACGCTGTAAACAAATTAATTTATATAGGAGTATAGATAAATCAGGAATAATTTGTTAATGACAAACAGTAGAATAGATAATTAAACAAATTATAGTAGAAATATTTTAAAATTAACTAATATTAAATGCAAAATTTAAAACAAAAACAAAAATAAAATTTAAATAAATAAATTTTCTTTTGAAATATTTCTAAAAATTAATTTTATTAGCTGCAGCTAACTTAACGCTACTTTCTCCTATGCAATTTTACAGGGCATTAGCTAGTCCAACATATACTTACAGCCTTCGGCTATCGAAGATGAGGAAGTTCATATATGAGCTGTGTAAATGGGCCATAATTGCGGGTAAGTGCGAATGTGTTTATAGAGAGCGGTTTTATTGATTTGTTATGATATCGGACTGAAAATATATATATTATTTTAATAGACATTGATAGGCAATTAACAAAGAAAGTTGCAAGTGATTAAATTGACGTTATATCACTTTTAGCCAGATTAGAAGATACAGTTTGAATTGTGGTTTTAATTGAAATTTATGTCCAATTTCGCTTTTGATATTGAACGATATTTGTAAGGCGTTTGTCACTGCGGATATCTCAAAATGTTGCAGTTAAAATTTTAATGTAATTGAATTTGGTCAACCGGATTCGTATGCGCATCAACAACCTCAATCCACAATCCACAATCCAAAATCCACAATGCCACAATCCTTTTGTTCATATGCTTATAGTATAAAGAGATAGACAGATGCGTGTCCTTCACAGTGCCCAAAGGGATAAGCGGGTCAATGAACAGGCAGACAGACAGACAAAGTGCTGAAGGTGAAGGGGTGTCACGGAGAGGGGGGGGTAAGGGTGTGGTAAACCCGGGGAGGATCATGCACTCACAGGATAATTGAATATGACGATGATAATTTCATTTTACGCTGAATAAACACAAACTGCACATTTCGATACGACAGCGTCCATCTCCCTCTCGCTGTCCTTCTCTTCTCCTTTCTCTTTCTATCTGCCCATACTTTCGCCCACTTATTTCGCCTTTACTGTGGCAATTAAAGCGCCCACGAGAAGGACGGAAACACGAGTAAGCGATACGACCGCCCAGTTGACTATGACTACAAGTATGACTCTCAGTACCAGTTTGAGTCGGAGTATGAGTATGAGTGTGAGTACGAGTGTGAGAGTGAATGTGAATACTCATACTTTGTGTTTGAGCCCAACTTAATTATCCAACACAGGACGCGCGTGGACGACGCGACTTTGGTTAATGACCTTCAGTCAGCTGCTCCCTTTAACCCACTCTTAATTTCCCAGATACCCTGTACTCTTACCCATAAAATAGCTGAAAAGGGTTCAAACAATAAAGCTGTGCGACCTTCTGCTTTCATTTAAAGATACTGCGAGTTCTTCTAAGCAATTAGCTTTTGTCTGGCTGCGAATGGCACACAAATGGAAGCTAAAGACTTTAAGAACTGCTTTAAAATTTAATTAACTTTTTTTTAAGTGTAACAAATTTAAAATTGATTTAACTTTTATACAGTTTATGGGTTTGCCTTGTAAACTTAAGTATAAAATATTTTTTAAGATGAATTTCTGACTCTTTTACTAACTTAGTTATGTCCAAATTGATTCCCCAAGCAGAATTGCTCACGTAGACCTCTTTCCATAGGATATTTAACATTCGTATCCATAGTGAAATCTTAAGCTTTAATACTTATTTTACTAGCTAATATAAATACTTGCATAAATCATAGGAATCGATTGCAACTTATCGACTCCACGCCCGGAATCCCCACGCAAAATTCCCAAGCTCAGCAAATTACAGTATACACTGGCTATATAGTAGTCTGTACCTTCCACTTGATGTCGTCGTCGTCGTTGTCGACATCGTCATTGTTGTTTTATTAGTCACTATTTGCGTTTTATGCGAATTCGCCGTAATTATTTACAACACAGATTGTTGGACAAAGACGGACGTTTATTTCACGAATCGTTGATTTAGAGAATCGCAGAAGGCAGTGATTAATGGAGGAAGAGGGGGTAAAGGGAGCGGGTAGAGGAGAGGACTCAAGATTTGAACAGGCGGTGCTTTGAATGCCAACCACGAATATAGCAGTTAAATCCAAGTAATATACCTACAACGATGTCGATGACGATGACGATGACAACTGGCCGTACCAGAGCCATAGTCATAGTTGTAGTTGTAGTTGTAGTTGTAGTTGTAGCTGTAGTAATGGTCGGTGCCAGTGCCTCGTATCAGTATCTGTATCTGTTACTGTTACTGTATCTGTGGGATTGTTGTCGCGAATTCTATGTGTGTTTGTGTGTGTGTGTGTGTGTGTGTTGTCGTCGTCTGAGCGCCTTATCGGCGGCGCCTCCAGAAAAATATGTCACACGTACGCGTCAAATTTTCTCAGAAAAATAAAGCCAGCCACAACACTGTAAAAATAACAAAATAAAACAAAACAAAACGACAAAAAAAACGGAAAAAAACCGCAAAATAAATTCTCGTACTTCAAGTCCGATATGAAATTCTGCAGTGCTCTGCACTTTAAAGTGCGATATGAGATATGGAAAGCCCCAAAGGGAAATAAAACCTTTTTTTATTGATTAGATTCCACTTAAGAAGGCTCTAAATTATTGCCGTTAAATCATTTTCCAAAAAAAACTCTACATTAAATCATATCAAGATTTGGGCTCAAAGTAATATTGTGATTTTCCCTAGTTATATTGTAATCAGTTTACTATATTTTCAGGCCTAATTTGTATATAGGGAGTTCCCACAAACCTTTCAAATTTCATTTACAATAAATACTTTGTTTTTATATCTTTAAAGTTATCAAAATTCTTTAGCTTGTGTCCAAAAGATTCACAGATAAGTGGCTATATAATGCCAGATTATATCTCAGCCCTGAACAGGGCTACAAACCAAAGCCGAGTTGTGATTTTGTTTGAATTTCTGTCAAGTCAACGATACTGACGACAGAAATTCCGCATAATTATTTGCACTTTGTTCGCTCGTTTATTTTATTTTACATTTTTTTGTTGTTTATATTTTTTTCTTCTTTTTTTGCATTTCGATGGCGCTGCGAATTCCACGTAACAATTGCCATAATAAAAACAAACACAACAATAACAACTACAACAACTACAACAATTTGCTAGATGAGCTAACGACCAATATCGCCGACTTGACGTTACATAAACCCCACAACCTGGCCCCAAATAAAGCTTCAAAAAACAAAAAAAAAACACTTAAAACACCAAAAAACAATGCATAAAAAAGCAGGCACAAAAAAACACTATATAAATCCACTTTTGTTATAATTCTAGGTTCAATTGCATCAGACATCGGTCAGTCGGTCACAATACCAAGCGGGTCTCTGTCTACCCCTTACAACTCTTCCCCCCAACTCTCTCTCTCTCTACAGTTACTCCTGTCTTGGCTCCGCCCCTTGGCTGCCCCTTTGGTGAGAACCCCGCCCACAGTTCATTTGGACGTCTGGCTGTCTGGCTGTCTAGACGCGTTTAATTTGCGTAATCAAAATACAAAAAAAAAAAAAACTGGAAACAAAAAGAAAACAAAACTCGACTGACAATGAGAGACAATATCAACAAAAACAAAAGGCAGCAACAACAATAACAACAACAACAGCAACAACAATCGCAGCAACAACAACTACAACAAATTGTGCTAACGCATTGACGAATAACCGAATAACCGTCAACAGCAGCAATTTGTATAAAAAATGCAAAACAAAAATATAAAAAAATATAAAAATTAAATAAATTGATAAATAAAATTAACCCAAGTTTAACAATAAAAATAGTTAGCTTTATTTATGCCTGCTTAAATTATTAATTAAATGTTTTAATAAAGAAAAATTCTACAAAATAACTTTCTTTTGTAACTGATTCAAAATAAATTATTAATTTATTAATTAAATGTTTTATTAACTAAAAATTCTACAAAATATCTTTCTTTTGTAACTGATTCAAAATAAATAATTAATTTATTAATTAAATGTTTTATTAACTAAAAATTCTACAACGTATCTTTATTTTGTAACTGATTGAAAATATAAATTATTCAAACGTTAGAAAAGCGAATTTCACTTTAAAATATTCTATTTGAAAAATTAATTGTCATCAGAAACTACGTCAGAATTTTGTAATACCTATAGCAAGGTTATCGGAGGAATGCAAAACATGTTTTTTGTCAAAACGAATGCAGAATGCGTTCTGCAACCTTTGGAATAATAATATTTTAACCCCATTGCAAATATTAATAATAATGTAAAGGAAGGAGAAAAGTAAATGCGTAAACTTTTTACGTAAGAGATTGAACAATTGATAAAGTTATATCTGAGAATTTTTACCTTAAATATATGTAAGAATTTCAATACGCCCAGCAGTTTTCCAAAAGAATTATCGGTTCATTTAAATCGAAATCGAATTGAAAACATTAGCTAGCTCCGATAATCAGCTGATCGAAGATAATGACAGATTGGTTTTTAGCACTTGCACAAACGACCTTGAAACCTATAAATACTTAAAGTGCTAAGAACCCGATGGGGTGCTATTAATAAAAACTAAATCGCAACTAAGTAAATAGTTGTTAATTAACCATGTTTGCTGATTACACTGTTTAGACATGTTTAGACCTTGACCTGACATTCAAAAGATACATACGTTATCACCTTGAGATACAGCTAAGTAACAGGAATTTCTGTACAAATTCTGGTAATTAAGCTAATGAAATACCCCAAAGAAGTCTAGATAGAAGATATGTTCTGTTTGTATGTGTATTTGGAATGATTATTTATAAAAGTGTAGAGTTTTTTAAACTTTCGTGAAGTGGGCATGACGTAGCGCACCTGTAGGTAAATTTAAACTCGCTTTTGCTTAAAATACACACAACAATTTCATACGAAAGTAACGGTTTAATCGCACACGTTGTTTACCTTTTTCAGAAAGAGGAATTTATAAAACTGGAACCTGGTACGTACTCCTCTTCCCTCTGCTCTCCCTCACCCTCTTTACCCCTTTTCCACCTCATCCACCCGACTTCTCCCCAAACTCAGCATGTGCCAGCGATTATCATATATCAACTTGGACTCCCAGAACTGAGAACCGTTTGTATGTTCTGTGTGGTCGGTCGTTGTTGTATAAAAGCACCAAGGGACTGACCAAGGGACTGACCAAGGCACAAGGAAAAGGGGCGTTGGGGAAAAAGTGGGCGGCACTGCAGCCGCAGCTGAAAGAGACAGTGCAATTTTTGGGTACAGTTCGGGCCTTGGGAAAGAAAAATGAGACATACTGATGAATTACAGCTTTGTTGCAAATGTCCCCACTGATAATGATAATGACGACACTGGGCACTCTAGAGGGTGCCACCAGCGACGCTATACAACTATCAAAAAACTGCAGTTCCACCCAAAAAAAAAAATATACGTATTCCTATCTGATGTCACAGCGTTGAACTAAGTTGGCTGTCATGACCATATCGTAAGTCTATATTTTGATTTCCTCATTTTGTTACTCGGAATTCATTCATTAGCTGACGTCGACGTCGTCGTTGGCGTCGGCGTCGGCGACGGCGTCCAACGTCACGATATCGTTTATTACATATCCTGTAGGCAGCTGGATAGCCAGATAGTATAGTTGTGTTGAAAGGTAATTATGATATAATAAATTTAAAGTTACAAACAGCTTAACATTTAAATGGATTTTTTTGTTAAGAAAATACTAAAAATTTAAACAATTTGCAACATTTTCAGCTAACTAAATGTATAGGCTTTTAGAAGAGCCCAGACGTATTACAGGGTATCTCTAGGTCGCTCAATTTACATGCCTGCATTCAATGTGACGTGTGTTGGGTTTCAGTGGGCCTACGGCTACGGGTCGGCCTCATTAGATGCGCTCGTTTGCAGTGTGCCAAAAGCGGCGACGACGTCAAAAGTAGTTGTTGTTAGTGTAGTTGTAGTTGTAGTGGTAGTTGCTGTTGTTGTTGTTGTTGTTGTTGTTGCATTCGCAATTGTTGTCTGTTTGGTGTTGTTTTGTTATTATTATTATTCGCTGATTTGTTTTGCTTGCGTCGTTTGTTTTTGACGCATTGCGCTTTGGTTTGCATTTTCGTTTGTTGTCGCTTCCGTCTCCACCTCCGTCTTCGTCTCGTTTCGTTTCGTCTGGTCTCTTTGCTCTTTCTTTTGCTATCGCTGTTTAGCTTTTGGCGTTGCATCTGTGAGTAGCAGTTGCTTTGTATCTGTTAGATGCACGACGCTTGCACCTTGGCACGAATCGCAGACAACAACATCATTAACTTCATTAACAAGTGCATTGCAAATGTTTATTATCTATTACGTCGTTTCTTTGCATCACGAGAGATAGAGATACTTTTTCATCATCTACCTCTCCCTCTTCCTCCTCCTCCCCTTCCTCTTCTTTGTCGTCGTCTATTAGCATTGCCCAAAAGATACAAATTTGTTGCTTTGTTTTCATTTAGTTAAATTTAGCGCAAATTGTTGTTGTTGATTGGCAAATCTCATAATGAGCACGAAGGTCACGGCGGACAGATGTTGAAACTGGTTATCGCCAATACCGTATTGTATCTATCAGATACAGCAAGAGGTACAGATACAGATACAGGCACAGCTACAGCTATAGATTGAGATGCGTCTTTCGAATACTCATGGATATATGTCAAAAGTTATTTATTTTAAATCTCACATTTATCAATTTTTCAATTTTATTTTTCATTTGTTTTGTGAATGAATAAACATGAATACAACTTATACTCAAATATGCAGTAAATTATCGTATGTCACATTTGTTGCTGTTGCTGTTGTTGTTACTGTTGTTGCCTTTCACAATTAACATGTTTTTAATTAGCACATAAATTGATTTATGTCACAACATTCATTTTTAATATGTATTATTCTTAAATGTGAACACATTCGCTCACATTGCTAAACTTGAGTTAAATTTAAGAGAATATCAATCAAAAGATACATGGAATTCTAATGGATTAACAAGCTAAATAGAAACAAGTCTTTGGCTTTTAAGAAACACACTCATTTTTCTGGTATCTGAAAATGCACTCGTGTCTCGTGAGTATATCGGTGAGTTACTGCATTAACACTTTTCCAAGTCACTAAGTAAACACATGCCAATCTTAATTTCAATTTAGCTAGACAGCTGTTTTTGCAGTCCATTCTGTGGCATTTCAAGTGCCGTAGTCTGAATCAGTGTCGAAGTGCGAGAGGGAGTGGGAGTCGGTGTCGGAGACGGAGACAGAGTCAGGGTAAGTCCATACAACAAACAGCTGTTAATTGCAAAATCAAATTGAGTAATTGACTGACTGGCAGATACGAGTCCAACCCACAATGAAAAAAAACTTAAACCCAACCAAACCCAACCCAAAAGCAAAAAAAACACACACATACAATCTCGAGAATCCGAATGCGAATTCTCTTTACTCCCGACGCACGGGAAGAAGAGATAGATTACCTCATCAACATGATGATGAACATTGCTCGAAATGGCAATGAGCGCACGTTTCCAGGAAAAGCGTGCCTCAGACCTCAATTACCAATACAAACACAAGCACAAAACACACACACACACACTTCTACAAATACAAATATCAATGAGCAAATGAGTGAAATATACTACGCTATATAAATTGACTCCGATCTCTCTCGCCTCAAACAATTACAAGCAAACGCATTTTAATTTCCATCAAAATAATCAAAACATGTGCCACAAAAAAAAACTCAAACTATAGTCTAACTAGCAGATAAACGACTAAAAGATACACTATAATCATGATAGCAATTTAAACTTAAGAAAAGTTTACAAAATTTAGCTAAAGAAATGAATATTTAAATCTTCTAGATTTAAATCTTCTTTGTTAGCTGTCACAAACTGTCTGATAAATCTGTAGTTACTTCCATTTCTTAGAGTGTATAATGACGCTGGTCGTTTTTTGACAGATAAATAGAAACAATTGAACAACAATAACAAATGTTTCGGGAAGCTCTGATAAATGGAATTCTGCGAATCTGTCGAGGACGCAATTTGCGAACTTTTATTATTTTTAACTTTAGTTTCTTTGTGAATTCTTTTATATTTTGTTCTTGGGTGCAAACAAGAGTTAAGTTATTAATTTTAATAACAATAAACATATCACGACTAAGTACATCATAAGGGAGAGCGAAGGGAGAGTGAAGGGAGAGCAAAGATCAACGTACGGCCTTCTCAGTACAGAACAAAAACAAATTGACGTCAATACACTGAGATAATAATCAAATTGCAATAACAATAACTACTAAAAAATACTAGACAACAAAAGTAAATAAATAATCGAAAAACTAAAAAACGTCAAACGAACTTTACTTTACACAAATGCAAATAAAAACACCTTTCCCCAACCCCCAAACCCCAACTTTATTTTTTTATGAACAGTTCTCCAAATTCATAAACTGTGACGTCAATGGTCGAGGCGTCAAGGCGTCAATAGCTCGCACCTACATTGGGTTTACGTAGAATTCTGGCGACTCCCCTAAGTTTGCAAGGTGTATTTTATGTTGGTCTAAAAGCAAACTGAATAAACCCTGCGTATCGGATATGATTAATACCATATATATATATATATACATTTGTGCGGTACAATACTGTAGCATTCTATATAGGGGCGTTCCATTGACCCTCCAGAAGCATGAGGGTTTTATCAGTAATGTTTACAGTTAAACGTTGGTAAATCCCGAGTACTGGAACGGATGTCTCCCCTTAGTACTTGCGGGATTGGTACGAATTTTCTCGGAACTGATATTCCAAAAGTCAAAAATAGGCTAAAGTGGGTATAGTTATCAATATGTTGAATTCATATATGTAATATACAAACCATAAAACCAAGCAAATAGAAGCTCATGAAAATATGCGGTTTTAGTTGACTCTATATACTGTTTACATACTCGTAACCCCCCCTTCTCTAGCCAACTAAATTTCTGAGAATCACAAATGCGGAAACGATAAGCCATTGCAATGTCAACACAGTAAACATATCTTTGTTCTATTTACATCAAATGCAGTTTATCGCATTTATTGCTATTATGATAAAATATTTATTGTGCTGTTGTTTTCTGTAACTCTGTAACTCTGTAATTCTGTAACTCATTCGACAAATTCGCTTTAAACATTTGTTTACAAATCCAACAGATTAAATTTAACTTTGTTTATTATTTTTTGGTATTTTATATGTTTATTTTGGCTACTGAATAACCGAAAACTCTTTAAATTTTAAATGCTTTTGGGAGGAAAATTTTCAAAAGGAAAATTCTTAGCATTTTCCGTAAAGTTCACAAAAAGTCAAAAAATGAAATTTACAAAAATTAATATAATTTATATGCAGATTAAATTTAATTTAATTAAACAAAATGACTTTCCGCTTGAAAATCGGCTAAGTTTTGACTGAGAAATGAGAGTTCAAAATTTTCGAAAAAACGTCAAGGGGTAAGTATGGAAAAAAACCAAAATTTTTGAAAAAAAATTTAAATTACCAAATCAATAAAGTTTGAATGCAGAATCAATGTAGGGGTTAAACTATTAATAAATTGACAACTCCAAGGAAAATCTTTAAAGTTTTGGTGGAGATATGACAGTTCAAAGTCTACAAATTAGCATAGAAAGTTCAGTTTGCACTTTAGAGCTTTGGAATACACT
The DNA here is from genome assembly GCA_018903735.1 of Drosophila cardini. Classification (NCBI taxonomy): domain Eukaryota; kingdom Metazoa; phylum Arthropoda; class Insecta; order Diptera; family Drosophilidae; genus Drosophila; species Drosophila cardini. Next base: position 3,496,873 of record JAEIGM010000004.1, read on the forward strand.
TATTAAATCTAAAACGATAAGTATTCCAAACTTTTAGCCTCTTCTGGCTAGAATTCAATACTTTGTTTGCCAATCAAACCCTTTAATGGCATAAACTACGAATAGAGTCTTAAGAGTCCAGCGGGTTATACACCTTTTGCTCAAAACGACTGATGAAATTTGGTAAGCGACATTGCTCATACGCTGCGTTGTACGCCTCGGTCATGTATAGTAATTTATGTGAGCGGATCTCATGTTTATTAAATCGTATTAAAATGTTAATGGCCATGCCCCAAGTCAACAAAATTATTACCACCAAGCAAAGCGATCCAACAACACCGACGACGACGACGTCAGGTAATTATGCCTTCACTGACCCGACCCCGCCCCCTTTGCACTGCGTCTCACGCAGCCTTAAGTGCATTTAGCAAATGCAAAAAAGCAAATGCTAAAAAAAAAATGTGCCAAAGTCGAGAAAAGGTAATTAAATGTCAGCCACACACAACAGAGCATACTGCAAATGAGTCGCGAGAGGCAAAAAATAACAAAAAAAATTCATAACACAACAAAAGGCAAAAATGCAAAATACAAATTAGTGTATCGACTAGAAAATACTCGGAATTGGGTAGGTAAAAAGGTAAAAAGAAAAGTTTATTTATAAATATAATAGTTAGTAGCAGAAATTAAGAGTAGTTTAAAAAATTGTAAATCACAAAATTAAATTTTGATAAAAAGTACTTTAAACTATATGAGTTTTAACATATATTCATTTTGATATAAAACTAAATTAATACCCTTTACTTTTCAATAACATTTAGCTATAAAATGTAATAAACAGTTATCAATTTCATTTCACTTACAGCACTTAAATTGAGCTTAAGCCGATGCTCCATTTTGTTCAGAAAATAAAGCCTTGAAAAGTATGCTACATTTATTTGATTAAAATATGCCTGAAAAGGGATAAAGTATAAAATATAACCAAAAGCTATTATTTAGCTATAATTTGCAAAAAGTGTGAAACATTTAAGTCTTTTATCTACTACATAGTTAGTCACTAGTCTAATACAGCCGGTAGTACAGGTATCTTAACGCTATGTCTGAAGCAGTTCTTTCACTCTCTCTCTCTCCCGCTCTGTATATCTCTCCTGACTCTCATTAACTTGAATGGCCATTAAACAAATTACAAACATATTATAATTATCATGATATATTGTATATATATAATATATTTTTATAATAAATGCAATGGAATTTCAAGTAACTTTCTGCCACAGACGACGCACTTTTCTGTGTTCAACTTTGTTGACTTCGTTTATTTTTTGTGTCACTCTCACAATCAAAGGGGCGTTAAATTGAAGGCGTGGCAGTCGCAATGCTCACAGCGTATTTTGTGAAAATAAATTGGTAATAAAATGTGAAAAATAGCATCATTTAAAATATTAAAACGGCATAAATAATATAAAATAAATAAATAAAAATATCACTGCAGTGCTGTCATCGTTTTTCGACCCCAATTCACCCCCCACTACCACATGCTCCCCCTCTCTCTGTCTCTGTGAGCGCCCAAAAGCGCCGTTGGCCATTCTGCACTGTAAGCCGCGAAATTACACACACTCACACATACACACTCACACACACACACAGAGAGTCACATATGCATTTATATCCATAATTCATCGCAATTCATTTAATATGATTTACAAAAGAAATAAAACTGAGCATCTGCTGATTTATTGGCATTTGCCAAGGCAAATCGGAGTGTTGTTTTTTTTTTCCTTCTCTTCTACAAGGATATGTGCATTTTGGTCAACTGAGCGAATTTTAATACATTTCTTCACTGAGCGAAATTTTGGGTATAAAAAAGAGTTTAACGTCAACAAAATACTCAAATAAATTATGTAAATTACAATATTAAGCGAAATATTTAGAGCTCAAAGCTGAAATATTTTAATTGCATTCAAAATTATATAAACAGCTTATAAAAAGCAGCTCAAATGATGCTTCAATTAAAGTTGAAGATAAAGAAAAGATATCATAATCAACAGCGACTCTGAAATAAACGCCTTAGAAAGTATCTATCTAATAAATAGAATCAAAACTTCAGCATGGGTCAGTTAAAAGTGATTTCCTCTTTCATTTATGGCCTAAAAGAAAGTACAGTATAGACCAAGATTTTTTTATTTGCTTTCATCATTGCCCAAGAAAGCATAAAATCTTGTAGCAAACAACTTTTTTACACATTTTAGCCATTTCTTTTCGTGTACTTCATTTGTTTAACCCATTGGCCATTACAGTTGTTACATTCCTACTCCCCCCCTCTTCCCCTTCTCGCTCCCTCTGAACTCTTTAGAGCTGCAACATTTGTTTTTCTGCCTCAACAGACTCACGAGACGTTGCTGCGCATTCGCCGCATGAATATTTTTCGCAATCTATTTGCTTTTTATATTTATTTGTATTTATTTATATTTGCTAGCTGAATTTTTAAGGCTGCCGGCATAGACGCTGTGGGAGTTATGCCCCCCAGACTCAGACTCAGACTGAGACTCAAGCCTCTGCCTCTTTTCACGCCCCCTTTCACTGCCACACTCACCACACTCGATGCCATTTACTGTTTTCCCAATAAATTGTAAGTAATAAACTGGCAATTGGTTTGCTGTCTGGCCTCTGAGACGATGAGACTCAGAGACTCTGAGAAAGGCAGCCGCGCCCAAAGCATTTTGACTTTTACTTCCTCAATGGCTTGTTGGCCTGGCCCAAAATCAAAGCCAGAAATCAAGCGGAGACTGTCGCCAAAATGTTGTAGCTTCCATTTCATTCCAGTCCATTCCATTCCATGCCGTTTCGTTGCGAGCCTTTCAGTTGACACTCGCCATCGACATCGACATCGTTGTCGACTCTTGAACCCGCTGCCGACTTATCGACATGTCGAAATACATGTTCTGACAGCTTTTATGGCGTGTTTACAAGGACATGATCCGCATGTAGCTTGTACCGTCAGCAGCTACACACACATACAGAGACATAGCGACAGAGTTGGACATGGTAAAAGAGTACGAGAGTGGGAGAGGGAGATAGAGAGCGGGGAACTGAAACTGAGACTGTCCCATCACACATACGCCCTGTGCAACGTAGTTGCTTACACGCTTTTTATGGCTCTTTGCCTTTTTGGCTTTCTGTTCTTTTTTTTTTTTGGACTGCCCTTTGACTGGCAGTGAAACTGCTACGACTGCTGTTAAACAAAGTTCACATAAAATAGAATTTTATATGGCTGAAAAATGTAAATCATGTCAGACAGAGCTGCCCAAAAGACAGCCAGAAAGGCTAAAAGACATCTTCGACCATCCTCGCTGATTATGAACAATGTCTGTACCGAAATGGCCCAAAAAACGCTATGCCAGAGTTGCCACCACGCTTGTTGCAGTCGAATGTGAATTTCATGTTAGCTTAGGAGTGGGCTAAAAGAAACTGGCTTAAGTTACTTAACGGCCAACATGTGTTAACTGCTTAGCTGTAAATCTCATAACAAAAATTCAGCGAATAAATTTTAAATAATTTTCAAAATTTGTCTTTAAAGCTTTAGTTGGCTAAGAAAATATTTACCGAAGAATTTGAGTTTCTAGAACATCTTTGGCAGCCTGTTGACCCCTTTCAGTTTGCCAACTGTTTGCTCTTAACTGGTCTCAGAAAAGAATTTCGAAGAAAATGTTTGGCTAAAAATAATGAAAATGCGACGCGAAATCAAATCAAAGGAAATTGAATCGCAGGCAATACAACGAGTACTCGATGCCCTTGTTGTTGTAGTTGTTGTTGTTGTTGTTGCTGCTGTTGCTGTTGTTGTCGATGATGATGTTGACATTGCGTGCAACAAATGCCTGAAGTTAAGACCATGTTCATGTCCGAGCCACAGCTTCCCTGGCTCTATTCTCCGTCCACCGACCTCCATCCAGTCCACGACTCAAACATAATGTAATTTCCAATGGCATTCCCCCGGGGGGCAAAAACCAATGCAATACGCTCAAGGGTTGAGAAGGGGGTTCAGAGAAGCAGAGTGTGTAGATAGAGGGTGGTAAGGGGCGTGGTGTGGGGCATGGTCGTTGACGCGTGCATTGACATCAGCTACATTATTGCAAATTGTTTCGATTTCATAAGAAATTTCTGCAACGAGGGTGTTACTCGCAAAAAATCCTTGAGAATTTTCACCCGAACATGACTGTACATGATTGCTAACAGCATCTCCTTTTCCCCCCACCCCCTCCCTGTTCATACTGTGCACATTTTATTTCATTTGTCGTGCATTTGTTTCGCTTAGTTTATAGTTTTCATTTATATTTCTTCTGATTTTTTCGGTTCTGCCTCTTGGCTGCCACCCAAAGTCTTTAAAATGGCAGCTGGAAAAGGCCAAGCCAAAGCCGTAGCCTTCTGCTTTTTAGCCGTTTTTTTTTCCTTTGCTATTTTTCATTTAGCAAAATGAGCTGCAACTCAAAGGGAGCAAAAGTAGTCAGAAAATCAATGCGAATCTAGCACGGAAATAATTTGTTATCGCATTCAATGCGGATGTGATTGAAAGCGGCACAGGAAGTCAAATAATGGGGTCAAAAGCAACAAGAAGAAGAAGAAGAAGAAGAAGCAAACAGAAGCTTTAGGCATTTTTTAGAGCCATTAAACAAATTGATGAGAATAATTAAGAAGCTCTGAATATCCGAGTAGATTTTTGATTTCAAAGTGAATTAAAGTGTGCTAAGGGCTGTGTGGTAAGACAGGGCTGTAAGCAGTCGTGCTGCTCTATTTGAGTTGACTCTTATAAGAAGAAGAAAAGGAAGTATACAGACTAATGCTATGGGTATAAGAATTAATACTTATTATACCCTTTATCTTAATCCAAAACACTTTGGTACGCAATTCGGAAAAGTATTTCAATTTTTTTCTTAAAATTAATTTCTTAATCCATTTTCCTTCTAGGAAATCTCTAAACTAAACTCACTGTCACTCACTGTCACTTTCTAAACTATTAAACAAATTAGTTTAGCTATATTTAAGTAGAATTTTGCATGGCATTTAATTGAGTTAATCATTGAGGTCATTTTTGCCGTAACAGCTGAACATTGTCCACCTCAATTTGCAATTTGTTGATCTGGCAGGATCTACGTTGCAGACATTGTCAAGTGGCGCAACTTTTTGGCTGCTACAGTGAAAACCACTTAAGATGGCAACAACTACAACAAGAACAAACTGCGATGACCTTGAACCATTTGGCAATTAAAGCGCAACGCAGTCAGAGCCAAATTGCAATAGCAGCAAATACACACACACACACATACACTCTCACACATATACAACACACACACACACACGTACATTCGAAAACATTGTGGCATTTACCATTCGCAACATAATTCAAAAATTTGAAAGTCACCGCAAAATATTTTCCACGACAATTTTTTGTTCGAATCGGAAAATTCCTTGGTAGCCAGTCTGGCCGTGTGGGCGTGTGTGCGTTTTGGGCGTGTCACATTGTAAAATCGACTGCAGACATCTGTTAATTATGCCATCAAAATAAGAAAACCAAAAAGTGAATTTTAAATAAATTAAATTTAAACACAATTTTTGCAGTAGAAATCAGGCGAAAAATTGTAGAAATTTTTATTTTTTGTTGCTTTTCCTTCGACTGCGATGCAAATTTATTTCGCATAAATTGTTTTCACAGTCACCCGCTGCTATTCCGGCGTGACGTATTCAATTATTGGCGACGCCCGGTTCTGGTGAGGATTGCAAATGTCCAGAAACTTGCACCTAAAGCAATAAATTATGGCAATTAGCGTAAGGTTAAGGGCGTGGGTAGGAGTTGGTGTGTGTGTGTGAGTGTGTGTGAGTGTATCTGTAAGAAAGTGTATCTCTGAGGGGTGTGTCGGCAGCCTAATCGCAGAAACTGCTTGCACAGTACAGCCTCTACACTGCTAGAAAAAGTTGCGCACAAATAAAAACTGAAATTTGTACACTGCTATAACTTTGTTCATAGTTACTTTATATAAGTAAAACCCATTTAATATCAAGGACTATTTTAAGCAGCTATAACTTAACTTAGTTAAGCGTTAATAACTTGTGTTTGTTTTCGCTCAGTGTACCATTTAGCATTTGCCATCTAGCAGATATAACATCTTTTAGCTCTCATTCCTTTGGCACACATTTTAGGCGTAATTGTAGCAATTTAGACGCCTGCCAAGTCAGTAACATCCCCACCGTCTGACACAGCCCCTCCCCTACCGCTCCCCCTCCCCCTCCCCTACCCACTACATTGTTCTATGGCAGTTGCTTAGATATGGAGGCGTGGCTTGGGAGACCCGCCCTTCTATTATCACCTTGATGGGCCCCAGACATACGCATAAAATTTTAATGAGATTGTTAGCGGCATAAAATATACACTCATATAGTACAGAGCATAGAGACTTGCCATCCCCATAACCAAAGCATCTCCACCCCACTCCCTTAGCTTTTCGGGGGTTGGCAGGAAACGGAGCTAAAGGAGCCAAAGGAGCAAAAACTCTGCAGGTTGCACGCGGCAGTCAGGAAATATGCCACAGCCAAAGACAAAGAATCAGACGTACAATAGAACCACACAAAACTCCCAAGTATCCCCCCTTCCTTCTTCAACCCCACTCCACCTACGCCACTGCCTTTCACTAACCGTCGATTAAAATATTCAAATGCGAGACTTGAAAACTTCACACAATTTAAATGCATTTTTAAATATGCCATAAACATGGTTTTAGCCGCCTGGGCGGTGTTATTCGGGGCGTGCCACAAACTGGGCGTGACGCTTTAAAATTGTATTTATAAATAAAGTAAGATAAAAATGTTGGTGGTGGCATGATAACGTAAAAAAAAACCGCACATTTAGCTATAAAGCTATGACATTCCACCGCTTTATAAAGCCAAGTCATCTTTTTAGTGACCCCGGCAGCAGCTCAAGCTTCTTCTTCTTAACGCCCATCTAGTCGGGGGGCGTGGTTAATTGAAGTGCTTATTGAGCCATTTGAGACTGAGGTTAAACGCATATAATATAGATAGAATTACGCCATTTGGGTCGTATAATTAATAATACGTGTAGTCATCATAAAATCGCTTAAAGAAGTGCGACATTAAAAGCAGATTAAAACGGATAAACGGATAAAATACAAAATTTCCGTCTAAAAAGTGTGAAGAAAATTTAAAGTTAACTTTAAAGGGAATATATTTGGATATATAACAGTAGCTTGGCTTACTTCTGTGGCATTTTGCGGCAGTTATTGGCAGTAAAAAGCAAGAAATTATTAATAAATCAGCTTTTAATAAAGTTAGTATTAAATCTCATTAATAATACTGTATCTTTTTCTATAAATTTAATTTCTACAAATCAATCTTAGTGACAAAAGAAGGGTCTAAAAAGTTCATGATAAGAATTTCTGCATCTCAAATGTTTCTTAAGCTTACTAAGTATGTGAAATAGTTTTCCATTTAAAATAAAACTATATATCTATAAAATATATATACATTTCTTATAGTTTACCTCCTACTTTAATCCCCCACACATGGAATACACTTATTGTAGTCTTACTGTACTTAGCATACCCCTTAGCATTTTTATGTGCATTTAAAATGCAATAAACACATATATATAAAAATCTATTTATAGATCAGTATCAGATGCTTAATGCTGTTCATTAGGTTAGTCAGCAGTTCCGCCCATTTGGTGTAGCAAATGATCATTTTATATTCCCCCATTAGCAGCTGAACAAATCTTGGAAGTCATATAACTCCCCACTTGAATGCAGTTGATATTTATCTTAAACTTCTCGGCTTGTGAGCAAATCAATTAACAAAGATCACAGCTGCATAACGTGCCACTTGTGGCAACGTCTCTCTCTCTCTATCTCCCTCTCACACATAGTTGCCCCAATCCATTGCTTGGCTAGAGGTGGCAATGCATGACGTCATCGAAACAATCAACTATTATAATTATTATTCAGCACGTTTGAAATTTTTTTATAGATTTTTCTTTGATTACGATTCTCATTTTATGACAATTGCAATTTAAAATTAGTAATTCCAGTTCTTATTTTTATAGTTCAGCTTGATTTGCATTTAAGTCAGGCTATAAAATAAGTCATTTTACCACTTGCTATCGATAATTATCGATTAGTGAGCACGTGCACATCTCTAGAAATGACTTGTAGTAAATATTTGATAAATTCTGACTGAAAAGTGTGTCAACAAATTATGAAAAGTAGCTAAATTCCCCACCGTCCCCTCTAGTCGACTGCAACCCGCCCCTTACCTGACCCCAAGCGGATCAAGTTATGGTCTATAATAACAGAAAAGGGCACGTGTATGTTAATTTCGTATACTTTTTTGTTTTTTACCTTGTGTTATGACAACTGTCACGTGGACGCATCGAGCGGCATTTGCTTTTATTATTTGAAATGAGAAAAAAAAAAATACAAAAAATAATAGAAAAATGTTAACGTTTTGCCCCGCCCTTCTGTGCTCCACCTTTTGGGGCTATCACCTTTCATAGGTGTAAAGTAAATGAAATGTGAACACAAAAGAAAAGTGATTTATGAGCTGACACACTGCACAAATCTATTTACAAGTAATTGTCAAAACGGAACTCGATTGTTTTTTCGACTTTTTTTCGACTTTTAGTTTAAGTTTTTCCAATTTTGACAACGCGGCATCGGTTTGATGTATGCGGTGTGCTGGAGTGAGGAGGTGTGTGCTGTGGTGCGGTGGGGCAACAGCTGTCAGTCTGTGGACAACCGCCAGACAGCCTTGTAAGCTGACCTATAAAATAATATTAGACTTTATTGTCATCAATTATGAATTTTGTTTGTGTAAGTTTAGAGTCAAATAATTATAAGAAATTGATCACTAAACTATAAATATAAAATTTAAAGCATAAAAATAATTAATTAATAGTCACAAATACATAACGTTTAATTATTACATCAATTAAGCTAATTTAAATTATTGATTTAAAGATTTTTGTATTTATAAATGTACAAAATTTCATTAATAAGTTATTATTTCTATTATTTCTAGGTTTAAAATAAATCTAACTTAACTAACTAAAAGTTAGTTTCAAGTAAAATTACTAGAAATTAAGGTAAGTGTGTAAATGGTTCAAACAAAATTAAATTGTGTTAAATAAAAATTAAATTAATTGTTTTTTATGCCTATAAAAAATCTATAGACTTCATTTCTAATTTATAAAAGAACAAATTTTTATTAAACAATTCTTAATACCCTGTAGTAAGTTAACGGACTTGCTTGAAAAGCCTCCCATTTTCCTATTTAATCATTTTGTTATAAATTCCGCTACTTATCAAATCTAACAAGTTAGTTATACCCATTAAAAGTCCCATTAAGTAGGCATGACATAGTTCTAATACAAAAACTCTTCAGTCGAAAACCTTTCGCCAGTCACAGCTTGCACTTCCGCGTTGCCAACTCAATTAAGACATCGGCTTCGCTTTCATCAAAGCCGCCATTTCAGAAGATTCGCTTAGTGCCAAAAACGAGGAGAAGAAGAAGAAGAAGCAACAGAATTGTTAACTATCGGAAATGATGGAGGCGTTAATCGGTGTACAAGCCAAAGCACCAAGTGTTGCCCACTCGTTGTCGTTTGCCAGCGACAGCAATTAAAACGACGACAATTGCGTTTGGGCGTGCAACAACAACAGCAACAGCAACGGCAGCAGCAGCAACAGCAGCAACATGGTCTGCTTTTGTGGCTGTTGCAAGGCAAGAGACCGAAAAATTATTTTCAACACAATAAGTGAGGCCTACACTAACGACTGAGGTGGCACTGAGTGCATTGAGTGCACTCGCCAAGGGGCGGGGCATTGATGTTGCTGCCTGCTGCCTGCTGCTGCGGAGGCGCCGGCGGCAACCGCAGGCAGCACAAACAGCATTCAGGTGGGTGTCAAGAGGGGCGGAAGGGGGAGTGCTGTAACAAGGGGTAGATACAAAAGTTACGACAACAGTCGCGTCACAACGTGGGAGCTTTTTATGAGTTTCTCGCAGATCCACATCCACATCCAGATGGCGGTTGTTGCTGCCACAAAACGTGGGCAGCAGCAGCAGCAGCGGCAGCGACAGCGACAGCAACGCCAGCGGCAGCTGTTGCCGCCAATTGATTGAAATGCCGCCCGTTCATACGGTCATCTGTCCCTGCCTCCTGACCCAACACCCTCCTTTTTCCTACCCTACTTCCTGCCTCTGCCCCTCTCACTCTCTCTCTCTCTCTTCCCCTCTCTCTCTGCTCTCTCTCTATTGCAGGTCGTTTCGTATTTTGTATTTGTTTCTTGAAGGGTGCTCGAGTGTTATTTTTTTTTTGTATTTTTTTACGTTGCGGTTTCAACGAACAATTTTTATGAGAATTTTCGTCGGTTGAAAAAACTTTCAATTTCGTATTTATGAAAACATAAGCGGCTAACCGAAACACTCAGAAAGCCATGGAGTGTGAGAGGGAGTGTGGGAGGGAGAGGAAGACAGCGGAAGGGAATTGGATAAAAACTACGCTATAAACTGTTACAAAATGGAAATTCCATTGAAGCAAAAGCAATCGCTATGAGTTATAGTTTTCTTTTATTTGTATCTTTGTTTTTATTGTACTCTACTCTGCGAGTACGGAAAAGTGCAGCCAAAACGATGAAGCAATTGGATTTTCCCAGTGGCCAGTGGAGTGGGAAAGTCGAGAGGCAAAGGAATAATAGACAAATTGAAGAAGGCTTACAAGATTTATGCGTGATCTGTTAAAGAAAAACTTGTTAAAGATCACTTGCTATAAAGTAAAAACTGTGGGCTTCCAGAAGGAAATGTATAGCACATTTTTATAATAAAGTAGTAAAATTAACTAGTTTACTTACTATAATTTAAAAAAAAATATATTAGAACATACGAAATGCTCAGAAAAAGTACTAAGCTGCCTTTAAATTATTATAAAATATATTATTTTTATTTATTTTTATTAATTTTTAAAAAAGTTCTACTTTAATTAAAAATTTACTTCTTCTAGTTTCCATAAATCTATATAAAATTCTATTTTTACCTTCAGCTTTCCGTTGTTCCTCAAATCGCTTTACGGTACAATTTTACTACCCCAACAGAGACCCTAAAAACAGTTAGAAATTGTTGTATAATTAACTCGAGCAACAATTACTTTTAATTCAGATTTTAGCCATTTTTAGTGCAAACCCACAGAGATAGAACAATTGTTTCAGATCGGCATAAATGTGCATTATTAACTTAAAATTGCTGTGGAGTTGTTGTTGCTGCTGTTGTTGTTGTTGTTGTTGTTGTTGTTGTTGTTGTTGTAACATTGTCTTGCAATGATCACTCATTAAATAGTCATTAGCATTGCTCTAAAATGCTGCGCTTGGCCAATTTCAAGTCTATAATTGAACCGACTTTAATCGCAAATCAAACACTGTATTTTATTACACTGGTTAACAAAACAAAAGGGAATTTATGAAAGTAAATCAATTTAATATAAATCTGGCAATGAAAAATTACTTCAAAAACTAATTTATGTATAAATTATTACCTTTGAAACTGGTTTAAATTTCTGTAGTTATCTTAATCCAAAATTGGTAATCCCATAAATGAAATACCATCCCAAAATGTTTAAATATTGACTAAATTATACCAAATATTTTTTTTAATTTTTTTAAATATTTTAAATAATTTTTTTACCTGCCTCAAACCATAAAATAAACATTTTCTGTGTTGCTTAGTGTTAGCTGATTATCATATGAAAACACGAATGTGCATTACAATCAGTTCTGCCTTCCGTATCACTTGGCGCAGGTTCAAGTCACTGCACCCACTGTGATTCCCAGCAACATTCCCATAATACCTATAAGCTAAAAAAAAACTACAAAAAAAATAATAATAACAAAAACAGGTGATTGGGTTTAGTATTGCAACGAGAGTAGAACAACAACAACAACAACGAAAAAACCGAGCAATTAAAATTCAATTGCGACTATTACACAATAAGCACAAAACAGAACAAAAAATTCCAATAACTTTGTCCGCTTGCATGAGAAAATGCAGCAGTTGGCACCCCTCCCACCCTGCACACTTGTACAGGGCAACCTTTTTGCCACCATCTGTGGCAAGACAACATATTGCGCAGCATCTTGATTTTCCGCCCTAAGCCAGATCCAAGGTAACGATGCACAGCACGAGATACAGCGACAGTCAGAGTCACAGATACAGCTACAGTGACAGTCACAGATACAGATACAGATACAGACACTTACAGCTATAGATACATAAGTAGATTTATCTCTACTCATCTTGTACAATTTTTTTTTTTTTATTTAACAATTGTATCTGAGCAATTGCGCGACAAAAGTGCGAAGTTTCTATCTCGTTTTCCTCGTTTTTCCTTCCTTCATTTTTTTCTCCCCTTTTTTGTTGCTGTCGCAATCTTGTGAAATTCAACGTCGCGAATTTTCTGGTCGCCCATCGAGACAAAAAGCAGACAAGCAGAAAACCAGGCCGTAAGCAGCGCCCCCAAAACCCAACCAAGTACATAGTATTGCTATCTCTTTCACACTTTATTTTTTTTGCTTTTTGTTTTGCTACTTGCTTTCGCATTGCATTGCAACTACGTCGTTTGTTTTGGTTGTTGTTGTTGCCGTTTCGGTTGCTTTTGTTGTTGTTGCATCATCAACTGAGTGCATGCAACACAGTCTCGATCTCGACTCCATGTTCACTGATCGCTAGCGAGCAACTATTTTTAGTGCGCAGCGCATCTATGAGATACACAACACACACACTGAGATACATTTCTATCTGTCTACCTTTGCTTTGCCATCCTCCCATCCCATTCTTCCCAGCGACCCACACGAAACGCCCAGTCATGCCACGCTCGTGTGATTTATAAGGTCTTTGGCCCCCACCACACCCCACCGCTGCTCTCCTCCCTCTCCATCTTCATCTTCATCTCGCTCGCTCATTTGCGCTCTCTGCGCTTTGCTCTCCCTGTTATGGCGTCTCAGTTTCTCTGTTTGGGTTTTTTTTTTTCGTTTCTCGTTTACGTTTTACGTTTTCTTCGCCTCTTTGTTTTGCTTGCCTTCTTCTTTACGTCTTTACGTGTAATAATAATATCAGAGACTCGTCGCTGATAATTATCAAGCTCATTATCATCTGACTAATGCCAAAAAAAAAAGAGAAAAACATTTAACAAGAGAATGCTGCGCCATTTCTTGTGCTAAAAAAAAAAACAGGAAAAAAACAATAACAAAAAAATCTCATTACTTGAAATTGTGAAACTCAATTGAATTCGACCCAGTTAAGAGTAAAAAGGCAGAGAGAGAGAGAGAGAGAGGGAGAGTGTCTGCTTTGAACCGATCTCCTTCACTTTTGTAGCCATCATCATTATCATCATTGGCTAACTGCGCCGTCGAGTCAGTCTTCGTCATCCTCTTCTTCTTCTTCTTCATCTTCGTCACTGTCTACTGCGCACTGCACTTTTTTAATTGCTGGCCAAATATTTTTGACAAACACTGTAATCAGATGCCGACAGATGCGTTGCGTCGCAGCAGCAGTAGTGTGGGCCATGGGGGTAGGTGGAGATGAGTACAGTGGGGTGAATTGTTGACCACGTCGCCATTAGCCATATATTTCATCATATATTGTATTTATGTTGGGTACAGTCAATGTCTAGCTGTCTACAACACACTCTATCTCTATCTATCTGTCTTTCTCTTTTCACTTTCACTCACTCTCTCTCTCTCTCTCTTACTGCTCCATAAACTAATTAAAAGCAAATACAAACAAATGTATTAATACACTAGTTTAATCACTTAATTAGATCAAATTAGTTTATCTTCAACAATTAATTAGCCAAAGAGCAAGTGTCCAATTGAAAAGTCCCACGAGTGCCAAACTCATATATATTCCTATTCCTATTCATATTCCTATTCATATTCCTATTCCTTTTCGTATATGTATTCATCAGTTTATCGTAACGTTTGTTTACCAATCCATTTAAATAGCCAACTCTGCTCGTGGCCAACAACTAATTTGATTCTTTTCAACAGCCAATCACCCCCCAAATTGGAAGCACCTAATAGAAAAACCCGCTGACCTTTTGCATTTGCCAGTGCGCAAATAAGTTCAAAGGTCAGCAGGCTAAATTTTATTGCTACCCACAGTTCCCCCCTCCCCATAGCTCCCCCCTTCCCCACTACCTTTTCCATTCCCATTGGCATTGCGTTATCAGTCGTGTGTCTGTATAGTTATGACCAGAGTATGATTTCTATTTGCCGGGACAGGCAATCACTTATCAGAGGTTCCACACAGAGTCAGAGATTCCTCCGATTCACAGACGAGAGAGAGAAGACATCAAGTAAATAAATAATAATCATATACTTCTATGTGCTTCTTCTTCTTTCTACTTCTCTATTTTTTGTTTGTTTGTATAAGAGTATAAGATGAACATCATCAAAACTAACTGCAGGCAAATTGTGGGCACATAAATCATACGACGCGTTGCCCCCACCAAAAACAGTAGCAACTACAAAAGGTCGACAGACAAGACGAGAACTGAACTAAAGTGAACTGAAATGAACTGAAATGAACTAAAGTGAACTAAAATGAACTAAACTGAGCATTCAAGCATTCAAGAACTCGCTGATTACATTTAAAGAGCGAACAAGATCTACGGTACTGACCCCAAACTTCAAAAACATATAAATATATACATATTTATATATATATTCCCACATAAAATATTCCCAGACCCAACACCCGACAGCCAATTTGATAAGGCAAACGAGGGACGGACCAGGGTTTGCCCAGGGCTGCTTGCTTTCTGTCAGCAACGCATGCGATTTGTTTATGAGATTTCCATATGCCTTCAGTCGACTCATACTCACTATCAGTACCCAAAAAAAAACCAAAAAAAAAACCAAAAAAAGCATAAGAAAACATAAGAGGTATAATGAATATTTGATGAAGCTTGCAAAGCATAAAACGAATATATTTACAGGATGCCATAAATATAAATTGTTTGCCCATTTCGTCCTTAAAAAAAGGGAACATAAAATCCCTGAATTCTATAAAACTTGTAAGGCTTTGCTGTGATTGGCAATTGTAATGAGGCAGCTAATGAGCTGGGAGTAATGGAAATCAAGAGCTGGAAATAAAGTCAAAGAAATAAATATAAAAAAGGTTTCTTAATTAAAAATAAAATAAATATGTTGAAAACAATGCTCATTAGAAATTTCATTAATGACAGACTGAGCAGAAAAGAAATGTAATTAATAAACAAATTTGTAATAAACATTAAAGCAAATCAACTACAGTTAAAGAATGATTAAAAACTTAAATTTAACACAATTAAATTTAATACAACAATAAAACAAAAATTGATATTTTCATTAGAAATTTCATTAATAAAATTTACTTCTTTACCTTTATTTCTAGCTAATTAAATTTCAACACTTTTCAACCAACATTTGTCAACAATTTAAAAAGCATTTAATAACGAAAACATTGTAAACAATTCTATCAACAAATTTATACAAATTAAACAACAATTTGCAATTTAATTCGATTATCGACAAAATAAATATTATTGAAGTCAATTAATTTCAGCCTTTGAAATTATTTTATGTAAATTAAATGATAACAAAATTGCATAAATTATTTTAAATTTAAATTAGCATAAATTGAAGTGTGTTTGTGAGTCGGTATTGATCGAAACCCAAATCGGTTTATATACAATTGTACAGTTTTTAGTTCCATTAATTACAATGATGAAAAAAACAACAATAACAATAACAACAAATCGACTTGAACTTAATGGCGCTTGTCGCTTTGTTTTGGGCCTTTCATTCACTAGATTCATTCATTGATTCACATGCGAGTAGATATAGTTGTATATGGCATAATATTAAGTATACAACATGTTGTACGAGTTGATTTTCCAATTGAGTCCCCAGCTACATGTAGATTTATGCTTGATGTTCATAATTCTTTCAGTTCTTTTGTTTCACTTTTATACCCCTCTCACTCCCCCTCTCTCTCCCTCTCCCTCTCTCTCCCATTCGTCTGCCTGTGTATAATCACATCTAAATCTCTCATTCAATTAATTTAATTGCCACCTTTGTATTTGTTTAGCATGCGCAAAAACGGTGAATTATTTACACGGCTATCCGCAGCGTATACCCTGTAATTTCCTAAAAGGAGTAAGGTGTTTTATAGCCTTAGAAAGCTGCCAAAAATAGCACAAAATTCTCGGTTGAACGAACTGCCAAAAAGTTTTGTTTTCTTCACTTTTTCGATTTGCACACTTTTTTGTTAGCTGTTTATAGTTTTGTTGTTGTTGTTGTTGTTCATGTTGTTGTTGTTGTTGTTTTTTGGTTACCTGACAGGTGATCTATGTGCCTGCAAACTTGATTTATGTGCATGTTTTGAAGCTCGTCCCTCGAATTTTGAATGACCTTTTGTTCAGTTTGTCACATGTGTGTGTTGAATTATAACAGTATATGCTCAAGTGGAGTGAACACTGTACAGTGTTGACTGTAGAGTGAAGACTACTTAATGTAGGGGAGAAATGCGGGAGGTCCTTAAATGTCAGTAAAAGTATCTTTTTTAAGCAGTCAAGTCATTGGCTTTGTGAACCAGATACAAATCTTAATGACACACAACTGTCTCTCTCTCTCTCTCTCTCTCTCGCTCTCTCTCTCTTTCTCTCTCACTCTTTTCCCCTTGAGTAATTAGACTTTTAGCAGATTTATATACTACACAGATCGCAAAAATTTATGTTCACGATTATCTTATTCAAAAGAACACACATTTGAGCATTTGTCGTGTTAGTCGACAGCCACTACGCCTCACTAATTATAGTATTTCATACTAGTGTTAGTTATAGATCAATGAACCATTGAGACTAGTTAACCTTGTCCAGAAGACTGGACACTTTGGGCCGAAGACAAGAGTTTTAGTATTAATATTGAAACCTTGAAAGAAGCTTACAATTAAAATTGTTGACTTAGTTAGGTTCTAAGAAAGCGTTTAAAAATTAATACAATTATAGTATAATGTATTGTAAACTAAGCAATACATTTTAAATGATGTAGAAAATTAATATAAATTTTAATAAATTAAATTTGGTTCAACCAGTAAATAAAAACTTGAACTACAATTATTAAAAATCTAAAAATATATAAAAAATTATAAAATAAAAATAAAAAATTTAAAGAAAAATTTAAAAAAAATAACAACATTGTTTATGGAAATCGGTATAATTATTTTAAATAATTTTTAAAGAACTTTATTGTTTAAATAAATAAAAAATAAATGAAATAATTTTGCTATAAAAGAAATTTGATATGTCTTAGTTATAATTAGCTTATTTAAAGTTTACTTTTTATATTAAATAATTCATTTATAAACTTATTTAATTTAAAAAGTAAACTCTAACTGAATTTAACTAATTAATCTTAAATTAACTATAACTAAAACTTATCAAATTTCAATTAAAATTAATTTATTTCTTAGCATAATTAATAAACTAGTAGTTAACAAATGACAAAGATTAATTTATGTTTATTAGTTATTGAAAACAATTAATTATCTTATTGAAAATACACATTCGATTCGTTGTTTTAACTGATTATTATGGCCTGTTTATTGATGTTGTCTCGTTTATCAACTGCAATTCAATTCAGTTTGAATCTGGTTTACAGAGTTTCCACAATTTCCACAGTTTAAAGTTTTCAGTTAGTAGTTTACAATTTACAGTTGCAATCTATTTGGTTTTGCAATTAAACAATTTCCATTGCCTTGCAGCAATTAGTAGTACGAATAGTTTGCTAAACAATCACAAATGCGCAAATACCATTAATTAAATCACAAATTTTTGGCAATGAAACCGCAGGATATATACACACATACACATACATATATATATCCCCCGATCCCCCGATCCCCCGAGAGCCTTGCAGCATTTCATTGAGAAACTTTAATTAAAATTTTGGCTTGGCATTTTTGCGGATGTTGATCTAATTAGCTGGCCCCCAATGTACGAAGCTAAATACAAATAGAAGCCTCTTTTCAAGGATACCCTGTTAAGTGGGGGTTGGGAAAGGGGTATAACCCCTGGAGTATAAATTGATGTTTAAATACTTAATAGTTTATTGCGCAGTTTTTGAAGCTATTTAAAGCAAAAAATTGACTTAAAAGGGATGTATGTTAATTACAGGGTATCTTTTAGTAACAAAAACGGTTTACCTCTATAAAAAATCAAAACTTGTACTCAATTTATAATTCTTTCTATATAAATCAGCAAATTTATGCCAAAATTCATAGGCAACTCTAACTAGTTTTTAACAGCATAACTGCTAGTCTTGCATACCCCTTTAAAAAAAAGTCATTTTTAATCATTTTTTGCTGATTTTTTAGCAATAAAACTTACCAGCTTGCGAGTGAAGTTGGCTGCGAAAAGTTCACGCCAAGCGATTGGCATTTAGAGGCTAGAAACCATTTCATTCCATTGTGTTCTATTCCATTTCGTTCCTACCCACGCAAATCGTTGCACAGGACACGTTGCTTGGTGTCGCTTGATATCGTCTCCCACGCAGGATAAGCCAGTTATAATGCCCACGGCTCCTGTTGGCTTCCCGAATCTCTGATGTCGATGATGACGTGGGTTCTGATGGGTGTATGTGTGTGTGTGTGAGTGTGTGTGTGTGTGTGTGTAGCTAAAAATAGCAGCACGCACGCAGCTTAGTGATGGCAACAAATATCGTAATATCGTTTAAGAATAACAATTTAAAAAGGAACACAATAAGTACTGAAAGTATAGTAGTAGCTTTAGTCACCAGCGTGGACTGTCTATCAAAACGAAGTTTAGGTACTACATTTGGAAACAGCTTTCTACCCCTAAAGGACCCATTTCTTAGGTGACTTTTTCTCTGCTTTCACTTTCATCACTAGCACTACTGTGTAATCAGCCAAGCTGTGGGCAGTGGGCGTGTCACTGATAACAGTCAGCCCACAAATAAAAATTGCCGCCTTATTATTGCCCGCTGTTCGACATGCAAAATGATTGAGAATCCATCAAAATCCATTCGAGCAGCTGTGTTCCTGGAGTCAGTACGCGTCAGAACGCGTCAGGACGCGTCAGGACTATGCAAATAAGTTGGCATTTAAATGTTTGGCTACTGCTGCACCACCGCCCGTACCGCCTACTGCCCCGCCCACATTGCCAGAGCTGACATTGATGTATCTGGTGACAAACTGTTGCGGTTTATTATCGTTTCCACCTCACTCCTCGTTGCCCACGAAGAGGTCGTCACGTAGTTGCTGAACATGTCACAGCTGCAAGGATAACGTGTTGCCCCAGCCCCTCTCTCTCTACACCCCCCCCCTTTCCACCCCCTTTCTAACTGTTGTCAATCGATAAATCATGCTAATTGTTTGCTATCTAAAAGATAATGCACTCAAATGGCAGCAGGATAAAAGGACATTAGTTTGAAATTCGCAATCGAAGTCAGCAGAAAATACAGCCACTACATCCCACTGTCCTACAGTGGAACAATTATTGTTTTAATTATAACAAATTATAATTAATTTCATAATTTATTTAATTGCTTTTTTACGTCCTCTAAATAACATACTCCAGTTGAACGAACTCTCTAACGTACCTCCCCTTAAGCCCCTCAGCCCCCAAGACCCCTCCTTAGGCACTCCCCTGTACTGGGCGGGTTCGTGTACGGTTTGATCTATGTGTCCGGAGTGTTAATTTACGATCAGTTTGCGAGTTTACTAACCCGATTTCATCTGGTTTTATTGCACGTGTTTTGAATTATGAGAGATAACCAAAATGTCAATAGACCGAGAGTAGTAGAATGTAGAATGTAGAATTGGGAGTGTAGAATTGTGTGTGTAGATTGTGTAGAATGCAAGCGTCACTGAAAGTGCAAAGTCACTTTTAAAAGATCGTTAAGTTCTCGATAATGATCTTTGACTTGAGCATAACTCTTGATTTTGTGCACATATATAAATATATATAATTACCGCAATTTGTCAAGACTTTTTTTTTTATTTTTTGCTTATTTCTAATGGAGTTGAAAGTACTCAGTTTTTGTTTATAACAAATAAAGTTAAAAGTGTTTTAGATCGGATTTGAAAATAGCTTTAGTATTGGGTTCTTAGCAAACTTAGAAGTTAAGGAATTTTAGATAAGAAATAGATAAGAAAATAAAAAGAATAAAAAAAATAATATGCAACTACAGTGAAAGCTCCCTTGGCTGAGCAGCCACTGTTCCAGCATTATTGTCCGCACAAGGGAGATGTCCGCCCAAGGGAAAGGATTTTGTGTGAACATCATGCTCTTGAGACTGTAAAATTCGTCCGTCCAAGGGGAGCTAACCGCCGGAGCAAGCTGTCCGCGAGTAGAGCTTTAACTGTATACTAAAAAATAAGATTTCTTAAAAAAAGTTTACAAATTAAAATGTTGAAAAAAATATAAAAAATAATAATAATTTTTTTTAAGTTCTAAATTTTCAATTAGAAAATGTTCAGATAAATATTTAACCAATATTTCTATAAATTGGCCTTAAGTGAAGCCATTTTGTTTAGCTCCAACTCAATTTATTTAATTATAGCTTTTTAAAATGTTTATTGTTTAACTTTTCTACTAGTATTTTAACTATTTGTTCTAAACCTTTTATTACAAATCATTTATTTCCACTCCAAACTGTAGCTTCAATAAACCATTCACTTGAACAAACTAATTTTATTTTATTTTGTTTATGTTTTATTTAGTTGTTTTTGTTGCTTTTGTTGCTTTTGGCCAAGTGATTAACGATGAAAGACCACAAAGCTAAATGCCGGCAATCAATAAGTCTTATCGAGTTCTGGTAAAAATGCTATATTCCTATCGTTGAATTCCCTCCAACAACTGATCAGCTGCAATTTGTTGCGAATGTTTTATCAGTGAAACTTCCACTACACTCCTGTCTCCCCTCCCCACCCCTATTCCTACTCCTCCCACGCACACACACACACACACACAGGACGAATCACATAAATTTTCATTAGTTTTTGCCCACGCTGAAATTAGAAACGTAGCGCTCTATGGGGCAGCCAATATGTCTAGGGGGTGTACAGTAAGTGTGCAGTGGAGGTGTGTGGCATGTGCCAGGGGAGGAGTGTAGGCCAGTGATGGGGTTAAGTGCCACGTTACGTTTCCATTGAGAAGAAAACTCGTGGCAATCGCTGCAGTGCAACGCTCTCTCTCTCTCTCTCTCTCTCTCTCTCTCTCACTCCCTCTCTCTCTATGTATAACTGTATATATATGCCAATGGCCTGCTCTATATAGTGTACATAATCGTACGCTACTCCATATACACAAAGTCCTGCATATATACCTATATACCACTGAGTTTTCCCGGCGTACAGTCGCTTCCACTTCCAGTTGCATTGTGTGCGCCACGTTCCATTTACGAGCACAAACGAGCTGCTCTCTCTCTCTCCATCTCTCTCCCACCCTCCCTCTCTCTCTCTCTCTCTCTCGCTCACTCATCCCCTCCTGGCAGTTAACCTACGAGCCCGGCTATATCAAAAAACGAGCTCAGCAGCTACAATGGCATAAACATCTCGTAGCTACATTGTTGCAATAAAATATTTACAAGATACATTTGCTTTGTTCCATACCAAGTTCTTGCCACGGCATCTGTGGCAAACAAAAGTTACATTTGCCGCTTCTGTTATGAAAATGCCGCACGTTCCAACCATTTTCCTCATACTCCTTACACTTCCCCCCTTTCCACCTTTTCCGTGCTTATCCTGTTGCTCTCGACTCGCAGTCAGCTCAGTCCCTGCAAGTATCTTACGGATGCTAATGTTTGAATCTCAAATTTGCTGTAGAACTCTTTTGTATCTTAATTTGTATAATGAATATATATTTTATATTTCTTATGCCGACATTAATTGGAAAAATTATGTATTTAAATTAGTTAGGAAATTTTAATTTTTAAGTTTTACTTTTTGTATATTTCTGAAATTTTAATTTAAGAAGTTTTAAAATCGAGTGAAAAGATGTCTTTAAAATTATCTGAAAGAATTTTTAAAATATAATTTAAATTTTTTGAGATTTTTGCTAATTTTCTTAAAAAATTAAGCTTAAAATTTATTTTAAAATTAGTGAAAAATTTAATTAAATAAATTTTAAGGCAGAAAATTTTATTTTAAATTTTATATATTTTTGAAACCATATAAATACTTTATTTATTTATATTTTTGTTAGACTGACTAACTAACTTAATCATTTAATTAACTTAATCAATTGCATTTCAAGCAAATTTGATGACAAACTTTTCCCATAACTTGAACAGTTCGGAAAATGCTTGAAAATCAAAACAAATCGTGAGCTAAATTCCACTTAAATAATATTTAATTTACCAGATTTGCGTATATAAGCATAACTAAGCCTATTTGCTGTTGGCTAAAATGAATCAGTCGACTGAATAGCACTCACATTTAATGATATTCTATTCATTTTCCTAGGGGTGGTGGAGGGGGTGTGGGGCTCGGTGGAAAAACATTGAGAAAAGTTAACTTTGTTAACTTTTTTTCTTGCCATGCAATCTTTTGGTCCACACATCTGAGCCAAAAGCAGCGACTGAATAAGTCTAGCTCGCTCTACCTTATACGCTCTACCCTTCTGCCTCTCCCTCTCTCTCTCTCTCTCACTCTCTCTCTGTCTCTGTCTTGCGTCTTGTGCCCAGTCTTGAATTGAGCTCAGCATCATTCAATGTAAAATTCATTTACGTTGTCCTGTTTCAATTTTACGTTACGCTACGAGTACATACCGTATGTGTGTGTGTGTGTGTGTGTGTGTGTGTGTGTGTGTGCGTGTGTGCGTGTGTGTGTGTGTGTGCTGTAGCTGTGTGTGTATCTGCATTCACCGTCATCGTTCATTTACGAGCGCCAGTGACGTAACTGAGCACAGAGAGTGACGAATGTTTATCCTCGTTTTGGCCAGGCTTTCACACCGCTTCCCCGCCCATTGAAACGCCCACACAACCTGTGCCGCCCACTCAGTGTACGCCCACTAGCGTAAATCTTCGTGCGAACGTAAAGCTTCGTGTACGTAGTAACCTATATACGAGCCGAATGCCAGATATATACAGATATATATGTATATACTATAAAGCCATGGAAATGCGCCCACTAACCCTAGCCCGTGCCACGCCTCCTGCATCCCACACCCGCTTGCGGCCTGTTGCCGACATCATCGTGGTGTGTACATGTGTGTGTGTGTGTGTGTATTTTTCCACGCTGTTCGGCAGTTTTCGTAGTGCATCGTGTGGCCATAAACAATGACGTCATAATGAGCGATTGGCGAGCGAGACACGCGTCTGCATTTGCTGGTCTGCGTTATTACGTATACGCCGTGTACTACACGACCAGCAAGAGAGAGAGGGAGAGGCAGAGCCAGAGCCAGAGAGTGAGTGCGTTGTAAAGGGCCGTAATGAGCGTGTCTTGGTCTAGACGACACTCGGGCGTCATTGGCAATTGGATGCGGCTGTAAACTGTTACCAATTTGGCCAAACACGTGTCGAGGCATCACGGTCATGGCCCGTTTAAAATTTTCATCACATTGCCCTCCCTCTCTCACTTCATCTCTCTCTCACCCCCTCCCTCTCTTTCCCTCTCGCCATCTCTCTCTCCCGCTCTCTTTCTCGCGTACAGTCATTGACGTCTGCGGTGAACGTCACAAGCGATTTCACGTTGCCAAAGATCAAATTCAACTCAAGCTAAAAAAAACAAATCATAAACAATCGACAAACAGTCGGAAAAACCATCGGGAAAACTTACTTGAACACACACGCTTTTCCATTGATCATCTGCATGCGGAAAATGTTTGAAATCGGGTTAATAGGACACTGCAAAATACAAACACACACAAACAAACACACACACACATACTACAGTGTCAACTGGAAGCACACGCACAGCAGGCGTGGGTGCCCACGTGTGTGTGTGTGTGTGTGTGTGTGTGTGTGTGTGTAGGTCATGTAATTGGCTAACAGTGGGCGGCAGTACAGTTACCACAGCCTGTAGCTGCTGACATTTGAGCTTCAGCTTGTCAGAAGAGCAGCTAAAAAAATGGCTAAATGGAAAGCGGGAAAAGCGAGTAAAATAATGGTAGCTAAATAGGGGTGGAGTAGGAAGAAAGGAGTAGGAGGTAGAGATAAAGGTGGGAAGTCAGGTAAATCACTTAAAAAACACTAAAATGTAAGTTATAAATAGAAAAAAGCTAGCAAAAACAATTGATTCAATTATCAATGCATTGATTTTTAATTAATATTTTTAATAAAAAAACTATTTACTAATTGAAATCAAACATACAAAATTGAATAGTTATTTTAGTAGTAAAATTACTTATTAAAGGACTATAAATATCACAAAGTCACAAGTTAAAGGTTATTATAAATTGTAAACTAAATAATTAAATAGTATATTTTATATTTTTAACATAAAATAAAAGTCTTAAATTAGCAATTACTTGATTTTGGATAATTTAAAAATGTATATACTTTAAAAACTATAGTTTAACATAATTTATAATAGAAATTTATTGTTTAATAATTAACATATTGTTTAACTGCAAGTTTGTTATATTTTAAACAAATTTTAAATTTTAATTTTAAAATTTATATACAGTCCTCAGTTGGATTTTGAGTTTTAATGCTTGAAATATTAAAATAAATTAGAATTTCATTGATTTTATTAATAAATAAAGGTTTTTATTAATATCCAGTACGCTTAGTAACCCCAGTAATAAATATATTTTTATTCTCTAAACATCACAGATAAATTTATAGTTATGCTTCATTCAGGTATGATTAACTGTGACATGGAAATCGCATAAATACTTAAGAAATTCTATTTAATTATATAAATATCTTACATTTTATACTTATAAAAAAACAGCTGTTTTGTGACGCATATCATTTAATTCATTCTTTGTTTTAAACAGTTATTATATTTAAACAAAGTGCATAGAAATAAATAAATTCATTCATTCGATTAGCATAATTGACTGAGCTGCATTCAAAAGACGCTCACTGAAGGTTCCTTTGAGTGGGCGGTGTGAGTAGCTGGTGTAGTGTTCTCATCTCTCTCCCTCTGCCTCTCTTTGGTCAGTATTGCGCCCTTAAGTCCAAAGTCCATTAGTCAGCTGCCTACGCAGGCCTAGACCATTCTCTTCCCTCTCCTTCTCTTACACTCTTCTTCCTCTCCCGCTCTCTTCGTTGGTGGTCTGGTCTCTTATCAACACTTGACGCTGTCGCCTTCATTGCCGTCACCGTCTACGACGCTTTCGTTATTGCTGTCACTGCCTGCGTCGGCGTCGTCGTCGTCGTCATCGTCATTGGCGTCGCTGCTCGTCTTAGGTTTTGAGTGAAAAGCGCATATTTAAGCGACGCTTGCAGCGCTTCTGCTGCTCAGTCGGTCAGCGTCAGCGTCAGTTAGCTCTGCCAAAGCTCTTGAACTTCAACTTGAAACGACTTGAAAACATTAAGAGCATTTAAAGCGCGTGTGTTTCCCCCGGTTTTTAACAGTGTACTGTGAGTTACATTTACTCGATTTCGAATTTCGCGCCATTTGTGCTGATTTGGTTCAAGGACGAGAACGATATGAGAAACGGATATGAAAAAGGTGATGTCTGTTTTTTTTTTACCTATGCATAAGCTAATAGAGGCAGAGGAGGTGGGGAGGTAGTGGGGGTGGGGCAAAGGTCAAAGCTGCATTGCGGCTGAAAAATGCAAGCGAAATCACTTTTTTGTTGTTTTTGCCAAAGCTAAAACAAAGCCAAACACACAAACACACACACAGTTATAGATTCACCTGTCGTATCTCTGCCTACCCCCCTTTCCTCACCCCTACCCCGTTGCACTTAAAGGTCATGTGTCGTCGTCGTTGTTGTCTGCGCTGCGCAGCTGCAGCACAAAAAAAAAGAGGGAAAAAAACCCAACAAAGTGTCGCCCACGACACGCCTACCATCACCCCCAACGCCCACTGCTTACCCTGCCCCTTCTCCCTTCGGGGTAAAGACGGTCAAATGATTTTGCTACGACGCAATTGGAAAACATATTCATGCAATCATCAATTGAGCTTCTAGAAAACTCATGTAACTGGGTGGAAAGCTGGGGAAAGCTGTGGAAAGCGGTAGAAAGCTAAGGGAAAACAGACGTGCAGATACCCTCTAAAAATAGCTAAATATTTTAATTAAATTACGCAGTTGAATTTAGGGACTAGCTGTACTATTGGGGGCAAGTGTAGCAAGCATTATAGGGTATGTTTAGTTGAGCTTACTTTAACTGTTTGAATTTTAAAGCTTAAACGAATTTTATAGCAGATTTGGGCCTTGAAATATTAGATCTTATTACAGGGTATGTTTTAAATTGGCTTAAATTTCATATTTTGGAAAAGCTTCAGTTCCCCAAATTTGTACCGCATTTTGTGGCTAAAACTCCCTTTAAAATTCCCGCAATTTCAGAACTTCCATAGAGAAAACTAAAGTGAGTGGAAATTGGAAATGGAAAATACTTTTAGTTTATAATTATAATGCAAACAAATTTGAAATTTCGCTTGCATTTGGCACTTGGCGCGCTAATTGGAATTACGGGAGTTGAGTAAGGTAGGGAGAGGGGATGGAGTAGGGGTAGGGTTGATGATGGGGGTAGGATAACCCTTAGCGAGCGCAGTGTTTAAACTTTTCCGACTATTTTCACCGACAGTTGTGCATTCGGTTGGCGCCTCTGTCAATTATTTATTGTGCACGTCATATCTCCCGCTCTCCCTCCCTCTCCCTCTCCCTTCCTGCTCCTCCCGTACTCCCGCAGCTGTTTTGAGGGGTATACAAAACTCAGAAGTTACGTTTCGCGCTTAGAATTTATTAATATACCGTTTGTACCGTTTGTACCGTTTGTACTTGATTTTTTAATTGACCGTCGCGAATTCAGTTGGCGCCAATTTCATTTTCACGCCGCCTGGCGCCAAACTCATTCGAAATTCGAACCTCATAATGCCACTGGTTCCAGGGAACGCTTTATGCCTTGTTTATGGCACTTTCCAACACACTCACACACAGTAGTATCTGTGTGTGTGTGTGTGGAAACTCGAGTGTGGGTGTTAATTTGATTATGTTTTTCACTTTGATTGTTTTTCACTGCTCTCAAGCACATAAATAAGTATTTGCTGTAATATTTTTTTATGACACTCGTTCTTCATCTCAATTCCTCTCAGTTTTTTCCCCTTTTTTTCCATTTTTTATTCGCTGTTTAAAGACTTTTTCCATTGGGCTAGAAAGTTGAAACTTTACGTGTTTCATTATTGACATTTGCACTGCGAGTACTGCAAATTTCAGCACAATTTTCGCAGCAGAAAGCGAGTTATGCAGAGTTGGTTTACTTTAATAGTTTTCAGACCTTTCTGTAGTGCTCGGAAAGCTTAAACTTTCAGAATTTACTTATTATTACATCGACTTTATAGGCTGTGAATTTTTACAGAAAATCTTTGCTAGAAGTCGAGTTATGAATAGGTTTTTGCAGTAACCAAGTATTTTAAGGGGTATTTCAGAGAAGAATTTTAGTATAAATATGAAATTTGATCAGTTTAAGAGGAATTTTTTACCTAAGTTTAGTTAAATCTTAAGTTTTCTGCATAAAGCTCCAAAAAAATAATTTTCTTTGCACTTCTTCGACATATTTAGAACTGTTTTACAGAGACTTCCCCCAACGGTTCATAGCCAAAATTCCCTCAACTCGTTCATAACTCTATAAACAACTATTAATTAAAATTTCAAGCAAATCCCTTGAGCCAAACTCGAGTTACGCATAGTTTAAAAGCCAAAAACAAAAATCATTCAAAATGTTCTCAATGAAATCCAAAGAATTGACTTCCTCATTGGAATGTTGGGGCCCTACGGGTGCTACGAATAATTCCCTCAGTTGCCCGATAACCGATAATTAAGCAAAATGATCATTTTGTCGCTTTCACTAACCAAATTTGTAAAACTGGCAATCATAATTAAGAAACGTTAACCTTTTTTTTAGTATTTCTTTTGGTATTTTTTGTATTTTTTTCATTTTTTCTGTATTCTGTTGGTTTATGTCGGTATATTGGATGTTGAGAGACCACGCCAGGGTCGAGATTTACTTTTAGTTCAAGTTTTTTTTGTAGTCTTAGTTTAGCTCTGGGGGTTTTTTATTAATGGGCTAAGTTAGTGACAACTAAATGAGTGTTGGTTCAATTTAGTCATAAAAATCGACTGAGAATACGACTACAAATACTCGTATTCGTTATTCGTATTCGTAACCGGTTCAGGCATCGCCAATTAAACGGAACAGGTGAACAAAGTGATCAAGCGATGCGATCGTTTGTGGTAGGTAAAGTGTGTGGAGCGGTGAGCCCTGTAGTTTAGGGTAGGGTAGGGGCTGGGGGATTCTAAAACAAACCCAACTCTGTTCAAATATGCGACGTTCATTTATCAAGTCTGAAATTCGCGCTAATGATTACGGAGAATGCGTGAGCGAAGTTTTTTTGATTTTTGAGAAATTGTTGTTTTATGCTAAGTGAATTACAACAACAACAGCAATAATAACAACCATAACTAGTAGGCTAAAGGCTACAGGAGTGTATACAAGACTGCAATAGACCCTGTAGCAGTTCAAAAACTGTTTTTGTAACGAGTTATAGCTTTTCCAGATTTCTTTTTGGCATAACTTTTGCGATTTCCAACTTATCGTGCTGAAGTTTTCAGCACACAGGCAGACTGGTATCTGTCACCTAAACACCAGTTATGGAACATCCAATGTTAAAATTACACTCATAATGCCACAAAAAACAGCTTAATTTAGTAAATTTGGGCAGTCTAACTATACCACCACTTTGTATGCCCACTATACACCCCTACTTCTATACAAACTACAGGGTCTGCCGCACCAACAAGTGGCTCTCGAGTCTCTTGACTTTGGTTTCGCCCGATTTTAATGCAAATCTTCGACGTGTTCATATTTGATTTCTATTAAAAATTTTTTAACTTTTGCTCAGGCGACATTGTGTCTCGTCTTGTTGCCCATTTGCCCATTAAATATGCTAATTTTCTAAATATTTTTGCCAACCGCAAAAATAACAAAAAGGCCAAAACCAAAAAAAAAAAAAAAAAAAAAAAAATCTACAACTTTTTGTTTGCTCATTAACAAATGAATTAGCCAAAAAATGCTAACAGCAAAAATCGATAAACAATAACAACAACAAAATGTATCGAAATTTATTGAGAAAAATGAAACGAAGACAACTTAAAAACATAAAAAAAATAGAGTTAAAAAACGATAAAACTTTAATTAAAATAATGTGAATTTAAACTAAATTTTAATTTAAATAAAGTTGCAAATTGATTTGATTGTTGCTTTAGCGTAATTCCATTAAATTAACGCATAAATTAGTCAGATATTTAAATATATATAGTATAGTCAATGGAACTATGTTAAAAACTGATTGAAAGTTGTCTAGAAACTGACAACTCATCGTTTGTCATCGAAATGTTGTCAAGATATGACTTGAAACTGAAAATATATCATTCATAACTCGAGTTTTTGACACACCAAATGATATAAAATTTTTACCTAATATTACCTATGCTATAATACTACTATATATCAATATATTCTATATATATTAGTCATAAATTTCAAATTTATTTATGACCACATGCGTTTTTTTGGTTAAATATAGCAGACGTTCCACACAATGAGCGTGTCTATAATTATAGTATAATATATTTGGATCAATTAAAAGTGTCTAGAAGTTATCGGAACGTCATAAGTCTTCAGTTTCTTTTTGGCTATAATTGTTTCAAGCATGACAACTGGAATAACTCATTTATAACTCAATTTCCCCTCAGTTTTGAATTGGGAATTGAGAATCGTGTGTCTATATAGTATCATATATTAGAGTTGTCACCCCATCAGTCATAATCTATACTCATATAAAGAAAAAATACTAAACAATTGACTATTTTTAGTAGCACTCACTTGGGAGACTTCAACAAGTTTTTAGTCTTTATCTTATCATCCCTAGATAATCGGGTTTTCCTTACTCCTTTAGCATACATGTGTATGTGTGTGTGTGTGCGACAGTTTTAGATGCGTGATTGCTTTAAAAATGTTTGCCACAAGAATTTGCATTTAAATAATGCGGTGCATAACTCAGAGTTGCAACAACAACAACTATGAGAGAACAGGAAAAGTGGCAGAAAATTCTTTTGTGACGATACGACTGTGACGCCGACTGCGACGCAAACAGCGGGCAACGGACAGCGAACGAGAATGAGCGCGCGCAAAGCAAACTGCAGTTTGCCTTGCTTGGCCCTCAAACAACGTTCAACGTTGTTTCCCCTTAAATTTTATGTTTTGTTTTCGCTGCGTCTCGCTCACACTCTCATCGTATGCTTTCTCGCTCGGCAGCATGTTCGACTTCCGTTCGTTTTGTAGTAAAAACGTAAACGAGAGCAGATAGACAAGTGAATTTACACACACACACACACACAGGCACACAAAAATACATGAACGTAAAATGCGCGCGCTTTGCAGTCTATATGAAATGGAAACCAGCACACGGAACGTAGTGGCAAACGAAACAGCGCGCTCTCTTGAGTGAATTGTGGAGTGTATGCGTGTGGAACCCATTGGCTGTGCCAAAAAATGAACCATCGTCAGCTAAGAGCGAATGAACGCTGATCAACGGCAACTCCGATCAACACGAATAGTTCAAATTCCACTGTGGCATTTAATTGGGGAAAAACACACACACATACACACTCACACATACCACGCACAACATCCAAGTGCGATGCAGGAGAGACAAAAGATACAACATCGAAAGCTCGAGACAAATCTACTGAGTCACTAAATGTTCCCCTTTTTTGCTGACGAATTTGTTTACCAACAATTTCTAGATAAAAATGCACATATAAAATAATGCAGAACAAGTGCGTCATTTGGGCATAAATAATGCATTACAATTTTGTTATTCCTAATCGAAATGCAAGGCGGTTAGCAGTGGGCGTAAATTAAATCATTTCATGAAACACATATGTACATACGCATATCCAAAACACTCGCATAAACTAAAAAAATATTCCCACCGCAAAGGAGCTGCGTTGAACTCTTGCAGTCCACTGCAACTGCCAAATGGCCCACAGTCCACAGTTCGCAGTTGCTTGAATATGGAAACGAAACACACAACACAGTTCACACAATGCAACGTTTCAAGTGCCAAGTGTTTCGCATCCAATGTGTTGCTGCTGTTTTGTGGTTTACTCGCTGGCCTCTCGCTTCAGCTTGTTCAGTTCCATTTGAAACTTTTAAGCGTTCGGTTGGCATCGCGAACAGACAACAAATAACTCCAACGGCCTCTTAAACAAAAATATTTCGCCTGGTCCGTTGTGTTTCTGTTTTTCTCGTTTTGTTTTGTGATTCACATTCATATTACTTCTTCACGAGAGTTGAAAGTTCGCGCGCAACACAAAATCTCCAAAAAAGGAAGCCAAGGAAATAAACTAAGAACCAAACAACAGCAACAATTTTCTGTCGTGTTTACATCGTTTTGTGTGTCATTAAATGTTAACTGTAAAATATAAAAACAACATAAACATCAACAACAGTAAACTTATGTGCAGTGAAGACAAAGACAAGAAATGGCAATTAAACCAACAACAACAACAACTACAACAACTGTAAAAGCCTTGATTTAAAACGGGACTTGCAACAAACTGAATAGTGTGACCAGCTTGTCATAAAATAAATTAACAAATTAAAAACTTAAATATTAAAACACATTACAAAACTCATTAGTTTGTAACGTGTTGAACTCATTTTAATTTTAATTAAAAAAAAAAAAACTTTGTGTGTTTTCGTCTGTGTGTTTGGATCTGGACAAAGTTCCCCACACACTCACAGCGACCACACCCCCCCGGCCTACTCATGAAATGCAAAAGTTGGTCCAATAAAATCAACAATTATGTGCGAAGGTTGAAGTTCATAAAGGTAAATATATAATTAGTAAAAAAATTAATAAAAATTTTAAAACTTAACTCGAAAACATTTTTTATAAAAATGAAAATATATTAAAAAAATATTAGGGATTTTTTATAAATATTTATTTTAATAAAAAAAAATGTATATAAAAAATTAAAAAACAATTTTTAAAATATTAAAGTAAATATACAAATTTAAGCAGAAATTTATACCAAGTAATTTTTTAGAGGCAAAAAAAAAAAATTTATAAAAAAAAATAAAATAAAAAACAATCATTTAATCGAGAAAAATATATAAAAATATTTGTTTTTTAAATCAAAAAACGTTTTTTATTTAAAAAAAAAAAAATGTTTTGTCTCTAATAAACATTTTAAAATATTTCTGAATTTTTCTTGGAAAATATTTAATTTTTTAAAACTTTCTACAAAAATTTCAATTTTCAAGAATTTTTTTTTTTTAATTTTATTGATGTACAACATTAATTTCAGCCAAAGTTATAAACAAATTAATTATTTTTCTACAACAAATTTTTTATTTTTAAAATTGAAACTTAACACTTTTTTTAAACTCTAAAAACTTAATTTTTTTTTTAAACATTTAATTTTTTATTAGCAATACAAAACTATTTAAAATTGCACTTTTTAACGTTTTTAAGCAATTTTAGAAATTTGTGCACAAAAAAAAAAAAACAGCTCAAAGAAGCAATAAATTAACAAAATTAAGTAACAGTAAACAAATTAATTTAATTATCTCTGTGTTTTGGTGTTTGTTGTTAATTTTGAGCATACTCTCTGAGTAAAGTAAAGTTATAAAAACATTGCAGAAAAAAGTCAAAGAGGAAGCGACAAAAAACAAAAACAATTAAAAGTTGTTGGTCAACAAATGCGCAAACAGTAACAACAATAATAAATTTGAAATTAAATTGTTTTTTTTTTTTTTTTTTTTGTATATTCATTTTTTATTGACAATTAAAAGTAGCAATAACAACATGCAATAACAACAACTAAATAATAAATCAATTTATTTATTTATTTCATTTTCACTGTAATCAGCCTCTTGCATCTCCGTCTCCTTTCCTCCCTCTCTCACTCTCTCTGTCTTGAACTGCAGCTTCCTCAGACGCTGCCTCTCCTTCTCACGCTCGTCCCACTCCCACTTTGTTTCCTTTTTTCGCCTTTCACTTGTGCATGTCTCTGTTGCTCACACGCACACAAACACACACACACAAATGCATATTTTATAATATTTATTTACATTGCCGTTGACGTCGCAGTTGGCGTCGCAGCCGCGCCCCGCCATTTGTTTTGTTTACTACGGGCATTTTCTCTGTTGCTGCTGCTGCCGCCGCAGTTGTTGTTGTTGCTAGTGTTATTATTGTCTCTTGTTTGTGTCTTGTCTTTTGCCTTCGTTTTCGTTTCACACACACATTTTGTTTTGTTCGCCACTTCCTTGTCCTTGTCGCTTCTCTCCACCTCTCACATTGCATGCATCTGTGTGTGTGTGTGTGTTCGTGTTTTTCCACCCGATTTTTGTTGTTTATTTTTACATCTCGTCGTCGTCGTTGTTTTACGCGCTCTCTTGTGGGCTACAAATTCTTGAAATTCTTTTCTTTTTTTTTTTTTGGACGCCGCACACACTTTTCCAGCGGGAAAAACGAGTTTTTCCAGACAGCGGCAGAGCATGCATTCTTCTTCTTGCTTGTTTACAGTTAGGAATGCGGGTGCCTCTTGAAATCCAAAAAGAGCAACGAAAACAAACCACGCGCACTCTCTCTCGCTCTCTCTGTATTCATCTCTCTCACAGTAAGGCATCTCTTTTGTGGATGACATTATGTATGGAGTGAATGTTGTGTGGACTTTATTTGTTTCTTTGGAAAAACTAGACAATATAATAATAAGCAAGCACACATGTATACATACATAGAAACTTGCAAACTACAACAATTATAAAGCATTAAATGTACAACAATTACCAAACAGCAGCAGCTTACTCTCACGCTCTCCCAATTTCAGTATAATCTGATCTAGCTCTCTTTAATTCGTTCTCTCACGACCTGGCACACAACTTGTTCGCCTTGTAAAAATTGAAGGCGCCATCCACAACAGCCACAAAACAACAACACGAAATCTCATTGAGCGGCGGCTGCGCTGCTTTGGCCCCATTATGAACACATTGACGGCGTTCGGCTCTCGTGAGCTCGTTTTTTTTCTTCGTTCGTTTGGCGCTCGTCCGACAGATAGAGAGAGAGAGAGAGCGCGGGCTCTCTTGCTGTACTGGTGCTGCTGCTGCTGCTGCGGCGAGTCTGACTGCTTGGTTGCTTTTATGTTTTTCACTTCTGATTAGTTTTTGTGGCGCTTTGAAACCGGACGTTTCGTTTCGATTGTGCACGCTTTTCGGTCGCACACATACATACATATATAAATACACACATACATGCGAAACGCCCCAAGTATGTGTGTGTGTGCTCTCATGCTCTCAGTGCGATTAAATAATACTCCACAAAAGGCCAAACAAATTACATAAAAAAAAGTCTAGAAGAAGCGGAAGAAGAAGCAACAGCAAAGTTCTCATTTCTCGTTGCATAAATTGTTGTGTTTT
This sequence comes from Drosophila cardini, assembly GCA_018903735.1. Lineage (NCBI taxonomy): Eukaryota > Metazoa > Arthropoda > Insecta > Diptera > Drosophilidae > Drosophila > Drosophila cardini. The sequence goes on from JAEIGM010000004.1 coordinate 3,531,561, forward strand.
CGTTTTCGTTACGTTATTGTATATATACATATGTAGTTCCAAAATTCGTTTGTAAGCAAAAGTACCGTTCAAAAAGAAGTTCCTAAATACACACACACTCAAATCAACAACAACAACAACAACTGTTATAACAAAAGTCGTCATCGTTTTTTAGTTCGTGTTCCTGTTCCATTCTTCGTCGTTGTTTGTCGTGGAAAATTTTGCAAAGCAAAATAACGTGCGTGTTATAGCAAATAAATATATTATCAATCTATTGAAAAATTACAATAACAAAAGCAAACAAAAAAAAAAGTACGACACTTTTTTTCGTAAGCAAATTTGACGAACCAAATAAATAAATTAAAATACACATACACAAATCTATGCAATACATATACATACAAATACGCGCGCGCATCTTCTTCTTCTCTGCCTCTGCCTATGTGCCTGATATTCGCAGTGCGTAGCCCATTGGAATTTGTATCGTGAAACGCAATTACAACATAAAATACACAAACAGAGCGAGCTTTTGCGCTCCCTCCCTCTCCTCAGCGAAGCCACGTAAGTGTAAGCGAGAGGGAATATGCCAAAGAGATTGCTAGTTGAAGTTGGGAGTTATTTTAGAAGAGAGTTGAGAGTTTGTATGAGTGAGTGGGAGAAAGAGAGCGCGTGCTTCAATTGGAATTTGCAGTTTTACCATTTGCATTTGCATTGTTGTTGTCAGTCTGTCTGTTTGCCTGTGTTTGTGTTTGCTGTGTTTATTGTCTCTGTGTATTTTCATTCATAAGCGCAACTACGATTTGTTTTTGTTTTTGTTTTGCTTTTTGAAGAGTAGGCTTTGCCTTTGCTGGCAAATTCTTTCTCTCATTCTCATTTTTGTTTGTGTCAATCCAAAATTTTAACGTTCAAGAAAGTCTGTTTATTTTTTTTCACTCCGTTTTTGTTTTTTTGAATTGTTTCGTTTTGTCGCCCGATAATCAAATTAGAATTCCCAATGCAGGTAATATGTAGCGTAGAATCGTAAATACTTGGAAACTTGATCGGGGTTTACCCCAAAACAACATCGTCACATATCTCGCTCTCGCTCGCTCTCTAGAGAAACAAATTATGCAAAACATGTCGCTAAAAACGCACATTATTATTGCCAGCTCGGAATGGCCTACAATAACAACAACAAAAACAATACACTTTTTTTAATATCAAATAGACTGCTATAAATAGCAACAAAATCCACAAAAAATAATCAGAAAATTGCTTGGCAAAATTTCCGCGAATTTTTCGCTTGCTGTTTATAAATTTTCTTTCTTTTCTTTGTATTCAATTTCCACGCCCACAAAAAAATGCTTAAAAAGCAGAAACGCTTAAAGAAATTCACAAAAATTAAACGAACTGTTACAAACATTAAACAAATTTTCGCACTTTGCCCGCAAATCGCAAAAAAAAAATGGAAAAAAAAGAAAATTTAAATGAAAAGTTTTTTATTTATAGCTAAAAAACGCAGGTGATTTTAGTTGAGATACAAATGTATTTTTAAGATACAATAAAGTCGAGTTACACTTTCATAAACTGCTTAACTTTTGCTTTCTTCTGGCCAATTCTGCATTCTTCTGGTGTTGGCTTACGTGCTTTTGGCCACGTCCATCAAGCTTCTTGCAACAATCATCAAAAATAATAAAATATCGAAAATATTTCACTAATTTGCTGTTGCTCCTGCCTTTGTTGTTGTCTCATTTTTTATTGCTTTTATTTAATGTTTTTCTCATGTTTATGTTTAAATAAACTGCTTTTGTTTATATGTATCTACACATGGGTCTCTATCTATCTATCTATCTATCCTCTGCCTCTATACCGTCCCCTTCTTGCCACATTTTGTGGCGTCTATATATAATTTCTATTGCACCTTCTCCTCTTCTTCTTCTTTGTTGTTGTTGTTGTTGTCTTTTTCAATTTGTTGCAATTCGCGCGCTAGACACAGACAAAAAAAAACAACAACAAAAAAACGAAGAGATTTTTATTTATAAACTAAATTGAGGGGGGGTCTGCGATAGGGGAGAAAGGGAGGAGTTCAGGGGGTGTGTAGGTGTATATGGGTGTGGGTGTAAGCAAGATATATCTATATATCTTTTTGTGTATTTGTTGAAAATGGCGACGAAGCGACAATAAAATAGATTCATTTAAATGACATTTTTGTCTAGACGCCGACGACAATCTCAGATCGCTTTCGTCTATATAAATATATATATATCCGATGGTATATAAAAGTATCTAGATACATATATCTATTATTATTTAGGTAGAAACACGCCCACTCTCTCCGCAATTTGGGGGCGCGTTCCAGTTTAAACAAACAAAAAAAAAAGTGGAAAATTTTTAAAATAATTATAAAATTATTGTTATTATATCGGCCAGATACAGATCTATATACATATATCTTTATTGACTGATCGTATATAGTATACCCTGTATATATTTCTTTGTGTATAGCTCGTTTCTCTCACATTTCCTGTTACTCTAACCTTTTTTTTTTGTTACCAAGTTTATTTTTATGGCTTTTTTGACCAGTTTTTCGATCCCAAACAATCGTTCGATCTGTGACGCAGATCGAAGCCTCTCTTGAGGCTAATTAGCAAAAAAAAAAAATGGGGAGAAAAAATGAATTTATTTAATAAAAATTAGGTTGCTTTTGGCGGCAGAGTTCAAAAATTATAAATAAATAAAATAAAAAAGAAAAAACTTTGATTATTTTGTTTTTGAGGCGTGGGTGTAAGAGCGAGTGAGCAACACTCATGACGTCATTAGGCACAAACAAAAAAATGCGAGGCGAGAAAGCAAAAATTAGCTACTCAATAGGTGTGTGTGTACGAGTGTGTGTGTGTGTGTGAGCTGAAAAACTAAACCAACAACATTCCAATGTGTGACGCACTAACAACTATCACAACAACAACAACAACGATAGAAACAACAACAATTTTCATTGAGAAACCCAAAACGATTTTACACCTGAATTTTCAAAATATTTTTTGGGTTTTTTCCTTAACAAAATCAAAGTAAATTGGGAAATTCACAGGAATTTGTATCTTTTAACTCATAAATTCACAGATACAGATACATCTCTGTGTGTGTGCTTTAAGCCTGGTTTCATTATTAATTTTTTTTTTTTATTTTTTTCTGCATTTTGAGTTGAATTTAGCTGCCGTTTTCGACTTTCATTGACGCATTTGCTCACCTTGTTTTTATTGAAATTTGTTAACTCTTTGTTGTTCTTTTTTTTGTTTGTAGTTTTATTTTAGCATAATTTGATAATTTTTGTATATTTTTACGACCTGGGCCACAAACGAACGATATGTGAAAAACCCGTCACAGACAACGCGTCTGGGGCCTTACTCTACACTAGAGATGGCACAAACGATAGTCTGCCGATAGTTAAAACTATTACATGAAGTCAAAGGAAATGATTCCAATAAGAATTTAGTCTTTCATTGCCTTGCTATCGATAACTTTATCGATTTACAGTGCTCCGCCACTGACAAGATTACACCATATTACGATCAATGCGTAAACAAAAAATTAAAAGAGGAGAACAACAACTAGAAGTAGACGTAGTAGAAGAAGGCAAAAACAAGAATTTTCTAATTCTGCTCAGATACTTAATAGAAATGTTAACAGGTGGCAATGAACTTTATTATATTTTTATGCTTCCAAGTCCTTGAACCCGGAATAAAGAGCAGCAACAACAAGAACAAGAACATAAGCCAAAAGGTAAAGAAGAAGCACAACAACAACAGCGGTCAGACAGATAGTGTTAGTGTGTTGGAGTGGGACAGCAGCAGTGGAACTTGACGTCAATGGCGTGGTGAACATAAGTACAACAAGCACACACACACAGCATAGGCCTAAAAAGCTCTTGTCCCTCTGCCAACCGCCCGCTCTCCCTCTCTGGCCCCCTTTGTGACGGACCTGTTCTCGTTCTCTTGTTTGTTTTTGTTCTTGCAAGTTCCGCTTTTGAGCTGCTCTCTCACTCTGTCTCGCTCTGCGTGTCTGGCTTTGTTTTATTATTGTTTTGACTTTGTTTTTGTTGTGGGCTGGTCGCGACTGCGCGTATTAATTTATTGCGTTTTCAATTTTAAAGCTCACACACAAACACACACATACGTAGTCTTCAGATTGATTGATTATTTGTACGCAATATCTTAAGTCATTCTCTCTCTTATGTGAATGCCTCTCTTATTTCCTGTTTCTCTTTTTGTTGCAGATTAACGGTACACAGCAGATTCAATCGCCAAGCAGCGCAGCTAGCATCGCAGCCGCTGCCGCCGCCGTTGTCGTCTCTGCCTCGAGCAGCAGCGCAAATAAAACTGAGGAAGAGCTACAACAACAACAGCAGCAACAATTGGACACCACAACTACAACCACAGCGGCAACAATGCCGGCTATGCCCAAAGAGAAAACAACAACAACAACACTGTCATTAGGCGATTCAGTTAAACTGGACTTTGCACTCGTGATGGCTACAACAGCGACGCGACTGCATCAACAGCAACAACAACAACAGCAGCATCAAAACATGTGCGGCTGCGGCGCCGCATCGGCAACAACAGCAACATCAGCGTTAAATTCAGCTGCGGCAGCAACAACAACAACAAGCACAACCACAACAACGGAGAACAACAATAACAATAACAACAACAGCAGCAGCAACAATCGCTACAGCAGAAGCAGCAATCAGTATATGACTAACGGTAAGAACACGCAAAAAAAGCGAAGAAAAAAAAAAATTTGGCAACATGTTGCTAAACTTTCGCTCTCTCTTCCTCTTCTCTTTCTACACAGGCTACACATCGCCATTGGCAGCAGCTGTGGCCAGCAACAACAGTTCATCAATCGTCTTAACGCCGCAGCGTATTAGAATGTGTTGTCGCGAGTCGCCGACGTATCAGCGTCAACTACAGCAGCAGCAGCAGCAACAACAACAGCAGCAAGAACAAGAGCAACAGCAGCAGCAAGAACAAGAGCAGCAGCAACAACAACAACAACAAGCATCCACATCACCGCCAGCAGCAAACCAACAACAAACACCTCCACCACGCAGATCGCCAACGGATTTCATCTTTGGCCGCTTCATTGGCGAGGGGAGTTTCAGTATGGTGTATTTGGCGGTGGACATACACTCGCGTCGCGAGTATGCAAGTGAGTAGCGTACCAACTACTGTTAAATGAAACTAAGTACAGTGGGGTATATTTCAAGTGTACCACTTTAAATTGTACCCTGCTCTGTACCCATTGTACCACCCCTGTTAAAGCATTTGTGGGGCTGCTTGGCGCCAAGCAGCAAAACTAAAACCAAGAAATGCGGTCGCGATTCTAGACAACGTCGACGTCAACGTCGGCGCCAACGCCAACGCGTCTGACGCGACGCCTGTCACCTGCTGTTGTGGCTGCTGCCAACAAATCAAAACACACAAACACACACACACACACATGAATGTATATGTGTGTAACCAGCTGTTTCTAGTTTGTCGCCCGTACCAGCGAAAAAAGAAAACGCTTCGTTTAAGTTTTGCTGGGTGGCGCTACGTCTCTTGCTAATCTGCAGGCGAAAAAGTTGTCATTTTGTTGTTGTCAACAGGCTGGCAGTTGATAGAGCGAGACAGATGCTGCACCAACATGTTGATTACATTTGATATGTGCGCTTGTATATGTATGTGTGTGTGTATTTGTTACTATCTTGCATTGTTTTGTGCTTGTGCTTTGGTCACTCGCCAATCACGTGACGCTTTGATGCTCATAGACTGATTAAGAAGCTTTCAAGTTCGTTTATTGTTTTGATGTAGTAAACACACAACTTGTATGTGTGTGTGTGTATTGGAAATTTCATCAGAGAGCCAAAAAAAAATAAAACCTTTACTAATGGCATTTTTATCTCACAACTTAACAAAAATGAACACAAAGGCTATGCATACAGTAGGGAGGCGTAGAGGGGGCGGTGCTGTGCTGCTTTTGACGTCTTTTGATAATCAACACATCAACAGCAGCGACGCCAACGTCGACGTCAGCGCAGACTTTTCAGCTTTATGCGCTGTGATAACGTGAAGCCGACGTCGACGACGCCCGCACGCAATTGACGACAATTTGATATTGTTGTTGTTGTTGTTGTTGTCGTTGGTATTGTTGTAGTTTGTTTGTTTGTTTATCGATTGAAACAAAAACGCCGCAGACACGACGCCCCGACTAGAAATGGCTGACGTCCCTCAAGATCAGCTGCTGCTGCGCTAAAAAAAAAATAACAAACGCGATAAGAGCGATAAGCGTCATCAGAACTACAACAATGGAGTTATTAATTAAATCCAAAAAAACGGACAATTGCTCCATAGTGCACTAGTAGCAGAAACGCCTCCTATCCTTCCTCTTCTTCCACGCTTCTTCTTTCCAAGCAAATAACAAATAACTGTCAAATGCTCTCTCTGTATAAGTGTGTGTGTGTGAGTTCTACTTATTGTATTGTTTTGCTTATTGTTGTTGTTTATTTGTGTTAAGCCAATTTGCTTAAAGCATTTTGTTCGATTGCAGCAGCAGCAACAGCGACAACAAAAACAACAACGACGACCATAAAAATAACAGTGAACTGTAAATCAATAAACTTGCAGCGCAAAGTCCGACTTTGGCACGTGTCGCCGCTGAATGCAAACACAAACGCAGCACAAATTTGCACTGTCTGCATTTAAATGCATACATAAAGAAAATGAAACAGAAACACAAATAAAAACAAAAACAAAACAAAAGGAAGACCTAAGAAAAGAACAACGCAAAGTAAATGGCGCGTGTCTTGCAGTAAGCTTTGACTTGCTTTTGTTGTTGCTGCCGTTGCTGCTGCTGATAAAGCACAATAGCACAGAGCAACAACAATTTACAGCAAAAGCATCAGGTGCATGTAAACACACAACTGCAAAAACAACAGCAACAACAAGAGCGCAGAGAGCTTAAACTGCACACGCAACTGTGAATGGCAAACCGAAGAGAGCGTGTGCGGGAGACGAAGCAATGTGCGAAATGAGAGAGACTCTGAGAGTGTTTGTGTGTGTGTGTTGTTGTTGTTGTTTATTGACACTTGCAGGCATGCAGTGCGTTTGCTTTACCGTTGTTTTGTCGCTAACAAGTTGTGTACAAAAATAGACAAGAGACTTAATAAAAACAACAACAGCTTTGCGTGTGTTGCTCTCTCTCCCTCTCGTTTTAACTACTTGTCTGTTATAAAATTAACATTTTTCATTACACAGTCGCACACGTCAGTCAAGAGCAAATGGAAGAAGAAGCAGAAGCAACAAAATGAGTTTGCACTTTTGACTTTGAATTTGTTATTGCTTACACACATTAGAAGACAAACACACATAGAAACACAAACATTCATACATTTTAAAGTCAGTTTTGAAGGTCAACATATGTTTTGTAAGCAGCCACGTAACAATAACCTCCCACCCAACACCCCACCGCCCCACTCTCCCCTTGGCTTGCCCACAAATGATTTGATTGTTATGTATTTGTGTTTTATTGGCACACATTTTCCAATGGGCCGCAGTTCCTATTTTAAACAAAACACAACACTCCCCCTCAAACTCACCTCCGCCCAACAAACAGCCGAACGAAAAAAAACGAGCGCAAACCGAATTTTACTCGTAGTTGTTATTATTATTTTGCTGTTGTTGCTTTTAATTTGCTTATAAACAAAACAGACGGCAACATTTTTATGGACTTGTCTGGCAACATGTTGCCAAGAGTTACGCCCACTCTTACAGTTCTCACGCGCTCACTCATCGTGCGGTGCTCTTGTTGTTGCTATTGCCGCCCACCACTCCCACCACCAGCAGCTACAACAACAACAAGAACCACTCCCCCACTCATGATGAACGCAGCAAAATTTCGTTTTCGTTTTCATTTCGTTGGCTGCTGTTGCTTTTGTTGTCACATGCATGAGGTGAGAGCGGGTGAGAGAAGGCTCGCCAGTGTGCGTATACGTGTACGTGTGTGCGTGTGCGTATGCATATGTTGGATATCGCTACATTCATTTGTGTATGTGTGTTTATGTCTACGCACTGCGAGAATTGTTGTTGCTATTGTTGCTTTATGGCGTCTGTTTGACGCGCTACGCAAATTCTTTTTACGCATTTTCACATTGTCTGTTTGGCTATTTCATCATTCGTCGCAAATTGCTTTAGTATTTCTCTGTGTGTATGTGTGTAGTTGTTGGGCAGCAGCAGCTGTTTAACAATTCTTCGCGCACAATTTCTACCTGAGAAGTTTTTTTTTTTTTTTTTGGTTCAGTACAACAACACGTGCTCCTAATCCAGAGCAAACGACAACAGCTGCAGCTGCTGCACATTACCTAAGAATTGTCTCTCCCGTTCTCCCTCTCTCTCTTGTTGCTGCACCCACGTTTTTGATCCAACTCTGACTTGTTGCCTGGAACAACAACGCATCCAAACACACAAAAACAGAGAGATCGGCCGTTGAACTGTTTTCTCTCTTTATTTCTCTTTGGCAGTTACTACTGCTTGCTCCCCCTTAACGTTTCTGTTTCCACATAGTGGAATCCATCCACTTCCAAACTATTCATTTTTATAGTTTCCCAGACAACGTCGACGAAACTGGCAATTTTGGGCGCTGAACTCTCGAACTCGTTAAGTTTTAGTCAGACAGTCTCGGCAGCAGCAGCACACTCTCTTCCCCGTCTCCCTTGCCCGTCTTTAAGAGTTTACCTTTCGTGTGTCTTTGCTCCTTGTTCTTGTGTGTTTATATTTTTAATTACAGCAGCAGCTGCGCCGTCGCAACGCAGCTGTCTGCGAGGGTATTTAACCTTTTTGCGCACTCTCTCTCTCTCTTTACCGCGCTCACTTTTCGCCTCTCTTGTCATTCTTTCTTGCTTGTAACATAATATTGACGAATTTGGGTCATTCAACTTAAGAGCGGATCCTTTAAGCTAATTCTGCTTCTTACTTTTGCACCTGCGTGCATAACTTTTGCTTGTGTTCGTTTTTTATGTTTGTTTGCAGCTGTTGTGGGTGGGGGACAGCGTGGAGGCTATGTGTGGCACGTGGCAAGGCCAGTTACGGTACCCTCCCCACCCACCCCCTAGGATACTCTCTCTTTGCTTTTATGAGCAAATTAAGTCGCGCCAGGAAGTCGCGTAAAGACTGTTTGTTGTCTTGGCCTTCCATTTTATTATTATTCCACACACATACATACATACAAATGTACTTAACTCAGAGGAGTGTGAGTGGGTAAGCGTGTTTGTGAGTAAGATGGCGGTTTGTCTTTTGCTCACTTGTTGTTCACATTGTCGTTTATTTAACAACCATATTCAAAAAAAAAAAAAAGAAGTAAAGTGAAATCCTTTGCGTGCCGTCAACATGTCCTTCCTTCACCCCCAAAAGGGCAATAAACTTTTTCTCTTACCAAACGGCAGGCAGCAACAATAACAATAAAAAAAAAGGAGGCGCACTCAAAATTGTTATGACTCAGGCAACAACAACAGCAACAGCAAAAACTAGAGGCACAAAAGAGACGCGCTCTCGGCTTCTCTTTAAGCATTCCCGTTTTCCACATTCCCAGTCCATGTGACGGTGCCTCTTCCCCACACTCTCACACACACACACACACACACTCTCACCAAAAAAAAGCTCCTTCTGTGTTACCTGTGTACCGTTTGCTGTTGCTGCTGCTGTTGCCACTGTCATAATCTGTTTGGTTTTGTGCGACATATTTAAATGAGTTTCAAGCGAAACGTCAAGTTACGTCATGATGAGAACGGCACATGATAAAGCGACGGGAACGTTGTGTGGGATGAGAGGGAGGAAGTGGGGGGTTGGCCAAACGAAAGAGAGGACAGAGCAGAAGAAGCAGAGAGCACAACAGACGCCGCCAATGTTCTTTGCCAATTTTGGGCGGCAGCCGCTAATTAATGAAATTGAAATGCTGTGCGGAACAATGCGAAACGGCACACAACATTTGCACATGTGTGTGTGTGTGTATTTATTTTGCAATACTGTTTGCTGTTGTTGTTGTAGCTGTTGCTGCCTGCCTCGAATTCGCAATCGAATTTTTATCACAATTTTGTCAGTTTTATGTCAATTTGCTGTCGTGCCAAAAAGTCCGCCGTGACAATAAATTAAGCGAAAACAGCATTAAAAGTCGCACAAAGTCGCGTGGGTCGCTTTTGGAGTCACCCTTCTGCTTCTTATTCCTTCCTCTTTTTCGCGCTCTCTTTTTTCTTGGTTGTTCTTTTTATCGAACGCTGGCAATCAGTTTTATTGCAGCCCCAAAAACATTTCCAAACGTCCCACGCGACAAACACACACACACACACATACACACACACACATACACACACACACATACACACTCACTCACAAATTTTCCAACGCAATGGCAACTACAGCAAGAGAATTCCCCTTAGTGTTCCCCTTCTTGCATCTCCTTTTGTAATAGTTGCGATCTCTCTTTCTCGGTCTCTTGCGGTTCAAACACCTTTGCCGACTTCCTGTTTGCCGTGTTCCAATTCCACAACATACCCAAACGGCCTTGCGCCCAATTAACTATGACTTTTAGATTTCGTTTGCTCACTCTAATCTCTCTTTGGAGCGAGCGCATCCGTCGTTTCTTCTTCTTCATTTGCTTCTTTAGCTTGGTCTTGTCTATTGGAATGCAATCGAGCAGCATTTTGCAGAGACCGCAAGCTTTGCCTCTCTGATGCTCTGGTGATGCTGTACAGTTTGCCTTCTTTTTTTCTATTTTGCTCTTCTTGTGTTCATTGTCCTGGAGTTGTGCGAGAGTTGCGTCTTCTGTCTTATTTATAGAATCGTGTTTGACTCAGTTGTTCCAAGTAAACAACAGCAGCAACAACAACAACTGGTTACAATTGCAATTTATGTCGCCCAAAGTTGTGTTGTTGTTGTTCCTCTTCCCTTCTCTATCTGTATCTCTCTTTCACTCTGGCAAACTCGTTGTACTGCATTCCATTCGTCACACAACAAGTTGCAATGCTGCGCTCTCAATGCGATGGCTGCATTTTTGGAATTGCCACTCTCTCTCTCTCTGTCTATGCCTCTCTCTTTGTGTTTACAGGCCCGTGCTCTTTCAGTAGTGATCAGTAGTGGGGCAAGCGCTGGAAACTCACACTTTGGCAAATATTTATGCTGCTGTCTCGGTCGTTGTTATTTCTTTATATTTAAAAGCTTTTTGTCCCCAGCTGCTAAACTTTGTTCTTGTTGCTATTTACTTATTTGAGTTACTGTTGTTTTTGTTTTATTGGGACTCTCTTAATTGTAGCTTTTGTTTGTGTTTTTGCTTCTTTTTTTTTTTGTATGTGCATGGTACAAGTTCAAGGCTGCGCTTTCGTTGCCTTATCAACACTGTCGCGCCGGGCATTAAACCCAACAAAAATAACAACAAAATAAGAAAATGTTTATATATGCATAACTTTTTTTTTTTTTTATTTTGTGCTTTTTAACCGCAGCTCAACAAATGCCGCGCAAAAAATTAAAATAAATAATGCGACAAGAGCAACAACAAAATTTCCAATTAAAAGCACATACGAAAATAAGTAAGAGAAGGCAGAAGAGAGAGTAGAAGAGAGGAGAGTAAAAAAACATACACGCGGTCACACTGTGCACACTGTGCTTTCATATATCAATATCAATACCTTTTAATCAAAGCCAATAAAAAATAGAAAATAACAAAACAGAACAAAAAAAAAAAATAAAAAACTATTGCAAAAAAAGTAAAACGAGACAGAAAAGTAAAAAAGCTAAAAAATTTAGCAACAATTTCAAGGTTAATTTTATTTTTACGCACTTTTGTTGTTGTTAGTATTTTTTGAATTTTTTTTTTTTGTTATGGGAAATTTAAAACGCATAAAAAACGGTCGAATTTGTTGCTGCTTTATTTGTGTGTTAATCTTTTAATTGCTGTTGTTTTGTTTTTCCTAAGCGTGTGTGTGTGTGTGTGTGTGTGTGTGTGTGCCACTCGACAAACTTATCGCCTCTGATTTGTTTTCTAGTCTAAAGCAACAACAACAACAAACAAACAAATATATTTCAAATGTTGCGATCTTGATAAAATGGCAAAAATAATACAAAAAAACAACAACAAATTCATATTTGTATTTTCTATTGCCTATACACACACACCCACACACACACACACACACACACGCACACACAGACACTCGCAGATATAGCGAGTGTAATTTATTATATTCTCAACTTTGTTTATTCACTTTATTTTTATTTTTTTTTTTCGCAAAAATCAACAAATTTGCGTTTTAACGTTTATTCTTTTTGTTGGTATTTCTCATTTCGCATTTGTTGTTTGTTATCATTACGTCTCGTTTTCGTTCTTTAAAGATTTCCAAAGTTTCCCACGTTCCCAACTTATAAGACATTTTCGTCAGTTGGCAACGCGAGTACAAATCATAGCATGGGTGGGGCGGGGGGAAGCTGTGGTGACTGTGGCTGCTGCTGATAAGCGGTCATAATTTATATTGGAAGGAAACCGTTAACCTCTACACTCTGTGCTCTTTAAGGAGCTTAAGCGTGGGCCAGAAGCTCAAAGAGCATTTCTCAGCTTTCACATTAAATGTGTTTGTTTCAATGCCAAAAGTTTCTTGTAGTGGACAACACTTTACGTGTGCATGTGTGTGTGTGTGAGTGAATGTAGCTTTGTAGTTCAACAACCAGTTTAGAATTTCTTAGGGAGCAGCTCACAACATGAACAGCAGCCGCAGTCACCGTCGCCGCCGCAGCAGCAGCGGCAGAGGATAAAGAGCATGGCGCGGGGAGACTGAAACAAGTTCCCAAAGCGCGCTCGCTTTCGTTGCTGTTGCCGCTGGCTACGACGTCGTCGTCGTTGTCGTTGTCGTTGTCGCCTGTTAATTTAGCAATTTGAGCAAATTCCTTCATTTTGTTGTTTTTGTTGTTGTCATTACTTGCCGCGCTTCCCTTTGTGTCCATTGTTCTCTATATCTGTCGCTGTCTCTCTCTTTGCATTCATTTCAATAAATCACACAAGGAATATGTATGCCAAATGGAAACAAGAATACGACAAAAGTTATCAATGTATGTGTGTTTGCGTGTGTGTCTCTGTGTTTGTGTCTGTTCTATCAAAGCGCAAACCCACAAAAATGTCGTTGACAAGTTGTGCGCCTGTGTGCAGCACTTTGGCTGTGATAACTTTGTCGCCTGCGCATTTAAGCTTCAGTGTATGAACCTCGTGCGCGTGTGTGTGTACATGCGTATCTAAATTTACTTTTAATTAACATTATTTAATGTTGTCGGCAAATCTGAATTCGAACTTTTAGACTGTAACAAAAAACAAAAGCAGCGCTCTCAGCTGCTTACTTGTGGAGTAGCCTTTAACTAACTCTCTTTTTCTCTCTCTTTACCTCCGTTCTCTTTGCAGTCAAAGTGTGCGAGAAGCGTCTGATATTGCGAGAGCAAAAGCAGGACTACATTAAGAGAGAGCGCGAAGTGATGCACATGATGACCAATGTGCCAGGCTTTGTGAATCTCTCTTGCACCTTCCAGGATCCACGTTCCCTCTACTTTGTGATGACATACGCCCGCAAGGGTGATCTCCTGCCCTACATCAATCGCGTTGGAAGCTTCGATGCTGCCTGCACACGTCACTATGCCGCTGAGCTTTTGCTCGCTCTCGAGCACATGCATCGTCGCAATGTTGTGCATCGTGATTTGAAACCAGAGAATATTCTCTTGGATGAGGATATGCACACACTGATAGCGGACTTTGGATCCGCCAAAGTGATGACACCGCGGGAACGAACACAGGCGGCGGCGTTGCTTTCCAGCACTGGACGCAGACGTTCGGCACGCAGCTCGGACGATGATGATGAGGACAGCGAAGAGTTGTATGACGACATCGATGATGAGGATCAGGAGCAGGATGAACGCAATATCTACTATGGTGTGAACGACAATGATGATGACGATGACAATGATGATGAACAGTCTGCAGATGCTGATCCCGCCCACTCCCCAAGGAATCGTCGCTTCGACTATGCCCGTCGGAGGCCGCGTCGTACCAGTTTTGTGGGTACCGCTCAGTATGTTTCCCCCGAAGTTCTGCAGAACGGTCCTATCACACCTGCCGCTGACTTGTGGGCCCTGGGCTGCATTGTCTATCAGATGATCTCGGGACTGCCGCCATTCCGGGGCAGCAACGATTACGTCATCTTCCGCGAGATTCTCAACAGTGCCGTCGATTTCCCACAAGGTTTCGATAAGGATGCCGAGGATCTGGTTAAGCGTCTGCTTAAAATCGATCCTCGTGAGCGTCTTGGTGCTCAGGATGAGTTTGGTTACTATGAGACCATTCGTGCCCATCCCTTCTTCAGTGGCATCGATTGGCAAAATCTCCGCCAACAGACACCCCCGCCCATTTATCCCTACCTGCCCGGTGTTAGCCAGGACGATGAGCTCCGTGGCGGTGCCGGTGGCAATGGTGTCAGCTTCAGTCTACCCATCAGCGGTGACATGGAGCCTGGCCTGGATGAGCGTCAGATAACGCGTCTGCTGAGCGCCGAACTTGGCGTTGGCAGCAGTGTCGCTGCTCCTGCCCAGCGACCCTCAACGGCTAAGAGTAAGTAACTCAAGTTTATATGTTTCCTGAACTCCTTTACTCATCTCCTTTCTCCTCTTCTCTGCTTAGATTCCTTTGACTTGACCGATGCACAGAAGATGCAACGTCTGGAGGCCCAAAAGACTGACAAGTGGCATGTGTTTGCCGATGGTGAAGTGATCCTCAAGCGTGGTTTTGTGAACAAACGTAAGGGTTTGTTTGCCCGTAAGCGTATGCTGCTGCTGACCACGGGACCACGTCTCATCTACATTGATCCCGTGCAGATGATCAAAAAGGGTGAAATTCCCTGGAGTCCCGAACTGCGTGCGGAGACCAAGAACTTTAAGATCTTCTTTGTGCACACGGTAAGCAGGCAACAGGGGGAAATACCCCTCAAAGGGGGGCTAGTTCGGGTATAGTTCGATCGGGTTTACTATAAGCTATAGCAGAACTAGAATTTGTAGGTTAAAATTCTTGTTTTTGTAGGAAAAACTTTTCTATTTGTTGAGCTAAGGAAATCAAACTTGAATCACTTCAATTGGGTACAATTTTACACGTTTTGCTTGAATATAGTACAAATCGGCTGACTATATCTTATAGCTGTCATACGAATCATAGGAGAAAGTTGGGGATTAGTAGGATTGCTTGAAATCAGCTAAGTTTAAAGCCATTTCAGGCTAAATCTGTACAAAATTATCTAAAAAGGAAAACAGATTTTCCTTCTTGCTGTTGTTGCTATGCGGAAAATGCGGAAAAGTTGTTGCAAGTTTGTTGAACCGCAAATGTCAGCGCTGCGATGACGTCACTTGGTCGTTAAAATGAGAACAACAATAATAATAATAATACATTCGTTTGGGGTTCAGTTTATAGCGACGGCACGTGTTTACGACCCACGAGAACAACAGCAACAACAACAACAGCAGAAACAACAACAGCAGAAACAACAACAACAACAAACAGTCAATTAAATGCGGCATTGAAAACTGCACACGCAACGCAGATAAAAAGCAACAACAGCAACAACAACAACAACAGCAACAAAAACAATGAGTTAAACTACTTAACAAACATTTTTAGTTTAATGTCTTTTTGTGCTGTCTCTGTCTCTCTATCCCTCTCTGTCTCTCCCTCTCTCTCTCTCTCTGTCTCTGTGTCTCCCTCTCCCTCTCTCTCTCTCTGTGTCTCCCTCTCCCTCTCTCTCTCTCTGTCTCTCCCTCTCTCTCTCTGTCTCTCCCTCTCTCTCTCTGTCTCTCCCTCTCTGTCTCTGTCCTTCCCTCTCGCTCTCTGTCTCTCCCTCTCTCTCTCTCTCTCTCTCTCTCTCTTCACATTTGTTTTTGATTTTATTTAAATTTTATACTAATTTCTCTCTCTCTCTTTCTTTCTCTTTCGCTCTTGCAGCCAAATCGCACTTATTATTTGGATGATCCCGAAGGTTTTGCCTTACAGTGGGCCGAAGCCATTGAAAACATGTCGAAATTGGCCTATGGCAGTGCGGCAGCAACAGCTGGAGCAGCAACAACAACAACAACACCAAGCATCTCATCCGCCTGTTCGACAACAACAACAACAACAACAAATGGCAGCAACAACAGTTTGTCTGTCAATACAACAATTTCAAACTCAAATTCGCCTGCCTCCAACAACAGTTCGCCGCGAACGCGACGGAATTCGCCGTCAACGCAACAAGTTGAAGCGACAACAGCAGCAGCAGCAACAACAACAACTACGCAGGCAGCGCTACAGAAACAACAACATCAACAGCAGCAGCAGCAGTAGTAACAACAACAACAACAAAAGTGTCGTTTAGTTTTAAATGTAAATTAAATTCTAATTTAGTTGAAATTTAGTGCAAAAACAACAACAACAACAACAGCAAGGAGAATAAGAACAACAACAACAACAACACATCAGTTAGTGATGATATATAAATATATAGAAATTGCAAAGATATAGAATTTGTGTGTTTAGTGCTAATTAATTAACAACAATTACAAAAAAACATTTAAAAAATTAATTTTTTTTTTTTTTTCTGTTTTTGTTTTTGTTTCTTTTTCTATCAAAATTGTTTCTGTTTTTTTTTTTTGTTTGTTTCATTCTAAATAACTTAAATTAATATAATACAATTTAAGCATAATTAAATTAAATTTATATTTAACGTAAACTAAAGTAAATTAAATTATTACAACACACACACACACACCCCCACACACACACATACATATTTATGATATACATAAAGTTAATTGCAAACGAATGCGTCGATTCATCCCATTGTACACCTTTGTTGCCCGCCCTCCGATAGATGGCGCCACAGTGTATCACACACACACACACACATACATAGTTTAACTAATTTTTTTTAGCGCGTAGTTAGTCACAATTTAAATGAATTACAATAAACATAAATATATATATAAATGAAAAACTAAACATATATCTTATATATAGAAAAGATATAGAAGAAGCTAATGCTGTAGCGCCATCTGGCGGGCAGAGTGGCAAAGTAAGGGATGTGTCGCATTCTAGGCTTAAGTTAAACAAAGAAAATACTAAAAAAAAAAGCAGAAAAAAAAATTAAATTCAATTGTAATCGTAACAATTAGCAAATGAAACGATGTATGTAAAACTGTAAATTGTATATATATATACCTATATCTATATACACTATATATAATTGGGAGTGTGTTTGTCATGTCACCTAACTGTAAATCGTAACTATACGCACTTCTACAAAAAAAATCGCCTAAGAAACCCTTAAAAAAAAGAAGAAGAAGAGGAAGAGTAGCTTAGTTTAGCCGAAGAAGAAGAAGAGGAAGTAGAGGAGTACGAAGTTTAGGCAGATTTGTCAGTTGGGAGCCGCCAGATGGCGCTGCTGTAGCTTCTGAAGCTCGCTCAACTTTCTAGTAAGAATTTTTTTTGTAACGCTAATTTCTTGATTTTTACAAAAACACTTTAATTTATAATGCTTTTTTGCCCTATAAAGAAACGTATAAGACTTTGAGAAAAATCTATTTAAAAGAAAGCAGAAAAAATACTAAAAATACAAAAAAATATATATATACATATATATTATATACAACAAAGAAACAGAAAACAAAAAAAGTGAGAGCTAAAAGAGAGGAAAAGTGAGAAAAAATTTAGTTAAAATTACATTTGGCTTTGAATTGTTTATGTGCTCGTAAAAAAAAATACTAAAAAAAAATACTAAACTTAAACGTATTTTGTATTTTTGTGTATTTTGTATTTGTTGTAATATTATTATTATATATTTTCTTTGTTTGTTCTTTTTGTTAACAATTTTCTTTTGCATTTCGCATTAGATTGAGAAGAGGAAGAAGAAGGAGAGGAGAGGAGAGGAGAAGAAAACGAGGTTAGCTTGAAAAGTTAGATGCAAAACAGGTAAAAAATTGAATTTTAACTAAATTAAAAGAAATCAAATCAAATGAAACAAACACAAACAGAAACTAAACAAAGATACATAATATTTAAAACAATTAAATAATTAATTAATAATTAATAATGCTATGTTCGTTTCAACAAAATGGAAAGAAAAAAGTTTCTAAAACTCGCGCGTATTAGTTCAATTGTAAAGCTTAAGTTAACGCCTAGACCACGCCCCTTTCACCAACACCCCCATACACCCACACACCCACACACACACACACACACACACACTCGCCCTACTTAGTGTTAAGAGAGAAGAAGGATGTAGATGAAAGTAGAGTTAAGATAAAAACAAAGAACGAGAGAATGAAAGAAAGCAAAAAATACATTTGTACATACATATCGCGTCCCGCATTCAAGTGGGCGTGGCCGTAGCAGCAATTTAACTATAGATTACAAAACGTTACGCAAGTATACAATTAATTCAATTAAAAAAAAAAACTAAATTAAATTAAAAACTAAACTAAATTAAATTTAACTAAATTAAATTGTATAATTTATTAAAAAAAAAAAAACAAAAAATGTAAGCAGCAGCAACTAAATAGTGAGAGAAAACTGTAAATTATTATTATTATAATTATAACTATATAAAAAAAAAATCAATATATATATATACATACATATACTTATATACATACAAACACATGTGTGTGTATAGATTCATACCTAAACTAAATTGGTCAAAACATAAAAAATGAGAAAACATACAAATATTAAGAACGTATCATTAAAAATTAAAAGAATTGAAAAAAAAAAAACATTTTCAAAACAACAACAAAAATGTACAAAAAATTGTTTTTATTTCACTTGAATTGGCAACAAGAAATCATTTTTTTTTGGTTTGTTTTTGGCAAAACATTCGGAATTTTGGTCATAACGAGAGAGAGTAATCCCCTCCCCCAAAACACCCTGACACGCCCCCTCAAAAACTTACCGAACTTACAAATAGGTTTCGACTAGAACAACAACACTGTATAAATCAAAGACACCACAAAATCCACGTTGATCAAGCATTACAGAATACAAGCAACAACAAATCTTATATAGTTCTATATAATTTTCGACCTTATGTGCTGCAGTACCTTAAGAAGTCCTTACCGAAGACTTGAATCGAAGACGACGCCAATTTGAAATCCCGGAATACAACAACAAAAACCACAACAAACATACTTATATATATATGTATATAACTTTTTTAACAACTCTTCATTCCATACGATATCGGATTTTCATCATTTTGTAGCTTTGTTAAGTTTTCTAAATGGAACAAAAAAAACGAATAAGAAATGAAAAGAAAATACGAAAACAGAGAAAAACGAAGACCTATCAAATAGAAGAAAGTGCCTAGTGAAACCAGTTGGAAAGAAGTTTAGATGATAAACTTTTCGTAATACACCTAATTTCTCTCCTAATAATACCTGGGCAAAAAAAAAATACTAAATGTATACGAATTCTGTTAAGATTTGTGCAAGACTTGGTTCGGGCGTATATACATATATATATATAGAGAGAGACTACTATATACCCGATAAATCCGTATAGGCCTAAAATCCAAGAGAAAAATTGGTAGAAATTCAAGGAATTTGTTTCGTGTTCAATTTATTTTTGGAGTGTAAAAAATTATGGGAAATTTTTAGTATATACCGTTAATTGAATATTAACATATAAATATATATACCTATACCGATATATATATATATAGCCAATATTATACGAGTTTATACCTATACATATACATATATATATATCTCTATATAGTATAGTATTGTATTTGAATAATCCACTTGTATATTGATAAATTCGAGAGCGAATCGATCGTTTTATCCAAGTTCAATCTCTAGGGGTGCTAGACTGAGTTATACATACATACACACACATACACATATATATATATTTAAGTATATATGTATATGTTTATAAGGAAGCCTAACTGTAAACTCTTAACGTAAACGTAATTCAATTACTACCTTGCAAAAGTATAAAATACATCAACTAACTTCTAATCTATGTACATACATACATATTTGTATACATCCCCAACAGACAGACAGACAGATATACGTACCTATATATACATACATGTGTAGGTATTATCCTGACGACCTTTATCCCGTTATCTTCCCAAACTTAACTACTTAACTGACTTTACATAAGAAACAAAATGGAATATTTATTACACACACACACACACACACACTCGCAAATGCGACTATATATTTACATATATAGATTTTAAGCAGAAAATGGGAATATATTATAACGGTAAACACACACACACGGAGTATACATCACATATACTACTTGCAAGTAAGATTCAAAATGGAGAAAACGTATGCAAAATGGAAAATAGAAATAGGAAAATGGAAAATGGGATGGAAAAAAACGTTTAATTTAAATTTGCAACGTTGTATTTTTCAGCACGTAAAACAACAAAGTAAACTAAGATAAATACAAAAGCAAAACAAAAGCAACAAAAAATACATAAAGTTCGTTACATTCAGGACGCATTCGCGCTGTTTAAGAAAAAAAATAAAAAATAAAATATATAAGAAATCCCTCAACAAAATGAAACTATCTATGAAATAACCCAAAAAGAAAATAAACAAAAATATGGCACAGTTTGTTAATGAAACTTACGGTTTGACATTTGTAAAACAGGAAACAGTTGAGAATATGAAACAGAAACAGAAACAAAAACACAAAAAAAAACAGTTGAGTGTAAGTTGGTTTGATTCAAAAATAAAAAGTGAAGCAAAAGAGAAGCAAGAAGAGAAAAAATCCAATTGTTGTTTGAATTTTAACGGTTTAACGTAACGGTCATAGCAGTTAGCTTTTTGTCAGTGTAAGGGAGCATTAAGAGGCAGCCGCTGCTAGAGCGGGACAACTATATGTTACAGCGCAGCAGTGCACAGCAGGCAAGCAGTTCGTCTTAGCAAGCAGTGCTAAGCAGTTGATTGTAGCAAGCGTATTTGAATTTGTAACTGACAGAAGCTGAAAACTATTCTGCTTTGCGTTGGCTGTTAGAACAGTACTAAATGATTTATCTTTGAAGTAGAAAACATGAATCAATCTTCGTCTAGTGAGGAAATCCATTGGGAGCGCAAACGTGGTGGCAATGAGCCGCCTCCCAAGGAGCAAAATCCACCCGAGCACCATCATGGCACACATAAGAAGAAGAAGCCGAGAAGAAAGCGCGGAGAAGCACATCAGCCACAACATCCGGACACATACTATCATATCAAGAAAATGGATAGTATGGAAACCGTTAAGCGAAAACAAGAGATGCGCAAGGATTCGGCAGCCCTGGAGCAGCAAACCAGTCAGAATGCCAAGCAAAAGGATACGAAAAATGCCAAGGACGAACCTCCTGTGTATCCTGACTTTGATTACTTGGAATTTGAGGCTGAGAAAGAAGAGGATAATCCTCCCATCTCTGACAATTTCATGATCTACGTCATTTTGGGTTATATCACCGGCATAGTTGTAGTGCTGCTCTGGTATTATCTGCTCAGTGATCAAGCTGATACTGATCTGGATACTAAGTGGTTTATAATTGTATTTTTGGTGCTGTTTCTGCTCATTATCTGTTTCAATCACACGACCAGGTGAATAAAGAGATATTCGTAGTATCGGCATTCTTCCACTTCGACTTCCACTCCTTCCATTTCTACAGATGTATTGCCGCTCTATTGGTACCGCTGCTATTTGGATATCGGGGACGCCTACTAATCATGTGCTGGGCCTTCTATTTGGCTCTAACTGGCCCTGTAGCCAATATAGTGCACAACATTGAGGTTATGGTGCGTAGTCTTGGTTGTGCTTTGGGTCTTTTGTCAAATGCTTTGACCCCGATGCATCAGTTAATGGCCGAACCTGTCTATATAGTAGAACAATCGGTCTATAACTGTTTGAGCCAAGTGCGTAAACTAACGGAGCCTTTGGACGATGTGCTGCAGCGGCTGGAAACACCCATTGTAGAGTTGTGTAAGTACAGTAGTCGCTCCCTAAAAAGGCAGAAAGTATCTATAACTTTACTCCCCAAACCTCTTTAGTTTCCGCTTATAGAACCTGCGGTGAATGGTTGCGTCACCAACAGAATTTCTTGGACAAACAAATGGGTACACCCTATGATCGCTGCATGGGCGCCGGGAGTATCAGCGTGCAGGAGTGTCGTGCCAAATTTACTGGCGATAAATCGGTTTGTGATATCGAAAAGCGTTTCGAATGGTTCTGTTCGAATCTCAAGGAATTGCACAGCTTCTTTGATCCCCAAATGCAGCAGCATCAGAAGATTTCCGAACAACTTTTTACAAGTAAGATCCATAGTTTCCTAGTTCGATTCCCTTTTAAGGTAAGTTTTCTTTCAGGACCCCTGGAAAGTTTGGATAAAATCAGATCCATTTTCGAGGCTAGCATTACCTTCGATCATGTGCAGCGCAGATCGGAGGAGGATGCTGAAAAATCGTCCAACGATATCGATCAGGAGATCTCCAAATTCTGGGACTTTGAGATGAAATTATTCAAGGCCCCGTTCACCTGGCTGTACATAGTGATCGTAGTTCTGTTTATAATCGTCTTTATGAAAGCAATTTACTTCCGTGTGAATTTTTTGGGTAGTGTTAACTATCGAAACATGTATCTGACTAAGGAGTTCTATGCCTACAATAATCAGCAGCATGAAAAATTGGGCTACAGTGCGCTACCGCTACGTTGGACGGAAACAACTAATTTTACCAAGGTAAGAACTGATTTCTTTAGTTGATTCGGTTTTCAGTTTAAATTTTGATTTGTTTTCATTATTTTTAGCTATTTTCTTTTCGCTATTTGCCCATCGAAGTGGATGTCATTTATAATCCCTTGGTGTTTATGCTGATCACCAGTTTGCAGCTCTTTATCATCTGCTTTCTGGACGTGACTCTATTTGGGATGTTGGCATCTATATCATATCACTCCCATTTAGCAGCGGAGCTGCCACGTAAGTTTTTAGTAGTAGTAGTAGTAGTGTTAGTAGTAGTAGTAGTAGTAGTGGTAGTAGTAGTAGTAGTAGTAGTAGTAGTGGTAGTAGTAGTAGTAGTAGTAGTAGTAGTAGTAGTAGTAGTAGTAGTATTAGTAGTAGTAGTAGCAGTAGTAGTAGTAGCAGTAGTAGTAGGTTCAGTAGTAGTAGTAGTAGTAGTAGTAGTAGTAGCAGTAGTAGCAGTAGTAGTAGCAGTAGTAGTAGTAGCAGTAGTAGTAGTAGTAGCAGTAGTAGTAGCAGTAGTAGTAGTAGTAGTAGTGTTAGTAGTAGTAGTAGTAGTAGTAGTACTAGTACCTAGAATTCTACTTCAGACTTCCTTTTTACAGCTCCCGAGTATATAAAGATCATGGTGGAGGGCGGTGGCATGATTGGTTTTATTTTGAGTGGTTTGGTTAAGGCTTTTGAGCCGACTTCTAGAAATTTATTTGCCGATGTTCAACACTGTTTGCCTCTGCCGGGACCACCTAAGTATATGCGTTATTGGGAAATTCTGTTGATCTGCTTATTTGCCTGGCTTTTGATGATCTTCGAGCCGTTTATTCTACGTCTAAGACATCTGATCATGTCCTGTTTCTATCCGGAGAATGCTGAACTACGTGCTGAGTATATGCATGAACGTCTGTTGAGGAATAGAGGTAGTGTTGCACAGTTATTCTAGCTATATATACACAGATATCCAAAACAGTGATCTTTCACAGAGATTTTCATACTGGCGGTAAGACGTAAGGCTCGTGCCAGTAATTTGTATGTCTACGAGAATTGGGTCACAAATCTTCATTGCAAACTATATGCATTTGTCTACTGGTAAGCTAAGGAGTTTTCTTAAGTTTCCCTTAAATCCCAGTTTCTTCTAGGATTACCTGCGGTCACTATGGATCCTACAAGAGTCTCAAATGCATAATTTGCCACGCAAAGTTAACCAAGTAAGATCGAATTCCTTAACTATACATATATTCTATTAAAAATCCTTTTTAGAACCGATTGTGTGGAATGTGATACGCCCAATTGCCGAGGGGTCTACTGTCAGACATGTTTCATAGAGTCGAATTGTCATTGTATACTATGTAATCCTCCTATGGTTTATGGGGATTACTCCACCTACTCCGAAGTAGAGTAAGTTTTGATATTTAAGATATATATATATAACTTATAACTAAGTTTTTGTTGAATCCCCAGCGATTCTTCTGATGATCCCGATCCACAAGTGTTGCCATTTCGTCCACACAGGGCTTACTGTAATCCTCAGGTGTCCGAGCGAGACAAGAGTGTGTAGAATCGGAAACTATATATAATCTATATAGATACTTTTTAGTTAAATAAAGATATTGTTAAACTTTGGGTTAAATGAGCTTTATGAGTTTATGTTCAGAGCTCTATTTCTGCAGCACCTTTCTCCCAAGGGGGGAGGGAGAAGGGGAGAAGGGAGGAGGTAATGGGAGTGGAACCTGTTAACTTCTCTCGCTTAACTTGGCTATGGGAATCTTAAGAATTCTGATGAATCGCAGCTTTTATTGGTAAAAATGGCATTGCGAGTGCCTCGTCATCCTCGTTCTGGTTGACATTGTCATGGCCATATCAGCTACTGTAAGCTCGTTTGTTTCCTTGTCATCTCTGGCGATAAACGCGATGATGATGATGAAGCTGATGATGAGCATCTTTCAACGTCGACCGTTGGGCAATAACACTTTGTTTTCAATTTGTGCTGCGACTCCCCATCTCTCTCTCTCTCTCTCACTCTCTCCTGTCTGTCCAGTCTGCCTTCTCTTTTCTCTGCTCCTTTTCTTTCTCCTCTCTCTCTGTCTCTTTCTATGTCTCTGTCTTGGCATTGTGGGCATTGCTTGGCGCACATGTGGGCTACAATTAAATGTTCATTAAATGCGACAACCACGACAAGTCTGAGATTGTTCTCAACAATTAAGACTGAGACTAAAACTGAGAACGGAGACTAAGACGGGAACAAAGACGGAGGTGGGGAAGGGAAGGAGGGTAAAGACGCTGGTCTGCCAAAGGATTGTTTTGCTGCTTCTACTGATGATGACATCCAGCGGCGTTTTTAAGACCCTGTACTAAACCAGAACTAAAAGGCTGTTAAGTGCGCGAAGGCTTAACTTCCCGTAGGCTAAAAACTTCACAGAAAATATGTAATAATCAATAAAACCTAATCGATTCAAGAAGTAGTATGTATTATCCAGTAATTCGGTTGGTTACAAAAGACTTCAAACACTGTTGAAAACTTCTGATTGTGCTTTCTTAGCGCAAGTACAGGGTCTCTTAAAGTCGGTTACTTTCTTTGATAGCATTTTCTACTAGTTTTAGGTTTGTTTTTGTCTGCTCCTCGCTTGGAATGTGCTGTGTAATTTACAGCCTACAGTCGTATGGTGGTCCCGTCTCATCCCATCCCGCCCCTCCTACTTTCTTCTTTCGCCTTTCTTCTGTGTTCTGCTTCTTTCTACTTTTTATTTATGAGCCACAAATTTTGACATTTATGTGTGTTTCTAAAGTTGGAGGTAAACTGTAACAAGCGGTTAATATTACCTGAAACCGTTTGATCAGGGGACTCTCCTCTCCCTCTCTCCTCTCTCTCTCTCGTTTCTTTACATTTATTTTATGGCTGTTTAATAAATTCTCTTTGTGGCTTCTTTCATCTTGTATGCTAATGTGTACACAAGTGTTTATTTGTTATTTAACACCCGCTTCTCCTCAAAGAACTGACCACCATCATCGACCAGAGTTGACATTTAAACCACACACAGAACAGAGAACAGTGAAAAGATATCGAAGAATGAAGAATGTAGAATAAAGAACCCTTGAGCAGGGTCATCATCATATTTGGATGAATCGCTTATTTGATTTGGTTTCATTTCTGGTCTGTTCGGTTCTTTGGGGATCTTGTGTTACCTGTTTGCATTTGAGGAAATTTGAGCTGTCACTGAGGAACTGATCCCATCGAGCATCGAGTGATCCGATTGCCATTCCGTTATAAGACCAGGTTTAATAATATCGGAAAATCGCAGTAGCTTTTAGGGTTTAAGGAGAGTCACTGAACCGCTTTTGGGTTGACCCTGTGGTTAAGCTTGAGTGTGAAGGAAGTTAACTTCCTTGTACTTAAATGGATTCCTCACTTGTTGAGGTTAGAACTGAATTTAGGGGTAAGTTTTAGTCCTACTTTCTCCTGAAATGGTTTGGATTTATTTATTTGCAAACTGAGAACAAAGTTTAGTAACATTTTCGAGACTTTAGGATTTCACGGACTGCTTGTTGGGATAGCCAAAGAAACCGATGCTCTTAAGCTCAATGAACAGCTCCTGATCGTTACCCATAGCTTTATAGATGGCCTTCTCCATCTCGTCGTACTGGAAGTGTGGTGGAAATGGCATATCATTGAGAGCTTGAAACATGGCATTGCCACGTTCATTACCAACCACCAAAGTAGTGCCACTATTGGAGAATCTAGAAGAAAGACGAACAGGATTAGATTAGAAAGCCCAAAGAATCCTACAGTTTAACTCACTGTGCAGTTGTATTGTAGGAGGAATCCATTTCGTGTTTTCCCATGGGCTTTAAAATGTTGCGTCGAATGTCCCAGACGCTAACGGTATCCCGATTCATAGATACTATGACTGTGGAGTGGGTGAGACTCCAATTGGCCCAGTGAACGGGCTGGAAGTCGTCCAACAACTCGATAAGAGGACGCGTAATGCCATCGATCCAAATGCGAACGTACCTAAGGAAAGGATAATGTCAACAAAGGGGGAATCACAAAGGATGGAAGAAATCCCACCAATCATTGCCGCAGGTGAGAAAGAGTTTTGGGGACCAGGGAGAGAACTCCATGACATTAACACCGCCATCATGACACTTGAGCACTTCTAGATACTGATGTTGGTAATTAATGGAGCATTTGTGGATGCAACCCTCGTCGGTAAGAATGTAGTAAATGTCCTTGTGCACGGGATGTGTGGTTATGTAGAGACCCTGTGGTTGCCTATTGGACTCCACGGTCATAGTGGGGGAGAGCGGTACCCGTATGCCCTCGGGATGACCCTCAATGCGCTCCAGGGTCATCTGGGTGAAGCCCAAGAGGTAAGGTGTCTTTGTCAAACCGAAGCGTGTGACTGAACCATCCTGCGAGAGGCTAAGGAACGGATCAATCTCGTTGGCATCATCATCGGTGACCTGTTTGAGCCAACGTATGGCGACTACGGGTGAACAACCCGGAGAAGTACTGCGCTGCGAAACCGCTATGGGTGTACTACCAAAATTGGTAACATCTCGCACCTCAACACTGCCATCGTAGAGCCCAATGGCAATCAGGGAGGGTAGATAGGGAGAGAAGCAAATGGCAGTAACGGGAATACTGTAGTAGTAGGCACGCTCCGGTTCCCCCGGATTCTTAATGCTCCAAATGTAGACATCTCCGCTGGAGGGCACACGCTGTGAGGAGAAGGAGAAGAGTCCATAGGAAATGGCCAGAATGTCGCTATTACTTGTGCAGAAACTCATGTCGCTAACTGCCTTGCGCTCCTCATGGCTGGGCACTGGAATCAGTCGGAAAAGAGTCTTCATTGAGTACTTGTACTCCACATCTGTAGCACAGCGATCCACCTGTCGGAAGTTCCGGAAACGTTGCATTCCCGCCTTGTAAATGTTGCTAGACAGAGTACGACCGATGTACTTGAGAGTCGTCTTGAAGGCCTCGCTTCGGAACAGCTGACTGGCCATACTCTTGGCCTTCTCCCGCTCCCTGGCCTCCTCCTCCTCGTGATAGGATGTGGCTGCCGCCTCCATTTGAGATGCCTCATCGGTGCCCGGCTTCGAGATACTGTGCATTGTGCTGTAGCGACTCTTCCGCTGACTCGCACCCTCCAGGGTATCGTACATCTCAAAGTTGGACACATACGATCCAACTGTGGCATAGTCCACCAAGATGGTATTCACGGCTCGACTGTTGGTTAGGATAATCGTTGTCTGGGTATCGTTATCGGAACGACGACGAACCTTTCCCTTGCCTATGGTTAGGTAATCATATTGTCGATTATCTGCCTCCACCTGATCCCCCTGCGGTGTACCCTTGGCCACTGTGGTGCTAATCTGATTATGGATCCTAAAGAAATCCGATTTGCGAAGCGTAATCTTGACGAAGGACTTTTTAAAGGTCACGGGAAGATGCTCCTCTTCCCTCTCCTCAAACTTATTCGGATTAAATATGATTTGCTCATAGATGATCTAAGGGGGACTACAATTAGACACTAGAGAAAGGATATACGACACTTCTTACGCCATTGATCAGTTCATCCATGGATTGCTTATTACCCCCGACGCCCCCACGCATACTCTGACGTGTACGGGATCGGGAAGCACTACTTCTGGAGTGCAGCATGTGCATATTGGTTATCTCGTGCTTCAGGTGCACATTGAAGGTAAGAAACTGATCCGCGTATGGAAAATCCGGTATGTAATTGGGTGTCAAGTCCACTTCAGTGCCATCGATTTTCTCCGTCACCTATAAGGCAGTTTAAAGCGCTCTAGGACTAGTTTGATATCTATGAATTAAGTTACCTTAAATTGCTGACGATACTCCAGATCAGCCATGATTTCCTGTGCATAGGAATGAACTTCACGTTTCTTTTCCTTCGCTTGTTTATCGAGTACTTCCTCGGTGACTATAACCGATTTCTTGGACGATTTACGCCGTTCCATTTCGTCCCTTCTTTCCATTTAGATATATTTCTATATTCTATTTCTGTATGATGTCGTTTTTGATTTGTTGTAGAAGTATAAGTCAAAGTATCTGACAAATTTCCTTTTTTTTAAAGCTCTGCAAACTCCCACAAATTTTAATGACTAAAGGAAATTATGGATTTGGCTCATTAATCTCCTGTTAATTAGGGCTATGAATATTTGTAAATTTTAATTAAATCTCAGCTCGTTATGGAACTCGGCTCACGTGACTATTCGTATCTAATGGTCGTCGCATCCGCATCCGTACCCGAATACGTGTTAAGATACTTCCCCTGCGTGACTCGTTGTCAGATAAAACACAGATAAAGTTAACACTCTGTTCGCTTCTGGTGTTGTGTGTCCTGGCTGGCAACCACCACAACAACCCGGTTGAAGGACACAAAAAACTTTACGGCAATCGCTTCAGTAACAGCTCAACTCGCGTGCCGTGCAAAACAAACCCGGAGTGCGTTAAATCACGGAGAGAAAAGTTCGTTTTTATCCTTAACTTACGTCTGCTTCCGGTTTACAAAAAAAAAAAAAAAAAAAAAAATAAAATTAAAGTGAATTTTGCATGCGTGTATCTGTGAGATACATTTAGTTGTATCTACATGTGGTCTAATTGATTTGGTGTTAGACATAAGATATATTGCTCTCGATCTCTTACAAATATCCAATTGGCATTTGCCAATAGCTAATTACGAGCATGTCCGTTGCACAACAACACGAGACAACAACAACAACACGATTGCCATCAATGGAGTGCCAAAGTGAAAATCGAGTACCAGAAAACTCAATTAGGAATGTGGCAAAAACACAGACATCGTCGCTAGCCAAACCGCAGTTAGCCGAGTTAACAGCAACACCAACAGTGGCAGCTACAACTACAGCATCAGCTTCAGCTTCGGCTACAACTCTGGCCAAGCAGACACAACCACAGTCACAGCCACAGTCACAGCCACAGCTACAGCTACAACCTCACTACGTCATAAATTCAGCCCCAATGCACGCGAAGGCGACCACCGCGGGAAGCATCACAGGAGGCACATTACATCTGCACCGAGTGAAAAGTGCGCAGGTACGTGAAAAGTGACGTTAATTGAAAGTTAAGCAATGCACAGTGACTTCCCCCTTCCCCTCCCCCCACCCCTGACTGTAGTGTACGAGATGCAGATACAATGCCCGAATTCATACGAGTGGTGGTACTGGTGTGCCCAGAGGTGTGCCACACGAGAACACTGGGAGGTGTAGCAAAACTTTCTAGACATGCCAGAGATGTAGATGTAGGAATGGAAGTAGGAAAGAAAAGAAAAGGATAGATTAGGAATGGGAAAGGAACTTAAATCTAATGGCAGGAAGAACTTAGGGCTTTAATCACTGTCTTTAAGTAGGAATTGGGTTAAATACTAATCTTAGATTTGTAGGGAAAGTATCATAGTTCCGATCAATAAACTCTCCCTAGTAAAGATACATTAACCACACTGGATTCCCCGTAATTCAGGAAACTATAGCTATAGTAAAAATTCCAGTTGATTTATTGTCTTAACTGTAATTAGCATGCAAACCGCTTTGGCAGCCCTCGCCGCATAGAGTCAAGTCGGCGAGGACCTAGTGAGAGGGAATACGAAAGTTGCTAGTGCTAGATATATACGCCTGCTCGTATCTGCGAGTACTCATGCCTGTATAGATACAGATACAATTGCAGGGTGCGTAACGTAAATTGGTAAAATGCGTGTTGTTTTTCTTGCTTTTGCTCCTGTTGTCGTATTTTGCCGGCAAAAAGCGAACAGCACCGGCTGCGGTTGCCCTCCCTTCGACAGTCCCCCTTTCCCCCCCTTTAGCCAGGCCCAAACTGGCCAGGCCTCAATGGAGCTAGCCGCATGCGTGTTGCGAGTCTGCGCTGGAAACAGATACAGATACAATGAGAGGTTGGCAGTCAGCGTCATTGCCATGTTATGTAAACACAGCTTCTATAAAGGGGGAGTGGAGTGGGCGGAGAGGGAGGGGCTAAGGAGAGGAACATGATGACGAAAGCAAAAGCCGATGATGATGATCCATGATGTGGTGGCTTTTGTGCTGCTCCGCTGATGTGCTGCTGCTGTGAACGCCTGTCAAAGTCACGTCATTCATCAGATGCGATGCTGCGATGCGAAATAAATTTGTTGACGCCATTGAAAGCATGCATATGGCTGGGAAAACTGGGTATGGCACTATCCAATGGCAAATTGGGTGGTCCATATCCACAGCTAGCTACCGTTTGGCATCCACATTAGCATTTCTCCATTTTAGCCATGTCTTCCACTTGTGATTCGTGCTGCACTCGAGTCTTGACGCATAACTAATGTAGCCAAGTCTATTGGCCACTTGCTGTTGACTTTAAGTTATGCTAAAATGTCCTGACTTTCTGACTATCGAGTGGCCAGAAAGTTCTCCTGACTTCCTTTGCTTTCTTAAGTCTGCTGACAAATTTCTGTCTTTCGTCTTTTTATGACTTTAAAGTTGTTTTTGTTGCCATTTGTTGGGGTGGATTTTCCTTTTTTATTTTCTTCCTTTTTTTATTTGGCTTGACTTGTTTATGTTTGCTTTCAATTTTATCCCTGACATCGTTCGCATCCTTTTGTTACAGCCTTCGATTTACAGTGGAGAGCGCGTCGTTGGTGTTTTTTTTTACCATCGTCCTTGCCTGGCTGCGTGTCCTGGCTGCCGACAGCCTTGCACTTGCCCGCAATTGAACTTCACTTGGGGTTGTTACGACTACGCACCCCCAGCTCCCTGCTCTCCACCCACCCCCAGCAGTTGCTCCCATTCAGCGCTTGGCTTTGCCTGCTGAATTTATCTGAGAGCGCGTAACTCTCTCTCTGCTTCTACTCTCTGCTCTCTTTGTTTCTACCGCTCCTTTGGCCTTAGCCTTCGTGCCTGTCTCATCTTTCATCCCGCACTCGGTTCTGAGTGCCTCTGAGCATCTCGAGGGGTTAATCAACCTTTGTCCTACGAACTGCATCTGCTTCCTAAAGATGCTCACAATTTAAGTTCGAGTTGGGAAACAAGGGACAAGAAAACAATAGAATTTATGAGCTCAACTTGCCTCTGGACTATACCAAAAGTTAGTTTCAAACTGAATTTATGACTATCATATTGCTTGTTATACAGCACGTGACTGAAGTTGTCAGTGAGTCCTAAGTTCGTAGTCCTTTAGTGCTGAGTCCTTTGTCAATTGGTATTTCATTGCTGCACAA
This sequence comes from Drosophila cardini, assembly GCA_018903735.1. NCBI lineage: Eukaryota > Metazoa > Arthropoda > Insecta > Diptera > Drosophilidae > Drosophila > Drosophila cardini. The sequence continues at coordinate 3,563,580 of JAEIGM010000004.1, forward strand.
GGGGCCAATAAATTGTTGTACAACATATTGGCCAGTTATATTAACTGTAATTTAAACTTACAAAGGGGGCTTTAAAGAAGTTATTATTTATTAAATAGAAAATTTATCATTTAAGATTAATTTCTACTAGAAGTATCTTTAATTATGTTATAAAGTATTTCTGTGATAAAGAAAGTTTCATTTGAACTCATGAAGATATTATCTAATAAATGAATATATAACAGATATATATAAAGATCTAATTTATCTAGACTAATTACTGCTGCTTCCTTTGATCTCTGATCTACTTCTGTTTGAAGACTTTTTGATCACTTTTTTTGGCTTACGATCAATGCCAAAAAAATACTAAAGCGATGTTCATTGAGCTTCAAGTGCGCTGGCCAAAATAAGAATGCCGCTTGTTGGCCAAGTTAAAACCCCATTGCGATTAATTTTAATTCACGTCTGAGATCTGTAAACTGAAAACTGTAAACTGAAAACTAAAATCCACTTGAGACTGGCTAACATTTCGGGGTCGTTAAATTGAAATGCATATAAGCAGATTTGCAGTTGGCATCACATACAGTGGCAGTTGCCACTCCCCTAATCCCCTACTGCACGCCCCTTTTTCGAGTGGCGTTAATGGAAGCTCGCGACGCGTTCAGTTGCCTGGCGCCAACATTTTTTGCTGTCGCATTGAAATTATGAGCGCTGACTGCGAAAATTTGCATAAAAAAAACAGTAAGAGAATGAGAGAGAGAGAGAGGGAGAACGAGAGATAAATGCAATGAATAAAGAAAGAACACAAGAAGTAAAAGAAAATACACAAAGAAAGTGGTAAGCAAAACGTAAAAAAATAATGTGTACGTGTTGGAAATTCCTTAATTTATTGATAGGAAAATATGTACTTTACCTGTCGGCATTTTCCTGCAAACGAAATTTTCCTCACGTCACGTGAAACTTCTTTTCAATTGCATCTACAAATTTTTGGTATCTAAATTTTCAAACCGAACAAAATTTCGTTAATTACGTGAGGAATTTTAGTATCTTGTAAGCGACGACAACGTTTGATTACATAATTTGGATATGTTCTTTTGAAATGCAATTGAAAATGTGGAAATTTGTTTTTCCCACCGGCCAGGAAAAGCGTCGCCGCTGTCGGCTGCCATAAATATTTTCCGAGGACTGAGAAAACTTGGGAACTTTTTGGGGAAAATGCCGCTGGATGCGCTAATCAGCGCTGTCAAGCGTTGCAGTTGGCACACAAACAGCTAAGATACAGATACAAAGATAGAGATACAGTTATAACTACAGCTACATATGCCTGCATATTCTGCAGATACTTTTGCATCTTCGGCTGCTCCACAAAAAAAATATCTCACGCATTCTTTTGGTGACATTTTGTAATTAATTTATGCAGTTGCTCCCGAGATTTTCCAGTGCAGATTAAAGTCAATGGGGGCATTTAATAAATTGCTCCTAAATTAAAGAAAAAACGCGCCATGGATTTATGGGAGAGATCTGTTCCACAGAGTTGCAGCGCTCCAGAGTTGCCACCTAAATGTGATTTTAATGAATAGCTCGATAAGCATTATTATGCCAAAGTTGTCGCCGCTTTTTTAGCCAAAATTTCTCCCTCTCTCTCTTTTAGGTTCCAACTGACCCATTAATCTATGAAAATGTCAGACAAACTGAAGCTGCATTAATGATCTCAACGCCTCAGATTCTGTCGGAGATTCGCTTGAGATGAGGGGCGCCCACGTTTTGGCCCCGGGTCCAATATTTTCTGTGTGTTTTTTTTTTTGTGTCTCTTGAAATTTGTGGCTGCGTTTATTTTGGTGCTCGCGATGACCTTATAAATCAGACTGAGGGAAGCGCATATATAGTGATCTGTAGTAGTTGGGGATACATTTGTTCACAATCAAAAGATTTGTATGCGTTGATGGCGTCCAAAATCAAAAAAAAAAAAAAAATTTAAGAAAAATCCATAAAGAAAAACATTTAAACATAAATTTTTGATTTACGCAATGGACGCGGGCGGGCGCTGAATTTCTTGATTTATCTCAACAATTTCGACAGCCATCAAGTAATTTGGTTTTTCGACAAATTGGTAAAGGCAGGCGGGCCAAAAGGGGGGACAACTGGGCCGAAAGGGAGCCAAGGGGGAGCCTTTGCCATCGATAATCGTGTGAAGTGCATTAAAGTATTTTATTAGCCAATTATCTTGGTCTTTGAGCCTCCACAAAAAATCAGTTTATTGTCCAGATTGAAGATGGTTTACACACACAATACATATTGCCCCATAATTTAGTTTTGATCAAACGAAAAAGTTGCCCATTTACAAAGAGATATCTTTATAACTGTGTCACATTTACATGGAATCATCGGATAATCCCATATTTACGATCAATGTAAATTGGAACGCAAAGTATTTATAGAGCACATGGATGCTATCTTATAACTGATGTGATCATAAAAGTTTTATCTTTTTTCCTCAAAACTTTCGAGTACAAATCAACATAAATATTTGCCAGCAAAATTCCAGAGAAGTATTTTCGCCCATGTCCAAATAAAGTCTTTTAAACTTTTCTGATTATAATATTTGCTCAGGTTTGCACATAAGTCCCCCAGAGTTTGACAACATTTCAAGTGGTAAATAAACCTTCAGAGTACTCGACATTTTATGGATTTATAATTGCGTCTAACTGGAAATATTTGTGAAAACTTTAGCTCCAACTTGATCAGAGTGCGAATATATATTTATATGCTACGTTCAAGTTTTTTACGCTAATGTTGATACAAGTATCTAATCTTATCAGAGTCACCTTTTTGCATTAACAATTCTGTTTATTTATTTCACTTTTGCAGTTCTGTACGATCGTTTCATATCAGAGCCACCCATATAGATATAGAATCTGTTGTTGCCATAAGCCTCAGCTGTAGGCCACGTGATAAGATATATAGTATACTATATAGTACTATATGAATACACTTCACTTTCCACAAACTGTCGTTGATAACCTCCCCCTCCAAAATGGGTCTAGAAATTGTAACTCTTTCTCTGGAATTTCTGCACGTTCGTTGTGCAATCGTTAAAAATAGTCAGCAAAAATGTTATAAATAAATTTGTTTATCAGATTTGGACATATATTAAGCACAAAGCCTTTTGGTTTTTCCAGGCTAGTTCTAAAAATAAATTTATGCATAAACAAATCAATCATATCTGTGACGTAACTCCAACAACAAACTCATAGATACATTAGCAGATGATGTCCAACTGATTGATTTATTTACTTTCAGTCAATTTCCATCGCTGACGTATTTCCATCGTCAAATAACCAAATGTGAAATGTGTGAAAATGGCACCGTTGAGTCTGTTATAAAGAAACATTTACATTCTGACTAAACATTCATGTATTTTGGGCTGTTGATAACGAAGAAATGATACCTGAAATCATTTACAATCTACACATTCATTACCTTCACAGGTTAGTCACTAGTGTCATCGTCACTAGAATTTCCGCTCCAATATCGTTTTGACGTCAATGCCTAAATTGTAATCAACAATTTCCGTAAACGATTCTGTAATCGATTCGATTTTTGTCCCCAAAAAAAAAGGTAAAGGAATTGTAGCTAAGATTACCAAGTCAAAATATTGCCATAGGTCAACGATCCAAGTTTTGTTTTCTGTTGTTTTTTCGGAGTAATTTCCATTGTTTTCCATTGCCATCTTGGCTGAGTCATGGCCCCAATTATCCGTTAGAAACACTTTTCATAGATTGAATTCCATTTCTGTGATGACATGAAAGTTTTTCATTGTTTTACGACTGCAATCAACACCAAGAGAAACTCATCAATTTTAAAGAACTTGGCCAAGTTGTAGCTGTGTATCTATGTATCTTTGTCTCTATGTCTCTATGTATATTTGTGGTGTATCTGTTATTGCTATTGCGCTTTCGTTGGCAAAGCAAAGCATTACAAAACGTTACATTCCAAGAAACACTTGACTTGCTGCCTTTGAGAGGAGTGGTAAGAAGAGGAGTAAAGAGGAGAGGAGCATCCCTAAATGACTGCCAGGAATGTGCAGTAAACACTCAACACAACGACCCGCAGCATAATAAAAATTTGTTTGTTTTGCGAGCTGTTGGAAGACACTGCTCGCAAGAAGTTCTAGAATTGGGTTAAAACTAAAAAAAAAATAAAAGAAGAAGAAGACAAAGATTGTTAACTGCAACTTCAGCGGAAAGTACAAAGAAAAGAAATAAATTGAAATCAGCATACGGTTGCAATGTGTTACGAATGGACATTCATTCATTCACATTCATATTCACTCAGTCAGCCACTCATTCATTCATGGGCTGACTGTGGTCAGTCTGAGTCTGAGTGCTCGTTTGTCCCACTGTCTGTCTATTTGTCACACTGTCTCACTGTCTCACTGTCTGTTTCATCAATGGAACTTGATGACTAACCACGATGCCATGTGGTGAACACTTTCTGGAATCAAGTCAAACACCAGAAAAAGATTTGGTTACAAAACGGTTTCTTTTGGTAATAATAGTGCACTGGAAAAAAAGAGCACAAAGTTTATAAATTAACATAATTGTATCTTGTATCTGGCTTTCAATATTTAAAGTATCTATCGACTATTTTCCATACTCACTTTACTTCTGACATTGTTTAAGATCAAACCTAACCCCTGATTTTTTTCTGTGTACCAACGAAGGACCCTGATAAGTATGCGGACTGAGGCCGCGCTGCATTCGCTGCAGGAGGTAAATAAACATTCTTGAGCTACTGTTACGCGTTGAGAACAACTTCATTTTCATCAGACACTCCGAGTACTACACTTAGTATCGAGTAACGTCGTGTGGAGACTCAAAAGACTCAAAAGACTGCTCACTATCGAAAGTTGTTTTTCGTGTCTTGGGGGCTGCATCTGCCAGATACAAGATACAAATGTAGCTACAAGTTGGTTTGTTGGCTTTTTGTTTGTTTGGTTGGCTTGCGTCACCCACAAGACAATTGGAATTCTTGAGAAAGTGTTGCAACTTGCAACCTCAAGCACTTCAAGTGACAACCACAAACAATGCAGATATCCAAAAGATACAACAGCAGATACAACTGCAGATACATCGCATACAATTAAAGAGACAACAACTTATTTCCCTTATTTCACTTTATTTCACTTCATTTCGCTTTATTTCCCTCTTCTCGTTTATCAATTGTGCGTGTCCGACACTTTTCGCGCATAATTGCAATCACTGCACTTTGTTTTTCAGCGAGTGCGTGTATCTTACGGATACCAGTTTGACTCAAAACCGTTGCAATTACATTCGCACAGCTGTTTGCCTGTTCCAACTGCATCTCCAGCTCGAATCTGACACTGCATCCTCAATTTCCATCCTTACTTTAGTTGCAGTTCCTACTGGGACGCTGAAGCTTCCACATGGGATGCGATACAGGATGTACTAAATGCCTGGGAACAAAGCAAATTGAATTCGAGCATGTTTACAGAGCGTGCAACAGCGAGCTTGCCACATTTGGTTCTGGTCACAGATGTGGCAAGTTGATAAGCAACACTAGACAACAAATTATTGCAGTTTACAACGATTTAAAGTTTTTTATAAAACAAAAAATGATTGATTATGTTAACTAGTGTATTAGCGTTAAGATATAAATCAGAAATTATTTATCTATGGTATTTAATAGGTGTTCTAAGATAAACAAAATCAAGTTTGTTAACTAGTGTATACAATGGTATAGAATTTAGGTGCAAATTGATGGTAGAACAATCGGTAATTGTTTTAGACAGCTGGCAGAGACTTAAATAATTTTGTTAACTAGTGTAATTGGCAATATTTGATTCTGGAATGGGATTAAAAATAGCAAATCTCTGCAGATTTCAAGTACTATAAACTACAACTCGGAAGTAAATGAAACTCTGTAAACATAGAGGAATCAATGAAGTCATTCTAACTCACACTAACTCTACAGATACAGATATCTATATACTATATAAAGAAAACTACCCTTTCTTTACCCAAACACTTCAGTTTTCCAGTTTGCGAAGCTAGCAAAATGGTAAGTCAGCAAATAGAAATTCAATTCTTCTTTCAGAATCCCCCGCAGAGGGCAGTTCCATAAGTTATGCTGCCATATCGATATATATGTATATATATATGACCATATACTGCCATCTTTTGTTTCTGCAACTATTTGTTTTAAGGCATTTGTTTGTCGTGGTCTCTGCCAGTTTTGTATCTCAATCTGCCATGTGGTTGGACCAATGCAGAATCTGCAGAATTGTGCAACTGGAAAAGGAGACATGTGGGTGCAACAGCAACTGCAACATGGAGAAGTCATGAATTATGCAAACACTGCCAAGCTGCAGACATACCCAGTTTGTACTCGTATCTTTGGACAAACAAACAAATTGTTTTGTTATTATCGCTGCATCCCTGGGTGGCACTAGCCACCAGATCGCGTCAAGAACTCCTTATATCTTATACCAGATTTGAAGCGAGAATTGAGAGAAAAGATTTCATGCCGCAAAAGTCAGATTAGAAGACGAGGCGGCAAATTGTCAAAAGATACCGCAGCTGAGAACAATTTGCTTAGGTTCCATACACATAATATTTACTTTGCTGCCAATTCGAACAAACTGACAAACTATATACATATGTACATATATCCATATATCCCCCAGTTGTAGTATTCTCCTCTCTCTCTTTTTGTTTCTCCCTCTCTTTTCGTCTGTGGCTTTATTTTTACATCTTGAGCCAGAGTGTGTGAAATTGCCGACAGATAAACGGAAAGACAGATGGACAGACCGGGAGCGGGATCGGAAGACGGGCAAAATCTTGACGTCTTCTGCAATTTGTGAAAAATGGAACGCTCGTGTTTTTTTTTTTGGTTTTCGTTTTTCTTTTTGAAGTTAAAGTTGTCGGTTCGAGTTTGTTGTGGAGTCTGATGAAGTTGTCGTCTTGGAACAAGCATACATTAATAATACTTCCAAATTGTCTGGGTTGGGCAATTAACCCATTGAGAGTGAGAGCTTGCGGAAAAGATATGGCAAAAGATAAATTGATTTGGATTTGTTAGCAGTTAAATATATAAATTAGTGGTATTAAAAGTGACTAAATTAATTAAATATTGTCGAGTCCTTTTAGTGAACAGAACGACAGATATTTGCCCTTCGCTGTTAACCCTCTGTTAGCTACTGTACGCTCACTGTTATTACACTGTTACCTACCTTTACTACCAAAAGTCTTTGCTCTCTTCAGACCGACCTCAATTTTTTCAAAGTTTCCCGTGTTTTGCTACACATTCGGTTTTATCAAACTGATCTGTATGCCAAGTGAATAAATAATTCCTATAGTACCAGACAACTGGTCAGCTCTTTTGGGGTTTTATGGATGCTCCGACTCTTGTGGCTCTCTCCATAAATGGTCAGAACGTGCCACTTTCGAAAACAATGCAAAATCACACAAAGCCATGAAAGAAGCAACCAAAACTTGACGCAATTTAAAGCAAAGTAAAGACTCACATCAAGTGTCGAATGTCATGAAATAAGAAGCACAGATTGGAAATGAAGCAAAGAATCCAAAAAAACAAAAGAATCAAAAATCAAAGAGAGAACATAAATGGAATGCACTTCCAAGAAAAGAATCTATTAAACCCCAACAAATACCAAGTGACGGCTCCAATAGAGAACTCCAATTAGGGTTACTGAAAGAGAGAGGGAGAGAGAGAGAGAGAGAGGGGGAGAGAGAGACGGGGTCTGATAAGCTTGTTGCCTGCCAACGCAATCAGTAAAAGTGATGTGGCAACAATGGGCCAAATGGAAAGGGTATGAGAAGGGCTTGCTGTACTTTATGTTGTCGTACTTCATGTTGTGCCATAAATTCATCAATTATCTGGGGACTCTGACGCCACACCCTCGAAAAACAATAGACTTGCCCAATTTATCTGGAAAGTTCGAAAGGATCGTCTTCGGTTGTGGCAACTCTGGCAGCTGTGGCAACTGAATGTGGGCGCAATTAAGATGTGCATCTTAATGAAAGTTAACTTTGACTTGGGAATGGCTTGCCCCTGGTCAGGGCATTACCAGTGTATTGATAACACTCCTACGATAAACTGCGGGTACGGCAAGCACTCACTATGGTGTACGGCAATCGTTAGTAGTTGTTGTAACTAGAGATGACAGCTGGCGCAATTATCGAGCTGACATTCAATCGATAATTAAGCGACAGCTGAATGGACACATCGTTAGACACCCCTGAAAACCCCGCTCCCGGGAGAGTAGAACTTTCATTCATCCCCCCCCCGTGCGAAGTGTGCAATAAAATGACATTATGCTTCCTCTTCTTCTTCTTCTTCTCTTATCCTCCTGTTGGTCATACAAATTGCTCAATTAACAAGGGGAAACTTATATTTGTCCTCGGCTGATTGTGATATTCATAAGATTGTTTAGCAATCTGTTGTGTATTTTTTACCTGTGACTAACAGGTGCCATAATTCTCAGAAGCAGAAAAGTATATAGACAGAGAGAGAGAGTGAGCGTGACAACATGATTTAAATAAAAATATATATGACGCCTACAAACTGTTTTGATGGTGCAACCAACAGGGGCAGATACATACAACATACTTGAGATACTTATGCTCGAGATACTTTTATAGGTAGATGCGCATATTTAAAATGCGTAAATCGTGATGCGTGGTCGCGTTTACATACATTATTTATTCAGCTTCCAAATTGCAAACAACAACAGCATTTTTAAGCAGAGCATTTGCATATCTGTTATGCCCAAAAAAATGTGGCAAATAATAAAGCCATCCCCAAGTGGGAGCACAAAAGATACAACAGCTTTAAAGACAAGTTGGCTAGAAACAAACTAGAGCCGATTTTGGAAAGGAATTTTAGCTAGGCAATTAGAGGTTTACTCAGTGGTCAGCTGACAGCTTGCTACCCTAAAATTCAGACTGACCCTTGACCAATTTCAATGGATCTCAACGAAAATTGCCGACTAATTCTATGGAATGCGGGTGGAGGAAAGGCGTCTAATTGTTCGTTGTAAAGGGAAATGAAAATGGAAATGCTGCACGAAATGAAAACAAATGGCATGGAAAATGGAAGGGGAGAGGGAGAGGATAGGGGAGAGGGATCATCCCTAGAAAAATACACATAGTATGTTTATATGTTAGCTAGAATGTCCAAGCGTGACTGTGACAAAGATAGCACGAAGGACATGATGTTATTGTTGTCAAACAGACAATGGCCAAATGGTAAAATGGTAATGGCCATAAGGCTGCATCATGCACATAGCACAGTAGAAAGAGACAGCATTTCAGTCTAGTTAGAATGCAAAATACGTATCGTATTTGAAAGACAATTTGAAATCAAAACTAGACGAGGAACCCACGCAACGGAAATAACTTGTGTGTGAGTTAAAATATTTTCGAATTTTACGACTGCGATAAGAACACATAAAAGAGTTGAACTAATAAAACTAATTGATTAAAAGCTCGAACGGTGTGTGTGTGTGTTAGAGGTGAGTGTGTGTGAGTGAGTGTGTCTTCTAATCAAATTAAATCAAATTGAAAATCCAACCGAAAGTGACAATAAAACTCAGCGAGTGTCAGGCAATAACAAGAACGACTACATCAAATAGCTGCGGGTCCGGTTTGTCTACGAGATGTACGAGATATACGCGGAGTCTACACTAAGCTTACCCTTTCTCCTACTCTCTACCATACACTCCTCTCTTTTTCCTGCTCATTCTCGTCAGTTGTGAGTGACGTAGGCGTGGCACTTGGCATGCAAATCATGTCAAATGTCACTTCCAACTCCGCAAGCTGCAGCTGCGACCGCTCCTCTGTTCTCCTCTCTCCACCTCTCTCTCCTCTCTTTACGTTTCTCTTTCTGTTTTGGGTACGGTTTCTGTTTCTGCTTCTGATTTGGAACTTCCTCTTTTGTTTGCGGAACGGGTTGTTTGGCTCTGACCTTCGGCATTGACTTGTTGAGGATTCCCTTTCGTAAATGGGATGCAGGCAAACCCCTGAAGAAAGTCACATGCTGTATGAAGGTCCCTGGGGAACCATTGTCATTGTCTGCGCAACAACGCGTTGCACGTGGTAAACAGCAACGCGGCGAAGTAGGCGGCAAAACTTCACGCCCTCCAAAAAGAAAAAAAAACAACAACAACAAGAAGAGCACGAGTTTGTTTGGCACACGAATTGAGTTGAATTGAATTGAATTGTTCCTCTTGAATTTGTTTGGACAGCTGCAGTTGCTACTGTAATCCTACCTCTCTCTCTCTCTCCCTCCTCCTCCTTCTTTGCCCCCTCCTCCCACTCCTTCTCTGTCTTTTTGTAATGCGAGCTTTCATGTTTCATCTTGTACTAATCGACTGTGTTCGTCTGCATTCGATACTTTTGGCAGAATTCCTTAAAAAATATGATAGCTATTGACTTACAATAGATAACTGTGTGATATTTTTAATGGGTTTCCATCTCATATAACACAAAATATATGATATATCCAGCATAAATAGACTACATGGGGCAATGAACTAAGAGTCATCAAGAAGATGATGTTACACGACTTCAGATTGATTCAAGCAAAAATACTTTTCTACTACAATTACCGAAATTCTACTAATTTGCTCCATTTCGCAATGCTACACTAATTCAAATGGTCACACAAATACTACTATTTGCTACTACTACCTTTTCCAATACACACCGCTTGTAAACAGAAATGTACGAACAGCAACGAGTCGGCCTGGCACGACAGACGCACGAAAAACACACGCAGCGACGAGCCGACGGCTTGCCGAAGTCGTATCGTTGAGAGAGCAAACGAGAGAGTGTAAACAAGCAGCAAAAACGAAAACAACAAAAGAAATGAACTGCTAAAGGCGAAGCGTTAATACTCTCGCTGTTATAAATGTATATGCAACTAACAGTGCGCATAACAGAGTGCTGACATACCATTCCAAATTGTCACTATGTCTGCTGTAAGGGTATGAAAACAAAGTTGCTGTCAAAGACCGGCTGAGCGCAGTGCGACTCCGCCATGAGTTTAGTATATTTTGTGACTTGCTACGGTGCGGAACACGTTTCGACATTCACGCACGTTTTGTGGAGCTTTAGTTGAGAGTTTATTTTCGGGCGATTAGAAACGCTATTGAGTCGCGCGACGATAAGAAGCTAGCGATAAAAATCGCTTCAAGTCAGCACAAATGTTGTTGGCCATATGAAAACGATGTTGTTTTGCTTTTGTCGTTGTTGTAGCTTGGGCATCTTTTGTTAAAGCTACACGAATTGTTTTTAGTGCTTTTTGCTGCGGTTTATTGGCGAATTTCTGTGGCTCGCGGTCTAAACTTGAATTTTTTAAGCTGATTCCGCAAAAAGCAAACAAGCAGCGCCAAAAAAAACCCAAACCCGAAAAAAAAACGTAAAAAAAAAAATTATAATAAAAACAAGCATATGCTGATGCGAGCATTGTGTTTGAGATACAGATAGAAAAGTGTACTAACGTGAAGTGAAGTGAAGTCGAGATACTTTATCTATATTGTCCTGGATTAAATATATTTGAATATCTCGATTGCTCCAAACTAAACCATGTGCTAAGCCACAAAAGAAGCAGCCATCAGATCAACATAATCATTAGTTAATCTGCAATTCCAAAAAAAAATAAAAAATGCTGGATAAACAGAGCTCCATCTCAGTCTCCGACTCCTGTTGCAGTTCGAATGCAACCAATGCGGATCTGGACTACGATGTGCCCGTCCCGAGGCGTACTCACATCAAATCGGTTAGTAGCCATCAGCTCATAAACTATCTGACTTTATAGCGCGACGCGACTTGTTAGTATCTGCGAGATGCGGTGCTGCCGATTAAGCCATTGACAACTCATTACCATCTCTGTCAAGGATTTGTTTTTAAACTTTTTGTTTTTTTGTATTTGGTATCTTAGTCGCATCTTTCGGTTTTTGCTGTTGTTATTGCGGTTGTTGTTGTGACAGGCGTGTTAAACTGCAGTTCGTGTCTGCTCAGGAAATGGTAACGGATTTCTCAGCTATCTTAACACTTGAATTGCTCGCGTTTTTAGCGCTGTCTGCCCCAATGAGGCACCTGCCACTTGCCACTTGCCACTTGCCACTTACCACATGCATCTATCCACTTGCCACTTGGCTGTTGAAAAGTTTCCGCAATTTTACATTCGTTATCACCTTCAACTAAACGAACATTTGACCGTTTCATGTGCCAGTTATATTTACTGCCCAGGTGTGATATCTCAAAGCCGTGTGTGATAACTCAAAAGACGTTAAGTCCAAGCCTGAGTCTCAGTTTCAGTTTAATCATACTAGAAAAAAAAACAATGAGCTCATCAATTCATCTGTATCTGCGCTGTGATTCCCCCTGTTATCTAAACCTTTTAGACTGTTTGTGAACAGCAGGAGAAATGATTAGATAGCCAAAAGTTTGATAAGACCCTAGAGGAATTTCCAGCAGAAACAGAATTTTTTCTAGTGCAAAATAAAGTTGATTACTTAAGAGTAAAAGTTTAACAAGGTTTATCTAGAAGTTTAAGAGTTATGGAAAAATTTGACACACTGTCTGAATTTCTTTTTATGGCAAAATTAGCTTGATTATTTAGCGTGTTTTTAGCTACATTTAACCTTGAATGTTTATAACTTTATAAACTTTTTATTTGCTATTTGCTTGCACTTAATAATCAACTGTAGCTGCTAAACAAATTGAAATTGTTTGCACAAGTTGAAAGCAGAGAACAAATATATGTATATATGTATCTGGTTACGACTTGAGATACGTTAGAATATCGAACTGAGATGCAAATGTTAACACACACGAAGCTGAGTAAATTGGTTATTAAGCTACAAATTATATAAACAACAACTAATTACAAGAATTGTGCAGCTAAAAGGGGAGTGAATAGAGGTAGTGGGAAAGGGAGGGAAAGGGAGGGGAAGTTACAAGCCAGGTCTAGACATGATCTTGGTTGGCAATACTTGTTTTTTGGTCTAACAGCCGCTGACACTAAGTACGCCATAATTAAAGGTATCCGATGCAGTGCATACAAACACACACACACACTCATAAGGCCTCAGGCCAGGTGAAGCTAGCAGAGTAGGGAGAGGGAGGGGAGTTAAAGGGGGGACAGCAGCATCCATCAACAGAGCAGAGTACACAACCTGGCCAGGTGAGATTAAAATAAATGTGCTCCAAATGCGCAAAAAGCGAAAAGTAATTGACGCTCCTAGCTGAAGCTCAAGCCGGTTAGCCATGGACTCTCTGGAGACAAGATACTGCAGACTGTAGACTATGGAAGAAGAGGGGGGGAACAGGGGATGGAGGAGCAGAGCGGGAAGCTTAGATTTCAAAATGCAAACAGCGGAAAACATTGAAGATGGCTTTCCGTTTGCAGCCACAGATCGCAAGCAAGAAGAAGAAAGAGAGGGAGGGAGAGAGAGATAGAAAGACAGAGACAGGGACAGAGAGACAGCGGAGTAAAGGGTCTATTAGCATGCCAACTGATTGTTGACTGTTGGCAATTAATTGTTGCAATTCCAGTCTGAATCTTTATGCAGAATCTGAATCTTTTGATTCTTTTCGTTTTCTTGACTCTTTCTTGATTTCTCTTGACGTCCAGCTGTCCATCTTTCTAGCCAAATGCAATTAATGCTGCAAATAAAAATCAGTTATTAATAGCCTTGGCCCTTGTGTTGATTTCCAGCTAATTTCAATTGATTGATAGCCAAGTGAGAAGCTATAAATAATCAACTTACAGGCCATAAATTCAGACCACAGAGCACGCCAAGAAAAACTCGCTCTCAGCCCTTTATCAGTGGGTCTAAGCAAGCCAACTTGTCTTATCGGCTAAATTGAATGAACATTTAGGCGTGACCTGGCCACTGAGATAAGAACAAGTCCAGGGTCTACCTTATCAACGCTCTGTGTGTGTGTGTGTGTGTGTGTCCGTGTTTGTCGGTAAATCTAATCGCATTTAATTGAGCGTATCCCGAAGTCATAAATTGTAATAGAAAACCTTAAAACTGGAGACCCAAAAGCGAGACAAGTAGCAGCCCCCAAAAGAGGGAAAAATCATAGAAAAAGATGTCTTTAATATTAATTACATATACGACTGAGGAGGTCTCTCTCTGTCTCCCTCTCTCTCTATCTCCCTCCTTCTCTAGCTCGCTCTTTCTTTCTTCTTTGTGAAAGTCCTTTCTCAAGAGTTTATCGAGGGCTGTTCGTTAGATATCGTTAGAGATAGACTTTATCCCTTATCCCTTGGGACTTCTATTACCCACTTTGATTAAGTGGCGCCCCATGGGGACTCTATTTCTCTGTCTCTCCTCTCTCCCCTCTCTCCGCCACACTTGCCTCTGTTATTGGGCACTTATTTTTTAGTGCCAAGTGCCTGAAAATTGATTAGAATTAATGTGCGACGAGCGGCGACAGCGTTTTCAATTTGGAAAATTAACAGCAACGAAAACCTTCGCGATTTGAGCAGAGAAAAAATTGAAATTGAAATTGATTGAACGACGCGGCGTTGAAAGCAATAAAAACAGCCACAAGATATATTGATCAATTGATGAAAATATATGACATGTTATCAATATGGATTATACTCGTGACGTATTGTTGTTGAGAAAAACAATTTACAGCTACAAATAATTTATAATAAATAAATAAAAGTTTAGATAAATAATAAAAAAGAGTGTAAATATTACTTAAGATTTTTTCAAGAGTTCATAACTCCATTTAAACTTTGAACTGAACTCAAATAAAAGTTTTGAAATTTAATTTTAAAAAATTTCATCAGCCAAGTTTGAGTTTAAATGGTTAACAAAGCATACTAAAGTTAAGTGCTGTCACTAACAAGTTGAACTCTTTGTGCAGTTTTGAAATTTAATATCTCAAGGGTTTAGTTACCTTTAAGTTTTGGATATTCTCTCAAACATAACGTGTCATAATCGCTGTGAAGTCATGTGATTTTTCCGGCATATCAAATATAATTATTTTTTTGTTTTAAGTATTTTATTTTTTTATTTTTTGACTTGTGAAAGTTTTATTTTTAAAGACTTTCGCTGGCGTCATTTTATCTAGTTGGTTTATCTAGTCTGTGTGCGCCGAGTGCACACTGTACTGAGTTCATAACTGTTATCTAACAGGTGCAGTCATGTGTGTGTGTGTGTGTGTGTGTGTGTTTTCTACACTTTTCGCAACAATAATTAAGTTATCACTTTATTTGGTGGGCAAATTATGCACTTGGCTTATACTTTTTAACTGGTCTAAGGCAGCTCTTAACTGTATTTTGACTGTTGGCCTTTGGAGTCTTACCACTGGGGAAAAGTGGGGAGTAGAGCGACTCCCCACTTTTCCCCTGTCACGTCTGCAGTTTATTCTGCACTTTCTTTGCTGTTGAAGGCGACGTGCCATGAGTGAAGACAAATGCGTTTGCTGATAAGAGTACAGTGATAAACGGCTAGAGGGCACGAAAGACTAGAAAGGGGTAGGTGGGAGGGGAACTTTACCTCTTTTGGCATTTTACACATTTTCTGCATGTAAACATGACAACAACAACAACAAATTACTTGCACGCGAACTTTGCTACTTGACGGTTTTTCTCTTTGGTTTGGCTAACACTTGTGTCTTATCAGCCGCTTGTTGCGGTTCTGCTGTCTACAATTTATTTCTTGTATCTGTCAGATACAATGCGAAACTCTGCATGTCTGTCAATGTGGCTTAAGTACGTGCCACTTGTCTGGCATTTATGAAAAATTAATGTAACTACATCATGTCACGTTGCATCAACAACAGCAACACCAACAACAACAACAACAAAAGGACTTCAAAGCAAACTCTGAGATCATATAGAAACTGATTGCTGTTGTTGTAGTTGTTGTAGTTGTTGTTGCTGGGAATGCAAAGCAGTTTGCACTGCTCGCAATGCTAATTAGGCAAAACACCTTTTTGCTTTTTAATTTGTTTTTTGTTTTTGGAGTGGCCGTCGCCACGCCCATAGTGCCATAAGTCATAGACCCAGACCCCGATCCAGAAACAGAACGAGACTCAAAGTCAGAGACCAGACGCTCCTTACCAGGTGCGACATTGTGTAGTGTTCTCGTAATTACAACAACTCAGGGCAAAAGGGAGAGCTACAGGGCTACAGGTGATGAGGGGTGAGGAGGGGGAGAGGAGAGGAGCGGGAAGAGGTGTGCTAGCAAAGCTTACAATAAATAAATAAACAATTGCAAATTGACTTTAAACTCGCTGTGCGATAATTTACAGCACATTTTTTAACTCATACAGCAATTTTTTTACGGTCAGCACCGGAAATGTGTTATAACATGACAACAACAACAACAACAACAACAAGTAGAAGGGAGGGATGAAGAAGAAGAACAGCCTTGTAGAGGGGCGTGTTGTAGTCTTCTCGGATATTGTAGATAAGACCGCACAGCAAACAAGTTCGTGTAGAGCCATAAAATGTATATGACTAGTAGTACTCATAAGCTAAGTGACGTAATTCCTTGATTTGCACCGATTTCGCACACCTTCGGGGCTAGTAATGAGATCGATTTGGCGTCCGGTCCAACTGGGTCTTCCGCTCTACTCCGAAAAGGCATGCCAGAAGCTGTGAGTCATACTTGAAGTATCTGAAAGATTGGGATCCATTAGTTGGAGTGAATTGAAGTGCCAATCACCATGTCGGACATCAGGAAGTTACTGATCTCTGAAATACTGCACTGTAAATTACCCAAAATTGACACTGACAACAGTGAAACATTGCTAAGATGAACAGTTGGGAAGTAAGGGAAATCAAATAAAGCGTGTGCCTGTTAAAAAGGCTTCACTGTAGTAGTCAATGGCTTTAGTTTTTTGTCTGCAACTGATTGACATTTACGTCTTTTACTGTTGTTGGTACAGAAGCTTTACTGTACCGTACTCACAATCTTCATTCTTCTCTGTCATTTACGACTTTTCTAAATGTACTTTAGAAATAATTTAAATTTGAGTAAGATAAGTTCGTGTTAAAGAAGCCTGACTGTACCTAACTCACACTTTCATTCATTAGCTTCATTCTTCCTTGTTCAACTGACATCCGCGTGGGCCCGAAGAGCAGTCTTGACATTTCAAAGACCAGTCTACAAATGTAATCTATCAGCGTACGCCTAATGAACATTAAAGAATGTATCTTAAAGATACTTTCGTTGGGTCGTCATAGAGTTCAAGGCCCGCTTAACGTGGGTGCCACAAACGGCTGGACGGAAAGACGTACAGTCGGACTGACAGTAAGCCGTGGATCCAAGACGTTCTTCGGCTTAAAGCAGTTGGGAAAACTGGTTAGTTGTCTGCTGTCTCTGGTTAGGAGAGCGGCAATTTGATGCCTCACTCTCAATTATTTTGTAATGCCGCATGAGTCACGTTCACATCCGGGGGATTCCGTGGTCCAAAAAGCAGACAGGCCTTCTGACGTAGCCAAGATACAAAGTAAGAGTCTGAAGTTCAAAATAGTTTGAGATACAAAAGAATTTCAAGAGGGAAAACTTCAAGTCCAAATTCCCCATCGAAGACTGGCACTTAATTTATGCAAACTGAAATGTTTAACAAATTTATCAAATGCCCTCAGTCTATAGCTTTTTAATTTGTTTGCTTGTTTTATGCATATTTTATGTGCTGTCTTTTCTCTGTCTCATTTTTTATGCTCTTCTTTTTTTATGATATTTCTCAATTTTGAGTCGCAGTCTCTGGAGGGAGAAACTTTGCAACATTTGTTCCCTCGAGCCTGGTTTGTAAATGTTTGTTTTTGGTTTGTTTATCAAATGATTGATCTGCTGTTTATTGGCGCTCGAAAAAAAATGTTTTTTAATGGCGATTCTGTTTCTAACAAATTTTGCTTGTTTTTCAGTTTTTTTCTGCTTTTTTTTTTTATCACACAAAATGCAAGTTGCGAAACAAAATTGAAGTCCATAATATACAGGCGCTTATTATTTTTTGTTATTTCTCTAAAAAACACAAAACTTTTCAGACACGCTCGCAAATTGATTTTTTTCGGTTGATTCACAATCTTAAAACTGAAAGTTTCAGGTTTCTGCGGGTTTAAAGCTGTAGGAACTGGGGGGGGACTAGAGCGGGAAGTCAATTTTAACAACGTATTTCACTTGAAAAATACATGCGTTTTTAGTATTATTTTTTTTATTTTTATTTCTTTATATTTATTGCGAAGGTCGACAGTACTTTTTGTGCAAACCGTTTTGTTTGTTCTTTAATACAGCAAGTCAACAGTTCATTTTGCAACAATTTCGCAAAGAGGGTTTTTATCCAATAAAAGAAAAATAAACAAATAAATTAAACAATAAGAAATTGTCGTCATGTGCTTAGTGACTCACTTTGCATGTTCACAAATTAACCAGAGAAACCCAGAGAAACGTAATTCTCTTGGCCCTTAGAATTTGAAATTAGCCATCGTCTAACGTCTGGGCAATTTCATAGTAAATTTATTTCCACCGCACGTGGAAAAATAAAACTTAATTTATTATTCATTCAAGTGTTACCTAATTCCAAGTAGAGGGGACAGTAGAGGGACAGTTGCAAGTGCTGCCAAAAAGATACGACGAATTTTGAAATCAGAAATATATGAAAAATTATTTATTTTTTATGGAAAAGTGACTGAAATGTGTTGAAAACATAAACAAATTTTGTAATAATTTACTTAAATTATTTTAAATATTTTTTAGCCAAAGTTATAGCTTTTTCTCAGTGTAGTTTTGTAATTTTCAAACTGAAATAAAAGCAGAAATTATCAAATATATATAGACAAGACAGAAAAGTAGCTTTGCATTATGTTTTTAGTAGATTCTTTAAGCATTACTTTCAACGCCCTTGTTTCTCTCAGTGTAGTCCACCCCTTTCGCTGACTTATACTAAAAGTTTTCTGTGCAAATCCAAGCATTTAGTCGATTAATCCAATTGTGCGCAGTGCTCGTGGGTCAAGTGGTTCCATGTTTTAATAAGTATAGCACAAAGTATATATATTTGTGGAACAAACAACATTCTTGTGGCATGCCACAACTGATTGCACTCGAATCGAATGGATTAACGTTGCTGTCCAGACAAATGGAACAAGCAAGACACTTGTAGTTACTGTTCATTGTTGCTGACAGTTGAGTGTGCTCCAACTGTGTGTGTGTGTGTGACTGTGTGTGGGTGTATACCGAGTATCAGTTGCACTTTCATTGACTTGATTTGCAGTTCAGTGAATAGTTTGAGGCAAGTACTTGTAAATGGCAACTGAATTTGATGTGATTTTGCGACTTGTCAACTCAGTTTAAAGTCAACTCGATTTAACCGATCACTGAACGCTGATCAGACTCACACCGTTATACTCAATACTGTATTTTTTGGTTGGAACGTGTTTCTTTGGGGGCAATCTTTTTGGTTGAGTTGGCCTGCTTTAAAGTTTTATTGTCACATTTTTTGCACACGACTTGACGAAATTTGCCAAAAAGGCCAAAAAACATTTTGTTTATTTTTCGCACCGAAACCAGTTCAGCACAACAACGACATATGGCGTTGTTTTCTTCATAAAAGTATGTACTTACATACTAAAATACATAAGTATTAAAAGTATTGCGTTCACTTCTCACTTCATGTCGTACAAATATTTGCCATACGAAATGAATTGTCTTTCGAAAAAGTCTCTCAAAAAAGTATTACAAAAGCAGCAGAAGACCCTCATAATCGGTCACCTTCCCAATGCCAAAGTCTAAAGGTTTCCAGAAAGTAGCAAAATAACCAAAAATTACGCAGAAAGACCAAAAATAAATTGCGTCTAGTCATAAAAAACTTTTTTGCTAATGAAGCTGAAATTTTAAAGTAGCGAAAAAAAAAGCGATGAAAACAAATCAAGTTGCCGCTCCTCCATCGATTTTGTGGCAAATTGGATTAATTAAAAGCAAAATGAAATAAGAAGCAACAAAAAATACCAAAAGAAATCAACAGAAGACAAAAGTTTATCAGTCACGCAATGATAGAAACCAATTTGAAAATATTACTTATCAGTTAGAAGCGGAGGTTATCATCAGGTTTGCCATTGACTAAAGTATTCGCTATATATAATTACAGTTAACTTAAGCAGAGCATAGAGTATTTTACTGTATTTATAGTATTTTTTTTAGTATTTTGTTGTATTTGCTTATACGAATTAAGCTTAATGCGGTTAATGGCACCCTCAAAGTCAAACTGTCATGTTGAGTAGCGTCTTTTGAGCTCATCACAATTTGAGCAAATTTTGACAATGTTTTTAACCATTTTTTTGGCTTTTGTTTTTATTTCTTTATTTTTATACTCTCTGCAAGAGAGAGTATATTGTGTTTGTGAAAAGTATGTAACAGGCAGAAGGAGGCGTGGCAGACCCCATAAAGTATATATATTCTTGATCAGCATCACAAGCCGAGTCGATATAGCCATGTCCGTCTGTCCGTCTGTCTGTCCGTCTGTCTGTCTGTCTGTCTGTCTGTCTGTCTGTCTGTCCGTCCGTATGAACAAACAGATTTCGGAGATGGTAAGAGCTACAAGTTCGAATTTAGTCTCTATCGACTCGATATTAAGTCAGTCAATACAAGAATCTTTTTTTTTTTTCGATGCCACGCCCCGTTCGCCCACAATGAGCAAAAAACTAGAAACACCTCCTAAAAAATTGATGTTTTAGGCGAATATCTCAGTAAATATGGCACTTAGGAACACCCATTTTGGTATGTAGGTTTCTAGAGACGGTATAATTGTATTGTCATCAAAAATTTTGGACTGCCACGCCCCCTTTTCTCACAAGAAATAAGATAATTTGCAAACTTCAATGCCGATTTTAAGGCATATGTTCTTATCGTACAGTATTGTTATTTCACATTCGTTTAAAGACAAAATATATTATACTATCCTGAAAGTTGCATCTTAATCGGACAATAAACAAAAGAGCTAGACATGTAAGAAAGTTGATAATTGAACGCAATGCCAATGCATGTGTGCGAGCGAGATAGAAACATACAAACATGTGAGCGATCGTTTTCGCTGCTTGCGTAGCTTAGCGACAGCGCTGCTCGCGAATGCTGGCTGTGCCGAGCAATTGTGTATGTATAACATATACACAAATACATATGTGCGTGCGTACTTTTAATGTCAAATGTATATGTGTGTGTATACATACAAACAGATGTTTTTGTTTCAACGTGTTTTGTTGCAAGTATCAATTGATAAACTTGGATACCGATTTTATTAAATGATCGGAATAAATTGCAGAGAGTATTCTACGGTCGGGCGTGCTCGACTGTACTTTTCTTTCTTGTTTACACATTACTTGGAGTTTTTTAAGTATTTTGAGTGCTCATTAAGACATTTTTGCCAGCGGCAGCTTCTGTTGTTTATTTGGTTATGCTTTGAGGTTTGTTATTTATGGGCTTAAGAATAGGATAAATTATTTGCTCAAGAAATTGCGAAATAAAGTAATCCAACAGGGTTCTGCGTGCCTCCCGCACTACCTCCCCCTACAACCCATTGACTCGATTTGACTTAGCTTTCTATAGTGCTCAGCGAATCGACTGTTTTCGCTGCTTTATGACCAAACTGGTGAATAACCTTTCAACCAACTCCAAATCAGCTAAGAGCCAAGTAGAAAACTTAAGAAATAAACAAGAGAAAAAGAGATTTTTCATTGTCTTTTGGCCAAAATCTGCGTACATATGAGTTATATGGAACTGGAACTCAGTTTTAAAGCCAACTTATAGTAGTTGTTATTATTGTTGTTGTAGCTATACGTGCCAGTTTTAAAAACAATAAATTGCTTTAACTCTCTTTCACTTTGGGCCCACAATTGTGGCCCTAAGGCAGCAAAAACTTTAATTCAATTTATGTTGCAGCTGATTTATAGCTGCATTTTGTCGGCATAATTTGTATATGTAATTTTTAAAGCGTTCACTAAACGATTCTTTAGTTCCGAAGCTACAAAAGCTACCAGATAACAAGTTCCATTTGAAATATAGCTTTTTTCGAGCTAAAATTTTATGATATGCGGCAAGAAATATGCGCTAAACAAACCAATTAAAGTCACACATAAAGCAAACATGAAAACAGATCCATTGATATTTGATTTTTATGGTTATACATACATATATCTGTATGTTTGTGCTGTAACCCTATGCTAAACCACAAGCGGAACTTCAATTCCCAAACTCCAAATTCTTCAACATTAAATATTTGTCTGTACAATTAGCGTTATGTTAAGAAAAGGTGGGGAGGTAAAGAAAGAAAGCAAATGTAAACGACAGAGTTTTGGAGCACATGACAACCCTGGCAGCAAGCGAGCAATTTCATTTGACGCAGTCACAAAATTACCAAACAAACATTTTTTACTTGTGGTTATTTCGGTTGTTTAAATTTTTGTTTGAACAACGCAATGCTCAAGTGTCATTCAATTGCCGCATGCCACATGATTTTCAAGTGCGCTCATTTTCTTTTGACATTTCGAGCGATTTCCAGCTTTCCAAATTGAAAAGTAGAATACAACAATACCGCAGTGTATACCTTTATCCCCCCTTCTATTTCCTTACTTACCTTTGTAATAGTTGTGGTTGCTGTTGTTGTGTTGAAACGGGTTCCAATCCCGAGTTGAAAGTTCAACAACGATTCATCGCGCGATATTGTAATCGCTATGAAGTTTCTACTTACGTTCCTCTCACTCTGCCTTGCTCTCCCTCTCTCCCTTTGCGCTAAGACAGGAGCGGAGTATGGAAATGCAGGGCAGGCGTAAGTTTGTACTACTATTGCTCCCCGACTGCCAAGAGTGGCAGTCACGGCAACAACGACTGAGACAACAATAACAACACAACGTAGTCGGTCTGAGTTCAAAACGTTCGTTTAGGGATTTTTGTACGATGCGGTGGCGAAATTAAAAGCAACACGCTTAACCCGAGATCCCATATCCAATACAGACAACAGAGCGCTCACTCCGCTCCTTTCCACGCGCTCTCTTTCTCTCCATTCCTTTCCACACTCATACACAGACACAGTCACACACATAAGCAGCTCCATTCATTGAGCAAACCTTTGGCCACAGCACAGTTAACTTCGTAGCACAGTCGTGCGCATTTGATTAGAAGCAATTTGAAATTATACAATAAAGCGCTTAATTAAGCTTTGAGCTTTGTTTAAAAGCGCGTTAACATTACTAAACGCTCTATAAATGATTTGGATATAAATTTATTACAAATATTTTCATTAAAATCACTTTTGGAAATGAAATTTCCTTTAAATGTATTGCCCTCCTACTTACCCAATTGTTTTGGTTGCTGTTGTTGTGTCTCTAACAACGCAAAGTTTGACCTGAAATTCCAGGTAAACTAATGAAGCGCGCTGCATGCGCAAAAAAAGGTTTTCAAGAAAAAAGAACAAAGCTCTGCTTTGTTTTTAGCTGCTTTTGTCTTTTAAGTTTTATTTGGCTAAACTCTTTTTGCAGTTTCTGCAATTTTTTTTAAACGATTTATTTTTTGGCAAAATTTGTTGTCAGAGCTACCTGAAGAATGAAGAAACTTAAAGCCAGACAAGACTGTTCTTGCTTATGAATGATGTTTTTGGTCGAGAGCAAAGTCAAAGTCGGGGTCGGTCAAGATCTCTTCACGTCTTTGAAATTCCATTGAAATTGGACTAAAGTTCTTGGTGTTTTTGTATGCGGCTTCTTAGAAGTCTCATACTAAAAATCTTGCATGCAGTTCATTATAGGCATGAATCTTTGACTCAACTTTAGTCAGAATTGCTTTATTTTAATAAATTTTTTGTGAAAATTTGTAGTTTGTTTTTAATTGTTGTTGTTTTATTGCATTCCTTGTTCTTTTGATTTATTTGCAGAAACTTTATGCAAAGGCCATTTATGATAATTACGCGGACACACCAGACGAGCTGCCCTTCAAAAAGGGAGACACTCTGACCGTCATCGAACAGGACACCGAAGGCATCGAGGGCTGGTGGCTCTGTTCACTGCGCAACCGACAGGTGAGTTACCCGAGTTTACCTGTGCTACCTGTGTGTGTGTGTTACCTGAGTCAATGTTAAGGAGCCATTAAACTCTAAAAGGGCAACGCCTTTTAAGTATTTGCCTTCCTGACTTTGTTTTCAGTTTTCGTTTTCCTTTTGCTGCAATTAAACAATTTCACTGCCTCAAATCATTTGCATTTCATTTGGAAAAACAGTAACGGAAACAATGAAAATGTACGAGAAAAACCCAATTTGAATTTATAATTTAATTTTGAAATAGACTTCCAACGCCTGCAATGAGTCTGCCTTGTTAAAGCAATGATTCATCAGCATTCACATGGTCATAATCATCAACATCACCATCACCCACATCGTCATCATCTTCATTTGCATCTGCATCTTCAGTTTTGTGGCACGTGGCAGGCAGTCGTTGCAAGCTCTATGCGGGACTCCTCTTGCATATAAATTTCACATTTGCCAGCTTAATTATGTCTGCAGCTGTACTAATAATCATAATAACAATAAAAGGGCCTCTGCGCGCATTACAAACGATTACCACTGTGCACAGTGCATGCGGTACAACAAAAACTGTTCTGCGTGCATCGAAGGGGAGTTTTTTTTTGGGGGTGTGATATGTTGTAGAGCTTAAAGAGGTCGAAGTTGTTAGTTTGATGGCTTACAAAGTGAATTGAAATGTTTCACAGTCCATAAAAATGTTTCGTAAAGCTTCACATACACCAAATTGTCTGCTAAGTGGATAGAAATTTGTTTTGTAGTAGCTTCGTATGTTATAAAAGCACTTGGCATTATTTCTCAATTCTTCAAATCTATCAAGCTGTGTTTCTTCAACTTTTCTCCAAAAGAAATTCCTAATTTCCATTTAAAATTTTTAAGAATTCTTCTTTATAATCAAATGTAGCAAATATTTGCTACGTACTTTGCCTGCTTTACTTTCTTTTAGGACTTTTCCATTGCCTTGCCTTCTTCTAAGGGCTTTTCTAGACACTACTTTCCAATACCTTTTCCAAGATATCAAGTTTCATTTCCTCTTTTATACCAAGAATAATAAAATTCCAATCTCTTAGAATTGAATGCTCATTGTTCGCATAATTTGCTCTATTGTTTCTATTGCTATAACGATCATTGATCTCAAATTGCCTAAAGATCAGAGCGCGGCAGCCTTGAAAGTGCACTCCAGTTGTCTAATACACTGGAAAATTACGCTGTTAGACAAAACTCAGTTCAAACACACCCATTGGCCAAATTAAAAAAAAAATTAAAGTGATTAACGGCCAAGTTCGAAAAGATATCTGCACGTTTGGTAGTTTCGTGAAAATTGCCAACACTATCGAGCAAATATTTTTAATTAACAACTCAATTGGCTCAGCTCGGAGACTCATGAATACTACAAGCAATGTATCGTGTCAAAACATGTATCAAAATGGAAATCAAAATCGCCATAGATGCCACACCACACACATAGATACAAAGATACATAGATACAGATACAGCTAGTATGTCGGCCAATTGCCGTTAATTAAAAAGTAGCCGCACTTTTTAATGGAAACAATTAACCCAAAAACAGCCAATTGACTGGCGACAACAGCAACATTATATTTTTTTGATATATTTTTTTATTTTGTTTTCATAAATATTAAAGACATCTGAAAAAAATTAACACAAATATTTTTCTAAATTCTCGTAGGCAGCAACAAAAAAAATTTAATGTGTTATGGCTAAAAACAGCAGCAAAAGTCAACAAAAACACGTCAACACATGTTGACAAGATATTTTGCTGGCACTTTGAAGTCCGCACTGGAAATGATCAGTGAAAAAAGAGCTGAAAAAGAGCTGAAAAGAGCTGAAAAGGAACTGAAAAAGTGCTGAAAAAACTGCATATTGATAAATCTTGAAGCTTTGAGAAACTTTGAACTGACAGACAATTAAAAAATTGCAATTTTTTATAGAATATATATATTTTTCTACATTAAGAATGCAGTGAGCATTGGGTTAATTAAAAGACAATCAAAATCAATTGAGCTCAATGAACGACAACCATGAATTTCCCATTCCAATCGTCGAGCTTTGATCGACTACTTTAGCTATTATATATATTACTTTTATTGTTAATATTGTTGTAATAAAATATTTAATTTCTTGTTTTGCTTTACAGGGTCTTTGTCCGGGCAACCGTTTGCGCATCTTGAACTCCTACGACTCAGGTTGCTTTTCTCCCTCACCTGCAAGTTCACCGATCCCATCGTTGGCCGCCAGCACAGCTACCTTGAATAGCTCCATTTGCTCGGCGGAGATCTATGAGAATGGTTCCATTATCAGTGGAACGGTAGGAGGTGGCAACTCTGGAGATACCTCTTCCATCACATCGTCATCATCAAATTCCTGCCAGGGACGCGGTGCACGCAGATCGTGGCATGTATCCTCCAACAAGGTAGGTTATACCTTAAACTACTTCTTACCTCGACTCCTTCTTCTTCTTCTTTTCCTTCCTCTCTGTCTTTATCTCTTTTGCCTTTTCTCTTGTTTAATGTGATTGCAGTTTTTTGCTTATTTTGTTAATTTCACGCTTCGTCTGCATTTCCTTGACGGCAAATACTTCTCCGCCACGCCCCCTTGGGCTACGCTTAATTGATTTCATTTCAGTTTGCAGACCCTGTAGTTGAACACTAAAGAGTGTACACTAGTTTTGAAGTAGTGCGATCAAAATGGAGAAGTACTTAAGGTTAGATTACCCTAAATTTAAAAGGATTCCATATTTTTAAAAATTGAATTTTAAGCCCAATTCGCTAGCTAGAGCCTTGAATTTTGGCACTCGTAATATTCAATACTTAACAAATCAGTTCTGAGAATTTCATAGAGAAATCAAAGTCAACATGCTCAAGAAACCGTACCAATATTCATAATTAAGTACCGGGTTTATGGCAGTTGATGACGCTTGCTTGCAGCTGTGATTTGGCTCCTTTTTGGCCATTTTGCATTCGTCTGGCTTATTTATTTTTGGCTCAGACATCTTTTGGGACGCAGCAGCAATGGCAGAGGCAGCGGCAGAGGCAGAGGCTGCGGTAGTGGCAGCTACTGCATTTTTGAATTATGATATCCGTCGGGAAAGTGAAAGAAAGTCATTTCTCGGCACGATTTTTTTTTTTGGTTTTATTTTATTTTTGGTTTTCCATCATTATGGCCGGCCATCGTTCACTCTGCACGTCAATTGCGTGTCGTAATTGTGCAATTAATAAGACCCAACTGTAAACCGATTCCAGTCGAGATGCAGTCAAAGCTAAAAACTATAGCTATAGCTATCGCTATAGCCAGACTTGTGAGCTGTAAGCTGATGCAGTGCATCGCCGCCAGCTGGCATGTCCAACGGGTTTCCTTTTTGACTTGTCTTGACTTGACTCAACACGATTCGACTTGTCTTGTCGTGTCGTTTTTTGCATATGGCCCGTAATTTGAGCAATTTGTCAGCTGGACATGCGTTTTATTTGCATTTTGTAGTTGCATCTTCTGATTTGCAAACAAACGAAATAAAATCTTAGCCAATAATTAAAGGAAACGAATCATTTGCACTTTACAGACAGCTGACATTAGTTAAGGAAGCAACTTGTATGACATTTAAAACAAAGTCCAATTTATCTTAAACAATAATCTTTGATTTCACGCTTAAATCTATAGGAGAAAACACTCCTTTGTTTTACATAACGGCATTCATAATTTCATAATTGACCATTATCATTAGCACTACGTTTGAACTCTGAACCGTACCCCCCAAAAAAAAAGGTAGGAAAACTTCAAAAATAGACTCGAAGCTTTCGCTTTTAATTTCGAGTTTTGAGTTTTTCTTTGCAAATCAAATAAAATAAAGTCCAAATTACAGAGTCGTAAACATTTCCTCGCATTATCGGCAGCTATCAATCTCTTTTGTGCTTTTTTTTTTCCACCAGAGGAGCCAAGTGAAACCATAAATTCAAATTTAAATTCAAATAAACGTTGTGCCAGCGGATAAACAATCGTCTACTCCCCCTATCTAAGGCCCCTCCCCTATGTGCCCCTACCACCCTCCTCTATACCCCTCTTGATTTGATTTCTTGTCTGTCGAGTGCAACTGCAAATTGCAACGGATTGTTTGCCACTGGCATTTGGAAGATTGCGTTGCAAGTTGTGGAGAAACCTTTCTATAAAGACGAAACCTCGACATTTCCACAGCGAAATGCACCACTGGCCATATAGCTGGTGGTGTGGGGTGGTAGGAGGGGGCGGTGGGAGTATCGGGTATTGCTAGTCAAGTGGTGGCTGTAAAATTTAAATGCCGCTTTTGTTCATTTGACGCTGTCTCCCTCGCTCTACCCCTCTATCCCCCTCCCGTTCTCCCCAACTGCCTGTAAAAAATTTTATTGATTCGGAAAATCACACGCAAGTCGACCTCAAAAAAGAAAAAAAAAAACAACAAATTTGTATATTTTTGAAAACTCCACTCGAAAGTGTCAAAAAAAAGTTAACGCCAAGAACTGTGCGGGAACTGGCGAAGGGGAAAGGAGGCAAAGTCACAGACGTTTGGTCTACAGGTGGAAACGAGTCTTTTTGGACAGTTCAACAATCTCAAGTGGTGTCCACTTACACACACAGACACACACACAAAAAGGCTGTGAACCGATATAATATGTTATTATTTAATGGCATTAACTGCATTCCCCCCACAAAATCAAAAAAAAAAAAAAAAGAATTAAAAAAATACTTTTTTAATTGAGAACGGAAATGCATTGAACACAAAACAAAGTTTGTGCAACACTTTTTGGGCTGCTGTGGCATGTTGCAAGTGTCTGGGGCGTTGTCAGCCCACGTTGCACATGCGAAAATCATGTCAGATCAGTGGGTTATAGCCATCGGAATCGATATTAAAATACTCTAAATTTTGTGAATTTCAGAAAAGAAAGATTTAAATTTTATCTGAAAGAAATTTCTCTATTAGAAATGCCTTAAAAACTGTGTTCACTCCTATATCTATTAAGTGAAGATGTGTTTTCGCGACTACTTTTCTGATAATTCTATAGTTAGTAATACTAAAAGTGTAAATTAATGTTGTGGATAATTCCTGAGTTTTCTTAACTCTAATTTCATAATTTATTTTTAAATATAAACTGTAATTTTAAATAATAATCGCTTAATTTCCACACACTTTATGATTAATTTTCCCAATTTCTGACTAATCGATGCCCGTATTTTTTTTAAAGTCAACCAAAGTTTAAAAAAATATACAACATTTAAAGTAAAAGTTGTAATTTAACAACAAGGAGCATTAATAATGCTTATTGTTTACTTTTATGAAACAAACCACAGAAATAAAATAAAGGAAAACATGATTAAAACATTTAAATTAACTTTTGTTCAATAATAAAACAATAATAATTATTTAAATACTTTGCGTAAGCTAATATACCCCAAGAGGCGTATATTACAGGGTAGTCAGCACAAACCACATAAATATTTACGTCTCATTGTCGGTCTGGCTCTGACCAAAAATAAATCCCAGAGAGAGGGAGAGATATAGAGGGAGAGAAAGAGTGCGAGAGAGAGAGAGAGAGAGAAGTTGGCTCCACCGTTAGTGGCAAGTTGCAAGATTGTGACAATTTCAAGTTCCTTGAGCCCACATTAAGTCTGAATCGCTAGCCAAGTTAGCAGCACATGGTCACGCACTGCCCATAAAGCCGGACTCCAATGGGGTCCATTCGTGGATTCCATGTGTCCAAGTCAGGTGAGCTGCAGCTGCAGTCGCCATAAAGATTTATGGCAATGTGGTGCTCGGTGGTTGTGACTGCGGTTGTGCTGGAGCATTTCCAAAAAGAGTTTTCGAGTTTTGTGTGTGAGGAAAACATGTCATTTTTATTTCAATGACCAAAAATGGTCA
Organism: Drosophila cardini; assembly: GCA_018903735.1. Lineage (NCBI taxonomy): Eukaryota > Metazoa > Arthropoda > Insecta > Diptera > Drosophilidae > Drosophila > Drosophila cardini. Next base: position 3,593,538 of record JAEIGM010000004.1, read on the forward strand.
AAAATGTCAGCAAAAAAGCAAATGCGACAACAACAAATAACTCTTCTTTGTTGTTGTTTGATTCTGCTGAGATTTGTGCATGACCAAAATGTTATAGCAACAATTTATGTATGTTTGTTTGCTTCTTTGCTTCTTTGCTTGTTTGCTTCTTTGCTTGCATGAGCAAAGGGGCCACTTCTTCAGTTTTGACCAAAAGAGTTTGCAAACAATGCGGATTTGTGGCTCGTTTTGCTTTCTGTTTTGTAGAAAATCATTTATGGTTGCAACTCTGGTTATGGCAAGGTCACAAGTGGCAATCCTAGGGATTAACGGTGCTGTCAATTCAATGAACGCTTAATGATCCACTCGCCAAAGCGATAAATAGCCGTTAATTAAGCTGCAAATTGAAAAACACTTGAGGTAAAAACTTGAAAATTAAAGTAACTGAAAGTGTGGGAGAAAGAGAGGGAGAGAGAGGGAGGGGGAGTAGGAGAGGAAGAGAAAGAGATGACGCTACAGTTTAAATCATGACAGTGCCTGCAGACATTTAAAAAAAACCACACCCTAATCCCATTTTACCCACACCCGCCCTCGCTCCCCTTCTCTCTCTTACTCCCCCTCTCTCTTCCTCACTCCCTCTCTCCCTCTCTCTCTCTCTCATTTTCGTTGTAACAATTTGCATATTTGTACAAATGTTTTCGTGTTTTTTGTACGTGAGAAAATGCCGAAATTTTCGTCAAAGAACTGTGATTACCTGTGCTGCAGGTGTGCGGAGGTGTGCGGAGGTGTGCGGAGGTGTGCGGAGGTGTGCGGAGGTGTGTGTGTGTGTGGAACATTGAAATGCATCAAATGAGCTGCAAAAAGATACAAATCTTATGTAGCTACCGTTCTGAGCATGGAATTTAAACAGGGCCATAAAAATGAATCAAAAGAACTTGAAGAGATGTAAAAGATTTTCGAAAGAATCCAAAATAACAAAGAACTCACATAAAGATCGTGCTGTGAATTTCAACTTTTCAGCTATCAAAATCCAATTAAAAATGGCCGCAGGGACAAAACAACTATAGAGAAACGATCTGAAAAGAATCTGTTTGTAGTACTTGCATTTGCAGCGCCCCCTGGCGATCATTTTAATGGACTCTTACTCATCACTAGTTTCGACAGCCCAGCCCCAAAAAAAAAAAGTGGATATAGTCATAAAAGAGTGCCCCAAATGTGTCATAAACATAAATCTAAACATAAACAACAATTCTGATGTGTGGCCCAACCCAAGACAGGAGTTTGCACTGATAGGAAAACCTGAACAGACAGTTTTTCCCTGGGAAAAGTCACGCAAAATTGCATGAAAAAGAAATCAGCATGAATTTGACCTCCTTGAAGTGAGGACTAGAGGAGTAGGAGAAGGAAAAGTAGGACAGTAGAGAAGTAGGGCTCTACAGGAGTGTCCCGCTGGGCTGTGAACCACTTTTCAAAGACTATAGTTTCTATCTAAACTAAAACAAACCAAGGCGAATCCAGTTATTCTCCTTTCTTTGTTTTATATTCTTGATTTCTGCGTCTTCTATCGCTGCTCCTTTTAGGTTAGGGCCCTTTGGTTTCAGCTGCTCTGATTATACAAGTAGATAATGCACATTAAGTGCAGTTTTCTGCTGCAGCTGTTAGGAATGTTTCAGGTCAGGATATTGGATTCGAAACTCCGGGTATCGACTTTTAGAGCCTTTTTGTTGTTTGGCAATTTACCGAATTTGTGACTCGTGTTACGCATCAAACGACACTTCTTTGGGTAGGGGAAGTGAAGTGAGAACGGGAAGGGGTCCTAGAAGTGGACGGTACTTCACTGCATTGCACTACCTGAAGTGTGCCCTTGAGCCTATCCCCTTCTCCCTTCCATTCCCTGCCTCACCCTGCTCTGTCTCATTTGGAATCGATTCAATTCGCTAACTGTGGGTTTTGCGGTAGGCGTGGCCATCGCCCTGGTGCCAGGGGTAGCCACCAAAACTCTATTGATGAATTTGGCATATGCTGTAATAATATTTCATCGGGCGTTGCAAGCATATGGCTTCGTGCATGCACCGGAAAATTAAGTTTTGCAGTATTAATCAAAAAATGGGAAATACAATGGAAGCGGAAAACAAATTACTAAGCTGCTGGCTTTGTGCTACAACATATTTCCAATATATATTCATAGAACATCATTAATCTCAACGGAGTTTATTCATTTTGTTCTATAGTTTGGGTTATCAATTTGATTTTTGGGGATTAATACTTTTTATCTTACATCTTTGGAGTATAATAGCTTCGTGGGGAATAGGACTGTCAATAAACTATAAGTACTATATGTATAATACTCTATGGTATTGAAAACATATAGTAATATTAGTAGTAGTGCCATCTTTATACTTACTTACTGCTTTCTTTGTAAAACTAACTTTTTTCAAGAGAAATATTAATAAATTTACTAAATGTTTTTAATACTTTAAGCATATAGTAGTATTTCTAGTACTGTCTAACTACTAAATTTTGTTTCCTTCTGTACCAATTTTGTTTCCATAACTATTTTTGCCCATACCAAACCAAAGCTTATCTAATTTACTGCCATTTCGTGTCTCTTTTTATTAACTACACTTTTTTAGAGTACAGGGTCTAAAAAGCTAAGTTCCTTCAATTTTATTCCCTACTCCTTCTTCTTTTGGGCAGTTCAGTGTCCTTTACCTTGAACCTGAGCGAATAACGGCATTGAACTGCAGTTGAAATATCCCAGTATTATCGTCACTACACAATGCGCATGCGCTACAAACCAATTGAATTCCCAGTATTTTTTACAACTCACTCAGTGGAGTTGTGGAAATGGAAACTGAAGTTGATTCACAGTTCAGTTTTTAGCATTGAGTAGACAAGTTTTAGATAGATTTCTATTTTATAGAATTTTTCCCAATAATGTGATGATTGATTGGGCTGAAAGGCAACGCAAGGGAGACAGGTGAGACAGGTGTAACACAGACAGCAAACTAAAGTAGTAAAGGAGTAGTAAAGGCATAAAGTAGTAAAGGGAAAATGCATAAGCAGGAAAATCGATAAGTCGGTTGTGTGTGTGTGTGTGAGTGTGTGTAAGTGGAAATTTCACAAATTTTTTATTTTTTCTCTACTTTACCTTTACAGGTAATAACGCCACAGCGGCACGGGGATGTCTACATCTACAACTGTTCGCCCAGTTCACGGTCACCACAGCCCCAGCAGCAACAGCAACTGCAGAATCAGCAGATTTACAGCAACCAAAGCATCTACCAGAATCTGGGCATGATGGGCAGCACTGGAACACCGAATGGTAGCGAGTTCGAGACCTACGATATACCTAAACCTGCCACGCCCGTGCAGCCTAGCTATGGAGGCGGCAGAACGCCCACAACGGGATCGGCGTTGGGCGCGCGTTTCGATTCGCTTAAGAGCGTCGCGGCTTCCATGTCCATTGAGGAGGAGTCCTACGATGTGCCACGCCCACTTCTTCAGCAGCAACAACAACAGCAGCAGCAGCAGAACACCTTAACGCCCAGCAGTTCGGCATCGTCACTGTTGACCAGCGATAGTTTGTCCCTGAGCTTCTCCAGCTCCAATCGCAGCTCGTTGGCGAACATGCCTGACTATGACATACCCCGTAGGAATCCACTTCCAGTGCGTGCACACGCGCGTCCCCACGCCAGCACCTATGACTTCTCGCTGCCACCTCTGCTGGAGCAGGAGCAACGTCCCGTGCCCGTGGTGAATGCCACCAAGGAGCTGCCCCTGGAGCTCAATTCGGCACTGGAGACACTGGCCAAACTGCAGTCGGAGACAACTATGGCGATTACTAGGCTACTAAGTTTTGTGGTGCCCCATTGGCGTACACGTGGACAGTTGGAGCCGAACATTATGGAACTGAGATTGGCTGCACTGCGTCTGCGGACGGCGCTGCATGATCTGGCGGAGTTTGGCGAGGGAGCGCTGGGCAATGCACAGAGATCGGAGGATCGCAATCTGGCACTTAAGCTGCGTCCACATGTGCGTGCTCTGCGGGATGCCAACAAACTGATCCACGACACCTCTGAGGCTCTGGACGCCCAGGGCGCTTGGTCTGTCGAGCAGCTGGCGAGAAGTGATGAAAAGCATGGCTGCCGGCCGCCAGATAGCCTGGATCAGCTTATGGCTTGCGCCCAAACGCTTACCGAGGATGTGCGCTCCACCACCAGCTTCATACAGGGCAATGCCTCGCTGCTCTTCAAGCGTCAGCTGCCCGCAGATCAGGGACAGAACGGCGATGGCACACGGGACAGCAGCGGCAGTCGGAGCAGTGCCGAATGGCTGGAGGATTACGACTATGTTGCCTTTGAGTCTAAGGATGCGGCCGCCAAAAAGAACCAAGCACTGCGAGATGCCATTCCTGCTGGCCTCAAGACACAATTTGACTGTGCCCTCAAGATAGCCGAATGCAGTGCGATGGGAACGACGACAACGGGGCCGGGGACAGGAGCGTCAGTGCCCACCACGCCCACAGCGACGCCCACAAGTACAGTGGTTCCAACTGGCTGCAAGTCACCAGAAATGACCGACAAGGATAAGAAGCTGGTCAGATACTATGCCCAGCAAATCTCCACACACATGGGTAATCTGCTGCAGGCCATTGACTCGTTCCTGGAGACGGTGGAGAAGAATCAACCGCCAAAGTATTTCATAGCCTATGGTAAATTTGTGGTGGTCAGTGCCCACAATCTGGTAACGATCGGCGATAATGTCTACCGCAATATCTCCAAGGAGGCACTGCGTGAGAAGATCCTTCAGTGCACCAATGCACTGTCCGAAGCCCTCAAGACCTGCGTGCTAAAGTCCAAGAAGGCAGCTGCTCATTTCCCCAGCGGAAGTGCTGTGCAGGAAATGGTGGATTCAGTGGTGCAGATCAATGTACTAGCTCGTGCTCTCAAATCGGTGATGCTTCAGGCAGTGCAGCTGTCTGTGGGAGATGGAGCCTAAATTTTAGAACTCTGATCGCTTTGGATTCCAAAGTCTTCCAGTCATCATCTGGCAGCGTGATGTTCCTTACTGGTTATATCGCTTCCCTATCCATAAAATTGGCATATCTTTCGCATCGATCCGCGATATATCAATTACTATAATTTGTTTGTGATATTTTGTTTTTGGTTTATATTGATTTTGAAAAGAAAATTCACACAATTTCTGTCCCAGCCAGAGTTCCATCAAAGATCGTTGCCAGGATTCGCACGATCTCCGCACAATTACGATTTAGTTGTACACACCTATTTTTAAGATCAAGTTTAGTCAGCATCTTAGTATTAAGTTACTATATCCTAATTGTAAATAGCATTATTAAGTTTAAGTTCTTTTTTTGTACATTTCAAATTTCCTGCAAATTGTATCAGTGAAGCATTTCAGCAAATTAATATAATAATCTAGAAATAACTTTAGAAATAGCTTTATGCATCTTAAAATTAATCTTATAAACCCCTAGCATAGAGTATATATTTATATATATGTACGTACATAGTCAAAATCTGTAAGATTTGCAATAAAACAAACAATTTATAAGTTGCGCAAAGGCATTAATAGTCATCAGCAATATACGACAAAATACAGCAAATAATAATTGTTTAATAACAAAATGTTAGCCATACTATTTTATTGTATGTAATAATTAATCATAATTATGCGGTTGTAATTGCTTATATCAATTGCAGTCAATACAAAATATTATACAAATAAATTAAAGCTCTAGTATTTCAAACGTTATCTGCATTTTGAATTTGTTCCGTTTGGCGCGTTAATAAACACATGTTCCATTTAAAAACCTATCGATAGCAATCATCGTTTGACCTGTTGAACAGCGCGTGCCTAAACGATAACTTATCGATAGTGATAGTGCGTATGTTAATAGTTGAAATTTGTTTGAGCTCGAATGAATTTAACAAAGTGAATCACACAAAAGTTACAATTAGATAGTGTATTTTATTACTTTCTTATTACTTCCGCAGATTGCGCTTCAAATTGGCGGGAAAATCGAGGAAGAATCGTTTAAGTGCTGAGTCATAACTCAGTGATCAGTGATAAGAGATTTGCTGAAAGTGAATAATTCGAGATAAACTGAGGATTTTTGTTCATTGGAGCTGGCAGCGATATGGAGTGTGTTTGCTGTAGATGCGGAGCACCGCAATCCGGTGGATCGGACACCCTGTGCCTGAAGGTGCCACAAACTGAGCTCAGTTATCATTGCCATTGTTTTTGTTGTGCGCAGCCGCCTAAAATGAAGTGTCTTTACTGCAATGCGTGGCGCGATCTTAATATGTGGCAGGCCCATGGTCCTTGCCTTGTCGGATCCATGCATTTGTTTGTTTATTCCGAGACATGGCCACCATTTCCCAATCACACGCCGCATCCGCATCAACAGGGAATGGTGATAACAGTTGGTAGATCCCAGAATTTGGACTCTACAACAGAGCTTGCTTCTGAGCCTCAGATTAACCCGGAGGAGAATGAGATGCAGGAGCCATCAGTTGACGAATCTGTGGCTGTTGAAAGTGCAGAAGAAGTGGAAGAACCAGTGGACGTAAAACCAAGGATCTCGGCAGGCAAAGCCAAGTGGGTATCCATTGGAGACATACGGAAATGGTCAAGTTGCATTCGCTGTGGCATGAGCAAAAACAAGAAATCTGGATGGATTCGTCATGCACAAATGTGTGGGCAGGATCCAAAATTTGCAGCCAGTAAATTCTTCATGTACCTACATACAATGTCCTGGTGTGGTCGTCTCGTAGCAGATGCCAAGTGGGACAAACACTCCAATCCTGAGAATGGCGAATGCAGTGTGTGCCGCATAAGGTAAAGAATAAACTGGAGATTGGCCTCCAGCCATGAAATGTACATTCAAATTTGCTTTCAGCCGCAAGAACAAAGTGCCTTTGCCGTATCAGCCTGATCCGCCTGCCCGAAAGAACCAAAACGCTTTGATGAAACAACATCGTGCTCGATTCATAAATAACCTGAAGAAACGCAGGGAGTCGGTGGCGGTGGATGCACAAGCTCACAAACCAGGGAAGAATACGACACTTCAAATCGTTTCCTGTCGTACGCTACAGAATTGAATCAAAAACTCATTTTTCATATATACAAATATATATTCATAATCTTAATCATGTGATACGAATTAACACCAAACTTATTTTTTCTAATAAAGATGAATGATTTTCAAAGAATTTCACGCATCTTTGGCGCATCGGAATCCCAAGTTTCCAGCGGAACTGTCCTCCGTGTTTTGGGATCGCGCCGCACAACGGTAGCGATAACAATACGATTTGTGGCACATATAGGATCCGCCCTTTTTAACCCGATTTGGTGCATTGCTTGTATCTCCTGGCTGCCAGAGATCTGAGGTCCATTCCCAAACATTGCCCACAATGTTGTACAGATCGTAGTTGTTCTGGCGAAACTCGTTTACAGGACACGTAAACTTGTAGCCATCGTCACCAGTGTTACCATCGGGAAACTCGCCTTGCCATATATTCAGCCAATGCTTGTCCTGGGGCATCAGTTTGTTGCCCCAGGGATACAGTTTACGTTGCTTGCCTCCCCGACACGCAGCCTCCCACTCGGATTCGGTGGGCAGCCGCTTTCCTGCCCACCTGCAAAAGGCAACAGCATCTCGCCACGACACGTGCACCACCGGATGCTGTTCCAAGCCTGCATAAGCGAAGTATATTTAAAAAGGAATTAATTTCATGGCTTTATAGCTCACCTTTTAAGTCGCTATTGATGCCGTGTGGCTTGCGCCAGCTAACTCCACTAACTTTGTACCACCAGACTGCATTGGCTACGCGATAATCCTCCAGCTCGGTCTGTTCGGCCGGCGTCAGCAATGTCTTAAATAGGAAACTATCCCCGAAACGCTCCGCTTCAGTTGTGTAATTTGTTTCCTTCACAAACTGTTCGAAATTTGCATTGGATACTTCATATTTGTCCATATAGAAATCGTTTAGATTGACCAAACGTTCTGGAGATTCACGGTCTGCCTGGAAATGCGGCTCATCGGTGCCCAGTCGGAGACTGCCACCGGGAATCAGAGACATTCCCTCAATCTCTGGTTCCAGATCCGCATAGTAGTCCCGGTAGTGTTTGTTTTTATTACCTGCCTGTTGCTGGCACACCTGTTGATCTAGCCCCGTGGGCACTGTTTTCGTCTCATCGGTATTTCTGTCCAGTTTGTTGCAGCCACAGTCTCCATTAACACTGCTTCCAAAAACTGCTGAGATTACAAGTAAAGCTTTGAGTCGTTGCATTTCTACACTTGGGAGAGCAACAAGTGGTCAGCTCATCTGTGTGCCAGGGCTGCAAAGTATAGTAAAAACGGTTTCGATAGCATTTGATAACATATGTTATTGATCGATAGGTTTTGGAATGACACTTGCTTGCTTCGAACTCTTATTAGCTTATTAAATTTAAAGGACTTTAAAACTTCAATACTTAACTGACTTTTATGGTTTGCAAATTAATCAGAATATGAGGAAAGCATATGCGGCTTTCTATCCAAAAATAAGACAAGTATTGAATATTGTCCTAGTCTAACACAGAAAACGATTACTTTATTATTCATACAAATATTACAATTTGTTAAGAGTTATTTGGTTTATTTTCTACGAAACTTCTTTAACTGCTGCATGAACCCTGCATTTGGTTGTATGCAGGGTCGCCACGATTTCACTAGATTGTAGGCCTCCTCGAAGGACATGTCACGGCGCTGCATCAGATAACCAATGATTACGGAGGCGGAACGAGATACTCCAGCATTGCAGTGCACCAGGACACAGCCCTTGGCAGCATGAGCTTCCTCGATGAAGTCAATGGCCACGGGAAGCACGTAGTGCAGCAGATCCGTCTCTGGCAAATCCAAGCAAGGCAAATGCTTGCACTTGACGGTTGAGAGAATATCAACGTTGGGTGTGTCAATACCAACACTCAAGATGTGAGTTAATTTATACTTTTTGACATTCTCGGCGGTGACTGCATCCTGGGAGCCCAAATAGAGGAATTCACTTAGTATACAGGCGGGTAAGGCATCTGGTTTGGTGTCCACAACAAAGCCATACTGGCGTGCCTCCAATTGTTCCGGACTTTTGGTGGTTTCCTCACTTCCTGATGATCCGCAACGCTCGGCGTAACGTGCTCCGGTGGGTGTGGTTACAATCGTCGTGGTGGGCCTTAAATTGGCCAACCGCTTCTGCAGCTCATACAGCAGTATCATGGCTTATTGACTAGTCTCCTCCGGAAGCTTAAAGGCTGTGTCCCTGTAGTGGACACGGCAGAGATAAAGACCACACGCAGGTGCAACCAGAACACGAGAATCCCAGTTGTGTTTGGAGGGTATCGTTAACATCTGATAGATGGTACGCTCGTCGATGCGTCCATCGGCTACGGCTAAAAGTGCACCAACAATACGGCGTACTTGTTTATAGAGAAACGACTTAGCCTTGATCTCTATATCCCAATAATCGTAGGTTTCCGTGGCCAACGTAGCGTTAGGACCCAGTGCAAGGCTTTTTCCTGGACGTATGTTGATTTCATCAATCTTACGCACTGTAAACATGGGATGATCTCGACTGGGACCTTTTTGACGGCTCGTGCTCATAAAGGTGCGAAAGTCGTGGACACCGACGAACATGCGAGAGGCATCCGTCAATCGATTTATATCAAAGTGTGCGTTTCTGTATGTATCAAACAATTAGAAGGACTCAACTTCTCTTTTAACGAACTTCTTACTGCATAAAGTAACAGCGATCAATCTCCTCCACTGGCAGGAAGACTTCAAAGCCCGTGTTCCTCAGTCCTCGACCCTTCTGCTCTACCACATTCTTGGTCACTGCAAGACGATACAAATATGTGCGTCCAATAGCGTGATATCTGCAATGGAAATCGTGGGCTACTCTTTGGGTGCTCAACACTCGGATGGGAAGACTCTGCTTGTCCAGCGTTCGGTTGAGGACACCTGTCAGTGTGGTCGTATCATAGGGATTGCCATCGTTGCGCTCCAAGTCCACGTGAACTGTCGAGTGCAGGGCATGTACGCCCGCATCTGTTCTAAAATTAATCCAATTACGTATCTCAGCGTGTCCTTGAATTCCATTAAAGTATGTATGTATATAGACTTACCGACTGGACAGAACAGTTTGGATTTCGTTAGCGGGTCGAAAAACGCGCAATGCCAATTCCAAGCAACCTTGCACGGACTTTGTGTCCAGAGTTTGAAGCTCCGACTTGTTTACCGTCTTCTGAATACCACTGAAAGTTATTTTGAAAACATTGCCATTGATTTTTCTTACTCTAATTGCTCTTACCGAAAATTCGTGCCAATGTAGGAAATGTTCAACAAATACCTATGCATAATACAACTACACCCCCACGGCTCGTCAATCGAAAAGAAGTAAACATATGTTCTGCTATCGATAGACCGATTGGTCAAAGATTACTAATAGGTCGAGGATGTATTTAATTACTCAGCAGCCTAGTAGACTTGTAAATGTAATAATAATAATAAGTTAATAACAAGTTTTATTCCAACACTAACGCAAAATTCAATACTAAACATTAAATATTAATGCTACCGCCAAACTGTGCTTTCAGTGGCGGTCGTTCGATAGCTTCTAAATCATTCGATAAGCCAATAGTTCACTCTGACATATATCGCAAGAGAATACATCGTTCAAATATCGATACGTAACTTGTCAAAGCTTTGTAACCTGTATAAAAGCGAAAAAAAGGGCAGACGTGCAAACAATTCGGCCGACCGGTTAATATTTTCATACTCGCACAGCTCAAATTTCAAAAGTTTCCACCTGGATCAGGTCAACAGTAACACAAACAGCATAAACAATGGCCGCCTTCGCAGATTATTCCCGCAATGAGGAAGCAGAGGTTAATAGCTGGATTCGGTTTGGAATGCGTCTCGGTGTAAGTGCTGCACTGCATCCATTTGAGTACTCCAAGACCTTGATACAGATTGGTTATGAGCCAATATCCGCGAGACCTGGCAAATCCATGCTCGGCCGACCGATTATGCTCTTGCCCAACATTTTCCAGTACGGTAAGTGTGAAATCGATGATACCGGCATTTTACTTGAACTTCGCTCACTGATTAAACTGCGTCTTCCCCGACAGCCGGCCATATTAAAAAAGTTGATGGCTTCTATGGTTGCTATCGCGGCTTGGCTCCCAAACTGGCTGGATCTGTGCTGAGCATGGTTTTAAGCGAACGCGTTGCCGAAAAGCTTGGACTGGCCTATAAGGAGGATAAGGATGAGTCAGAACTGACCGAAGAGGAGAAGTTAGTTGACCACTTTGCTTTCACGGTGTTATCAACTAATCAATGTTATCTTTCTGATCAGCTATGGGCAATTCAAGTACAACCTTAAGCGCGATATTGTCTTGACGGTCAGTGGTATTGTCGTCTCACATCCGTTCCATGTGATTTCAGTGCGCATGATGGCACAGTTTGTGGGCCGTGAAACGCTTTATAACTCCATACTGGGTTCCGTTGCCGAAATCTGGAATAATGAAGGCATTTTGGGCTTCTTTTCCGGCCTGATCCCCAAGCTGCTGTGCGATGTGGCCTGCCTGGTGCTGTCCAGCTCGTCCGTTTACATTGTCAACAAATACCTCATCAAGGACAAGGTTGCCAGGCAATACAATGCAGGATTCATAAATTTTGCATTTTCGAGTCTGCTGTATCCACTACAAGTGGTGTCCACATGCTCGTCAATTAGCGGTTCTCGCCTGATGGCCGGACAACCACCCATAATGCCCAAGTACTCCAGCTGGGTAGACTGCTGGAACGATTTGCAGTCCCGCAGGGAACTCAAGCGTGGCAGCTCACTCTTCTGGCGGTAAGAAAGACTCCACTCCCAATAAGCAAAATTGATATTAATATATTGTTCCCTTATCCAGCTCACAAGTTATCTACTCATCTTCAGTGCCTACATCGTTTGCCCCACTGCCAGCACTGTCCCGGTATCAATAGACCACTACTTCACGATGACGCGGAGTGGGCTTGACCACAATTAATGAATCGCCGGAATTACATCCACCGATAAACGCGTCTGCCTGCATTTTAAAATACTTAGCTCGACGAGCATCAGCCTATGACATACCTCTATTTGTATTTCGGGAGGCGATTTCTACCACAATTGTAAATCCCAATGTTAAAGCAACAAATTAATTACACATCACACTGTATAAGTTTATTCATTCATCTATTTCCCCCCTTTGGCATTCAATGCCCAAATCCAAAGAGACAGTTGTGAGATGAGATTTTCAATTAATTTAAATAGACTGCGTCTTGTTTTCTTGTTACTATTTAAAGCTATACAAAAAGAATTAAAAGCAAATTGAGAAAATTGCTAAAAATATCTAAAGACTTCATGGCAGTCAGTGTACGTAATGAGAGAAAACTTTTATTGGTAACTGTCATGAGTGCATGTAAAACAAGATTATTCTCTTAGATTTTAGCTTAAATGAAGTTGTGCTTTTATTTCAAATGATTAGTTTTGGATAAGAATTAAGATTTGTTAACTATTTGCAATTTAGCGATAATGCTTTACGAAATTAAACAATATCTATGCCAAACCTTAAACAATTTATTTTATAATTTTAAGACTTCGCAAGTTTAAAATTAACTGATTTTGTTCGCATTTTGTTATTGTATCTCTGTGTGAAGTGCATATGAACAATCTGAACTTGTTTTAATTAAAGCAACGTCTTTTCTTGTATGCTGATACTACCAACTCTACCCGGTGCATATATAGATGATTTAGTGGAGGTTCATTATGCAACTATAATTAAGGTGCCGGCAGAGTACCAAGTCTGTCCGCATGTGTGTTTGGTTCAATGTACGGTATAGAGTGGGCGATGGGATGGGGAGGGGAGAGGAGGGAACGCCTGATCTGTTCGAGGAGTTCGACTTTTGCTGTTTGCCTTTGGGCAGTTATCTCCAAACGGGAGCAAGTTAAAACTGTCGATGGTATCACAATTATCAATGGCATTGGCATTGGAAGTAGTCCTAGTTGTGGTCGTAGTTGTGGCTGTGGGAACTGGTTGCGAATTGGAAAACTTGCAGCATGGCCTGCATTGTTTTCAGAGGCACTCCTCAGTCATGGCAATTTTCATCGAGTCTTTCTCATCAAACGTGTCCAAATTGAGATTAAACGACAGTTTCAATCAAAAAACCAAAATAAGCCGGTCATAACTACAACAACCACAGATATGAAAACAAGTAAGGCCGCTAAAGTTGAGTATTCGACGCAAATATACCCGGTAGCTTATTTAAAAACCTAGCGAACACAATTTTTTGGCACACAGAGGTGGGAGGTTGTAATGAGAGTGAAATTAATAACGGAGTTAATTAATACATGACACATTTAGCCAATACATGCAAAGCTATACGTGTGACAGCAGCGCTGCGGCAGAGCTAAGCCCTATGCACTTTACATTAGATGCAGTGCCGGTCACTGCTCTCCGAATATGATGGCAGCGCAGCGGCAGAGCTAAGCTTTACAAGTGAATGTTATGCCGGCTACTGCTCCTTATATATGAAGAGAGAACCGCGGCAGAGCTAAACTCTACACTGCTTTAAAGCAGAGTAGAAAAAATGTAATGCACAGAAGGGCAGACTGAGAGTCCTATCTCTGCTTCTCCTCTCTCTGTTCTTACTACTACTCAAGTGGCTACAAATACAGTTCACCCTTTTACTCAGTGAGTAGCGGGTATAACTAGCCGCAGACTAAAGTAAGTAAACATGTTGTAGTTGTTATTTTTTTATTTACGAGTAGCCAAGCGGCGTTAACGGCGGCAAACGATGCCTACGCCGAGTCGGCGTAAAACTTCATTCAGTCTGCAACGCGATCTTCAGCCGAACAGACGAACACGCGAGTAGAGACGGAAACTTGCGTCGCGTTTCAAACTCCGAATTCGAGTTAAATTTTAAGCTCTGTTGATCGACTCTAAACGAGAGAAGTGGCTAATAAAAAGTGCTAATTGTGTGTTTAAAATGTGAATAAACGACCAGAAAAACAGCAACAACGACAAACTATTTTCTTTCTCTGTATGTGATCAGTTTTGTATTTTTTTTTTTGTGAAATCGCATTTGCATTTCACCTCCCCCTCCTCCTACTTTTTCCCCATGGGCACAGACAATACAATACCTTCCTCATTTTTTGTCCCAAGCTTTGTGCCAATGGAAGATTAAATTGGTTCAATCGAATACCAAGTGTGTGTGTGTGTGTGTGTCTGTGTGTGCCAAGCGAACGGGAGAAGCTTACCAACAAATTTGAATAATAAATAAATAAATGCAAATATTAGAAATCTTTCCGTTAAAAACGTTAGACCTTTAAACCCGCTCACATAAAAAAGAACCAAAAATTCTGAATGAAACCCAATTTGACACTGGGTGAGTTCCAAAATAGATTTTGGGTTAGATTTGATATGTTATTATTAGCGTGTCTTCAGTATAAATTTATAATTGTCATTAAAGCCAATTGCTATTGACCATTATGCAGTCCAATATTGTAGTATATTGCAAATCCAGTTTCGATAGCTGAGAAATTTACAAAAACAACAACTTAATTGCTGTCGGTCAGCACGATCCTCAAAACTTATGTACACTCAAGACTTTGAATCAAAAGCTATTAAATAATTAACGATCAGCGATGCAAAAACTAAAAAAAAAGTAGTTGGAAAGGCGGCAGTTAAGCGAGGTGGCTGTAGAAGACCCTGTAATTGGTTCAGAAATCTATAAAATATGAGTCTTAAAGAGTTGTCTATGCTAAATCTAGACTTACCATCGATCGTTTTTATACCAGCTATCTGATTTCACTCAAATATTGATGTGATATGCTTGAGATCCAACTATTTAACTCTTTATGATCTCTAAAAATTCATCTTCTGCTTGTTACACACATGAACTATTCTTTTTGACCCACCGAATATACCTTATCAATATTCCCAAGTACAGGGTCTCTCGAAAAACATATGAAAAACGATGTACTCGCTCATAAGATTACTGCATGGTCGTTGCATTATTTACGGCCTGCTTAGCAAGTCGCCGTATCTGAATCTCTCATTAGAGCGGGTCCAGCGGAGTTATAAAACCAGAACCTCGGCTAACCAAAATGGGAGCTACGATTTGAGAACCGATTTATTCAACTATAATTTGGATTGATCTGTTAGCTGGAAAACGCTGTAGAAAGTTAAGACGTCAATTTGTCTGCCACATTTCAAGCAATTACGTCAAAACTTCACTTTGGCCAAAAACTTAATGGTTCGCTAGACTCGAAAGAAAACATCGAAAACATAAAAATAGAATTAAACGGTAGTTTGCACGCGCTTATATATTTTTGCTATACTTAGGTATAAACTATGTTTAGAGGGGGAATAGAGGGTACGGGGCTTAGTCCCTGCCCACTTTGTGGGTGTCGAGGGGTTTGTCCACTCGTACCACTCGCTCGGCGACATTCAAATAGGCCTCGTACTCAACTGTCTCCGGTGTGGTATCGTAGTGATAGTGACCACCCCAGTTGCTGAACGAGAAGGAGTGAAAGTGCTGTAATCTAAGGTCCAGATCATGCTCTTTGGTCACCAGTGTGCCCACTGCGTTCAGTTGGGCCGGCATCTCGTAGAATTTTAACCACTGGTTGACCTCCTCGTCAGTGTGAATGGGTGTCTTGCTGAAATCCCGCATCACATGCTGATGTGCGGCACCCTGTTTGATCAGAAAAATGCCACCCAAGCCGACCACCTGGTCACCGTAGTGCTCCTCCAGTCCCTTTCGTATGCACTCAATAAAATTCAGCTCACCTTTGCGTTGCTTCACATTGATCTTTAACACGGGCCCCACCTCACCTCGGCTCAGGTAGAGATTCAGCAGTAAAGCACAGCGATGCTCTGTGCTTGGTATGCGTTCCAGCACGCACTTCTCGTCCGCCCCTCGCACTGTGGCCGTATAGCTGCCGTTGGTCAGCACATCCTTTTCACTAACTGACAGGTTGTAGATGCCCTCACAGTTGGAATTCCTGATCGGATAGGGTCCAGCACCCGCTCCCACTGCAAATATTTTACCAGCTCCCTGTACGCGTCGTGTCATCTCCGTTATGTTGTACAACTTGTCGCGCTGCACCAGTGGCAGCAGATATGGTGGACCGCCCACCTCCAGCAGAGTAGGTTTGCCTCCCAGACCCGATTCTACCAAACCAAACTGAGGTGCCTTCAAATCGGGACAGGCGCCGACTTCCACGTTTACCGTTGCAAAGTTCTTTTTCAGCGCACCCTGTATAACTGCAAACAGAGAGTTGCCAAGAGAGACAGATAGTGGGAGAGAGGGAGAGAGAGAGAGGAATGTTATTAAAAGCTTTATCTCGCCCTCAATCAAGACAACGACAACGACAGCGAGAGCGAAAACAAACACAAACTGAGCATGTGAGCAAAAGCTTTGCATATTTTGCTTTATTTATACACTAACTGAGAGTACTTTAATTTTGTTACAATGTATGTAACGCTATGAAGTAGGCGTGGTAGGTGCATAAATATTTTGGCGCAGCAAGGAACTCAGAAATGAATGGCAGTTAAATTTAATTTAGGAATAAATTTTGTCATGCTCTTAAATATTCTGCGAAAGTAAATTAATAAAGTCGGAGTATTTGATCTATCAAATAAAGAAACTGTAAAGAGTTTATATAAAAATTCGAGTAATAACTTTCAAATTACACAGACTTTCAAAGAGACTTCCATATCTTTCATATAAAGATACTTTCCTTGCAATTTTAATATAAATGTAGCTCAGAAAATTCTTTGCTAATCAGAAGTATTTTTTATAAAGCTTAAATTCTTGTGTAAGGGTATCAAATGATTTGCATACCAACTGCTAATTTTTCTCTGCTTTGTGTTTTGCTGTCTAAGCACGAGAGAGAGAGCGAGAGCGAGACACCGTAGTCTCCTCCAAAAAAAATACATAAACCGGCTGTGGAAAGTTCGACACAGTTGTTGAAGGTCATTTGTACATGTTGTTTTGTTCTATGCTCCAATCTAATGGGAATAATCTGCTTAACACTCCAACCAATTGGAGGAATCTACTCACCACTCTGCAGCTCCTCCAGCGGTGGCACATGCAGAGCCTTCTCCTCGAACCTCAGTTGGGACGTGTTCAATTGAATTTGGCTCATTTTACGCTTTAGATTGGCAGCTTCTTTATATTTTGTGCTTTAAAAAAGCTCCGAGAGTTTCAGTTAGTTGTGTTCACACGATCGTTGCAAACGCGACTGTGAAACAACCCCATGAAATACCTCGCATTTTAACTATTTTGTGCTTGGTTTTCGGTATGACCTATAGTTAACATTGCCTCTCTTACAGGGTGCTCCAAAAGTGTGATAAGATAAACCTTTTGACGAGTTTACGGTAGCTTTTCCCCCCTGCCAAAAACATATTTAATGATTGTCTTATTTTTGACACTGAATGCATGCCTAAAGTACATGTTTAGACGCATATTTACTACGTACAGTGTGCACCCAATTTGTTGAACTAGAAAACTCTTCAAAACCTTTTATTACAGTTGTTATTTCTGGTTTTTTGATAGCTTTCAAACCCAAATCTTTTTTGAAAATGAAAACAAAAGATTTGAATAGGTTTTCCATGGTGATTTCTCAACCTACCCTACGAAATTTCCAAAGAGCTTTGATAACTTTCCCCTTCAGCATGTTTGGTGTCACCTCGACAAACCGGTTGCTCTTTGGTAACAATGTTTACAACTTGAATTTGTGGTCGAAACCTGTTAACTTCTTAAATGAAATGCTTCTACATTCTAATTAGCATAGATTGGAAAGGCAGTCGCATTAAAATACCATCAAAAAATTGATACAATTCTATTGAAATTACACTCTAATGCAAAATCCCCATTAATAAACTATAACCATTCAAAATTGATCCATTTCTGAATGAAATACTGTTATAAACTGGAATCTTTATCGTTTATATAGACATTTCACTGTACAGGCTAAACTAGAAGTTTACTTTGAGCGTGTAAAGAGTCTGATAAGCCTCGCCCTGTTTACACAATGTGAAATTTATCTTTCTGATAGCGTTAGCCACAGATAGTAGACAGGCATGAACAAGCACTGACAAGCAGTGACTTGCGCAGTAGCTTAGCGGTCACTACTAGACATGGGTCAGTGATAAGAAATACACCAAAATTTGTAGACAAATTCACGCAAAGTGTTAATTTGATGAATTATGTGTATTTGGTCGTTTGGAATTGATGTCGTGAGCTATTTTGAGGATTTGTATTATGATTATTCCAATTAGTGTTCCTGTGTCCCCATTACTTCATCTCTGCTGGTGACACTTGAAGTGATGTATAGCCGTGCGTAGATGTAATCAAGTTGTCCACGTTCATGTTTATGTCCAAACTGGTCCAAGTGCAATGAAATCCATCAACTATCAGACAGACAGCCAGAAGAAGATTGTTTATAGCGAAGAATCGCTTCGAAAGTGCAGTGCTGTGTTTGGACTATTGAGACTCCATGGTCAGCAGCAATGACTGACCTCAATAAGCGTCCCCAAACGAGAACTCCAACTTAAGATCTAGCTATAGATCCAGCTACAGCTCTAGCTCTACCTTCTAGCTCCAGCCAAGAACTCGAACTCTTTGCTGACCCAATTCCAACGCCCATTCGCAGATCTTGGTCGTTCACTTCACTTTTGCGTTCTTCTGGGAACTGGTTACAAGCTCTGCTCTTCATGTATGTGGCACACACACACACACTCACACACACACCTGGCTAATCTCTTCTTGCATTTTGGCTTGCTTCTTAATATAATCTCGTGCTCCTGTCACATTAGGCAATGTTTGACAGTCGCCAATTAGAGACATCGTAATGGGCAACCGCATCGCACACAGATCCACAACAGGAGGCGGAGGCGGCAGTGGGTGTGAGGCCGGTGATTCCCAGTTCAATACACGTCGGCGTTATCAGCGACATAAGCAGGAATACTGCTTGCAGGACGAGTATCGCTCCAAGACGCTACCTGCTCGCTACCCTCCAGACGAGTCAGAGCATCACAGGGAGACCCATTTGGGATCCAGTAGTTGTTTGGGTGCGAAGTCTGAAGCTGGAAATGGTAACGGTAATGCGGCAAACGGCGAGACATCGCGCATGTTATTTTTGCTCTATTTAATACACCGCACCTGGAACGTGGTCATGGATACCATGGATTCACGCACCAAAAGGTAATTAACTGCTTACAATATTAACCAAACATTTGGTTGTTAATCTTTCTGTCTTTAACCTGTTCGACTGGCAGTCGCTCAAGAACAGAGGAGGAGACTGTGCCACAGATACAGCCAGACACACCGGTTGTCATGCATCAGGGTCGTCGTGCTGCCCAGCCAATGCCAGATGAGGAATGCTCCATTGGCATCACCGACATAGATGCCTCCTCCTACTGTTCCCAGTATTCCTGTTGTAGCTGTAGCTACTGCTACGAGCAGGCAGTGGAGACTCGCACCAATCACTACAGCTCGATTGCTGATGACTACTCGTTGGACTCCATTTTCGAACACGCCAAATCAGTGTGCGACAGGTAAGCTGCACTAAAGTCTAAACTATTTGAATCTAACGTATTTTGTGCATAGCAGCTAGTTTTTGTCAGCTTCAAATCGTTTGCTTGAGATTACTAAAAAGCGTTGCATACTTTTAGGCAGTATTTTTAATTTATTTTAGATTGTCTTTAAATAAATGTTGGCTTAAAAACAATCATTGATGGAGGGCAGCTCCCCCTTGCAGAACTTCCAGGTGGACCAGGCCTTCCAGCCCTGTTTGCTCTGCACCTTCCGAGCGCAACTTACAGAGTTGCTGATGTCGTCAGTCAAAAGGTCGGCGCAGCTGAGCTTACACATATTGTGGGCCTTGCCGCTGCCAGACTGACACCAGTACTTGTTGTTAATCTGGAAGATACCGTAGTCGTTGGAGCCGTTCTTATTCTTACGACCCGTAATTCCTGTGCGATAGGAACTCTCGTGTTGGGCAATGCAAGTCCATATGTTCAGCTGATCACGGGGAACTCCCAACTCGGCCATCTCACGGGCCAGGGAGCAGCGATCCAGTGTGCGTCCCAGAGCGGAAGCAATTAGAGCCAGAGCAACCAAAACAAGGAATGCCTTCATGTTAAAGCTTAGGAGAACTGATGTCGAATATCTGAAATGCTTTCGCCTTTATATCCAAACTTGTTAAAAATATTCAGCCCAGTTCTCGCCTACTAAAAAACCGTCATTTTTTGCGTCACATATGTGATTTCTTTCGCAAACTGGTTTAAATAAATCCCCTAATAGCCAGAATTTTTTAAAGGGGATTTTTAGCCAACAGAAATTTAGTGCATACTTTTGAGCGCATTTTGCTGAGCCCAGAAAACAACTACTTATTACCCCATTTCTAATAAGTAAACCTAAAATATTTACTGTCGAGTAAATTGAATGCTCTTATTGATTATTTAAGATTATAATTTTTTAAAGTAAAATTATCTTTCTATTGAGTATTAATCAAGAGCACTTCCACTGACAAAAAAACTGTGATTGGAACGGTACTCTAGATAACTTTAGCGCTAATAGATAACATAGCCCTATAAAAGCAAAGTTTTTCTGCAAATTCAACATCAGTTTTCTGCAAAATAGTAAACATGAAGTTCTTCGTCGTTCTCCTTGCTCTGGCTTTCGCCGCTCCCGCTCTGGGTCGCACCATGAACCGTTGCTCCCTGGCCCGTGAGATGTCCAACTTGGGCGTTCCCCGTGACCAGCTGGCTCGCTGGGCTTGCATTGCCGAGCACGAGAGCTCCTACCGCACCGGTGTTGTTGGCCCTGAGAACTACAACGGCTCCAACGACTACGGTATCTTCCAGATCAACAACTACTACTGGTGCCAGCCTGCCAACGGTCGCTTCTCCTACAACGAGTGCAGACTCAGCTGCAATGCCCTCTTGACCGATGACATCACCAACTCCGTCCGTTGCGCCCAGAAGGTGCTCAGCCAGCAGGGTTGGTCCGCCTGGTCCACCTGGAAGTACTGCAACGGTGCTCTCCCCTCCATCAACGACTGCTTCTAAGAAGTTTGCTAATTTCTCAAATAAATGCGATAATGAATACCTAAACAGATGTAGTAGTTAGAATAGTCTCCTACGCGTATAAGTAATATCTTATACTCTTCTAAACGGCGTGTGCAGCGATGTCTAGTCACTGTCTTATACTCTCTTATAAACAATAGCTTATACTGCGTACAGCAGCTTGCCAGAGCAAGAGTGTGAGAGCGCGCTCACCTGAAACGAGTTGAGAAAGTGACCGATGAGAGCCGAACTAACTGTCATCGACTGAACCCAGACTTAAAGCTCTGCTTCAGTCGTTGCGTGACTTCCGAACGAGGCAGATGTGTGTGTCGTGTGCGTATGCGTGTGTGTTAAGCGTCAGAGACTTTAGACTTGTATTTGTTTGGATTGATTTTTTTTATCACAAAGCGCTAAGAACAAACGACGATGCCTTTGCTAGCTGAGCTTAAGGTCTAGCAAAGTTTCATTTGTCGCAGTTCGCAGTTCGCAGTCGAGTGACGATTTGATGAATATGGAGTTTAAAACAAAGTTATAAACTGTTTCCGTTATTTGTGTTAACGGCTACTCCATCCATCAATATATCAATATCTTTACGGCCACCTTCAATCCAGGTTGTTACGTGTCGCAGACGATTACGCGATATATGTACATTTGTATATGTGCATTTTATTCTCGAGAGAAACAAGTTTCAAGTGCGGTGTGTGTGCCCCCTATACTCCCTCCCTCTCTTCACCTCCTCTCCAATAGAGGTAACAGCATCGCGAGTGCGCGCGCTGATTGCATTCTAACGGTAAAACGAGTACGACGCTCGTTTTGGTCCAGCCTATACGCTGGCCTATTGCAGCATCCACAACAACGGGAACAACAACAACAACAGCAAGAACTAGAAGGAGAAGAAGAGAAGAAGAGGAAGAAGAAGAAGAGAACATTTGCAACCGTAACTGAGTAGCATACAAGTTGTGAGTTTTGCTTTGTGCTAATCTTCTCAATTTATGCCTCTTGTTCTTCGATGACGCTGCAAACTGCAAGAAAGTCAACTTTTTCAAGCAAAAAGAAAGAATAAGCAAACGAGTAAAAGAGATAAAAAAAAGCTAAAGAATTATGAGGAATTGAGTGTGTGTGAGTGTGTACGTGTGTGTGTGTGCCAGTGTTTGGACATTTTGAGAACATTCTGCATTTGGCCCAATTTCAATGTCGTGTCATTAATCGCATATGAAACGCTCCAAATTGGATTTCGGATTGGCCTAAAACTGTAAAAAGCAAGAAAAAGAGGTAAGATCGAGACCCAAAAATAACTGAAGCATGGTCAGAGTAGCACACACACTCCATATATACGACTTAGTCATAAGGTTAGACATGCCCAAGAGACCCAACCATTGTTTGCTGCTTACACCCACCCAGCACAACACAGCTCATGTGTGTGTGTGTGTGAGTTTGTGTAAGATAACTAATCTTAAATCTTAACTAGTAGCGGTAGCTACTAGAGCTACGACTACTACCTATACCTATACCTCTACCTCTACCTCTACTATATGCAAATTGGGGCTTGACTTTCTTCTCATTTGCCATTCAAAATCCTCTCGAGCAGCGCTTCGTGTGGGCAGCAGTCGACTCTTAACATTGGCATTGAGCTGCCAAGAGAATCAGAATCAGAATCGGCATCAGCATCAGTTTCAGATACTTTTGTGACTCAGATACATTTTAGAATCATAGAATCACGCTACAAGTGCCACTCGTTAAGACTGACAATCGAAGCAATACAAATATTTTTATAGCACCATAAATTGTTGCGTGTGCGTTGAAAAAACTAAAAAAAATTAACTAAAGAAAAAGTTTAAGAAGAAAATGTATATGAAAAACAAATTACATTTAACCGTACACGAAAGCGTCCAAAAGAGCCATGGAAATGCTGAAAAATTCAATTGGCGACGGCACGCTTCAAATCATACCCCTCTTAGCCCCCTCTACGCCCCTGACTCTCCCCCTGAAATTCCCCAATTCCGCAGCTCTAGATAGAGCCGCTAACAATGCCACTTGGTGTACAAAGAAGTGTATAACAAACAACAGAAGAAATATCAGTGAACAGCAAAAAGACATAATAACAAATGCACAGAAAATACGATCCGAGTCTACTTTGAGTTTTAGACGAAAACTGTTCCGGTCTGATTTAACAATTGTTAATAATAAATAGCTTAGACATTGGCCACGCTACAAATGGGCAGAGCAGAGTGATAGGGGGAGTGAGCACCAAGGGGAACTTGGCCAAAAACCCAAAAAAAACACAAAGCCATAATATATGAGGAAAAGTTTTCTACTTAAAACTGAATTTATTCTTTATATAGGTTATATTATATACACCAGACAAAAACCTGAACAGATGTTGCACACCTGACAAATGAGGTAATTGTTGATTAAGTAACCGCAATTTGCTTACCTTTTGTTAAGCTGCTGCAATTGGCTTTTAGGATTTGTCTTCTTTTCACTTCTCTTCTCTTCTCTGTCTTTGTTAGTCCCATAACAAATGCAATTGGCCCATTGAACTGTTAATTGGGCTTAAAGGCCAAAAGTCTTTAGAGACAGCTAACAGACAACAGACCACAATGAAGAAATCTTTCAATTTGCATCCAATTCAAGTTAAGATAACGTTACACGTGCAGATACTTCGGGAGCTTTACTTTAAGGGCTTGCTTATCAGTCGGAATTTGGCTGATGGTTTGATTAGGCCAGGTACTTAAGATAAGCTAACGGTTTTGTTAAGCTATCGATATCTGTGTTAAAAAGTTGGCTGGTTTTAGGGGAAATGGTTGACAGGTAGATGCTGTCGTCATTAGGTAGTAAGAGACTGTACTTTTAAGACACTGTTAACTCCATAAACAGTTAAATAGCAGAAAGATATAGAAGGTACAGAAGTTCGATAGGATAGATTTAATTACGTTTGTTTTGAACAAATTTTTATATTATCTAAATTGTCTTAAGAATATTTAACTTATCGACAGTTTGTTTGTCTCCGAAAATGTTTGCAAATAAATCGGGTAAAATAATATATAATCTTATATTTCCAATATTAAAGATAACGCCACAATAAACTACACAAAAGTGCAGACTGATTGTCGTGCAAATGATCAATTTGAAAGTTAAGAAAAACACGGTCAGTTCTTGTGATAAAACACTGACTTATCAGTCAAAGATATAAGCGGAAGTTAGCCAAATTTCGATAAGATAAAAAGGCTGTTGGAACCCATAAGCTGAGAGCTTGAAGAGTAGCTCATAAACTCTCTCTGTTGGCTAAAAGATGAGCATGAAGTTACCACTAAAATTAAGTTTTAATGGGGTTAAAACAACATATAATTAAACTTAATTTGTAGACACAATCTTTTAAGATATTTATAGCTTTAAAGTAATTTTACCCAATATTTTAAGCTACTATGAATCTTTCTTTTGAGTGATAGTGATGATAGCTTCTATGTTGTCAATTTTCCAATAGAGTTGAGTAGAAAAGCTTTGTTGTCAGTTGGCACTTTCTCCAACTGCAATTTGGTAATCCGAGTGCCAATCTATGACCAGAAGGCAATATGATTATAGATTATGGATTCCAATCGGCTTATAATTGCATACACAAGTTGTAGTTGTTTCGTGCACAAACAGCTCGAGGATGCCTTGGGCGATCTGTCAATCATTTCTATATAGTTTTTTTTTTAAGTCTTAAGTTTTTTTTGGCTATTATTATGTCCACTCAATGGGGGCTTACCTTCAATATTTTGCTTTCAATATCGTGTCTATTGATTTCATGCGGCGGAACTGGTGCCAAAATTTACACTATTTGTTTAACATTTATACACATGTTTTTTTTGTTTTTTTTTTCAAATCAAAATCTTAATCGAATATAAATCTCAGTCACCTCCAGTTCAACTGGTTTGTGGCTGATTCTACGCTCAATGCGAATATAATTAATATGTTTTGGGTTTGGCCATAAATCGGTGTTGACCCGTTGTCATTTGCGGTTGGTTGGCTTTAACTTTACTTTCTATGGGAGAAAATTTGCCAAAGAAAAGAAATATTTGAAAAAAGTCTTCAGATTTTATGGCCAACTAAACAAATCGCTTTTTAATTTTTACCATAGTTTTATAGCGAATTTTAAATTAGTATATATTCTAAAGAGTGAATTATGGCCCATTTTGTTTTTGGTAGAAAGTGATCTTTAGCCGTTTTCGAAAGTTGTCACACTTTGTGGTCTTTAGTTTCGAAATTCGAATCAATCAATCGTTGAGATGATACAGATTTCGATTTTGAATCGTAAAGTTTTCAATTAAAAGTAATCGCTCGATAGCAGTTATCGTTTGAGAGCTGTATTATCTTCCCAACCAGTGAGAAATAAACAAACTCTATCTAATCTATTAATTTTTTAACGTTTTATTTACCTTTTTTGTACTATTTATTCTTATCTTAATTATTAACTATACATATTTCAATAGTCTCCAGATTTCTTTGAGATATTTGAAACCAACAAATGGCTAAGTATCTCTTTTAGTGCTCTCGTAAGCTGAGTGCTTGTGGCTGAGTAGTGCGTAGGGTTGTCACCCCATTTGCATAAATTAGTGGTTTTTAGCTTCAATTTAATAATATTCTTTTCAAAATAGGTACTATCGTTGAATATATACTTAGTCTTAGGTCAGGGTTGCCACCCTATTTGCATATCTTAGTGGTTTTTTGACTCAAATAAAATAAAATTCTTTGCAACATGGATAATCTCTTGAAAATTTAAAGGTAATCTTATGTTAGGGTTGCCACCAAAGCTGTCAATTCTGCTCATATGCTACTAATAGTCTTATAATCGCTTAAAGATCGTATACCATTAACTCTAAAGGCGCTGGGACGCTTTTATGGTCAACTTGGTTTAATAATATCCATATAATTAGCACTAGTTTTTCTAGAGTTGTCTTCCATGCACACGACAATTGCGTCAATGATCTCACTTGTCGAATCTTCAGCGGAAGTTGTTCCATATTTTGCCAGCAAAATTAATTTAAATTACCTTTTTTTATAGTCCCTGTAGAGTTTTGTCTCGCATTCGTGATCTACAATTCACAATTCTCTAGTACAAACAGTATTTTTTTGGCATTTAGTTCAGGTATAGTATTATAATGAATAGGTCTCTGGTCTCAGTCTGTTTATAATTCGGGGTTGACCTGCTATAATTTGTCGAGCTTCAAGTTTACTTTCTATGAGAGAAAATGGGCAAAAAAAAAAGGTTGATTTTTATGAGCTACTTTGAGGCTTTCAAACTGCAAATTGTTTGTTTGTTTTGCAAAAGTTTCTAATTTTATGGCTTTATTTATGTGAGTGACAAGACAAGCCTTGAATTAGTTTAGCGACCATTTCAAATTTCCATAACAAACCAAAGAAATCATTTATAGCTTTATAGCCAAAAGAAAAGGCCAAAAACTCTATAAATAATTGAAAAAAAACTTGTTTTAAAAACCAACCAAACCAACCCGTAAATATGAAACAATTTCAACTTCGATTATTCAGCAAATTTATTGAGGTATGATCAGTAAATACCAAAATGTTTAGAAGCAGTCGTTGATGGAGGGGAGAGCACCGTTGCAGTACTTCCAGGTGGACCAGGCGGACCAACCCTGCTGGCTGAGAACCTTCTGGGCGCAACGGACGGAGTTGGTGATATCATCGGTCAAGAGGGCATTGCAGCTGAGTCTGCACTCGTTGTAGGAGAAGCGACCGTTGGCAGGCTGGCACCAGTAGTAGTTGTTGATCTGGAAGATACCGTAGTCGTTGGAGCCGTTGTAGTTCTCAGGGCCAACAACACCGGTGCGGTAGGAGCTCTCGTGCTCGGCAATGCAAGCCCAGCGAGCCAGCTGGTCACGGGGAACGCCCAAGTTGGACATCTCACGGGCCAGGGAGCAACGGTTCATGGTGCGACCCAGAGCAGGAGCGGCGAAGGCCAGAGCAAGGAGAACGACGAAGAACTTCATGTTTACTATTATTCAGTTAACTGATGTTGAATCCCAGAAAACGGTTGCTTTTATACTAGAAATTTATCTTAACTAACTGAACTGGACGCTATCTAAAGTACCCTCGTGGTCTAGGAGTCAATTGACGAGATTTGCTTATCATTATCATTATCATTATTGTGGCTATGCTCTAGTCAATTAATGGAATTGAAATAATCGTAATCAATTTATGCCAAAATAAATATAAAATAATGTCAAAATAAAGTAAACAATTTGCTTGGAAAACTTTAGGAATTTGTTTACTTTTCCAACAATTTTTAATCTTTTGTTTTAGTTGATTGCATCAAGGAAAGATTAGTAAAGGAATTAAATTAAGATCGAATATCTTATATTTATGCTGATCTAATGATCAAATCAAAGAATTTATATATTTGAGCGGGTTTTTAAAAAGTTATAAGCATTTGAAAAGTTGTTTTTGAAAAAGTTTGACAAATTTCTTTGCGACAAATTTCTTTGCAAAGGTTACAAAATTTAGTTTAGGATTAAAGTATGCAAAAAGTCCCAAATTGGAAAAAAAAAGTATTAAAATTTAAATCCGGAATTATTTTGAATGCCAAACTACGACTTAATTGATAATCGACATTAAAATCGGTTTAGTTTCCAAATAGTTATAAGAGTTTAAAGTTTAGGAAAAGGGTTCGTAAAGATCTCTCTACCAATATCACCAAATAATCATAAGTACTCTCTTTTCTATATCCCATTTTATACCTCTTAAGCTTAGGTAATACTCCCTCTTGGACTCTCCTACCCTCTATTATTTATATATATTTAAATGATCGACAAATTGTTAAAAATTATTAAAAAATTAGCCTACTTTTACTCGATTTTGAGCTGTCGGTTATACATAGTGTATGTATATATTTAAATGCCACTAGTTATAGTTAAACCATTAACCTTGTTAGGTTTTTGTTTGATTTCAGTTTTGTTTTTGTTTTTGTTTTTGTCTTTGCTTAACCAATTACTATAGCCATGGTTTGAGCTTGATTTTTGTGTTTTTGGCCCAAAGAGATTGACTGTGGTCTATTGATATTCAAAGTAGGCTAGTGTGGAGCTACATAATGCCTGAAGATCAGTCTTCAAAGAACTCAACTGTGTACTTATGGTAGTATGAGTGTGTGAGTGTGTGAGTGTGTGTCTGAGTGTGTGTTTCATAACGGTTATAAGTTGGATTGTCGTAAAACCACTGACTTGGCACAAAGCCCAAGGCTAACACACATCATCAACTCGATGATGAGCACTAAGTGAACTAAATGAACTAAACTGCAGTTTGCTTTCACGTCAACAACCACAGCAAATAGATGAGTTAGATGAGTAGAAGAAGTCTTAGACAAAAGTCTTGGACAACAACAACAAAATCAAGCTCATCGGGACTGTTGTTACATTAACCCCATTCGAATGCACTTTTGAGGGTATGAGCCAAGTTTGGAATGCAGGAGGAATACATGGAGTTATGAGCTCTGAGCCCACTCAAAAGCTGGCATCTCTTGTATTGTTAGCGGTATTCCTAGCTCATTTGGCTGCCAATGATGACCGCAGATTTCTACACATTTCTGCTAAGAAAGTTGTTAACCTCTTGGCCAAATGACAAATGAGAAAAAGGCTACCGTAAAGCCATTTGGTCAACAGCAAAAAAAGTGGTTGGAAAGAGTAGAGTCTAAAGAGTAGACAGCAAAAGACCCTGTACTTATTCGGTAGTAATCTACAACACTTATCTTAGATAAACAATATGATTAATGATCAGAAGTTTGCATACATTTCATTCTTTCTTCTTACACCAAACTAATATACCCCCTTACTCCCCTTTAGTACAGGGTCTGTAAAGAATCTGCTGCTCGCCACGCTTAGCTTTTATATGACCCTCTTCGATAGTCACTGAATTATCGAATAGCGATTCTATGTTAATTTATGCCATTGTGCATTCTTTGGAAAAGACTCCGAATCCGACTCCGAATCCGACTCAAACTCCGACTCTGGTTTTAGACTGTCTTCACTTTTACTTTTGTTTCTTGATTTATGAGTTAATATAAAAGCTTCTAAACTCGTATATGGGTCAGCTAACAGTTCTGGCCAAAGAATTTCTGTAGGCCTCATTGCATATGCATGAGTTAGTGCCTTTGGCATACAAATTATACAAATTGTTATCATTAATATACGAGACATCACTAATTGTTCAATTATGTACCGAAATTATGGTAAAAGAAAGCACTGTTACCATAATAGCCAGGTCAAAATGAGGCTCACTTAATTGCCATTGGGCTCAGAACAGTTCTTAATTCGTGTCTTCATCTTCGTCTTCGTTTGGGCTAACAGCAGACTTTGTAGTTTGGCACACTTAAGTGGCCTTATCAAAGTTGGCCTAAACCTGGCTATCTTATCGCCTCTCAAATGTTCCGTCTTAATTGTTCCACGTTACACGATCCACTTTCCCATCTCAAGTACTTTGGGGTGCTATAAAAGCGTTCCACAGTTAGGACCTACTCATCAGTTTACTCGCAAAGTAATTCGATTCAATCAAACATGAAGTTCTTCGTCGTTCTCCTTGCTCTGGCCTTCGCCGCTCCTGCTCTGGGTCGCACCATGAACCGTTGCTCCCTGGCCCGTGAGATGTCCAACTTGGGCGTTCCCCGTGACCAGCTGGCTCGCTGGGCTTGCATTGCCGAGCACGAGAGCTCCTACCGCACCGGTGTTGTTGGCCCTGAGAACTACAACGGCTCCAACGACTACGGTATCTTCCAGATCAACAACTACTACTGGTGCCAGCCTGCCAACGGTCGCTTCTCCTACAACGAGTGCAGACTCAGCTGCAATGCCCTCTTGACCGATGACATCACCAACTCCGTCCGTTGCGCCCAGAAGGTTCTCAGCCAACAGGGTTGGTCCGCCTGGTCCACCTGGAAGTACTGCAACGGTGCTCTCCCCTCCATCAACGACTGCTTCTAAATGATTCAAAACGATAATAAATGAAAAATCTTTAAGTGAACTTTTCCCTCTGGAATTGTTGTTTCTTCTGTTCCATAATTGATTCTTTCTCCACACACATTCGAATGCTTTCGAAAGTCATAGGAGATCTTGAAGATAGATAGAGGTAGAGGAAGAGGAAGAGGAAGGGGAAGAGGAAGAATGAAAGCTGTGAACTAATAACGAAAGCAAGTATTGATTTTTTGAAAGGCAGGTGAGCAGAGAGTGTCGGAACTGTAGGTAAATACTATTGGCTAGACTTCCACTTCTACTTCCCCTCCCTCCCCCTTTCCCACCACTTCCTTTCCAGTTACCTGTCTCTCATAATAGGCCGTTGACTCCAGAGCGGTCAGTGAATTCTGAATTCTTAATGGGGGGAACTCGGTGGGCAATAATTTATACAATGCCGACAGTAAACAGACAAGTGATGAGGAGAGAAGGTGAGGGGATTGGGAATGAAAACGGGATCGGGAAAGGAAGTGGCAATGCATTAAGAGAGACACCAACTTAAATCGCTTAGAGAACAGGCTGTGAAACAAAGCAGGAAACCAAAGACTGGAAAATTATACCCACCAAGAAATGGAGGCCAAAACGTCTTCGGGGGAAAACTGTCAGCAGACCTTTTCCTTCTGACAAGTACCTGTACCTGTGCTAAGGCTTTCCTATAATTTGTGCACATTAGCACAAAACTGCCCAATCCAAAGAGCTCTGCATAAGTAATTGCCATAAACCCTAGCCAAAGAGGTTGGGACAACACTACGACATGGCGTGGGTCAAGTACTTCCCAACCGAAACAACAACAACTACGACGAGTAAAACAATTACTGCGGTTACTGTCGAATGAAATCAGCGTAGCATAAATTTATGCCGGTCCACAAGTAACAACAACAACAACAACTAGTTGGGAACTACAGGGAGTTGGGAAGAGGGAGCTAGGGGAGTCGAGGAGTAACTGAGGGGGCATGATCTTCAAGGCGTATGATTTTCAAATGCTTCAGGGATTGTGGCTGATTTAATTGGTATAAAGAGAAAAGTAAAAAGTAATTCCAAAGAGGGTGAATAATTTAGAATTTGTTGTAAACTGTAAGAAGAGACAAAATAAGAAAGCGAATAAACTAGAAAACAAAAGACAACAAGAAGAAAAGAGAGAAGACAACGAAAGAACTAAGGAAGTAAGACTAATAAATATTATAATGAAGAAGGAAATTGGAATTGAGACAGG
The DNA here is from genome assembly GCA_018903735.1 of Drosophila cardini. NCBI lineage: Eukaryota > Metazoa > Arthropoda > Insecta > Diptera > Drosophilidae > Drosophila > Drosophila cardini. Next base: position 3,624,888 of record JAEIGM010000004.1, read on the forward strand.
TAAACTACTAGAAAATCAAAGGAAATTGAAAGATAAACTATGAAGTTTTATAACAAAGAATCCTAAACGATCTCGGAAGTAGGGGAGTATATCTGGTAAATACTTCAACCAAGTATGGATTCAAGCTTCGAACATATTTCTACTGTGTACACTGTACAGAAAGGTTTCCCATACAAAACTATATAGAAACATTCTGTAACCTATGATAGGAGTAAAGGAAATTATCACAGTCGATAAAACCTCAATGAAAACCAATTCAAACTAAATCAAGAAACCCACTTCAAAACATAACTTTTCATTCAATAATTTCCACTTCGTTTCAACCCGAAACTAATCAATAAATCAGCTGATCTTGCAGACTCCCACTGAGATTATGATAATGCCCACTTATTTATCTGATGCTCAAACAGTTTCTCAAGTGTTTACCACTTAGAGAGAAATCATAAGAGAAGTCAGTCGATTTTAATACGCAAAACTCAAGTCTCGAGTGTAGATAGCACACGACAAAAAAAATATTAATGAATGGCATAGACCGATGGAATTTTGATAACTACCCAAAAGGGGAATCACTCTTATCAATACAAAATGGCGACTTCCAGCCAAAGTTCCAGACATAGTTCGAGTTCTGTGCTTATCAGCAGAGTGGGCACTACGGAAGAGAAAGGAAGATCAAGAGATCTGACTGAGTGTTCTACAGGGCACATAGGGAAGACAATCTGCAGAAGAATTCATATGATGCCTAAGCAATGCTTAGACTCATATCGTATTACCAACAAATTGTAAAGAAAGAAGACACAACTCTTGTCGTTTTCCAGTTGGTTAAGTAAACATGATCTTGACTTGTCATTGTCAATGGTAACCGAACTGTAACGACACGATGACGACCCAACAACGACAGATCCCAACAACTTTGAACTACTTTTGGCATCAATTACTACCAACCTGTCACACCACAAATTGTGAACATTTCACCTGGCCAAAGGTAAAACAAGCGTAACTATGTCAAAACAAACTCAAGCTGTGATATAAACCTTAAACCTTAATTATATTATTTGATGAGACAGAGAGAGGGAGAGAGAGAGGGAGAGATGGAGAGAGAGACAGATCTGTTGATCGTATATCACCCTGGGGAGACCATCAAACACAGTGGGCGCAATTTGTGGCAAACAAATCTCGGTGAAAATCATAATGGCCATGTTGGAAAATCTGTCATACTCTTCAGAGATAATTTCCATAGTTTCAAAACGAAGTTTTTTATGCTCTACAATAAGGGAAAGAAGTGGGAATACTAGAGTCAGTAGAGTAGTTCTATAAGTGTATTATAGTATTATATATATTACTTATTCTACTAAGTGTACGATTTTGTTAAGAATATTTAGAGCTGAAGTGTTAATAGTTCAGCATCTTAGCATCTCAACGAAGTCGAAGAGCTTCATACAGTTAGGGCATTCCTAAGCTCCACACATAGAAAGGGCATTCCTTATTCGTTCTGCTTATACAATATAGTAAAGGCATTCCTAATACGTTTTGGTTTAGCTCCATACATAGATAGGGCATTCCCAATTCGTTTTGCTTTATATGTATATACATTTAGTAAGGGCATTTCCAATACGCCTTAGTTTATATCTGTAGATTGAAAGGGCATTCCTAATTCGTTTTGCTTTAAATAGTAAGGGCATTCCTAATTCGTTTTATTTTTCCTCTTTCCCCTTTCTTTTGATCTTTTCTCATTTTAATTTAAAGTCAAGCTGTCAGGCATGACAGAAACTATCAAAAAGATAACAAAAAGTAGGAAAAAAAACAAAACTGACAAAAGTCTCTGTTTGGGGATCCCACAATTCCAGAGTTGACAGCTTTGGGAAAATCGCGATCGCGATCTCAAGTTTTGTCTTGACAACTGAAAAGTGGCCACCATTTCTCTATCATTGTTGTTGCTAAATTCTGTTAATAGTTTTATCTTTCAGTTGTCTCTCTCTGTGTGTGTGTGTGTGTGTGTGTGTGTGTGTGTGTGTGTGTGGGTTATATTTACAACACCAGCTCTAGATTCAACTCCAGGGCTACATCGAACGCTATGCAAATGGGCTAAAGAAATGGCACTGGCTTGAGAACAACACAGCGGTGACTTAATCTCCGCCAGCATCAAAAAAAAAACCCACTTAAAAAAGGGCAACAAAACAATAACAACGACAACTAAAGACTTTTCAGACTTTTTAAATAGGTGCCCACAATTCCCCAGGTCTTACGTCGCATTTTGGGTGTTTCTTTTATGATTATACCCCAAGAGAAGTCAAGACAACATAAAAATATGGCAAGGTGTCGGCTTAACACCCAGTGAAACCCAGAAACTTTACGCTTTTTATTATAAACATATTTCTTATTTCTTTATGGCTTGTAACTGTCTGACAAAAAAGGCTGTGATAAATTTGCTTTTGGCCAACTAAGTTGGCTGAGAATGTTGTAATAGCAGGATGATTAAAATGCGATTTATAATACGGGAAAGTTAATACCACAAAAGGAGATTAAATGAGGGCTTAGAAGAAGGTAGAATCTCATGTCAAGCTGTCATAAAATCAGAGGAAAGTAAGTGTTACTAAAAGCCTGATTAATCCTAGAGAAAGTTGGCTGGAAGTGCTAATTACAGGGTGTTGAAAGTTGATTAATCTGCGTCTCACTTTTCAGCAGAATTAATCTCATATCAACTTTTTGCTCAGGAATGTAGATTTGTAAGATTTGTCATGTCATTCAACCCTATCGGTAGACCCTTGAGAATTGAAACAAATTTGTGGCCAAGTTGACCAGATACGTCGTCAACTTGTTGTCCATTTTGGTAGGCGAAACATTTTTGTACAATTGCGCGTGGACAAGGCCTAAACTGAAAATGGTCAAGTTGTGCTAAAATGGTAACTGCTTTAGACCTACATTGGGCAGAGGAGGCCTTAAACTGAAATTGCATTGAAAATTGTTTCAAATCAAATGAAAATTTCAGTCATAGCGAAGTCGTTGCCTTCTCGCTCGCTCACTCTCTCCCCGTCTCGCTTGTTCACTAGTGCTATCCCTGTCTTAGATAAACGACACGATAACGGCATGCTTTCATACGTAATTTTCTTTACGATTGGAAATTAAATTAACTTGTTTTCCAGCCATTAGTTGCGACTCCGTCTTCAATTACTCGCCAAAGGAGATAAAATGACTTAGACTTAGTTTGAGTGTGAGTGTAAGTTTCAGTTTGAGCCATGCCCAAGTTGCTGTCGCTCTGGCATTTAGCAATAATTTCTTCGTTTTGGCCAAAAACAACGTTGGCCAAGTAAACTGTCATAATGGCGCGGTTATGTGTGGGCCATTATATAAAATTTCACTTTTCGATGCGGCGATGTCGACCAAAAAGGCTAACACCAACGACAATTTGTGCGAGTGTGGCCAGTGCTGTCAAAAATCGATCACAAAAAAGGCTAAAACTGGGAGGAATAAAAGTATATAGATGTATAATTAACCAAAGAAGAATAGATAAAGTCTACAAAATTAAGGTAAATAGATGTATTACATAATACATAATAATCAGTTATTTTATTTCAATAAGCGATTTAGTTCTGTCGTTAAATGAGCTTTGATTAATCTAAACGTTAATCGATTTTTATTATCGTCAAGCTTTAAATTAATCATGATTTAATAATCGATTAATGAATTTATTTTGCCATCACTACTATGCCTGCCTCTTAAATACAGCTTTGCCGTAAAACGGCTAACACGACAGCACTGCTGTGCCGCCCTGTCATATGTATATCGATACACACTCGATCCATAATTAGTTCATTAATCGACAGCTGCTCCGCTAAAAATGTTGGTCAATCAAGCAAGTGGGAAAGTGGTTTTCATGTCTGATGTTTGATATTTTCTGCTCTTGTCTCGCTTTTATTATACAATTTGTTTTTCTCGAATTTGTTTAAATCAAATTGCATTCAATTCACTTTGAATTGATTCACTTAAAGCAGGGATCAATGCTGGGCAACTTGCCCTTGCAGAACTTCCAGGTGGACCAGGCAGCCCAGCCCTGTTGGGAGAGCACCTTCTGGGCGCATCTTGTTATCTTGGTGATGTTATCGCTGAGCAGAGCCTTGCAGCTAGTACCACAGCCATTGCTGGACTTCTTGCCATTGTCCGGTTGGCACCAGTAACGATCGTTGATCTGGAAGATACCATAATCATGGGAGCCATCCGAGTTGGCTGGACCCACGACTCCGGTGCGGAAATGGCTCTCGTGCTCGGCAATGCAAGTCCAGCGAGCCAGCTGATCCCTGGGCACTCCCAGCTTGGCCATCTCCCGGGCCAGGGAGCAGCGGTCCATGGTGCGTGCCAGGGCGGGTGTAACCACTGCCAAGGCTGACAAAACGACTACTAGAAAGATTTTCATGACGAAGAAAATGTTGCTCAATTGGTTGTAACTGAACTGTTGGTTATAGCCACTGGCACTTGCAGTATTTATAGTCCCAGTCTCAGTCCCGGTCTCAGTTGAGCAAATATTAACAACAATTTTTATGTTATAATGGATAAAAATACAACTTATCAGGTATTCCGCTTATGTGGGTTGCATACAAGCTAATTATGATATTTGCTTACAATTTCAGTGCAAATAAGGGCGAACTTTTTTATTCTTTATTTTATTATTTTTTATTGCTGATAACAACTGTTTACCCCCATGAGGGAATCACAAAGCCGATGACGTGCCTCAGTTCAACTCCAACTTGCAACACAGTTGCATTTCTCACATCAACTGCAAATAGGAGTTAAGTTCCTAGAAGTTATAAATCTTATAAAGACAAAAGTTGTTTGTATTAAAGCTGATAAGGGAAGTGCAGAAAAGTAGACTAGGTAGGCACAGAAAGTCTGGGATTTCTTGATTTTCTTTCTACTTAAAAATATTAAAAAAAGTGAACTCTTAAGTAAAAATACTAAAAATACTGATGTAAGTATAAATACTTAATACCAAACTTCAAAAATAAATCGTACACTAAAAAAAATATCTACTTAAAACAGTTTTTTTAACACTTCCCCGCTTAACACGCACTCCCATATCATTTAGGATCAGTTTTCTATAAACTCAGCTTTCGTCACTAGTCCGAACTGCCGTCCAGAGTGATTTCTACGCAATGCATGACCTCTCACGCATATTTGCAGTCACAATTAGGCATTTTTCTCCATTTTTCCTAGGCTTATAACGTAACTAATTTAAAATATTTAGCCAGTTGGCATTGTCTTGCAGCGGCAACTCTACAGGGTTGTAGCGGGGAAGGGGAACTCTACTACTTAGTTGGGGGCTTTGTTCACGCAATCAGTGAGGTTGCATGTTCAACGTTGTTATTTATTCATTGTGCGGCATTCGAGATATTTGAGACTCAAATTGCACTTCATATTTTTCATTCACGTGCACGTATCGGCATCCAGAGTTCCCATCTTTTGCACGTTTTATACCAGAGCCAAGTTTAATGTCCGACTCCGACTGTGGGTAATATTTTGATCTAGTCACAGTTGTTTTTTCTTTCATTTTTTTTTTAATGGAAACTTCATTTTATTTCGAGTTAGTGCTACAATTGACTTCACTTGACTCAAATAGCCCTATAAAAATTCAAGTAGCTTTAATCTTGGACAAATCTGTAACTAATCTAACACTGAATAGATCTTGCAAAAGATTGACAAGTTGTTAATGGCCTCAAAAAACCATTACAACAGATTCGAGGGCCTTTCTAAGTATCCCAGGCCCTACTACGCCCATTGTCGTCACTATGGTCGTAACAGCAATTATGCTAATCAGATTCGTCGAGGTCTTTCCCTTTCTCCTCCTATCAACATTGGGCACATAACACATTCAATGAACCTCTGTGAACAATGATCGAATCTTTGTTGATCATCAACACAGTAGAAGGAGAAGAAGAAGAAGAAGAAAACAGACATATTTACACATGATTTTGTGGCATTATTAGATTAAAGCCCAAGCATTACGATCCATAATTGACCAAAACAAATTTGTTTAGGCCACAAAACCATAGCTAAACGAGCCCTTCCCAATAACAAATACTATTTGTTAATATTTGTTATCTGTTTTTCAAACGATTTGCGTCACTTTTGGCTACTTCAATCAAATATGGGTGGCGTGTTCCAGCTTTAAATATGTTTACCTAAATGTTGTTGTGGGTTTGCTACGTTTGCTTCCACTTTTTTCATTGATAGAAAAGTAAAAAATAAACACAGGTAACACTTGAAAGTGATGGAATACTTGGAGACAACGGGGCACTCGAAAAACTTTGATTAATTATCATAGAAGTGTGCAAGAATTCTGCTTCCCTCCAGTACTTATACCCTGTAAAAATACTAAAACTGTTATAACTTTTATAAACATTTTCGCAAGCTATCAATCAGTTATTTTATTTAGTTACAGGGCATTTTGCAGTCGTTTACCTTTTTAAAATATAACTCATTTATCTGTTATAGATTAATATTTTTATTTAAGAGCTTCTAGAAAAATTTCAGATGTTTTTTTTTGCTTTTTGTTTACTTACAATCAATTTTGTTTATTTAGAAATTGTTGGATTAATAATCCGTAGATATAAATACCGGATCTTCAGAGTTAGTTCCCTAGCAAGTTGGAATTTGCATTGATAAATTCCATTTAACAGTATTTTTATTGGACAGACTGTTACCAAAATTAACTTTAACGATCGGCCAGCATTAAGTTGGCTGCTCTAAATCATTTTATTGCTGCATTAAGTTGGCTGCACTAAATCAAAAAATTGATTAATGTGAATATTTATAGACATTTCAAATTTATGGTAATTGAAGCAACTGGTCACACTGCTTACTAATTTATTTGAGTGATGCATTAAGTTGGCTGCAGCTCATTTGGCTTAAACTAATGAGGTCTGTTTGGTCTCGATTAATGTATGTGATTTCGGAATTTCCAATTTCCATTTGGATCACTTGTCTGATCGTCTCTGCTGCATCTGCAGCTGATCTCAATTTGTATGCAAATTGAAGCAGCTCTGATCTGCGCGTATTCAATTAACTGCTGAGCTTTCGACACTTTTCGTTTTTGCTTTTTGGGGTTGGGGGGAAAATACGATGGGAAATTTAATAATCTTTCGAATTGGCAATTACCTCCCTCACATGCCGAGGTGTCTTACCTTGAATGTGGCACGCCTGTGCCAAGAAGAAGTAGAAAAAGAAGCAGCAGAACATTCTATGGAATTTAAGCTTTTGTTTCATACGTGACTGATGCGAACTGATTGATAAAAACGCATTAAAAGAAAAAGAAAAAGAGAATTTAAAATTCATAGCTTTGCATTTGGGCACGTCATAACTAAAACTCACATTTGCATAGGCAGAGAGTGACAGAGACGAAGAGAGAGGGGGAGAGCGAGGCAGGGAGAGGCAGAGAGCGCGATACTGCGTTACCGTTGCTGGTACCGTTAGAGCGCATTGTCAGCTAACGGTGCATGCCAGTCAGTCTTTTATCTGCAGCCACATCTCAGGCGCTGACTCTCTCACTCTTTCTCTCTTGCTCGCTCACTCTAACTGCCTCTCTCGCTTACTCCCTGGCTGCTGACAGTGAAAGTGCGCGCCTTTATGCCCAATATCGTATATTGACATGCTAATTTTACACGATTTTCGCTTACGCACCGCACCAAAACCAAAAAAAAGTCAAAAAAATAAATAAATTTATAAAAAATTGAGGAAAAAAAATGAAGCAAATCGACGACATTTCAATCTTGCAACGAGGCGTTTCGGATCAGTTGTCAGTTGTTAGTTGTCAGTTGTTGGGGCAAGGAAGCGGCAGCCACAACGCGCGAGGCAGCCCACATCAGGTGTCGTTGACAGCAAAGAGACACCTGTACAGGCAACTACTCCACCTCAACTTCCCTCTTCCCTCCTCCCTCGTAGCTCCCCTCCTTCAAAATGCTCAATAAACTTAATGTCTTATTTTTCCGGTGCGTTACGTGTTAGCTAGAAAAAAGCCAAGACTATTTATGGCTAATTTGAAACTGAATTTCGAGTTCTGCATGAATAATGCGTCGGGTTAACTGAATGCAATTTATTAACTGACTTTTCTTCCTCTTTCTCCCAATCCTCCCCTACTCCTGCTCCTCCTACAGTGACAGCTCCACGTTGCAGCGACCACAGCGACATCAACAACAGCAACACCAACAACCACATCAATTACAAATGGCGCCCAGCGTGTCTGAGACCTCGGGTAAATTACCGAAGCCAGCGCCGAACTCCTCACAGCTGGTCTCGGCTCCTCCTTCGGCTGTGTCGAGCATCAGCTTGAATGGCTCCATGGCATCCTACAAAATGGCCGCCTCTGGTTCCGAGCAGAGTTGGCCCCAGGCGCCAGTCTACAGCAAGGAGAATCAACGTCCGTCCGTCTACAATGCCGAGGATTATGTGCTCGCGCTGCGCAAATTCGCCAAGCGTTGCAGTGCATCCAAAGTGCTGACCATCTACGAAGTCACCTGCAATGGCAAGGACGATGCTCCCAAGGCGGCCACCCTTCCAGCCAAGCACTCCAACTACAAGTAAGTTTGGAATGTTAATAGCGCCACTTAATCCATAACTCACCTGGCTTTTCCTTGTAGAAGCCCCATTCCGGCGCCTCCTGAGAGCGACAACGAGCTGAGCATGCGTCAGTTTGGCTCCATCACCGATCTGCTGACCAAATTGCGCTCTGATCTACGTGTTTCCTTTGTCAGCTTTGTACAGGAGTTTGTGGCCACGCCCTCGGATGGCATCAGCCATCTGCTGGAGGTGCTGCGAGCCATACAAATGGCCCAGGCCAGCAATGCACCTGGTCCACCCACACTGGCCATGTCACGCAACTCACAGAGCTACCAGCGGCGAGCTCTGCTCGACGAGCTCTCCTGCCTGTAAGTAGCATCGGATCCTCCTTTACGTAGGATCACACTAAAGTTTCCCTTCTCTCCCCTCTCCCTTTCTAGACAATGCCTAAGCATTTGCTGCTCCCGATCTCCGGATGCCATAGCACGCTTGAGCAATACACCAATTGGCCTGATGCCCTTGGCCTCCTCGGCCACGGGACAGGGCATACGTGGTCGCATCCTGGCGCTGCAATTGCTCGCCTCGGCGTGCGAACGTCCGCCCTTTGGCCAGAACACCAACACAACTGGACATACAGCCGTCTCGGAGGCCATGTCCACGCTGCGATTGCGATGCAGTGAACCCGTACGCTTCCGGCTGCTCATCGGCATCCTCAACAGCGGCGGCGGCTCCGGGGAATTGCAATGCGCTGGAATAAAGTAAGTAATGACTTTAAACTGGAGGATTAAGTAATCAGGAATTACCCCAATCTCTCCTAGATTTCTCAACACATTCATCGAAAGCGCCGTGAGTCTCCAGCAGCGTCTCTACATTCAAGCGGAGCTCTGCCAAGCTGGATTGGATACCAGCACGCTGGCCAGAACCATTTCATCCTCATCGCCCTGGTTGGACGCACTGCGTGTCGAGGTCAAGCGCTTCGATGAGCTTCGCATTGATGTGGATAAGATGCTGGCCCAGGCACGGGATGCAGATCGTGTGCGCAGCCAAATGGTTATACTGGAGAGACGCGTACAGATTCTCCACGAGGAGAAGGCCGTGCTCACGTCCATGGAACGTCGCCTGCAAGAGCGCTGTGCCGAGCTGCAGAGGGAGATCTTCCGGCTCCAGGGAGCCCAAGAGTCCAACTTCAAGCCCGTTGAATCTCATCAGCCTGTTGCGCTACCGCGACAGGTGCCACCCACAACCAAGCTGAATGGAGGCAGCAAACAAAGCTGTTCGGAGCACGAAGATGAGGGCATCAGCAGCTCCGAAACGGGTGCCTCCCTCAGTCCCGTGCCCATTCTGGTGCTGCCCTGCAAGACAAAGCATCACAAGCAGAACCGCAAGCCGATCCTCGAGGATGATGACGACGATGCGGCCACCATTGAGGATGTGATCGAGGAGCTGGACAACATTGTCAGCGAGGCGGAGAAACAGATCAGTAATCAGGCAGCTAAGCCCAGCAAGCATCGGGTTATGGAGCAGGAACAGCAACAACAACAGCAGCAGGAACAGGACATTGTGCCGGTTAATATAGTGCCTCAACCGCCAAGGAAATCCCGATCCTTGATCCATCTGGTGGCTCGTACCGATTGCTCTGAGCAGGAGGGCTCCCAGTTCGATATGGTTATGGTACATCCGTCGGGAGACTCGGCTGCCGTTGAGCGACTGGCCGCCATGCAAACCTTTTTCGATGAGGTGGACTACGAGGCAACTGACAAGGACAAACATCAATCCTTTGCGATAGATGTACCATCTCCGGATATGCCCGAAACGGAGGCGAATACCACGGCAACTGCCTACAATGCGAGCATCAATCGAGAGCTACTTGATGTCATCATGAATGCTCGACACGATGAGCACGATCCGACCATGTTGGCGTTGAGGAACAGCACCCAAACAAGCGTTCCGGCCGTCAGGCAATCCTCCACAAAGCCACCAGCTCCGGCGCCACCTGCACAGCAGTTCAATGGCGTCTTCTTCATGACTGGCATGAATACACCTCAGAAGTATCCCAAACCGGATCTCACAGCGGCTCTGCAGGCACGCAGAGTGACCAAGAATGTGGAACGACTCGAGGCGGCCTTTGCCTCCAAGCATGATCCATCACAGGAAGGAGCTGTCGTTAGGGAGAAATCACGAAGCAATCAGCAGATCTACTTCAGCAGCAATCCTGCCATGAGGATGCACGACTACCCTGGCACAGCTCAAGTATCCGGCAACGTTTCCGCTCGTACACGGTCCTACACACAAGGCTCCAAGGTCACCGATCTGCCCTCCGGTCTCTACTGAGTCCTACATTCCTCGAGATACTCCTCACTCCTGTGCAATACAAAGGAAATCCTACAAAGCAATCCATCATCCATCAGTTTTATCTATTTAAATCTAGTATAATATAGTCCTAAGTATTTCTTAGTTTAGCTTCGGTGGCAGCTTCAATCGGGTCCCTAACTCTTAAGCTCTAAGTTGCTCTTAGCTCTCTCTTCTATTTATACATTATTTTGTTTAAACATTTATGCAAATAAATCATTTATTTTAAAAAGATTGATTTGATTACTCCCACTTAACCCCAGTAATTGGACAGGTTTAATTTACTCGGTTAAATGATTTATTAGGAACTCAATGCGAACAGCTTAGAAGCAGTCGTTGATGGAGGGGAGAGCACCGTTGCAGTACTTCCAGGTGGACCAGGCGGACCAACCCTGCTGGCTGAGGATCTTCTGGGCGCAACGGACGGAGTTGGTGATGTCATCGGTCAAGAGGGCATTGCAGCTGAGTTTGCACTCGTTGTAGGAGAAGCGACCGTTGGCAGGCTGGCACCAGTAGTAGTTGTTGATCTGGAAGATACCGTAGTCGTTGGAGCCGTTGTAGTTCTCAGGGCCAACAACACCGGTGCGGTAGGAGCTCTCGTGCTCGGCAATGCAAGTCCAGCGAGCCAGCTGGTCACGGGGAACGCCCAAGTTGGACATCTCACGGGCCAGGGAGCAACGGTTCATGGTGCGACCCAGAGCAGGAGCGGCCAAAGCCAGAGCAATAAGAACGATGAAAGCCTTCATGATTAAATACTTCAGTAAACTGATGTCGAAATGCTAAAACTGCGCAGCTTATATAGGCCAAAACATGCATAGACTCTAACCTATTCTTATCGTTGAGTAGTATGCAGAGAAAATGCAAAGATTTAAACATTTTTTAATCAAAATATGATATAGAAAATGTCATTAAGTGGTTTCTATAGATAGCGAGTTAGACAAACCTTTTTATTATAATCTTAAATAAAATCATTCTATTAAAGTATACAAATTGTTTCAACCAGATAAGAATAAGTGCACATAAACTCCTTCGAGTCATTTTATTAATACTAACAGTTTGATAATTAACTTGGCGCTAAAATTTAAAATTTACAGTTTGAGATGTATTGATTTATCGATACATTTATTTATCGCTGCCAAAGCATTGAACTAAAAACAGCTCTGATTAAAAACCCTTTATTTGTTATCGGCTTTATTTATTGTCCCAATAATAATAACACGGCTACTATAATTACAGTAATGATTATGAATTTATTATATTATTTTATTTGTACAAATGCATAGTAAATTTGAGAGCGCCTAACTTAAGTTTGAGCACCCCAATTCAAACAGCTGTTCGTGTTTAAGAACGGCAAAAATCCGTGCTGTAAAACGCGACGAACTTTCAGTCAGTGTATGTGTGCTAAAGTTGTTCTCACCGGAGAACGTTTAAGAGGCAGAAAAAAGTTTCCAAAACTTATTGCGAAGTGTGAATAAGAGTTTCGGTGCTGAAAAGGAGGCTGTGCAATGTTTAACGGTTAGCGTAGAGAAAGCGCATCAAAATTAACACTCGTTTTATTGCTTTTTGGTTTAATTGCGCGGTGTCATGTCTTACAATAACAACTAAGCAACACGAGCGCAAAAAAACCACAAACACACACACCCACGCATACATGCGTGCCTAGATACATGCAACACAACATAACTGTTAACGGCAATCTCCCACCACATCGTCATATTGATTAGCTTGCAGACAAACCAATAGAAAAAGGGAAAGAACGAAATGGTCGCATGTACTGTGAAGCAAATAAAGGCAAAATAATTGACGTACAATTAAAAAACATATACAGATGTATTTGTACTTAGCATATAATCAGTAGATCTAGTTGAGTCACAGTTCGTTTGTCGAGACACTGATGAGGGCGTCTATTAAAAACCAATACAAACGCCGCACTCCATATACCCTACCCAATAACGGAACGGTGACTTAAATAAAATTGATTACAAAACAAGCTAAACACGTCATATAGTTAGTACGACAAAGAGAAATATAAGCTGTATACATTTACAGATTACAGTGACTCTACATGGCAAAAGTGTAGGGTATCTAGGAATAATGTGTGCACATTCCTTTGTTTAACAGATCGGATGATGTTTTATTGATTTGTTGGCCACAGCGCCTGAGACTGTCACTGTCAATTGGCACCGCGTCTCCGTTTTCGTCTCCGTCTTGTTTCATGCCTCATTTTCATCGTCTGGTGTCTCTCGTTGCAGCAGTAAAACGAGAGCAAACACGCACAACCCCTATATAAATTAAAAAACCTACATTAATTAATTTTTATTTCTGTAGACACAACACTTACACACTAAAATCTCAAATCGCACTGACTTTAATTTGCCATACCGCCTCGCCCGCCTTAATCATCGTCATCATCATTATAAGCAAGATTACAAAGTTCAATCGGCTTTCACTTAAGCTCAAAGTTGTCAGCATCCAGAACTCATTTATATATAGACGGCAATGTCTTGGTTGGCTTTTGGAGCAATCGCTTCCGGTTTTGGTATAAGCAAAACTAAATGTTAAACTATATGTTTGTCCCATTGTTTGTTAATGTTTGTAAAGCTACCTAAACACTTGATTAAACATATATATATTTATTTACCCGTTTGCAGTACTGCAGCGTCTGCTGGGTGGAGATGTGCCACCCAACAAAGTTGTGGAGATCAAGAGCGAATCCCTGGGCACACTCCAGGTACTGGCACGAGATGATGCGATGGTCCTATTTGCACCACCCTATAACAGCAATGATAAGCGCGCTGTTTACGAGATTGTATTACAACGTCCCACCTCCGATTCGAATACTACATCGTTCAGTTTGTACCGCTCTCCAGTGCAGCAGGAGGCGGAGGAGAAATTCAACACGTTTATGCAGCGTCTCCCCGTCTTTGTGGGCATTGTCAGGGAGGTGAGTGCATCAAAAGCAGAAGTGATTAGACCTTAGTTATAATCTTTTACTCTCTTTGCAGTATTATAATGTGAATGGTCTGCAAAAGATTTGCGATGCTCTCTCCGATAATCCCTCGTGGACACTGGCTCATCTGGTTGCATACTACAATCTACTCGAGTACATAAGCAATCCTAAAGTGGTGCAGTGCATCGATGTGGCTGATCACACCACGCTCATGTCACCGTTTCAGTTGGCCATCAAACAGGGACACATTGAGATGGTCAAGGTGCTGTTGCCCTTCAGCAAAATGGAACACTTGGACATCAACAGCAACTCAGTGTTCCACTACGCCGCCAGCACAACCAAAGAGATCATAAAAGTAAGCTGAACTTAGGTTTAACCTCTGTCCTCCGATTGTTATTAATGTTTCTCCAATGCAGCTCCTTACCGACCACAATAAAGTGAACCTAAACCACCTAAATTCTGATGGATATACGCCATTGCACCTGGCCTGCGTGGCTGACAAGCCGGAGAATGTTAAAGAACTGCTGTTGGCCGGTGCCGATGTTAATCTGAATGCCAAGAACATTAGCAAATTATACAAAACATCCACGCCCACCTCGGTGGCTTCGTTCCTGCGCACGAATGCCAGCAAACTCTACACGCAGGACATGAAATACGGCGGAACGCCCTTGCATTGGTGCTCCTCCCGAGAGACATTGCATGCTCTGATCATTCAGGGCTGTGATGTCAATGCCACCAACTTCGATGGACGCACTGCTTTGCACGTGATGGTGGCAAGGAATCGATTCGAGTGTGTGGTTACCCTGTTGGCCCATGATGCAGATATTGACGTGCTGGATAGTGAGGGAAACGCCGCTCTACACATTGCCATTGCGAAGAAACTAGTGCCAATTGTCCAGTGTCTGGTGGTTTTTGGCTGTGACATTAATCTCAAGAACAAGGATGGCAAAACTCCACGTCACATGGTGGGCAATGATGCCAGTGGCAACAAAGAAGATGAAATCCTCTACATCTTGCATTCAGTAGGTGCCAAACGTTGCGCCGACAGCAGCTCAAAGTGTCCACCGGGTTGCAATGCCAAGGGCAGTTATAATGGCATCCCGCCGGAGGCACCCGAATCCGTTGAACAGCGTGAACACATCGAGAACATGCTAGCGTCCACTACACGTCAAATGGGTGGATTCTTGGGTGCTGCAACCAATGGAATCATGGAACGTCAGATGGCACCACAGTAAGTTATCCCTAATATTCCCGTTAATCTATCTAATCCGTTTTGAATTCTTTCAGAGTACCCATTGTGGTCGACACAGAGAAGGAGCAGAAGGGTCAAAGCATCATGGATGCTTTGCTGGGCATGTTTACCACTAAAGTGAATGCGGAGGAGATAAAGAAGGATAGTTCCTCGGGTGATTTGGCTAGTGCTTCGGCCACGCCGCCCTCAGCTAGTCCAGAGCAATTAGCATCGCCCACATCTCCCATTCCAGCCGAGGTTGGCGACAAGCCCTACGGACGTGGACGTCTGCTCTGCTTGGATGGCGGTGGCATTCGTGGTTTGGTGCTGGTCCAAATGCTTCTAGAGGTAGAGAAACTATCGCGTACTCCCATTATACACATGTTCGATTGGATCGCCGGCACAAGCACTGGTGGCATCTTGGCCTTAGGCCTGGGATGTGGCAAGAACATGCGACAATGCATGGGTCTTTATCTCCGCATGAAGGAGCAATGTTTTGTGGGCTCTCGTCCATATAACAGTGAATTCTTTGAAAATATACTTAAGGAAAATCTCGGCGAGTTCAATGTCATGACCGACATCAAACATCCAAAGATAATGGTCACTGGCGTAATGGCGGATCGGAAACCCGTCGATCTCCATCTATTCCGTAACTACACCAGCGCCAGTGAAATTCTGGGAATTGTCACGTCCATAAGTAAGTGAAGATTTTGCAGATGTCGTGGTAATTATAACATTTCTGGCTTTTCTTACCAGGCAATCGACGCGTTCCACCGCCAAAGCCCGACGAACAGTTAGTGTGGCGTGCGGCACGTGCCACAGGCGCAGCACCTTCTTATTTCCGGGCATTTGGACGGTTCCTTGATGGCGGTCTCATTGCCAACAATCCCACGCTGGATGCCATGACTGAAATCCATGAATACAATATGGCATTGCGTAGTTCTGGAAACGATTCTCAGGCAGTTCCCGTCTCCGTTGTGGTTTCATTGGGCACCGGTCACATACCGGTGACTGAACTGAAGGACATCGATGTGTTCCGTCCGGAAAGTATCTGGGATACCGCCAAACTGGCCTACGGCATTTCAACCATTGGTAAATATAGTCACCTGTTAACGTTTATTATAATACTTACTATGCTATACTTGTAGGTAATCTGCTTGTGGACCAAGCCACCTGCTCCGACGGCCGTGTTGTGGATCGAGCTCGTGCCTGGTGCAGCACCATCGGTATCCCGTACTACAGATTTAATCCACAACTCACCGAGGACATTGCCATGGATGAAAAGGATGATCAGAAGCTTATAAATATGCTGTGGCACACCAAGGCCTATATGCACACCAATCGCAACAAAATCATCGAGATGATTAACTTCTTAAAATAGCGCGCAAGAATGATTTAGACCGCCCTTAAACTTTCTAAAGCTGCGCTCCTGCTCTTTCCACAAATCCTTTGGATAGTTAGTAATTCTCCTTAAATGTTTTCTCGTTTGTCTGCGTACACAAACTGCAATTAACACTTTCCCTTAATACACTCTTCCGCGGTCTAAATCGGGACACACACACATACACTCCCACAACAAACGCTTCCCCAATCCAATTCCCAAAAAACACAATTTTTTTACAAACAAATAAGTTATTGCCAATTTTAAGAGATGGAATAAATATCATAATTATACGTTGTAACGAGGCTTTGCATAATTTTATAATGTTTATGCTATGAATATGTATTTGTTTAAAAGAATTGTTGATATGCAAATTTTAATATTGTGTTAAATGCATCTGTATTATTATAATCTATTTTTGTTTACCGTGTGTATGTTTTGTAAACATTCCGTGAACATAAATATTGAATAAAAAATTGGTCATTTTAGATGTTAAACAATGTCTTTATTTATAAACTTAGCTACCCCATCACCAATACAATGACGGGTATCTCAGAGGTTAAAAACTATTTATGTAAACATTGTTCATTGTTTGATACGCAGTGTTGAATTTTTCTGATTCTCGTCTAAGCACACTGGAATTTTTTCGCAGAATGAGTAATGCGAGACTTGTTTTCATTTAACGACTTCCACTTCGAATGTTTAATTTACATAAACAACAACATAAATAAACAACAGACACACACCCACACAAATACATTCATAAACAAAACCATATGTTTTGGCAGCTTTTAACATAACAGTTTGCTCTACTGTTAATTACAGCGAACACTTACTTACGACTGTTAGAACTTTATTGAATGCATACATTCAATTTGGTTATGACACATTTGTGTCAGCTAATGCAAGTTATCTTTAAGAATAAAATATTTAATAATTTTACAAGTAGTTTGGCGAAAATTCGAAATATTCTGAGTGATATTTACAAATGTGCAGCGTTGCCACCTCGAGCGCACGCGCTAGCAGCGTAAATTGCAGCGAGTTGGCAGTCTGACGTGCAAAATGTAAACAGGAAAAAAAATCGAGAAAAATACAAACAATACAGACAAAAAAGTAAGAAGCGCGTGAAGAAAAAGATAAAAATTCGTGCAGACAGCAGAACGCAACGCAATAATTGTAAAAGAAGGCGACACAACGCAACGAACGAACGTGCACACACCTCGGACATGTCCAATGACCGTGTGGACACCACGGGCAAGGAGGTGCCATTATTACAAGAACAAGAGGTGGAGCTGCCCACCATGTCCATGTCCATGCCCACGATGCCAGCATCGAAAGGTATCATGATAACGCCGCCACCCCCAGTGATGCCCCCAACGCCGACATCGTCGCCGAACACACATGGCGAGTGGCCCAATCTGAATCCAAACGCGAACGCATTCCAGCTAAGCAGAGACAGAGGGGGTGAATCACGTGAACGGGAACACTTTGCCCTGCCCCATTTACCGCCATTACCGTTGAATGTTGACTATCTGCCGAGCCTCATACATCCAAGCACACTGCCATCGAGCAGTAAGAGCTTCAAGATGCGACCCCGCATGAAACGTCTGATGTATTGCAGCTATAACAATATATTAACCGAGTCAAACAATCGCAAGCTGCGCACGGCGGCATCCACCTGCAATATTGAGCTGCTCAATCGCATACTGGAGTCGGGGGGTAATCCAAATGCGGCCGATGAATACAATCGCAGTCCATTACACTTGGCAGCCTGTCGTGGTTATATTCCGATTGTGCAACAATTGTTGACATATGGCGCCAATCCAAATGTTTTCGATTCCCTGGGCAATACACCGCTCCACCTGGCGGTCATTTCGGCAAGTTCCAATAACTTTAATGTGGTTGTCCGTGTCCTGCTGCAGGGTGGAGCCAGTGTGCACATGTTCGATCGCAGCGGTAAATCGCCATTGGAATTGGCCGAGGCAAAATTGCGGCTGCTGCGCAATCGCTATGATCATCCCACACCTGAAACCGCCAAGATACTGGAAGATATGTGCATGCTGACAACGCTCATATTGCGCTACATGGTGAAGCAGCAACAAGAATTGGAGGATCTGTCGGCACTGGAGAAGCGACTGGAAAACCTCAGCACCAGTGATGACCAGGAGCACGTGGTGTCCCAGACAGCCGACGAGTTGCTTGCCAGTGTCGAGCGTTTGTCCATCAACAACAAATAAGTAAAGCGGACTCAAATTCCGTTCAATCAGTTAGATGGGTAAGGTAACATATGACATAATAACAAACAAACAAATAAAGAAATTTACTTAATTTCCTGAATTTGTTTACTTCACAGTTTGTTTTACGTTTCCTAATTTGGCTGCCGTTGAGTTGGAGTTGGATTTCAGTGTGTCCACACTCTGGGATACCAGACATGGAACTGTTAACAAGGTGATGTTGTCGTTTACCACAGCGCCATCTGCCTTGAGTACTTATTTTGTTCGAGGTGGAGTGAATACGTCACCTTTAATGGATTTCACCATGGAGCAGGAGGGACACACGCACACAACCAACGCTCACAATACACACACACATATATATGTTTCATGCGATTTCATTATTAAGTATTTCATTTAAGTTTAAATTGTTTATTTTAAACAAACAAAAAACAACACACACACATATATGATTAAATTTTAAGCTTTACGTTTAGCGCGCCAAAACAAAATATATAAATTTATGTAATAAATATGCAATTTTCAACTGCAATACACAATTTAATAACTAATAAAATGATGCATTACAATACATTTAACTAAATTGATTACAATATAAATACAAATTGTTAAATTTCAATAGTAAACAACAGACAAATAAGAACTACTTTTAACAATATTAATGAAAAAGAAACAGAAATTGATAACAAAACTAAAAGTTTAGACTTTATTTGGCTTTAGAGCAGGTCTATTTTTAAACAATACATAATTATTAACAACTTGTAGTAAATGGATAAAAAAAAAACACTACGAAAGTTCACTGTTCTCTTCAGACATTGAAATGGTTGGGGAGAAACAACCTTGAAGCTCTAATGGAATAGCGGGGGCGTTTTGTATCAACTATATTTTATGCTTTCCAAAAATATACTTTTACAATCAGCCATACACACAAACCCTCATATATTAATTTCTATTTATGCTCAACTTTAGCAGAGTGATCGATAACTTATAAGCTTTGAATATCAGGGAAGACAGAATTGAAAACCACCAAGCAAAAAAAAGATAAGGATTCAATAAATACAACTTATTTTCTATTTAAACTTATGCATTTTAATTTGTTTAAAATATAGCGAACTATTTAATAAATATGTGGGAATACCATTATTGAATTGTGACCGATGGCATTTTATCGATTTGTATATTACTGTTTGCGATAATCGACCAAGTTGAGTTATCGGTGTCACCGCTGCCATCGATTATTCTGCAACTCTGGCCTTGCTGATTGTTGGCTACTTGATAAACGGACGTTAACATATATTTTTTGCTTATCCCAAAATGATGCAAATGAAAGAATACAAGGAAGTGCCGCAAGAAGTGCCACAGGTGCCACCGCCGCCTGGCGCACAAGCTGCTAGCCAGGGTAAGCAAAATTTGCGAACCGAAAAACTATTCTTATTATTAAAACCGTTGTATTGCGCGCGGTTATACGTGTGTGTGAGAGTGCATGTGTGCGTGCGCGTGTGTATCTAAGATGTTCGTGGGCGTTTGCCAAAAGATATTGTTTATATATAATTTTTATACGAATTTCATATTAATTGGCAAATAAATTGATGTGAATTATGTTTGTTATGTCACTTTAGAAGCATGGATGAGCATACCAGTGGGAAGCAACTGTCCACAGGGTCTGGAGTATCTAACCGTATTGGAACAATTACTGGTGGCTCAAAAGATCGAGACACTGGAATTGATCACTGGATTTGAATCGAAGAATCGTTTCAAGGTCAAGAATTCATTGGGTCAGAATGTGTACTCCGCATTTGAGGAAAGTGATTGCTGCACCCGCAACTGCTTGGGACCACAACGTCCATTTGATATGAAGATATTGGACAATTTCCAAAACGAAGTGCTTCACATAACTCGTCCCTTTCGCTGTGACATATGCTGCTGTTTCCCCTCATGCCAGAGCATGATTGAGGTATCAGCGCCACCCGGTCAGGTCATCGGTACCGTGGAGCGAGTCTGCACTTGGCTGAAACCCACGTATCGTGTAAAGAACTCGTTTGGCGATGTTGTCTTCACCATTGTCGGACCCGCCTGTGTCTTTAAATGTTGCAGTGATATCACCATGAAGGTCAGTACACACAACCCCCATTTAATGCGATATAAAGTGTCTATATATATGTGTACATATGTGTATCGAGTTGGTCAGTTAATTGTTTGACTTTATCCAGAACGAGTTGAGTCCAAAATTGAATCTAATTTTTGCTGTTCAGTTTTTTAAAGAAATTATGCTAATTTCGCATTTGATTGCCAAACTGTACACGTACTATAAGTGAAGCATATGTATGCATATATAGTATATAAGTATCTGGATGCTATCAGCGTCATATGTGACGTCATCGTCTCTCTTCACGCTCGACTGTGTTTGTGTGTACATTGTGTACACAAAATGAAATTCCAAATCGAATGATAGAACATAATACAGTGAGCTAAAACAGTATTGGCACACCAGTTAATTGAATTTTAAAATTCTTGCTGCCATCCGACTGATAAGAGACGTTGGCGGTTGTGTTTGCAGACTATTTTGAGCTAGTGTATGATTATACTTTTGTATACATATAGTGGATTTATTTTTGCAAAGGGTGTGCCTATTTAATGCGATGTTTGCGCTTTTTATTCGTTTTTCTTTTTTAGGTTTTCAGCGTAAACAATGAGGAAATTGGCAAGATAACCAAACAATGGTCGGGACTCGGACGCGAATTGTTTACAGATGCAGATTATTTCAGTGTCACATTTCCGCTTAACTTGGATGTGCGCATGAAGGCCCTGCTGCTTGCAGCAGTATTCTTAATTGTAAGTCATTCCCTATACCATAACCATATCGGATATACCATTATTTATTAAACAATTTATTTAATATTCCAGGATATTGTCCAATATGAACATTAAGCACTATTCAGCTGCCACAAAGCTCTCGTACTTCAGCAACAAACAACAAAAAAGAACAACAAAAACATTTAAACAATCTCTCGACTGCTTAGTTGTTTAAAACTTCGTCGTTTACACTTAAGTTTTTTTTTACACCAACACGTTTTTTTGTACTATTATTCACTTTTTATCATTTACTTGAATCTCCCCCTATGTGCAAAAAAGCATAAAAATAAGTTCTTATAATCTCGCGTTAATGAATTGTGTATGCCTTTATATAACTTTATATAAATTGTTCTCGTTACACTATGCGCACAAGCATCGCCATTTTTTGTATAGCTTTGTACTAGCTTCCATATACATTATATAGATATATATGATATATTTATGAAAAACCAGTTATTGACCTATGCACAAAGCCCTTAAACAAACAATCTCAACTTGAAACGAACAATAAAAAGAAGAGTGCCTTAAGAAATCCTCGAATCCCAACTCAAATCAACCCGTCTTCAGATACCCGAATATATATATATAAACAGATATATATATTAACTTATTCTTAACTGTTTTTTGTATGTACTTTAATAGATTGTTAACAATAATGACGTTATTTGGAACTTTAATGTTATTTGCATTCAATATTTCATAAACTGTAACTATAAACAAACCAAAAATACTTACTTATGCTGATTAATTTTCTCCTTTGTACAATAAAATGAAATTATATTTTGTATAAATCAAAATTCAGATGTGATCTCTTCTTTTCTCACTTTTAATTTGCATATGCATATGTACAAAAGCAGTCATGGAATTCTCAAGTGAATCTTTGATATGGAAAGTATGGAATTGGAAACGGATAGGGAAACATTTTTAATTGTTCTTGGCAAAGTACTTTGTTTTCTCCTCCGGATTGGGCACAATCTATTAAAGACTTAAATTAATCAAAGACAATTTGAAGACTTTGGTTTTCTTACCGTATCTGCTCCTGGTTTCCAGCCCGCTGGACAAACCTCGCCGTGGGTATCGGTGTATTGGAATGCCTGAACTAAGCGTATGGTCTCATCCACAGATCGACCCACGGGCAGATCGTTCATCGTTATCTGACGCAGCACACCGCGTTGATCGATGATAAAGAGACCACGTAGCGCATGTCCACTTGCCTCCAAATACACACCATAATCCTTGCTGATCTTGTGCGTCAAATCGGAGAGCAGGGGAATCTTTACACTGCCCAAGCCGCCTTCCTTGCGGGGAGTGTTAATCCACGCCAAGTGGGTGAAGTGCGAATCTACACTAGCGGCTATCACTTCTGTGTTGATTTTACGGAATTCCGCAATGCGATCAGAGAAGGCTATGATTTCCGTGGGACACACAAAAGTGCTAAAAGATTCCACTCTGGATTATGGTTTCCATTAGATAACTACTCAATACTCACAAGTCCAGTGGATAGAAGAGCAGCACCACGTACTTGCCCAGATACTGAGACAACGATAACTCCACAATCTCCTTGTTGACTACAGCGGTGCCCTCAAATGGTGGCGCAAGCTTCGAAACTAAAAGGAACCCAATATTTATAACCGATTTAAAACAGATTAGGAGTATATAAACTTACTGACTGCCTTGGTGTACTGCAGCTGGTGATCGCCTTTGGGATCACCAGCGGGATAAACGGAGCCACCGGCAAATGAGTAGCAGGATTCGTTGTCATCCGCATGTGTCGTTGCTGCTGCTCCCAGCAGCAGTAAAATAGCTAAACTCGTGTATTTCTGCATCTCAACACTGGTAAATTGTTCGACTGCAAATGGACGAAGTATAGAAAATAACACAATTATACTATGAACTACAATTTGACACGCTACGGCTTTAGCTTAGCAACAATAACAACAACAAAGCACAAACACCCGTTCACACAGTTACACACACACATATGCAGCAAGCAACACTTTTCCTCTATTTGAAACGCACTTTTAGCCACGCAGTCAAAAAAAAACCTAAAGAACGCTGACTTTTTCATCCACTACAATTCCCAAGTGTTTTCAGCTAAGTGAAAAAGGGGGGAGGCTACCACTTTATGATAAGCGCCAGCACAAATCTTATCAATTTTATTTAAACGTTCATAAAAGCGCGCTACTGCAGCAGAATTTTTTTCATTTTAATTTCAACTAGAATTTCAGCAAGTAAAACAAAGCACATTCGATATCGTAGTCGTTTGTGTTTTCCGCGTACGCACTTATTGGTGACTTATTACGTGTTTAAACAGTTGTGCCCACCTTTTATTTATTACAATTATGACTTTTAATTTAACAAGCTGCTATTGTTGATTTTTTAACAAACACAATAAACGCCCGTGCAATGACTTACCGGTTAGTGATGTGCGTTCTGCCGATAAAAACGCTGACTTCACAGCCATATAAGACCTTGTTACACTCTAGCGCTTTAACTCTTAATTTTATTAACTTTGCTTAGAAAATTCAGTTCATGTGCTTACTTTTGTTTGCCTGTTCCCTTAAGCTGAATACTGTTGTCTCAACACCAAAATATAGGTAGCCGTGATAATAGTGGGAAATACATCGCATGACATGCGATACATCGATAACTTCTTCCGCCGCCAACTTTTCTTCGATTGTAGCCAAGATTTGAAACTCCCACGCAACTGTTTTTTTTGTTGTTTTTTTTTTTAACTTTTCAAAAAAGTGCAAATAAACACAGAAGTGTTTCTCTTTGTACTTACGCGCTATAAACTTTATTAAAATATATTTATATAAATTGCTTGCGCTTATAAATAAAATTTTACGCTTGGAGTTAAAACAACATGTATGTAGGTTCTGCTTACGAGCTACGACGAATAAATATATGCATATATTTATATATAGTATATATTTATATAATTATGTTGACAACTTTATCCTCATCTTAACGCTTAACGCAGCCAGTTAAAAACTACAACAAATTGAGCAAAAATTTGTATGCAAATTGCACGCACAGAAAGCGGGAAACATTTAAAATTACAATCGTTTAGTGGGCAAATTATGTATAAATTATGTACTAGCTTTGATTGAGAAAGTATTGTGAGAGTTGGAGTTTGGGGGCGTGGTGGCACGCCCTTTTCCAGAAAAATGCATGTTGCAGGGTATTGCAAGTTGCATAACGCGTGGGTCTAGCTCTCCCAGACCTCATCGCGCTGTTTGGCAGCTAAAAGTTTGCGTTCTGCAAAACAATCAAAGAAATTAATTATATTAAATTACAGGAATTAAGTAAGAAACTAACCTTTGGCTTCACGTAGCACACGTCGCTCGTTCTCCCGCTCCTCCGGTGCGGTGGGCAGTTTAACACCCAAGGCGCCGATTACCAGACGACGGGCTAACGCTGTACACGTCTCTGGTCGCTGGCGATATGGCTGCAGGGATGTGGCACCTGCCTTCTTGGCCTTGAGACGGGATTCAAGTGTGGCCGCTGCCAGCGGCTTCAATTTAACAAACGGATGGCCCATGGTCAAGACCTCAGCAGCTGTGAGTTAAACATTCCATTTAATAAGTGTGTTTGGGTTAGAAAAAGTAAAGGATCTTACCAATGTCGGAGCTGCTAAAGACGGCCAGAGCATGTGTATCGTCCACCCACTTGATGTCGAAGCCGGTACCCTTATATTTTGAGAAAAGCATTAGCAAGTCAGGAGTCTTGAATTCTACTGGAAAATTGGAGATTTCCAGCACGTGCGGAAACTCCTCCTCGTTGAGTAAAGTTTGCTTTATGTGATAAACCTAAAAAACGAAATGAAACTTCAGTAAATGTTATAACTTTAACTAAATTCTGTTACTTACGCTATAATCCATTTTGGGTAACTCGATTTTGCACTTGCCCACAGATTCGGTGAGTTCCTCCAGTATCTTGGGATCCAAACAATCGCCATTCTCATCGAACATGTTCTCCCAATCATCACCATTTTCCTCCTCATCATCCTCCTCGGTGGTGCTGTCACCAGCTGCTGAAGCAACAGCTGCTCCACCTGATGCTGCTGTTGTTGCAACATTGACTTTGCTGACGCTTTCAATTTTATCGGGTATTTCCAGCACATCCGAGACAAAGGTTTGTTTCATGATGCGACGATTACTGCGATTGATTTCCTAAGTGACACAAAGAGTTTGGAATTTCACTTAACCATTTCGAAGTGTCACTAATGATCATTACCTTGGAGGCTCGCTGCAGTTCGCGCACTTCATTATCACATTTATTGGCATCCTCAGTCGTTGTCACATTGTTGGCATCTTCGATGCGTAGCGATTGTTGCTGTTGCTGTAGTTTGTTGGCTCTACTACCATGGCCAGACTTTGTTCGTTGGGCGCCGCCCATCATCTGAAGGAAAAATATTATTGATTGGTTTAGCAACATAATCTTTGAACAGTTTTTATGGTAAAAGATAAGCTACCTCCTTATCACAGTTGCTGTCTGGCGGTGGCGTTGACGATATCGGTACTTGATTTGTTTGATTTTCGCTGGGTGCAATCACAAGTAAAGTAGATGCCTCAGTGGGTTTATTACCAATTGATTTCTTGGTACGCTCCTTACGCGATCTCGTTTTCTTAGGTTTTGTCGCCTGTTGACCGTTACCGTTGCCGTTATCGTCTGACTTCAATGGAATTGTATCGACAACTGGCAATTCCAACGCTTCGAGCTGTGGCTGCGACTCTGCACTGCACGTAGACGCAATTGGCGCTGCTGCTGCTGCTGTTGGCGTAAGCGTTGACGTTGGCGTCGGCATCGGCATCGATGTGGGCATCATTGTGGTTGTTGTTGTCGGCGGTGTTGTTTGACTGCGTCGTGCCCTTGGCACATAAACAGCGCGGTCGGGACGTCGTTCGCGTCGCGTTGCTGCCTGCTGGTCTCTGCGAAACAGATGATCAAAACAGAAACGGCAAAAGAAACGAAAGGTAAGTAAGCGATTAACACATACAGAATTTCGTAAATACACACATATCACGGTATGTACAGTGCAACCACCCTAAAGAGAATTGCAACATTTTAACAATGTTCATTATAATTATTGCTAAGCGACGCATATAAATTACAATAAAAACAATATTTAAATTATCGCACAGTCTGTTTACACATTGCAGTTATAATAACTGTTTTTATGGCCTACCTGGTTGGCGACCTTTTCCGTGCGTTTGAGGTAGTTATCGCTGCTGTGGTTGTTTCTGCAGCTGTTGTTGTCACTGCGGCGTCTGTTTCTGAACTGATTAGTGCAACAGACGACTCGTCTAAGGTTTCGTTCGTTGAAACTGCAGCTGCTGCTTCCTCGGTGCTGTTGTTCCTAAGTGCGGGAGGTCTGTACAGGTCTACAGAATTTGATTTGCTCACTACGAAACATAAGAGAGAGAGAAATGAAGAGAGAGAGAAATGAAGAGAGAGAGAGAGAATGAGCGGAAGAGTGGCAATTTATTAGCAAATGCGATGAAGCAATAAATATTTGGCAAAAGCCAATATAAATGTACATATATTTAAGAAAAATATAACACAAAAAGAAACAAAATTCACTAATGTTGACCCAATTTTATGTTGTTGCGCTTTATGCGCTGCTTCGTGAATGTCAACACCAACAACATGGCTGTCTCTGAGAAACAGGGCGCAACAAGTGAGCGAGCGTGTGAGCTGTACAAGAGAGTGTGGGTATTGGCAATGCGTGCGTGTGAGAGAGCGAGAGAGTATGATGCAACACAAAAGCAGCTCGCGAAAGAGGGCGACCTTGAATAAGCTGCGTGACCCGAAGCAAACGAAAAGTACGTACAAGCGAGTAAAAGGGAGAGAGAAGAGGTGGGTAAGTGGGTGGTTTGGTTGTATGCACGTACAATCGCCGGCGTCTTTTGGCTTTATTTTTAGTCGATTTGCACACATAATTAATTGGTTTTTGTTTTCATTTTTTCTTTGTTTTGGTGCTTTGCCTATTTGCAAACATTTCAAATGCTTGCCAAATGTGCCAACCTCTATTACATACACACATGCGAATATATGTGCTTATGAGTGTGTACACACTTTGCGATGTAAAAGTAGTAGTGGTATTACTACAAGAGATTTTTAATTTATGCAAACGTTATATTCTGATTATTATTATTTTAAGATTTACAAAGCTGTTGTGAGCAACATAACCAGTTTTACTGTGGTTAAAGCTGAACCTGTTTCTTTTCGATTTTAGCTTACAGTGGAAGGCATTAGTATGTTGACAAAGTAAAATTATTTAAATGGCCATATAAAATAAAATATGATAATCTATTGTATATTTACATCAGTAAAGATTTACTTAAGTAAACAAACTAACAGTTAAAAACAATTAAATATGCGATTTCTTAAAATAACGAGCAACAATTTTTGTCAAAATACTTATGCCTTCAACTGTAAACGCTTATTATTTTTTTTTATTTTGTGGCGAAAAGTGTAACGCTTGAGTGAGAAAGAAGTAACTGTTCCTATGCTAACCCAACTTTAATATTTTAACGGGTTTTATTTTTATATGAGAACCGATATGTCACACTTAGTTATAGTTACTTACAAGGTGTTTCGCTGATATGCTTCTTGACGCCCATTTTACACAGTTCCGTTACGCGTTTTCTGCTGGCGCTGCTGCTTCTACCGTTACTGCGCCAACTTTTAACCGATTGCTGCTGTTGTTGCTGTTGCTGCTGCTGTTTACGACTGTCAATTACAGTTAAAATTTTTCGTTAAGCTTCTGTATGGGTGAGTCAGTTCGAATGGTGCTACTCACGCCTCAAAACCGTGCGGATCAATAAGCTGATTGCGAAAACAGACAACTGTGCGTCTATGCGGGCCTTGACCGACGGAAAACGTCAAAAGATCGTATTGCTGTCGATAGTTCTCACATGTTTGATGGATGAGATAACGGCGATAATTGTTCACAGGTGGAAAGAGCAGCACACTGTACACGAAAAGAGACAAAGAAGAGATGTAAAAACAAGTTGCGGTATAAGTATACGAGTGTAACTCTCTCACTCCCTCTTTTCTTTCTCTCTCTCTCTTTCTATCTTCCACTAACAGGTTGTTACGAGTGGAAGTAGAAGACGCACAATAAGAAGCATGCAAAGCTCCACTTGTAAATAAATTATTATGTAACGCGGCAGCAACACATTGTAATAATAAACATTCGTCTAATAAAAGTACAGCATAACAAATACCCGACGAATATTGTTAATAATAAATAATTGTGTTGATGGTGCGCGACGCTGTTGTTTATTGCATGGCGATTAATTGTTTATTAAACGTGTATTGCATGGTAAACGCCACCCGAGCCACAAAAACCGTGTTACCAGCCCCAAACGCCAACGACGACGCAATGCGGAAAATAAAGTTGCATGCTACACTCTTGTCGTTTGTTGTTGCTGTTATTGGTGCTGCAGTTGTGGGGCAGCTGGGAAAACTCGATTTTTGTGGCATTTGCAAACCGGTAATATTTGCAACCAAACGCCAAACAGTTTTTTATTGAGGCATATGCTTTGCTGTTGCATATTTCCGCGTTGTTACGGCCACTATTTGGGGTACGAGGTATGGATTGGGTCCCTGGAGTCGAATGTCACAACACATACACACACACAAGGCATTGCTTCTGTTGTTGTTTTTATTATTGAAGCTGGCGCGCTACCAGCTGCTGTCATTATAGCGATTGAAGCTTTTTCACACCACATGCACAACACACACTCATCTGTATACATAATACACACCCACACGCGCACATACTCGTGGCATAAAAAAAAGTTCTAAGAGCTCTTACCCACTGCTCAGACGCTTTTTTAAAAACAATTCAATATCGATTCCAACATTATAAACAAACTCTTGATCGGTTAAGCTTAAATTAGCTGAAAACGCGTTTTTTCGTTCGCCGTTCTCCAGCTTTTTATTAAATACGCGACAATGTCGCCACACATAAATACAGTTTAGAACTTTTTTCACGTTTCACGAAGACAGTGTGCCCACCTCGTGCGTGGAGGCTTTAACAGATTAAGACTCTGTTAAGTGGTGGAGCACAGCTGTAACGTGTGGAGTATTTTGGAAACGTAATTTTAATTTGTTTCAAATAATGACTTATAGTTATTGCCGAAAAGCATGAATATTAACTATAATTTTGATGTTAGAAGCAAAACGTTAAAATCTTGATATTATATTTAATAATGTGTTGTTACATTTGTCAATCCTCTTTAGCGCCATCTGTTGTCTATTTTAAAAGATACACAAATAGACAGCGTGGGAGAGAGTGACAAAATGAAGCAGTGTATCAATCAGTTGACATTCCATTTACAAATAGACTTAAAAAATGGTAGAAAGACGGCAAAAGTTAATTAAATAAATAAAAAATAATAACATTTCAAATCAACAACATATACAGAAAAGTATACAATTCATTAATGATAAAATATAATAGTGTTTAGAATGCAAGCATAAGATAAAAATAAGTGCTAGACCAATTAAATATCATTAATAGTGTAAATCTGTATGCATATACTTAAAAGTTCCACACTGGTGTAACTTTACAACTTTATTTACAAATGAAAATAGTAAACAAAAATCAGCTGCTTGAGGTTTGTTTGGAAATAAGGAACAAGTTGCCATGAACCAGTTATCGAGCCAAGCTGAGCAGTCGACAGTTATCGACAAAACATCGATACTTGAGACAATCGCAAAGCAAAAATAATTTTGGAAAGTGCAAATTGCGAGCAACGAACGGTAAAGAAAACAACATTCGCTGAGATACTTTTAAAGCATGTAAATTTTATTTATGTAAGATAAACGCTAAATAGTTTACTTTGCTCATTGTCGAAATTTCAAGTGTTTTCCGTGTGTAACAAAACAAAAAAGAACAGCAGCTGAGCTCAAGGTAGCACCAAAACAACTGAAACAAACGCGTCTTAGAGCAGAGAGTGTGGGGGTGAAAAACAGACAGCGACAACGGCAACTGTGCCATTGGCATAGAAAATTTTGCATATACATAAGTATATGTACATATAGTGTGCATACATACAAAGCAAACACAAAAAGGGAACTTGTACTCATTCAAGCCATTAATATTAATATAATTGCAGAGAAAAAAAATACAAATTGATACAGGGCCAGGGACGTTGACGTCGTCGTTAAAATTGGAAAGTGGCAAAAAAAAAAAACGCTAGCGCACAACGGTAATAGTAAGACACACACGCAAACACAGACGCACACACACTTATGTACGTACAGATGCACGCACACATGGAGGCGTTTGTTTGTTGAACGATTTGGAGCAGCTAGCGAGCGAACAAAAGACAGACAAACAAATTATGACGACGCGTGAAAATGTTGCAAGCCGTTTGTCCAAATTGATGCTCAACAATGCCAGCAGCAGCAGCACCAACAACACGACATCAACCACAGCCAACTCGACGGCGGCATCATCATCATCCATCTCCATGGTGCAGTCACCAACGTCACCTGGCGAACAATCCGAATTGAATCAATTGAAACGCGATGCGGATCCGCAATTCTCACGCTTTGCCGACTATTTTGTGATATGTGGCTTGGATCTCGACACGGGCCTGGAGCCCGATCGTTTTGCTGGTAAGCGCCACATCAGCAAATCCTCCCAGCTTTGACTTAAATCTTATCTCTCTTGACTAGGTGATAATTTACACTGCTCGCCGCTGGATCGGGCTTACAAGAGCAAACCCTTGGCGCATTACCCCGAGAATGTTTCCTGGAATCCATTCGATGCACATGGCATCTGCATGGTAGGTGCCTCTATAGACCCAAATGACACAGGGCATTGGAACTGGGTGAGGTCTCTCAATTAAGTTCAATTGCCTCTGCCAGCATGACGCGATCAATTTCCCCATCTCCTCGCTCCCAAAAACAAAAAAAAACACATATGAAATATGAAATTCATGCTTCACTGAGCGGCACTTTAATTGATGCCGCAGACGAGCAGACGAGACGATAAGCAATGTGGCAAACGAAGCACAAACGTTTGCTACTTATCATATATATAGAAATCTAGACATGTACTCAGAGTGTACAAAGAGAACTGTGTGTAGACTGTTGAAAAAGGGCTAGAAAAACTGTAGACTTGATGAGAATGAAACGATTTCATTATTTGCTATGTCTTTATTAAAAACTAATAACTCGTGAGCTGATTATAATGATGAAATCAAACTTAAACTGTTATTAACACGCTTGATTTACATCAATTTCTTTGAGCTGATTCATTTAATGTAGCTTAATAGCTTAGAAGATTACTAGGAAGAGGGAACATAAAGATCTTGAGCTAATCAAGATTTTCTTTAAAGTAGTTTTCTCATCTTAAGACTAACAACTCTTACACTCTATTATTCATTATTATTTATGATGGCCTAATGATCCCTATTAAATCCAACATTCTTCTCTTCCCCCGCAGCTCTCCTTGCCGCAAGGTCTCCGCTTTCGCACCCAGAAACACAATATCGAGCCAAAGTTTCATTCATTTGCCACGACACGAGAGGATGGCAAACGTTGTTATGGCTTCAGTTTGGTCTTTTACGAGGAGATACGTAATCGCAACATTTGTGGCGCTATACACACGCTCCAGTCCATGTTCATCACAGAGCTATCGAATGGTCAACAGACGCATTCATTGAGCAGAATTAAACAGGATGGTCCAGTGAGTCGTTCGCTGCCCAGACACTTTAAGGTTGCTGGCCAGGCACCGCAGTCGGCCCAAAGCTATTACGACATCAGCAAGGACAAGTTGTATGTGGCCAAAAGCATTTCATTGATTTGCCAAGCTCCGTTTGCTTTCGCCGCTCAATTGTTTCTCAAGAACTTGTACCGGTGAGTGGTCTTAAAGTGGTGATTTCTAGCAGGGATTTGATTTAAAATTAGTTTTAACTAAGTAATAGTTTGTAGACTAGAAATTGTTTGAATTTCCTTAAATACTTGTTATATTTTCATTTATCAAGCTATTTTGATAACAATAACTATCTAATCTGTGTACGATTTATTTATAAACAATTATAACTGAATGGAATTTAAGAGAAGATATGATTTGATTTGAGATTTATGAACGAGATAATTTTATTATGTAGTAGTTTATAAATAGAATTAGTTATATATAAGGTATAGATTTAAATTTAGTTGATTTCCTATATAACAAACTCGCTCAGGCTGCACACTGATCAGAATATAAATTATTTAATAAAACTTCTGCCATTTCAGTTGCCTGCCCAGACAGCCGGGAGCTGGGATCAGTCTCGAATCCTACGTGTACAACATTCTGTATGAAGTGATGCTACCTCAACCTGGCAAATCCATACGCGTCTACTTGCCACCACTGGAGCCGCATCTGCCGGCAATAGCATTGATTCTGCAGCGTCCTTTGTTGGCCAGCGAGTTGCCTCTTTTGGACTTTCCACTGCGTCTGCTCTTCAGCTATTTGGGCGTGGAGTGTGTGATACAGCTGCTCACCTGTGTGCTGCTCGAGAGTCAGGTGCTGCTGCGCTCTACAGGTAAGCAGAGACCAACGAATCCTTCAGGAAAAGCCATTGAAAATACATTTTTCTTCTTCCTTCCTTTAGATTACCAAAGATTAATGATTGTGGGAGAGTGCATCACATCGCTGCTGTTCCCCTTCATTTGGCCACATGTCTATGCACCCATTTTACCCGCTGCATTGCATCATTTCCTGGATGCACCAGTGCCCTTTGTGATGGGTCTTCATGCCGAATGCGAGGCAGCGCATAAAATTGGCAGCGAAGCTGCTTTGTGCTTCGTGGACATTGATAAGAAGCACATCCAGTTGCCGGAGGAGCTGCCCATCTTTCCACATAAAATGGATTTCATGGCCGAGATCATTGCGGCGCTTGACAAATACGAAATCGAGCGTGATCGTGGCCAGGAGCCGAGCCTAAAAAATGGCTATGCCATGCGAGGCGGTGCTGACGCCATGATCTCCAGTTGCACCTTACCCAATGGTCTTCAGGCGGCGCGTCGTAGCAAGGAGCGTTTCCAGCAGCTTCAGGAGACGGTATACACGCTGGGTGGCAGCACTGGTGGTGCTGTAGTGGGCTCACCCGGTCAGCAGCAAGGCGTGGATTATCAGCCACTGGTGGCGCATCCCTCGAAGATCGATCATGTTCCACGCATCGCGGACTTTCTGCGCCGCAAGGGCGGCATGCGGGCAGCTCAATCGGTAGGCTCTCCCGTGGGCAGCCCCACGCTGTCGCTGTCGTCTTCCCCGGTGGGTATCTATCAGGATGTGGATGCAGTGGACGCAACACTACCGCCCTCACGCATGGGTTCACTGTCGCGGCGCACGGAGAAACCCAATTTGTCTTTGGTGGAGCAATACTATCAGGATCTGCGCATAAATAACACATTGCGGGAGATTTTCCTGAATCGTTTCGTGCACATGTTTCATGCCTATGAGCACTTTGTCATCTATCCCAATCAGGCCAAAGATGAATGGCTATCGAATCGTGAAACCTTACAGAATTTTGATAAATCCTCATTTCTATCCGATCAACCGGAACATCATCGAGCGTTTCTCTCACGCTTCCTTGAATCTCAAATGTTCGCCACGCTCATCGACAACAAGATACTGGCCATGTGGGAGACCCAGCCCGATGAGCAGCTCCAGCTTTTCGATCAGCGCATTAAGCTATTGAGGTGAGGAACCGTTTAAAATGAATCTTAACTTGATTAAAATTGTTTCCTTTCGTTTTAGACGTCGTCATGGCGAAAATATGATCTGTGCTACCAGCTATGAGCCGTGTGTGCTTAGCCAGGACTCTCAGCAGGGATTCGAGAAGCGTCTCGCCTGCATTGACATCGAGGTGACGCCCCCAAGTGAAATACTGTCCAATCGTGCCGCCTATTTTCGCAGTTTTCCACTGCTTGAGAAGGGTGTGCTGAATCAGGAGTGCGCCTCGAGGTAGTAGTGTTTCCATTTCGCTTACCATCCAAAACTCCTAGCACTCCCCAGTCCCCACCACGTCCCTCGCCCTTCACCCCAAGCACCTGTTCCTCAAATTATTTAGTAAAAAAACTCATTTTGTTTTGCATAAATCCCAACTAAAAAAACAAAGCAAAAGAAAAATACAAAGTTCGTTGATATTAACACAATTGTTTAGCATATGTTTTAGTTAATTAGTTAATTAGTGCGCGCGTCTTCCATTAGTACATTAATTTATTGCTTAACATTTACAATAATAAAAAATAAATATCATTAAAATGTTGTTAAATTTTCGTTTCTTGTTTACTTTTTTTTAATTTTTGTTTTTAACTTTTTTATTTAATTTTTGATTTAATTTTTTGTTTGCACACACACATCTTGATCCTTCCTACGAATTCCGAACCTTTTTGTCTTGCAGTTCCTTACCCCAAACTATCAATTAATTTCTTATTCTTCTACTCGAAATTTGTTTAACTAAACTAACTAAAAAAACTCATCAAATTCATTAAAAAAACCCAAAATCGAAACGAAAAAAAAACGCTTTTTAAAAATAAAATAGAGGCAACAGTTTGAGGCGTGTCAAGCATGGCAACAAGTGGAGAGCACGGGAAATCTCACTGGATCAGAAGCCACCAGTCTCCCAGTCGAATACCAACTCCAATTCCAACTCGAATGTGGCCATGAATCGCCTTTCGGCCAACTTGACCACAGCGGACATCAGTCCCGCGCTCATAGCCCAGGCCAACTGGACATTTGTGGAGCGTCTCCTGAAAGTAAGTGGTGAAATCCTTTGATACCCCTTCAGCTCACATCTCAAAACTCTTTTCGTAGGACATAAAATCGAAAACGAAGCGCATGTTGCTAGAGAAGATGGGCAACGAGGCAGTTGCTCTGGGCCTCAAAGGTGATGGCGTTGAGGAGAACACACTTATAGCCAGCATGTGTGATCTGCTCGAGAAGATCTGGTCGCATGGCCTGCAAAATAAACAAGGCAAATCAGCATTGTGGTCACATCTGCAAGCCTACATCGAGTTGCAGGAGGCACGTGGCCAATCGGATGTAGAGCAGACCAGCTCATCTAACCACCATGTGGCCAGCAGTCCCAGTCGTAATAAGATGAACATTGCAAGCGCCTCGCCAGCTCTGGCCTGGAATGCTATGCGTAAACGCATGGACTGTAAGTAGTCAAAGAAGCTTCACTGTAAGCTGTGTAGAGATAGGTTGAATTGAAAAGCTTCTGTTTTCTGCACTAGTACAGGGTCTTTTACAGTTGATTTTCTTAACTTTTTACAGTTCTATTCTATTCTACTCTTCGTTTTAAGTGTTTCTATTAGTTCTCCCTCAACTTACCTGTCTTTTTATTACAACTTTCAGATCTGTCCACATTCCAAACGGACTTTGAGAGTCCCCCAAGTCCCAATCGCAGTCGTTCCCGCGATCGCAACAAGTTTGTGGGTCTGGAGCAGCTGTGTCCGCTGCCGGAATCACTGGAGTTTGATGTCAAGTAGGCATAAATAACTCCCAATCTTTTAAAGCATTTGATTAATTGTGATTTTGGTATAGGAACGTGCTGGCCATGGCTGACATTAAGACGCACATCGGTTACACACGCGCCTGGGTGCGTCTGTCGCTGGAGAAGAAACTCCTCTCGCGTCACTTTCGCACGCTGCTCTCCGAGGACACTTTACTGCGTTCGCTCTACAAGCGGTCGGCGTTCCTGCGTTGCGAGGAGGAGAAGGAACAGTTTCTCTATCACCTGCTCACACTGAACACCGTCGATTACTTTAGTTTCACCAACATCTATCCCACTACAAGTAGGTTAAAGCTAGCTCTGATGGCTCCTTCCTCCCTGACAGTAATTAATCCCTCTGGTTGCCTTCCTCTAGAGCTGCCCTATCGCGTGGTCATCTTTCCTTCGCGCAAATACGGCTCTTATCACACCTCCAGCAATGTTTGGATCATGATCTCCGGCACCATGAATGAAACCCAACGTGTGCCGGTGCCCAAGGGCTCGCTGGAGTTTATCTTTCATGTAAGTTGAGCAACGAAAGATTAAGATCCTTAAATAATATGTTCTCCTTTAGTATAAAAATCTGGGTCTGCTCACCACCATGCGCATTGGACACGACAATTCAGGACAGAGCCACAAGTGGTTAGTGGAACAGGTTGTGATGCGAAATGAGGTCACTGGACACACCTACAAGTGAGTAACTAATAAATTAAATTTGTTATCAAGTGTTTTTTATGATGTCACCTTGTAGGTTCCCCTGTGGCCGCTGGTTGGGCAAGGGAGTCGACGATGATTCAACGGAGCGTCTGCTGGTGGGACAACGTGTCTTCACCAGCGTCAAGAACGCCGAAATGGTGCCACCCACCAGGACACCGCCACGTACACGCAGTCCGAGTGTGCAGCGTCAGGAGTCGGTGTCACCATCGGAAATTCAGCATCAGTTAGGCAACTGCGTTAATGTGATTGTCAAGTGGCACTATAAACCCAGTCGGGATCGAGATGTGGGCACGCTAACGAATCTGCTGTGCGGTGACGATGGATTGGTCAAGTGCTTGGAGCAGGTCTTCCTCTGCGGCTTTCGTTCGTCGCGTTTCTTTGGACGGAATTTATATATCTGGGATTACTTTAGTAGGATATCTCTTTTGAAATACTATCTCAACTGAATCTTAAAGTCATCTCTCTTTGTACAGCTAAGATCAAGGAGCTCTTTGAACAGAATCTGCAGCAGGAGCTGGAGGATTCGGCATCCAGCATGGATTCGTCGTTCAGCAATGGCAGCTCCAACAGTTTGCAGCGACGTGAGATCTCCAGCATTTGGCGTCTCTATGTGCAGCTCATGGATGAGATCAATGTGACCGCCAGCACACTGGGCAAAGATGGCAAATTTCAACTGCTGATTTGCCTCAGCTTGAGGTGATTAGCTAGAATTATAGAACTATAATTTATGGTACAAAGTGTAATCCTTTTTGAACTTACAGGGAGCATCTGTTGACACGTTTGATAAAGCCAATGGCCCTAACCAAGGTCACCCAGGAGATGTACGAGGAGGAAAGTTTTCTGCGTCGTCGAAATCTTCTGACATTTCTCATGCAAATTCTGGAACCGCTCGACGATTGTCATATTGTGTTGGAGAACTCCATAACCCAAGGCATACGCATTCCATCACAGTGCTGAGCTTAAGTATACACACACGTACACTCACCCACAGACATTTGCAACCAGTGACCTATAAAAAATACTCATACATATTTGCCCTTAAGTACACTGTTTTCAAAATCCCTTTTGAGGAATCTACGGTAACTCGAATTCTCATATTCTCGTTGTTAGTTTTTATTCAAAGTTGTGAAGACTAAGACTTGTCCTCCTTCTAAACTAAACTAATCTAAACTTAATCCTAAATCCAATCACTTGCCATCCACAACAAGTCAAAGTGAAGCCAAAGTTGAACAAACAAAATTCTGTGCAATTATAAGACGTTTACACTATAATGAATTCTAAAATGTTGTTCAAAAAAATGAAATACCAATTAAAATGTGCGTAGCTATTAGTTTTTAAGTTAGTAGTAGTATTCCAAAATATTTATCATATAAATTATCTCGGTCAATTTTCCTAAGTTAGTGAATTTATTTCAATTTGGTAGCTTTTTCATTTAGTTAATATATACCAAAGAATCTTTGTTTTTCTATATCGAATATTGTCAATTTTATGATATTATTATTGAAATTAAGTCAAAGAGAGAGATTTAAGTAAATGGTGTTTTTGTTAATATCAAGCTTTATTTTTTATATATCATTTAGCCAAAAAAAAAAAACATTTAACAAGTTATTGAATGTCAATAAAAATATATACAAAAGACAACAGAAATTAAAAATTTAATTGAGTTTAAATTATATTAGCTTCGGTAATTCCCACAAATTCTAAACGCACTTTCTCCAAGAATCTATATCGATTACACTCTCGCCTCGATGGTTCAGTATCGATATATCGCTTGATAACGCTGAACGCGTAATCGACAATGTGGCAACGCCAAACGGCAGTGGTAGTGAGCGCAATTTCCACTCGTATCGCTGCGACGGACAGACGCGGACACATTAGTTTATAACCAATTGCTGCAATTATAGCAGCAAAAACAATATAATCAAGTGGAGCAGTGACGAACACCAGCATACGCCACTCAGGCACAGTGCAAACTAATACAATTCAAAATTTTGCGGTGCGTCATTTAAAGTGTAACAAAAATATTTAACATATGAAACGGAGCCACGAGTACTCATCGATTTTTTTAGCCGAAATAATTGAAGCTAAAATTTAAAGAAAAAGTTGAAAGTAAGTTGTTCTCAATTTTCTTTTCATAGTTGGTATATAATTAGTAGTAGTGGTTGTTGTTGTTGTAATTGGCTCATACCAAAAATATATATTTACAAAAATACGTATTTACAAACGAAAAGCGCTCTGTCGCTGCTGTTGTGGTTACCTCTGCTGCTGTTCTGCTCCCTGGTATATTGTCTGGTCTGGCATAAGGCGATGACGTTGGCGCCCCCGTGACGTGAGCAAAATTCCCTCTCTTTGCTCGCTCTCTCATTCTAAGAAGCGGGAGACATTTGCGCAGCGTCGGATTAATTGCGTTTGATGCATGCGTTGGGTTTTTATATTATTTTGTTTTGTTGTATGTGTCTTTATGAATGTTGGATGAGCAAATATAGCGCTGCCAAGGCTTTGATGTTTACATAATACCGCCGCCTTGACCAAATATTAAATGCATATATATTCGCACAACAGTTGCTCTGCTATCGATTTGTTCTACAGCCGGCGTGTCACCTGCCCTGCCCTACCCTTCCCCTACTCCACATTTGCAGGCGGCCACGTCATTTTCATGTTAACATGTCTCGGGGGCATCGTATGACTTTCATGTTTTTTGTTGTTCGTGGCTGCATTCTTTGGTATGTACAAACTTGCAACACGCGACGTTGGCGCTGCTATTTGTTCTTTTCGCTCTTAGTGTTACCCACTATCTTTCTCTCCCTTTCTTTTTCTCTCTCTTCACTCTCTCCCACTCTTTTGTGGCTAATAATGTAGCGGTTTTGCTAACGAACTTTGCGCTGCGATCGTACGATTTAAAGTTGGCATTCATCATTGTTGATTGGTTGGCATTGTGCAAAAAAAAAAAAAAATGAACCAACAAAAAACACATTTAATAATAACCTAAACAATGCGCATTACTCATGCTACGCTGACGTCGCTGTTTCTATCGCTGCTTTTTTCTACCACTGTCAGCTGGGCTTCAATGCTCCACTTTCCCAAGCGGCCACTCAAGCATTTTTACCGTTGCCCAATTTAAGCTCTGGACTCAAAACTATAAATGTGCACTAACAAAGTGTGTACAGAGAGCAGCTATCATGAGAGACCCATAGCGTAGTGTGTGCATGTGTGCGTGTAAGTGTGTGTGGGAGAGAGAGAGAGTTTGATCGTGGCGTACGCATGGGAAGTCTACGCACAGTTAGTCAGCTGTTTGTGTTACTCAATGAAACTTTTTATCGTCAGTCATGTGTGGGTGATTTTTGTTGTTTGTTTGTTTGTGAGTGAGTATTAGTTGTGCGCGTGTGTGTGTGTGCAGCTGATACGTAGCTTATGGCAAATTTGGAGGAGGGAAGTAAATAGTATTAGTTTCTTATCTTAGTTGAATTTGTAATAAAGACATTAACTTAATCGATTGTTTATCTTTTGGTTTATGCAACGAACACGTGTTTTTATTAAGAATCTTCGCACTACGCAGTAAAATTGTTAACAATTTGTCACGTATTTTGAACATAATCTACAAGTTAAACAATTTGCTCTGTACCAGAGTTAATTAAAACTGTATAAATTTCGCAATATTTTTGGGTAATTTGATGATGATAATAATGCCTAGAGTAGCAAGCGGGGTTATCAATGCATGTATAGTACACAGTATCACTGGGCTATTTATAAAGAGCAACAGTAGCAACAGCTTATCAATGGAATAACAGCACTCCTAACTCCCGTGTTTACGTGAATTATTAAATCGTGACAAAACTGTACCTCTTTGGCACAAAAGCAGCGGCGAATACCAGTCAAAAGTGAAAAACCGAAACCAAGAAAAAAAGGGGTTAAAAAACTTAATGAAAAAGTTACGACAGCAAACCAACGTTTATTAATATTTCGTTGGTGCTTTGGCCACTTCATTTTAAGACCCTGTACTTAAAAAGAGTATACGGTGTGTCAGTAAGTTGATTAACAAATGAATATATAATAATAGTTCTTCTATGTATTAAGTACAGGGTCTTTTACAGTCGTCTTGCCCTACTGTGTGTTTTCCTACTAGCTGGGTTTTTTTCGGCACAGTAGAAACGCGAGCAACGTACATTAACCCCGTATCAAGAGTCAAGACTCAAGCTTAGAGACGTTTCCGACGACGATAGTGAACTTTGATACCGCCAAGTATTTAAAACTTTGACAAGGCCTTTATAGTACAGTAGTAGATCCGTTTGGGTCTCTCATCGCTGATGGACAGTTGCCGATTATCAGCACTCACTCGTGCCTAAATCAATATACATACGTAATATTATACAAAGCGCACTAATTCTGTTTTTTATCTATAAGAGTAGTTATTATGGGAACTCATTAGCCTGTGTTCAGA
This sequence comes from Drosophila cardini, assembly GCA_018903735.1. Taxonomy (NCBI): domain Eukaryota; kingdom Metazoa; phylum Arthropoda; class Insecta; order Diptera; family Drosophilidae; genus Drosophila; species Drosophila cardini. The sequence continues at coordinate 3,666,098 of JAEIGM010000004.1, forward strand.
GTGCAGCGGAAACATGTTTCATAAGATAAGGGCAAACAGGTAGCAAGAGGTACATTTTGGCCTATCTAATCGCTTATCAGCTCTGCACATCTGTCAATTCTCAGTAGGGCGCTTTCTCATTCAATTTCTTTCTCTTGTTTTCCATTTGCCATACTTTGTTTACGTTTTGACTCATCTGTTATATTCACACACTCACACACACACACACACACGCAAGCACAGGCAGAGCATGCAACTGTGTGTGTATGTGTTAGTGTACGATCGTACGATTCCACTTGTTGTGACGTCACTTGAATACAAAATGAAACCCAGCAGATTTTGCAAACGCGGCATTAATTTCTTTCGCCTTAGCAACTTGTTTAGCATATACACAAGTATTTTTTTAACTGACTCCACATTTCATAAAATTTCTTCTATAGTCGACGCGAAAATAACGATTACATCAGTGCTACAAAATCCAGTTCTGTGTAAAACCAAACTGAACTTGAACGTGAGAATTGGCAAACTCGCAATCCGGTTTCCATATAAGTGAGTCAGCATTAGAGAGCATTATTGGAGCAGTCGGCAAGTGTCACCGGCGGAAACAGCCTTGAGAACTCACAACCTAAATAATTGTTAGTTTCTGGGCTGGTTTTTTATTCGACATTCGTTCGTTGGCTGTTATCACAGGTGTGATAAGAATCGCCTACGCTCTCTTTGACGTAATAGCGCAACTCAATGCCAAACGCAGCATTCTACGCAAACAAGAGAAACATTTTATGATTAACATCAAACGAACTATAGCTAAATTTAAAGATTTCTACTGAAAAACACAAATTCATCAGCTGATTGCTCATAGTGAATAAGAGAGAATACACATTTGGCTAATCTTGTTGATATTCTGTTTTGTTCGTTCACGTGTATTGTTTGTTATACATTTACATACACGCGTGAGTCGCAGTAAATACTTATAATCGTCATCGATAACATTTTATAACGGTGCTTACTCAAGTGGGCTTCACGTTTTACTTTCAACCATTGCACTTGTCAACTGTTGGTGGTCCCCTCACACCCTCTTTTCCGTTACTGACTCACACTTTTCAACTGAGAGAGAGAGAGAGAGCAAAAGAGAGTGGGATAAATTACTTTGCTTTGAATACGTGCCAAAATATGTTGTTGCTTTTATTGTGATTTATCTGTTGCAGTTTTATAAAGAATTTTGCTTTTATCGTATCCAAGCGTGTGGCGAATCGAGACGAATGGCAATTAAAGTAAATTGTTTTGTCCATGGTATCCGGCAGCGAAATCAATTGAAATGTCACGTGCCTACACCGTACAAAATGAAGGGAACCAAGCAGAAGAAGGAGAAGAAGAAGCAGAAAGCAATCACACAAATGTGTTAAAACTAATTAAGCCCTTAATTTACATGTGTTTTGTTTACTCTTTCTTAATTGCAGCTCAACAAAATAGAAAGACAAATAAGATCAACTGTGGCAACAAGGTGTTTGCTAGTTGATTTTGAGTTCCCAACGTGTTCAGAAGAAGAAAAGTTCAAGAAAAATTCGTAAAACTGCCGCAAAAATTGTGCCAGAATATTCGCTGCGATGGCAACCTCATCAATAATCGCCAATAACACCAACAACACAATAAACGCGGGTTCAGCTGCCACTGCAACAGCCGCCGCTGCTGCCACAGCCGCTGCAGCAACAGCAGCTGCTACCGCTGCGACTGCCGCTGCCGCCGTTGTTGTCACCTCCACGTTGAGCACACGGAAACGCACATACGAAACAGCAATTGCCATGCCCGCCATGGAAGCTAAAAGCCAGACGATAACAACAGCCAACACACGCCCACAGACAGCGAAGGCATCGAAAGTGGCGAGTAGTCCCGATAGCTTGGACTCTGTGGTTGTGGACATGGCAGAGCCAGAGGCAGCGACTACATTGCGCGACTGTACGCGCACAATCTCACAAAGCGATGCCGATGATGGCAACGAGGCGACCTCACCCGATGACACCCTGCCCTCCGCCTCCACAGCAGCTGTTAGCCATGGTAGTCCTGAAGCTGGCACCAAGCGACCATATGTCTCACAGCCATCCCGTTCTCACACGCCCGCCGAATTGGCCGCGTTGTCCACCCGCCGCCAATCGCTCATCAGCAGCGGAACAGCCGATTTAGCGGTAAGTTAAGAACACCCAGAATGTCATTTTCAAGGTCAAATTGAAATTGCATCATCATCAGAATTAAAGAGGGGTAAATGAGGGGAATGTGGAAATGTTTTACATATGATTGGAATGTATTTAGTGTGTTTTTGGAGCAACTGCGTCGTTGCAAATTGTTTGAACGAATCGAATATTAGTCGATAAGCAAATAAACATTATTATTATTATAAATATTTCATGCTTCGTTTACTTTACAGACGATTTGTAAGCCAGCACCGTTCTCCTGCGATGAGGAGGCCATTCTGGAGCGGGAACGTTGCGATTATACACAACGGATTACCTATCAAATGGCACGTTCTGGACAGACGAGTCGGCGGGTCAGGGTCTATGCGGATGGCATCTATGATCTGTTCCATCAGGGCCATGCCAGGCAGCTGATGCAGGCCAAGAACATATTCCCTAATGTGTATCTAATTGTGGGCGTCTGCAATGATGAACTCACCCATCGCATGAAGGGACGCACTGTCATGAACGGATTCGAGCGCTATGAAGGTGTGCGCCACTGTCGCTACGTAGATGAGGTAAGTGCTTCACCAGATTCCCATTTGTTCCATTTATTAACTGCTTCTCTCTATTCCCTTTGTAGATTATTCAGAATGCGCCTTGGACGCTGTCGGATGACTTCATAGCGGATAACAAAATTGATTTTGTGGCTCACGATGACATTCCATATGTACACGATGGTTTAGATGATATCTATGGTCCCTTGAAGGCTCGTGGCATGTTTGTGGCCACTGAACGAACCGAGGGAGTGTCCACATCGGACATTGTGGCCCGTATTGTCAAGGATTATGACTTGTATGTCCGTCGCAATCTCGCACGTGGCTACTCCGCCAAGGAGCTGAACGTCTCCTTCCTCTCAGAGAAGAAGTTCCGTCTCCAGAACAAAATGGATGAACTGAAGTCACGTGGAAAGCGTGAACTAACCAAAGTCAAGGGTGACATCATTACCAAATGGGAGGAAAAGTCCCGTGAATTTATCGACCACTTTCTGTTGCTCTTCGGACGCGAGCGTCTCAATCACTTGTGGAACGAGTCAAAGGGAAAGCTTATACAGGCGCTTAGTCCACCTGGCAGTCCGTCGGGTTCTGTGAATGGCGATGACATGGACGGAGATACCAACGACTCATCCGATGAGTATCTGGAACTGCCCCCCGGGCTGAGAGTAGACAGCAGCAGCTCCTTGAATGGCAAGAAGCATCACAAGTCGTTGGCCAGACGGAGTTATCAGACACGTACAGTGGTCGGATCTCTGCCGGATTTCCATCATCGCGCTGATGATGATGATGAGGACGATGACGATGATATTGCCTTCGATACGGAGTTTGTGGAAAGACGCAGCAATTGAAAGAATTCTATGTAGATTTGGCTAGTCTAAACTATCATTTTCTCTATCTTTTCTCTATTTCTCTCTCTGTCTGTCTTTAAGCTATTGTATATTTATGGAATTGTTGTTGTGACTTGAAGGAAACTAGACTAGATTCTCTTGCAACATGGGCAATTTCCTATAGCTTTAGCTCTTAACGTAACGGTATATAGCTATATTTGTTGTAATCTGAATTAGGCTTAGTTTGCACTCTGCACTCGCTCCTCCTTCAATCCCCGCTCTACCCCACGCCCAAGCCCACCTCCTTTGTCTCCAGTCTTCGCTCGAGAGTAGCCAATTTTTTAGCCAAATGAAATGGAGCCGCAAATCATTCACAAAACTATAAAAGAAACGTGGAAAATATGAAAGAAAAACCAACGTGAAAAAGACTCAAGTTTTTTGTATTAAGCCTTAAAGATTTGTGCGTGAAAGAAATGGAGCAAAATATATATAGAGATATTTATATTAAATTATTTCGCGTAACACTTTTAATTTTTAAGCTAAACACACCAGCACAAACAAACACACACACACACACACACACAACAACTACAAAAATACATAAGTAAATAAATAAATACAAAATAAACATTCGTAAATAAATAATTGAAAAAATGAACATAGATGCAAATTACAGTTGCAAAATGCTTTGTTGAATATTTTTGAAAAAATAAATTTGAAAACAAAACTAAAAATTACGTCGTTTAAATATGCTTGAAATTAAACAACGAAAATTTATGCAGTTTCGGTTTTCAAGGTAACTCAAGGTCATCCCCAAATTTATATGGACTGATTAAAGTATATAGTAGAATTTGTAAGGGGGCATCTGGTTTATTGCAGTTTCTACATTTAATGGGATCAACAAATGACGAGATATATACAATTATATTTATTTGAAAACTGTTGAGTCAATGGTATGAAATCATTTCGAGACTTAAACAAGTAAATTAACACATCGAATTACTATATATATTAAAAGTAATATATAGAAAATATATTATTGTATAGTCAGTAATTCTAATAAAGCTATGAAATCATATCAATTTTATAGTAACTGGGGTCGGACGAATTCTGGAAATAGTAGTAGTAATCTTAGAAAGTAGTAGAAGTACTCTTAAATAGTAGTAGCGCCAATCAGTTTGAATTAGTAGTAGGAACTGTAGGAAATTTGTATTGGAAAAATAGTAGTAGTCTTGAAAGAAGAAGTAGTGAAGTTCTAGTATAAAAGTAGTAGCTTAAACATTAAATTAGTAAAATTAAAATTATTTTTCAGACAAGACCAAACCTAAGCAGTCTCAATTTCCATATAATTTGCCAGTTATAATATTTTAAATGAATATATATGTACGGTTGTTCAAGGTGTGCGGCAGTCGAGCGTAAAAATGATTTCAATCTAATATATATGTATACATTCACATGTTTATAAGTAGTATAATTAAAAATATTATATATACATATATCTTTTTTGTCACATGTATTGTTCATAAAAATTTATAGCCGTTTAACGTTTAGGAAAAGTGTTTCTTACGTTAGCTCAGTTTAATGTGCAGGTGCTTGTTAACTAATTAATTGCTTAGTTACACTTAAGACAAGCTTAAGCTTTCCGAAGTTTTTATTGATTTGGCCTTTTCAACTTTTATTAAAGTAATTTATTTATCTATTTAATAAAGTAAACAATTAAATATTTATAAATTGCAAACAACGAAGGTGTATTCTAATTTCTGTGTCTGTTTTGGTAAAATCAGCTGTTGTTTGTTTACTACCGCGCGATAAATGCTAAAATAGTCGATTTTTTAGTTAGTTGGCAACGCGATAATTTCCCTTACCCCTTCCACTATATGTCTATGGGAATGGGATGCTTTCACAGTGGGAACGCGATAATTTTTTTAACCATTTTGTATATCGGACGTTTGGCAAACGATTTAAATCATTGCAATGTTTAATTGCTTAATTAATTGTCAATTTGACATTAAACTGGCCGTCGAGTGTGAAGTGTGTGGAGATCTGTGTCCGCGGCAGTTGTACTCTATCGTATGATGTTGCCTCGTGCCAAGTCGTGCGACTATTTTTATATATATTATAATCTTGCTCAATTTGTGGCAATTGATATTTGTTGTGGCAAGAAAGCAAAAAAAACAACGTCCCACAAAGAGGGTGAAAGAGGAAGAGGAAGCAGAGCGTCTGGTCAGCCGAGCTTTATTGTTGTCAATTGACAATTGTATTGATTTGCAGGCAGTTGCCGCCAATTAATTAAATACAAGCTGCGCAATTGAATTGGACAATCCACAATCCTCGACAGAAATAGTTCTCGGTCTCAGTCCCGGTCTCAGTTGGCCGAGCATTTGACGTCAAACTGTCAAGAGTCTCGGGCCAATAGCTCAGTTCGACAGTTGTGGACGTCTCGAGCAGATCAAGGCAGATATTCCAACTGTGATATAACTGGAAACTAATCATAAATAAATATATATATTTGTTATAATAAACAACCATGTCGCATCAGGACGAGGAGCCACCGACTCCACAAATGTTCGAGTACAAAATGTTGCCACTTCACATGGATTTCAAGCAGTTTGTAAGGGACTCAGGCAAAGATACGGAACTTATCATGGTTAATGTAATCCTTTAATCATTTTAGACCATTTGCAAGCCAGCTCCATTCTCCTGCGATGAGGAGGCCATTCTGGAGCGGGAACGCTGCGATTATACACAACGGATTACCTATCAAATGGCACGTTCCGGACAGACGGGTCGGCGGGTGAGGGTCTATGCAGATGGCATCTATGATCTGTTCCATCAGGGCCATGCCAGGCAACTGATGCAGGCCAAGAACATATTCCCCAATGTGTATTTAATTGTGGGCGTCTGCAATGATGAACTCACCCATCGCATGAAGGGACGCACTGTCATGAACGGATTTGAGCGCTATGAAGGAGTACGCCACTGTCGCTATGTAGATGAGGTAATTGATTCGTCCTGTCATTAGGCTTCTATTTCTTACCCTTGGTCTCTTTGCAGGTGGTCCAGAACGCTCCTTGGACTCTTACAGATGATTTTCTTGATGAAAATAAAATAGATTTTGTGGCACACGATGACATTCCATATGGTCATGATGGACAGGATGATATCTATGCTCCTTTGAAGGCACGCGGCATGTTTGTGGCCACTGAACGAACAGAGGGAGTGTCCACATCGGACATTGTGGCCCGTATTGTCAAGGATTATGACTTGTATGTCCGTCGCAATCTCGCACGTGGCTACTCCGCCAAGGAGCTGAACGTCTCGTTCCTCTCAGAGAAGAAGTTCCGTCTCCAGAACAAAATGGATGAACTGAAGTCACGTGGAAAGCGTGAACTAACCAAAGTCAAGGGTGACATCATTACCAAATGGGAGGAAAAGTCCCGTGAATTTATTGACACATTTCTGCTGCTCTTCGGACGCGAGCGTCTCAATCACTTGTGGAACGAGTCAAAGGGAAAGATCATACAAGCTCTGAGTCCACCTGGCAGTCCAACGGGATCGATTAATGGCGATGACGTAGACGTGGATGCAGATCCAGAGGTGGATCCAGATGCAGATGCCAATGATACCTCCGATGAATACCTGGAGCTGCCCACTGAATACAGCGGTGGCAGCAGCAGCTCCCTGAGTGGCAAGAAGCAGCACAAATCCCTGGGACGACGCAGCTATCGATCGGCAGCTGGATCTTCGCCAGATGAGTTCGACTATGACGATGAAGACGAGGAGGTGGCCCTCGATACGGAGTTCGTCTTGCGCCGCAGCAATTGAACAATTCCTTCTGGATGCGTTTAGTCCACACTTTCACACTCTCTTCGTCTCTCTTGCTCTCATCCTCTCTCCTTTCCCCTACTCTCACCGCCTTTAAGCTATTATATATATTTATTAAATTGTTACTTGGTGCAAACAAAGTATTTGTTCAGTTGGGTTAATTATATGTCTAGAAATATGCTCCGAGAGTACAGATAAATTGGGGATTATTCGCTGCTTTTATTGGATTATATATATATTGTTTGTTATACAATAATGCAAGTGTGACTTGTTTAAAATTATAAACAAAAAAAAAAAGAGTTAAATGTTTAATATTATTTGTAATAACATTGAAATATCGATCTTGCGACTTTGGCGCTCTAAACAAAAATTTCCAGTTTTTATATATTAAATATTTGTAAATTATAGTATGCCATGGTTATGGTTATAATTATGGTTAATCCAAGATAATTTATGGAGCTCTGTTCATGCCCACTGCAAAAAGGGGTACCATTTTTCCCTTGCCCCTTGATTTCTTTTGCTTCTTGTTGCTGTTGTTGTTGATGGTGGCATCCACTGGAGCAGCACTCACTTTGCTGTTGCCGCCACGTGGTTGCTTCTGCTGATCCAAAGCTCCGACAAGCAACTCACCTAGTGCCCAGGGACCAACAGCACGCAATTCATGATCCTCATCCAGTTTGGGACGACTGACAACTGGAGTGGCCTTGGTTGGAGGTGGAGCAGCTCGTCCCCAGGCGCCTACATGAAACTCGGGCACAGATGAGTTGCCTGCTGAGCTGGCGCTGCCAATGGTGGGCCACAGCTCTTGCTTGGGACTGGCAGCCACGCTTGAGTAACGCACACCACTCGACTGACCAATTGAGATGGGCATTGAACCGCTGGGCGTTGGCAAATCCTCCTCGAAGCCACACTATGAAGAGAATGAACGGTTGTTAATAGGAGTTTGTTAAGGAGGTTTCAGGCTTATGCTCACAGTGGGAAACTCATTAGTCGAGCTTAGATTCAAGTTGGCTGCGGTGGCAATTAGTTTGCCCATCTGGCGATCATTGATCTCATTAATATGCTGCTCACGTTTACGTTCCTCACGCTCGCGACGCTGACGTTCCTTCTTGCGATGCAAAAGATCATCTACAAAGATTATTAATTAGCTATGGGAACATTTGAAGACTCTTGTTAGTCAATTTACCTTTAAAGAGCTTAAGAATGCTGGGAGCAACAATGGGAGGCTGTAACTCCACTTCGACAACGGCAAATTGGCATGTCAGTGGTAAATGACCCAAACAGGTGAATTTACGACGATGATCCTCGTCCATGGAGTGATGCTCTTTTTGTATTATCTGCGCCTGGATTAGCGCAGGGGCCAAATCCAAGGTGCCGTAACAGGCTTGCAGCATTTTAACATTCAATGGATGCAGATAAATGTTTTGACCATCTTTCGATTGATAAAAGTAATAATATTTGTTGTTGCTGTTGTTCGCATTGATGTTGGTGTTGTGGGAGCTGCTGCAGCTGCTGCTCGCCTCGCCAAGGGACGAAACGGAAGCATCATCGGGTTTGTCATCAATGTCAGGAGTCTTGGGCTCATCCTTCTCCAAAGTTGCTTGCTGTTGTGAAGACGGCTGCTGCTGATCTTCGGGTTCCAAGCCCAGTTTGTCGCCACGTTCGTTGAGTGTGAGCAGCGCCTGCTGTATGAAAACATCCTCGGGACAGGATATATCCGACTCTGCCATGAGTTCGCCACGCTCTCGCTCGATTATACCTGCAATATCCACACGCTTGGCTATCAAGAACTTGGAGAATCGTTTTGATTCGTCCACAGCACTCAGCAGAGGAAAACGCTCGTGTTCTATAGCCAATCCTCCTGAACCTGCTGCTGCTCCAGCGTAGCGCTCAATGTAAATGGAACCCTTGCGACGACGCATTAACTGAAAGCTGATGAAATCGCCCATGTTCATAGCCTGCTGCTGTTCGATGGTGCAGCTCTTCAGATCTGCAGCATGAATAGCATCATAACAGATGGGACACTTGCGCCAGGTCTTGTCACTCAGGGAGAGATAATGGAGTAAGCAGGGCCAACAGTAGGCATGGCCGCAACGGGTTAACTTTGCTGCCACCGGCGGATAGAGGCAAATGGGACACTGCGGCTCCTCCGTTGTATGAATATTGATCTGTTCAATCAAATTCCAATCAATCAAAGTATCGGGTGAACCCTTCACTTGAGCCTTGGCATTGCTACGGATGACAAACTGAAAGTTGGCCTGAAGGAATTGCTCCTTGTTGTATCGCGGCTGGCGGCGGTAGACAGCCCCTTGTCCATGGCCATGGCTATGACCATGTCCAGAGGTATGCCAGTCGGATGACGACTCGCGTGGCACACAATGGAAGTTCAACAGATGGTTCAGATTCTGTTTCTTGCTGCCATGTGCATACACAGAGTTTAGTTCATAGTCAAGATCACCGCTACGCATGTAGCCGGCACCCGACGCTGCTAATCCGGTGCTGCCGTTAACGTTATCCGCATCTGTGCCTGCAAAGCCATCGCCGTCGCCATAGCTAGACCCTTGCCCATAGCCCGAATCGTAGCCATACCCGTTTCCGTTGCCACCACGGGCACGTGGACGTTTGTCCACATTGGCTCGTAGCTTCGCTGGCTGCTGTTGTTGTTGTTGCTGCTGCTGCGGTTGCTTAACGTTGCGTTGTTGTTGCTCGTTGCGTGGAGTGGCAAGCTGTTCACGACGTCGAGAGTTGCGTGTCTTGTTGACATGCAAATCTAAGGAAAACAGTACGATAAACAAATGTAACTACAACTGGCAATGTCAAAGTATCGTGAATTCCGATATGTGCAAAGGTTTGTTATCGAGTGTTTGAAGTTTGTCAGCTGACTTCTTACTATCGCAATAAATCGATAACAATGTAGTTAGAAGAGCCGCCACTGACAAAATTCAACAATGTACAAAATAAAATTTAAGGTGTAGTTCATAATAATTTTAAATAAATTAATAAGTTAAATTTAACTACAGAGGAGGCAAACAAATTGCTGAAATTCACTCACCGCTAGATTTGCGTTGAGCTTCAGCAGATGATTTGTTTGTGCGCTGTTGCTGCTGTTGTTTCTTGTTGTTGTTGTCCATTATAATTATTTTTAGCTGCGCTAAGGCCGCAGATTATATTAGAGGGAAGGTAGGTGAAAGTGGGGGGAGTTGTTTGTTGTTGCTGCCAATAGACAGCAAATTGCGTCTCGCGTTGACGTTTGTCTCCACACGGAGTCCGTTGAGCGAATATTTTGCGTTGAGGATTCATCTTTACTGAGCCATGATTATCAACAAATATACCCAGAAATAATACTTGCGTAATATTTCCAAAAGGTTATGCAAATTGTTTTCGTTTAAAATCGAAAAATTGAAGCTGCACAAAGTACTACAATCAGTACTTGTTACTTGTCTAATACGACTGAGTTGCTTTTAGTTCACGTTCACTTATATGGCCGTCTGCTTTGTATAATGTACTTGTTTGTATTGGTATTAGTGAGAATGTCCAAAGGTGTGACGAAGGCGTTTTCACAATACGTAAATTGACGAATCTTGGACTCTAAAATCACTTGTCAAACGTGCACAGAGTTCAATCAATCACTATTTATTGGAAATATATATTTTTTTTATATTTTGAAAGCAACTAATTTTGATATAAAAACCAAAAAAGCCTTGGTTGAAAAATCAGCATCCGTGCTGACCTATGAAAAACAGTGTGACCACAAGGCTTGCAGCAAAATATCAGCATTTTTATGAAACCGATCAAATGATAAAATGCAACTCTTCTATTGTCGACATTTGCAAAGAGCTACTCTGCCGTGAATTTGTTGCAGCCCTGAGTTATACTGCAGCTCTAGTAAATGCAACTATCGATATTGTCACAACTTTTTATATATAGCTTAAGTAGTAAACATTTTTGCATTTTTGGAAATTTTGCGAAACAAAGTGAAGTCAAAATGACGATGCGACCAGATGATCACCGCAGAAAATGGGACAAGAACGAATATCAGAAGTTGGCACAGGAGCGTCTGCTCAATCAATCAGCCCCAAAGGAAGATGGTAACAAGCAACTTGGGTGTCACCACCAAATATTAGATAAACAAAAATTGTTTTTACTTTCAGAGCCTGTGCAGCGAGAGAATCTAAAGAGACGTGACTACAAGGTTGACCTTGATAGCAAACTGGGCAAAAGTGTTGTGATAAACAAAAACACACCTACCTCACAATCTGGCGGATACTATTGCAATGTGTGCGATTGTGTCGTCAAAGATTCAATTAACTTCCTGGATCACATCAATGGCAAGAAGCATCAGCGTAATCTGGGTATGTCCATGAAGGTGGAGCGCAGCACCGTTGACCAGGTGAAAGAACGCTTCCAGCAGAACAAAAAGAAAATGGAGGAGAAGCAAAAAGACTACGAGTTGGACAAAAGATTACGCGAGGCCAAAGAAGAGGAGGATCGCTACAAAGAGCACAGAAAAGAGAAGAGAAAAGAGCGTAAACGGAAGGCTGAAGAGAACGGCAATGACTTTGGCAATGGGATACCCGATGATATGGCTGCCATAATGGGTTTCTCTGGCTTTGGCGGCTCAAAGAAAAACTCATAGGCCTTAATCTTAATTGTTGAACCGCTGTTTTATCCACTTAGAATACGAAATAGAATGAATAGAAATAGAACAACGAATATTTTTTCCACCAAAACAAACACGAACCCGTTTACTGGGCTAATCGCTGTTGACTGTGATTGGTTTGCGACATTTATTAGATAATGTATAATATGTATTTGTATAAGACAATTTTACACCAATTTAATGTACTATATATTGTATCGATTAACAGCTTGCCCGATTAATAATTTTTTAAGCAGTTCAAATGCAATCAAAACAATATAAAAAAAGAAGAAAACAAACGGACCCAACCAATTCACTAAAAGTCTTAATCATATAATTACCCCACACTCATACACACAGATAGATAATCCACAATCTCTCTTTCTCTTCGAATACGAATACCATTTTGTGACTGCCAACCAAACCTTGTGGAATTGGAATGACTTAAGTGAAAACGAATCCATGCTCGATGGGTATATCCCACGGAATGTTGAAAAACTCTCCGGGCAACTGTGTGCAATGTGTTGAATTGTAATCACGTAAATGCTTGCGCAACTGTAAACAGCAATAGTAACAAATAAACAGTTAAGCCTTATAAACAATTATCGAAATTTATTGCTGATTAATTAATGACTTACCAAAAATAATGCCATTTGATTGCGCACTTCATCATTGTAATCGGCACCAATCAACATGGGATACGATTTGCCCTCATCGGAGGCGTAAGTAATAAGGCGTGACATGCAGAGTTTCTCCTCGGCAACGGTATAACTATATGATTCCAAAGGCTTAGACAGCAATCCCTTGGTACGCGACAACTGGGCGGCTGTAAACAAGTTGGGATAACGATATCTCAGCACTCCCATTGTCAGATAGTTTCCTCTGTTCGTATCTATGCGATTATCTCTGCAAAATCGAAAAAAATTAATATTTTTTTGAATTTGAAACGTTATTTGATTACTTACTCGGCAATTATCTCATCTTCAGTGCGTCGTATCATTAAAACCGGTCCATTATATTTCATGGCCAGTTCGGCGTTATTCAGATTGCAGTGTTTACGTATAGCAACGCGAACGATTCCACCCAGACTGGCTGGCATTCGTGGCTGGGCCAAGTACAGCACGTCATCGAAGGTGGCATCCAAGATAACTCCCTTGACTTCTGGATATATGGATGCAGCCCACAAGGTGCTGAAACCGCCAATACTCCAGCCATATAAAATAATATCCTCAATTGCGAATCCCAATTGATTGTGGGCAAATCGTACGACAGCATCGATAGCGTTCTTATCCTGCTCTGGCTCCGGACTACCGGTACTGCCGGCAAAACCAGGATGATTCCAGCCCAGCACTGAGTATTTCAAAGCAATTGGAGTGCCCATAATGCCCACCTCGTAGAAGCCAGCGTTTCCCTCAGAGCAAATTACCAAAGTCTTGCCGTTTCCCACATTGTCACTACGATTGTCAACGAAAAGAGTGTCGATTTCGTTCGAATCAATGGTTTTCACCTTATAGCGTATGCCGTTGTCGTCCTCAATGAGCTTAGCGCGTCCCGAAATCAACATTGGCCCTAAAACATAAATAAACTTATCATAAAGAATTAATAGATGAATTGTCGCCGTCTTACTCATGAATTTCTGCACAATCTTCACTGAACCGGGATAAATCATGGAGAGGCCAAAGGTTTTGATGGCCAAATAGGCTATTATTTCACATGGCAATGTGGCGATGCTTGAGCCCTCACGTCGACTAACAGTACTCGTTGGTTTCTTGAGATCTCTGCAAAAAAGCACATTGTAAGTTCAACTCCAGCATAATCTTTGCCCACAAACTTACCCAGCTAATGCCTTCACATCGAAGTCAACTGGCCAGGCTGAAAAGTCAATATCAAACCGACGCAGTGGCTCTGAGGATTTGTTTGTCTTGGCCTGCATAAGAGCATTAATCATATTTGTATATGCCCGCGACTGCCGGCGTCCAACTCCGCGCATGAACAATGAGATGATGACGATGAGGCCCACGCTGGTTGTGAACTTGGCCAATGTCGGTATCGAGTCGGCCACAAAATAACCGCGTCTATACAGAAATGTGAAGATCAGCGGTGACGTGTAATAACTTACTGACCAAACTACAGACAGCTGCAACATATAATTTAAATAAAATATATATATACGTAGTATCCCACAATGATAGCATCACCCATTCAACCATACACACACATTTACAAAATAATATACACACAAACACCCATACATATGCAGACACCCACCGTTGACAGTATTTGCTCTCCGAACTTCTCAGCTGCACCGGGTTCATACATTTTTCGCTGCAATAAAAAAACACAAATTATGCACTTTCATGTTGCAAACTGTGATGTCTATCGTGTACCTGGGGTTCGGGTACACCTTTGTACTCCATGTACAGCTTCGGGCCGAATATGTAATTATAGAAACTCATTCTAAAACTGTATTTTTGTTTCTGCGTCTGAAAATATTATGTTTTTCTCTGTTGTATTGTGAAAGTTCGGAATCACAAAACCAATCAAATAAAATGAACTAGTTACTTTCATTAGGGATGAGTGCATGCCAATCGATAAGTTAAGTATTACTGATTCAATGTATCGCGGTTATTATCAAATATCGATGCATTGATACTGGAATCAAATTTAGTTCCAGCTCTTGTTCTTATTTCGGGGGACTAACTTTTTACCGGCATTAATAAAATGGAAAAATTTAACAAGGCGCAGGCCAAGAATTTGGCAGCCGCACAAAAACTGGTTGATGCATACGCTTCCAGTTCTGAAGATGAAGGAGAATTGGATGAAAAGCATATTCTAGGTACATAAATCCCAACGCGAAATAATGACGTGTCTCAGGTTTCATGTTTCTTTATCGGTTATTATTTCTATGCTGCAGATTTGTTATACAAACATTACCAAAGTTCCTCGGATGGATCGGCTACCGTTAAGCGCAACGAGAATAATGCAAATCGCACAGCAACGTTTCTGGAGAATACTCTGCACTCGGGAGCGGCGACTTGTTTGATATGTATTGGAAGCATCCGCCGTGTGGAGTCCATATGGTCCTGCAAGAGTTGCTACTGCTTCTTCCACTTGAATTGCATACAGCGATGGGCCAACGATAGTGTAATGCAAATGAAAGTCAAGGCAGAGCAGCAAAATGGCAATCAGCAGGGACATTACAATCATCTAGGAGAGTTTGTGCCTCCCAAGCGGCCAAAATCGATGCACTGGTGTTGTCCACAGTGTCGCAAAGATTATCAGCCGTCAGATCGACCCACACAATATGATTGTTTCTGTGGCAAAGAGTTGAACCCGCAGCCACAGCCGTTCCTAGTGCCCCACTCCTGTGGAGAAATCTGTGGCAAATTACTGCAACCGAAGTGTGGCCACGATTGTAAGCTACTCTGTCATCCCGGACCGTGTCCACCCTGCGCACAATTGGCCAACAACTCATGTCTGTGCGGCAAATCAGCGCCACGTTCCGTGCGCTGCATCGACAAGAACTGGCAGTGCCAGCAAATGGTGAGAATAGTGTGGATTTGATGGCAAATCTAATCTCTATGTTCTTGCAGTGTCAAGCGCTTTTGGCGTGTGGCAAGCACAAGTGCAACCAAAGATGTCATAGAGCTGGACAGTGTCCACCGTGCAGCAACAAAAGCTCACAGCCATGCGATTGCAAGCGGGAAACGAAGATAGTCAACTGCTCCGAACCCCGATGGAAGTGCAGCCAAGTAAGTGTAGGGATAAGGAGTAAAGTATAGAAATTGTACGACTTTTCTAGATATGTGGTGCTCCCTTTGCTTGTGGGTTGCACACCTGTGACAAGGTATGTCATGCTGGGCCCTGCGGAGGCGGCGAATGTCCTTTGGGTCTGCGCAGCTGTCCCTGCGGCAAAACAGTAAGCCAACTCAATAAATTTCTAGATAAACCAAGATTTAATCAGTTTATTCTACACCATACAGAGCAAAGCAGGTGTCTGTAGCGAGGTAGTGGAGACCTGTGGTGATACTTGCCACAAACTGCTGCCCTGTGGCAAACATACATGCGCCCAGCGTTGTCATCGCGGCGCATGCAACCTGGTGAGTGCCTCATTCATACATCAATTGCTGTAAATAACTGCAATCCCTTATAGTGTCTGGTGCGTACAAAGAAAAAGTGTCGTTGTGGTCTGCATGAGAAGGAGTTGCCCTGCTCCAAGGATTTCACCTGTGAAACCAAATGCAAACAGATGCGAGATTGTGGCAAACATGGCTGCAATCGCAAGGTAATTCCAAGTAGCTATAAAAAATATGTAACTGCTGCTAACAAAAGCTTCTTTGGTTTCTTTTCTAGTGTTGCGGTGACCAGTGCCCGCCGTGCGAGAAGATTTGCGGCAAGCAGCTGAGCTGCAACAAGCACAAGTGTCAATCCGTGTGCCACAATGGTCCATGCTATCCCTGCAAATTGGAGTCTCAGGTGAACTGTCGATGCGGCAAGACGAGACGCAATGTGCCCTGTGGCAGGGAGAAGAGCGCACGCATTGCCTGCCTGGAGCTATGCAGGTTAATTGTAGCTTACTTATAATTTATTTAAACCAAGCTAATCCCTGCAAATCCTTGCTTCTTGTAGAATCTCGGCCAAGTGTCACCATGCCATCAAACATCGCTGTCATAAGGGCGAGTGCCCACCTTGTGGACAAGTCTGTGGCTTGCCCAACGATACAAGCGGTTGTGGTCACCTCTGCAAGGCACGCTGCCATGCAGCCATTAGAATCAACAGGCCAATAGATGCTACAGCAAGGCAAAAAGCCAATAAAGTAATCCCTAGCTAACCATATAATTACTTGGAAAACTAATCAAAGTTTTTTCTCGCACGCAGTATGAGTACCGGGCGCTGCCACATCCACGCTGCGAGGAGGCTGTCAATGTCACTTGTATTGGGGGCCACGAGTTGGCTACATGGCCCTGCTGGAACTCCAAGCCCTCGTCCTGCCAGCGCAGATGTGCACGAAAGTTGAAATGTGGCAATCACAGCTGTGCCTTGGTCTGTCATGCTGTGCCCAAGCCACAGGACATGCAGCAGCAGGTGGGTTGTGCCAATTGTGAGCAGGGCTGTGACATACCACGTCCTCCAGGCTGTGTGCATGCCTGTGCCAAGGGCTGCCATCCAGCTCCGTGTGCCCCCTGCGCTTTTGTCATCAAAAGCAAATGTCATTGTGCCCTCAATCAGGTTGTGTACAAGTGCAGTGAATTCTATAAGGAAGTGGGATCTATCCAGGAGACTGAGGAGCATCGGGAGAAGTTGGGTAGCTGTGGCAATCGTTGCCTCAAAAATGTGAGTAGCCTAAAAGCTTCTTGAAAGACTCCTTGTAATTGTATCATGTCTGCAGTTTGCCTGTGGTCACCGCTGTCTGACTATTTGCCACTCTGGCCCGTGTCCCAATCCGGAGCTTTGCCGCAAGAAGGTGCGCATTTACTGTGACTGCAAGCGGATTAAGCTGGAGGTGTCTTGCGAGAAACATCGTGGCGGTCAAACATCCTTGGACTGCGATGACAACTGTCAAGCTGAACGCTCTAAGGCGGTGGCTACGGAGCAACAGCAATTAGAGCAGCGACTGCGTCAGGAAGAAGCTAAGAATCGCTTAGAGATGGAGAAATTCGAACAGAAGTTCGGCAAACGTAAACCTAAGGAACGCAAAACCGTTGATGTGGAGCCCACTAAAATGAACATTAATTGGAAGCGTCTTGCCATCTATGTAGTATCGTTCCTAGCCGTGATGTTAGCCCTAGCTGTGGCTTATTATGCAGAGAGTTGAATAACAGATGGCAATTACCAGTTTAATTAACAGATGAATTTTAATATAAACGTAAAATGTAAAAATGACGTGATCACGTGTCGTTTTGAGTATTTTTTGTTGAGTCCATAGAGAAATTGTCGGTTCTATTCCTTCTTGGTCTTCTTCTTGTAGAAACAGGCGGCGGCGAACACGGCCGAGCTGAGGAACGTAGAGATGAGGAAATTGGAAAGCAGCATCACATCATGCGACTGCACATAAACCGTATAGATGCGGGCTGAAAGAGAAGCGTTTTTAGCTATGAAGGACTCGATTAAAGGATTAACTGGTTACATACTCATGTTGGTGAAGGCGGAAATGGCCCAGGTTGTGCGGCTGACGGAGCTGGCGTCCTTGGTTCGCAGTATGGCTATCAACTGGAGCACTTTACTGGTAGCTCCAATGGGCGTGCAGAAAGGCTACGGGGGAAACAAATAAACCCATTAATGTGAGCACACAATATATGCAAACATATAAATTTAATATACACAAATACAAAGACAATTGGTCGCTGACAATCTGGCTATACTATAAATAGCATCGCACACAAACATTAATTATACAACAAACACTCTTGACCTTGGGGCAATGTTGATGACCAGATCAGAGCCCCTCTTTCGAACATAAACAAAAACAAGTTAGCATAATTAGTTAATGGCAATTATTGAAACGAGTTTGAACTGCGTCGAATTGCCAAGAACTCTTATCTAAAATTTCTAATCAATTTATCATAAATAGAACTGATAGCGATTACTTACCACCAGGAACGTTAGGATGATAATGGGAAAGATTTTGAGGTATATGAGCGTCGCTATGGCTACGTAGAATACAGCAAAGATTTGTGTACGCTTTCCCAGCATATCCTGATACTTGAATACATAATAGATGAGCACATATTCCTGCAGCAATAGAACGGGGTATTCCATGTAGGAGAGGAATTCATAGCCGGATGTATAGTTGTAGGACATCATCACCGTATAGCTGAAAAGTTCCAGGCATAGTCCAAGAATACTGATGCCTACAATGCCAGGAGTTGTTTGTAAGTGTGTGTGGGTGGTATTTTCATTCCTTACCTTTGGAGGATTTGTTTTCGCGTAATGTGTTTATCTGTGGTATCTTACAAAACAGACAGGATGAGACTGTTATTAAACTGAGCAAGTCGGCAATAATTAAAACTATGCCTTTGTCAAGGTAATTGGACAGAAGGTCCCCGAAACTCTCATCAGATGCTGCCGTTGTAGCCATCTCTAGACCCAAACTGATATTAATGTACTGTTGTTGTCTTGATTTGAACACTACCAATCGATTGCGGGCGGATGTGTGTATCGATGTAATATTGCTCAGCGAAAGATGGCTTTCCCCAGTGCTATTACACATTATCATGCGATATTTATTCCAAAATCGGTGACAGTGTTTGATCAATTTTACATTTTAAGCGGTAGTTGTATTTTCATTTTTAAAACCACAAAAATCTAAATAAAACGATAATACAAATAAAGCTATCGAATGGGGTCAATCAACAACAACTGACAATCGTCATACATATTTCGATTACACAGCGATGTCATTGGCGTATCGATGCTTTGCCTCGATACTTTAGTGCTGCTAACATACAGTGGCAGCGCAGCTCAAGTCATTTAGTTATTTTTCTGTCTGAATTTAAGAATTTTTGTTTTTGTTATCAGAATAAAACTTAAACGGTTAAACAAAAACAGAAATACTGGATAGCTGACAACATTTTGAAGGAAACGGTATAAAAACGTACGTTGTAAATTCGAATTAACGTGTGCCTAGTGCCAACTGCTTCTTATGCATGTGCAAGTGTGTGTATGTGTGAGTGGGCTAAACGCAAAAAGTGTAAAACGGATGAAATAATTAAACACTTTAGCTAAATTGCAACAGCAAGCCTCAATAGTGTACCAAATATATCAAATTTATTGTTCAAAGTGCAAAATAAAGTTATCTAGGGGTAAAGTAAACTTATTTTCTCGAGCATGTCGTGACATTTGTTCTGTATGTGTGCGTGCGTGTGTATGCATACGACATTCGACGTAGAATCTGAGTATGTATTGGTGTGTCTGTGTGTACAACAATGTTCACATTTTTCTTTTGTTGTTTGCTCCACGAATTATGGGGCTGGCTCTCGCAGTGCAGGTGCAGAAAAGTGGGGTTAGGCTTTTCAATTCAGTTAATTATGCTAGCTTTTCTTATAACTAGAATCTCGTAATAATAGGCATATATTATTTTATGAATTTCTACTCAAATTGCAGCGATCTATTCGCATTTTCCAGAACTATTTAAACCTTGAAAATGACATTAATGGATGATGTTCAAGCATATGTGCTTGGAAGCAAGCGAGGGTTTGAGAATTCGAAATTCTCGCTCTAGTCCTTAGCTCTGTGGTCGCACAGGTAACACGAATGCCGTGTGAAAGTAGACACAAAACGAAGTAAGACTGAGACCCCTAAACCTTGAGGAGGTCAACAGCTATTGTTGGTACGGGAAGGGAGGGTTCACACTGCGGATACTAGCGACATTCTCGTACACATCTGATCTGTTTTCAAAGTGATGCAACACAGGATCTACACATACGCAAACGCGTTTGTGTGTGTATTTCTTTGCATGTGTTTGTGTGTGTGCGTGTATGCGAAGAAAATTCCTATGTGATCGGTCTTTGTTGTTCGTTCGGCTGCGAATGCAACCCGCTGTTGCTGCAGACTGCAGTGATCCCTTTTCCGTCCGTCTGTCTGTTTGTTCGTCCATATGCGTGTTTGTGTGCGTTAAATTGATGCTGTGCACAGTAAGCGAAGGAGTAAGCGAGAAAGAATTAGAGTCGCAGATATTGGCTGTGATGAGTGCAGAGAGCGCAAACAGATAGCGGCTTAAATTGCAAGGTGTACGCCATCGTTGTCGTTGCTTATGTGGTTGTTGTTGTTATTATTGCTGTTGGTGGTGGTGTGTATCTTTATTGCTTCTTCTTCCGTCCGTTACTTTTGCTCTTGTCATCATGCATGCCTTTACCTTTTCTGCCTGGCCAGGGCTACTGATCTGCCTGTATGTCTTCTTTCTGTGTGAGTGTGTGTGTGTTTCTGTATTTGTATGGCTCGCTCTTTCTTCTGTCGTATGTGTATGTGTGTGGGTATGCGCTTGTGTTTGTGTTGTTGTAATACCCGTTTCATCTTCTTTGCCCATTCTACTTCGCGCCGTTTTAGCTTCTTCCGCCGATGCACTTTTGTGATTTCCTTAGCGAGTTTTTGATTGCTCAGAAGACGCGACGTCGGCGTCGACGGCTGCTGTTTCTGCCGCTGCAGTTGTTGCTGCTGCTGCTGCTGCTTTATAGACATTTTTCCCACTGCTTTTCTTTTCTTTTGGATTTTGATTTTTTTTTTCGCATCTGAACGTGAGAGAGACAACAGAAAAGTGCCTGCACACGATCTCATCGTGCTTATTACTTTTGCTCTTTGCCTCATCTCCTCTGCTTCGCATTGCGTGGGAATTTTTCAGAGCGTCTCTGTCGCAGCTCAAGAGCGGCTCGTTCCTAGAGAGTTTTCAGGTAACACGAAGGATAGTTTTCAGCACACTCAACGAAAATCCAAAGCGTGTATTTTTAGGATTTGTTTCCCACACTTTTTTTTAGCTGTTTGTATTAAGTTGAAACTTTCAACTTGAAAGCCCCCAATTTAGGCACACATTATTAATTACCACTTTGGGATTTTAAATAATGTGTTTAACTATCGAAGTAAACTGTGTGTTTAATGCTAAATTAATGTTGTGACTTTGCAGGTGAAGAGATTGAGATTCCCCCCTCCCCTGTGTAGTGAAAGTATTATGGAAAAAGGATGTTCAGTTGCTAGCAGTTATTGTGAAAGTGCAGAGGACGCACAGCAGGAGCTTAGCGAACTTAAGCCGAAGACACCTCAGCAAACTCAGCCAACCCAAGCACCTCAGCCAAAGCCAAGCACTAGCCACGTGGGATTAGCAGGAGACGAAGTCATAGGAGACGATAAAGAGATCACGGATACTAACGACAAAGTAGCCGTAACAGAATCTATGTCCAAATTGAGGGAAGACGTGGAGGACTTGGTCTCTTCGCACTCGCAACATGGCTTTGCCGTAGTGCTTGATGATGAGTCCAGTACCGAGACGGGTGTGCTGGAAACATTTGAGATTAGCTCTTCCAATTCATTGCCCACGAGTACGGGGGCGAGTGCTGCCTCAACCGTTGGTGTTGTTGTCCCAGTTGATGATAGCTCCTCCACAGATACCCTCAGTGGCAATGAGAATGGACGTGCACGTAGTGCTGCCTCCGAGGATCACAGCGTTAGCGCCAGCTCGATGAATAACGTTTTCTTTAATGATCACGATCAGGATAACGATAATGATCACGATCATGATAATGATAACGATAACGATACCGAGCCGCCCGTTGTATGCCTTATAAATGATGAAGATGATTTTGACGAGGAGGAAATTGTCGATGATGATGACGAGGACCAGGACGACGTTGATGATGATGACGTTGTGGAACAATCAATGCCCGTCGATTGTCCCAATACATCACAATTGGATGGCGCTAGCGACGGTATCATAACGACAGCCGACGGTTCAAAAATATTTCTGGAAACGCCTGTCGTCGAAGAACCTCAATCTCATCCACATCCCAGCGCCACAGCCGTCCTCAATGTCCCACAATCGGAGCTATTGGCAGCGGGCAAACCGAAGCGTCTGAGTGATGAATTCGATGCGGAGGGACGGGCAGATGATGAACAGGATAGGGAACAGGAGGTACCAAGGGGAGTTAAGTCTGAACCAGGAAGCGGCAATGATGGATTGGCCGATGTGGCATCCACATCGCTCCACGACAGACAAATGTCCGTGCGACTGAAGCAAATGAGTCTCACCGCCAACGCAACGGATACGGGATCGAGAACGGGATCGAAAGCAATGTCTGGCAGTGCACAGACGCTGTCCAAGGCGGACATCGAGTCAATGGATCGGATAGAGCGTCGGGATTTTGAGACCGAACAGCGTTTAACTGGCGGAATTATACTGGGCACCAGTAAACTGATCAACAAGAATCGTCTTAATCTAAGTCTGATTAATCCAGCGGCAACTGGCGTTGGAGTGGGAGGCGGAACTGCAGCAGCAGGAGGACGAGGTGGATGTGCTACTAGTGGCATTAGCAGCAGCAACAGTAGCGATGACTGGCCAAGCAGTAGCAACGGACGCGCCTTCTCCTCGGACAGCAAGGTAAGTGAACAATTAGACAACGATTGAATGTACCTTTGACTCACTGTTTTGTTAATCTTCAGTGCACGTACAAGGATCTGTCCACCACTCCGACGAGCAGCAGAAAATACACCAATAGCCGACTGAGCAAGTCCACTGCCAAACTCAATTTAAGCTCCACGCTGGGATCATCGAGCACTGCTCTCAGTTGCCCTCAGCACAGTTCTAGCCTCAGCTCTAGCTCCAGCTCCAGCACCAACTCCAAGCTGTCCACAAACTTTGCAAAATCCTCCGTTATAGTGGAGCCTAGTGGCAGTAGCAGCAGTAGCACCAGCAGCAGCAATGCCTCCACAACAACCACAAATCGCAGCGATGTCTACACGAATACCAACTCGAATGATCACCTGAATGCATCCTCAGCGAAGATAACCACAGCCGATAAGGATACCTCGATGTCAGCTGCTCCACTGGCCACATCGTTCAATTCGGTAGGTTCACAGACCAGCCAGGATGTGGGTGGTTGCAGTCGAACGAGTATCGTTGCCTGTAGTGTCCCTGCGGGATCTCTTGATGTGGATGCCCAGCCATCGACGTCAGCCACATCCACAGCGACATCCGCACGCTGTCACTATGCAGCGGCCACATCGAAGGTGACCACAAGACAGGTAAATGCCAGCGCACAGACTCAAGAGCGTTTTCTGGCCAGGAGTGGACTAGCAGCTGGTAGCAGCTTCGGCGGAGCTGCTGCATTTGGCAATCGTCCTCGTCGACGCATTGAGGGAACACGAAAAGGTTCTAATGACGTCATCGTTCTCGAAGTTGTCGTCGAGGAGAATGGTGCCGGGGACGGAGCTCTTGCGGAGCCGGGAGATTTCAATGGCGAGGAGCCTTGGGGCAACTGCGATGAGGAAAACAACTGCTCGGATCTGGAAGAGATTTGTACATGTCAGAACAGCATAATGGCAAATAGTCGCAGTGGCAGCAATGCCAGTCTCAGCGAGGGACTCGACATGGATGCCACTGATGGATATCATCATCAGAGCATCAATGGCGACGATACGCTATCGATGCCATCGGCCTACTGCTCCCAACAGCAGCAACAACAACAGCAGCAACAACAGCAACGCAAGCGAAAGTACAATGAGGGCCGTGTCCTGGACGGAGATTATACAATGAGCATTACTGGCAGCGGGGGTGGAGCAGGAATAGGTGTAGCATCCGCTGGACGAGGGGATGCCGAACTTGGCGACAATAGTCGCAAGCGTATCGCATATGACTTTGCCTCCACTCCACGCTCCTCTTCACAGCCCTTGGGCTCTGCGATGCTGATCTCCATGACGCCAACCGGAGTGGGCGTGGGCATGGGATTAGGTGTTGGTATGGGTAACTCCCCAGCTTTGGGCAGGCGAACGCCGCGTGCTTTAATGCCGACACGCGATAATCCGCCGCCAGAGCTGCAACATTGGTTGGCACAATTCCAGCGCTGGTCCCATGCCGAGCGTCTCTTGGCTGTCGATCGTCTCATCGATCACTGTGATCCATCACAGGTGCGACACATGATGAAGGTGATTGAGCCGCAGTTTCAACGGGATTTCATCTCTTTGCTGCCCCGTGAACTGGCCTTGTTTGTGCTGTCGTATCTGGAGCCCAAGGATTTGTTGCGTGCTGCACAAACCTGTCGCAGCTGGAGATTCCTTTGCGACGACAATCTGCTGTGGAAGGAGAAGTGCCGCAAGGCACAAATCCTCACGGAGTCACGCAGCGATCGTCCGAAGCGTGGACGGGATGGCAACATGCCGCCAATTGCCTCGCCCTGGAAGGCTGCTTACATGCGACAGCATATCATTGAGATGAATTGGCGATCTCGACCTGTGCGTAAACCCAAGGTGCTCAAGGGTCATGACGATCATGTCATTACATGCCTACAGTTCTCCGGCAATCGCATTGTCTCCGGCTCTGACGACAACACGCTCAAAGTGTGGTCTGCTGTTAATGGCAAGGTAAATCGCTATTCAATTGAATATTTCCATGTGTTGTACTAATCTCTGTTATCTGTATTTGCTTTATAGTGCCTTCGCACCTTGGTGGGACACACTGGGGGCGTTTGGTCCTCCCAGATGTCTGGCAATATCATCATCTCGGGCAGCACAGATCGCACACTGAAGGTCTGGGACATGGACAGCGGCAGCTGTGTTCATACTCTACAGGGACACACCTCGACGGTGCGATGCATGCATCTCCATGGCAACAAGTAAGTTTAGCTCGTCGTCCTCTCCTACGTCCCCTGCTCCAACGTCTCCTACTCCTACTCCTATATTTCGTGCTCTTACGTCCCCTACTCCTAACTCCCATCTCTCCTTTAAGCCCTTTACTAATTTCTTTATCCGACATTTTCTAGAGTCGTCAGTGGATCCCGTGATGCCACGTTGCGTGTCTGGGATATTGAACTGGGCACATGTCTCCATGTCCTAGTCGGTCACCTGGCAGCTGTGCGTTGTGTGCAATACGATGGCAAGCTGATTGTCTCGGGCGCCTACGATTACATGGTCAAGATCTGGCATCCAGAGCGTCAGGAGTGTCTGCACACCTTACAGGGACACACCAATCGCGTCTACTCACTTCAGGTACAGCCTTACAGTGAACTCTCTCCTTGACAAAGTCTAATCCTTTGATTTAATTAATAGTTTGATGGCCTACATGTGGTATCAGGCTCATTGGACACCTCGATACGTGTCTGGGATGTGGAGACGGGCAATTGCAAGCACACACTGATGGGTCACCAGAGTCTCACGTCGGGCATGGAGTTGCGTCAGAATATTCTCGTTTCTGGAAATGCGGATTCGACCGTCAAAGTGTGGGACATAACAACGGGACAGTGTCTACAGACGCTATCGGGTAAGTTCTTCATAAGTACTCAAACTAACTGACTGACTAACCTTTTGATTGATTGATGCCTTTCATTAGGTCCGAACAAGCATCAATCCGCTGTCACCTGCCTGCAGTTTAATTCACGCTTTGTGGTGACCAGCTCCGATGATGGCACCGTCAAACTGTGGGACGTCAAGACGGGTGACTTTATACGCAATCTAGTGGCACTGGACTCCGGCGGATCCGGTGGTGTTGTGTGGCGAATAAGGTAAGCGATTTCTATTGTGAAACTCTCCCGTTTCACTATGTAATCCTAAATATTATTACATTTTAGGGCAAATGACACGAAGCTCATTTGCGCCGTGGGATCGCGGAATGGCACAGAGGAGACAAAGCTGATGGTATTGGACTTTGATGTGGAGGGCGCTTGTGTAAAGTGTTCATAGGATCGGTCGGAGCGGAAGCAGTTCCATTTCAATCTCCAACCTGTCAGGAGAAAAAGGCGCCCTTTACGCTATGTTATGATACACGCAAAATGCCACAACCGTTAATAGTTTCAGCTTGTAACGGTTAACGGAGCAGCCGAAGGCAAAGTTCATTGCAAACAAACAGTCACACACACACACCACACTACACACACACACATACACTCATCCAAATGCCAACACATGTACACAAACACACACATATAGAGATGACATGTCTATCTGTAATCGATAAACCGATTTGTTATCGTTGCTTGCCTTGCCAACAAATGCAGCTGCACACACATACAAACACACATAATTGGGAGTGGGGTTGTGAGTGCGAGTGTAAAGTTTTCAATGTTATCTTTTGTTTCAATTGCGTTGCTTTATAGCCAAAATTTGTTTTCCACCATAGAATAATTTTTGCTTCTTAGTTCTTATTAATTACATACATATATATAGATATTTATATATGTACGATTTATATATATATGTAGCTATATATTTGAATCTTTTAAATACTTATATATGATTCGCATTGAAGGTCGAGTTAGGTACATACATATATACGTATTATGCATATACTTATACACCTATACACACACACACACACACACACACATATTACATATATATTTTATTCCGTGTCGAATGAAACTAAACCTTTAATGAAGAAAAGAAGAAGAAAACACAGCTTTATATTGATTAAATTTGTAAATTGTTTAAATTGAATTGATTGATTATGATTATAATGATAATAATGTTAATATTGCCGTTAGAGCATTTGGATTTCCACCCGAGTTGTCGTTTCTGTTCTATTCAGTGGTTTCTCATTCGATCTGTTTTTGTTTATAATACACACACACACAAACACGTACACATACACATACGTATTTGATTCTTCGTTTTGTTTTATGTGTTTTGTTAAAAAGGCTTCCATTGTGTGGAAGCTCCGTTCGAATTGTATGTTGGTATATGCTTAAAAATTATGGGAAATATATAGTTCTTTTTTTTTTTGCCAAAAGTCCGAGAAGAATTCCGAGGTAGCTTGGGACTAAAGCCGTCTTATGTAGAGAGTTAAGTATTCCGTGGTACTCATTTTGGGGGAGCAGCTCACACACACACTCACATACATATATAAACAAAACAAACACATACACACACCACACACATATACACAAAAGCATTAAGCGAACATATATTTTAATTATAGACTGATTTATTAGTAATTGAAATTAATCTACAAATTTAAGCATAAATCTGAATAAACGCAGGAATAATAGATAAAACAAAGTTAAATAAAATGCATGTGCATGTGATTTTTTGTTGGTTTATTTTCACCTTTTTCTAAAAAAAAAAAACTATGAATCTTGAAAAATGATTACAAACCGCATTAATCGGCCAATATCAGGACAAGCGATAATCGATTTACGATATATTTGTACTCGCTCAATGCATCGAGTTTTGGGTTTTTTTTTTGGGGAATGGGCGGGGGGAAGGGGATCAGCTACAGACATGCATATGTATGTGAATTACTCTACACAATAATTTATAAAATACTATATGGCATAATAATCGTAACAATAAATGCAAGTAATTCTACAATTGTTCTCTTTTGGATAAAACAATTTATTTCATTTAAACAAGCTTAAGCTGCCTCTTAAGTAAGAGAGACTGACTGACCCGCTCTCTTTTACCCACTATGCAGAGATCGTTAACCGTTTCGAACCGGTTCGGCCCGCTTAAGGGCACTTGGCGGCATATTTGAAATTAATAACGATTGACTAAATGCAAATTTCATAAACTGAACTTCTTTTTATTGAGTTTATAAACTTAAAACAAATCACTTCACTTGCGATTCAACTTATTAAACGCTTATGCGATTGAATATAATACATAATTAACTGGAAAATATAAACACTCGAGAATGTTTTGAGTTATGAATGTGAAAATCGTTGGAGTCGTTTACATTTTGGACTTTTTGTTGCTGTGCCCCTCGATGCCTAGATTACAACGCGAGGCCACATCCTGGGCGGAAGTGAGTACAGTTCCAGTACTGGGTAAAGGGCCACCAAAAGCGGATGCGGATAAGTTGCTGTTGCTTGGACGTTTACGGGTGGGCGAGTGGACAGGAGACTTTTGCCTTAAGCATTCCACATCGTTGAAGACAACTTGGGCACCGCCGCCGCAGGTAGGAATCACATTGCCTTTGTACAGTTTCGTTTCTACATCGCCATCGGTGTCCGCCTCCTGAGAGACGAGGCAGTATTTGGTAGTTCCATGCCCCGTTAGTTCTTTCATGTCCGTTAGCTTCGTAACGGATTTGCGATTCTTCAAATACGGCTGCATGATTGTGCCCAGCGGTACGGGATTAGCAGCACGATGCTCCAGCCACTTGTCGCCAGCGGATCGGGAGCGCCGATGTCGATTGTTGGCAGCCGCCAAGCCCTGAAATAACAAAGTGAGGAGCATGTAATGGATGCTTGGCAAAAGGTGAGTCATCCTAAACTTACATGTCTTGGTGTGCAGTAGATGTCTGTGCGTGTTGTGGGCGGCACTGAGGATTCAGTGCGGGCTGTGAAGCCACCACGTTCCTTCTCGTTCAGCAAGTCCTCGGAGCTCTGGGAACGTGGCAGACTGGGGACATCCTCCGACTGTAGAATGTTGGAAACAAGACGCAGCTTCTCATCCCTAATGCGCATGTGTTCCTGCATCTTGGCCCGCTGCTCCCGCAATTTAATGTTAAACTCTCGCTTATTTTTGTCCGACTCCACGGCCAGTTTGGACGTGAACTTCTTCTTTTGCTTCTCCTTTTCCTCCTCCTTTTGGGTGAGCAGATGCTCCTGTTCGTTAAGTTTGTGGGTGAGCTCCTGAATCTGTCGCTCCCGCTTGCTCACCGTATTGTTGAGCACATCAATGGAGCTCTCATGTATGCGGACTCTGTTCTCCAGAGCAGCGCTACGTTCGCGCTCCTGCTTATAGACGGCCTTGAGGGAAGCTAGTTCCGTGCGGAGCTGCAGATTGTCCCGATCCAAGTTCATCAGCAACTGACGAAAGTTGTCACCTGTCGAAGGGGGAGTCATGTACACCAGCCGCTCAAGAGCAGTTGCAGTTCAACTTACATTTAATGTCCATGTTGGCGCGCAGCTTGCGACGCTTCTCGATGCGCTGCTCCAGGTACTGCATCAGCTCCTGTATCTTGCACTCGGTTTCGGGACTGTCCATCTGATAGTTGGGAAAATCGGGTCCCAAACTGTACACCAGCCCCACGTCCACCTCCAGCTGCTTGGCCTCGGGTATGCCCAGCTCATTTAGATTGTTCACAGCGATCTTAAACAGTTTATTGGCCTTACGACGACCTGGAGTCAAGCCTAGGTCGGGTTTAATGGGCGTGGCACGTGCTATTTGTACCTCCTGTGTCATCTCGGCAAACTTCATCACTTGCTACAGTAGGATTGAGGATTAACAGTGTTTCAGGGAACGTTAGTCCTTTGACTTACCATATTCTCATCATAATCTTCCATGCGTGGATTGATACACACAATCATGGACACCTGACCCTCGCCATCGAAGTAGTTCTTGAACATGTGCGTGATCTTCGAGTCGCGATAGGGAATTTTCTTGGGCGCCGGATTGGGGCTAACCTGTTGGTTCTCCCGCAGGTATTCCAGGCATGTGCGCAGTGTCATCAGTGAGTTATTAATGTTACCCGCCTCCCGCAGACGCACGCCAGTATTCTTGGTGCGCGAGGATCGTTCACTGCCAGCCAAATCCACCAGCGATAGTTGACTCACCGTTATGTTTTGCTTATCCTGGACAACGTGCTCACCCTGGCAGTCTGTGGGTGCCTGGACCAGACGTATATTGAACACGGAGTGACTGCGACTTGACTCCGAGTTGAGGACTGTGTTGCCCATGCGCTTGCGCTTCTGTCCCATCTGGAAGACCTCGAGGGCATCGTCCACGGTCTTGACTTCCACCTCTGTTACGCCGTGCACAAACATCTGATGATTCGCATCCTCGCGTATAATCTTGCACTGCAGTGATCTGTAGATGGAATAGGTTAATAATAGTTCAAGAAAAGGGAGAGTGCTTGTCTTACTTCTGTATGCCCGAATCCTCTAGCAGATCGTACACACTGTTGTTGTACATCTCCACGTAAGTGATAAACACGGAGTACATGTTATCCTCATCAAGTACTGTTAATGGTGTTGGCTCCACGGATGCTTGTGATGCTATTTCCGGATCCGATTCCTTGCGTCGAAAAGCAAATCTTCCAGCTCCCGCAAACCTTTGATTCATTTCCTGCTGCCGCTCGAGCAGTGCGTCCTCCTCGCTTAGAATCTCAAATCCATTCAGTTTGTCCGGTTTGAAGACAAACTTCTTGGCCTGATAGTCGGATATGGTGCGAAAGAGCAGGTCCAGGCAACGTGGCATAACACCACGATGTCTAGAATTCCCTGTCATCGTGTAGGTTTTTCCACTGCCCGTAACGCCGTAGGTGAAGAGCAAACTGTTTCGTCCACGCACGAGATTCTCCACCAGCGGCTGGGCCACTGAGGCAAACACGTCCTGCTGAGTGGCATCGGGTTGAAAGACATGCTTGAAAATATACTGAATTTCCCGCTGTGCTCCGTTCTGCTTGTGATGCAGCAGCTGATCCTGCGCATTGACGGCTATTGTGGTCGAGTTCTTGACGCGCATACACGTTAAATCTCCCTCTGATTGCAGTGGACGCACTCTGCAGTACACGTTCACTGGATCCTGCTGTTTTCCCGACAAATCCCTTCGCTTTTCTGCTGTCATTTGCGGCTGCGCTGCTCGCGGCGTTTTTGGGACGCGCATTGGCGTACGAGCCCTGAATTGCAGGCATTTTAAAAGATTTTCTTTTTAAGCTGTTATTATTAGTTAGTACTTACATTGCTTTCATTTTGTTACTTTTGAATTGTCTTACAACTGGTCACAATTAATTTTCTTGGCAGCGTTTTGTAGTTTTGGTACAACAATTTGGTTCGTTAACTTCAAATGCTTGCGCCCACAGAGACGCCACGCTCTGCCGCCCGAATTCAACTTCACCACGACAAACGAGTACGAGTTACTCGCTACACTCGTTTCGATAGTGATAGTGCTGCCAGTAATCGATAACTATAACGTACGAATGTTTAATGGAAAATCAGACAAAATTATGCCAAACTTTATGTATTTATCAGCCATTTGATAAAAATTACGCTTTATAATATTTATGCAATACTTAGTTGTAGTTTATTTGTTTCTAATTTCGATCAAATTTATAATATAAAGTAAGTATATAAATCGCATGGAACAATCGTTGGCGCTCAGCAGAAAATGTAAACTAACATTTTATGTTATCTAACAGCCGTTGAAACGAGCGTTAGATTTAAATTTTAGCAGACGCATTAAATATGTTAGCTGGAGTCAAATGAAATTTATTTTTAAATGAGTTGAGCAGTTATACTGGCTCGAGGGGACAGCAAGGGAATTGAATATAATATATAATTTATTGCATTTTATTGTAGATCATCTGTTGCATTAACTACGCTTGAAGCATTACTTTTGTTTTGGCTTGAACACAGACAAAATGTTACGCATGAGAGCGGGACCGTTCCAATAACCCGGTAACATGAGTTTCCAGTACAGTATCGGCATAAAGTCTTTCTTCATGATAAACATGGAGTAACGTTCCTTATTCTGGGCCATGGGGAAGGTCTCTAGGGGCGTTAGCGAATAATCAAACTCGGCCAACATACAGGTGTGATAGCCAGTAACCAGAGGACACGAGGCGTAACCATCATAGACATTCAGCAGGGGCTTCCCCTCCAAAGCGGCCATCATATTGTGGAACACAACGGGCGACTGGGCAGCTAGAAAGTGGGAATAATCTTTTTAGTTTACTGATATCGATTTGTAGAGCTATTTATGAACGGATTACGTAATCCACTTACCTGCAGCTGCAGCAGTCTTTGAGTTGGGTGTGTTCGAAGAGTCGCCAATGGCGAATACGTTGGGATACTTCGTGTGTTGGAGAGTGGACTTGTCCACGTCTACGTAACCAGCCTCATCCACTAGCTTTTTGCAACGGCTTAGCTCATCGGGCGCACTCTGAGGTGGCACAGCGTGCAACATCGAGTACTAGGTAATTACAGTAATTAAATAATTAATTAATATAATTAACAGTTTTACAGAACACAATTTGTACCTTCTCTTCGAAGATTTCTTCCGGTTTGCCTACAGTTTGGAAAACAGCAATGTCCTGTTCGTGCTTAACCTCAATTAAGTTACGATTTGTGTGTACCGTTATGTTGCGCTTCTTCATAATGGGCCAGAGAGCATCTGCGTAGTGCTTAACACCAAAAAGCGCTGGCAGAGCGGTATTATACGAGACATTGATCTGATTACGTTTCCCAGTCTGTTAGAATAAAGAAATTTTGGATGAATCGGGTAGTACTAGACTCCAAAGAGCCACTCACCTTGCGGAAATAGTGCTCGGCTATGTAGGCGATCTTCTGGGGTGCTCCAGCGCACTTGATGCTGGACTGCGGGAAGGTGAAGATGGCATTACCATCGGTGATTCTGCGCAGATTATCGTAGACACGATCCACGTACTTCGGGGAGTAAATGGAGCAGACTTTGCCATTCGGAACTGCCAGCGCCTCCTCCAAGCCGGGTACCTAAGCGGAGAGCATTACTTAAGACTTGGAACTAGTTTTGGGTGTAGTAATGCCGCTCACCTTGTTGTAGTTCAGCTGCAAACCGGTGGCAATGAGCAGCATATCGTATTTGATGGTAGAGCCAGCCGATGTACGGACCGTGTTACTATCCGGATCGAATTCTACGGCCTTCTCCCGCAGCCACTTGGCCTTCTTGGGCAGCACATCAGCCATGAGCTTATACGAATGCTCCAGACGTTTCATGCCACCGCCAATCAGTGTAAACATCGGCTGATAATAATGTCTCTAAGAGGGAAATTTAAGTTTTTGGGGTAGTACTCAAATCGAGGCTCAGTTACTTGGCTTACATACTTCGGCGGGTTCCAGCACAATCACTTTGTCCTTGCCCAGGCGGGATGAGAGCTTGGCGGCCATGGCACAGCCACCGCAACCACCGCCCACCACCAGCACTTTACAGCTGCAAAAAAAGAGAGTAAATATCGGTTATAGAATCTATAGCCTATAATATAGATCGATAGATTGATTAAATAGATTGTTAGATAAGATAACCCACTCGAAACTGCTACCGTGTTTACCCAGTAAATAAATGCGATAGTTAGGTAGATAGATTTTGATATCTTAGGGTCTGCCCGACATGGCAATACCCTGCAAATGATCTAATCAACGTTATAGCATGAAAAATTAGCCATTTCCTCAATTTTGAGCAACAAACAGTTCAACAAAGTTATCATACCCGTTTGTAAAGGGCATCAGAGCTTTCAACTACTCTTGTATAACCCGATCTTTTGTTTTCTATGGAAATATAGAAGATTTCACCACATCACATACCCTCAAAAGTCACCTTCATAGAGTATTCAAAAGCTGATGCCATAGTTAATTAAAATTTTGGTGGTATACGTGCCGAATTCCCTCGCCTCTAATCATGCTAATTATATTTGTTTTATAGGTAGATACATACATAAGTAAAAACCTCTTCCTGGACTAGTATTAGCTATGTTTACGACTCCATGGGGAACAGGTTTTATGTGGGGCGAACAAAAAAGTAGAACAAAGGGTATCGAAAAGTAATTGGGATGTCATCGTTGTTTTTTCGCACTTACTCATGTTTGTCGAGCTGGACTTGACTGCTAGATATCGCACGTACCAGGTACTGCTCCCCGCCGAGGTGTCCCCGTTGTGCGAGGAGTTTTCCCCTTTGAATGGCCGGTATCAAGCGGCTATAGGAGTTCATTACGCCTGGAATAGATGTGGGAATCAGGCGATCAACAAGTTAGATTTTTGTGTGTAGAGAACTGCGATAAGCTACACGTAAAAAGCACTCTCACTTACTGCGAAGACGTCTCTTTGGCGACTGGCGATTTGGGGAGACAGCGCTGTGCACGAAGCTTTTGCCATTTGTGGTTATACCATTGGCTACACCCAACGAAAATGGACTGCATTCGTCTTGCTTTGTGCCTGTTTATTACTAACAATTTTCGCTTTTCTATGCTTTTAACTTACTTAATTAACAATGATTAATTTATCAACGAAATTAAATTTAAAAAAAATATTAAATGTTGAGTGTGAATTTATTGTTGTATTAACATTTCACAGCGAGTGTACGCCATTCACATTGTGGGAGCTTTCGTCAGCTGTTGTTTGTAAGCTTAGCCGCCACAAAAAAAAGAGCAACAACAAAAAGCTTTTTGAAAGCAACTAGAAGGAAAGCTTTGGCATAAGATTGTTAGCGTACACTGCTGCGCGTAAGCATAGACGCACTTTGCTTATATTATGATTGATATACATAAACTTTGCCCTAATGAGATCGTTGCTGTTACTAGAAGCATATGAATTTTATTACTATGTTTATGTAGTTTAAGCCCTTAAGCACCTTTTGTTAAGGTTTTTGTTATGAAATCTTTTTAATATCATTTTTTCAAGACAATTAAACTAGCATACTTTTAGGTAAATCCTGCTCATGGTGTATAAAGCGGAAAACTCGAGGAAAACCATTGATAAATTTGAGTTTCTGATTTCAGAAACGTTTTAAAATGTATAATCTTGCGAATTTTTCAACTTTTTAAAATCTTTGATTCTAAAAAATGTGTTTTTTGAGCATATTTTAAACGGATTTAATAAAATTATCCACTTTATATAATTTCCTTGCTACATTTCCGATAAAGGAAGCCCTTAATTGAGCCACTTCCGCGCTGCCCCCTAAAGTATGCTTTAAAACTGTGAACTCAAAATAAATCTATTGACAATTCTATAAAAAGAACCGAGAATGGAGGGACTTAAGGCTTTAGCCGGGATTAATTTCTAGCAATTTGATAAGTAACTGCGACGTTGACAGACGACATGCCACAAGTGGCAGCAGGCAACAGGGTGACTGTAGCGAGTTGTTGTTGCTGTCGTTACTCCTGTTGTTGTTGCC
Source organism: Drosophila cardini (assembly GCA_018903735.1). Lineage (NCBI taxonomy): Eukaryota > Metazoa > Arthropoda > Insecta > Diptera > Drosophilidae > Drosophila > Drosophila cardini. Next base: position 3,701,589 of record JAEIGM010000004.1, read on the forward strand.
GCTGAGGCTGTTTAATTACGCCATGCTGTTGACTGATTGGTTGTTGATGATGACTGATGATGTCCCTCGAGGGGCCAACAAAAAAAAAAAAAAAGGAGCAAAACAAATGTGTAGGGACACAGTATTTTTATTTGTGGGCGTGTGCGTGGGCGTGACAATGGCGCGTTATCAATTGAAGACAAGCTGGCAATTCAAATGAAGCCCTATTGCGATTCCATGTTGGCCAAATTAGATGTGCGACAACTTGCGTGGGACTATGATATCCGGCCAAAAGTGGGAGTTGGGGGTAGATTGGGTCACAACGGGTGAGCGCCAAGCCAAACTGAGCTGAGCTGGTCTGGTCTGGTGTGGTCTCCAGGCAGCTGGATGAACCCAACAGACACATTGATTAGCTGCCTCATTATGATGCTGATTGTTGTGTGCTTGACTCGCCCAATTATCGCATTCTCCTCCTTCCCTCAAATCCCCCTTCTTTTTCCTACCCTTTGTGGCACCCCGCACGAGCTGTAAGCTCATTTGAATTTAACGGTTTTTGTACTCCAACTATGACTTTAACATATTTTTTTTTTTGTCAACGGGTGCATTTCAATTTATGGCACGGAATCAATTGAGCTTTATTTGCAGCGAGAGAGGGGGGAGGAGAGAGCAAAGAGAGGAGGTTCAGGGGATGGGGTAGTGCACTGGCATATGCAAATGTGCAACGGTGACAGCAGCAGCAGCAGTAGCAGCAGTGACAGCGGCAGCAGCAGGTCTCTGCCACACCGCAAACATAAAAAAAAGGAAAGAGAAACAAAAAAAGAGAGAGAGAGAGACACAAAAAAAATGCAGTGCGTGACGTCTGCGGTGTCTGCTCTCTTAGCAGACATTGATCCACAACTCTAGCTTACCTATGGCAAGTGAGAGCGAGAGGTGGGGGATTTGATGGTGTAGGTGTGGGTGTGGGGGTGTGGTTCATGCAAGTTGCTTAACGGAAGTGACTGCCCCAGCTGGAACTGGTTACGTCTGTTTGGACAACTCTCGAGGGCACAAATTAAATGCAGATTTCGCTGGCTCTTTTCAATTCGGACAATCAAGCGCAACAATCGTAGGCTGTGCAGAAATCAAAAGAATTCTGAATTCTGAATTCAAATGTTTCCCAGAAATTGAACAAGGGTCAACAGTGGGTCAAAACACTAATTATCGAACACTACACGGCCCATAGGCAGAATCAAATTTGATTGATCTGTTGCGAATTCGGCATTTCACATGACAACGCAATGAAGAAGGCAGTTAAACACGACTATCGATAAGTTTCGTGTGCGATAACAGCCAAGGCTTAGGACATCGATACATTTAGATAACTGCCTGCAGCTCAGCACTTGATCCGTTCTAATGAAATTGTAAATTTAGTTAGAATCTGAGCAGTTAACTGCTTAAATCGGCAACTGTACTTGATTTATGGATTGGGGCTACGTATCGCACCAGTAGCAAATGAATGCGCACGCATTTTATATCAATTCGCAGCGACAATGCATATCAAAGCGAATATTAATGAGAAAAATGTGATATAAAATAAATTTGCATTCATTTTTTCAATCAAAGGAGCGCGAGCCTAACAAATCGACACCCACACTTGTGCAAAAGCTCTCACGTACACGCAAAGGCGCGCGCACACACACACGCACAAAGGCAATCAGCATCCACACGACGACGACGACGAAGAGAGGCACATCACCAATACAGGCAAGAGAGTGAGCGAATATCCATGTCACACATACTCCAACACCAATTCCGATGTCGATGCCGATGCCGATACCAATGCCAACACTAATACCAATGCAGAGGCAAGAACGGAGACGGAGACAGAGACGCCATAACTGTTAATAAGCCGAGTGGAGGCCAAATTGCTGTCGCTTTGACGAGCGGCACTTGTTGAATTCGGCGAACGATATAAAAGCATGGACGCTCCAACCTTTCGCCACACAGTAACAGTAACAACACTAGCCATCAGTCACACATCTCCAATCAGAACGGGACCACAGAGAACCAAACACACATTAAAGCCCACAACGTAATAATTCAAATAAAAGCCTACGAAACGTAACTAAATTTTGTGAAAACCCAGTGCGGAAAAGTGAAAAGCGAGTGTAACTAAAGTGCTAAAAAAAAAAAGAAACCAAAGGAAAAACCAACAGAGAACATGCAGGTAGGCTAAAATCCTTAGTATGTAGTACTAACTAGCCCCTAAATCATGTGAGAACTCGTTAATTCGATGTAATTGCGTTTATCAGTCGAATTTGATTTGCTCTGAGTCACACCTGAGAGACGCACCTGACACCTGACGTAAATTCCGGCCTATCGATCATTAAACAGTCAGCAGATAATGGTGCTAAACGGAAAATGAAAACACTTTCTTCGGCAAATCGAAAAAAGTAAAGTCTATTTCACAATATGACGAAATAGTGATACTCCGATTTAACCAAAGATAATCCTTACAGTTAATTGCATAATTAGTATAATTGTAATAGAGGTTTTATTAGACACTAACGTAATATGGTGATTACCTGTGATTGAGATTTCTGTAGAACCTTCGAGCTGGGAAAATTTCATCAATCAATATAATTGGTTCCGGAACTCTTATATTATCTATGATTAATCTAAACGTTCAAAGCTTCTAGATTGACCTAAAGAAAGCAGATAGTGAATTTGGCATTGAAATTGGCGCGATTTGAATTTGCAAGCCAGTAAATATTGAAAAATATGAGATAGTGAAAAGAAACTGATAAGTCTGTAGGTTTCCGAAAGGATTGACGTGACGCCGACAAGTCTACGTAAATGTGGGACCAAAAATTCTTGTTTATCTTTGATCTTCGATCGTAAATACTTATGGGGAGATTCATCTGAAGACTCTTCTGCTTCTCAGGCGTTTCGATTTAGCAGAAAAATGCTTAAATGCTTCGGAGAATAAACAAATAAAAGACCCGAATAAGTAAATAAGTATCAAAGATTTGGACAAACTGTGAGAAGAATGACAAAAACAAGAGGCTTAAATGAAAAGAAATAATAAACTTTTAAGATTTGAATTTTATTTTTTTTTTGGCAAAGCATCAAAAGATTGGACTACGGTTTCCACGTAATCTATTTAATTAATTTAAAACTGAATCTGATTAGGGAAAATTTCAATCAATATCGAAATCTTATTGGAACTCGTATGATCTGCATAATTTTGATGACTCAAACAGCTCCGGTTAGTTAGAGTGTCATGTCATGTCATGTCCAATTTGGAACAGATTGGGCTACGTGCGCGTCGATACATGCACGCTGAGAATCTGTAACGCGCTGCGACGCGAAGCTGTCGCCTGACGTTGCGCTGGTCACGCAGTCGCAGCGCTGCTCTCTGCCCCGGCCGATTCAGCGGGTTCCAGCTAACATCCGAGCAATGCAAACGAGTCGAACGAGCGAAATCAATTGAAAAGCAATTAATAATCAGATCGTTTTGTAATAAATTGCAATTTATTTAATGAAAGCAAAAAAAAAAACCTAAGCAAAGTAAAAAATTGAAGGCAAAAAAGCGCAATCATATTCAAATTTACACACACACACACATACACATTCATACCGACAGACTTGCATGTGGTAGGCATGGAATTAGCAAAGCGGAGCACTGGACGAGCTTAAATGCGTCACAGCAGTAAGAGAGAGACAGAGCGATAGTGAGAAAGAGTTGTATAGCGCGGGAGAGGGGCTGAATGTTGGTAGATTGGCGGATCAACGGCATCGCGTAGGCAATAAATTTTGCTTTTGCATTTGCCGCATTTGCATGGCATCGATCAGGAGAGACAGAGAGCGAATGCGCTCAGTCGTGTGGAAGCGACAGAGCAAGCAGCGATGCTGGAGCTTGTATGCAAACGTCGCTCTTAGTTTGTACAGAGTGTGTGTGTACAGTCTACGCGTGTATGGGTGTATTTATTCAACTCAATGTGCGTCGCTGCCTCTGCTAACGCTAGGCAGCTCCGTCGGCAGCGAGAGAGACGAGCCCCCAAGTGGCGAAATGGGCAAAGGGTGAGGGTGTGGCGAAAAGTGCGGCGAATTCAGTGTGACGTTGCTCGGTTCACGACAACACACGCAGTCGCAGAGCTTTCATTATGCTGCTAATAGAAACCAAGGCAAATGTAGAGATAAAATATGTTAGCTATGGAATGTCTGTGTGTGTGAGTATGTATGCTGGCACTTAAAATTTTTAGCTGTGTGGCATTCGCCTTGCTTCACTGCACTATGCGTGTTGTCAGCAGCCTGCCCCGGTTGTAAGTGTATGGGTATTTGTCTATGTGTGTGTGTGTGTGTGTAATTTGTGGAGCAACGAGCCCCTTTTTTTTTGATTATTTGTTGAATATTGCTCATAATTGTTATTCAAGCTTTATTGAACTTTTGCGTTGATAATAGCGCATGTTAAAAACATCAACACACGTCATTCGATCTTTTGTTTTTCTTTATTATTCAACTAATTCATTATAGTGTTGCTGTTTTAATAAAAAGAATCGCATGAATACATGAATGAATTTCTATATACAAATGTATGTATATTTATGTATGTGTGTATGCGAGAGTGGGCAGATCTCAATGTGACAAAGGCGCAGACAAATGCGTAGAAAATTTAGAGCAGAAGTCGAAAAGAAATTCCCATAAATTAAATTAATTGAAATAGATTAACTTTGCCACTAGGCTGCTTCTGACGTAGTAGCTGTGTCTACGTGAACCCCATCAGTTATTTTGATTGATATTATTAAAATTTAACCTCGCTTGCATAAAGAAAACTCTGTATCCACAGTTACGATTGAAACAAACTCTGAGTCATAGCAATAGCTTAATACACACACATACACTCACGTACGCACGAAGAGAGTATACAAGAGAGACCGAGACGGTGAGAGCAAGACAAGGGCAAGGGCTTATGGGTTATGCTCGGCTTTACCTTTTGCCTGCTCAACTGCAGCAGCGACTGCGCTGCTGGCGTAGAGTTGAAATGGCTGATGCAATAGCAATGTTGAATTGGGCGAGAGAGTCGGAGTCGCAGTCGAAGTCGAAGTCGAGGCAATACTTCGGTGGTGGTCGTCGATGGTCATAAGCTGCGTGTGTGTGTGTCTGTATTGGTGTATTGGGTGCTCTGCTTGTTGCACAACGAACAAAAGGTAACGAGAGTCACAAAACACACGCACACAACTACAGAGAGAATTTAAGAATGCAAGGGAAGCAGATTACACAAGCACAGACACACACGCACACATATGCACGCCACCAACTACATGAGTGTAGGATTAGGCACACTCCATAGGCTGATTGATAAATTAGAATACAATATGAATATGAATGAGCAGATGAGGAAGTACGACAACTAGATACATACATAGTTAGTATAAATTTATATAATATGTGGTTTATTGTAACTTTAGTTAATGCTAATGCTTAATCTAGCAGCTGAACAATTAGTGATAAGTGGTTTTCATTTGGATTTCATGAACACTTGAAAAATTTCCACAATTATGGAAAAGTAAACTGAAATCCAAAAAAAAGTGGTTTCATAAATTTTCCATTCCATGTGCTCTACACACTATTCAAATATTTTATTTCTATTGTAAGCGTACTTATGTATAAACAAGATTGTGTTAAATATTCGTAGAATTGAAGATTGTATTGTGTGTGTTCACTGTGGATTGAAATCCACTTTGTGGAAGTCAATTCCAAGCTCGGTTTGCTGTCTCTCTCTCTTTCTCTCCCTCTCTATCGCTGTCATGGCTGTCACTTTGAAGTTTCTAACCTCAAAACTGAGACCTGTCGCATAATCCGATACTTTTGAATGAATAACCCCTGAGTTCAGTGGAAAATACATTTGTACCGGAGCTGTACAGTGGTTTGCTCATTTTTTTCCCACTAAGACACGAGTTCTTTGCACGATCCTGAGGTCGAGGTCGATTGTCTGCTCTACGGACTGTTGCTAAGAGAACACACAGACACACACTCACATACACATACAATCGGAGTCTACATTTATCTATAAAACGTATTTGGCAGTAAAAACCCATGAAAACGGTACAGAATTTGTGGCATGCACATGAATTTTCTCACGTCGTCATTTGGTACAACATCGCTGCTGTGGATATCACACACACACACACACAGACACTCACACACATTTGATGATTCGTACAACCTGCAATTCACATCAGTGTTGCCACAAAATCATGGCTCGAAATAGCTAGATTGTTAAAGAAACAAATCGGTTGGCAGAGAAGTCTAAAGAAAAATTTATTTTTGAAAACTATTATATTTTATTTTTATTTAGCTTCTAAAATTATATAAAAAACTAATTTTGTAGCTAGATTTCTAAACATTTCCAAAAGTCTAGTAGTTGATATTTAAAAGTAAATTTATTGATATAATTTCTTAAAGAACACCCCTAATAAGCGGACAAAATTTGCTCGACTGTAGGTATCTGCTTATGGACGTAATTAAGACTATATTTTAATTTAAATATAATTTATTGTATAGCTTACAGCTAGTTTCTGCACAAATTTAGCTGTAATTCGGCTATAATGCCAACGCTGATTCACATGCCAGCATGACAACTGCTTAGGTGTGTGTGTAGTGTGTGTGACTGGTCTTGGCAGTTGCATGTTGCACTATCTTTTCCCCGAACTGAATGTCTGTCTGTCCGACTATCTGTCTGTTTGCTGACTTTGAATGAGCCGTTTCAGCATCTGCATTCCCCTGGCACTATCCCCTCCCCTCTAGATACCACTACCCCTACCACTAACTATCGCTGTCTCTGTCTGTATCACCGTCTGCGTCCCCTCGGCAAACCCAGTTCCGGTGCTGCCGCTGTTGAAGCCGTTAATTAGCAGAAAAGTGCAAAATAAGCGATTGCCAAAGAGTGACAGAGACAGCAGCATAGATAAAGACAGCTAGATAGCTAGTGAAATAGAGCGAAAGAGAGAGGGAGAGAGTGATGAATGGTACGTCTTGTTCCCATTAGCGGAAGCGAGCCAATTTGGCTAGCCAAGTGTGCATCTTTTAGCTCCGCTCTCCGCTCCGTCATGCCCCCTCAGCAGTCATAGCCCCTAAGCTAGACTGATGCAATAATTGTTACCAACGATCATACGATCCACATGCAGACAGACAATGGTGCGATCATACGACATCGCAGTCGCTGCTGGCGTCGCTGCTGGCTGTTGCCTCAGACCTCGACCTTTCTTTTGGGCCGTAGTTTTTCTAGGAAATTGAGTTCGTTTTTGGATATAAATCAATGCTACAAAAACCCAAATGAGATCGATTTGATTGAAGCGGTACCAGTCCGTACCGCTTAGTCTCTATGCTCTATGAATATGTATATAGCCTTTGTTTTATATACATATATGTATGTATGTATTTAGTAACATATCTAGCAGTATCTTTTAGTAGCAATTTGTATCTGTTACTGCATCCGTATTTCAACTTTTGCCTTTTCCTGGAACATCAGAGCTGCCGGCTTAATTGCCTCTGATGGGAAATGCCACCTCGATGATCTTTAAACTGTGTGTGTATATAATAAAATGTTGATTCTAAATGAATCTGAATAAGATTCGCCAGCTCCAAACGGTGTGAGTCTTCACAAAAGGCCATTTCAATTTTAATTTCAATCTCAATTGAATTGTGGCCCTTACGTCAACGTTACGTTATCGTTTATCTTCTCTTTCTTACCCACACCCAATGCCCCACTCTCTTCGCGCTCCGCTCTCTGCTCTCCTTTTTACACTTCTCTCTCCCCACTGTTCGCCTTTGAGGTGTGCCGTCGTCGTCTAAGGGCGGGCACGAGACACATTCTCAAAGCACCTGCAAGATTTTTTTTAGTTTGCTCAATTGATTTTTATTCGCTTTTGTGCCGCAAATGCCGCCGGGTGGCTAAGGGGCAAGCAGGGGGAGTCGGGAGGGAAATGTACGATTTGTGTAATGTGCAATAAATATATTACATGTAGAATTGCATCTCGTTGTCGCTGTCAATGCGGTCTACAACAAAAATAAAATTAAAAAAAAAAAAAAATAAGTTGGAGCTGCGAACTGTAAGCTGTGAGCTGCCGCCCAGCAACAAGCAACGAACAGCAAACATCGTTCAACTGAATGCATTCGTCTCGCCCCACTGTCCACAGAGCTGTAGCGTTTAGAGCATACATGACATACACACAGCATCCACAGTATCCACACGTAACCGTATAGAGCGGAAAGAGAACACGCGATCGTTTGCCAGTCGTTGCTGCCAGTCTGTCTGCCATTGTGGCTGCACAATTTACAATCCACACACAGTCCCCCTCTCGCACTCTCTCTCTCTCTTCACGCTCTTGTCTTGCCAACCACAGTCAAGTTTCTGCCCTGTTTCCCCTCCTTTCCCTTCTCCACTCACTCTGCCTCACTCACCCGCCGGTCAATCAACATTGCGGCTGTCCGTTTACATTGTAGTTTCTGCCCTCAACCGACTGATCGCAGCAGACAAACTGGCACTCACTTGATTGCAATGAACAGCATGTAACGGTGGGAGGGGATTGGGGAGGAGAGTGAAGGAGAAGAGGGCGACACCGTACCGACAGAGACAGCGAACAAGCAAGTGACTTGGGTATCGGCTAATGGAACCTTGCATTAAACCGATTCTTGCTGCCCGATGCTCATCGCGACCCCTTTCCAAAATGCCAAAGGCATGCCGCCTGGCACGTACGAATCTCACAAACGAAGCAGAAGAGGAGGAGGAGGAGGAGAGGGAGAGGAAATTTAAGTGTTGCACTGCTTTGCCATATATTTGAATTCCTGCAGTGTTGTCAACTGCGATTTAGTTTCAATGGAAACGAATTGGAATGAGTTCACAAAAGAGTTCAAGGAGCTCTAAGAGCGTGAAACTGAAAACTGTACCATGGAGTTGTAACGCTTCTGCCTGAACTACTTTCATTAACGAAAAGCGATTAAGCTAGATTGGCACAGCAAATTTGTACTTGTACCTGGCGAAGAGAGCAGCTTAAATTGGAAAATTGTAGAATTATACTGTAGAAATTAACAGAGCTGATAGACAATTTTCCACACTTGTGGATGGTCCAGTTTGAATTCGCTTGCTCTGGATATAACAATGTGGATGACACTCTCACCTCTTCTCGCTAAGAACGGTGCGGATGAATGGAATGAGTGTTAGCTAAGAACCGATTACGAACTCACACCCGAGCTCATCCGAACACAGCAACTGCACCAAAGCCGACGAATGAGCATAGACAAGCCAGCAACAACAACAACAATAGCAGCGGCAGCAGCCGCAGCAGTCGCTGCTAAAGCAAGTGAGAGAGAGAGAGAGAGAGAGCACGCAATGGATAGCATAGCAAGAGTGACAGCAGAGGAGGAGTAGTGTCAGAGGCGAGCAGAAAAAAGAGAGTAAGTTTTGAGTGCGCAGCGGAGAGCGATTGACTGCGGCGTCGACGGCTATATAAATGAAGACAGCGACGTCGCCTAGTCAGTTCTGTTACAGTTTTCAGCTGTTGAACACAACTTTGAGAGCCTGTTGATTCTTCCTCGCTGCTTCAGTCAGATCGATTTTCCGAAGTGTTCAAAAAGTCACCAGCAAAGAAAAAAAAAAAGACCGCGATTTAAAGCCGAAGCCAAAGCTGAAGCCTTCGTATTTGACACACCTTGACTTGTAATGTCGATGAACCGTGCGTATTCCAACCGAGTGTCGCGCCAACAACAACAACAACAACCACAAAAACCACCAACAACAATTTCCAAAAGGAGCATTTAAGCCACAGCAAATCACTCGATCCGAACCGATTGTGCTGATCACTCCCTTATATCCATTAAATCGAATGTGCCAAAGCCGTGAGCTCGATATTCGCTACGTCGAATAACACAACGATTGAAATTATCGATATATACCGATTGAATTATCTGATCAAAGAAGGATCAGTGCACTGCTGCGCATTTGCTGCGTTCCGAAGGAGTCCAAGAAGTCAAGATTTCACCAACACTAAGCTGCAAGGCTATCAAGACGGCATTCCCCGTCGGACCTATGTCAGTGCTAAGACAATTGCTGCTACTCAATTTCAATCAGAAAGCCCAATCAAGAAGTCACCACAATCTAGAGCTGATAAACTCCTTCATAACATAACAGAGAGCTGTCGATTAGCTCGCGAATCAATCGATAACACACTAGAGACGCGATCGATAAACGTTTTATACCCGAACGTTAGGGAGAAATTTGCAAACATTTTTTACCGGAAGAGAAAAAAGAAATCAAATCAAAAGGTGAGTTCAAGTGATCATCATACTTCCTTCACTTTGCGTCCCCGTTCCCGTCTTATCAATCTGAGACCTTCGGAACCCGATATTCGCATATATATTTCCAAATCAGCGAATTTCGCAGAAATTTAATTTTTAAAAAATCACAAAAAAAAACTTCCCACTCCAAAACGACCCGAAGGGCACAAAATACAAAAAAAAAATCTGATGCAACATTCGTTGTACGAATTGTCATACAAAAAGTTCCCCATAATTATGCATAATTTACCGAACGAAACTGAATGGGTAATCGTCTAGACACTAGACTATAGTCTGTAGACTATGGAGTCTAGACGGAAAATGATTTCAAATAAGTTCGAAACAAAAAAGAAATAGGTATACGGTATATGAGTATATAAGATTTGAAAACGTTTTCGAGTTGGCCTTTAATCCGAATCCGAGCATTCGTGTCGCGTGGGTGTTTTGCTGACGTCACAGTGACAAAATGTGATTTTAATTAAATACTTTTTTTTGTTGTCTACGTAAGTCTTTTGTTTTGCCATCTCTTTCACTCTCTGTCGAATTCGCTATCGCTCCACCTCGCTCCCGCTAACTGTGGGGGCATGTTCTATTTCGGTTTTTTTGGCTGTGAACCGCGTGGTATGGTGAAATTAGCCAGATACTTTGTGGAATTAGAGGGGAAAATTATCTTATTATTATCTGATGGCACCCAAAGGATGTCACTCAAACGATACTGATCCAAACGATATAGTCGTATGCGATCACTAGCCAGAACGCGTACAGTCAGCGCTGGAGGCGATCGATAGAAATTGATTTGAATTGAGTTTAAATTTAAATTTGATTTAAATCAAATCAAATCGAAACGGAACGGGACGTGACGGAGCGGATCGGACCTCCTATAAAAGCCATAATCGTTGACATTGTGATTTATGGCCTCGTCGGATGTCGTAAGTCGTGATAATCGATGTGAGCACCGTCATCATGGGTTTATTAACCTATATTATAGTTGAACTTTGATCTATCTATCTATAGACTGTAGTAGTATATAACGTACGACCACCAACGTATCACTAAGACCCCAATCGAATTCATTAGCTTTATATATAATTTTTTTTTCTTTTTCTTGATTTTTTTTTTAGAAAATGAACTTAAATCTGTGCGCCATAGCGCTGCTGCTGTTTGGGAGCCTCGCGGTGGCCCACAGTCGTGCAGTGGAGACTGTGGATGACAGCAACGATGTCGATAACTCCATTGAGGTCGAGGAGACGCCCAAGGCTAAGCAACGCAGCCGAAGCGGACCCTTCGATGAGCAGTGGCTAAAGTTCACCAAGACGCCACCTACCAAACTGTATCAGACACCCGGTGCCATTGTTGAGATCGCCTGCGAGGTTATGGGCTCCCAAGTGCCCAGCATACAGTGGGTTGTCGGACGTACGCCTGTCTCGGAGATCGATAATCTGGAGTCCAATACTGTCTCGGAGGATGCTCCTACGGCCATTGTACGCGTCCGATCGGTTCACATCATTGATCATATGCTGAATGAGCCGAGAATCTTCACATGCGTTGGTACATCCGGTTCGAAGATGATTTATGCCAGCACCACAGTGCATCCATCGCACTCGGATGAGGTAATGGGTGGCATGATTGTGCCGGAGAAACAATATCCGGGTACACAGAAGCCTCGTATCATTTACACCGAGAAGACGCATCTTGATCTGATGGGTTCGAAAATAATGCTACCCTGCAAGGTACATGCTCGTCCACATGCCAAGATCACCTGGCGCAACAATGAGGACAAGGAGGTTGTCCAGAATCATCGTTTCCAGATTCTGCCCACCGGTGATCTGCTGATCTCCGAACTCAAATGGGAGGACATGGGCAACTACAAGTGTATAGCTCACAATGCCATCGGCCGGGATTCGGCTGATACCTTCGTATACCCTGTACTTGTAAGTATCTTACTACTTCCAACCTTCTTACTCCCTCTCTCCCTCTATCTCTACCTATACCTATCTCTTACTAACTGGAAATTTCCTTTTCTCTTCTATTTGTAGAAGGAGCAAGACTAAAGATTTCCACCACAAGGCTAATTGGATTGACACAACAATTTTTTAGTTAGTTAGATAGATCAAATGCCTTTGAAGATGCGTGAAAACAAGAAAAAAATACCAGGAAAATACCATAAGAAAACAAAAAAAAATCTTAAAAGCTGAAAGAAAACTAAGGAAAAAAACCAAGAAAATTATGAATTAAGTTAAAGTTTTTTAGATTTTAATCAAATTCAACTCTAGAATCTAATGCCGGCTTAGACTTTAATGTTCTATAACAAATCGAATAATGTTTTGAGGATTCAAATCACTTCAATGTTATTCAAATATCAACAAAATTTTCTATTCAATTTAAAAGTTTATTCGTTTTTATTCTTAATTTTTAGTTAAACTTTTAGGTTTAGTTTAAGTATTTTTTTTTTTTAAGATTTTTGTGTCAGGTAAAAAATTGAAATATATCTTTTTGTAAGTAGCTATTTGATTGTTCCTAACGATTCAGGCAGTTAAACTCTAAACTAGTTAACGTTATTGGCCGTTACTTAATAATTGTGGCTATGAGCCAAAAATGAGCACCACCAAACAAGCATCGATCACTGATCATCGATCACCATTTAGCACCACACCACTACTCCAATTCAGCTCGAATAATTATCGAAAAAAGAGAAAAAATACAAAAAAAAAAAAGTATTCGCTATTCATAACACTCGAAATTTATTTATTGAACGATCGACATTCATTAAATCCATCGAAAGCAAAGTATTCAGAACAGTAATACCCATTTTTTATACCTACCGCTCATCCAAATTATGTTTAATTTTTGATTTAAGCTAATTGAACTGAATTATGGTTTTTTTTATATACATCAATCTATATATATATATACCTTTAACTGAAGAAAATACAAAATATAAAATATACCATTAAAATAATTTCAAGTTTTTCTTTAACTTTGTGTGGAATGAAGTTGGATTTTGGTATTTTTTTTTTTTAAATATATATATAATTTTTATTGACCAGTTATACAGTAATACAATCTATACAGTGTGTCACATAAGTATTGTCTACAGCTAAAATCGAAACACTTTTATTTTTGTTGGTTTTTAATCACTTTGTAACAAATAACGAGCAAAATTGTGGAATACGTATATATAGTAAGTTCTAGACAAGTTGATATATATGTTTTTTGGGTGCTGTCGGAAAACCTTTAAGGGAATCCGATAAGCGACTACTTTGAAACGAGTTAGCTAAAGTTAGGTTAGGTTAAGTATAGTATTACGTATTGATTGTGCGCTTTAAAGACTGAAGATTGAAGTTTGAAGCTGGAGGGGGGAAAACGACGATCAATTATTTTTGGTCTATTATACTATATTGTCACTTGTCATTGGAATTTAATTTAATTTCGATAGAGTTAGGTTGGGGTGTGTCTGGGTCTGGGAATCTTAGGGATCTTGGGGTCTATGGTCTGGGGGCTGTCTCTTCAAAAGGGTTTCTTTTACAATCTTCTGGCAATGGCCCAAAGTTGAAAGATTGGAATTTCTTGGCAAACAAACTCGATTTGTCGGATTCGTGGACGGACTCTAATTTTAGGTTTTTTTTTTTCATTTTTTTTTTTTTTTGTTTTTTTGTGGTTTTATACGTTTAATACTTGAATTGACTAAAGATTGCCAAAAAGTCACGAGATTTTTGCTTTTGCTTTCTCACTTGGCACAACTGGACCCCTAAATTTAGCCTGGGTTCGATCGATCTACCGCTTCACGCTGTTGCCAGGCTGATAAAATTTTTGGCTCTTTTTTTTGTTTTTGGCTTTATTTTTTTTTTTTGGGGCCAATTTGAAAGTCGTGAGTCAGAGAAACGACGACGACGACGACGTTGGAGGCAACAGTGTGACAGACACAACGCCAAGTGCGCACGGAATGGATACATAGAGTAGATAGATTAAAGAGGAGGGGACTAAACAGGGAGAGTGGGGATCAGCAGGAGGATGGAAGCGGTAGGAGTGGACAGTGGAAAGGGGAGAGAGGAGAGCGGGGAACGGTCACAGCTGCCGATCCACTTTGCCGGCAACCAGTTTGCCTTCTCCACACATCCGTCTTGCCATCACCTCCACCATCGCCAGTGTCTACTACACTTGCCGCTCTCCTCTCTTCCCTCCCCGCTCCCCGCACTCTCCCCTACCCACACGGCCTGTGTGTGAATGACGGCACGTATTTAGTGCTAATTTATAAAAAACGTCAGCACTCAAGCCCCTAATGATAAATGATTTATTCGAAAATTTGTCAAGCTAATTGGAAGGCGCGCGCGAAGTCCCACAAAAAGAAAGAAGAAGAAGAAACCCATATAGTATACCATATAGAAGAAGTAGAAGAAGAAGAGCCCCATTTCACTAGTCAAGTGAATATAATTTTTGGAATCGAAACGAATCAAATCAAAACGAGTCTGAAAAGCAGGAATACTGTTTGAGTTCCATGTGTCATCATACTTAGTTATTCAAGGGAATGTTCGCTATCGAATGCTCTGTGCGTAATGCTAAATGGAATAGAATGTATCTATCAGATACAGATACAGATACAGATACATTAGTCAATGGTTTATTTGAAGCAGAACCAACGCATTTCTCTTGCCTTCGCCCAATACACTTACAGTTCAGCGTAAATCGCTTTAGTCACTAGATTATATCTGTTTCAAAATCTTTAAATTTAAACAGCTATAACTTTCGAATTCTTTGTTAAAATTGAATAATTAAATTTTACTGCAAGTGTATTTAAAATTCGGTTTGCCGAACTTTTGTTGGTCTTTTTTTCAGTATTTTTTGTTTCCTTTTGGCACGTAAACGATAAAAACAGTAAAAAACACAAACGACTTTGGACAAATACACGACAAAGGTATTGAAAATGATATGCACTAATAAATATTTTCAAATAAATTGAATTTCTGAGAACTGGGGCACGTCTTTCTCAAACGATTCGGGGCGTGGCAGGTTCACTGTTTGAAACAAAGGGACAAATACTTAATAAATAGATTTAATCTTCGCCGTACTTGGAAGACTTCTCATCCGAAACAGTTCCAAGGATTTGTTTTGCTTTTCCAGACATTTAGACATTGAGCACGGAATGCTTCTTGCTGTTACCACTGGGCAACTGCACGGCGATGACAGCGAGACGTCCATCCCGTAGTGGTGCCAGGATATGGGTATTACCCGGAGTCACCACCACCGTCTGTATGGGCACATGCAAAGGAATGTCAAAAACGGGCTTCAAACTGAAAAGAAGAGGAGAAAAGTAGTGTTAAAAAAATACCAGAACTATAGAACTATAGGATTAAATCGACTTTTGTTCTAGACCCTCAACTCATCTATCAAAAATGTCGCAAATATTTGAAATATTAATTAATCAACTTTTTATCATAGTTGTACTTAGAAATTAGTGCACAATCATTTTGCAAATGCTGCGTAATTTAGCAAAAAAAAAAATAAATTATACTTTTTAGTTGTAACAAAGCTATTTTTACTTCAAGGTATTATCAGTGCAATGCGATTGAATTATAAATAGTTTTGCCAAGATAATACTGAATAATAATTCAGTTGAATTTCGAATATTTGAATCATTCACTTATTTATCATCAAAGAATGAATATGAGTGTATTTCTATATAATTTTACAATTTTTGATAGAATAGAAAATTCTTTAGTCACTAGTCATAGGTATTATTTGAGGCACTTACCCGTGTAAACGACTCATGGTTATGTCACCGGCATCGTCGGCCACGACAAGGTTATCGGAGGCACACGCAAGTCCCGTTACGCGACCTGAGACATATTTGGATCCCAAACTGGATCCATTGATGCTATACACATGCACCGAGTGCGAGGTATCGTCCAAGGCACTGAAAGCAATGTGACCTGTGAAGGGGAAAATTGATTTATAATTGCTGACGTCAGAGGGACTGATAAGAATAGCTATAAATGATGCCAATAAACTGCAACTCATCAGAGGGCAAGGGAACAAGGGGGCAGTGACAACTGCATCTCTTGTCATCGCATGAGAATTGAAAGAAAAAAAAAAATCAAATCTTATCACCAAAACGAAAAGTGGAGCAGGGAACCGAGTATCAAGATTTCTGAATCTACGCAGTGGAAAAAATTCTACGATTATAATAAGTATTACCAATAAAAAGGCCTAAAGTCCGGCCCACATTAACTGTGCGTTGATAAGGCGTCTTTGCAGAAGAAGCGCACGCTTGATGGAATTTCAAAAGATTATGACACGCTTCATAAGATAGCAACAACAACGAAGACGACGACGACGATCATCATTAAAGCGAGGCGTAGTTGACTCTTATCAGTGCTATGGCTATGTCAATGAAATTGATTGGAAACTCGTTTAAAGCTCTCTCTCTCTCTCTCTCTATCTCCAAGAGAGGCAGTCAGTAGAGTAAGTGGAGTGGGTGGGAGCGAGCAGGCATGCAAGGTAGTGTGAGCAAGAGTTAGAGTAGTAGGTACAGCGAGTGTAAATGCTGAGTGGGAGGCAGCGAGAGCAAGGGCCATTTTATCCAAGAGAGCGCATTAGAGTATGCATTTCGCTCTCTTCGTTTCTTTGCTATTCCTTTCTTTGCTTTTAATTTTTTTTGAGTAGGCCAACACTTGACTGACTGAGTGTAGTCATAAGTTGCTGCTTAATTCTTGTGCTTTTATTGCCGCCGATTATTCCACGTGATGTTGTTTAAACTAGAAAAAACCATGTCACAGGCAGTTTGACACTTCCCCTTCCCCCCAGCACACATAGCCCCCCTCAGTTCTGTCTCTACGACACCAAAGTCTTCTTGCAAATTGCGACATTTTACATTCATTCAAAAAAATGCTTATTCCATGTCTGCCTTTTTTTTTTATTGTGGTGTAGGCACACACATACACACACAGGCACATATACATGCAGACATTTATGGCTGCCTTGCTGAGATTTACTACAACTATTTCATAAAATTGTGTAGCGCCTCGAAAAATAAAGAATGGATGAGTCTTCGCTTGAGTCTTCTAGACGCGCCAGGGGGGAGAAATGGTGTGAAGAGGAGCGGAAGAACGGAAGGGAAAGGGAAAGACAGAGACGGGAAATTGGAATTGAAGACGGTCGTCGGGTCGTGTGACTCGCGATGTGATCGCGTTGGGACTTGATTTTTGCTTTTTGAATTGATTCCATTAACGCACATGTGTATGTATATGTATGTGTGTGCGTATGACTGTTTGTGTGTGTGTGTGTGAGTTCTAGCTGATAAGCAGCTCCCTCTGTCCCCCGTCCCCCACCCCTTCAACGAAAGTGGGAGTGGCCGAGTTTGACATTTAATTAAAGCCGCTTTATTTTAATTGAGCTTGAGAAAGAACGCAATAACTAGTGATGGCAAAATAAATTAACTTATCGATTATTAAATCCTATGATTAATTTAAGCTGGGCGATGTTTATTGTGAGCAGGTGCTCAATAGTCAACCTGTCTGTTTTTTCTGTTAAAGAAACACAAGCTTTTGAAAAAAAGACTCTGTAATTTCAGGCAAATAGAAATTAAAGTAGATAGTAGAAGCAATAAATAGTAAAAACCAACTTCTTAAATACACGAACTAATAAACTATCTTCTCTATTTACTTTCAGGTTAATCTTCACGCAGGACAATAATTTTTTTTTAATTATAAATAAGTTAATCTTCTTAAGAAAATTTATAATAAATTAGTAGACCAACATTATTATAATAATTATAATAGTTAAGCTAAGTATAAGAATAAATACAGCTTATTTACTGTGCAAAAAATAATAATAGAAACTAATCTGTTACGATTAAGGCTATGATTTTAAGAATAAAATTAATTTAAAATTTAAATCAAACGTATTTTTCATTTGGGGGGATCTGCTTTTTCAAGCTATAAACAGAAGAAATTTCAGCTGAAGCAACAGGCGAACAGAAATAAGAGAAAGTCGCAGGGCAAAAAAATTAAATTTAAAATTTACATCTAACGTATTTTTAAAATTTAAAATTTCAAATTCAAATCTAACGTATTTTTCATCTGGGGGGATCTGCTTTTTCAAGCTATAAACAGAAGAAATTTCTGCTGAAGCAACAGGTGAACAGAAATAAGAGAAAGTCGCAGGGCAAAAAAATTAAATTTAAAATTTAAATCTAACGTATTTTTAAAATTTAAAATTTCAAATTCAAATCTAACGTATTTTTCATCTGGGGGGATCTGCTTTTTCAAGCTATAAACAGAAGAAATTTCTGCTGAAGCAACAGGTGAACAGAAATAAGAGAAAGTCGCAGGGCAAAAAAATTAAATTTAAAATTTACATCTAACGTATTTTTAAAATTTTAAATTTCAAATTCAAATCTAACGTATTTTTCATCTGGGGGGATCTGCTTTTTCAAGCTATAAACAGAAGAAATTTCTGCTGAAGCAACAGGCGAACAGAAATAAGAGAAGGCAAGCAAAAAAATTAAAATGCACAAAATACGCATGTATGTGTGAGCACGCAATGTGCAGCAAATTATGCTCTGAGTAAATTTTGCCGCTCACAACTTTGCACTCTGTTTTCGGCTGCCCATTGAGAGTTGTGTGCATGTGTGAGCGTCACAGCCGCTCGCAGCAGTGCACTCTTGCACTCACCATTTTAATTGCGTGGAGCGCTAAATCTGACGCTCTCCGCTCTTTCTCTCTGCACTCATTTTTCGTCTGCTGCTTAATGCGAGCGAAGTATTCGACTCTCGCTTTTTAATTGCGCGCCAAGATAATTCTGTCGCTTGCTATCTGATTCTGTTTGCCTGGTATTCTAGCGTCTAAATTGCCGACTTTTAGAGGTTTGGCTGCTGCACTTTGCAGGTTGAATGTGTGTTCGCTTCATCTGCAAAGTTCAAGGTCATTTTAATGGCAATTTAACAGCTTGTTGCCTAATTCTGTTTGGCTGTTATTGTACTTTCAAACTTAACGGAAATTTCGAATGTGTTGCATCTTACTGTGTTTTTCTTTTCGTCTGAGAATTCAGCTGAATATTTTTATATAGCAGCTGTAATACCAGGCGAACAGAACTTTCAGTAGATCGCGAAATACTAAATCAAGTTTAACGGCTTCTTAAACACACACACACACACACACGCACACACACAAGCATAGAAATATATCTTATATACTAGACCCTACATAAAAATATATTTATATATATCTATATATTTTCTGGACATTAAAACAAAATTTGTAATTTGTATGTATCATTTTGCGATACAATTAAATCGTTTATTGAAATAAAATAATCGATTTTAATGTATCATATGATTAATCGTGCCATCACTAGCAATAACACAAAATCGCTTATGAAGCCAAATGGTGAAATAAATGAATTGATTTTATTCCGATTAAAATATGAAAATAATTATAATAAGCTCAATTCACCTGCGGGTCTCACCTGCAGCCGGATATTGCAAAATTAACGATAACAGAGGCCTGACTGCAATTCAATATCATTTTATATATATCATATATACGCTTTAAATGAGTAATACATTAACACTTATATACGTATAATCAGCTAAACTGATTAAAAGCTTATAAATTCCAATGTCTGGCGCTTGGCAATTAAATTCTTTTTGGGGGGGGGAACAAAAATTATGGGGAATTTCAATTGCGCGATTTCTATATCTATATTATTCCCAACCTTGGCTCATACGTTAGGTACGTCGACCAACTAAGCAGTTAGTTTAGTTAATGTCTAGTGTTTAATTAAGATAAGATATGAAATTGTTCTGTCATAAATTGAGACCATGACGAGTGACAAACTGACAAAATGCATGAACAAAATGACAGGCAATCAACGAGCAAACCACACACTTACATCCACACATACAAACACACACACACATACGAGTATAAGTGCTGCCTAGAATATCACGTGATATTTGCTGTATGCAGTGCTGCCAGATTTTATCAAGCTAAACATCTGGAAATAGCTAAATAACATCAGAATAAATAATAGATTTTAACCTAATAGCTCGTTTTATAACATCACTTGAACCACTTGAGTTTAAAAAATAGCTAATAGTAGCTAAACCCGCAGCACTGTCTGTATGTGTGGCAATTTAACAGGTCGTTTTAATCGATAGGGCCTCATCAAGTGCTGCTTCTGCTGATTAAATTGTTTGAGTATTTGGCCACTTCAAACAGAAACGGAACAACGTTGAACAAAAATGCCTCCGCAAAAGCACGTGAGTGGCAGCGTGTTAAGGGCCTGATAAAGGGCCAGTTCAATGATTCTACACGAGCGGAAAGCAAACGGAAGCCACACACAATTTGCTTGAGGTGATAAGCAGGCGCCCGAAAGTAGGCACTTATAAAAGTCTCGACGAAAACGATAAGATAAATTGTCTAAAGCATACTTGTGTGCTGAGGAGAGAATAACGTAAGGAATTAAAGTGTTGCATATTTCTGCGCATAGGACGAAACAAAAAAGTTAAACAAAATGTTGCCTGCTTTGAGGATTGCAGAACTCACCATGATATGAAACAGTTACGTAGGATATTTGCACACAGGATTCGGTGCAGCCAATGGGTTTAAGTGTACGCACAAATTGACCCTCTTGCAGTGTGTACACATTAACAGTGCCGTCCTATAAAATTGGTCAACGTTTAACTAGTACTGGTTCGAACTCATCTAAAGACTTACCAGAGATCCGGAAACAACTAGATCCAACTCTGTGTAGATGGCCACACTGGAAACCGCATCGTCGTGGCCATAGAGCACAGTTAGCGGTTTAGGGGAGTAATTGTTCTGCGTATTTAACTGGGTTATGGCCTGCAAATGGGATTGTCCTGTCAATGCATGCACTGGAATGTTGGCAGTGGGACCACCGCTCTGTTGATTCGCCTGAATGCTCCACACAATGGACGTACAATCGCGTGAGCCTGTGACCAGATAGGAGCCGCAGTTGTCCAGTGCCAGACAGGTGATTATGTCCAGGTGTCGCGTTACGGACGCCACAGTTTTGCCCTTGTTTAAGTTATAGACACGCAGAGCATTGTCCCAAATGCCGCCGGCATAGAGGAGCTTGCCATCGGTGCTGACCGCAAAGTTCTGCGAATGTGGCGGCTGAGAGGAGTGAAAGGGTCCAAAGACACGCTTACGATTCCTGCAATGATCAGAAGGATTAGCAACACTATCAGTTGACAATCAGAAATCACACTCACTTAAGGTTCGTGGTTGTCGCATCAATTTCCAGCAGGAATCCATGCTCCTTGTCGAATGACATCCACGAATTGCAGCCAAGAATGCAGGATTTGGAAACGCTGACTAGCACATCGGGACTCAGCTGCAGAAAACCGCGGGGCGGACTACGTGGTGGACTTAGGTAGACAATGGGATCCTTGGGCGTGGAGAGTTCACAATAATACTGCACTACCTTGTCCAGAAATTGTGTAAAGTCCGGTCGCCTGAGCTCTGCACGAGCCAGCTTGAGCGATGTCTCCTCATGGGTAAGGCGACGTGGATGTGGCTCCCGCAGCAGCTGCGAGGGCACTTGACCGAAGTTATTGATCATGCCCTCGACAGCTTCCCGCTCTATTTGATTGGTGATTTTGTCCAGGTCGACAGCACCCTCGTAGGAGCAATAGTAGAACACATTCAGGGCCTCCACAGCCTTGGGTCCCTTCTGTTTGTAGCCGAAGATGAGATCAATCCAATGATGCAAGTGCTTGCTAACATATTCGGACTCCAGTGCACGCCGATGTATGGCTATGAATTCTTCCGGCGTTGTCGCCCAGGCTGGCAAAATGACATCATCCACCTTCTCCTTGGTGATCTGCAAGTGACCCAGGTCAAACCTGAAGACAAGTAAAACACAAATAAGTGACAGTAGAAGGATCAGTGGAAGTTCCTGTACTTGTTCATGTTTTTAAGAAACTCTGGAAAGTAGAAGAATTCGGGTATTAGCTCCTTGACATCGTTGGGATTGTCCATGAGCAGTTTCCATGTTTGTGGTATCGAGTGAAACTGTCGATCGGCGACATCGAAGCGTCCGCTCTGTAGATCAACGTGGAGCGAGGTGAAGGGTTCCACCCTCAGTAGATAGTGTAGAACTCCCGCGGAGTTGGAGTAATGTGTTCCGTAGTGGAACTTTGGTATGGCACCCGAGGGATCCTCAAAGGAATCGTATTTGCTACGCACTTCAGCCTCGTTCTTAGGATTGATCTGTGTAAGGAGTGAAAGGATTAGTTAGTAAAACTAGGAGTTCCTTAAGGAAACTTACGCATCCAATGGGCTTGGACAAGTCCCGGAATGATTTGGGATCAGTAAGATCCAGCACGTCGCTGGTATAGTCCGATAGAATCCACGGGAAGACGGGATACTGGCTCAAATCGTTATACGAACGACCTGGGAGAAGAAAGAGTGAAAAACTGTAGAGGATCCCGGAGAAAGGCTACACTGATCTTACCAGCAATGGTATTTAGGTACATTAGGTACTCAAAGTTGGATATTTCACGATTCATCCAGCGCTGGGTCAATCCCGAAGCACGCAGTAGTTCCGACGGAGATCTGCCGGAACCGTACAAAATGTTTGGCAACGGAAGACCCACAATTTTGGTAAAGACCTTGTTACGTGTCTGAGGAGTAAGAGGAGTTAGATTAGAAAAGTTTTTGAATGGATTAACCCACACCTACCTTGGTTGTAAAGTTAAGAAAATAACTGGTCTGATCTATCAGAAAGATCTCCAGAGCACTGCGTCTCAGATTGAATTTTCGCAAATGAACCTCACGGATTTTGTTGGTGGCAAATCTGAAATCATATTTGGAACCATCCTCTGAGGCTGGACTTAGATCCACAAAGGTAAACACACTCTGATTGACCTCAATGCGACCCTTGACTTTGGTCATTAGCGTTATAAGTTCACAATCCTGTGATATGACTAGTTTCTCCAGTGCCGTATCCATTTGTGCCTGGGAATCAATCAACTGCATCAACTCCTCCTCCAGCTGAGAGCTCTCATCGTCGGCAAGAAAGTCTCGCACTACAGCGTTCTTGATTGTCGAATCGAATTCGGAAATTTCCCTAAAGAAAGGATTTATATATCTCCTATTGATCTCTATATAGGAAAAAGTTACTCACTTTGTGTCGAAGGCATTGGTCGTGTTATCCCGCAAGTTGGCCGCATTCTCGTGCTTGTTGGGATACAACTGCGGCTCCAGCTTGAGTCGCATGCGTGCCACGTTCTCATGGGGCGATAACTTCCAGAACTCCTCAGATAGTTCACTGCAACGACGAAATTTGAATAGTCGAAAGAGTTACAAAGAGGTTAAAGGTTAAAGGTAAAGGTTTAACTATGATCAAATTAAAATTCCGCTTGGAAATCGCTTAAGATTTGACTGAAATCTGAGACTTCCAAACTTTTTAGAGGAATCTAAAGTCTATATAGTTATATCGCCTATATTTCCTTATATTTAAAGAAACACAAATCTTTAACTGATATTTTTTTTGTTTATTAATTTGTTTCGATGAAAGTTATTTTAAAGCACGACAATGATTAATCGAATATGTACAAATGAAAATCCTTTGTCCTGGGTCCAGTTCTGCTCCACTTTAGACAACAATAGGACCGGCTAGGGTCTTGGCAAGCACAGGTGCTGGTGCAGCTGCCACAACGGGCGCAACGGGAGCAGCGAAAGATGTGAGCTTGGCAACGGGGGCAACTGGAGCAACTGCAGCAACGGGCACATCCTTCTGGACGACGGCATTGAAGCCATTGATCGAATCGGCATAGTAGCTGACAATGCGACGAGAACCATCGGCTTCGATCAGGGAGTAGCTGCCACGAACCACATCTCCATCACGTGTCTCCTCCTGGGTCTTGGAGTCACCGGTGAGCGTATCCTGGACATCGTAGGCGAACTTGTACTGTGGATGGGCATCAACGATCTCGGTGGCAATGGGCGCAACTGGAGCTGCAAGGGGAGCGGCCACTGGAGCGGCAATGGTCTTGGCAAGCACGGGAGCAACTGGAGCGGCCAAAGGAGCAGCAACGGGAGCAACTGGAGCGGCCAAAGGAGCAGCAACGGGAGCAACTGGAGCGGCCAGAGGAGCAGCAACTGGTGCGGCTAGACGGGCAGCAACTGGAGCGGCGAAGGGTGCAACTGGAGCAGCCAGAGGAGCGGCAAAGGTCTTGGCCACCAAGGGAGCAGAGTAAGCCAGAGGAGCGGTGTACGGAGCAGGAGCAGCAAAGCCTAGAGGAGCCGAGTAGGCAGCTGGTGCAGCAAAGCCCAGAGGTGCCGAGTAGGCAGCTGGAGCGGCATAACGCAGAGGTGCAGCCGCATAGGCAGCAGCAGCAGCCGGTGCGAAGTAAGGAGCAGCCGCCAAAGGTGCTGGAGCAGCAGCCAGAGGAGTAGCAGCCAAATGGCCCTGAGCGGACAGCGCCATGGTGGAGAGAACTGCAACAACCTGGACAACCCGATAGGAGTACTATTACCAACTGTTTCCAAATCCCGATTGGGGTTACTCTGGTAAACTTACCGTCAAAGGATTCATTGTTAGGCTTGGGGAAGGAGTTTTGATTGTCACCGTCGGTTATCAAAAATGAACTGACATATCGTTAACAAAACTGCGATGTCTTTTATACCAAGACAAGCAGATTCATTCGCGAAATTTGCATGTACGCACCGCACAACAATACACCACCACACAACTGTACACCACCCAACCACCGAGGGAGCTGAGACACCCTTCCTCCCTTGCTCCCTTCAACTAATCGTTGGCATGGCTTCGTCTGCCTATGATCCAAATTCGTAGCACGTAGATCAATTCCAACAAAGTTTTCAGTTTTTTTGTCTTTTGAGACCGCTCTCAATTTTTTGGCTACCAAATCCGAATCCAAATCCGAATCCAAGTCGTTCCATGGCTACGAAAGTGAATGCGATTTTTTTTTTTGTTGGGGCTTTGTGGTAATTGTCATGCAGGTTCCATTCAATGGCAATACTTTAATTTTCTTTTACATTAACACACGCGAAACTTAAGCTACGAAAATACCAACTTAATACCGATATAGCCAAAATACCGAAATACTCATAGATCAATATCGCTATGTCTGCACAAAAGTCAAGTTTACGAGAAATGCATTAGTCAATTAGGTTGAAACACTCTGGTAAAGATTTAAATTAAATACTAAATTAAATACTAAATGTGAACAAGAAAGTTGTAAGAAGGAAAGAAAGCTAAGGATCAGTGAAGTATAATGCTTAATTTCTAAACTTAAAGATCAAAGATAGAGATACAGTTATAATACTATGTTAAAAGATATAGTAAACTTGTAAAATACTAGAATTTTAAGTACTCCAAAATAAAAGGAATAGGGAAGACTCAAATTATAGTCAAATCTAGAAGTTTTCTAGATTTAATCTAGTTCATAATTTTCCTATCTCAAAAGCCTAATTTGCTCAGCTGACGTAATCGCTTGTAAAACAACAGTTGAAAAACGATTAAATCTATTCGATTGGTCGTTAAACTTGGGTTATTAACACCAAAGTCGAAAGTTTCGATTAGAAATGCGTAGGGAGTACCTAAAAGCTATATACAGAGGGTTTCTCTTACGTGTCTGAGTCTTCAAAACTGGTTTATTCAAATCAATTGATTTCGATTATTTCGATTATTTGTCAAGGTGTAACAGAAGCTACATAGATTACAGGCTATAGATCTTTTGACCCAATTTACGTTGGCTACTGGGTGCATATTTGACCTGATTTTGGCCAGAAAGACACAGGTGCGTTTAAGCTGTAACTTTGTGAGTGTGTGCGTGACTCTTTTGTCAATTGCACAGTGGGACGACCTTGCGACTTGTTGGCCAAAAAAAACAACAACTCACACAGACTGTCTGGGAGCGACAAAACTTGGCAAAAGACTCAACCAAAACCCAAAAAGAAAAAAAAAATACCAAAAAAAATTGTGGAGCTCTTCGAGACGCAGTTGAAAACAGTTAAAAACTTTTAACGGTTGTCACCGGAAATTGACTTAATTGACGCTGATCCACAGCTGAAAAAACTACTACCAAATGCATTTGGTCAAAAGTCTCGAAACTAGCTACAAGATTCCATAATTGGCCAATACGTAGTCGATTCTATTCGGACTTTTACTTGTCAAATTTGTAGTCCATAAATTGAATTAATTGAAATTGTACAAAAGTTACGAAATAATTAAGTAAAATCACTTAAAATCCAAACAGTTATACCAGAAAATAGCTAAAAAAATCTGTTTCAAGTTCAAAAACTAGAAAAAATTTATGAAAAAAAGCCAAAGAAATATTAAAGCTAAAAATAAATCGATTAAAATCGATTAATTTACAATTCAGTTAAAAAATCTACCTAAAAAAATACTTATTAAATTAAAAGCCCCAAAACTAGCTACCAAATGTCTACAACAATCTCTCCTCCTTTCCAAAAAAATACCAATCAGCGATTTCCTCCACAAAAAAGCTAAAAAAAAAGCTGTTTTTTACGTGCGTAATTAAGAATGGTTGGTAATAGCCAAGTCCATTTGTTGGCAATTGTGGCAAGGTCACATTGGGGTTTGGACTGCAACTGCATTTCTGTAACAGCTTTAAAACGGCTAAAAGCATGCGGCATACGGCATGTGGGCGCTTGTGTGTGCGTGTCCGAGCGTGTCGCTGCGTGTTCAAGCATGTACCGCCAGTGCGTAATTGCTTTGTGTGTACGATGGCCACTCCCTTTACGCCTTCGCCACTGTCCACCCGCCTCGATCGAATGCTTCCATTTTAGATTTCTAATTAAACGAGTGAAAAACGCTGGTACGTGAGACGGGAGGGGAGGACGGGAGAGGGGCAGCTTTTGGCTATGAATTTTGGTCTCGTTTTTGCGTTTTACGTTTTCGGCCAAGTCACAAATGAGCCTGCCCAGCAACTGGCTAACGGCCAAGTGATTCGAAATTACATCAGACGGCAAAAAAAGCATTTTGGAGAACCTGAGAATTGGCCGAGATCTGGTTTGATTTAGCCACGTAAATATATATATTGATTGTATTCTTTTTTCTTTTTGGAGACAGAGCAAAACAAGTCTAGAGTTTGGAGCGGCGCTCTTGATTCCATTGAGAAACAAAAACTAGCTGCAAATTCTGACGAAATGTGCGAGACAAGACATGAAATTTTTGCACTGGGAGCATGTGCATCGCAGCTCAACAGAGATCGGAGATTGCAGATCTCTCAATGGAGTGTAGGAGAGAGGAGTGAAGGAGGAGTGAGGGGTGTTCACCTGCCACTTTTGGTGGCACCTCGAATATAAAACTGAAGAACTCGCGGAAAATGCATCTCACAGTCGAGCTGAGTTCTTGCAGTGCAGACCACACAACCAACACCGTCTCCAGTCTCCAATCTCCAGTTTCCAAGTCTCCAAAGCAAATACATCCTTTGCCATGCTCTATCAGGTAAGCTTAAGGATTCCTTGCTCCACATTTCCAAAGATTTAACTTGATCTCTTAACGTTTACAGATTGTTTGCGTGCTTGGACTGGCGCTGTCCATGACGTTGGCCATTCCCATTGATCCTTATGGTCCATCATTGCTGGCTGCTCCGGCAATCTCCTACGCCGCACCCAAGCTCCTCGTTCAGCATGCAGCACCCGCGTTGGCTGTGGCCAAGATTGCCGAACCCGAACCCTACGATCCCAATCCGCAGTATAGTTTCTCATATGGCGTCACGGATCATCACACCGGCGACTCCAAGCAGCAGGAGGAGACGCTTGTCAATGGCGTCGTCCATGGCAGCTACTCCCTGGCCGAACCCGATGGCACCATCCGTAAGGTGACCTATACTGCTGACAAAATCCATGGCTTCAATGCGGTGGTCGAGAAGAAGGGAGTCGCCCATGTCGCCGTGGCCAAACCTGCTCTGGCTGTTGCTGCTGTTCCCGCTATTACCAAGATTGGATATGCTGCTCCAGTGATTGCCTCCTCCGGTTATGGTGGTGGACACTACTAGGACCAAATAGGGGATTCAGACCACCGCCTGGATATGGCCAGTATCATTGTTGAATAGTTCTAATCTTATCTGTAAAAATCCTCCCGAAACAATGCAACGTGCCTGCTGTCCTGACAACTGAGTGTCAACTCCGTAGCCATCGCAACCCCCAAAAAGCTTGATCAACATCCAGCACAGCTCTGAGAGCTGTCGGGGTACGGTTGTCGGACCATTTATCTAGTGAATACCTAACTGCATCTACTGAATAAAAGTTTCGGTACAAAAAATAAGATTTCTTTACTGTAATCGGTATGAAAGGAAGGAAACCGAGGGGTAAAGGCAGCTATCAGAGTTAAGTAATCCTTGTATGAAAGGATTGAAACCGAGGGGGGGAGGACTGGTGATAGAACTAGATGATACTTGTATGAAAGCATTGTAATCGATAGGTAAAGTTTAGACCTAAGGTTAAGGGGTTCAGACTCCAAATTTTTCCTACGAAAAGGAGATCCTAGGAACGCATTTTGATCGACCTAGTTCCAAAGGTCGTAAGGTAGGTTCAATTTTCTTCTCGGCAGTCTAGCCTCTCCGAAATGTAGCTCAACTTCTTCACATCCAATACCAAGGTTAAAAGCTTAGTCATAATTTGAGCAATGTTGAGGTAGGTTCGACCTCAACCCCAAGACAGACACCGAAATGGGAAGCAATTAATGCGGATCACGTGTCGCACTTAAAGTTATGATTGTAATATGAGTGAAAAAATAACAAGAGAGGGAGTGGGGAGAGGGGAAAAGGTAATTATGCAAACAATGTGGGAGGGAATTGTTGGCACGTCCATTGAGGAAATTTTGAATATCTTTCCGATTGGGAGGTGCAGCTTACGTCAGGGATTAGCACACTTTTGGCCAGCTTTGGACAATGATTGCCACAATGCACATGCACTGGAAGACAGTTTGGAAAAGCGTTTATAAGCGGACAAGAGTTCCATGAAGTGACAGTCAAGAAAGTGACACTGAAGCAGTAACTAAACAAATTTAATCATGGCCCTAATCAAGGTAAGTTGGGAAAAGGAGCAGAGGAACAAGGATTAAACCTCAATCAATGGACACCTATAACCTTCAACCCTTTCCCCTGACAGTCTCTCATCGTGTGCTGTGCTCTGGTTGCTTTCGTCGAGTGTGCGCTGCTTCCAGGATTTGCTGTGCCTGTGAACACAGAGGTTGATCCCCATCCTCAATATGCCTACGCCTACAATGTGCAGGATGCTATCACCGGAGACAGCAAGAGCCAACAGGAGGTGAGGGATGGAGATGTTGTCAAAGGCTCCTACTCTGTGGTAGATGCCGATGGCTCACTGCGTACCGTTTTCTACACCGCCGATCCTATCAATGGCTTCAATGCGGTGGTGCAACGTGGTCCAGTTCCCGCTCCGGTGGTGGCTGCACGTCCCGCTCCGTTCTTGGGCTAGACCACAGCTGCCTAACACAGTTGATCCTAGCCTGTAGATAAGTTATTGTCTGTTCTGTAGATCTAACCACACTCATAAATCAGTTAATAAATCCAGTTAGCCAAAGAGTAGACACACACGCCTAATTGTTGGACACCTGGTTGTGGATTATGAATTGTACATGCTTTGGATAATATCGGGCTGACAAATGGTCTGATTGGAGCTATGAGTTCCGTTTGGTTTGCTGGGAAAGGTAACGAAGGAGTTTCAGAGGAGGAACGTGGTGAGAATTGGCTTGAGAGTCAGTTCTTCGAAGTGTATAGTATTGGAAACCCTATTAATCCTTCGTCGATTACCCTTTAAAGCTTTTAGTACTGCTGTACTCTCTTATGATCCTATGATCCTATTTTGAAGGAGGTTTTAGGGGAAGTTTAGTCGAAGGATCAATTTTTTGATATTGGAAACCCTTTTCCTCAGTATCTCATTCTATGAAGCTTCCACTGCGGCTGTGCTCTTCTTTGATCTTATGATTTCTTAGGTATCCTATGTCTAGGATCCTATGCTCTACAACTTTTCAGCTTTTCCTTCATAGCTTTTCATCTTATTCCCGTTGTTCCTTCTTCCTTTTAGTGCCCAAAGTTAGCTTAGATCTATCCCAGCTTTCGTTGGTTAGCTCATGCTCCTTTCCCTTCTGTGCCGTCCCCTCTTTTCCCACTCTCCCCTTTCCCAAAGAACACTCTCCCCCAGTCAGTATGCGGCAGGCAACAACATTCACTCGCCACTCGCTGCACGCACTCGAATTATTCAATAGCTTAATTGAAAGTACTCCACGCGATACAATTTTTGATTACGCAAACACCGAATGTCTCTACGTCAGTTTCAGCTTCTGCGTTGGCGTAAGCGTCGACGTCGATGCCGACTGAGACGACGACTGAGACGCTCGCAGCGACGCCTAACAAGGCGTTCAAAATTAGTGATAATGGGCAAAATTGTCCCAATGGCAGTAAAAAACATAAAAGTTGGCAAAAATCATAAAAAACAATTGTTGTTTTGGTTGTTGCTGTTGTTGTTGTTGTCGAGGAGTCGGACAGTCTCGTGAGGGGATTTGAGAATTGTTTTAGTCCAGGAGGGCGGGGCGGTAATAGGGAGGTAGGAGTCTTGCTCTTTGGGCGCGGCAACTGCTTTGTGCCAGTTTCGAAGGCTGCAAGACGCACATACGCACACACACACACGCACACCTTTGATGCTGGGGCAACTTGGGTGCGTGCCCCGTCTGCTATCTCCCTCTCCCGCGCTCACACTCGCTCGTGGCTAGAAAAATCGCTTTCGAATTGAACTTTTTTTGTCACGATCGACTCATGTGCTGCTCCTCCCCATGCTCCACCCAAACTCGTTGGCCCCTGCCCCTGCTCCAAATCCCAAAACGAAATCCGAAATCCATGTTCACATCTACCGTCCACCATGGTCCACTCGCCTGGGAGGCCTCTGGGCCCCCTCGAAAAACATGCGTGCCATTCTCGTGGGCAACTCTAAGCGGCTTTTATGTCTGGCCAACCCTCCTAGCTCCGTCCCAGCACCTTCTCCTCCACCTCTTCCTCCTCCTCTTGCCACTTTTGGAACAGAAATTGCCAGGGGCAAAGCGACGCAACGAAAAATGAATTATTTTCATTTGTTGCTGCTGTGGTTGTTGTTGTTGTTGTTGTTGCTGCTGTGATTGTTGTTGTTGCTGCTTTGGTTGCTGCTGCTGCTGCTGTAGTTGTTCTTGCTGTTGTTGTTGGTGCTGCTGCTGTTGCTGCAGTTGCAATCTTTGCACTCCACACGCATGCGCACTTTTTAGTTGTTGCTTTGTCTATATTTTTTTTTTTTTTTTTGCATAAATATTTTTACAGGCAGATTTTTGGTTTTGTCGAATTTTTCGGAGGCTTGGTTTTTTTTTTTTTTTGATTTAGTCTGAGTTGGCGGCTATAAAAAGCAATTGTCGCTGAGCCTCAGAACCACAGAGTGAGTTCATTTGTCAGCCAAGCAGCAGCCGCAGCAGCTCCAAATCTTCAAATTCAATTCTTCAATTCTTCAGTTCTTCAATTCTTCAAATGGCCCAAATGTTGTTAATCGTTTTGAGCGCGTTGTTTGCCCTCAGCAGCGCTGTGGTGGTGCCAGGACCTGGTCTGGCATATCCTGCTCTGCCCGCGTATCCTTCGCTCGCCGCACCCGTCTATCCCAAACTGGCGGCGCCCGTTTATCCTGCACTAGCCAAGGTAGCAGTGGCCAAGGTAGCCGCCCCAGAGCCCTATGATCCCAATCCACAGTACAGCTTCAGCTACGATGTGCACGTAAGTCCGGGAACAGACATTTTGCAGGCACTGTATTACTAATCCAATTCCTTTGCAGGATGGTTCCACTGGGGACGTGAAGAGTCAGCAGGAGTCGCGCAGCGGTGATGTTGTCCAGGGTGCTTACTCCCTGATCGAAGCCGACGGAACGCGTCGTATTGTGGAGTACACGGCGGATCCAGTTCATGGTTTCAATGCCGTCGTGCGACGTGAAGGCGCTGTCGTTAAGGCAGTGGCTCCAGTGGCCAAGGTGCTGGCCCCAGCTCCAGTTTTCCATGCTCCAGTGGTGGCCAAGCTGCCCGCTTACGCTCCTGCCCTGGCCCCGGCTTACCACGCCCCTGCCGCCTATGCTCCAGCACTGGCTCCAGCTTATCATGGTCCTGCTCTGGGTCCTGCCTACTCCCCGCTGGGCTATCACTAAGTCAATCCTTAGGAATGGAATGGGATTCCATCCACAACGTTGCCGACCTCTTGCCAAGCGCCGAATCACGTAATTTTCTCCTCCGCCTTTAATGGCCTATCGATAGTCGATAGTTGTAGTATTAGTTGAAATGAAAGCGATTTATCGATAACACTCTACATGTACATACAAAGTAGGGGGCGTTACCGTTGCCGCCCCCCATCTTCGATGCCTTTCATGTATATTTCTTGTCTTCTTAATCTTAAGGCTGTTTCGACCGCGATAATTAAAATAAATTATACAAATTTAAATCAAATTGATTATTTTAATCGTTGGAAAATTCATTAGACTAGCAAGTCATTGCCAATGTGAACAGGTGTACATTAAGGCGAACTAGAACTGGAACTAGTACTAGAACTGCAATTGGAACTTGTTTTTCTTTGGCCCGTGAATGGATCGACCTTAGAACCTCACGCACAAGGCACCACGCACCACACACTGTAGAGACCCGATTGCTTTGACCGTCATCAATGCAAATAAACGCAATAAATACGCCCCAAGGCCACGCCCCAAAGTGCATAATATATGGTTTTATAATTGGCAATTGGCCAAGTTAAGTAAGCCAATGGAGATCAGCTGCGGAACTTGCTACAACCCGAAGGGAGTTATGCATTCAAATTGCACTGAGCAAAGCTAATAAACAAACAATTTGTTACAAATGTAACGATTGCATAAATATTAAATTCACTTTTTGATGATTTAATAAAATTAATTCGTAATTTTAATCGCACCTCCAACTAATAAATCGCCCCAACGAAAACGAAGCGAAAGCAGCGAATAATTCAGCAGCAAGTACAGTGGTACAGAGAGCACACAAAAGTGAATAAAAAAGAAAAACTAAAAAAAATAAAGCTATGGTAAAATACTCTGGTGTTAACTGTTATAAACGCTTGTTCCGAAGTATTGTCATTATATATGATCTAAAGATATCAAGCGATCTTCTCAAAGGGAAAATCAATATAAATCAATCAATTCCTTTACTTAAATCGCTCTCTCTCTCTCTTCTCTATCTATATCTCCATCTCCATCTCCATTTCCATCTGTATCTCTATCTCTATCCATCTCTCTCTCTCTCTCTTCTCTCTCTTCTCTATCTCTCTCTCTCTTCTCTTTCTCTCTCTCCCTCTCTTCTCTCTCTCCCTTTTATCTTTCACATTGTGTAAGCTTTTCTGATTAAAATGATGAGTTAATTATATATTTTTAAAAAGAGATAATAGATTTTTTTAAACAAAATCTTAGGGCCTACTTAACAGCCCCGAGGGTAATACTCCATAAGCCGTTTAGTCGCAGATATTTGTCTCTCTAGCCCTCTCTTTCACTCCCGCTGTCGCTATCTCTTTTGTTCTCATTGTCTTTGGAAAGTGAAATTGATGAAATTAATATTTTTAGCAAAAGTAGCTTAAAATTAACTGAATAATAAATAAGTTTGTTAAATCAATTTGTGCCCATTGTGCTCTTAAAGCGCTGTGACTGCCACACACGTGCACACACAGCTAGACAGAGACAGAGACAGAGTGAGCGACAGGCAGCCAGCGAGGGAGAGGGGTATATTAATGAGTGCATTTGTTAGCATTTTACAGTGAAATGAACAGCGTGGCAGCTACCTGTCCACACACACACACACACACACGCACACACACACCTGTATTTATACCCACTAAAAAATATATATGTGTGTATCTCTTACAGCTAGAGATATATGTGACTGCGTTTGAAGGTGATTAACTGTCTAGAGTCGAGTCGACTCGACTCAACTCAGCTCAACTCACGCCCGATTGCAATTGTCGCCTCAATTAAAATGCTGAATTTTGTCTGATTTCATAATGATTATGAGGTACCTGTACACCTCTTAGTCCCGCCTCTCTGCACCTTACTTACCCGGTATACCAGGGCCCCCTAGGGCCGTACAAGAAACGCTTGGCGGTCTTCCATTTCTTCCGTATGTGATTATCGCTGGTCTTATGCTGCACTGCAGCCGCTTGCAATCGTTGCATCTCCTCCACTTGACGCACCTTCCATGGCATATAGATCTTCTGCTGAAAGACCCGACGGTTGGTGGCCTGAAATGTTGCACGTTGCTTCGATGCCGCCTTGCATGCCTCATAGCACTCCGCCCAGAAGCGATTGATGGGCTCCCACAGATGCAGCTCAATGTCACGCTGGTAGTGATCATACAGTGGCTTCACCTGCAAATAAATTAAATAAATTCAATGAGTGTTATACAAGCATGACAAATCGCAAATCATAAGTTGCTATTGGATTTTATATGACAGCTGAGCACGCACCCATTACAGGGTATACCCTGTTTAAAAAGCTTTAATGGAAAGCGGCTATATGAACGGGTTTAGTCTTGAATCAAATGCGGTTTATGTAAATTCGGTAGGTATATCCTGTGGGCATACCCTGTAAGCTTACTATGTGGGTATACCCTGTAAGTATACCCTGTAGGCATACCTTGTACCCTATTTAAAATCTTTTATCAAACGCAGCTCCTCACAAATTTCAATTTCAACCGTTAATTACAGGGTATTTGTCAGTCGAACAACAAGCAGCATAGCTTTCTGAATTGTTTTCACTTTCGTTTGTCCGCTTCAGAAATCCAACTAAAAATCGAACCAAGATTCAAAGTTGAGAAAACGTCACGTCCGTTCAGGTTCAAGTTCAATGTGGCTGCAGATACAATTCGAGATGAAGTTGAAGTTCGAGATGGAGAGGAAGATGGAGATGGAATTGAAGATGGAGCTGAGCTGAATTGGAAGCATCACTAATTCATGCAACACAAATGCAGTTGGCGGTGAAGCGAAACAAGTTTTTCTTGATCTTTTGCGTTTTATGAGCCTAAAACATTTTAGATTTAATTTAATTTGAATTATTTTGTTTGTGTTTTAGTTTCAGGCCAAAAACTAAGCAAGACATCCGCATTTGGGCATTACATTCTTTACATAATAGTAGATTTGGCTGCTGCCCCGCTGGCAACACCGCAAGAAAGACAGACAGAAAGACACCTGGAGGGCATGTGATTGTTCCAGGCGGTGGTGCAGATAGCTAGTGGAGATTGTGGTGGTGTACTGGTGGGTGCTTTAATGGCAACTGGTTACCGCCGACGACTCTTCATCGCCAGTCTTTGGCTCTTCGTGCGAAGCAACAAAACCAGACCACTTTCTTGGAGTGCGCTCAGTTGCCGAAAGAAAGTCCAACGAGACGTGACCGGGTAGAGAGCTTCACAAGCGTTACAGTGTGCCTCCAAATACCGTTAACAGACTATAGTCCACAGACTACAGTCTACAGTATTCAATTTTAAGTCTTTAGTCTACAATCTGCAGTCTTTAGTCTTCGGTCTTCGGTCTACCGTTTACAGTCTACAGTCTACAGTTTGTTATTAAAACGCTGCTTCAATGAAAGTTTCTTTGTTTTAACATCTGAGTTCGATTCACAATTTCTTGAACGTTCCATTATGTGTAAACTTTTGTGGCTCAGTGTTTGTCTTGTAAGTGAAATGTGAGAATTCAGCTAAGAACTACGAGTTATGTTTGGATTTGGAAGTTTACAAAAGTTTTAAAACTCTAAAAAAGCATAAATAAGTTTAATTAAAACAGACAAAAATCATAAATTTACTTTGTGCCATTAAAAGTCGAATTAAATAGATAAATTTTAAATCAAATAAACTTGGTAATCATTACCAAAGTTTACTTTTAAAGGAGAATGCAAATATGATTAATCAGTTACTT
This sequence comes from Drosophila cardini, assembly GCA_018903735.1. Lineage (NCBI taxonomy): Eukaryota > Metazoa > Arthropoda > Insecta > Diptera > Drosophilidae > Drosophila > Drosophila cardini. Next base: position 3,737,845 of record JAEIGM010000004.1, read on the forward strand.
CCGTAAACTAGAATTAGCTCAAGAGATTCAATTGTTTCTTAAAAAAGACTTATTAAGTTATTTGTTAATCATTTAATGCCTAAAGATTCCTAGTTTCTAGTCTAGAGTCTGCTTTCGTCACTAGCAACAGCTAGAAGGTAATATTCTGACTAATATATAGAGTTTATCAATTCATAATGTCTTAAAAAAGGCAAGAAAAAGCGGATTTAATTGGCATTTAACTAGCAAACTTCTTATGTATTGGCAGTACAATCTGCTCTGTCTCCCTCACTCTCTATCTCCCTCTGTCTTACCCGGCCACCATTATAACTGAGAGGTGCAATGTCTGAATTATTCCCTCATTTATGTAGGCATCCATCCATGTATGCCTTTTGTTTAGCTAACAGATTACGATGCCCACTGAACCTGAATTGGTGACGACGATCAGGTTCAATGCTTTGGCTCCTACCTCTACCTCCACCTCTCACCCTCATCCTCCTTCCCCTCTCTCTGCGGTGGTTGCGTGTGGCAGCTTTGTTGCATGCCCGCATGCCGAGGTAACCAATTACGTGGAGAGGTGTTGCAAGGTGGTGCAGTGTGGTTCGTGTTTGGTGGGCAAGTGAGCGGGAGCGAGAGGTCTACTGAGTTACGTGTTTGCGGAAGAGGCAAACAACACGAGTTGTTGATGATAAACCGCAGACAAGTCAAAGGTCATCAATTGCCAAAAACAAAAGCTTAAAGACTTGGTTACCAAATGTTACCCGAAAATTGTCGTTAATAGTTAATGGAGAAAGTTTTTCCAGGTGTCATCAAAAGCAAGCGCCACTAACCTAACCACTAACTGACCTTTCTTTCAGCTGCTGCCGTTGACGTTGGCCCAACGCGAGCAGAGCTCAAAGGTCAATGTCACTGACGACACAGGCAACCCGGCTGTGTCTGCCCAGCTTCAGCGACAGCCTCCACAGCATCCAAACAATCACAGTACTCTTCCCAATGCTGAGATGTTGGTTCGCTATCGTCGTCATCCTCCGCATGGCAAACGGAGCAAACGAAGACGCGTTAAGAGTCCCAGCTCCAAGACCAAATATGGACCACCGAGTTATCCGGCAGCACCGCCATCCATTAGCTACTATAAGCCCTCGTCATCGTATTCCTCGCATGCTGAGGAGCCGAGTTTCTCGATTGAGGATTTCCAGCATCTAAATTTCGACGGCGCCGACTTTCACATTCCCGCCTCCAGCTACGAAGCGCAGTCCATGGATCTAAATCTCTACAGCCACGAGGACAATGATCTCTATGGTGCCCACAAGTTTCCCAGCCTGGAGTTCGACTTCGGAGGTCACGAGTCGCCGCCAGATACCTCCTATGATCATGCGCCCCATCAGAAGTACGGAGTTCCTCCATTACCTCAGAGTTATGATACAGGCAACTATGAAACTCCCGAATCTTATGTATCCCATCATTATGCACCACCGCAAGCAGCATCACCGTCAATATCACCGCCGTCTACTCAATACGGTGTACCGTCTGCTCCGGCCCATGTGCCCAGCTATACGCATTCGGGTCCACCGCCTGCTCCGGATTCCTATTCAATCTACGAACAAAAGATTCCCAATGTTGGCTATCATCAGAACTTTGCTGAACCACCGCATCGTGCACCAACGTCTGGACATAACCCCAACTATGAAATAGCCTACTCTCCACCAGCCTACGAGATTAGCACATCCTACCAGGACAACGAGCCGCAGTACGAACATAACTATCATCCACCTTCATCCTCCCACGATGGACATTTCGCTGAGCCACCGTTGTCTGCACCACCACAGCATCCTCCACAGCATCCGCCACAGCATCCACCGCAGCATCCTCCACAGCATCCGCCACAGCATACACCACAGCATCCTCCACAGCATCCCCCTCAGTATCATGAGCCACATCTTCCTCCGGCGTATTCACCTCCACAACCGGAACCTCCTTCCTACCATCCTCCTCAGGAAGCTCCTCGCCATCCTCCCCAGCCTGCTTACCATCCACCCCAGCAAACTCCGCCACATGCACCTCAACATCCTCCTATCAGCTATGCTCCACCGGAGGTCGAAGCTCCCACTAGCTACACCAATGTGGAACTGCATCCAACTGCTCAACATTATCCCAATGAGAACTACGCCCTGCCCTCAGAGGAATTGCCGCTAAATCAGAATCACAAGTTTCCCAGCTTTGATTTCCCCAAATCCAGCTATGAGGTGCCCATCTATGACCCCATACCCTTCGAGGCGTCCAACAAGGAGGAGCAGGAATCCTATCCACCCATTCTGCCCGACGGTGGCTCCAATGAGCTGTCCACGGATGCCCACGCCTCCGGCAGTTCCCAATCTCCGACGACGAAAAGGAAGAGGAAGCGACGACCCTCCTCGGCGGTCATCTCCAAGAAACATACACTGGATGTGCCTGAACTGCAGGAAGCCTACGATGCGGACTCCCATGTACATGTTAGAGGCACCGACTTCGACACGGCTGCACATGGCTCTCGTCATGTGGAGCAGAAGCGCACGTTTGTCACCACAACGACGACCACAACGCCGGCTCCTTGGAGTCCCATGCGATGGCGCACCACATCGAGTGGTGCATTCCTGCCCACCATTGTAACCAGCACACCCATACCCAGTCCCAGTCCAACCATCGGAAGGATTAGGGGTCGGGGCACATCCCGCTATCGAAACCGCCCGCTCTCCGAGACATCGTCCACGGCGGTGACCATAGAAAAGTCTCGCTCCCAGAGCTATTACGATGGCACCGTTGCGCCCCCCACCTATCAACACTTTCCCGTGCAGACGGGACGTGGGAGCAGACCCACCAGACCTGTACAGGGACGCGGTGGTGCACAACCACCCGGTGGCGTCACACTGGCACTGCAACCTGCCGGCACCGAGAGAAATCCCACCCAGAAGCGTACCACCAAAGGCGTCTTTGATACGACGCTCTTCAAGAGTCCACAGAGCGATCGGGAAATCGAGCAGAGACTCAATGTGCTTCGCCAGAATTTGCCAAAAAATCACAAACTATATTAGACATCTTAAGAGACTATAATATTGGATCATAGGGGATCACTAGAGTACCGAATGGAGAAGTTACCCCACAAGAATCTGTCAATACTCGAGTTTAGTTTTAAGTTAAGAGAAAATCAATAAATTTATATAGCCATTTATGGTATTTAAAGCATTTAAAGCGTTATTCTTTGCTACTGTTATACTCTCCCGTGTCTAAGTACCTGAAAGTCTGCTATGTGCAGAAGCAAAAGGGGTTAAGTTAAATGATTCAACTTAATCCTACAGAGTACATTTTGGTAACTGTTATACTGTTATAATTTCTCTTGCCTGCGTTACACTGCTAAACTTTGACTTCCCTACTTAGAATCATTGTTATTTTTTCTGTTATACTACAGCTCCTTAAGTCTTCAAGTAATATTTAATACTTTGAAATATATGTTATACAGTTCTACTTACCATGCGTTCTACAAAGTTGCGCCACTTTTTGCTGGTGCTGTACATTTGAAAATCGTTGAAGAAAACCGGCCCAGATGAGGTGGAGGGCAGATCGGGTAGCGTTGAATCCAAGTTAAAAGCAGATCTGCACTTCTCCAGCAAAGCCTTCATCACGGGCATAAGGAACGAATACTCCTCTGGATTGCCAACTGTAGACAAAAGTGAATAAATAATGATAATTCCTCTAATCTTCAAGATTTAGCTACACACCTTCAATGGCATTATCCAGAGCTCTGTTGATGCTGTACAGTAAATAGGATAGCTCAGCGGGATCTTCGGTGGAACGACTTTGAAGTATGGCATGTAGTTTGGCTGTGGCCATGGCAACAATGCCAGGATTGGGATGATGCGAGCACTTGAGTAGAAGTCCCAGACATAAACGGATCATATCAGACCAATCATCCGAGGAACCCTGTTGGAATATCATTAGAGCATCGAGTAGAGCCAACACACCGTCTAGCAGTTTGGTGGAACACTTCTTTGACTCATCCTCGTTGGAGCCCAGCACCACCAGCTCATAGACCATGCGCAGTATGTGAGAGGCATTCTGATAGAAATAGGAATAGGATTAGTGAGCATAACAAAGAGAATATTTCAAGTTAATTCACCTCCTGATTGATGAGCGTTTGGCTTCCATGTTCGGAGAGATCAAAGAGTGAAGCCTGTACTGCCATCTCGAGGATTCGCAAACGCAGCGATAGATGTGAAGTGATCAACTCGTTGTTCAATGCCAACAGATTGATGCAGCCCAAGACCTGGCCACGTTCCTGCCAGCATTGGGGATGATCGTTGCCAATGCCGCGCCAGAAAACATTGAACAACGTGTTCGAGACCAGATACACCAACTGCTCCTCGGTGTCCACATCGCCGTCAGCAACAAAGTCAAAGGGCGTGTTGCTCTGTCAGGAAATGAAGCGATTATAAAAACTGAAAGGGTAACAAGGTAAGGTTCATCTACCTCCAATGAGTCGCTCTTTTTGTTTGGACCATGTGGTGATTGCGTGGAACTGTCGGAGCTAATTGATTCCTCGCGCTGCAGTGAAGCAGATGGCACGCTCTCCACGGTGTCCGTAGAACTGCCCAAAGTCAAGGACTCGAAGGTGTCCTGAATGTCGTGTGTGGTCTGGCGCAGCACGGAAAAGACGCTGCTGACATTCTCCACGACGGCGCCAGAGACAGACTCTGCCAGTTCTAAAAAAAGGTAACTTTTCAGACTTGGATTGGATATAATTATAATGAAATAATACCCTTAATTTCGCTTTCAATTACGGTGGCTGCTTCTGAGACGCTAGCCTGAATCTCATTAAGTATGAGCCCGCTGTCGCTTTGCTCTTCCTGCGCTTGCGCTTGCTCCTGCTGCAGCTGGGCAAGATTGATTTCCTGATCGGAGAATGTTATTAAATCTGCCTGAGCCAGAAAACTGGAATTATCCTCCAGCAGTACATCCAAATTGATGCCAAAGCTACGTCGTCTCTCCTCATCAGGCGGTGCACTCGTTATGGGCTTCCGGATGAGCAAGCGGGCAATGGACTCTTGCCAGCCCGTCTGCTTGGCAATGGCCAACGTGGATTGCTGCTTCACAAAGGTGGTCTGCAGCAAGCGCTTGGCTATCTCGAGCTTCACCTGCAGATCGCAGCTGCTCACATGATAGACCAGGAACATGAGGCCACCATAATCCGGCTGTGAACCAAGCATTTCATCCACCAAATGGAACAATATCGTTGAGCTGAGTGACATAGGCGTGATGAACGAAAAGAAACCGGGAAACATGCTCTGTTCACCGCTCTGATCGTACAGTCGGAGCACCTGCTTGTACTTTTGATGCACTCGAGAAGTGGCCAACAAACCGCTGATGAACTGTGAGAATGGGAAGAGGATAAGGCTGATTTCCAAAGAGATGCAAGAGTCCACTTACCCTTATGGCTGCCTCTTGGACATCGTTGCTGTAGCTCTTGTCCACAAAGAAGTTGTAGATGAGATTAGCGCTTTGTGGCTCATGAAGAAGCAGCACCATCTGATCCTTGCAGTTCTTGCCACGCAGATACAACGTCATCATGTCAAGGAACTCAACCAGCACCGGCTCCTGCCGCACAGAAGCTAGAAATGCGATCATAACATTCACTTCCTTGATGTTAACATCCTTCTGCAGATAGAAACGCACAATGCCAAAGAGTGTGCTCCGAATAGTTCTCGCATCATCGCTGCATATGTTATCCGGTGTACTGTAGTATTGACGCACCACATCCAATATAAACAGAATGCCATAGCGACGTCGAAAGTATTTCCGATCATTTTTGATCATCGCACTCAGGTATTGAGCATGTCCGAGCGTAATTTGGAACTGCAAACGTGACCAGATGGCAAAGTCAAAAACAATATGGGCATAAAGTGCTTCCATTAGCTGCTGATTGTCGCCAGCTGGAGATTTGTGTGCTTGCAGAGATTCCATCAGCAAATGTGTGGCCATCAAGGCATTCACATCGAATAGAGCTGGTGGACAACGTTGCAGCATTGTTCCAATGATAGCCAAGCACTCGCTATTCAACAACTGCTGTTGATTATTGTCATTCTCGTGAGTCAGATAGCGGAGCAGGCAGAGTAAACTGGCAAGTGGATGTTGAATCATTTTCCATTCCGTGTATGAGTTGGATGAGAGCATTTCCCAGTCGGTAAACTCCTCAGCTGTGGGTGTCTTCAATGGTGTTGCTGTGGACTCATCGCTGGTGCTACCAATGGACACATCCGCCTCCTGTTGCTTCACCAGCCGGTGGAGCATTGGCAAAATAGCATTGATGCCACCAATGCTATTGATGGTTTCCTGTATCTTGACCGTCTTCCGATGCTGTGCATTGATTCTACCCGGATAACGACCACCTGGTATCAAATCCTGACAACTACCATTCCAAATCGCTCCAGGTGCATAGCAGAAAACGAAGCGTGAGTTCAATTCAAGCAGATCATTGTCCTGTGAGAAGATTGAACTGAAGTTCATGCCAGCATCGAAGATAGTTTTCAAACTAGTGGTTGGCTCCGCCAGCAGCACTCCACCGAGATGTCCCTGCAGGCAGGACTGCTCGCCAAAGACCGTGTCTTGCATGCCAATCGGAAAGTTCTTCACATTCGGATCGAACGCCGTCTGAGTGCGCAATGGCAACGTAAAATAATTGGACACCTGCAAGAAATTAATCAAGTAAGATAATGGCACAAAGGAGTAGTAGTAGTACTTACATTCGCTGAGAGTGTGCGCTCCAAGAGGCTGGGCAACATGCCCTTGTAGACGGGACCGCTCTCCTGCGAGGAGGAACGTGGCATGATACCGCTTTTGGTAATCTCACCCTTTGGTGGTGGAGCCACCACAGCACCAATGGAGCACACGGTAAAGACTTCATTGACCGCCGGCACCTTCAGTGTGGCGCTCAGTTTTTGCACAAAGTCCACAAAGATGTTTATTTGACTGTAGGAGAAGGGACGCTTTGGTGGCGTTATGGCCACCGTCAGATAATGCCACTGTCCATCCAAAAGGGTCTTTGTAGCCGTAGACGATGTCAGGTATTCCCGCCGAGTCAATGCAGCCACCACAACATTGCCATTGTTCTGCACAAAGACCTCAAAGCCACCACCGCTAGCAGTCTGCAGAGTGAGGAGCATGCGACGCGTGTTGGACTCCACATCCGGTGGATTGAAACGCACAAGTAGGTGAAAGATGAAGCCATAGGAGCCCGAGACCCAGTTTCGAATCTCTGGCACTGAAATGCCATCCGTTGTCTGCTCTATGGCAAAGTATTCCGCACAACAGTTGCTGCCGCGGAGACTCTGCAGCGCAATCACCACCAGCGTCTGTAAGGAATGAGGAGAATTAGTGAAAATACTTAAGCCAAAGTGGAACACTTACCTGTTGCAGCTGCTTGTGCTGGGGAAACTGTGAGCCTTGTCGTAGTAATGCAAATATGCACTTCAGCTCGGCAGGAACGATGCTCAGCTTGCTCAGCTCCTCCACCAATTTGAGCAGGTTCTGAGCACAAATCTCGGAGAGTGTCGCACCACGCAGCAGGCAACTGCAGACAGCTTTGACCACGCGACTGCCACAAGCGACAGTTTTACTGGAAAAGGGAAATATTAAAATGTATTGTGATATATATGTTAAATATCACTCACGTTCCGTAGTTATCTATGCAGCCTTTGAGCAGCAGCGTGCTCACATGAAGCTGCTCCTGCTCCTGCAGCTGTGGCAACCACTGCAGTAACTGCAGCATCACCTCAGGCAACACCAGCAAACGCTGCTCAGCATTATAACCCAAATTGAAGCAGGAATCCAGCAATGCCAACGAGGGTGCTTCAAACTGATGCATGTGTCCAAAGAGGCGCTCAATGCGTCCGCCCTGCTTTAATTGCTCCGCGCTACTGGGTGAACTGTGCGTCAGGGCAGCCAGGGAGTTCATGGTGCTGCTTAGAGCATTCGTATGGGAGATATGCCAGTGCTTTAAAAGAGTAAAGAACAAGAAATGATAGAGACAGCTTTACAAACTAGCTTTCCAGACTTACCTTAATGCCTTGGGGTAAGCCAATGAGCAGCTCCAGTAAGTTAGTGTCGGCAATGGCTTCGCTGACTGCCTGACCAGCCGTGCCATTGGTTAGAAAGAGCTGAACGGCTGCAACGCTGGAGGAGAGGGCATTTACATCAATGGCCACATCAGTGTCGCCATCGCTGGTTATATCGAAGCTAGCTGCGCCGCTATCAAACTGCTTAGTAGCCAGCAGCTGCTGTAGTGCATCACAATAGAGTTGGATCAACGAAACTAGATCTATTTGGCGCTGATAAATAAAAAGACAACAATTAGTTAGAGCAATGCTTTAAACTCCAGTTATACTTACTTCTTCGGGACTAGACTTTTGCAGCACAATAATCATCAGGGCGTAGCAATTGAGTGCCACATTACGCAAGTTGCTGGCACTCTCCCATTGTTGCAATATGCGCATAATTATGGACACCGTTGCGGGGCAAATGGCTCTCATGCCATTCCGCTACATATCCACAATTTACAGAATTAAATACAATTTAACAAAGACACATACACAAACCAGTTAATAGAGAGAGCACGAGAGAATGGAAAAGAGCACTACATTATGAGCGGACAAACCGGAACAATAGTTAATGATATTAAGCGTTTACCACTCACCAAGTTATCACAGTTTAGAAGCTGCCCATCAACCGAGCGTGGGACATTTGAAGTAGTTATAGCGTTAGTATTTCTATTTGTTGGATTCGAATTTAAAGTTTTCTGCACAGATGAAAGCATGTAATGATTTGTTGTTGTGTTGTTGTAGCCAAAAGAGCAACGGGAAACATTTTAAACAAATGAAATGAGTTTTAAGAGTAAGCAAAGAGACAAAGTTAAAGATCACGAGTATTTTACAGCAGATTAACTAGTACTTAAGGCAGACAATTGTGCAAATTAATTGATAATAGTTATTAACAAACAAAAATAGTAGGAAAGGCAACAGCCGAACGATCCGACTGTTAAAGACCCTGTACTTATCACTACTAACAAAACTCTATATGTTAACTCTGGCAAATAGTAGGTTATATCAATAACAGGGGCAGAAGTTGCAGTTTATACAGACGGATCCGGCTTTGTCGACGTACGCCGATTCTTCCGACACTCTTCCTACACACATTAAATTATTTAAGGTACAGGGTCTGAACAATAAGCAGCAACCATAACAATAACAGAGCAGGCTACCTGAGAGCCGCAAATAACAGCGCCCAACACATGCAGCAAACTCTCGCCAATGTCTGCAAACCTGAGCAGCTCTTCGTTCTGGAAGCAATCTAAAATACGGACGGAAAATAACCATGTATTACAAAGAGTTTGATAACACTAAGGTAAATACGCACCGTAGATAAAGGGAACGATTTCCACATGCACCGCATGCGGTTTATAAGGCAGTCGACTGTAATCAGCGGTTTGACCGCGAAGAAAGCTGCGCCAGGTAAGATATGGGTCATACATGACCTCCAGGAATGCTGAGAAACTGCGAAACAGATGAGTCAAAGCCAGGGAAACGCGACGCTCTTTCATGTGCTGTAAAAACAAAAACAATCGAGTTTTTATCTATATTATTGAACTTTTTATGTGTAGTTTGTTACCTGATTAAATAGCTTGGTTAGTATGGCGATTAGATTGGGTTTGTACTCGTACTTGATGATGGCCAAAATATTGTCAAAATGCCGACAGACAATCACCAGGCAATCAATCAATATGGCCACCTGTTCGATGCCATCGTCGGTGAGTGTGTCCGTATCGCAGGCATCGCGTGCCACAATGATAAACTTGCCAATGGCGGGCAAAAGCTCATCTGGAAGTCGACCCAGATGTGGTCCATTGTCTGGTCGCACCTCGTGCCAAAATGGACAGTCGACTGATTGAAATTCCAATTGCAATTGACTGCGCCAAATATCTACGAATCGTGTCACAAACTCGCGAAAATACGTCTCATCATTCTGCAAAAACAGGGTGTGAAGCAGTGATTATATAACACTTGGCAGGTCTGCAGGACCTGAAAATTGTTCACTCCGTAGGCGGATAGGGTGTCTAGTTCATAATTCTGATTGGGCCAGTGACTTTATCGCTATGCTGGCGGTGATTAATGCGAAAAACACGTCACCGCCTCGTCACCGCCGCGTCCCTCCGCCATCTAGGCACTATAAACTTTTTGCTTTCTTTACTTAATCATTTACCTTTGTTGTGTACTGCACCCACAGGTTGTAGATATCCTTTTTGTTGTCCATTTTAGTGTCTCAGCTTTGCAACCACATTTGTTTAATTAGCACTAAAGCCGCAACAACTTATTTGTTTACAAGCGAAAAGGCGACAGCAGCAGCAACGGCAGCAACAACTATTGTCGATATCATTAACTGCAGCAATCGATTTGGCTGCTCTTTGGCAGCAATAGAAAGTGTTTAAAATAGTAAATTATGTGTGGAAAAATAATGATATAGCGAAACACTTTTACAAAAATAAAAACAATTGTCAATAGCAAAAATTCTTTTCCATTGCAGCCTCAGCTGATAAGCAGCTGTTTGGCGTTGCCACCTGATGCATTCCCTTTCATCTGGCAATCGTCAATAAGAAAGCTTCGCTGTTATCGATATCCAAGTGTTGGAAAACCCCGTAGAAATTTAAATTACACGGTTAGAAATGAAGACAATCGTATTTTTTTAGGCTGCTAAATGCGTATTTTATTTCGAGATTTTGTTTCGCTTTTGATTTCAATTCTAGTAGCATTTGTTTTGTTGTTTTGTTTTACATGATATTAGCTAATAGTTGCGCTTGTTGTTGTTGTTTTCTTTTTGTATTGAGAATTGTGTTATTTTGTTTGTGTTTATGCAAGTATCTTTATGTTAAAACCAAACTATATATTTGTGTGTGTGTGTGGATGCTGCTTATCATTGATAGATTATTCGCAATAGGTGCAGTTACCGTTATGCCTAGGCAACAATTTTTGAGAGTATTCGCATCGGTATTCATTTTTGTTTTCATGTTTTCGTGTTCTCATGTTTTTTTTTAAAATTTTTTTTTAGAAATTTTTATGAGTATTTTTGTTTTTGCTTGTTTTTTTTTTTACTTTTGGTTTCTTGTTTGGTAATATAAAAAAGGAAACATTATATTTAGGTCTAAATTATTATGATTTTAATGCATTAATTTATTTATAAGAATTAATTGAATAGCTTGAACCATTTTTAAGTACCTATAAATATCATTATCATTTAATAATCTTAATAAAAATTAATATGTAGAAGAAAAATCTTATGCCTCTGTTTCTTTCCATTTAGTTAAAGCTGTGAGTTATTTATTTTTATCCGTTTAGCATTAATTAGAAGGATAACAATTAAGTTATAATTATGATTTCAATTATGTTTTTAATATTAATATATATATATATGTATATATATATATATACTTAGGCTTTGACTTGATTTTCATTTAATTAGTTTCTTTATCGTATTAGTTTAATTTTAGTTTAAGTTTTAATTAAATAATGCTGCTTAACATTTTTCTTTGCTTGTTTGTTTCACACTTTCGAGGCATATTTTTTGTAGCACTTTATTCGGCATTACAATATCTAAAATTCTCCAGGCGCTCTTCAATTTATCGACTTGTAAATAAGTTGCGCGTGTTTTTGTATTTTTTTTCACATTTTTTTTTAATTTAATTTCTTTATTTTTATTTTGTTGCTTTGCGTTTTTTGCTTTTTGGTATTTCAAGACGTTGCAAGAACGTCGGCGATTGTTGCGAATAGAAAAATAATTCGAAGTAAATATTTGTATATGTGTATGTATTGTGTATAAGTATTATAATTTGCTTTTGTTTTTCTTTTTAAGGTATATAGTACTTAACTTTTTCTCTCTTTATCTCTTCTTTATTTCTTGTTGTTGCTATTTTTATTGTATTTGTACCAATTAAAGTAACACTCTCTTCCTGCTCAGTGTTCCTCTTATTTATGTACTGTTATTTTGGATTGCTTGTATCTGTATATCTGTATGTTTGTGTGTGTGTGTTAAGCTTATTCGAAAATAACTCCGATCTATCTTTATATTATGCGACTGCAGTTGTCTCTAGAAGTCTGTGCTGTGTTGTGTTGCATAGTGTAAAGTAAATATAATCTATCATAGTATTTTTTTTTTAGTATTTTGTTCTTTTTGTTTTTGTTTTAAATGTCTCTAACAGCTCTGAAGGTATTCAGGTTCGGTACGCATGGTTGCATGCGTTCTTTTTATCGATTGTTTTTATCTTTTATTTAGGTGTAGAAATACTTGGGTTTCCTCTTGTTGCTTTGCTCCGTAATATTGATTTACACTCGGCACATTTGGTGCATAGAATTCTAAGATTCTAGCAGCGGTTCATTTTCCGAATCGGAATCTAACATTTTCCAGACCATGCGCCTGACGTTTCAGACTGCCGCTGTCGGCCCAGGTGGAGTTGAGATACTCGTCGTCATCGTCTTGCTCAAGTTTCTGGAAATAATCAAGAATAAAAAAGAAGTCGATTAAAAATTAAACCTTTAAATAGTTAAAACCGTTTTATAACCGATTTTTTAGCATAAACATATATATATATATTTTAATCATATTCTAAATTTTAATGTTAAAGATTTATAAAAAATTGCGAGTCCCTTAATCAATACTCATTTTTTTTTTTGTAGTGGATCGCCAGTCTGCCTGGTATCCCTTCTCTTACCCTTGCACTGAGTTCGACGTGGATATGACGCCGTTCTCCAGCGAATCTCTGGACAATTCATCGGCCATTTGCACTTTTAGCTGATGACCAAATGAATTAATTTCTGAATTGGGTGTCATTTGGGACCCCGCCGGCGATTGAGCGATATAATGGCCGGATGTGGTAATGGAGCCACCCTGCGATATGCACCTGGTCATACCAGGACCACCATTGGGTAGAACACCCTCCAGGCAGCTGTCGTTAGTCGTCGAATCCATGTTAACGATTTGGCTGCCAGCGGCATTGTCGGCCAGAACAGCGCCATCGCTATCATCAACGGCATCGATGTCATCGATGTCCATGTCCTCGGCATTCTTATCGAGTGGCGCCGTCTCCTCGTCCTCGTTGTAGATCTTAAAGTAGGCGTACGTCAGATATATAACCGAGATGATGAACGACGGAATGGGTATGGCCATCGAGTAGACCAAATTCAATGTATTCTGCCAATAATCGAGATCACTGATCACCAGACTGGGATCCACTTTGGAGTAATAACAGGGAAATTTAATGCCGATCTTTGTGTAACGTTTCAACCAAATGGTACAGTTCAGCATGGGCGGATAGCCACACCCCTTGACATTGGGAAAAAGTCGGGCTCCCACATAATAGTACGTAGAGTTGGCACCCATCAGACCCTCGTTTAGCTCGGAGACCTCGTCAAAGGGACGTCGTTCACCGTTGAGAAGCACGCCCGCCGCAGGATCTTCTGACTCCTCGATTAGATACCCATTGGAGCCATCGGCATCACCAAAATTAAGCTGCTCAAATCGCACTCCGCCTACGGCACCCGGAGCACTGTCTGTGTCCAAGTCGATGGTGGAAACATCACCACCGGCCAGATTTTCATACTCGTAGTCCCGGAGGGCACGTTCATAGCGATCCGTACGCTTTACGGGCGGGATCACACGCTCCGCTTCCTTTAAATTAATGTGATACTCCGTAAAGTTGAACTCATCGGTGAAATTATATAGATTGAGTCGATAATTGACACGGATCTGGGTGCACGTATAGATATCCTTGGTGCAACCCTCTCGACACGATGACCACGAACAGTTCTTGGAACCGAAAAAGATCTCCGTGTCGTAGGTCTCACACAGAGCCGGTACCTCATCGAACTGCATAAAGATCGTTGTGAACGCTGGTTCGATCACGAACGGAACCAGAAACAGGAACGCGAACATACTAAATGTTCCGAGGAGTATAAAAAACGCCGTCGTATAGAAGAGTAATTTCTCCTTTCCGGTGCGTTTATCCTGTTCATCTCCCATATTGTAGCTTTCACGCTTTAACTTTTAGCGTTACGGTTATTGGTCTAAATCCGGTACAAGTTCCGGACGAATTATTCAACGGCGCAGGTCTGGCGGCAAAACGAGCAGAGCAGAGCGGAGCGAGCGGCAGCAAAGTATTTCAAAAACGGAGAGCGATTTTAAATTTTTGGGAGGCAGAGAGTGTAGTTTCTTAAAGAGATTTGTATATACTATATATGAATATCTTTATATATATATATATATGTATATTTATATGTATATGTATTGTATATATATATTTAATTTATATATATATATTTTTTATATTTATATTATTGGGCTGTCAGTGCACGAGTAGCGTTAATTAAGTGTTGAGAAATCTTCTTCTTCGTCGACTGCTTCCTTCTTAGCTTAGTTCAGTTAAGCTATTAATCGATAACGATAACTAAAAGCTACGATTTTACGTTTTACGATTACAACTACGGTGCAGTTATATCACAGGGAGATTCGAGTTCGTTTCTTGCTTTTGCTTGCTGTTGTCCTTTTGTTGTTGCTGTTGTTGTAATACGGTTAGCTGCTTCCATACCCGTTATCTCTCACAGCAGCCACTGAAGCTGGAGCTGTAGCTGGGCAGCGGGTGTTCCATTCCCGCAGTTGTGCGTTATTGCCAGTCGCGTAATTAGTCTAAATATAGTCCAGGGATGCGACACATCCACATCCACATCACGCATGTTGTTGGACATGGAAAGCAAGCACAACCAAAAAAGAAATCCAGTCTAACGATCCCAAACGCCTTGCTTGACAGTGGTTCGTCTACTTGGTTATGTGTGTCTGGTTTTGTGTGTGTGTGTGTGCTCGTCAACCTTTGCTAATTGCTTTATGTGTCCCAACGGAGATGTTTCGTCAGCAGCATTCGACGATGCAGTGGCGTCGCCGCTTCTCTTCTCCTCTCCTCTTGTCTACTTTCACTGCAGCAAGTAATTCCACTCTCCTCTCGCTTTTGCTCTCACTCTCTCGCTCTTACTGTTCTCCTTCTTTCAGTTCTTGCCTTTGCTTGATTATTTTATGACTGCGGCAAAAGGCTGCGCATATGTGTGTGTGCCTGTGTACGTGTGTTTGTGTTTATATTTGGGTGTGTGTGTGGGTGCGTGCGAGTGTGGCTTTGTGTTTGTGTGTAAGGCCTGCCAATGGCCAATTTTGAGTAACGGCCTCTTCTCACTCTTTGTTGTTGCTTTTGTTGTTGCTGCTGCTGGTGCTGTAGTTGACTGTAGTTGTTGTTCTTCTTGTTGTGGCTACTTAGCTTGGTATTTAGTTCATTTGTTGATAGTTGCTTTTGTTGCCTGGTTGCCGCCTCTGTCTTTTATTTAAACAAAGAAGACTATAACGACGTAATTTGCTGGACGGACAATTTTGTGTGTTTTTTTATCTTATTTCTTTTTGCTTTTTGTTTTTGCTGTTTTTTTTTTTTTATTTATTCACTTGTGCGCTGCACTCTTTTGCTCTTTGTAGGCTTGTCCTTTGCTCTTCTTCACACTAGACGTGCGGCCACGTGCAGGTGTAACACTGTGTGCGAGAGGGAGATGGGCGCTTGTCAAACTACCGTTGGACGCTTTAAGTTCATGTTAATTATTGTCAAATTGTGGTTCAAGAATAGTTTTTTTCACTTTGCTTCATTCTTATTCTTTTTTTAAACATGTCGATGGCTTTATTTATATATTTTTTTTATGTAACCTCGACAACGTTTAAATGGTGTTTGGCTTGCTTGTTATTCTTGGCGGGACCAGGGTGGGGTGGGGCGGTGCGGTTAGGGGAGGGGTCATGGTCTGTGGTCGATTGTTGGGTCGTTGCTCGTGTCCCGGAATATTACGAAACGGAAATGTGCCGCCGAATGGCAGCTGCAGCCTGTGGGCCATAGCCAACAAACCCACGACCAACGACTGGCGACAATGAGCTCACATGGGCGGCATTTTGAAGTAATAAACTCCTTCAGCGAAGTTGCCTGGAGCCAAAGCTGCAGGTCAAGAGAGCAGAGAGGGGATAGAGAGTGAGTAGAAAGCGGAGCCGCATGTAATTTTCAATTCATTTGGCACGCTTACATTTTCATTGGACACACACACTCACACACAAACATTTCAAAGAGAACGTGCACATGCAAGTGACAAACAAACACATACACACGTACAGCAAGTAAGTAGGCTGCTCACTCACTCCAATAGAAATTATGCGGCATAGGAGGCGCTGTTCCCTCCACAGCCGGATTGTGGTAGCGGTGGGAGGGGCAACTTGGCGACTCCTCGTGCTTTGCACGAAACGATTTTTCATTTGCTTTCTGATTCAATGGAGTCAACCGTTTCCAATTGGAAACAGCTATAGACTGGCACTTGGTTAAGAGAGTGTAAGGTGAGGGAGCGACGGGTAACAGGGAAGCAAACACTTTAAATATGACATTGTTTTCATAATATGTATGTATGTGACATTGTTGTTGGAACACACATTAAGCCACGGTCCCATGTGTCTCTCAGTGTCCTGTGACGTCGAGTTGCGTGTTGTCTACGTCTCTGTGTGAGTGTGAGTGCGTATGTGTGTGTGTTTACTCAAGGTTCAGGTTACGATTACGCATTTTCAATCAGAAACATCGCAAAGTTTTCTTATTTGTGCTGCAGCAGCGGAAAAAGACAAACAAATAAAATTACATGGCTCATTTTCAGCGTTAACCATTTTTATGACCTGATTGCGCGTACGGGTCAAAAGTTCAAAATAAAAGAAAGCAAAAAAAATATTCTATCCACATTTTGTCATTTTCGCAGGAACCTCGACGACAACGACGACGACGGCGACCACCGGACTAAGAGGAGACGCGACGGCAGACGGGCAGGCAATGAATGGCGAGCGGAGCACAACCACGACGATGGCGATGGTGACAACGACACAGCGACGCAAACGACAACGGCTGAACTCTTCACCGAAAGGACTGCCACTGGCGACGCTGCAGCTGAAACGAGCTTCATCAACGTGCGCGGCGAGAGCTTTTACTGCCATGCCCTACGATTGCGGCATATTCGCTCTGCCAAATCGAGCGCCTGGTTAAATAGATGGTAGGGCTACACGCAATTCGCTGACAACTGAACGAAAGCTTTCGCTCGCACTGCTTACATGCCTGGCCCAAGAAAGCTCTCAGCAACAGTGGCAGCGGCTTCACTGGATGACGTAAAGCCAGGGAACGCATGCGCTTGTCTGCTGTCCTCTCAGAGCAGCTGCTCACTTGCGCTCTCTTACTGTTGCTCTCTCTCCATAAGTTTTACACTCTTCTTCGCAGTCGCTGTCGCAGCAGCAGCAGTGCGAGCAGAACTCAAGCTTGAGAAATGTCAGAATTGGCGTAAACAGCAGGAAAATGTGAACCGTGAGCCGTGCACGTCACATATTTTCATCTGTTTGGAATTTTCTCGGCTCGTTCGCAATGTAAAAACAGGAAAGAAAAAAAAGAAGAAAACGGAAAAAATAGGAGCAAGAAAGACAGAAGGAAAAATCAAATCAAATCATTGCTGCCTTATGTATAATTGCGAATCAACTGAACTGAAAAAAGTTAACATCTTTTTAAATCGCGTACAATAAGTTTAAAGAGAATCGTTTGCCGTTGCATTCCATTATGAAACGACTTTAGTGGCAATTGCTGCGTTGCTGCAGATAGACATGTGCGTGTGTATGTTGTGGGTGTTGTGCTGCTAGTACCGTCGTGTGTGTCCGTCTCCGCGTCCTGTGTGCGTGCGTGTGAGTGTTTTGTGAGCGCCACACAGCGAACGTAAATAAACCTTAATATATTTCATTGTGGTACATCCACAATTTGTTCATGTGAGTAACTAAATATATAATTCTTAAAGAAAAACATGAAAAACTTTTCCTTTTACTGCATTTGACCTTCTTTGTGTGCCCCGAAAATAGCGTGAAGGGAAAGTGTTGCCTACTTATGAGCGCATTCTAAATTCTTACCCCTCCCCCTCCTTAAAACAACAACAACAACTTGCCTCAATCAACAATGTGAAATACAAGTTGCTGTGGCTCAATAACACTCGCCATTGATTATTCAATGGTTTGGTATTGCTATCAAAGTTCAGCGAAGACGTCATTGTGTGATTTTTTATTGAATTTTCTGTTTTTTTAAAGAGAGCACGTAATAGTAATCATTTTTGTACACTAGCCAAAAATACTTTGTAAACAGACGTATGGATTAAATTTAGAAGTTATCATTTAGAAGTATTAAGGTTACAATTTATTGCAAACGAGACTTTTAACCCCCACATATCAAATTATAATCATAAATTCTTTGTTTATATGCAATATATATTAAAATTAATGCATTCAAGATTAAAATTAAAATATGTCCCAAGATTTACATTACGCGCCGATTGGTGGACAGTTTAAACAAGTTGGCAGCCCAGCAAGTTGAGTGGCAGCGTTGCTGTTGCTTCGATAAGAGTCTATCGATATACAACTTAAATCGAAAGTCAGCCAAAGAGAAGAAAAACAAAGACAACAAGTGAATAATAATTCAGCTGAAATAGTAATAGCTATTGACTATACCAAAACGCACACGTAAATAAATAACTGAAGACTGTAAAATGGGTGCTTCCGTACTGCCAATTTTGTTCTTCACTGCCCTGTGGGCCGCCGTGGGAATTGCCGGCCCAATTTTAACACCAAGGGGGCCGAACCAGAAGCTGATTAAGTGTCTGCTAATTTTGACAGCTGTTTGCTGTTGGCTATTCTGGCTGTGCTGCTACATGGCTCAAATGAATCCGTTTATTGGACCCAAACTAAGTCGGTCAACGATCGCTGTCATAGCCAAATCGTGGGACAATCCACTCAAGGAGGGTTAATAATGTGGAATATACAACGCAGAAAGACGAACGTATCAAGCTTAAAATGTATTAATCTCTACCTTCCTTTAATCTCCTGGACAATAATACAAAATAATTGCTGCCAGCTGTTATTTATTACTACTAGTGCAAATTGTTAACTAACTTTGTGCATTCCAGCGCAACAATTAGAAATATACATATATATTTATACATTGTATGCGGGTCCTGTTTATGTTGTTATCTAAAGTAGAGTTGCCAGAATATTGTGTTTTAAATCTGTAAATTAGCTTGATTTGTAACTATGTAGCAACCCTGAGCAACAATGAGGCGACCCTGTCCCTGCCCCTGTTCAAGTGTCCTGCATTCTGACGCGAAAGTGGGACATTGGCATCATTCTTGTGTGTGGGGGAGTGCACATGCACCGGGAGAGTCACGCTAAGCTTAATCAATGGATGCAATGAAAAGAGAGAGATGAGGATGGAAGGAGAGGCGGTTAGGCAAAAACGTGAATGCGGAACTATTGATTTTGTAATAAAAATGCGCGCGCAGTGCTCTGATTTCCTTGCCAAAGCAGAGAGCAGTAGGCACACATGAAAAGCACGAGGAGACAGAGAGAGAGAGAGCAGCGACATTGGCGGCATGTTGTCGGCGGTCAGGAAGAAGCCGAAGCCGAAACACATACGAGCTGCTGACTGCAGCAGCAAAGCAGAGCAGCTGCTGAAATTTCATACATATTCGACTCGCAGTGCGAAAAGTGTGCGAAGCCAAGGAAGGCCAGCGCACCAGGAGAAGCCTTGGGGCTGACAGTGTGCAAACGAAAAAGCAGAATAGCAAAAAAAAAAAAAAATTACATAGAAAAGAAATAGAGAAATAGCAAAAACAGCTTAAATAGTCGCAACCAAAAGCAACTGAAAATTAAATAAGCAATAAACAATAGCTGTTAAATAGTTAATTATACAAATTAAGTTTTAAATTTCGAATCTTTTAACGAAGCTAGTGACGCCACTAACAAACTATCAGCGTAGTGTGTGTGTCCGTTTGTGTGCATGTGTATGTAAGAGTGTGTGTGCTTGGTACGACACGGATTAAAGTTAAAAATCAATAGGAACAAAAAAAGAAAAGTTGTCGCCAAAAACGTGCACACAGCCTGTGAAATTTGAATCCCTTTCCATTTTGTAAAAGCGAAATCTCGCGATACGCAAAGTTATATAACTCTCCGACAGAGGCGATAGGAGCGCCTTTTTGCGTGGGTTGTGCCACCGAACAACAGAGGGCGGCACTCAAATCGATAGACTGATGATGAGCTCCTAATTGGTTTACACGCGACGGATTAGCCTAGACAAAGACAAAGTGTGTGAGAGTGAAAGAGACAGTCAGTAGTAGTTAGAAAAGTGAACAGATTGCAGTTCAAATCATGGGCAAGAAGAAGGTACTCAGCGAGGATTTGATTGTTCCGCCGCAGGATAATCGCATCTGTGGCACCATATGCATTTGCCAGATGACCCTGGTGCTCAGCTCAGTGGCATTGGTATATCTAACCGTGGCCATCTACATGCCCTCGACACGAGCCTTCAAGAGCGGCATCGATCCCACTCCGGTGATGTGCACCACCACGCGAGCGGTGAATAAGGATAACTGCGAGTGGGGCAGTTGTGGTGAATGGTGTTTGAGTAAAACGTCCGGATCCTGCATCCAAATCTATGTGAATCTCCGCAGCAATGGCACAAATCTTACATTTCAGAATTGTACAAATTCAGCGAATAAAACATGTTATGGGATCGATCAGGATCGGGCGGATAAGGCGCGTTGCATCAACGATGAGTGCAAGAATCTAACGGGCACCTTCAATTGTACGGCCGGACAGTGTCTGAACATAACGGATGCCTTCGAGTGCATCTTCCACAACAGTGATGCACCCGTTAAGTGCTCCGGACGTCGGGGGAAAATCAATTGCATGGACATAAGTGGACTATTCTCTTGTAGTCGCGGCACTTGTCGAAAGATTCGTACGCCCTACAACTGCGACAGACGCTGTGTGGACATTCCAACCAGGAACAAGAATGTGGTGGTGCTCAGCGGGGATAAGGTGTACTTATCGCAATGCCAGAATGCCATTAATGCGGAAACTTTGGAGGAAGTGTGGAACGAATCAAGCGATAATGTCGCCATGACATCCTGTTATTTCATCAAGAACACGTCGGATCGCGTGGATGCTGTGGATTGCATCAATGGCTCCACGCTGGAGCATAATATGCTCAGTGATCTGACCAATTTTACATATCTCAGTCACTTGCATGTTTCGGTGGCGACTCCGGTGCCCGAAATCGCACCACCCGATGTCGATTTGACCATTTCGAATGAATCGAAGCTAATGATTAATCTGGAGGGATGTGTCAACACATTGATGGATGAATGCAAGGAGTTCCTTAAGGTTTTCGGACGTGATGGCAGTGATCACAATGCTCGTGCTCGTTTCCCGTGCTTCTATTCACCATCAAAGAAGGATGTGGTTGTTGCCCGTTTCGATCTGGAGGTCACCTATCGCCAGTTTGTGTTCGCGTCGGTGGTGCCGTCGGTGCTGTTCGTGGTCTCCTGTTCGGTGCTACTGCTCTGTCAGCGTACAGTCTATGTAGGCGACGATGCCAAGATGCGTTTTAAGGGTTGCGTCGATACGGAGACCATTCTGTCCAAGAATAACGTCGGCGCGCCCACCAACGGCGACATGGGCGGTGGCGGTGGCGATGAAGTCATGGCCCTATGAGATCCGTCACGTAAGATAACCAAAAACAGAACATACCAAACACTTTGCTAGGAAATGATCACACAGTTCTTTCAATTTAGCAGCAAAGCCAAAAGTTCCCCTTTTTCGCTCCTAAAATTTCCCCTTTTTTACCCGCTCTTTGCTAAAACTTCCCATCTTTTTTCCTCTCGTTTACAGGCATTCCTCTGCTCCAGGAAGACAGTCCGGTGCATCAGACGGGTGTCTTCGCATTGCAGTAATGGAGTTGGGCACAGTAACCACTCGAAGCACTTTGTAATCCTTCCATCGAAGAACTTCAAGAACAAAGCGACCACACACATACACATACACAAACAAAGAAAACACCTGACACACCTGAAGAGGAGAAAATTACTTTTGCAAGGACACTCCTGAGCTAACAGCACATGAAATTCTCTAGCAAATACGAAAAAGATCCAAGGACAATATTAGTATAATTTCTATATTTTTGGAGAGCATTTTTGAGAGCGTTAGAAGGTGGGAGAGATAGATAGAGAGAGAGAGAGAGAGGGAGAGAAAGTAGGGCATGGACTGGATTAAAGGTTGATTATTTAACTCTAAGTTAAAGCATATGTTTAGAGAGAATCTATTTAAATGCACTCACTAACATTCTCACACACACACCCACACACATGTACACACACATACAGAGAACACACCACAATGGGAATTAGAATCAGACCTTAGAAGAATCAGAGGCAGATTAATTCAGAAATGGTCAAAACGGTTTGGAGGGATGCGTGATCAAAATAAAAATTAAACCAAACAGCAAAAATTTAAAAAACTTAACAAAATCTAGTGTAAAAATAAAGAAGAACAATTTAACCTTTAAACAAAACTAAATCATACAAAATCAACAAAATCATACCCCCCAAGGAGGTAAAGCAATTTTAAAAAAACACCCAAAATAAATACCAAAAATATAAAACCAAAGACTTAGATTAATACCAAAAACAAACATTTTCAATTTCGGCTAAAAACGAATAAAAGAGTTAAGAGTTTGAAAGAGGGTTTAAAAGTGGAGTGTTTGGGGGGAAAGCAGAGGGGGAAATTTAAATTAGTCTCTAAGGCAAGAGCGAGAAAGCAGCAAAAGGAAGAGAGAGAGAGAGAGAGAGAGAGAGAGAGAGAGGGAGTGACTATCTCACTCAAGTTGTTTGTTGTTGTAGCAAAGTTAGCGGTGTTCATTTTTAAGGCTTTTAGTGATAACAAAAACTTACACACACCCAAACACACACACCCTTACACCTAGACACACACACGAACTGACAATGAAGAAGAGCTCAACGATAACGACGACGACGGCGTCTCTGCCAACGAGTCCAACGCTCTCGGCCCAAACACTGTCGGCCAGCAAAATGAGCCTGAGCAGCAGCCGTTGCGGCTCGGGAGGATCAATCGGAGGTTCGATGAGATCATCCTCCTGCCAATCGCATGGACCCATACGACCTGGCAGTGGCTGTGTTGATGCCATCAAGGCCAAGCGCGAAGAGATCGAAATCGACAGCATACTCGAGAAGGCAAAGTTCTACACCTCCGTGTGCCTTGGTGAGTTCCCATCCATCTTTTCATATACACCCACACACACACACATGTTTCTTGTGTTTTTGTCATATTTATATATAAAAATGAATCAAATATTTAATGCATTATAATCAATTGAGTAGCACATCCATTAGTTAGTAAATCGATTCCATCATCAAGCGAAGCGTAACAATAAATTAGGCATAAATTCCATGGCGACCTTATTTCTTTTTGGCATCCTTCAGACCAGCGCCAGCATTAAATTTGAAGAATATAATGTCGCCGTCCTCCACGGTGTAGTTGCGTCCCTGTTGGCGATACTTGCCAGCTGCCTTGGCAGCCACTTCGCTGCCCTCGGCCTTGAAATCCTCGAAATGCATCACCTCGGCCATAATGAAACCCTTCTCGAAATCGGTATGAATCCTTCCAGCCGCCTGTGGTGCCTTTGTGCCCTTTTGCAGGGTCCAGGCCTTGACCTCATCGGGTCCGGCTGTGAAGAAATATTCCAACTGCAGTGCCTTGTAGCCTGTGACGATAATCTTCTCAAGCTGACTCTTGCATTTCGTTTCCTCCTCGTAGGCCTTGCGCTCTAGATCATCCTTTTCGGTCAGTTGCTGCTCGAAGGCACCCGAGAAGGGAATGAGTACTGCTCCCGGATCATGTTTGTCGATCCACTCCTTAATCTTGGGCAGCCACTTGTTCTTCTTGCGTATGAAATCCTTGTCGGACAGATTAACCAAGTAAATAGCTGGCTTCGAGGTCAAGAACAGGTACTTGTTCAGTGTCTCAATGTCGTGGGCATTCCAATCCTCAAAACGTAAATGCCTCTTCTGGTCCACCAAGATCTCCTTGATTTTTACCATCGAATCGTATTCGGGCTTTAGCTTCTTGTCACCACCACGTGCCACTACCTTCTCCAGCTTATCGAGACACTGCAGCAATTTCTCCTCATCCTTCAGACGCAGCTCCTCAGCAATAATTTCCAAATCTCGTACTGGATCTACTTCACCCTCAACATGGGTCACATCGGGATCCTCGAATGCACGACACAGGTGGAAGATACTGTCACAAGCACTAATGTGCGAGAGGAAATCATTTCCCAGTCCCTGTCCCTCGGCAGCTCCCTTCACCAAGCCGGCAATGTCCACCACATTGAGATAGGCAGGCACAACGCTGGCTGGCTTGTGGTAATCCACTAGGAAGTCGAAACGTGTATCTGGCACAGGTACACGACTCTCGTTCGGTTTAATCGTGCAGAAGGGAAAATTCTCAGCCGGTGCCGCGCTGTGGGTCAACACGTTGAAAAACGTGGACTTGCCGACATTAGGAACACCCACAATACCAATGCGCAGATTTGTACCAATGCGTCCAATTAGTGGCTTGCGTTCGGGTTCCTCATGCTTCTTTGGTGGCATCTTTTTCACACAGTTTTATTCACTGCCTGCAGTAAAATGTATTTATTTTTGGCTGTCGAGCTGTCAAAATTCACTCGCTGACAGATAGAAAGGTCAAGAGAAAAATTTGTGTGTGGTACACGCTTCAATCGATAACAAGGGCTGGCGAATTCATTTCAAATCCCTATATACTGGGACCAACTACGAGGGGTCGACATAATACTGGGAATTGCGCAATGTCCCACAATCGATAACAGCGATACACTTGTTCCCATGCTAGTATCGATATTATACTTGTGCAAAACTTTTAACCGTTTTATTTTGGTGTAAAGAAATTTAATTTTCCGTCTTGTTTTACAGGTACGACTGCCATACTGTCAGTGTTCACATTTCTTTTCCTAATACCCTTTGTCGTGGATCCCGCCATCTCAACAATCATCGCCGACTATGATCCAGTGCCGGTGACATGCGTTGTCATTGACCACATTTATGCGGAGGGCATTAAGAACTGCAGCTGGAGCTCCTGTCGCGAGGGCTGCACCTCATCACTCACAAAGTAAGTTTAACACCAGGTTTACTTTCCATTTGCTAAAAGAAAACAATTTTCCATTGACAGGTGCCATCAGTTGTTTGTCAACTATACGCGCATTCCGTTCAGCGAATGGGAGCGCAATCCTCGAGACTTGGAGAGAGTCAACTGGGATGTCAGCTATACAAAATTTCTCATCAACTCCGAGGGCTGCGGTTATCCGCCCACGACCAATTGCAGTGTCTTTGCCCGGCAATATGGGTAAGTGAATTAGACAGCTACTCATTCCATTCCAATCTAATCTGGTCGGATTTTCTGCAGCTTCTCTCATATTGGCGAGCCATTCCCTTGTTACTACAGTCGAGCCTATCCGGAAGTGGTCATCGGTCGCTACTCGTGGGAGAATAATTTATACCATCTGGTATTATCGCTGATCATACCGAATGTGCTCTTTGCCATATCAATAGGTGTGCTCAGCTATTGGTATTGCCCCTGCTGCGAGAAGGCGTGCAATAAATCCTCTCGCGTCTATGCCGAAAAGTTTCCAACCAAGGAAGAGTGAGTTTATTTTTATGACCAGCGCTGTTTGTACTTGCATCTAGTTCTTATGTTTTCATCTCGAAAAACAAAGACACAAACAATATTTATACTGCCTTCCTGAACCCCTGTATTGTAGTAGAACCCCCAAACTCCCCAAACACACACACACACACTCACACACATAACTATAACTATATACGATAATTAACCATTGTGTGCCTTGTACTGAGATTGTCAAAACTAATCGTAAACTCATCTATATTATTTTAAATTGTTAATGTTATTATTATGAATATTGGCCTTAAATCCTAAAAACACAACAACAAAATTCTGTTTGTATTAATTGTAAAACTCGTTTCATTTTGTACGACTTACTTTTCATGCGTTTTCCGTTCTCTTTCTTCTTCTTTCTTGTTAAATTATTTTCAGGATCGTTAACTGCATGAAATGTAATACGGAAAAGTCGTTATCTTTGAATGTATTTTGAATTGTATTGAAGCGACAGTGCCTGAATTTTTGAACTCCCAACTTAGGATAGGTTCTTCTCCATGGGAAATACAAAACTATGTTCTTATTAGAGTCCACTCCACAGATTTGTGGCACAATCAAATCACATGATAGCAATTAAGTAACCAAAACCAAACTAAACTTTAGCACTTTCACCACAAAACCTCTCCAAAAAAAAAATATATATATATATAAATATATATACAAATTAATGTTACTCTCGAAGTGTCCTTAGCAAAAATTGTAATCGCATTTTCACGGCTTTAGACGAGCTCAGCTTAAAGCTGCCATATCGTTTAGTTACTATCTAGATAGAGCACAAATCGGGATCTAAATATTGCGATCCGATTTTGAGATGTCAACAAAGACTTCAAAATAAGCACAAACTAATCTTATAAATGCATTCAAGATTTAATATATATATGTTATATATATAAAAATATATCAAAGTTTTACTTAATTATAGTATTACTCTCTGGTATTATCACATGCCGTATAAGAAAATTCTGCACTTGTCCGTGGAATACTATATATTCTGCTACTAAATCATTTATAACACATTGCTCAGTTCATTTTGTAGCTAACTTAATTCTTGGACAAAGCTACCGATTCTTGTAGTATACTATACGCATATTTCAAAAGATTACAGTTTAGTTTTTTGTTTTTTTATATAGATTCTACAATACAGCATGATTCGAGTTCTTTCTAGCTAGTATACGTTAATTTTTGCATGTTTTAATCTTAGATAATGTACAAATAGAATATATATACTATATATTGTAACTATTTGCTTTTAACCACGTTAGCATGTACTCGTAATCGTATTTATAATTGTAATTTTATTAAAATGAAATTATCTATTGCTTTACCTATACTCGATTAGTAAAGATTCAAGAACTTTTGTTCCAATATCAATTCTTTTAGCAAACTTCTGTGTCACAGTGACGAAGATGATGAAATGGAATACTAGCAAAACAAATTAGTTAATCGCTATTTATAACAAATAGCAAATTAATAATGTAGTCTGTACCAATACACACACACACACACACACAGTACACGTATACAAACAAAACATAGCTTAATAATACTTAATAATATTTATAAAAAGCCATCTGCCATTACTATATAGGACATATACTTATAGCGGAGCATTGAGATTGACAATTTTCCAATATACACGCATTAATATATATACAATACTAAATATATATATATATATAAATTTGTTCAACATAATTACAATTCTTTTTTCATTAACAATTTGCCATCATATTGTTATGCTATTTATATATATACACTATATAGAACCTGAGTTTCAAATATGTAAAGCTTATGTTATCCTTTTCAAAAATTCGCTCGCTTAAAAAAAAAAAACAAATATATAATAAATCGATGCTCCGCATTTGCCCGAAATTATATAGAAGAGCATTATGAAACTAAATTCCTCGACCTTTCCACACAAAAACAATGAAATATATAATGCTTGTTTTCAAAAAATTGTGATAGTAGTCATAAACAAAATATTAAGTAAAGAAATCAAACAAAATTATATAAATCTAGACATACAAATTAAATAAAAACAAAAGCGTTGTCTGCGGATCAGAAAACCCCATTTAGTTAGAAAACATAATTCCGATCCGAAGTACACGCCAATTTGGTCGAAAAGAAAACTTGAAAAACACTTTTGAAAACCATAGAAAGCAGAACCAAACAATTTTGACAAAAAACTAAAAACATAAGAAAAGGAAACAAAAAAGAAATGAAACATATATAAAAATATTTAAAAATAATATTCACCAAAAAAATACAAAATACACTTTGCGACATTTTCGAAATAGTTTTAAAAATCTTATGTAAAAAAATGAACATTTAATGGATTAAACATAACAAGTATATACAATATGTATGACATGTATATGCATATATATTTATAAATATATATGCATATATATTGAGTATATATAGCTTAATAGCAGAACCGATATAACGCACGTTGCTTATGAGAATTTTTTAAATCATACAAAAAATATTTGAATGCAAAAATGATTAAAAATTTTTTACTTAACGTGTCTTTATCAATAAACAAATTTAACAAGCTAACGGCCTAATTAATAATAAACAATTACACAAAAAAATAAAAAAAAAAATACAAAGAAAGCAAAAGAGAAAAACGAATTGGTTTTATTATTATGGGAGCAGGAAAAGCTTTCTCTCTCTCTCTCTCTGTCTTACTCTCTCTCTTTCTACAGCGCAGGCGTAGTTGTGGGGAGAGAGCAAAGGAGGAAGAGAGGGAGAGTTAACATTTGTTGAGCCAGTTAGCCAAACTCTGGGGTTTGTTTTGGCCATTTACTTTCGCTTGTCGAAAGTAAAAGTACGCAATGCAGAGAAAAACCCAAACTCAAACTCCAAACTGAAATCGAAATCGAATCCTTTTGGCCCATATCTCAGCCCTGGCCAAGAAGTTTCGTCAGTATCGTTTCAGCACGCACAGTAGGATGACCTGAGTGGCAGTCAGCGAACAACGTATCAATAGGAGCTATTAAAATAGCGTTTTTCACAAAATAACAGAGTGGTAGTGGACGTAGAACCCATCTTGGTATTACAGCTCATCTATAAAACATGCGGCAACAGGAGAAGTAACGAACGTCATAACAGTTGGCACACTTATAGAACAAACACCAGAAGTGCTTAGCCCCAACGAAGCAACCCCAAGGACCCTACCCCCCAACACAAACGGACGAACACCTACAACAACCAACCCAGCACAGCAAACAAACGAAATCACCTTGAAAACGTTGTAGGGTGAAAGGACAATAGAAGACGCCAAAGGTTTTGAAAGGGAAGTGAAGAAAACCGAACGTAGGAGAGCACAAGAGGACGTAGGAGGGCAGAATAGGAGAAAGAGGAGCTAGGTAAATCAACAAGTCTACGATTTAGGAGCCCAAGGAAAGTGGAGGCTGGCATATCAACAAGTCGTAACACCTATCCTATCCTACAATGGCGCGACGTAAGGACAAACCACGGTTGATACCCGAGCAGGATAAACGCATTTGTCGCGCCATTTGCCTCTGCCAGCTGACCATGGTGTTGTCCTGTGTGTCCATCGTTTACCTCAGCGTCGCCATCTATTCGCCCTCTCTCAAGTGAGTATGCATACGATTTAATCCTTGGTTAGTACGAACTAATCCAATTTAATTGCAGGGCCTTTAAATCGGGCTTCGAACTGGATCCAGTCATGTGCCAGACCGTGGACCGTCAGATGCCCAACAACTGTCCGTGGGCATCGTGCGGTGAATGGTGCTTGACACGCACCAGTGGCTTCTGTCCGCAAATTCATTCGATTGTGCGTAGGAATGGCACCGATATACAACTCAATAACTGCACCCGAATTGCCAATACTTCCTGCGCCATGGTAAGTTCTAGCCCTTCCCCTACCCGCCACCCATTTCACGTTCCATGCAAAGACGTCATCGCTGTGGCAAGTGAGTCACCGCATGCTGTCGTCTCTTGAATGTGACAGAAACATTTCAAGACATTGTCGTTTGATGATCTCAATTTATGGCCACTCCTTCTATTCACAGATTGACCTTAGTCGACTGAACAAGTTTAATTGCAACAATGGCACCGTTTGCAACAATATACGAGGCGTCTTCAACTGTACCAATGGCAAGTCCTCCATGCTTTTAAGATGATTATATATGCTATATCTTATGTTCTCCGACTTACAGGTCACTGCAAGAACATGTCCGAGTTCTTTTTGTGCCACCACAAGCCTGATGGTCCGACAATAAACTCAGCTAAGGATAACACTAAGCTGAATGGCTTCTTCGAGTGTCACGGCGTCCACTGCACCAAGATCAGGAGACCCTTCAGCTGTGATCGCTACTGTTCTCGCATAACCACAGCCAACATCAACACGATGATCATGCACGTGAGTGAGGAGGAAAATTTCTTGTCTATATAACATATTAAGACCTCTTCTTTTTGCAGGAGGACAATCTGATTACCGCGGATTGTGAGAACGCTGTGGCCTTCAACGAGGCCCGTGGTAAGGAGCATGGCGTGCGCATTGATCCCACCGAATTCTGGAAGGAGGATGATGGCAATCTGTTGACCAATTGTGCTACGGTGACACGTGAATCCGATAATCGCATAACGTGAGTGCTTGGCAGGCATAATCAAGTGATTCCTTATGCTATCTTTCAATATAAAACAGCGCCACGGACTGTCTGAATGGAACTCTCCTAGATCACGATACTTTGCCGGTTTCATACATGAACTTTACGCAATTCTGGGCCATCTATGAAAATAGCACGCGATCCGTTGATCCGGAACAAAAGTTTCTACCCAATCAGGCAAACCTGACCATTTACAGCTGGAAAAAACTGTTTATAAATCTGGAAGGTTGCGTCAATACGCTGCGTGGCGAGTGCAAGGACTTCGTGGCACGCTATGGCAACGATGGTGACAACAACACCGCTCAGTCCCGTTACCAATGCTACTACAACAAGGTAAGACGCGGTTACACCCACTTTCTGAAAACAGATTAAGTTTCTTAACTGTGTGTTTCCTCTGTGCTAAGGATGCAAATGTGGAGTTTGTGGTTGCACGCTATGATTTGGATAAGGTTTATCGGGAGCTGCTCGTCTCGTTAATAGTGCCCATTGTATTGTTTGTGGTTTCCTCCATATCGTTGTGCGTCATTACCAAGTCCGTAAAGGTAGGCTCTGTTAAATATAGCTCAATTACTCCTTATAGCTTAAATTTCCATTTGTGGTTTCAGGTGGGCGACGACGCCAAGATGCGATGTGTTTGCGCTGGCGATGATTCCGATGACGATGTGTTTGGAAATGTCAGCTCCAAGCAGCCCGATAATGCCTATGATACAGACGACGATGTTGTGGATTTGGAACAGCAATCAGTGGCTGCTGGTGGTATAGATCCTGCTCTAGAGCAGGGACATCCCATGGATACACATGAAATGGTGGGCAGCACAAAGTCCCTAATACCGTTGAGTCCCACCGGTGATTCGGGGACAGGTGAACAGCATTTTGTGGATGACGAGGACGAGAAGGCAGTCAAGTGTGATGTGCCAGAGAAACCGTTGGTTATACTATAGATAATACGCTACGATATTGTTACACTTTATAGAAAATTCTACCAACTCTTTATGGACCTGTGCATTGTACAATGGGAACTGAATTTAATTTCTACTCAGCGCTATTTACCTACGCATTTATACAATGTTTAATAAGTATCAAACAGATATATAGTATATATACTACCATATAAATATAGCATAGGAAGAGCAACGACATCAATTTATATACCAAATTCAGCATTATGTTTCACTCACATCAGCTTTATCTTCTTACCAAAAATAGTATACTAAACGAGGTTTATTAACGCATATTATTAGCTATATAAAAGATATATACTGTCAAGAGCTTTAGCAAACAGAAGAGCACCAACGATAGAAGAGGAACATCTGGTTCAGTAGTTCTGCCTTCGAATTTAAGATGAGTTGCATTTAGAAAAGAATTTAAAATCTGATTATAGACTCTATAAACCATAAAACCAACGATAATCTCATCGGAACTCTATGGACAGCTGCTGAATCAGATGGATTATATTTGCCCCTAGATTCCCAATTGGGAATAGCACCAAAACTTTGGGCGAAATGCATTTATTTTAGACAAACCCCCGAGAAATAATTCTTGCCTAAACAACACATGGAAATAAGAACATATGACTTTTGCCTTGATTGTTCGATTTAGTAGCGAATTAGTTTAGCTAATCTATGCAAATATATAAATATATACTAAAAATACTGTATAGATAAGTCGCAACAGAAAATAATGGTGAAAACGGATCGGGAACACCATTTGCAAGCTTAACTTTCTACACTTTTGATTAACTATAAATCTATTTATAGATAAAATTATATATATACTATATACTCGACTTTGTATACACAAATACACATGTAATGAATAAAGCATTTGGCATTTTCTTTCTTATGGAAAACTCACCTTGAGCTCCTCCTGACGCTTAAACTCAGCTGCCATCATTTGGCGACGCAGTTGGTCTGTAATAACCTGCTCCCGAGCCGGTGGTCCTTCTCCCAACTGATTCAGCTTGACCACGACCTGAAAACCAGAACATTTCTTGATCAGAAGGTATGCAAAGAAAATTTGAGAGATCCCACCTTAGTCTTATCGTTCTGGCCCAAATACTCGCTCAGTTGTTTCCCTGGCAACACTTGACGACCGGCAAACCACAGCTGTGCCTTCGAGGGTTCAATGACCTCCTTGGAGGCCTGAGTACCGCTCAGATCCTCCATATTGACAAATTCCATCTGTATGGTGTCGTAGGGTGGCAATTTCATTGGATAAACAATGGTTACCGCACCGCGTAGTATATTAAGAGCCTCCTCAATGATCTTAAGCGTAAGTGTCTTAGAAGTCTTCACTAGTTTCTGTTAAGAGGAATACTTTAGTTAGGATCATTTACTACTACTCCTACTAGCTTCATAATACCTTATCAATCATGGCCTTGGCATCTGTCATGGCATTGGCCAGCACCTTGCGCATTGCCTCGTTGGGTTGCTGACCGTTGCGGCGACAGAGCGGATCCTTGTTAAAGCTGAAACCGCCCATGGGCACACACTTGTCGGCATAAGCATCCTTGAGTTTCAGCTCCTCGATCTGATCATCGTTCAGGCCAATCATTTCGTGCGGCAACATGGTGCCATGTTCGGCTAACTCCTCAATTTCCATGCAAACGCGTTGGATTTTCAAGCATCCATTGTAAACGGAGACAAGCTCACGTATTACGGTATCCGTGGGAGAAGTCACACTCGTTTCGTACAGAAAGAGACAATCATTACCACGTTTAACATGTAGCACAACCATTTTTATTTTATGTATAATTGAAATTTTATGTTTCGTTTACTTTTGGTAATGTCAACCGACAAGTGATTTAAAATTAATAAAACTTGGTTGCTAAGTTAAATATTTGTGGGTGAAACGTTATCGTTATCGAATCGTCTTGGCAGCCAGTGCTGCCAGATGGATTGCTATGACAACGCCAACGTTGTTTGATCAATGAACCGCAAACGGCCAACCGGTTATGAAACGGTTGAATAAAAACGATCGACGTAAGTTAATATTGCACAACGTATTTCATTTTGATTGCTTCCTAAATATAATTAGGCATAGTACACAAATAAATAAATACATACTCTAACTTACAATAAAAATACACCTGTGTAGCGCATAGGGGGTATAGTAGTAGTAGTAGTAGTCATATAGTAGTAAAGTACAAGTAGCCTACAAATAAAAATATTTAATGTATTCCCAATGTATGTACAAATATGCAGCTTGACATTGTTAGCTAGCCTCTGGCTGCTTGTCTCCGGATGTATAAATATGGTAATTGCTATTGGAGGGAAACCGGAATTAAAAGATCCATATGATTGAAAGTCCACATGTGCGTATCAAACTAGCAAGAGGCCTAAGCAATTTCGCTGGATTGCACTAATAAAGGGATATTGAATCGGAAACTTTCCACGGCGCCAATAAATTGGGCTATCTTAGTACTCGCCGGAAGTTTTCCATCTCATATATACTGTTTGATAACCTGCAAGGAATAGGAAATATGAAAAGGTTCACGGATAACAAAGAGTGGTTAACTCACCTGCCAAAGGCATTGAAGAGCGCAACAATTTCTGTGCGCGATAACCTAAATATGGGATCAGCCTCAATGTGCGGCTTGTCCCACAGACCACTTTCAGTCGCCAAATTGAGTTTCTCGGAGTAAAGTATTTTCAGTGCTGTGCCCAATCCCTGGGTCTGTAATTTACCCCACAGCTTGCATTTGTCACAGCCAACACAGTCCATAATTCTGGATATATTTCTGAATTTCTCTTTGTAATCGTGCTTAAATTTGATGGAGGCTATGCCGCTACTGAAAAGCGCATTTTCATTAAAATGTGACTGAAAAGATCTGTCAAAAATGGAGTACACAATTAGAAACAAGTCTCTTAAGGCGTCTCAACTGTAAAACTCACTCAATCACTGAGAGCATATCGTGCATGGCCAACTTGACCTCTTCATCCTCCTCGGCAATGCCTGTGTAGTAGTCCTCCCGACGCAGGTAAGGTGCCGCCTTGGCCAATGCACGCAGCTCTACCAAATAGATGAAGTAGAGATTTCGCAACCAGTGTGGTCCCTCGCCACTTGTTGTTTCTGGACTGAAGCGCTGTTTAAATTCCTTGACATTGGGTCCCCAGACACCTTGTGGATCAAGAAAGTCTTTGGACTCGGATAACAAATACTTGGAGCACAAATGTATGTTAATGCTGGAATGCAGTCCAGAGATAATCCGATAGAATGCTCGCTGTTCCAGGCATACATCACGTAGCTCCATATGGGGCATATAGCTTGAAAATTTATTAGCCGTCTCGTTGTTGCCACCAAAACAGTTTTCCAAATAGATGCTCTTCCAAATGCGATGGGCCGAATCGCCACGATAGCCCGTATAGCGTTCGGGATTCAGCAATAGGTCCACATATTGAGCACCCGTATCATGATCGTCCACAATGCAAAAATCTTCCTCAGCCTCGTCATGTTTGGCCCACAGTTCGAACTCCTTGTGCGCCTGATCACTAATGCTTGTGTCCAGGAATCCCAGCGCACTGTCAAAGTCCTCGACATCGGAGCAACTTCTATCCAACTGGGCCTCCCGTGAATACTGAAAAAGAAACAAAAAAAAACAGATCAGATGAGGAAGTCAGTCAATTAATGTGCCAATTAACAATAGATACGTTAATACAGCTGTGTAAATTTACATAAATACTGCAAGTCACCTAAACAATTACGATTTAAGTAGATTAAAACAACAGAGTTGTAGTCAAAAGAGAGACAGCCACGTCAACTGAGTACATAATGAATGATCCACTAGAAGATTGGACAACTGATTGCCACATTGCAGACGCCCCAAAACGACACGTTCATTCATTCATCAAGCATTTTACAGTTAGTGGGCGTATGTGTGTGTGCGATTGTGTGTTATTTATGGCAAAACCCATTGAGCCCAAAGATAAAAGTAAATCAATTAATGCACTACAGTCGGGACTTGATATAGTGAACAACATGAAGTAATTAGGAACCTTGTCAGTCTTGCCAAAATTAGTTCACTTTTCGCAGTCATGACTGTATTCTCGTATTTGTTTTTAATCAATTAATTCGAATTTCCGCGCGCTGATAACTGATAACCACTGCCAAACTGATAGTGCGAAATAAGAAAGAAATCAAGTAACTTGATAAATGATTTTAACTCTCACCTTGAATGATGCCGACTTTTCCCTGTGTTCACCCTTTTCCTTGATGCCTTGGGGAATTGCCCTTTCCTCACAGTTCTCCACCTGACAGAAGCGCATGGCACAGCGACTGTCGTCTGGCCAGAAGGGGCAATCCCGCTTAAGATTCACTTTGTAGAATCTAAAGAAATTCTTGACCAGCAAACTTTGCAGACGGGGATAAACTTTCATATTGTTAAAATGATCCACAGTGTCCACATCACAGCTGCAGTCGTTAATGGAGCCTTCCAGCTATAAATATATGCAAATATATTTAATACGATTAGATTACTTTCACTCGCCCTAAACGCCCCCTCTGCTTACCTCACAGAAGCAGTTCTTGTTGGTCTCCGCCTCATCGAGAGCTGCAAAATAGCCTCGCGTTAAGTCTGTTGAATATATCAACAACAGCAATAACGCCAACGCCAATCCACTTGCAGTCAAGAGATTGCGCCGCACTTTTCCTTGTGTTGTCATCGTCGTTGTTCCGTTTTGCACTTCTTCTTATTCTTGATGATTTTAGTATCACTCTCTCTGGGCACAACTAATTCTCACTGATTTCACCAGTTGTAATTCGTTTAGTAAGCCAGAGTCCAGGTATTTATGTACCGCATTGTTTGTTTCAGACGCAGCTGATATTGGACACGTACGTTAGTATCGATAACTGTATGAGAAAAGTATCGATGCTTGATGCCATTGATATGTTAGCGTTGACGGTGTTGCCACATCAGTCAATTTAAATAACAGACAATCGGTTACATTCAAATCACAATTCTTGTACATTTATTGGGAATAACACTGAAAATTTTGTTGTTACTGGTCTGATTACATTTTACAAATTCAAATTATTTTTTAGTGCTCCCCCAACACTGTTTTGACTGAAAAGTCATAAGGCTATCGCCTTGCTAGATTTTATTTTTTTTTTATACAGAAACTATTTTAATTAATTAATTTATATAGCTTGATATTTGATATTATAATGCCCACACAAAATATGACTTTGTGTTTGATTGAAAATTCTGATATTATTGAACTGTCTGAAATTGATTGCTAAATGTTAATATTGTTGTTGGTTTTCTTTTGATGCTGTTAATTAATTACCTCAAATATTGATTTCATCCATCTATTCTTTGACATTGTATGCATCTTTTGTTCCCATGACAAACCCTCTGCCCTTACAATTTACATGATCCTCAATATGCAAATTGAACTCTTGGCCAGATTTCAGCGCTGTCCCAAAATAAAATACAGTTCAGCCACACCAGGGGGTGAATTGCCTATGACGCTTGGCTGACAGAAAGGGATGAGGGCAGGCGGGTAAGATGATTAAGCATAAATCGCCTTGGGCATTACGATCAATTTCTAAATGTATTAGATGTAACCACAAAAAACATGTATGCTACAAAGAAACACATTAAGTATGTGAATTTATGATACTTCAAAAAGGCCTTTTATTTAAATAAATAATTTAAAGAATCTTTTATTGAAATATCTATTTATTGAACTTAAATTTTTATAAAAAAAACGTATTAAGTTTAAGTTTATTTCTTATTATAGTATATGAAAGTTTTAGTTAAACATATTCCTATCTTAAATACCCATAGCACCTATCTACAGCTTCCCAGATAACCGTTTACTACTCCTTTTTTGCATTTTTATACTCAAAGTGCAAACAAAATCCTCAAAGTTCTCACGAAAAAGTGAAAATTCAACAACGGGATGAGCAAACGGTATAAAAAAGAGGAAAAATCAGCCAAAAAAAAAAAACGCATGAGGAAAGGGT
Organism: Drosophila cardini; assembly: GCA_018903735.1. NCBI lineage: Eukaryota > Metazoa > Arthropoda > Insecta > Diptera > Drosophilidae > Drosophila > Drosophila cardini. Next base: position 3,775,164 of record JAEIGM010000004.1, read on the forward strand.
TTAATCAATTTTTTTTTAATAGGACGATTAATGTATAAAAAACGCAGACACAAAACATGTGTGGCCAAAAAAGGACAGGACCAGGGCGACCCTCGGTATTGTTTGGAAATTGAAAAGGAATCATCATGGACGACAGTCTCAGTCTCAGTCTCAGTCTCAGCTTCAGACTCAGTCTCAGCTCGAGTGATTTGCATACGCAGGACGAGATCCTGTTGGCGAAACCACCACCACCACCACACAGCCTTATCTATTTGCCTTTGGCCCCGAGGCCAGGTTCAGGTATAAAATCCTCACGCAACGCACAGAATGATAAATAAGTTTTTTTTTTTCACAATTTTTTATGAAGTTTTTTCACTTTTTTTTCTTACCACTTTCAATTTTTTATGCAGAGTTTTATTCAAATTTCGTTTACAGGCCTCGGCATCGTGTGAAGACGGTTCGCTAGAAAGGGCAAGGTTGCGTCTGTCTGAGCCTGGGAACATCCGCGAAACTACTACGAAAGACGATCGTCGCGATGTTCCTTTAATAGATATTTGATTCGATGGGGCGTTAGTTTGTATACCCTGACAAGACTAATTAGTTGGGAGTAATATATGATTATCATTTAAAAACAGCGTATATTTTCTTAGAAAATTATTGATATAACAATTATCAACAGCTCTGAAAGTTTGAGGTTAGTTTTCTACTATTTAAGGTTAGGTTTATGCTATATGATGTAAACTACAGTAAGCGCAGAAAATTCAAACGTAACTCTTGAAATTCCTTCAACTATTAGGATTCTAATTACCTGGCATCAAAGTATAATTAACATATCGTGAACCTTAATCTGCTTAGGCACTTTTAGGATACTTGAGGTTAGGTTTATGCAAAACCACGTAACACACGACTCACTACGTAAGCGATTATGCAATTTTCCCAGCTCGTTTGCGAATTTTCATAGACTCGATGATGCCCCTTGATTTATGCACTCGTGTAATTGCATTTTACAATGTTTGACAACAGTGAAACGTCAACAACTCTTTTTCTCTCTCTCTCTCTCTTTCACTTCTCAAAATGGATTTGCATATGAGATTTTGCGAATATCTCCCGCTGACTTCGCAACAACAACAATAAAAAAAAGGGTCTGTAAAAATTTGCATAGGTTGCAGGCACACTTGAGATTTGCATAGGTAAAACCGAGAGAATTATGCGTAAATCGGTTGAGAATGGATTTTTGATAATCCGCTAAATGACTTGTAATAAAAAATGAATTGAGCAAGAGAACAGTTTGAGCCATGTTATTGCCTTTTGGCCAGCTGTTCAGCTGTTGAGTATTTGAGCCCAGCTTAAACAGGTAACAGCTTGCCACACAGAACACAGGTGGCAAAGCAAAGAGAACGCGAGTGAGCGAAAGAGAATTTAGTTTTAAACGATTTACTCTTTCGGTTGGTTTCTTTTGCCCACTTTCTCCGGAACGATTTGAGTCGTGTCTTCGAGCCAACTCGAGTCGTGTCTTGGCCTTGGCGGCTTTCCAAACGTTGAGAACCTTGAGCAATGGTCAGTTTGTATCTGGCTTTCGCAAGGTGCAGTTGGCCCAAAACACAAGGCCTTCAATCACGGTTAGTTTGTCAAAAAGAACCACAGTTCTTAGTGTGTGTGAGTGTGTAAGTGTGTGTGTTGCAGACTTTGCATATTGCCTTAAGTGGTGGCAAGCAAACTGTGCCGCATTCCCAAGTGCATACCACAAAGCCACAAGCCAAATGCCAACATGTCTCCTGACGATTCAGCTAGCTAACAGTTATGTTACAGTAAAAGCTCAGTAAAACGTACCGAAGAAAGAACAACAAAAAGTCACTTAACTAGTTGGACATCGTAGTGTCTCTGTGTGTGTGTGTAACGTGCGTATGTGTTTGTTTCGGGACTTTAATGGAAGTGCTAAAAATGAAAGAGTTCGACGATTTGCAAATTGAGTCGCTGTCTTTCAAAATAGTTGATCAAAAACTTAAGAAGACCCGACTGTAGCCCCCCGCCCGGTTACCTCAGCCCCTTGGCCGCTTTCCATGCTGCTATGATAGCTAAGTTTACCGTTATTTTTAACCGTTTCTTGCGTGTTTGTTTTTGGCCAACAACAAAAGAATGAAAGAATTTCTTAACAACTTTGTTTTTGGTATTTGTAGAGAACGCATTATTCGCATGCCAAAATGCTGAGCAGCGAGAGCTGAGTGTAGAGAGCGGGGAGAGCGAAACGGGGAGAGGAGCAAAGGGGAGAAATGTGTTAAACGTGCCGACAACGTCGCGCCTTATGCATCTGACCCACTTTTATTTGAGGTTCTCATTTTTTGGTGCCGGACTTGGTATTCATGCTGGCGTAGGCGTGGTACCACAAAGAAGGTGTAGAAGAAGGAGAAGTAAAAACAGAGGAGTAGTAAGAGAAGAAAGACAGGTTGACCCAAAAGACGTGCAACCTTCTCTAACAAAACAATGCTGATGATGGAACACAGGCTCTCCGCGGGGTTTGGGAGGAAAGTTAGAAGAACACTTGTAGCTTTCTAGCTTCTACAAAACTCAGCTCAATGAGGATTGTGTCAACAACGAAACAGTTTTCAAATACTTTCGGCCCTTTAAGAAATTTCCGGTTTCGTGAAAGCGTCGCACGTGAGCAGCCCACAGCGGCCAGAGCGGAGTGGGGTGAGGAGGGGGGGCAGCAGGGTATGTGTATTTTTTTCTTGAAGGCGGTACGTAGAGGTATAATTGTCTGTATTTTAACACTTTTCATTCTCTGCCTTGTTGTGTATTTTGCCGTTGCCATTGTCATCAAATAGTCTGTACTTTCGCTAAAGATCTCTTAACTGCGATATCTTTTTTCTTTCGTAGGGGATACTTTCTATTTCATTCACTAAAATCGTGTGGCATTTTTAAAACGTTTTTTAATGTTAATTGCACAAAATGAACTTACCTCGTTTACCTTTAGGAAATTACACAGAAACAAATAAATCTTTCTAAAATTTAAGTCCAAAATTCCCAAATTAGTTATCTGAATTAAGAAACTAACGGTTAAACGAGAAATATTTGATACGGGTTAGCCCAGAATCCCGGATTATTTTTAACAGTGTACTCATTACGAATTAAGGTTCAGCTTAAAGCGACTTACCGCAACCCAAATACATTTATTAGGCCCACAGACCCGACTTGGAATTCTAGTTGAGGTTCTGCTGTGCCCAATTCCAAGCTGTGAAAAGACGAGTCAGTGTTAGGGGGAGGGGGGGAGACGGTTCCCCCAAATACGTATACGTAATATTGAAATCGGGAACACACACCTGTCACAGAACCAGTAACAGCTCCCAAGCCATTTCCACTGAGAATGGTGCGAGTGGCAACTTCATAAAACTGGTTTTCGAGGGGGGCAGTTGTTCCTCGCGTCTCCCTCTATCTGCCTCTCTCTCTCTCTCTCGCGCCTCCTTTTGTGTCTCCAGAACAAGTTGCTGTTATCAATGTCTTGCAACAAAGTGGCAAACCGTTTGCGATCAACTTTATGAGCTCTTTCTAGGCCAATGATCTTAGCGCTGTTTTCTCAACACACCAAAAACTGCTTTAAGCTCAACTCGGTGTTACGTCACAGGCCTTTTGGGTTACATGGGCAAACCGTTGGGATGACTCAGTCAGACTCAGTGTTAAGATTTCAAACTTTCACTTTGTTTAATTTCATTTCAGATTCTTGCAACGAGAAGATGAACACGTGAGTTACCAACAAGAATACCAAGAAGTAAAACTGTTCAATATGACCAAGTTAACAAGAAGAAACAATAATCACAACAACATGATCAGCTGCCACATCCTCTACACACTGAGCTTCGGCCTGTTGCTGGCGAGCACATCGCTGGTCCAGGCACAGGAGGATTCCCTGGCAGGCAGCTTTCTGTCGGGTAAGCCACTACTATCCTGGGAAGCTTGTGCTGGGAAATATCTCTAAATTCGTTTCCTTCCCCTTCATGTCTATCTAGGTTTGCTTGACACCATTACAAGCACAGCGGATGCCAAGGATTGTCCTGGCGTCTGTGTCCACACGTTGGCCACACATATATGCTATGAGGTGCTCGACGACGTGCCCTGCCCTTCGCCCAGCATGAAATGCTGCATAGAGAGTGCACCAGGTGAACTGCTGTGGCTACTGCACCACTTAACCACTGTCTGACTGACCCACTAAACTCTTTTTAGGCAAAAATGCCACTGCTTTGCGGACACCGGCAGCAACCACACCGAAGATCACCACCACAACCAGCAGCACAACCACACAACGCAGCACCACAACGGTGGCCAGCACTAGCACCACTAGACGCACCACAACTACTGCGAGTACTACGCCCAAGCCTAAGCCAAAGCCACAGCCAAAGCGTCCACCAGCAACCACTGCAGCACCCGTTTCCAGCACCACGAAGAAGTCCGTCACTACCACCAAAAAGTCCACCACAGGCAAACCCAAGGATAAGGAGGACAAGGTCGAGGACGAGCACAGTGAGTCAAAAGCGTACCAACTACAGTGATAACCACTTGTAACCACTTTATATCTTCTTACAGAGAACTGTACCGGTGTCTGTGTAGCAGATCACATAGCCGAGTATTGTGAGGCCTACTTGACCAGCGGAGGACTCTGCAAGGAGGGCACCAAGTGTTGTGTGTCCCTTGACGAATATGCTAACAGCAAGCTGCCCAAGGACATCTATATACCAGCCAGTAAGTAGTGATATCCTTCGTCTCCTTCTCTTTTCCTACCTTTACCTTCCTCTCCTCCTCCGATTCCAGAGCACTTGAGTAATCTGAAGACCAACCAGACGCTGGTAAAGTCCACAGGCACCAAGGCTAGCAGCAGCCCCACGACCAGCAGTACCACTAGCACCACCACGACTAGTACCACACCAGAGCCGGCTCGAACCAAGACCAATACCAACAACAACAATGTCCAGAAGCCCACGAAGCACAAGAAAACAACAACAACGACGACAACTACAGAGGCCGCTGCCGAGGAGGAGGACGAGGAAGAAGAGGAGGAGGAGGAACAGGAAGAAAACAACAACAGCAACAACAAAAACAATAATAAGTTAAAGTCAGGTCAGAGTCAAGGTCAGGGTCCGGAGCTAAAGGAGTGCGAGGGCGAATGCATGAACGGCATCTTTGCCATATTCTGTGACGACATCGATTCGGAGGCCTTTTGTCCCGGCGAGGGCAGCTGCTGTGTGACAAGCAGCGCCTCCGAGACAGCACCACCAGCCAAATCACCGGCATCGAGTAAACCAGCCACTAAGATTGCCGCCAAGCCGGCAACTAAACCGGCACGTCCAGCGACCTCCGCACCACAGCCAGCTCCTGCTGCCTCTCAAGGCGGTGGAGGCGGAGATTTTCTCTCCCAGATCATATCGTTTGCGGAGAACACATTGAATTCTCCAGCACCACCGCCACCACCGCAGGCACCACCGCAAGTGCCACGCTGTCCGGGCTTCTGTCTGCTCAACATCATGGCCGCTTTCTGTGAGCGACCCTCGATTCTTGTCTCGACTCAAACCACCTGCTCCAAGGGATCCGTCTGCTGTGACAACTCTCGAGCGGGTGCACCCAAGCCAAAGCTGCCACCACCAACGCCATCGCCCACCTCACAACCCACAGCACCGCCTTATGTGTTACCTAATACGCCCAGTCCCGATCCGCGCGAGGAGTGCCCCGGGTCCTGCATTGTCAGCCTGCTTAGCTTCACTTGCTTCAGTAAGTTTACTCAGCATATCATATGATTTCCCTTCTAACCCTTCCTAATCTTCCACAGAAAATGCCGAAATGACGGATTTGTTCAGATGCAAGCGTTCGGGACAGATCTGCTGTGCTCCCAAGAGCAAGATCCTCGAGAAGCAACAGTTCCAAACGCGTAACGACACGTCCTACTTCAACTATCCTCCGATGGGACCACCACCACCGCCATACGCCACTCAACCACAACAGGCTCCACCACCGCCCTATCCGCCCACCTCGTACATGTCGAATCAAGCACCGGCACCACCACCAGCACCACCACATCACTCTCATCCCTATCAACCACCGCCACCTAGCTATGCGGACTACTATGGACCTGGACCAGGACCACAACAGCCAGCTTTACCGCCAGCCACGGCACCGACGACGACAACGACCACCACCACAACCACACCACGTCCTCATGTCTACTCCAAGTATGTGTGCGGTGTTAAGGGAACCCTTCGCACTGGACGCTCTAGAAGCTCCCCGGCTCTCTCACTGGTCTCCTATGCCCGTGCCAAATATGGAGTCCAGCGATCGGCTAGACAATTGACCATGTCATATCCCAGCAGCAGTAGCATTAATAAGTCCAGTGAGCGTTTAGTGCTCGGCTCCGCCATTGTGCCCATCCAAATACACAACGATAAGCTGGGTGACCTAGTAGAGTCCACTGGCGTGCAGAGCAATCAACTCAGATCCTACCACGATCAGTCGGAGCAGACAGCTGCTGTCTATGCTGATTACTATCAAAATGGTGCTGTATATGCCAACAGCAATCCCAATCCTTATCACAGTGCACTGCAGTCCAACTACAGCAGTCGTCGGCGTGCCCGTGTGGTCGGTGGCGAGGATGGGGAGAATGGCGAGTGGTGCTGGCAGGTGGCATTGATCAACTCCCTGAATCAGTATCTGTGTGGTGCGGCGCTCATTGGCACCCAGTGGGTGCTGACCGCAGCTCATTGTGTTACCAAGTAAGTAAATCCTTAGATCATTTTAGAGTTAAGAGACGGATTTGTTTTCCTTCGAAGTCTTAACGGTAAAGCTAGCCAACTAAACCCTTAAAAGAATAACCTTTTAGGAAATTATATTCATCTTTTTTCCTACCCCCCCTTTTTCCTCAAGCATTGTGCGTTCCGGTGATGCCATCTACGTGCGCGTAGGCGACTATGATCTGACACGCAAGTATGGCAGTCCCGGTGCTCAAACACTACGCGTGGCCACCACCTACATACACCATAATCACAATAGTCAAACTCTGGACAATGATATTGCGCTCCTCAAATTGCACGGACAGGCTGAGTTGAGGGATGGCGTCTGTCTGGTTTGTCTGCCGGCTCGTGGCGTCAGTCATACGGCGGGCAAGCGTTGCACAGTCACCGGTTACGGCTACATGGGCGAAGGTAAGTGTTTCATCCTCTCGTAGGAATTCGAACTGTTCTTCATAACACTAATCTTTTTTTGTTAGCTGGTCCTATTCCGTTGCGCGTGCGTGAGGCAGAGATTCCCATCGTCAGCGACACGGAGTGCATACGAAAGGTAAATGCAGTTACGGAGAAGATCTTTATATTGCCCGCGTCCAGTTTTTGTGCCGGTGGTGAGGAGGGACACGATGCCTGTCAAGGTGATGGTGGCGGTCCATTGGTCTGCCAGGATGATGGCTTCTTTGAGCTAGCCGGTCTCGTGTCATGGGGCTTTGGTTGTGGACGTGTCGATGTGCCTGGTGTCTATGTGAAGGTCTCATCCTTTATCGGTTGGATCAATCAGATAATTAGCGTCAATAACTTATAGTGGACGAGCCAAGCTGGAACCCCGCACTTGTAGGGATTTCCCCAAGCACCCAATAGGGTGAAGTGGTGGAAATCCCTACGACTGAATGATTGGGTTCCATATGCTGCGACTGTTAACGTAATATCGTAAAAAACAAAAACGTATCCTAGTGTAATCTATTCATACAAATATCACATCCACTAACGAACACCAAAACACCATTGAAAATCCTCTTAATAAGTATTTTAGCCACACCTCCTCACTCCTCACCTCCTCACCTCCCTTTAATTATTATATCTACTCATTTTAATTTAAATCTATTGTAAACTGTTTTTGTATATACAAAAAAAGAAAATACAAGAAAAGCGTTTATCATACTTCATAAAAAACACAAGTTTTTTTAGTTTCTACGATTTTTACTGAAGTAAAATCTTATATATACCAAGATTTATACTTATATCAACTCAATTTATGCAGATTTTTATGGAGTATTCACGCAGCTGCTCTTATCCATTCGTTACAGAATCTGAAAAACTTTATAATGTATTCAACGTTTTTAACGGAAAATATCAGAAAAAAATTGAATCAAATAAAGAAAGGATCAAAATGTCGCATATAACTAGAAGTCTCTTATGTAGCAGAACAAACAGCATCTATGTATCTTTAAGATACAAAGCTAACAAAGAGATAGAGTGAGAGAGCAACGATAGGCGGAGCGCCAAGAATTCACTCAAAGCTGCTGCTGCTCAGAGACAAGATTTCTAATAAGAGAATCCATGTCCACAAACGAGTCTGCAATCAAAATAGAAGAAGGAAAAAAAAACTTACCCTCATTGGGCTTTAGAGTGAGAAACTGGTAGCGCCAATGCCTACGTCTCGGTTGAGTCTCGGGTATGTCTCGATTGAGTCTCGGGTAAGTCTCGGGTTCGTCTCTGTTTCGTCTCGTCTTCGGGTTCGCATACCAATACCATACTACTCCTTCTCCCTCTTTCCTCCTTCCTCCTTCCTCCTTCCCTCTTGAGTGTGTTTTTTTTTCCTTCCTTTCTTTTGCTGCCTTTTTAACCCTTTCGTTTTGGGTCTGGACCAACGTCTGCTGCGTGATTTTATGTGCGTTGTTTTTCTTCTCTTCGAAAGTATCTCAAAGATGTTTCCCTTGAAGCAAACGAAAAGGGTTCCCGATGTGTCCAGGCGGTATTGCGACAACAGAAGTTCGTCTGGCCTCGAGCTGAACGGATGGCAGTGATCGAAATAATCTTGAGCGCGCTTGTGTTCCTACCAACTGTGTTCTAAACAAATCCTACGATAAACCGATCTTCAAACACTTTTCCCTTATAGTGTAGTTCGTTATTCTGTGTGTTTTGTGTGTTGTAGTGCATCCATTAATTTTAATTTTTAGTTAATTAGAATTCTTGAGTTTTGCCTGGTTTTGCATGCATTTTGTTTTGATTGTTTTGTGGTTGTGTTTTTGGTACTAATTCAACTACTGACACAATGGAGGCTAATTCGCCAACCACTCCTGCGATAACAACAACTACAACAGCAACAGCGACTGCCTCCACCACAGCACCAGTGGCATCCACAACCAGCAGCACTGTCCTCTCGCCAGCTGCCACCGCCAAGAGTCTCACAAGCGGAAGCGGAAGCCATAGTGCCACAACGTCCAGCTGCTCTGCCACAGCAGCCAATAGCCTGCCACAATCCCTGCCCCAACTGCTTGCCACCGCCACCGCTAGTACCACCGCCACCACTAGTAGCAGCAGTAACCTCCTTGATATCTGCAAGCAGGAGGATGTCAACAATCTGTCCCTCGCCAGCGCCCCCTCAGAAGGTCAGAGATCTCTCTCCGGTGCGCCGTCGGCTTCCTCCAGTCCCATACTAAGTCCACAGGGTAAAATCTTTGGACGCAATGCAAATGGCACGAGTAAGTACAGCTTTGATTACTATAATATTTAAGAAGCTAAGTATAAGTGATATCATTAATTTTGAACTCAGGTTTTATTTTAGATAGTTTTTTTGAATATTTGTAATAAAGGATAATTATCAGATTATAAATATTATAGATTATAGATAGTTAGAATAATCATAAAATTATATTTCCAATACTCTCATTATTATTTGTATTCATTTCTATTAGATTTACAGAAACTACATAAGAATTTTTACTATCGCAGCTTATAGTTCAGTACATCAGGGTTCCAAAACTAACAGAATCTGCTAAAATAAGTGATAATTAGCACTACTATATTTTTAAAGCTTCTGTTTATATAGTTTCTTAATACAAATGATTTTAAGCCTGTTCTAATCGTTTGATCTTGGAGATTACTTAAACTAAACTTAGTTAAAGCTTTCTGAATGAAAAACTTATATTTAATTATTCAGTTAGTGCCATATACTTTGCAGAAATCATATATTTTCCCTCCTCAAACTTCTTTTTTCCCTATGCCACATGCAGTTGCAAATTTCCCGCGTTTTTTGAGCTTCGCAAGCTTCAACTCCCATTGTTGTTGTTGTTGTTGGCTTTGTAACGGCATCTCAAGGGCAGCCCTAACGGACTTTTTGGACAACAATAGCACTAGGTGGCAGTAATTTAAGTAACCGTCTCAGTACCCCCTCCCGTCTCCATCTCCGATTCAGCTTGAGTTCCGGTTTCCACTTCCTTGGTGCAACCACCCTGAGCAGAGCACACTCAATTGAACCAAAGGGGCCGGGCATCTATTCATAGTACTCTTAGTATTGTCTTCTAGTATTCCCCTAGGTAGCAAAGACGCTGCCAATGAAACGCTTGCAGCACACAGGTAAATAACGGTGAGCAGTAAAAGCCGTTAGCTACACCTCAAGATGATAGGCTCAATCTTTGTTAGGGGTAACTCTTAGGGTATCAAATAGGAGAGAAAAAAATATGCTCACCCCAGAGTTTGAGGGTAGAAAAATGGTGTAGATTCTTGCAATTGGCAAACAGAGTTCTCAGACTTGTGTCGCCAGTGTCGCCAGTGTTATGATTATGGGTCCTTTGAGGCATCTAAAGATTTAGCCGTCCTCCAAAACGGGGGCCATTGGCACGTACAGACATCAAGTTATTGCCACCAATGGAATTTTGATCGACGAAGAATTTGATCGTTGAAAAAATCGCTTTTAATTTATCGTTTTATATGAGAAATAGTTTCGGTTACGAGGACACGGAAAAGTCACAGTTCCAGCATCAGCTCCGGCTCCAGCTCCAGCATCAGCTTCAGCTTCAGCTCCGGCGTCTGCGTTTCTTACAGTCTCATTTTGTACTTTTTCTTTTCATTTTTTTTTTTTCTTCACTGCCCATAATCGAAGCGATCGAGCACGATTGACGTCCCTCACACACACATACTCACACACATATACGCAGCTGTTGGCCTGGTCAGGCAGGCAGTGAGCCAAGTTGGTATGTGGCGTCGAATGTCATTATTGCTTTCAAGTGCCAACTAAAAAGCAACTGCAGTTAATTTTTTGTCCATCTTTGCCATTTGCCAAGCGCATAAAAACAGCATATTTAGCAAATGACAACAACAACAACAGCAACAGCAACAACAGCAACATTACCAGACTTGCCACAACAACAGCAACAAAAAACTGAGCCGCAAATTAAATAAATAAAAAATCAACAAGAAGCGGCAAGCAGCAGCTGTAGGAGTAGGAACAGTATGGGGGAGGGAAGGGGGAGGGCAGACCAAGGTGGAGTTGGTGTAGAAGCAACAGAAGTGGACAACGGAGTGACAATCAGCGCACCAAGTAGCCACAGCCAGACAAATGTTGCATGCCCCCCCCACCAAAACAGAGCCCAACCCAAAGACCATGTCCATGTCCAGGTCCACTTCCATGTCCAAGACCTGGCTCCTGCCTGCTGTCGTACTACCTTTCCCCTGTTGCCCCCCCCCCCTGCGAGCATTATTTGTGTATTGAAATCACGTCTCATTTATTTATTGCTGCAAATGCGTGCCCCTCCAGCTGCAGCGATCCCAGACACACCACACACCAGACACAGTCCTCACACAGTCTCCCGCTTCTGACTTACGCAAAAGATTCCCTTGACTGCGTTAAATACTCCGCAATGGAGCCAGAGAGCCTTGCATAGTAGAAGAAGCGTGGCGCTGACAGTCCCCCTTAACCCATTGCTAACTAGGCAGAAAGTTAAGGGAAGTGTAGAAAAAGGGGGAAAAATGGGAGTGTAAGGAAAGGAGTTTAAAAAGGAGTGCGGAGAAAGGAGTAAATATATATTATCAAATGTGTTATTAACTATCAAAATCAGCAAACAAACTTCCTACTTACTTGGAAATTAATTTTAATAAAGTTTATTTAGTGGAAGCTTTTGAAAACTCGCTCAAAACAAAAGTGTAGCAAAATATCTTAGAGAAAAATAGTTTAATTTTAGTTTAAAGAGATTACTCTATATGAATTCTATACCTAAGATTTTGATAAGATTTTGGATAATTCAAAAACTCGCAGAGAAAAAATTTTCTAGTTGTTTCTGGTTATTTATATGTCTTTCTACGTTTCTAGTACATTCAGTCCTGAAAATCTCTGCATAAAATTATTTAAAATTCAACTTTTACAAAGTTTTTCGTCTAAAATATTCACTATTTAAGAAAAGGTTTTAAGAAATAGCATTGGCTCTATTAACCTTAGGCCTAAAACCCCATCAGTATCCTCTACTTGCTACATTCCTTGTGCTGACTCGTAAAACAAACAAAGTTCTTCGTGGAATGTGTCATAAATTGTGACAAGCGTACAGTAATGGGTTAATGATTGGCAACGCATCAAGTGACAACACCAGCTACAAACTACACGATTGCAACAAACTCAACCTTATCCTCCTTCTTTGGACAAGAGCGATCGATGTGTGGTTTTATTTTTTTTATCTTATATGATTCGCTTTTGTTATAATTTTTTCTCTTTTTCCTCGTTTTTACTCGTTTTTTTGTGTTTTTTTCTCTATTAATTAAAACGAGTAGCGCACATTGGTAATGGGAACTGGCTGCTACCTTATTGCTGCTACCTGATAGATGTTAACTGGTTGCAGCTAACTGGTAACTAGTGACTGCTAACTGGCTTTACGTCAAGTAAAATATTCTCACATAATTATTTACGATTTGACATAATCATCATCTTCAGGCGGTCTTTAAGAGACGAACCAGCAGAAGAATCGCCAATAAATCTAGAGTTGAGGGCAGCATAAAAAGAAGCTAGTTTTGTGTTCGGTCTAACAATAAATTTCACACGATAAACATTTACATTTTTCGACCCAAAAAAACCAAGCAAGAAAAATGATAAAAAAAATTGTGAAGAGAAAAGATTAAAATGATCCTTGCGATCCTTTTGCTGATCTTTGCGCATGCGTGACGCATATCTAACGAGTTTTGCTCGGGCCAAGGATACTTGCCTGATCAAGCGCGAAAGCGAAAGGGTTGAACACACACACACTCTCACACACACACACCCCGAATACGATCGCCGCATTTGCTTATGCAGATGAGGACGTTCCCAACTTTTGCCTCGTCCTTTTTCTGCGCTTTTTTCTTATTTCATTTTTTTCTTTACGTATTTTCGTAGTTTTTTTTTTCTTTTAGGGTTTTACGTCTGGACCGTCCGTCGAGTTTTTTTATATTTAAAAAAAAAAGCGAATTTAATTAAATTTTTTTCTTATAGACTGGCAGCATTATGAGAACGATCACTCGCTCTCTACAAATATCATTTTTTTTTTCGAACAAGTTTTCGTTTTTTTATTCAGTTTTTTTTTGGGTTTTTGGATAGTAATTTTTTAAGACGTTTTGTTGTTGTGTTTGTGTCTTTTTCAGTGATCACCACGTCGCGTCCGAGCAACGAGGCTGAGGTACAGCTTTACAGGGTGCTCCAGCGTGCCAGCTTGTTGGCCTACTATGATACCCTGTTGGAAATGGGCGGTGATGATGTGCAGCAGCTGTACGATGCTGGCGAGGAGGAGTTTCTTGAAATTATGGCTTTGGTGGGCATGGCATCCAAGCCCCTCCATGTGCGTCGTCTGCAAAAGGCGCTGCACGAATGGGCCAACAATCCAGCTCTGTTCCAGGGTCCGATGCTGCCGCATTTGGGTGAGTCTGTCTTGGCTAGGGTAACCCATGTAGTTTAACTAAGTAGTATCTTATTTTTCAGGTCTCTGCGAGACGCCAACGAAGCCGACGCTTGTCTTTAATCCCGATACGACTCCTGCCCTGCCTGCACGTAGTAAATTCTCCTCTTTCAATTCCGCTGCCTCTTTTCAGCCCACAAGTCTGCCACAGATGACCACGACGCCAACGCCGACACCAACGCCAAATCCAACGCCGACGTTGGCGCCAGCGAGTCATCTGCTGTCCCAGATAAGTGCCTCCACTGTCATGTGTCCCACTCCGTTGCCTGCGGCTATGCAAAGTCAGGCCACAAGTCTGCCGGCAAGCGTAGCCACGCCCTGCGGCGGAAGTACCGCCCATCAGGTGTCGTCTAGCTCGCCACAGCTGACGCCTGTGCTGACCGAGCTGCAGGTACAGAGGATTACCATGTGCGCCTCGAAGATTGCCCGTCAGCTGCCGCAACGTGAGCCGCGTGCACAGACGTCCAAGAAACGTACGACACGTGAATTGGAGCAGGTGATTGCCATGGGGGAGCATGATCCTCGTCGCATGGATGAGATACGTAAGTATTCGGCCATCTATGGACGTTTCGATTGCAAGCGACGTCCGGAGAAGCCGCTCACCCTGCACGAAGTCTGCGTCAATGAGGCGGCTGCTCAGCTCTGTCGCAATCCTCAGACCATTTGGCTGCTCACGCGCCGTGACGAGCTCTTTCCTTTAGCCCGCCAGATAGTCAAGGATGCGGGCTTTGGCCATTCGGCTAGCATTGCCCGCTATGGCAATCTATTGTCCCAAATGCCAGCCCAATCCGCCCAAGCCCAAGCAGCCCATCGCAGTGTCACCATCGATGTCGATTGTGAGTCTAGCGATGCCGCTGTGACAATCAAACGTCAAAGATTGTCCTCCACCGAAGCGGCTCAGCTGCCCCTGGAACTCAATCGGGTAAGGAAACTAGATTCCTTCGAGCAATAATACGCCATACCCATATGGCCGGGTGCAGTGCTTCAGCTTCAGCTTCAGCTTGGACACAGAGTGTTGGCAACTTTTGTCACCTGTTGTGTTCTCTTTAACCTAAACTTGCTTTGCAGCTAACTCGAAGATTTTTACTAATGCTTAACAGGTGGTTTCTCTCAGGATCTCTTTGGGCTTTCAAATTCTAGTTCCTCTCGTAGTTGCTTTGATTTCTTAAAACTTTATTTCAGGTGCTTTACAGTACAGTACAGTACAGTACAGTACAGTAGTACAGTACAGTAGTACAGTACAGTAGTACAGTACAGTAGTACAGTACATTAGTACAGTAGTACAGACTATAATTTCTGATTCAGGCCAACTGAATTTTCCTTTGGAACTGTTCTTAGTAACCCTGTCTGGGAATAATCCCCAGTCTCCAACAGTATTTTTGTTGTACCCCTATTTACTTGTTGATATATTGTATTAATATTTGCCTAAGTCTTATTCTAATTCATTATCTTTATAGTATTTACTATATTCTCAACTTTTTGCTTTAGTTTTACCATTTAGTTTTTACCATTTCAACTAACTTTTTTAGTTAGTTGCTATTGTTATTGTTGCTGCTGTAGATCTATACTTAGCTTAATTGTTGACACTATCTAAACTTTACTTACCTTTAGACTACTACTACTTAGTTATCGAATAGTTATTATGATTTCTGCAATATGTGGTGTACCTTCTCGTTGAGTCCATGAAATAAAATTTTCCCGCTTTTAAGAACCAAAAACGAACCCAAGTGTATTCTTCCATTGCTTAATGCTTAACGCCGAACTTAAATTGTTTACAAAAAAAAAAACTCTTTAATCAACAATCTTAAAACTGATTAATAAAAAACTAAAGGAAGCTGTCGAGGATTCACGTTACAATCTGTTTGCCATGTACCAAAAGTTTGCCAAGCCTCCATTTGATCTAACGGAGATAGCAAAATTCTCGTAAGTAATTAAATTTATTTAAAAGTTTTCCATGATTTTATTAACTTAATAACTTTACAGTTTGGCCAAGACAGCGGACTTTGAGGACAATGATTCACGTTTCTCGTTCAGCAACTCCAGTTCGCCGCCAATGCCAGTGAGTATGTGTTGGAGCACATTCCGTGCAGTTCCTTCAATTTGAGAGAATCCTCTGGAGTAAAGCCAAATTCTTGACTCTTTCACAGGCCAATGGTCTGGAAAATGAACGGTCTCCAGTGTCTTCACTGGGTCAATGCCACGAATCGCAGTGTCAGTCGCAGACTCACGATCTAAATCTTTCCGAATCCGTTGATCTGACTGCCAATGGTGTTCAGGTCATTTCAGCAGCCGGGGATAACATCATAGCCGTAGCCAATCCCGCCTTGGCTCTTAGTCCCACCCTGAATGAGGTGCTCAAAAGGAATGCAGCCTCACCGGAAGCTTAAGACCATTTGGAGTATGGAGTATGGAGATGGAGTCCAGTATATTAATTAGTGCCAGTTTAAGTATGTGCAATTTAATAAAATTAAACACAATTTGTTAGAACTAAGTGAGAAGTGAGAAAGTAAATGAATCTAACTAGCGCGTAAACCCTGTGATCTACACTATTCTGTAATAAAATCAATATTTCACCCACAAATAAATTAGAACCCTCTGTATGGTTGGGATAACAATTGAGGTCTGTTTTGGGTATTGCCAATTGTGTTTATATTTGCAATATACGATTTGTGGGTTTTATCCCTTGTACTCCTCTTGACTGTTGCCGTTTTCCTTTCCTTTCCTTTTGTCTGTTACAACCCTTCGATCACCCTTCAAATTATCGTCTTGGGTTTTCGCAAATGCTGTCAATAAAGATATCTCAGCTAATGATGTTATTAACACTTTGGTCAAAAGGGTTTCGCAAAGCGGATTTCGCATGCAAATTTCAATTTTTATATGCAAATTTCCTTAGCTCAAAATTGATAAATGATACTGAAATTGTTTGGTAGTTAAATTGGAGTGCGGGACTGTTTGCTGACTGAGACTGACAAGCAGCTGCCTGATTTGAATCAGTCTTGATAGGCAGCAAGAGTCTTTCGCCTCCTACAAACCAAAAGACATATGTCGTGTGCCGAGTTCATAAAGGATTCGTCTTACAGCTGATCACAGATTACAGAACGCAGAAGGGGGAACGGGGAAACGGGGAAAAGCAGCAAGCTGTAGCAAAAGATTGGGGTTCGTGATGGCGCCAAATGATAGAAGACAAGATGCACTGAAATTCTTTAGAGAGCTTCTCGGTCCATCTATAGAATAAGAACTAGGTAACCCTTTCACTTATTTCCCCCTGTAACTAGACCACAGCTAAGGGATGATCATTACCAAGCATGATTGATGAACCGAGCACGTTCTCCTTCTTTTCTCTGTATTTGCATAAGTCTTAAAGGTGCTGGGCTGCCTTCAGGCATTCACCTCAGGGATTAGACAGCGTTGAGGTCATGAGAACAAAGCCAGAAACAAATGTAAATATTTGATTAGCGCTTGGAGCGCCTTTCGGAGTGATTATTATTTACTTCAAGTAGGATATTAGATGCTAAACTACGTCATTTCAGGGCGTATCCTCCAGCCTCTCGAGTATCCAGTCCATAAAGAATTGAGTACTAGTATAGACACCAGGCACCTCTGGCCTAGCACAGCCCACTCCGTAGGCCACAACGCCAATCAAATAGAATCTCATTGAAGTGCTGTAACCCTCGGAGGTCATCAGTGGACCACCAGAGTCACCCTGACATGTATCCTTGCCACCAGAGAGCACTCCAGCACAGAGTACAGCCTTATCGAACTGATCCGGTGTAAAGTTACGATTCAACTTGGCATAACTACTCCGACAGACCTCATTATCCATGACTGGGATCATGAGTTCATTCAAAACTGTCGCAGATTCGCCACCTTCCATAGTTCTGCCCCAACCGATGACGAAGGGGAAAGTGCCCACATAGGACTTGGTACGCAGACTAGGAGCATTGGGCATGCAGATGGGTAGAATCAAATTCGTGAATTCCACATTCCGTTCCAAGTAGAGTATGGCTATGTCACTGCGTCCATTGCGACGATTGTACTCAGGATGAGCCACTTTCTGTGGAGTAAGAAAACAATGTTTAGTTAAAGGTACTAGTTAGTTTATAGCTTAGTTACCTTTACTATCTGTATGTCTATGTGGCGTGCTTCCGTATCCGTGCTCAGATCGTGCTCGCCCAATCGCACAAAGGTGCTGAAGGAAACCCAGTGGATTAGTTACAGTTTAGGGATTAGAAATAACATTTTCGCTTACAGATCTTCCCGAATACAATGGGCAGCTGTGACGATATGTCGTGCGGTGATCAGTGTGCCACCGCATTTAAATGGCGAGGAGGAGCCATCATCGTAGCCGAGCAGAGCAATCCAGGGCCAGGCACCTTTCTTGGAGACAACACCGCCAACGATCTTCTTATTGGTGGCCAAGGTGTAGCCACAGCCCTCCTCCACGGTGGGCAGACGACGTGGTATCGTGTCGTAGTTCGCTGGCGTCACCGGAGCTGGTGTCGCCTCATTTTGTCCTGTGGGACAACAGACATTGGTACCGATCCGGTTGCAGATCAAATTGGAGGCCTGCACATATTTGGCAAACTCCGGATCGTTTTTCTTCACTAAAAGCTCATTTAGTATGGATGGGCAGCTTTTGATATCTGTCGAAGAATGGGATTAGGAGAGGACTCATCTTAAACTAAGATCTTAGAGACTTACCAACGCATTCGCCAAGCTTTCCGGGGGGAATTCGACATGGAGTACCACGTGCCTCGATAATGGGAGCAGAGGTAACCGGTGGTGAAGTAATCGGTGCAGAGGTAACCGGTGCACTTGTTGGTCGAACTGTAGTTCTCTGAGTTGTAGGATTCAGGAAGGGATTACGTGGTGGTGCCTCTGTTGGCACTGGTCGTGGCTGCACAAATGAACCATCTGTAGTTGGGAAGAAAGGATTGGGACGCTCTGTAACCGGTGCAGTTATCGGTCTAGTACAGCACACCTGAGTTAATCAAAAGCAAAGATTTTAGGTTTGTATGGAAAAGCAATGAATTATTCCCTTTACCAATGGATCCCCGCCAATGTTACGTGTTCCACAGCTACGCTGCAGGGCAATCACGTAATTCTGGGCCGTACGTCTGTCGGTTAACTGAAAGACCTGTGTCACCTGGGGACAATAGCTGAGAGCCACACAGCTGCCATAGTAGTTCTCGGGTGTAACACAGTTCTGTCGTACTAAGATGGGGGAACAGCAATTAAGATATGTTAGAGACACCACTTAAGACTTGTTTATGGAAACATGAGTGAATTAGTTAGACTCTCTCTCTATTTCAGTAAACTTGATGCCGTTAATACACTGAAAAGTCAATCGTATTAAATTCTTGATTTCTCCTCACTAAAATTATTTGATTCTAAGTCAAATTTATAATACTCAATTTAAAATGTCCAGTTCTACACAACGTCTGACATCTTTTAGTACTGATTCTACCCCGGAATCCCAGATTTTTATGCCGTGTTCAATTTTATTAAACCCGATAGTATTAATCTTATAGCTTATCTGGAAATACTTGATATTCTTTGCTCTCCTTCGTTACTTTGGCTCTTTCTTTCAGTCGTTTAACAAAACTCGTGATCGAAATACGTAAATCTATTTAAAAAAAGCCAAAAAATGAAACAACAACAAAACTGTCGCTTTGGTGGAAACATCTTTGGGTCAATCGACCTTGGGGCGAGCTTGCAATGACTCTGACAATGACTGGTTTGCTCAGTTTGTGAACTTGAAGCGCAACGCCAAAAAAATTTAATTATATATTAATATATTTCGGTACTTGTATATAGTCAAAGCAATTGACAAGACTCCAGACGAGTTTCAAAGGTTTTTAAAGCAAAAAAAGCACGTAAAACATTTGTTTCTTTTGGTCGAAAACAGAAGACTTAAGCAACGAACTTGGCCAAAAACAAAGACGGAAAATGATCACAAAAAACATTGTAATTTAAATACGATTTTATTAGCTGCTTTTGTTGGGGTTTTTACTCTAATCATTGCTAAAATATTAATATATGTTTATAGACTATTTGAGTGTCGCTCATAATAGAACAGGTTTCCGCAGCGTAATCACAGTAACTTGTTTGTTGTTTTTGTTGTTGTTCATGTTTAAATTTTTTTTGTTTTTGTGTCGACAACTTGAGAAGAGAAGTTCAAATCTTTCTAAGTTTCTAATTATTAGCTGAAAATTATATGAAATGCGAGAAAAAACAAGCGAAAACCATAAAGAATTCCCCGTACCTTGCCGGTTACGGCTGAACTGTGCCCGTGTGGGCGTGGCAAGGCAGACGACTGTTAGCGTAAACGCAGCTAAAACACTTTGCGTTAACATCATTTTAGGAAAAACCCGTAAAAATTCACAAATTTTTTTTTTTATTGCTGTTAATTTGCTATTTATTACACAAGGCGATCGAACGCGATGCGCGAACACGTTGTTTACAACACGCCGTACTTTATCAGACTGAGCGCGTCTTCGAACCGGAACGAAACGTCTTTTGGGACTTTTTTAGTCGAATTTGATTTCGATAGCCGCTTTGCGTGCACAAATCGCGACGATATTTACACACCAGATCCGATGTCAGAACGTCGCTACGTTTTATATGCAGCCGATGGACAACGACGACGACGTCGACGACGTCGAAAGTTGTTCTCAATGAGAGAATCACCTCCATGAACGCATTATATCGAGAGAGAGGGAGAGAGAGTGAGAGCGGAAGAGTAAGAGAGGGAGAGCATGCTAATATCTTATTTGTGCTGAGAACACCTTTTTTTAATACTACATCAATTTAGTCTCAATAAACAGAAAATCACCAAATTCACATTACATTATCCATTCCATATATATATGACAAATCGTATGCTAATAATACAAACTCATAAATGTAACCTCGACTTAATTATATATAATTGCACAACGAACTTAGAATTATTCAAACAACGTGTCAATTAGACTATTATTGGCTATAAGACTTAAAAAATATTGTAATACTCTAATGATTTTAATGTGATTTTGAAATGAAAACAAAACTGTTAAAAGTTATAGAAGATATCTGAGTTTTGATGTCCCCAAGTGCTTAAAATTTGACACTGAAAAGTACAGTTTTATGGAATAGATATTTCATATCTGAAAATATGTCAAACCCGTCCTAAACAATTATTGAACTACAGATAGTCCCTAAAAGGGTCTAAGAGATAAGGATTCCAGTAAGAACTCAAGTAAACTTGATTAAGAGATATAAAATACCTTTTGAATGATAAGAGATTTTAGAAAAAAAACTCTGCTCAATTCTAGAAACATAGAAATTCTTAAATAGCTTATAAAATTATGGATATTACCAAGGTTTATTATGACACTACTCTAGAATTTGCCCACAAAACGGACGCAACAAAATACTTGTCGACTTGTCATCATGGAATTTAAGAGAATTTCAAGTGACTCAAGTGGTTTAATGAGCAGAGTCCATAAATGTTTATAAATGGTGTTAATTTAAACGGATTCAAGTTTATAATATATATTTGATAAATGAAGCCGTCAAATTGCAGAGACAACTTAATTGTTTGTTCAATAAGTTTTACAACACTAATTGTTAAACAGTTTTGAGTACTATGATATACTGCAATTGAACTAGCGATGACATAGTCGTTCGACTATATCGAAGTATGCCTGGAATTTTGAATAGATCCGCCCAATTGTTATGCGTTCAATGCAATCGTTCCAAAAAGAATAACTAATTCGATGACGAATAAGTTCATTTGAAATTCCAGCCAAGTGCGTGCAATATAGAATTTTTAGCTCCTGTTTAAACCAATCCACTGCAGATCCATCTAGAAGGTATTCCTTTTCCACTGAGTACTAGTCATACCCCCCGTTAAGCTAATTAACTGAACTTACAGGGCTTTATACTTGTACTTTGTCTGTCTCTGGTTGAGATTGATTACTTTACCGTAAAGCTAATGACAGAACTACTGTTCATACCGGTTTCAAGCCCCGACTATACGAAGTCATTGCCATGAAATTATATAACTATATTTATCTTAAAACTATATTTATAAGATTTTACACGTGTCGCTAAATTTGTTATCAAATATTTTTGGTGGAAGTTACATTGAAAAATTCTGTAAAATTTTAAAAATAAGAACTTTGATTGAGTTGTTGTTTTTAAAATTTATTTAACAAAGGAAATGATTGTTTTAAGTTACCGTTTACAGAGTTCCCTCAAACTGAACCACCTTGAATCTTTCGGACTAATTGCCTGAGCTGACCCAAAACTGGTTACTAAAAAAATACTAAGTGAATCATGTTGAGAATGTGTAACTGACCTGTGTCCACCTGGAATCCCCCGAAGACGTACAGAAGAAAAATGTCAGTTACTCATGATCATAAAGATGGAAAGTCGCTTACCTTGATCAGTAAAACCTTAAAGTTATCTATGTATTATATCCTGTGATCTACCCACACTCAATTGGCACACGTTTATACCAAATGAAATCGATCTTTTTACACACAATCAATCGATTGTCTTCTTTGTAAGAGAATTACCCTCTGTATGGTTGGACAGACAATTGAGATCTGTTTTGGGTATTGCCAATTGTGTTTATATTTGCGATATACGATTTGTGGGTTTTATCCCTTGTACTCCTCTTGACTGTTGCCGTTTTCCTTTCCTTTCTTTGCCTGTTACAACCCTTTGATCACCCTTCAAATTATCGTCTTGGGTTTTCGCAAATCCTGTCAATAAAGATATCTCAGCTAATGATGATATTAACACTTTGGTCAAAAGGGTTTCGCAAAGCGGATTTCGCATGCCAATTTCAATTTTCATATGCAAATTTGTTGAGAACGAAATTGATAAATGATCACTATGGAATAGTTAAAATGGCAGACATCACAACTGATGTCAGCTTAATTGAAAATGATAAGTAAGTGCGCTATAGAAAATAGACTGAGATAATCTAGCATCTGGTTGATTTCTATCAAAAGGGACTTGATGGAAGGGTAGAAGAGAATTCCACCTACAAAGGATTTGTTTTTTAGGACTAAACAAAGCGAATCTTAAAAGTTATCTCAGAAAATAATACAAACAAATTTGTAGTATTTTAAATTGAATGGAGTATTTATAGTCTTCAGTTAGAAAGTAATAACTGAGTAAAGTTATATCAGTAAAAAATGCTTTTATAATTAGAATGCAGTTCATGTCTGGGGTATTCCTATGTACATGTAATCATCCCCCTTTAGGAATGATTGATGAACCGATCACGTTCTCCTTCTTTTCTCACTATTTGCATAAGTATTCAAGGAACTACTCTGCATGCAGGCATTTAACTCAGGGATTAGTCGGTCCTGAGGTCATGAGAACAAAAAAAATCCGAAATACAAAAAAAATTTTGCATGTTATGTAAATATTAGAGTGATTTTTATTTAGGGCGTGTCCTCCAGCTTTTCTAGTATCCAGTCCATGAAGTACTGCGTACTGGTGTAGGTACTAGGAATGTCTGATCTGGCACATCCCACACCATATGCCACAATACCAATGAGATAGTATCTTAGCTGATGACCGAAACCCTCGGTGGTCATCAGTGGACCACCAGAGTCACCCTGACACGTATCCTTGCCTCCAGAGAGCTCCCCAGCACAGAGTATTGCCTTATCGAACTGATCCACTGTAAAATTGAGCCTCAGCTTGGCATATTTACTTCGACAGACTTCATTGTCCATGACAGGAATCATTAGCTCTTGCAACACTGTGGCAGTTTCACCGTACTCCATTGTCCTGCCCCAGCCAGCGACAGTGGGCAATGTGTTCACATGGGACTTGACACGCAAACTGGGATAATTGGGCATACAAATGGGTAGAATTAAATTCGTGAAATTCACATTATGCTCCAGGTAGAGTATGGCTATATCACTACGACCATTGCGACGATTAAAATCAGGATGAGCTGCAGTCTGAGAGGAAGAAAAACAATATTTAGTTGAAGGTACTAGTTAGTTTATAGCTTAGTTACCTTCACTATCTGTATGTCCATATGACGCGTTTCCGTCTCCGTGCTCAGATCATGCTCACCCAATCGCACAAAGGTGCTGAAGGAAACCCAGTGGATTAGTTTGATGATCCGTTAACTGTTTTTCTATAACTTACAGACTATTTAGTAGACAATGGGCCGCTGTAATGACGTGCCGTGCGGTGATCAGTGTGCCACCGCATTTAAATGGCGAGGCGGAGCCATCATCGTAGCCAAGTAGAGCAATCCAGGGATAGGCACCCATTTTAGCCTCTGCACCACCCACGATCCTCCTGCTGCTGGCCTGGCTATATCCGCAGCCCTCCTCCTCGTTGGGCAGACGACGTGGAATTGTGCCATAGTTCACTGGAATCACCTTATTCGAATTCACTACATTTCCACTGTATCTAAATGGCGCAGCTGTTGTTGTAGTTGTTGTTGGTGTGAGAAAAGGATTTCTGATTGGTCCTGTTGTCTGCGGATATGTAACTGGCTGAGGTGGCACAAAGCCGACTTCCTCGATCACAGGAAAGGGAGTTGTGGTCGTCGTGGTCGTGGTCGTAGTTATTGGACGCTCTGTAACCGGTGCAGTTAGCGGTCTAGTGCAGCACACCTGAGTTAGACAAAAGCTTCAACTTTTGTTTGTATGGAAAAGCAATGAATTATTCCCATTACCAATGGATCCCCGCCGATGTTACGTGTTCCACAGCTACGCTGCAGGGCAATCACGTAATTCTGGGCCGTACGTCTGTCGGTTAACTGGAAGACCTGTGTCACCTGGGGACAATAGCTGAGAGCCACACAGCTGCCATAGTAGTTCTCGGGTGTAACGCAGTTCTGGCGATCTAAGAACCGGAATAGTAGATATATAGAAAGTATTCATGGTATATTTTCTCACTTCTCACTATTTTGTATATGTTAATCAATTGAAGCTACACACAAACACACACACAACAGCTCTTATCACGCTTTAATCAATTGCAAAAAAAACTAAAACTTGATGCAAATTGATCAACAAGAAATGTTTTATGTATTTTACAAAAGCTCCTCTTTTGTTACTTAATATTTAAACACATATATATATGCCATATTTACATACTTTGCCAGTTACTATTAAACTGTGCAATTGTAGGCGTGGCAAAACAGACGATTGTAAGCGTTACAATAATCACAAAACTTCTCATTTCTTAAAAATCTTTTTTAGTTATTTGTTTACAATATTCAATTGATCGCGCGATCGTCTTGCTGACGACTCGCCGTTTACTATCAGACTGTTTACTCGCCCGATCCGATCGGAACTTGGCTTTATATACAACCCGATCGAGTATTACAGCGATGAGTAAAACAATTCTTAATAAGAAACTTATCAGCATGAGCACGTTTTCTAAATGAGAATTGGGAGAACTAATCGCATGTATTGAATTCATTTAAAATCACATAAAAATAGAAAAAAAATAGAAAAAAATCACCAAATTTACATTACAGTTATTATTTTGTGCTCTTTCCCAATATATGATTGGCAAATATAAAGCAAATAAGTCGAAAAATTCGTTAGAACTTTTCCGAACAATACAAATTTGAAAACTGAACTGAAAGTGTTTTTTAAAAAATTTCTTAAAAATTAATTTAACAGTCTTTTTGTTAGAGAAACTAGAGGAAACCCCAATCATAAGTATTACAAGAAAGTTAATCGAAGCTTTCTACAATAAACTATGTTAATTAAAACGGATTCAGTTGAGTGCTGATCAAGCTGTTAAATTTAAAAAAAGACAACTTATTTGTTGACACTTCATTAGAAAAATTAATTTTATTTTAATGTTATTTCATCTACTAACTCTAGGCGCACCCCCCGTCAAGCTACTGACTAACTCTCAGGTGCGAAATTTCTATTTTCAGTTTAAGTCCGAACAAACAAGTACAATTAACTTAAATATATATCGGTATTCAACCATATTTAGACACAGTCGAGTTGCTTAATTACTACACTGCAGTCCCAGTTGGTGGAGTCTCGTTCAGCTTCTCCTGTATCCAGTCAATGAAATACTGTGTGCTGGTGTAAACACCTGGAATTCCTGGTCTGGCACATCCAACTCCATAGGCAACAATGCCAATCAGAAAATATCTTTCTTTCGGAAACTCATCACTGACATCTTCAGCGACAATTAATGGACCTCCAGAGTCACCCTGGCAGCTGTCCTTCCCTCCGGTTAGTACTCCCGCACAAACAACGGCTTCATCAAACTGATCTTCCGTGAAGTTTCGATTCACTCTGGCATAACTGCTGCGACAGACCTCGTTCTCCAGTACCGGAATCTTCAAATCATTCAAAACTGTGGCAGTTTCACCATCTTCCATTAACTTGCCCCAGCCAGCAATAGTGGAAATGGAGCCCACAAAGGACTTGGAACGTAAACTGGAGGAGCTTGGCATACAAATTGGAAGAATTTCTGTATTCATTTCCACACTCCACTCCAAATAGAGTATGGCTATGTCACTGCGACCATTACGAGGAGTATACTGAGGATGACGAGCAATCTGTTGAGTAGATAAATCAATTACAAATTCTTGTGTGGAGAATTCTTGCAGAACTTGCCTTTACTATCGGAATATCCACATGAAGAGTGTCCGTATTGGTGCTCAGATCGTGTTCTCCCAATCGAACAAAGGAGCTGACAAAATCAAAGAATTAGTTTAGTTTAGTTGGAAATTTCATCGACTTACAGATCATCCTGTATACAATGAGCTGCTGTGATAACGTGTCTGGCGGTGATTAAAGTGCCACCACATTTAAATTTCTTGTCGGAACCCTCGCCGTAACCGAGTAGAGCGATAAATGGCCAGTCGTGCTTCCGAGCAGGTGATCCGCCTTGGATGCCCACCCTGTAGTCGGCAAAGTTACGTCCGCAACCTTCCTGCACCGTGGGCAGACGATGTATTATTGTACCATTGGTCACTGGCTTTGCTGTTGTTGTTCTCTTGGTGAGAAAGGGATTACCGGTGGTTAGAAAGGGATTACCAGTGATGGGCTTTGTTGTTCGTAGCCATGGTACCGTTGGTACAATCTCAGTCGTACGGTCTTTGGGAAGAAAAGGATTCCGTTTGTTCTCTGTAGTAGAGAGAGTAGAGAGACTATGATCAGACTGAATTATATACTTCATGCATTTCTGTTAGCTCCAAAGCCTTACCTTGTTGACTGTGATTGTGCTGTGCTATCGTGGGCGTGGCACTGCTTATCAATACAAGCGAAAACTTAACCAGATCTCTTAGCGTTAATTTCATTTCGTTGTTAATCTCATGAGCGTTGATTTCAAACTGACTGCTGACTCACCAAATCAAGATTTTATATATACAGCAGTTAAACAACTTCAACAACGGAGAAAATATTTCTCACTGTGGGATAATCTCAAGAGAAAATTATTAGACTGAGTTCAATTATAACAGAATATATGGAATATTTCATACAACTTGGTAACATAAACAAGTTTGAGCACTTTGAAGATTCAATCGGTAATTATAACATCACTGTTGATTGGCAAAGCAGCTAACAGGTTCTCAGCCAAAACTTGAAGCATCTCAAGCCTCACTGATAAGAGTGAATTTCGCATTAAAAAACTCCTCTAATAGTTTTAAAACAGGAAACAGCCAACGATAAACATTCTAATTTGTATCATGTTTGGTATACGCAAAAAAGCTGATTGATATGCACAAACTTTCCCTAAATATGGCTTTGTTCTCCCACTCATCGTTAGATGGCGCTTTACTATTCAGCTCAAAAAACTTTAATGAACAGTAACATTATATTTATTAAAAACTTAAACAACGATCTTGAATCGAACTTTATGATTAAGGAGTCTCCTTTAGCCTTTCCTGTATCCAGTCAATGAAATATTGTGTACTGGTGTAAACACCAGGAATTCCTGGTCTAGCACAGCCAACTCCATAGGCAACAATGCCAATAAGAAAATATCTTTCCGTAGGATACTCCTCGCTGACATCTTCGGATATAATCAATGGCCCTCCAGAGTCACCCTGGCAGCTGTCCTTCCCTCCGGTTAGTACTCCAGCGCAAACAATGGCCTCATCGAACTGATCCTCTGTGAAGTGGCGATTTACTCTGGCATAACTGCTGCGACAGACCTCGTTCTCCAGTACCGGAATCTTCAACTCATTCAAAACTGTGGCAGTTTCACCATCTTCCTTTAACTTGCCCCAGCCAGCGATAGTGGAAATGGAGTCCACATAGGACTTGGACCGTAAGCTGGCAGAGCTGGGCATGCAAATGGGTAGTATCGTAGTAGTAAACTCGACGTTCCGCTCCAAATATAGAATCGCTATATCACTGCGTCCATTACGGGGACTATACTGAGGATGACGTGCTACCTATTTTGAAATTTAAAAATGTTTATAGAATATTTTATTTGCAGGGATCTTTGATTCTTACCTTAACAATCGGTATATCCTCATGAACTGTCTCCGTATTGGTGCTCAGATCGTGTTCTCCCAATCGAACAAAGGAGCTAACAAAACAAAGCAGTTAGTTTAATAAAATGGTGGATTCCTTCAACTTACAGATCGTCCTGTATGCAATGAGCTGCTGTGATTACGTGTCTGGCGGTGATTAAAGTGCCACCACACTTAAAATTCATGTAGGAATCGTCGCCGTAACCAAGTAGAGCAATAAATGGCCAATCGTGCTTTCTAGCTGGTGTTCCCCCCTCAACATATGCTGCTGGCCTGATATAGATACGTCCACAGCCTTCTTCCACGGTAGGAAGTCTGCGTGGTATGGATTCGTTACCTGCTGACTTCTCTGCAACTGTTCTTCTGGATTCTTTTGTTGTTGGTGACCATGGTATCAGTGGTGTTATCTCCACCGTGTGTTCTTTGGGAAGGAAAGGATTCCGACTAAAGAAACCTTCTTGGCTGTAATTTATTTGAGACAGCGTGGGCGTGGCGCTGCCAATTAATGCAAGCGTTATTTTAATTAAATCGGTTAATGTTAATTTCATTTTGTTGTTTAGCTCCTAAGCGTTGTTTACTAACTGAATGCCCGCTCGTCAGATCAAGCTTTTATATACTGCCGTTAATACTGGTGTTAATAAAATCGATCTTAATAGGTTGTTATAGACTGTGAGAACTTACACTGCATATACATTCATACCTACAAATTATTTCACTCGATGAAATCTGGTTTTCTCGGTCAAAACAAATGGTTCATTGATCGTTAATAAAAATTATTATTTATTTAAATTGCTGTGAAATTTAAAAAACAAAGGAAGTAGGTCTACAGTTAACATTCTAATTTTTCGGCCAATTGTTTACCTGACAAAAAGCTGAATGGTATGCACAAAAGTTAGTTTAAATATGCCTTTGCTTATCCACTCGCCGTTAGATGGCGCATCAGAAACAATTTCAATAAATACTGGCGTTAACTGTTTAGGATGTGTCCTCCAACTTTTCCTGTATCCAGTCCATGAAATACTGTGTACTGGTGTAAACACCAGGAATTCCTGGTCTAGCACAGCCAACTCCATAAGCAACAATACCAATTAGAAAATATCTTTCTTTTGGATACTCCTCGCTGACATCTTCGGAAATAATCAATGGCCCTCCAGAGTCACCCTGACAACTGTCCATTCCTCCAGTTAGTACTCCCGCACAAACAATGGCCTCATCGAACTGATCCTCCGTAAAGTGGCGATTTACTCTGGCATAGCTGCTGCGACAGACCTCGTTTTCCAATACGGGAATCTTCAACTCATTTAAAACCGTGGCAGTTTCGCCTCCTTCCTTCAACTTGCCCCAACCAGCGATAGTACCAATGGAGTCAACATAGGATTTGGAACGTAAGCTAGTAGAACTGGGCATACAAATTGGGAGAATTTTTGTTGTAAACTCCACATTTCGCTCCAAATAGAGTATGGCTATATCACTGCGGCCATTACGACGATTATATTGGGGATGACGAGCAACCTGGGGAATAGTCAAAGTAAATTAAAATAAATTTGCTGTGCAGGACTCAAGGAGAACTTGCCTTAACTATCGGGATATCCACATGAAGAGTATCCGTATTGGTGCTCAGATCGTGTTCTCCCAATCGAACAAATGAGCTAACAAAATCAAGGAATTAGTTTAATAAAGTTGGGAATGTCCTCCACTTACAGATCGTCCTGTATGCAATGAGCTGCTGTGATTACGTGCCTAGCGGTGATTAAGGTGCCACCACACTTAAATTTCTTGTAGGAACCCTCGCCGTAACCGAGTAGAGCAATAAATGGCCAGTCGTGCTTCCGAGCAGGTGCTCCGCCCTCAACGTAAGCCGAAGGTGTAATGTAGATACGCCCACAACCATCCTCTATGGTGGGCAGTCTTCGTGGTATTGTGTTGTTGCCCACTGGCTTCGCTGTTGTTGTTGTTGTTGTGGTTGTTGTAGTTGTTGTAAATCTTCGTATCAGATATGGATTATCGATGGATTGTCTTGATGTGGGTGACCATGATATCGATGGTATAACCTCAAACGAGCCGTCTTGGGGTAGGAAAGGATTCCGATAGCCAACTGTAAGGTTCAGATAAGATAGACAGTAAATTCCAAATGTTAAAACTTAAATTCCAGTCAGTTGTGTTACCTTGACGACTGCGATAATACTGTGCGATTGTGGGCGTGGCAATGCCAACAAATGCAAGCATTAAAATACAAAAATTATTTTGCGATAGTTTCATTTTGTGTAAAGCTTTTAACTGTTTGAAATTAACTGACTGCAAATTCTCTCGATCGAGAGTTTTATATGCAGTTGATCACAACGACGATATTGTGGGGATTACCATTATGAGTATAAATTGTTAGAACTATAAAACTCAATACATGGAATATCTCATAAAACTTGCAACATAAACTGGTTTGATCACATTGAGCATCTAAAATGTTAGTTAGAAAATAACAGGTTTACTATCAAGACTTAAAGCTTAAACTAAGTGATAAGAGGGAAATGGGAAAATTATGAAGTCACTTTCGTATTCAAAACTATTCTAGATGAATTGCTAATAGGGATTAACTAAACCTCTCTAAACCTTCTCTGAGAACTAAAAACAATCCTCTGTTAAATTTATAGTTTTGTAATTGTTTTAAAAATGATTAAAATAGTTAAAGATTAAATTTAGAAATACATGATTTATTATGGGAAAGGAGGGATTTATTAACGCCTTCTTCCCCGGTTCGAGCCGCGTAGTATTTGCTGTATCCAGTTCAAGTAACTATTGACTCTTGTATATACACCTGGAAATCCGGGCCTGGCACACTCGTAACCAAACGAAACGATGCCCAAAAGATGATAACGGTAAGTGCTAGCATCGAGCTGAAAATGGAGAAATATTTAGAATAATACCAAAACTAAACCGAGTTATATTGGGAAATTTATGATGTACTGATTCATGTAGCTGACCTGCGGCATCATAAGTGGTCCACCGGAATCCCCCTGACAGGCATCCACAGTGGAGCTACCAGCGCAGATTAACTGCAAGATAGAGAGTTTAGCAGTTACTAATGATTATAATGATCATGTTGATAAGGTGATCACTCACTCACTCACTCACTCACCTTGTCACTGAATTGCACAAACTGAAATACAGACTTGTAGCTCTGCTCACAGGTTTGTCGCGATACAATGGGCACCTGTGCATCACGCAGCACAGTCGATGTGGCGCCCTGATGTTTTGTTGCCCCAAAACCGGCTACAAATGGATTCATGCCAACAAATTGATCTTCACGCTGAAATATGCTGCCCTCGGGCAAACAAATGGGTCGTATATCAGCTGTCAAAAACGAAAGAAAGAAAGTGAATTCCCATGTATTTTTAAAAAGCTGACTGTTATGCACAAAACATTCGATCAATCCCCCTTTTTTCTGTCACTCACCAGTAGATGGCGCCTCACCATTTAGCTCAATTAATGCAATATCGTTTGCAATGGAAGCTAAATTGAATTGCTCATGGACAATGCTGCGTCTAATACGAAAATCCTTAGCTGCCGACTCAGTCATGGACAGATCACGAGCTCCCAGTCGCACCAGCGTCAGTGTTGGATTGATGCAATGCGCCGAGGTGACTACAAATGTGGAGCTTATCAGGCTGCCTGCACAAAGGAACTTCAGTGCATTGGATTCATCGTTGTAGCCAAGAGCAGCAACCCATGGATAAGCTCCTGTGAAAAATAAGAATTAAACTGAATTCCGGGTAAAGTCTACTCTTGTTACCTTTCCGTACGGGCAAACCACCAACCACACGATTTGAGGTTGCGCCACTAATGCCACAACCACTGGCGCCACCTGGGACAGGAACAGGAAATAGTGCTGGAGTGGAAACTGGAAATGGAACTGGAGCTGGTGTCGGCCATGGAGCTGGAATTGAAGTTGGCAATCCTGGCGTCGGTCGCACTACAATGGGAGCCTGATTAAACGGTGGCGTAGGCTGAAAAACAACAATCGTCGTGGATTGAGGACTTTGGGTTGGTGAGCCGCCCAAAGAAGAGAATTGAAAGGCACCAAGTGCTGAACTGGAGGGCAGCATATACTCCTTGGGACTCCGGCTGACCAAAGGCGCACGTTCTGCGGCACAGCAAACCTGCAAAGGCGACAACTTTAATAAGACACGACTCAGGGAATAGAAGAGCTCCAGTTATACCAGAAAGCTGGTGCCATCGAAACCACAAATGGATTGACCAAGAAACGTTTGGAACTCCGAGTTGGCATTGCCCGATTGATACTCTGCGATAAAAGGGGCGCAGGAGGTGAGGGGCAAACAGCTGCCGAGACGGGACCGTGCATCATAACAGCTCTGGACCTGGGCTAAAAGAGGGAGCGCATCTTATGGATCAGGTTGTGGGTGATGGATTCTAGGTGGTGTGTGAATGGTTGTGCAACATTTGCCAATTGATTATTTTCGAATTTATTGCGCATTTAACTACAACTATTGAGGATCAGAGATTGTGTCAGGGGATTGTGAAGGGATTTGTGTGTTTGATCTAGTTGAAATCCTGGCCAGAATGCCGCCGACGACGACGTCGAGCTGCATTTAGCGGCACGAAGACCATCATATCCGAACCGATTGGCATAGTAGGACCCACAATAGGAGCATTTCCCAATGGCTGCATTTGCTGCTGCTGCTGCTGCTGCCCTTGCTGTGATTGCTGGCGAGGATCGATACAGGGACACTCGGGTAGAGGACGCACTCCGCCGGGCAGACAAACAAATGGCTCGGGTGGACATATCACAGGAAAAGTGGTGCCAGTTGTGGTGTCCACACTCGTTGTTGTTGTTGTTGTCGTGGTTGTTGTGGTTGTGGTGGTCGTTGGTATGACTGTGGACGTGGACGAAGACGGGGACGAAGGCGTTAGTGTCGCTATCGGTGGCGGAAACGTATAGACGGGATAATAACCTGTCGGATACAATGGACACAGGCCTTTGATGCTAGCCAAGTACGACAGAAATGGCCAAAAATAGACCTTCAAACAGAAATCCTCCAGCAGCATGGCCAGCAATATCAAACGTTGTCCAACAACTAACTGAATTAACGCGTTGGAGGTGACAATTGCAGTCAACCAACTGAAGCATTTCAATATTTATTCAATTATTCAATTATATTGTAATTAATGCGTTTCAACGTTTGTTGACTTTTGGCCAAAAGCGCTGCAATTATCTGCAGATGAGAGCGCAGAACTGAACAGGGCCGGTTCAGTAGTTCAGCTGTTGAAAACTGCTTACTATGTCGAACTATTGAAAGCTGCTTGCTAGGAACAAAACCTTTCAGCCATAGCTTTCCAGCTTTTCCTTGATAGCAGCACTGTTCAAAAAAAGCTGCTTGCTATGCACAAAAGTTTTCTAAGTTTGCGTTGCAAATGCTGCTTGATACGATGTTCGTCCTTTTGTTTGGCTGACTTGCCTGCTTAAGTTTTGAAGCTCTTGAATACGACACTTAGTGATCTGTAATTAATCATGATGAACTGACGATTCCCATATCCAATGCTCGTTGTTGCTTTGTGAATTCCAACAAATTAAAATAACTGGGCCACTGACGCTTGTCATCCGATAAGGTTCAGCGATGTCATAGATGGTATTTGTAGTGTTTACATGACACACATTGGTATTAAATTCATTTGTTACTTGACGCGATCACAATCACAATCGGCTCCCAATTTGTTTTCAAAACAAATAAAGTATTCAACTGTATATAACTTACCATTCGTGAAATTCCAAACAGAAAGGAGCGATATTGATATCCAGAATTTCGTAAAGTTCTCCATAGCATCTGCTTGTCTGGAATTCCCAGCTGTACTGAACTATTCCATTTCAATTCGGTGAAGCTCAAAGCCTATTTGAATTGTGGATGATTTAATTGTTGTAATTTTCGAAATTAAATTAAATTACCTTTATTGATGAAAACGAATTTAAAGTCTGACTAAAAACATCCGTTGATGACAAATCGCTTGAACTTGAAATTAACAAAAAGGTAAAGCACCCGATAAACCCGCGACCGGAAAACGGGTTTAAACCATAAAACAAGGTTTGTTAGAGGGTTTAATACCCTATTTTTTATTTTATCACCCACAATTTGATTATAGATTGTCAATCAAAAAAAAGAGAAATAACGTTTTTTTTTGGATGCGCTTATTTATTGACTTGGAGT
This sequence comes from Drosophila cardini, assembly GCA_018903735.1. Classification (NCBI taxonomy): domain Eukaryota; kingdom Metazoa; phylum Arthropoda; class Insecta; order Diptera; family Drosophilidae; genus Drosophila; species Drosophila cardini. The sequence goes on from JAEIGM010000004.1 coordinate 3,809,524, forward strand.
TAGGCACATGGCTTGAATGGTTACTCTGAGAGAAACGAAAAGGAAAATTCCTCTAAATCTAAATGCCGACTACGACTACCTCGTGTACTCGAGCATATAATATACAAGTGATTATTGACTATATAGAGCATATACATTAGAATCGTGCGGGCTTCTGGTACGCCTTATAGGGTCTCCTGTCTTTTCTCTTGGTCTCTCTACTCCCTGTGCTTGCAGTCCAGAAATAGTTGCGCCTGTGATTGTACAAATCGAAAGATTTCCAATAGCATTTCATTGGATGTCTTGCAACTGCCCTGCTGCGGTTCAAAGAAGCTACTGGCTCCGCTTACTCCCACACCAGCTCCTCCAGCCGAACGCTTTCCCCAGTCCGGCGAGAAAGTCAACTGCAATAGTGTTTAGTCATTACAAATGTTGAGAGTTTCTTATGGACAACTTACTTGACATTCCACACAGGCCAAAAGAAAGCCAAGGAGGACAGCTACAACCACTTCACGCTTAGGATTCATGATGTCTTCTGTGTTCTCTGCACTTATTGCAGCTTCTTTTATACCCAAAGTTGTTGGTTCAGTGACAGATTCGATTTAATTAATTTGGCACTTCTAGGGCTGCTCCATAATAGACAAGACTAGGAGTCCTTGGTCTGACGTCATGACAAAGAATTTGTTGTTGAGCTCTGTAAAAATAAATTACTTATTTAATATAAATCTTAGTTAATTGATTTTAAAAAGTATTACTTACTCTCTGCTGGTATTTCTCCTCCCTTGTATTCTAGATTTCTTTAAATTAAATATTTAACAACAATTTTTAGAAGCATTTGTGATTTGTATGTATTTATTAGAATCTGCGCATATATCTTTGTATTAAATAAATATATGTATGTTATATATATATATAAGTTTATATAAATATATAGAATATAAATTAATAAAGGCTCGTTAAATTAAGCGGATGTCGAGTTAAACACAGAATAGTACATAAAATATGTAATTTAATAAAAAACACTTTTCTTCCATATACGATAATAAAAAAAAATTATGCAAAAATACACAATTCTGTATAAAAAAAGTTTGAATTAATTTAAGAGATTTACAATTATTATTATTATTATTGTATTGTGCGTTTTTCTTTATCTTCTTTGTTTTTTTTTTTTGTTTCGTTTACAAATATCAATTCTTAATTATTAACAAAAACATTAATGTTAATTATTTTCATTGTTTTGTTTATGCTTTGTTGTTGTTATTATTATTGATGTTGTTGTTGCTGTAGTTGTTGTTGTCAACGAGGCACTCGAATTTGTTATTTTAATTAAACACAACACAATTATTGATAATAAAATTTGAATTATATAAGCATTAATTACATATATATGTTTGTATGTATGTATATAAATATGCAATCGTTTCTTTATATGTATGTATATGTATGCATGTATATTAGTAGTAAATAACAATACAAATTACAATAACACATTACTTTTGGCTTAATCAGAAGAAAACAAACATTCCAACATAGTATGACAAACTTGGCTCAATTATTGCATTGCATTATTACATGATTTTAATTAATTTAATGTAATTTAATTTAATTTCATTTAATTTAATTTAATCGCATTAAACAAATCGATTTTCACAACTTTTAACCATAAAATACACATAATAATAAAAACATTTTGTCCTTAATTGTTGCCGTTTGCTTGATCAACAAATAATATTACAAAAATATACATATATATGTATGTATGTATTATATATATATTTTAAATATATATATACGCTTGTTTGTGTATGTATGCATGTATTTATAAATGTATTTATGCATTCTGGGGACGCAAGAAGATAGTGTATTTTACTTGAGTTTCTTGTTGCTTAGTTTGTTAGTTAGTTAACTGGCTAGCTTGGTGTGGGCATAGGGGCGTGGCACTATATCCGATATGGGGGAGGAAGGGTGGGGCTGGGATAAAATGCATTACATCTGGGATAACTGGGATTACGAATTGATCTGATCAATATCTATATACATATATATATGTATATATAGCTCAGTCGTGGCGCAGTATTAAATATTAATTAAAATTTTGGTGTTATACTCGTTACATTCATATTGTTTGTTGTTTCAGTTGTTGGTGTTTTTTCTTGTTTTCAGTTGTTGTCGCTGTTCAACAGGAGATTCCAGTGGCTTACATTAGACAACACTTCCTCTTGCCTTTCTTCTTGTAGCCCTCTTCAATGTATGGCCTTTCGGCTATTTGAAATTTACGCACAATCCGTACCAATTCATGGAACGCTTGATCCACATTGACACGCAACTTGGCACTGCACTCAATGTAGGGTATCAATAGATTTCTGCTCGTATTTTGTGCCTCCTCTAGCGACACCTGACGCATATGCTCCAAATCGCATTTATTGCCCACCATCAGCATGGGGAACTCATCGCGATCCTTTACACGCAAAATTTGTCGCTGAAACTTTGGTATCTCATCGAAACTGGCATGATCATTCAGGGAGAAGACCAAGAGAAATCCTTCACCCGAACGCATATACTGCTCTCGCATGGCACTGAACTCCTCCTGTCCAGCCGTATCCAAAACTGAGTAAGACAACAAATTGTTTAATCAAATTCAATTAAATTTATTTTACTTTTTCTACTCACTGTCCAATTTCGCTGGCACATCATCTATGACACATTGTTTTGTATAGGAATCCTCAATGGTTGGATCATAGTCCGTCACGAAATAGCTCTGAAATTGTTGGAAAAGAAGAAAAATTAGGAAAACTTAATTTAGTTTTCTTTGTTGAAGTACTAGAAGTACTTGTGGATCACTTGTTTTGATTTGTTTACACACAAAGACGCCACTTTTATCATCTCAAGCCACAACAACAACAAATACTATGTATATAAGAGTCTATATCTAGATGAAAACTCAGCGCATATAAAACAAATGTTTATGCACGTCTCTCTGTATGTGTGTGTGTGTGCTTGTGTGGGTACATTTGTATATATGAATGTCTTTGTATTTATACATATATACACATACGAATGGATATGTGGCATGGGAGGAGAGATGGAGATGACGCAAATGACTAAAAATAAATGGCAACACGGCCGTCGAGCATTGCCACACATTTTGAATGATTCCGACGACGATGGCGGGCAAAGAGACAGACCGACCGTGGTCGTGACCATGACGAACGATCCGTCGCCGTATTGACCTCACACACTCACACAAACACAACCCCTTTGAAATGTAGAAACCGCAAACTCCAAGTTTAGGTGCTCCACTGGGAGCCGCCCTATAATCCAAGTTCATGTTCTGCTGCTGTTGCTGCTGCTGACGTCGCGGCGTCATAAAATTCAATTTCCAATAGCTTAAAGTCTGTATATGTTTTTGTATGTGTGTGTGTGTGTGTGTTCGTTCAAGTTGATTTTGCTGCAACTTTTAGTGGAGATGATCTATGCTTGAAAATATGTAGCACACGCACATATGCACACACACACACACACGTACACTCACAAACACATATACAGACATATTTCCAAATACATAAACTTGCTCACTGTGTCTCGCTTGTTGCTTTTGCCAAAACAAGGGTCCAGCCCACTTGTTACGTTGCGCCGCGCCGCGCCCCTCCCTAACATAGAGCACCATAATGCTATTAGTGATGAGCGACGTTTTTCATACGCATATTTATAAGTATAAGAATTTAACTTAATAGTTCTTTGCCACTACTATAAAACATACTGTTATTTGCGACACCACAATTCACAAATATCACAAATGCTCAGCGCTTTTGCTGTTGTCTATAAAACAACAAAAACAACTACTACGACGACAACGAAGACGACGTCACCAGCTTATTCCTGGGCTCACCTGTATGAATTGTATCGTTATGGCTGACTTTCCAACGCCGCCACCGCCAACGACCACCAATTTGTACGTTTGCATTTGCATTTTGTTTCTTTCTTGCGACTAATTTCTTTTTATTTTGTGCTGGTACCCGTCCGCGAAAAAAAATTTAACTAGCAATACACCGACCGATGTATTAGCAATCGATTTCACGACAAACGATAATATATCGCTAGCAATTATGTTCGATCATTCGATAAATTCGTGCACAAATATCGCACAATATGCTAATCTTTTACGTTGCAAACATAATTATCGAAATCAAATCGAGTATTTTAAGCATTTATTCAAACACCATGAAATTAAGATTAAAATGACTTACACTAAATGATTTATGGAATTTTTGTTGACTGCTAATGGGCCTCAGCGACCATGCAAAGACGAGCCAGCAAACTTGTCAGCTGCAGCAGAGAATTACAGCCATCGACAATTTTCATGTGCGTAATACCGATCTCTCGAATAAAGTTTAACTTCATCTGTTCATCCACATTTAACCTTTTGCACACACGAAATATGTTGCCAATAATATCCTCGGGTGCATAGCCAAGGCGCCACAATTTGGCAAGTATCTTATACGCCTTGTGTATGTCATTGGCGGCACAATGCTGAAGCATGTCCTGGAGCAACATTGGATGCGGTTCATCACACACCTTGAACACATTCGTACCCGTAATATCGCCAAAACCCTGTGCCGTCGACTGCAGATTATTGAGTGCTTGTCGCATATCACCTTGTGCCGTAAATACAATTGCCTCCAGGCCATCCTCATCGTACTTAAGCTTCTCCAGCTGGCACACCTCAATTAGTTTTGCCAGTACCTGTGCATCTGACAGCTTCGTAAATCGCAGCATAGCACAACGAGATTGTATGGGTTCAATGATCTTCTCGCTTGTATTGCAGGCGAGCGCGAATCTTGTGGTGTTACTGTAGATTTCCATAGTACGACGCAGGGATTGCTGGGCACCTTCTGTCATACTGTCCGCCTCGTCCAAAATAACAATCTTATGGCGACCCCGGGGCAAGGTTACCTTCTGTTGGGCAAACATCTTGATCTTATTTCGCACCACATCGATTCCACGCTCGTTAGAAGCATTCAGTTCCAAGACCGCATCCTTGTAGCTGTCGCCTAGTAATATTCGAGCCAAGCACTGAATCGTAGTTGTCTTACCCACACCTGGTGGTCCCTGTAATAGAGTTTGATTAGACTTTTAAACTAATTCTTGCTTTCATTATAACTTACAGCAATTATAATGTTGGGCGAATTTCCCTGTGTGGAGAAGACAGACAAACGGGCCACGGTGTCTTCATTGCCAACAATTTCTTCAAATTTCACTGGTCGGTATTTCTCAATCCATGGCAAATTGTTGCGTTTATCAACTACCACTGTTTCTGGCTCTGCTGGCATGATTTTAAATTAATATTAACTTCTTAACTTTAGTCAGCCGGCGTTTCCATGCATAAAACGCGGGATTGTTTTATCGACTTAGTATTTTTTCTTGCTCATTTTGCGCAGAGTTGACCGCGATTATCATAGCAATCAGCTTTCTGCTGTGCAGCGAAGTCTGTGTCGCATAAAGCATCGAGTAAATGTTATCGATTAGTTGACGTCGATGGCGATGACAGTTGTATGCTCGGTATCGATAGGTGTAGATGTAGAAAAAAATAAAGTGAGAATATGGCGAGTCTTGAGGGCCAGCAAGAAAATTATTCGAATGATACAGCAGGTATGCATTAAAAACATCAAATGCCCCCAAAAATTAAAGTTCGAACCGTGCGCGTTAATGACAAGTGCAAGAAAGTATCCACCAATATGTGTAACAAAGCGTTTTTATAAGCAACAAAATTATTGGTCGACTGGGCAGCGACCAAGACAACGACAACGGCAACGACGACGACTCACACTCAAAAAGCGAACGATGTGAAAAAAGAAGAAGCCAGAAGAAGTGTTTTTGCTTCATACGGGTGAAATTTGCCCCCGTGTGTTTGCGTTCTATACGATGTGCTCAATGTGTTGGATTCCTTTTTTTCCCCCCGAAAACGTCAACCGGAGTTTTGAGTTATAAATAAATCCGTTCAAAGTTCCAGAGGAAAAACATTTTCGCTGCCGTCACCGCTCATTGCTGCTTGCCTGCCGTTCACAGTCATCGTGAAACAGCAGCTGCGCTGCAGCTGAACATTTTGTTGTTTGTGTGTGTTTGGCCCAACCCCCTTGTCCGTCACCGCCCTCCGCTCTATAAGGTCGACGTCAACGTCGTCGTTGTCGTCGCTGCCGCCGACTAGTCAAATGCGTGTTTTTCCTTGCCCTACAAGTGCAAAACAGAAGCCGATTGATTTTCTTTTTTGCTCTCCGACTTATTATTGATATTCCTTTTTGACTTCTAAATTAATTGAGTGAGTGTTTGCGCTTATACATACATATGTAAATCACAAATTGGTGGAAAAACTTATTGTATTTAAAACAAAAATAGCACGTTTTCATTTTTCTTCTTACGAAATCAAAACAAGGAAAACTTGAATGTTTATATTGTTTGCTTTGCCTTGCACTTTATTTACTTTCAGTGGAAAACATACCCAAACGACCCGAAAGCCGAGAGGGGAGCGCTGAACGAAAAGGTAAAAACAACAGCATAAAAAAATATGATTTTTTTTTATAGTTTATACATATGAGAGTGTATATAAGTGCGTGTGTGTGAGTGCATGGCCAAGTTACATAAAGTTGGTATAGATGACTTCTGCACCCTCTTAAAACAAAAAACAACAAAAACACATTCTTCTGCCAAAGCTGCCGCTACCGCTGCCTCTGCCTCTGCCTACACAAACTGCACTCTGCTGTTGGTTTGTTCAGGTGGGCGACCTTAACAGTGCGATGAAAGAGCAGAGATGAAGCGTCTGCGAACACTCAAGGTAGTTGACATTCTTCCGCCTGTTAAGCTCTCGTACCACCTGCTATCGCATGATCAACACTGTTATTCTTTTCCAACACCAACAACTGATAAGCCTACCTCCCCGCTTCTCTTCTCTCTCCCTTTTCTTATCTCTGCAATGTTTTACATATCCAATTTATGCACCTGTCTGTGATGATAAATTTCCATACAACAAGAAACAGATTGGCAAATGAATCAGCAGTGACAGATGTGTTTTGCAGTTTATGCAGCTTTTGCAGTTTGCTCCTTTGTTAGATGGTCGCTCTCATGACGTCACTACAGAATTCCATAAATACCACACACACACACACACGGAAACGATAACGCGTAACAACGATAACGTCTATTTTCGATTGTCCGATTACAGTGTGCAGAAAGTTGACCAACATATTTGACTTGGCCGATTGTTAAGCATTCTACTTATTCTATTTTTTATTTATTGTTTTATGTTTTTTTTTTGCACGGCGCCCCAATGTCATTTTAATAAAACTGTGCGCTTACATTTTCTTTTGCCTTATTTGCGCATCTGGGGGCGACCTGTGTATGAGTGTATAATATATGTGCGTGTGTAAGTGTGTGTGTGTGTGTGTGTGTGAGCATGAGTGTGTGCATTGTTATTGTAGTTTGTTGTCAATTGACCCACATAGTACTATGCCGCACAACGGTCGATGACGTCAGTTAGACGGCTGTAAAAGTCGCCGGCAAATGCCAAAAACAAAATACACAAAAAATGTGTACTCAAAGAGAATGTTAAAACAACAACAACTACAATCATAAAAGTAAGCTTTATTGATTTCGTCTACAGGTAGCAAAAAGTTGATAATTAAAACTTGCATTTACCTGTTAAGTCTGAAAATACGGCAAACAACAAAAACTCCTCCACCCTTGAGTAATCTTGTTTTTTTTTTTTGCTTTTGCAGTGTCCAAAGATCGAGAGGAAAAGCTGAAATATGCGCGAGATCGACAGAACGAGGAGCGACAAAGAAAGATCGAGGAGCTGCGCGCTCAAGCGGAGGCGGCACAAAAGTATCGCGAACAGAAGGAGGAGGAGCGACGACGACGGATCGAGGAGATACGAGTACGTGATACAGAGAAGCGCCATCTTGTGGAGGAGCGCAAAAAGGCGATCGTTGAGGCTGAAAAGGAGCGACGTGAATATATTCTGAAAAAGAATCAGGTAAGTTATTCACTACACGACAAACCCACAACAAGATGACGTCATCTTTTAGTACAATAGTGTGAAACTTTCCTGCTCTTTGCGTATAGTTGGCAACACTAAAGTACATTCAACTTGACCTTACTTACCACTCTCCCATCTAACTCTCTTTGTCTCTCTTTCTCTCGCCCACTTGAAAATAGGAACGCGAATCGCGAATAGAGACAAAGAAACGCGATAGAAATTCGATTGCTTTTGCTTTTGGCTCATCAACGCCACGTTTACTGGATGTACCGGCAGATTATGGCCTCGTATCGCCCAGCACTTTCTGGAGTCAGCGACGGTATGTGATTACCCCCTTAACATATATATTCTACACTACTCAACATGGGACTCTTTTCCTTTTGACTTTAGATCAACATCCATATCAAATGTGGCAGGCGCCTCGCTCTCACGTCGCAGTTCCGAGCGTGAACTAGCCGACAGTGGTGCTAAGAAGCGTACATCCTCATCCACGGACAGACACGATGGTGAGTCCAAAACCCCCAAAAGAAAAAAATTCAACTTGCAAGCGATCAAACTTCACACTTTTACACACAACCAGCAAACAAACACTTGACACACCAACACACACAGTGACACCCATAATCTTAACAACAGATTTATTTTGCAGTTAATATTACTTTAGACTCTGTTGTGTTATAGTAATATATTTATATAAGTATATACAAATCTATCTACATATTATGTACTCTAAATGTACCCAATTCCCATGTAACTGTGAACTGTTGCAGCTCTGTGTGTGTAAACAGCAATTTACACTCAATATTACTTTATTTTTTTAGTTTCGTTAAATGTTTTTTTATTCGCAACAATATGTACAATCTATATACGATTTATCACTTATCCAAAGCACAGATTGAACACGATTGAATACCGATACTCAAAGCCTGTCTGTCTTCTGCCTGCCTCTTATAATGATTTCTGTTAATTTTTCAATTCCATTATCTCTTATCCGATCATTTTATACAATATGAATCAAACAATACCCAATCAAACAATCAATCGATCAATCAATCAATCAATCAAAAACAACAAACCAACCAACACACACAGATCATCGGCGCAAATCTTCGTCCATGTATGAGGTGTTCAATTGGGGATATTCAAATGATGAGCCGCCCAAGCGATTTTCCCTCTCAATCGCTGGCAGCGAGATAAATATTGATGGGCCTCCGGCGTCTAATTGTAGAACCCACAATGCCCAAAATTTGACTTCCACAACAACAACAACAACAGCAACAACTGCGCACAGACAAAATATTGCAACAGCTGCAAGCCACAACAACAACTACAACAACAACATCAACAACAATAACTCATATCGTAAGGGTGAGGGTTTCTCTTCTTCTTCTCTACTCCTCTATACTCCAGTCTTCTTCTTCTTGTACTCCTAATACTTCCTGTTGTTCCTAATTGTTCCTGTTTATTATTTTGATTTCTTGTTTTGTTTTGTTGCCTCTTAACCCACTGTAAAGGTATTTGCTGTTAGCCAATTCTTAACCCAAGCATGCGCCCAGTTTGCATGATGTCCAATAACTCAATTAGTATTGTCCTTGTAGAGCATTAAAAACTATCGATAACAAGTCGATACCTATAGTAATCGCAGAGTTTTTACTACTTATTGTTAATGTACACATTTATAGCTGACTGCTGTTAGCCTTTTTATTGCAATGCAGCTAATACTACTAACGCTAACATCAATCGATCGTGTATCGATAGTTTTTGCTGCTATTTTTTTTTTTAATCGGTAAACTTTTGGCCCCAACTTGCCTGCCAACCCATGTATGATTCTTCCCCGACCCTTCAGCGCGATGGGCCCCCGAAACTTTTAATTTTTCCACCCTTAAGACCCCGATTTTAGTAGCTTTCTCCACTATACATTTCTCTTACTCTCTCTCTCGGCATGGTAAATTGCTTTAGCTTTTGCTTTTGGTTTATCGATGATACATTTTGCAATAGTTTTAAAAAATAACCAAGTTCACAAAAGTTTAGACATTTTTTGATCAATTGAAAAATGCAAAAACCTTGAAAACAAAAACCAAAAACCAAAAAAAAATATCCAAAACCCACAATTGCAGAAGATATCGTTGACACATCACAGAACATTATGTTCCGAAGCGTTTACCGCAGGAAAACGGACCTCATGCCGACCATACCCAGTCCCCGAGATGGTCACTACGGTTCTCGCAGCTCACTGAGCACCACGCCCAGAACCCCAGGTAAGATCGAACCCAAATTCTACAGATAATCCCCGCCACCAATGTCTCTTATTTCCCCATTATGCGATAAATTCATCATCATCATCTTTATCCTTTTAGCAGCCTCATACGATGTTTTTTGCCCATCAAATCATATCATATCATATATATTTTATTTCTATATATCATGACACACATTATTATTCATCATTCGTTTAGTTTAGACAATTTCGTAGGTTACTCGAATCCAACGACGACGACAAATGAAAATATATGAAAGAAAACACCAAAATAAGTAGGGAATCAAAGAGGATTTTCAGGATTCCTTTTCTTCCTCTAGCTCTGTCTCTTTTCGCTTTGTTACACTTCCCTGAGCAGCAGCTGGATATAACGTATATATGTCTATATATATATAAATGAGTTTAATCAGTTTTATAGCACTACTTCTAACATCCACAAACACTTACACATACTTACATATATATATGTACACAGTGAGCACAACAATTATTGAGACACTCTCTTTTGATTAATATATATTTTATTTATGTAATGTTTTTTAAATAATTCGTAATAATTATCATATAGTATATATTAACGTGTTTCTAACTATATAGTTTAGAAATCTGTTTAAAAGTGTTTGAATAGGTTTTGTGCCCACTGTAAATACAGAAAAACACACCACTTCATACCGTTGCAAAGTCTTTGAACCATTAGTGTGACGTCATAGCTGCATAAGGAACCACTAAAAAGCACCAACAAAATAAATCCCACACAGCAACCACAAAACAACAAACAAATGATTTTGTTTCTGATTCATGAACCACTTTCTGAACCACTTTCCACTTTACATATCAACAACTACAACAACAACAACAACACTACGTACCATGATCAGGACGCGCCTATTCGATGAATCGCTTGGATCAACTTGCTCAGCCAATCCGACGTAATGGTGAACACGTCCGTTCGATACTGGAACGGGAGCGACGTGAACGTGATCTGGAAATGCTGGACGAGACCTCATCATTGGGTGGCGGCAGTATCTCTGGCGGACGACAACGTGGTCCTGGGTCACGTAGTGGCGGCAAAAGGGGCGGCAGTGCAAGCGGTGGTGCTAGCGGTACCTCAACGGCTGTAGGTGCCATGTCCAGGAGCATGACACATCTGGCTGGTGGGGGACAAAGAGAGCGTGGAAAGTATTCACTTGGTGGCGGCATTTCGACCAGTTTTCGGCCATTGGGCAGTGGTCAACGTGACTCTAGTAAGAGCATGACACAGATTAGCTATTCCTGGTCACAATTAGGCACCACAAGCAACAACCACAACCATCAACAACAACAACAACGCCAATCGAATCTTGGCTTACAAACGAGCGCAACTAAAAAATATCTACAATCATCTTTTGAATCATGCTACGCAACAGCCTCAGCGAATGCAACTAGGCGTGCCCAGCAACAACAATATTACAATAATACAACTACTAACCCACACCAATACAACCACCACCACCACCACAACCAATACAACCACCAACGTTATCTCGATCTCGATCCAAATTCATTGTTGCTCATGAACTCTTCTAGTTTGTTAGTGAATGCAGGTGTGTGCGATAAAAAAAAAACAACAACAACAACCATACGAACAACCCAACTACAACAACAATACTCACCACAACACAAGGGAATTCACCACACAACACATAACCTTACCTTTTTATACATAATATGGTGGCATTCACCCGTAGTCCTTCAACATTTACTCTCTCTCTCTAAAACTTGCCATAACGTAGTGACCAAATACACACACACACACACACATAATTGGCTAATCCACACCCCCAACAAACACACACACACACTTAAGTATAGTTTAGCAAGACATACGAAGAACGACCCATTTAAAGTTGAGCTAAAAAATTCACAATTTTTAAGCTCTTAACTGTAGTTCATCCGAGCAACAATTTGTTATCATATTTGTACATATACATATATAAACACTTTGAAACTATATCAAGCTTGTACTGATTTCCATCTTAAAAAGAATTTTCCATACTAGAGTAAAGCAAAGTTTAAAAATAGTTTTCGAAATCCTTAAAAACATTCCTAACTTTTGAATTGAAGTCATTTTTAAAGTAATTTTCAAATCAATTTCGAATCAAACTTCATTTTACAGAAAAAATCCTTTTAAATGTTTTAAATTCTAGAGATTTAATGCCTCTATAGTACTCTATGTATATATGTGTATGTATATTTAACTCAGATCGGTTATTTTTAAGGTTAATTGGTTCATAATATTATTGTGTGCTGAGCATTTGCCATATTTGTATTCGTTTGCTTCGTATGTTTTCATTTATAACTCTAGTGATTCCATACTCCCCTACATACCCACACACACACATGCACAACACACTTACATACACAGTCAACACACCCTATAGTTTATGCTTCGTGTCTCTCTCTCTCCTACTCTTTGTTGGTTCTTTGTTTTAACCTTTGTCGAGGTATATATCTTTTGGGTTATTTGTAATCATTGTGTTTAGTTCCTTTTCCTTCTCATTTTGTTGATTAATTGTTTAATTTTCTTTCGCCTGGTGTCGGTCACACACTCACAAATGTTTTGAAATCTGTTTTTGGTTCTCACCTGTTTCACATATATATAAACTATATAATTTTTTAATTCTAAACCCAAATCACAGTTTTTTCGTTTACTGTTTTCAACTGAAATTTAATAGTTTTTATTACTCTAATTTAGGCTCGCGATCGGGAAATGTTACACCTGGTGGCCATGGACACTTGAGTGGCTCCCGTCCTGGCAGCGCCATGTCCACATCCACAACGCTTTCCACATCGGGACTTGTGCCGAGGCGTCCAGCGACCGCAACACGTAAACCCAGGCCAGCCAGCATTGCCGGCACCGGCATGTCCCTCGAGGGTATGATCCAGTCAATAAAGTCTTAGATTTACACCACTAAATCAATTTTGGATTTGATTTTTGCAGAGATCAACAAACTGAAGCGGGATCAGAAGCCACCGGTGAAGACTACAAATGCCGCAGCCTCGCCAACCACGTCTACAGCACAAACGACACCGAAACGAACCCCGAATCTAATGTCCACCTCAATGATTGTCACCTCCAGTTCATCGCGCATGAGCAGCGCCGAAAAGAAGACGCCCTCGAAGCGGGTAAGAAAATGATTCTATATTATGTGATGCAGTAGTTTAATTCCTCATAAACTCCTCTTGTTTGCTTAGGAACCCATGCTGCCCAAGGCTGCCTCCGCCTCGAAGGCACAGAGCAGCCGCACCGCCAGCTCGGAGCGCATTAGTCGAAATGCTCCAAATAAGGAGTCAATCAGAAAAGCTCCAAATGCCATGAGCACGTCTATGATTGTTACCTCCAGCACAACAGTGACGACAACAGCAACAGCTACAAATGCCACACCAAAGGCAAATGGTGTAGCCAAGGAGCAGTCAGAAGAGCTACACACTGAGGTTCCAACTCCAACAGCAGCAGCGGAGACAGTTGCTTCCGTCAGCAAGGCAGAAAAGGAAGCGCTAAACACTGAGAAGACGGAACAGGTGCAGCTGGAGCAAAAGCAAGAACCCGAACCGCAACAACTCCAAATGGAAGTTGAGCAGCAGCCGGAGGCAGTCACAGAAACTGTGGAAGTTGCGCCAATTGTTGACACACACAGCGTGGAAGAGAAAGCAGACGAGGGCAACGAGAAAATGCCACAGCCTCAGACTCAGGAAGCACCGCAGAAGAAGACATCGTCATCACGCAATGGCAGCAAGGAGAATTCGGAGGTGCGTGAACTGACACCGCCGACAACAGCAGCAACAGCAGCAGCAGCAGCGCCAATGACAACAACAATAACAAATCTTATTGCCGATGGTGGCAATGATATGATGACAGCATCAATGATTGCCAGAAAGATCACAACGGAGGAGGAGGCAAAGGCGGCATTAGCCGAAAGACGACGCCTGGCCCGCGAGGAGGCCGAACGATTGGCTGAATTGGAGCGACAGCGGCTCGAGGCCGAGCGTCTCGCCGAGATCAAGGCCCAGGAGGAAGAAGCTGAACGCCAGCGACTGTTTGAAGAAGAGTCCACGCGTCTGGCCGAAGAACAGCGACGCGGTGAGGAAGAGCGTCTACGCAAGGCTATCGAGGTAACTAATGCACTCCAAATCCCTCTCAAATTAAATGTTAAATAATTTTTCTGTGTCCTACAGGAAGCCGAGCAGCGTGAGGAGGAAGAGCAGCGCAGACGCGAGGATGAGGAACGGCAGCGTATTGAGCGCGAAGAGGCTGAGAAAAAGGCCAAAGAGGAGGCTGAAAAGCAGCGCATCGAAGTCGCCGAGCGTCTCAAGCGTGAGGAGAAGGAGCGTGAAGAGAGACGCAAACGTGTCGAGGCGATTATGTCGCGAACACGCAAAGCCGGCGCTACTCCCGCCAAGGTAACTCAAACAATCTGCAGATCAATCTAATAGCTAACCAAGCTAATTAAAATATTAACTTTAACTTCTGCAGGAATCAAATGACGCCAAGACTTCGTCGGCGCCCAAAGAAACCGATAGCAATAGCAGTAATAGCAACAGTAACAGCAACTCCACGGGCGGATCACCCAATAGCAGCAACAGCAGCAGCACAGATGTTGCTGCTGTCGCGGTAACAGCAACAGCCACTGCGCCTGTGCAACAAACTGCGACTGGAGCAGATCAAGCCACATATGAGCAATCTGTGCTGGACAAGGAGAATTCATTGATTAATAGTTTCTCCAATATGATTATCGATGAGAATGCCAAGAACTTGCAACAGTTTGAGGTGAGCAATGGCAAATTGTTGCATGTGGAAGCCGTTGCTGCCAACGCTGCCTCACCCGCAACAACACCTGCACCAGCTGTGGCATTGGCCAATGGTAATGGCCATGGCCATATCGAGAATGTTAACAATAAGAAGTGAGTGGGACACATGATGATTTCATTGGGATTGTTTTGGTTTTTAGTTACTAAACTAATTTACAGTGACATCAATCTGCTGCAGGATGCAGTGACTTCAGTTCCAGTTGCAGTAACAGTTCCTGTGGCTGTCACACAGTTGATCGATCTGAGCATTGAGTCACAACATCATCCAGATGATCTGCAACACATCAATAACAACAACAACAATAATAATAATAACAACAACAGCTTGCTCACAAGCACAGCAGCAAATGCCACGCTAGTCACTGCTGATAGTCACGAGAATAAAGGTAGTTATGCCTACTAACTAACCTTAATTACTATTTATCTTAATCGGCTGATCGATTAAGAGCTTAATAGCTCACTTTAAAAACTAATTGAAACTCCTTTTCTCTATGTTTCAGATATATCGTTGCTGTGAATCCGTTGAGAAAGAAACCAAACTAGATTGTTTGTCGTGAAACTGTCTACAACAAAAGAAGAAAACAAAAACAAAACAAACTAAAACTGATATATAGCTAAATGTGTGTGGAGTATTTATTTATAGATTTGAGATAGAATCAACAATGCGATGGAAATCTGTGTGTTTGGAGAATGCAACAAATTATGGTTACTAGCGATAAACAACTAACAAAAACAGGAAAACAAAATGCTTATAACAAAAAAAAAAAAAAAACAAGAAAAGAAAACTATATACTACACTCTATATTATACAGATATTTAGTATATATATAACTGAAAGTATGGATTGTAGAGTTGGAGCAGGTAAAGCAGCAAGCAATTAAACGAAGCGAGTGCATGATAAATTTAGTTAAGAACTAAGACAACAAACTAAAATGGAAGATGATAACGTTGATAATGAATGGATGGGATCAGATGATGATCAGCCTAATAATTGGCTAGCAATTTGATATATCAAAAAAAGTAAAAGAAAACAAAACATTTAAACGATCCAAAATGCGTTTCAAATATGTTACGATCTAATTTAATTATGATTATTAATTATTATAATTGATGCTAGCAACAAAATCGCTTCAAAAGTTTTTTGCAAATTTGTTTATTATTTTTCTTCGATTTAAAACACGAGTCTAACTTGAACTTGAGACGCCAGCGTATATACATAAATATATATATAATTGCAAATTATATAGATTAATAATATCCTAGAGATCCACTAGAGATATGACATGCGATGAGACAAGGGCCAGAGTAAAATTGAAGACGATAGCATTATATTATATAGGCCAGCTCCAGGATAAAATAAAAAGATATCACACACGACGTCTCTTTCCCCTTTCCCTATGTCTCCCCTCCTTACCTCCTTACCTCACATGTATGAGCGTTTATTGCCCCGATTTGTGCACAGTTGTTTTATAAGTTAAGTTTATCGAAATCGTGAGGTATTATTTATTATGCAAGCAAAAGAAAAGCGAAAGGAAAGGAAACTGAAAAGAATTATTTGAAATTATTTGCTGATACTACAGTCCTATGTCCAATTTGATACGGAGAGAATGTAACTATTATACATATATACTATGATATCAGATATCAGTGCTTATATATTTATACACACATACATACACACACATATATATATTATATATAGATATATACGTAGGATCTATTGGGGAGATATATATGTATACAATTCCCCCCGTCAATTCTGATTATGATTATGTCAATATTTTTTATTATACTAGTAGCGTCTCCTCTCCTCTCCCTCCCCCTTCCCCTTTATACTCCATTCTTTCTCTCAATATATCTGTATATTTTTTGGTAATTATCTTTTTTTAGAGTATATTATACATCATTTATATTTGTAATTTGTATTTATCCATGTGCAAAATAAATTATGATTATTTTTTAATGCAATCTAGAAAATTATTTAGCATGTTTCCTACACCCCCTCACCCCCGTAACACAAACAATTGTAAAAAAAAAAAACTTGAAGAAAACAATTTATAAAGAATTAAAACAATAGTCTAAATAATGAATACACAGGGCCTTAATAAATGCATGAGAGCAAAGTGAGAAGAAAATGGGGGAAACCCACAAATCCCATTAAAAATCCGTTAAACTTTAGTATAATAAAAATACTAAAAACAATTAAAATACAAAAAACATACTTTGTGTAGTTAAATAAAAATATAATGCTTTTTCCTATGTTAAAAACTTGGCGATATAATCAAAAGACAAATGATATAAATGTTTATTAATTTAAAACAAATTTGTCTTACTCTGCAGTGAAATAAAAAACAAAAACAATTATATTAAACAAAAAAAAGAACCTTAGAACTATGTATATTTAATATAACAATTATATATGTATGTAACACACAAAGCAACAACAACAAAAAAAACATATTAAAGCAATTCCCTCTATTTATTTAGAACACAATTAAAAACACACATATACACACACACACACACTGTAACACAATAATGAAATTCTCTTCTTATCTTAAAAACAAAAAACAAAAAAAAACGATTACATAACTTGTATGTTTATGTGAATAAAATGTAACTAATTCTCAAGGCAAACTAAAACAAAACTCCCGCTATATCTCTATTCACTTTAATCGTTTGTTTGCTTCCAAGGTCATGCTTGGAATGCTGCGTTTAGGATAAGGCATGTCATGTTACTAATAAACCGCCGGCAGCTGCTGGAGCTTTTTCTATCAGTTCACTTTCGTTGCCCATTAAAAGGAACAACAATTTAAACAAAACAGCCGTTATACACATGTGCATTATGACATCATCAACAGCAGCCGAGCACAGCTGAGCTTGAGCTTTTACATCGTCGCTCTTTGGTGTGCTTGCGAGAGAGGCTCATGTTAAGCGATACAAAATACACAAAGCAGAACATTCGTGCACAAGTTCGGCCATGCACTCACTGTTAATGTCTTTTTTTCTCTCTCTCTTCGTTAACAGAGCCTCTTTAGCTATGTTCGTTTGTGTGTGTACGCTAAGTTTTCTTCGCTTGTCTGTTTATCTGCGGCGCTCAAAGCACTTTTAACTTTTGCTGCGTTCGGACGTGTTTTTTTCGATTGCGTTCATCACACTAAAACTACTTACATACCTACTTTTATATTCCCAATTGTGTTAAACATTCCGCTGGAGAGTGCAACGATAAGTTTTGTTAACGTACCTACTTTTTTGACCACGAAACGCGCCCTGTAAACCCGTTTCCAGCCCAAATCCAGCAGCAGCAGCTACAACAACTACAACAAATATTAACATGTCTTCGAATCGTGCTCCAAAGAGTGGCTTTGCGGCCGAAGCGCAACGCAAGGTAACAAACAAAAACAACAATTCGAGCAAAGCACAAACAAAATTTTTGCCAAAAATATTGCGTTTGTGTGTGTGTGTGTGTATGCGAAGCTGCATTGACTCTATTTGGGCATTTAAAACTGAGTTTTTTGGTTGCTCGCGCGCCAAAAGCCAGGCTAAAAATGGTCTTAGAAATGACCTCATTCCAAATTGGCAATGCTCGCCGATAAGTCATTGGTAAACGTATGTGTGTATCTAAATTTGTATCTGAACAATGCATATGCGTGATGAGTGTTTGTTATTTGTATGAATGTATGTAGATTAAGCTTAAATTTCTGCAAGCGACTGATTGCTGGTTGTCATGCAACTCGCTTTGCCTATTTGAATGCAGATCACTGAAGAGAGCTGAGAGCTGCAAGCTTCCCTTTTTGATGCTAATTTGAAAACATTAGTAACGCTTATTTACGGCAATTTACGTAGTATATACTAAACTGGGATTGTGTTTTGGTATTTATTCTCCCAACCCTCTTCTGTCAATTATGTAATGCCTGTCCCTGAGTGTGTGTTTGTGTGTGTCGCAAAGCGACGTGAGTGAAATTGAAATTGTATATGGTTTGCTTGAGGTGGAGGGTGGGGGGGATTAAGTGCAGTTTACCAATGGACAACAACTACACAAACAATGCGTCTACAGTTACAGCATTGGACAAACAGCAATAATAACAACAACACAAACGAGACCCACATGCACATAGGAACGTTGCCACCCTTTTTTTGTTGCTTTTTCCCCCTTTTCGTTTTGCCCCCTCTCACTTTTGCTCTCTCCGCTGCCACCTCAGCTGCTCTCTTCCTGTTATTCTGCTTTGCTCACTCCTTAGACGCGATCAATGGCTTCACAGGAGCTAGTAGACAGAAAGAGAGAGAGAAAGGATGATGATGTCACTGTGCTGCTTACCAGCTGCCCGTCTTCATCGTTAGCTTCCAAAAAGTTCAAAGAGAAACAAGTAGGAAAAACTACAATCGATCGAGTCGACTTTAAAATGCCTCGTACCCATCGTAAAGCAATAATTTACTCTTATGTAATATGATACATATAAACAAAAGTTTATTAATTACTGAATTTTGACAGAATTATTCTAGCACAGCTTTATGCCTGTTGCGCACATTATTTTCTGACAAATCGAATAAACCCAGGTATTTTTCTGAGTACGGGGTCTACAAAAAGCGCCCCACGTAGCGAGATAGCACCTTTTGACGCACTCACACACATGCGCGTCGCACTTAAAACTGAGTTTGTGTGTGTATGTGTGTGAGAGTAAGCAAACAAAAACAACATGCCGCTGAATCAACTTTTAAAAATTGTTTGTCCATTTAACTGTTGTGGTATCTACAAGTAAATACATGTGTGCGTGTATGTGTGTGTGTGTGTGTGGTTAAGTGCTGACTCGGTTGGCAGTTATTTTGTGTACTTTTATGGCAACGACTCAAATTTCAAATTTCAGCAAAATCGAGCAACTATTGAAGGTGCTCCTCTCTAGCTCGCTGTCTCCCTTCCTCCAGTTTGTTGCTTTATACTAACCCTTTTACACCCTTCTCTGTCTTTGTCCCTCTTCCTTTGTTGTCCATGTTTCATTAATTAGTCGTTCTCTTGTTGTTGTCTACTGTCCGTTCTGTTTCTGCTTCTTCGTCTTCTTCTTATTTTGTCTGGTTTGGGTACCCATAGAAACGTTAGCACCTTTCTACACACATTTAGTAATCAGTGTACACGCATACAGACATACGCTAGATATGGTCACGTTACATACACGTACATATGTACATTTGTATGTGTATGTACCTACATCCGCAGCTAGTACCCATTGCTATCAGTTTTCCAAATGGAACTTGTCGAGCTGTACAACATTAGAATGTTACCAACGCACACATACACATATGTTCACACATTTATGTACACTCATTGGTAGTACATTCTTTTATTATTTTGGTGGTAAGCCGTCATTCATATTTAGATAAGCCATAAAAAAATATAGTGATGGCAAACATATCATAATCATAAATCTAAAATGTTGTCTGGATTTCCGGTGAAACTTAACTCGAATGCCAAAAACAGAGTTCTCATTTCTAATAATGGCAGTGAATTCATGTTAACGATAACTTTAACTACAGATATTTCTCAAAAGCACAAAATTGGTAGAATAACGTAACGGAATTAAAAGTCTTAACTGACAGTGGAATTATCTATAGCATTGTAAAGAACTCAAACCAAACAAATTTCAGGTATGCCCTTACTTTTTATTTAATGTAAATTTTATACGTTTTCAACGATTTTTACAGTTTTCGCCCGCAGGTTTTTATTTCCGGGTGTTCACTGTAAATCTTCAATAGATATCTCGCTCTCCCCCTTTTTACGATTTGTGCATGTTTTGCACTGTTTACATTTATCCAAACAAAACCAAAATAAACATAAAAAATAAGAGGAAAAATAGCAAAAAAAAAACAGTCACATAATTGACCTCGTTTAACCGTTACGTTTATTTTGCGGTATTCCAAGCTTGAGTGATTGTTTTTTTTTCTGTGGTTTTTTGTTAAAACCACCAAATATCGGTCAGCTCAAGAGCTTTGCAATTGTTAATGAACATGGGAAAGACGGGGCTGGCACCGAAACAGGGGCATGACACATCAAAAAGAAAGCGAAATCGAAAATTGTAAATAAAAAACGAAGCTCAAAGCCAAAAATCGAAATGAATAATCTAAAATGTTAGCAAACTATCGATTTTATTTATTGCTAAAACCTGAACTCTAAATATAATTGAAGAATTGGATCTGATAGGTATAAAATACCTAGTAAAAAAGAAATATACTTGATTTAAGTAAGTTTTTGAGTTTTACTTTTAATACTTACTTAACTAATCTTATCGTTTAGTTTAGTAGCATCATCCCTCAACTACTGTACATGAGTCAAGTTTAAAGTTGTTTTAACTAATCAGCTTTATTGAATTATTACCAAAGTTCAGTAAAATTCACAAACAGACAAAACTTATGACATCATCGCCGTCATCTCTGCGATCGTTTTGAAGTTTTTTTTTTGTTTTTTCGCTTTTGTATCCTACAAATTGCTTATTACGCAATGATCCGTTTCGTCTGTCTCGCCTGTCACTTCTTTGATATGACTGAAATGAGTAATAAAACTAAAAAAAAAAGAAGACAGAAGACAAAACATGGCACATAAATATTTGAAGCATTACGTGCGAGTGAATCCACAATGATGTTAACTGGAAGCGGAAACTTGCGTCAGCATTTATTAGATTTACGAGTAGGTTTTTTGGCCAGAAAGCCAAAACTCTCCTCCTTGAGGGAGTTTTCAAGCGTCTCTCGAATTGCAGATTTCACTTTTTACACACACATATATGTATACATGTGTACATGTGGGAGTTAATGATGATGACGAGTCTCTCAATTTGTTGTATTGCCCGCAGCAAATAAGGAAATCTTGTCAAGATGATACTACTTGGTTTTGAATGGCACTTTTAATTTAACTAAAAGCTCAATGTCTAAAAAAAAAAGCTAATGAAGTTGAAGGCTTGGTCATTTTTTTTGCTAATGCGAGTTGCGTGCGGGCTTCAGCCACACAAAGTAAACACTCCACGGAGTGTACCCAACCTTTGTGCATAGTTCCCCATCTACAAATTAGCTGTAAACTCCGTAATAAATAAAATATATGAATTTTTGTAGACCCTGCATTTAGATAGAACAAAAGTTTGTACGCAAATTAAGTTAGAAGCAGCTAAAAATGACTACAAGCTGACATCGTATAACTACAGAGTCTCCACCCGTCGGTTAAACTCCACTTCAAGCTAATTACGTTGAGTTTTTGTCATTGTCACGCTTATTGTAATTGCTTAAAATATATCTGGCTTCATTTATCTAGTGACCCAGAGACCCAGTGAGCGACCCCAACCGTTTCATTCCATTTTGTTCACTGTCAATGTCGAGCGTGTTTCATTCCATGCGTTTCCGTTCCCAAAAAAAACGCTTCTCTTGATAATGTTGATACATTTGAGTATTATGTATTATACAGGGAGTAGAGATTCTCAGAGTGAAATGACTGATAAGCAAATTCCGTACTCAAATCCCTCCCCCACCCGATGAGACATTGAATATATATAGCTTACATACATATAATTTTTGCTATATTTATGATTTTCTTGCTCTTTTTCGATAAGGCAAACACGTTCTAGAAATTGGTATATAAATGATCATATACATGTACAATATATATACTTGAAGCTTGTTTTTAATTATTTACAGTACTTTATTGTATTGTATATACACACTCACACACAGATACACACATTTATGTATTCGTCGAATTTCATGGCGACCTCATAGCGAATTTCTATACTAATGTATTGTTTTGAGCTCTCTGCTGACTCATAGAAACGACGCTAAAAATTATTTGTAAGCAGAAGAAGAAGAGGTTTAAAGTACTGCTGTAGTGAACCCTAAAAATACCCTGTATTTTGCTATAAAATAATATCATCGTAACCTACCGAACGCTAGATGGCGCTAACAATAATCCTTACAATACAAACAGTTTTTTTTTTGTTAATTTTAACTGTATATACCCTTTTTATCTCGTCTACAGGGTATACAAATTGTTGAGCTCTGCTATTTTTTACTGAAATGTTCTGTTTAATTTCGTATTTTGTTACTTTTCTTGTTATGCTGTAAGCCAATGTCTTGACAATTCCCAATTTTCAATTCGAATTCGAATTCCACTCCGAATTCGCAGACAATAAGAGAGAATCCCATAAATATTTGTCAATATTTATGCAAGAAATGTGTAAGAAATGTCTCGAATTCATAAATATTTTAACGGCTGTTTTTTTTTTCTTCTACATTATTTATGATCATGAATAATTTTGCTATAGAAGTAATAATAGAGCCCAAAAAAGCCGGTCTTTGGTGGAGAATCTAACGATTTGATGTGAGATCTGTGTGGATATTTGTTAATCAAAATTTATTCCGAATGTCCCGAGGGTGTCAATTTATCTGCCATCAACATAATGACCAACAAGAATTATGATCATCATGTTCAGCGGTGTCAATCAAAATGTGCTTTTATTAATTGTTTTACGATTTTCTCAGCTTTCGTCTTCAACATGATAAATTGACCCCCAAAAATAAACTTCCACTGTTTTTTGGCTTTTCTCCTCATTGGTTTCTTTCTCTTTCTGTTGTTCTTATTCGGGGTTAACCGTTTTATGCTCATCAAATCTAATGACCTGACCGCGATTGTTAAAAACCGTTTTCGGTATTTTTAATTGCACTGCAAATGAAAGCTGTTGGACGTTTAGCTTTTAATTATCGATAATGTTATCGGTAATAGCTGTGGTCGCATTCTCGCTAACAATCAAAAAATCAAAGGTCAGTGCGATTTCCTATAAAAAAATATATCGATAACATTATCAATAATTGCTGATATCACGTTACACGTTATCGCAAACAAAATCACATCATATTAAAAACCTTTAAACAATAAATAACAAAAGAATTCCAAAAGCAAACAAAAGAACTGTTAATACAGACATAAAATACCAGTTGTTAAACTCTGATTAGCGTGTTTTATGGCCGATATATGTATGTCTGCATATATCAGCTTGATCAGCTTCTTAATCAGCACGTAAGTAAAGCGCAGCGATAAGAAAATAACCGTTACAATATAGAAATGAAGGAAAAGGAGGAAGTGAGAGAGAGAGAAAGACCGTCCATTCACCTTATGTACCAATTATACGTATATGTACATATTATAATGCCGTCACTCCGATTTCCACCCTTCTCCCTACTCCCTCTGACTTCAAGCTAAGCATTTCCCTTTTAAGGGGACGCGCGATAAGAAAAACAAAAAAAAACAAAAAAAAAACAATTTTGTGCTTGTAAATTGCGAAATTCAAGTACAACAACAGCAGAAACTACTCAATTGGCGACAAACAATCGTTTCCATTTGCTTCTGAGATCATTCATTTTAATAGAGTCACTGTCAGAATCACTCAACGATAAAGCGAGGGAGACAGAGAGAGAGAGAGAGAGGGAGAAGGAACGATAGTTAATCTAAATTCATTTAGCGACAGCAATTCAATTAAATAACACTAATAACTAGGTGCTAAACGGGCTTCGATTTAGCCCCGTAGCCAAAAATAATGCCAAAACAACACGCAAAGCGAGACAGTTTTTAACCCAGCCCCTCCCCACCACCCCCCACCCCTTTGGTAACGCCCCTAACAGAACACTCCCCTCTTCTCGGGGGATTGGCGCCACATAGTAGTCCAATGAACAGTCAAATAATTCTCAACAAGTGGGCCTCGTATACGCGCCAAAATCATGTTATGAAGGACGCCCAAACAGCCGGCTATTGCTTTAGGCCATATATGGATATGGCCAATATAAAGCTCAATACAATAACATTAACAAATATGGTTATTCATAGAAAAATTAAGCGTGTTGTCAACTGACTGAGCTAGTCTTGGCCATTTACGGGTTCATTTTAGCTGATTCTTATCCACTGGGGAGAAAACATTAATGAAAAAACGTTAAAATCGATCAATCGACTAAATTTAGCTTGATTTTCTTTCAAATTGAACAATTTAGTCAATAAAAAGTCTGGAAATATGATGAAAGATAATAAATGAGAAAAGATATAGTGCGAACTTGTCTAAAATCACTTTTGAAATCCAGTTTTTTGGAAGAGTTTTCAATTCCCAGAATAGTAATCTTATAATCAGATCCACTCCCATGTGATTCCCACAACTGATGTTAGAGGTTTATGTTCAAAAAAGAGTAGAAATGCAATCTTATCCTTATCCAAACTTGAATTTACAACCCTTTTGAGTGAATTGTCGCATTTTGTAGGTGTGTGCACTATGTTTAGAGGTAATTACCGATAACTGAATTATCTGCAATTGTTCTTTTCGAAGATAACGTTAGAAAATTAGAGCTCTACAATGATTTAATTTGCGATTTGGCTTTAGTTGAGCAAATTTCAGCAATTGTTGTAGTCATGTATCAGTCGAAGGTAATTTTGGATATGATTTTCTCTATAACTTTTTACGGAATCTACTTTCGTCACTAGCTGAAACAATTATGTAACTAATTTTCAAATTTCTCTTTTGTAGATCAATTCAAAGTACAGCGAGGAACTCGCCCAGGAGTCTTTGGAATGGATTAAGGCTGTGACAGCGGAACCGATCAATACATCGGGTGATACGGATAACTTCTTTGAAGTGCTCAAGGATGGTGTGATCCTGTGCAAGTTGGCCAATGCCCTGCAGCCGGGCTGCATCAAGAAGGTGAATGAGAGCAAAATGGCATTCAAGTGCATGGAGAATATATCGGCATTCCTTGAGTGCGCCAAGAACTTTGGTGTACCCACACAGGAGACATTCCAAAGCGTTGATCTCTGGGAGCGTCAGAATCTCAACTCTGTCGTTATCTGCTTGCAGTCGTTGGGTCGCAAGGTACGTTACACAACACTGTCCACTGTCGAAATCTGGCCTAACAAAAAACATCGATACTTTTTTGCAGGCATCCAAATTCAACAAGCCCTCGATTGGTCCCAAGGAGGCGGATAAGAATGAGCGCAATTTCAGTGATGAGCAGCTGCGTGCCGGCCAGAATGTCATCTCCTTGCAGTATGGTTCCAACAAGGGCGCTACCCAGTCGGGCATTAACTTTGGCAACACCAGACACATGTAGACGACACATAAACTTCAGATTTCAACACTTTTCTCATTCACATTCCGCAAATAAAGCCAAAACCAAAATCCCATAAACATTTTCCGTAAAAATCCCAAGAAAAGAGAAAAAAAATCGTTTGTAGACATTCCGTTTTAATCAAAAGTCTTCTTCTACTTAATATGTATTGATGATGATGTATTTATATATAAAAAAAAAAAAGAAAACAAAAACACTTACTACTTGTATTCAAATTTATCATGATTTGCACCAGGCGTACATATGCCATAAACTACTCTTAATAATTAATTTTATTGTGTACTCTAAAGTACGAATGAGTTTATTTTTTAGAATGATTAATTCTATTTTCAACAAGCAAATTTTTGACACGACTATTATTATTAATATTATATTTATATACATATATATAGAGACATTCAACTCAAATAAGCACTTCATTATTGTGCCATTAATTGAATTTACATATGTAATAACGAAAAAATCACGGTTTGCCTTTATTACTACTCCAAGTAACGATAATTTCATAGTTAAACTCGAAGAGTAAAAGTAACGATTACCAATTTAAATAAACCACCTGAATTTCAATGCAATACCTGAGCATTTAAACAGAATGTAAACATTTAAAGTAAATAAATAAAAGTCTATAATATGTATTACACATTTACATAAATGTTATTCAATGTTGGAAATAAATAATTATTCTTTTATTCGCTTCACTGTGATTTATTATTTTTATTCTGCGATATATCGATAAGCTCCTATCGCAACTCCTCCAAAAATTAATCGATCGCAATGAGGAAATATGCGATTACAAACACTTGTAGACATTCCAAAGCACAGACGCTTGTCCCCAAAATTTCAAATATGGAATATGAAATATGCCGTGTTTGTCTTAATAGCACGGTTACACTGGTGGATATATTTGTGCAGCGACAACAAACGGATCCCGGCAAGCCAGAGCCATGTCTCGCGGAAATGCTTAACGAGATCGCCAATTGCTACGTTAAACACAATGATGAATTACCACAGAAAATCTGCTTAAGTTGTGTGATTGGTGCACAAAATGCATGGAAATTCAAGCGGACATGTGAACAAAGCTATCGACACCTCACTGGCATTGATCGGCAGCTTAAACAGGAACCACTGCAGGAACAGGAGATGGAAACAACACAGGAAATAGTAGAAGAAGAAGCACAACATGAGCAACAACAAGAGGGACTAAATATAATGGAGAAAATAATAACAGACAACAGCGTAACAGACAATTTGTGTGTAGCTAACAATCTGCCTACAATCAAAACAGAAACGAGTGATAATTTAACAACAATAGAAGCGGAGACAAATGAGAAGCCTTACAAATGCAATATGTGCAGCAAAACATTTGCACACAAGAAAATCCTACGCGTGCACAAGAGGTACACACATGCGTACAAACAAATTATCAAATATGCGTGTTTATTAATTTAATTAATTCTGCAGATGGCATGCTGAGAACAAATCGTCCATCCTTGATGTTTTGCCCAAAGCCACCATACTGGAGAAACGCGTCAAAAAACCCAATCTGAAGAAGGCAAGCAAAAAGAAAAAGCAGTCGCCGATAAAGAATGTCTTGTTGCAAAAAGAAGAACGACAATACCAGTGTTCAGTTTGTAAAACATCCTTTCAATCAAGTGGAGGTCTGAAGAGGCACCGATATATTCACACTGGGGAATGTCCCTACCAGTGTCCATATTGCAGAAAGGCGTTTTACCGCAGTGACTACTGTAAGAAGCACATTAGAAAAATACACGAGGACTTGGAGATACCAGCGAATCTGCGCGTGACGTAAGTACGAAGAGTGGTGAAAATCAGTATACTCACCACAGCAACACAATGTGTTGAAATCAAGCCTTGCCCTAACAAGTTTTCGTTTTGCTTTTCACTTACAGCAATACATCAAAAGCGAAATAACTCAAAGTGGACGACTCACCACCAAAACTTTAACAGTATAATCTCCAGATCTACAACTAATCTATATACATATATATATAACTATTTATAAAACAAAAAGACATAAATTATTGAATAATTTGAATAACATACGATTTTATTTGAGCATAAAATTAGTTAACATTTGAGGAATGTTTAAACATGGCATGATTTACCAGCACACCTGGTGAGATTCTTAATGAGCAGACTATATAGAGCTTGTTCTATGGGCAGCAGATCATATGCAATGTTGTCCAATTGATAAGGATCCTTTGCCAGATCATAGGCTTCTGCATAATGCTCAGAGTCCCGAAATTCGCAATAGATGCGATTGAGATCATAGCGGAAATCTCGCACACAAGCGTATGTATTATTCCAAGCATCCTGGCAGTGACAGTCAGCCGCTTGGGTGCACTGAGCCAAGTGATCGCTACGCTGTCCGGGACACTGAGGATTGTACGTATCATCGTTTCCTTCGCCCCAATACTCGATAAGCAGTGTCCGTTGATGCAGTGATTGCTGCGTATGATGCACCAACGCAGACCCAAACGATCGACCGTCCATGTGATCGGGAGCCGTCAAACCAACCCACTCTAATATGGTGGGTGCGAGATCCACTAAACTAACGGGCATATGAATGGTTTGAGCAGTTGGAATACTTGGTCCAAGCATTAGTAAAGGCACTTTGATGTCCGTCTCGTAGGGTTGTCGCTTGTCGAAGGGCTGTGCAAACTGTCCCAAGTGATAGCCATTGTCGGATGTATAAATGATGTACGTATTTTGCAAATTTTGCGTTTCATTCAGTATTGCCACTAAGCTGGACATCATTTCATCCACTGAAAGCAATGCCTCCCAGCGCATTTGAAAGTATTTGTCTACTGTAGCTATCGTCTCATTTCGAAGTCGTTCCGCCGATCTAACCAGCCAGTGTTTATTCCTATCGGGTGTATTGAAGCTGGGTGTCCGCAGCGCCAGCACCTGATCAAAGGTGCCCGCATGACGTGGAGCCGGTGTGAACGGTTCATGGGCAGCCGGTGGTGAAATCATTGCAAAAAATGGCTTCCTCTCTCCGTCTTTTTCAATTCCGTTATTTCGTATAAATGCAGCTGCGCGTTCGCTTAGCAGATCAGTGAGATATTTATCAGAGTAGCTAACATTACGCGTGTTTTCTCTCAGTGTATAATTATAGTAGCGGGAGTTGCCATGAAGTCCATAGAACTCATCCCAGCCGGGCGGAACTTGAGCACCTTTAAATTGATTTAAATATTTGCCAGCAAAAAATGTTGTATATCCGTGTTTCTGCAACAGAACTGGCAAAGCCTGTGGCTCAAACCGATCGCGCCACACTCGGCCATTGCAACCACCGCTTAGAGAATTATTAAAGGTCTTGTGGTTGTGTGTATATTGCCCAGTTAAAATACTTGCCCGCGATGGACAGCAGATTGGAGTATTTGTGAATGCATTTGTGAACTGCGTTCCGTGTGTGCTGAACAGTTCCATTGTCTGTCTTAGCGGATACATGCCATGCAGCTCCACATCTTGATCATCGGTCAGTACCAAAACTATATTTGGTGACGTCAAGTCTTGTTGAATGCTTGGGGCATTTAATGTTAGAGTTAGAATTAAAAGAAATCTTATCATTTTTAAACTGTGTACTAAACATGTACACATATATTTAAAAAGTCCAGTGTTTGCCTTCTAAAACGATAAGAAACAGAAAGTTATCGATTAATAGCGATACGTCTCACGAATGCATGGAATAATTTAAAAGAGGTTGCTAAATATTGGCTCTCTTTAAACTAGCCGGTGGTAATTTAAATGCCGCTTTAAAATAATTTAATTGTTATTCACTGTTAGGTGTATTTTACGAATGCTGTTAAGGAGCACACGTTAACGTTTGAAAAAACAAAGAACATTGGCTGCCAGTGACGTCATCAATACGCAGTGAGCCTGTGTGCAGTGCGTAACCTTCTCCCGGCTATTTTCCTGCAGTGCAAGTGCATAAATGGCGTCAAATCACTTTACTTAATAATTATGGATGCCGATAGCAGCAGTTGTCGTTCGTCTAAAGGTCCGTATAGTAAAATTATATTACAAGTGTGCACAATTGTGAATAAACAAACTTTTTTTTGTTTTTGTTTTAGTGACAAACTGTGAAACTGTGAATATCAAGAACAATGGAAAAAGGCGATGCAATTGAAGCGATTCAGCAGCGAAAACGAATGCGCAATAAGCAACGAATAATGAAGACAATGGAGAGCAGAGACGGAAAAACTACAGAAAACTGCATTCAGTTAACCTAAGACATCTTACTGAAAATCCTTTCTATCGAATCTAGGTTCAAGACGGTATCCACGTTCTAGCGTCAAGGAGAAGGAAAAAGTTCCATATTTTGCTGATGCCGGACGTGAGCGAGACCGTGTGAGAAATCTGCGTCACAGAGCGCAACGAACGCCGTCGCCACCGCCAAGAGTGCACCGTCCACAACTGAGTCGCCGGCGTAGTAGATCAAGGTCTCGGTCTGCTGGGAAGAGCAACTATTGCAGCCATCGTCGGCGTTCTAGAAGCGATGAGCGCTATCGTCGCCGACGTAGCCGCAGTAGAAGCTATAGCAAAACAGATTCCATACGCCGCAGACGTAGCCGCAGTGGAAGCTATAGCAAAACAGATTCCACACGCCGCCGACGCAGTCACAGTCGCTCACGAACTCCACGCATCATAACGGTTCCGGTGCCAGTTCCAGCTGCCGACTTTAACTTCGCATACGTTAGCCATTTGTTATTTCTTTGGTATTGAGCAAAATAAATAATAAATATTTATATTTTCAGGGCTGGTCGCCGCATCCGCCAAGGCAACACTTCAATCCGATATTTGGTCCTTTGCCATTTGGCGGCATTAACCCACAACTGCGTCCCTCAAGACCTTACTTTCAACCATTTCCACGATTTGGACCATTAAGATACAGAAGTGGACCATCATTTGGCCCGAATCCCCGATTTAGTTATAGAAGAAACCCAAATTGATGATAAATTTTACATAATTACAAATTTATTTACTCAACTGCTATTTACATTCGTGTGTTTTGTACATTAAGTTAATATAAATAATACACGTGAAAACTAAAAACATACAACGAAAAATATTGCATTTCTTATAAGGATTTGTTTTTAGGAGGATCATGGGTAGGGGGTTGGGGTTAGGATAAGTTTGATTAAATCAGAATCAAAATGCTAATAATGCCGCAAATAAAGTCACACGAAGAGAATATGCTAATCACGGTTTTAAACTTAACGACTATGCAATTAGTTACGACTTTATACACACATTAATATTTAGGAGTGAGATGACTTAAACTATGGGGAAGGGGGGGGGAGGGGGATTGTAGACTAATGGGAACTGCTAAGATTCATATATAATATATATACATTATGGAGCACTATTCCAATAAATTATATAGTATGTGTAAAAAAATAGATCATTTTTTAGTGTGCTGCGCCTGAACATTTCTCCAATCAATATATATGTATACATATATTATAATATGGTTAAAGCTCGACTCGAGGACGAAACTGCAATCGTAGAGGCGGATCTCGAAAGCGCCAACGTGTCACGTATACGAATTTCAGCGTATGATCCTTGCCTAACAGCTCCTCGTTACACAGTATATCGATCTGTAAAACAAGGTTAATCGATTATTATTGGA
Source organism: Drosophila cardini (assembly GCA_018903735.1). Classification (NCBI taxonomy): domain Eukaryota; kingdom Metazoa; phylum Arthropoda; class Insecta; order Diptera; family Drosophilidae; genus Drosophila; species Drosophila cardini. The sequence goes on from JAEIGM010000004.1 coordinate 3,841,423, forward strand.
TGTGTAATTGATGGATCGATTTGATTTGTACTCACTTCACGATACTTTTCGATGCCATTGAGTATCTTCTTGGCGACGAGCTTCTTTAAATGCGTTATCGTCGCCTGCGAACTGCAGCGTATAAAGCGCCTTTGAAGATTCTTAAAGTTATTGCTTATACACTCGAGGCACACATTGACCTGTTCGTCCAAACGATGAAAATCGGATTCAGCATGCGCCTCCATTACCTTTTCGTTGTCATCCTCATGGTTTTGCGTTATGTCCTTGGGGCATGGCATGTTGCGGCTCTTGTAAAAGTCGCGCTCACGTCGTGATTCATCTACAAAAACACCAACAAATAAACCAGGTTTAGTTAAAATATTATTATTTATTAAATGCGTTAGCATTTTACGCACCTTCTTGCAGTTTCGGCACCAATTTGTACACAATGTCCTGCATGGTGCGATCGAAACTTATGTATTGCAGCGGGTGTGACTGATGTATGATGTTGTCGCAGGTAGGGCATGTTTTCTTCTCCTCCAAATGTTTGACCAGACAGCTCTTGCAAACTGTAAAGTGGAATTAACAAGAAGACATATTAAAAACATTTCAATTCAAGTTCAACCGTCCTGTGTAGATTCCGCATACAAAAACTTTCAACTCCCACGTGATACACCGGCTAAGCAAATAGACTGAGTGCATTGGGGATCTTAATTAAAAAGCACTTTTCATTGCAATAGGTTCCACTTTAGCCTCGATTGACGGTGACTGGCGTAACCGCAACCGGTGTGCAGCAAGATAAGATAGAAAGGGACGGTGACGGGGGTGCAGTTGCAGGTTGCTGAAGTCTTTGGATGCGGATACTGAAACTGGCAATAGGCAATTTGGCAACTCACATGTGTGTAGACACTCCGTTACTGTCGTCGCATCTATGAAGTATCCACCACAAATTTTGCATGTTATATGGGGATTAATTGTTTTTAATTTGACGCGCCGCTCCATTTTGCAGTTGAATTTACAATCTTAGGAAATAAATAAAATCGCTCGCATAAAAAATTATCTTCCCTCTTCCAATGCGAACAATGTTGTCTTTTTTTGCTTGTTGCCGAAAATTTGGTCGCTTATAGCGCAAAAACGAGCGCAACAAAATCAGAAACACTCCACATAGCGGTGCACGATTTAACTATTCATTTAAACTGTATTTTGACTATTATTTTAAACAAATAAAGAAATCACGACAAAATTGTGTGTACGTGTACGTGTGTGAGTGTGAGTGTACGTGTACATCGACCAGAGTGAATGGCAATTCTTAATATCGATATCGATTGTAATTAATTTTGACTGCAAACGGAGCTGCCACCTTCCAACTTGAGAGTTATAAACACTGTTTATTGCTGACTTCTGGCGGGCAGCTTGGAATAGAATTAAAATACTTGTAAACTGATAATAATAATATTAAAAGTGTCATTAATATTAAATAAAAATTAATACAAAATTTATAGTTTAGCTTCAAATTCGCACAATTAATTATTTTTAAAGTAAGTCACAGCTGACGACAACACACGCTAGCGCCATCTATTGGGTGGGTGAGAAAAATAATATTGAAATATATCGATATCAGCAGCCGGCAATAATGTTTAAATTCCCACTATAAACTCGGCCAATAGTATTTTTGGTCCCAGTCGTATATAAAACAACAATATTTATTGATTCTTTCGTTTTTGCACTTGTTGCTGCACGCGAAAATAAAAAAGGAAAACTTGTTCACTCTCGTTTGGAATTAATTTATGTGAAATACCTGAACAATCAAGAACCGCTTTAATTTAACGTCAAATAACTTGATTTGAGGCTAAAAACCCCAACTGGACGGACAAGAAATTAAAGCTCAGCTCGCGCTCAATTCATAATTTTTGTTGTTATTTGCTGTTTGTCTGTTGTTTTGTGAGTTTAGTTGAGTTGAAACCGTTAAACTGGCAGCACGTACAATGTCCGCAGGTCGAGTGGTTGTCTATGGTGGCAAGGGAGCATTGGGCTCCGCCTGCGTCGAGCATTTCAAAGCCAAAAACTTTGTAAGTTCAATTTCCTTTCACTTTTAATTAGCCAATTCCATTGTTTAATTGTTACTTTTGTTTCGCTTATTATAATATATTAATAACCTTCAACTCAGTGGGTTGGCAGCATTGATTTGAGTGAAAACGAGCGTGCCGATGTCAGTGTTGTTGTACCCCGAGATGCCAGTTGGGAGGAACAGGAATCCGCAGTTATTGGCAAAGTGAGTGAATCTCTGGCTGGTAATAAACTGGATGCTGTGATCTGTGTTGCCGGCGGCTGGGCAGGTGGCAACGCCAAGAAAGGTGAGTCATCACATCGATTTCTCACACTCATTTACTTATTTGTTTGGAATTTCCCTTGTTTCTTTGCAGATTTGGCTAAAAATTCGGATCTTATGTGGCGCCAGAGTGTTTGGAGCTCCACGATTTCAGCCGCTCTGGCCGCACAGCATCTCAAGGATGGCGGTCTGCTGGCACTCACTGGTGCCAAGCCAGCGCTGGAGGGTACACCTGGCATGATTGGCTATGGCATGGCCAAAGCTGCAGTGCATCAGTTAACCCGTTCACTGGCTGGCGCTAATTCTGGCTTACCCGCCGATGCACTGGTTGTATCCATATTGCCCGTTACTCTGGACACGCCCATGAATCGCCAATGGATGCCCAAGGCCGACTTTAGCAGTTGGACAACACTTGCGGAGGTGGCACAACTCTTCAACAAGTGGACCCAAAACGAGGATCGTCCCAAGTCAGGTTCACTGCTCCAGCTCATAACCAAGAACGGTGTTACTGAGCTCATAGCGGCCGAATAAATCCACAAATTTGTTCTCACACTCAAGTACATACATATATATATATACAGCTTAAACTATTAAATATGAATAAACGCGTTATTAGTGGCTTTATCTCGTTTAATGTTATCTGCATCTGTTTACACGGCACACACACCCATCCATATTTAGCTATAGGATAACCTATTGAACTATGACAACGGGACTCCAAACTGATAGTTTAAGTTTTCTTCTTCTTCATGATCTTCATAAAGAGCACCATGCCTGCAGAGTGGAAGAGAAACAAAAAGAGAGAGAATATGTTAGTGACGTCAAAGCTACTCAATTCAATCGTGGTGAAATTTTAACTCACTCGTGGTGACTTTACACAACAGAGTGACTCACCACAGTTAGAGCTGACTGAGCTTTTACCACCACAATAAGACAGACAAAATCAATGCCACTTTTTGACTCACCAATAAACACAACAATTACAAAAACAATCATAAGCCATAGCCAACATTTATAGGCCTTGCGTGAATGCTGCTCCAATTTTTCGGCCTCTTTGCCCAGCGAATTTAGATTGCGATCTGCCATTCCCGTGGAACGGGAAACAACTTCAGTGTCGCGTCTTATTATACGGTTTGCCGTCTCCGTTTGTTCCTTCAGATTACGTGTTAGCGATAGCATATGCTCTGTAATCTTCTCCTGGGCATTATTATAATACTTGACAGCCTCATTCATGTTATTCCCTGTTGCAGCTTCGCCGGCAACACCCCCTCCGGTGCCACTTCCCGCTGTTGCCGATGGGTCTTCGGTGCCACGTCGTCTTCGCAATGTGTCGGCATCTTGACAATAAAAGTGTTATACTCAAAATGTCGCAAATGTTATACAAATTGTCATATACCTTGCAATAGATCCTTGCGTAGCTCATTGTGTTTTGCAGTATTCTGCAATTGGCGCATCTCTTGCATTGCAATTTCACTGGGCGATTCCATCTTTCCCGGAGTTCCATGGCTTGCATTGTTGGAATTGTTTGTGTAGCCGGTGACTTGTTTGAGGGCAGCAAGGCGTTCTTTGTAGCCGGGTATCCGCGTAGCACTTTGTGGGCTGTGATGCATGGAGGGGGTGGGGCATTGTATATCACAAATGCTAATCCATTGTTTTTTTTTTTATTAAACTCACTCTTCCATCGCCGCCAGCTCGGCAACCATGGTGTCAAGTGATTTCAGGAACTTTTGTAATCGCCAAAAGTTGTCTTCGCTTTTGGCAAGATCCTCACAGTTGGTCAAGAGTGTCCTGATGTTAACATTCAATTTTGTTGCCATTTTAGAAATAAAAACATAAAATTCCTTGTTTTTTAGTTCGTTTAACAAATCGCCCAATATCGATATTAATTTGGGCCGCTATGCGATAGTTGCAATACACTGAACTATCGAAATTCAACTTAATATTAGTTAATGATGTTGGCAGCTTTATTAAGCATATATAAAAATTAAAAATACTTTTTATTAAAACCACTTTTAGTTTATATTCAATTCGCTGTATATATAACTTGAATTTTGCTGCATCTGAAGTGAACAGCATACCAACCTTTTGGAAACAGCTGAACAGAACTCCAAATGCAACGCTTAATCGGTACGCTTGCCAACACTCCGTCGCGACGTTCGGACGAAGAAACGCAAAGAAAACGGCAGTTTGTTGCTGGAAAAATTTGCTCCGTGAATTTTAATTAAATTTAAATTGTTAAAAACCGCCAATTGCGTACGTATACGATACGCAGGCGAAGTAACGTGCCGGTTAGACTTAAGAAGTGTAAGTTTGTTAGAAATGTGAACGGAAAGTGGCACATCGCACAAAAATGTAAATGATAAAAAGAGTCAAAGCCAAAGAAATGCGAAAATATGTACATACATGCATGTGTACATCCGCATACATACATAAGCAGACGATGTGTATGCGCGTATGTGTGTGTCGTGTTGAGTCGAGACGAGCGAAAGAGAGAGGAGAGAAATTGCCTTAATGAAGCACATTAAAAATAATACACATAAATAACAGTGCAATCTTTTAAATATCAGTCATAATTACTTGCATACATCTAACTGCATTTAAATGTTTCCGCAACAGTCTAAATAATTGTGCTATTCGCCGCTGGTAAGGGGATCATTTTGTGTGTCGAGTCGGTGCGTGAGTGTGTGTGCCTAGTAAATATGTATATGTGTATATAAAGGAAAGGAACAGACAAAAGTCGCGGCATCCATTGTAAAGTTTGAAAAAGCTTAAATAAGCAATTACATTCAAAATGGAAATAAAATAAAGAACAAGCATAAATCGGCCACTTGCCAAAATCAAACAAAAAAATCAAAAAAGATATGTGTACCACACATTCGAAAGAAAACCTACGAAAGTGGTTGCTCGCGTCACTGCTACATATGTATCTGTGTGTTTTGTGTGTATGAGTGTTTCACGTATGTATATAGGTGCGTTTGTCATTGCTGTGTGCGTGTGAATGCGAGAGGAATGCTGTCTATGTATCACGTTTCGCACTCTATATATGTAAATACATACGTGTGTGTGTGCAGTGTTGTGTAGTGCATAAAACATGAAGCAAACAGATTTTGAATTTAGATTCTTTTAAATTTCTCCGAGTTTGTTGAAGTCTAAGGTTGTTGTAGATCGTTAGTGAGAGCTTTGTTTACCCCCATAGCACAAAATTGCGAAATTGTTTTTAAAAAACAGTCTGGCCATTTTTTCTGCGTCATATTCAAGCAAATCGATCTTGTTAAAAGTTGCATCCCTAAGCAGGCAGCATTCAAGTAGAGGGCGATGCACAAAAAGAAGAGAGTCATAGCGAGAGTGTGAGACAAAGAGAGAGAGAGAGGGAACGACTGAGACGGTATATAAACAGCACACGCATACAACAAAACAAACTTGTTTGGACGCGGCTCTCTGGCGCTCGCTCAGTTGCAAAATGAGCAAAACGCCGCTATTCGTTGTCGAGAGAGAACTGACAAATCTTCTTTTGAGTGGCTGCTGTTCGATTCTCGCCACTCGCTGTTGCTGCTTCTACTGCTGTTGTCCGTAGTTGTCGCTCTCATTTTTAGGAACTACTCAAAGCAAAGCTAGGCGAGCGAAATTTCCATTGTGTGTGGCGATGTCGCGTCGTCGTTGTCGTTGCCGTTGCCAGCTAGCAGTAGCAGCAGCAGAAACGGTCTCGCAGTCGGTTTAAAATTTTCTGACTCGTCATTTGGTGTTTGTGCGAAAAGCGAGAAAACTTAAGCATATATACATGAATATATATATTATATATATGTATGTATACGCATATATTGAGTATTAAATTTAAAATAAAATATATATTTAACAATTCGGTGAACGCAGTGCAAGGTGCAAGTTCGATACAAACAGATTAACAATATTTAAATCGAGTCTCCATCTCTGTCACCTCTATGCTGTTGATGTGTGCGTGTTTGTGTGTGTGTATAGAACGCGTGTGGATGTGCAAGTGTATTTGTGTGTGTATGTGAGTGCCTTTTTAAGCACAAACTCATTACAATTTACTATTACTCATCTGCTGCTTCTTGCTCTGCTTCTTCTATCTACCTATGTTTTGCACTGAGAGCAGAGACGAAATGAAACACGCAAACCAAAACCACAAATAATAATTATTTATTGTTTGTGCAGTTGAACAATAAAAAATCGAAATTTGAAAAATGTATACAGAAAAATGTATTTCAAAGTGCATATCGAGAACTTCGGCGGCAAATCACCGTTATATGACTAATATTAACATCGCATTTAATATCAAAGCGATAAAATAATATTCAGCATTATTCATACATATTTATTTACTTGATTTGAATAAACTGTAGTTAAAGAAACTACCTATTTATTATTTTTTTTGTCTACATCAACGATTAACGAAAATCCAACGACTTTCATCGTCGTGCGTCGGTGTTTATATGTATGTAACTCGCTTGCCTGCTCTCTCACACACACACACATATGCATAGAAGCACCCCAGTTGTAGTAGTAGTCGTCGTCGGTCTCGTCACGTCGTCTGCGCGCCTTGAAAAGTCAATTTTTGTATCTCGCTCAAACGCGGGCTCGCTCTCTGCTCTCGCGTGCGTCGCTCAGTGCCGAATGAATGGACAGTGGTTCAGCACATGGGAAGAGAGAGAGTATGGTATTAGGAGATGATGACTGCTGGCTGCTTCTGGCGGCCGTCCACCCTTGTAATTGCCGCATATGTCCGTGTTAAAGTTTATATATACATGTGTGTGCGTATGAGAGAGAGCGCAGCAGCAGCAACAAATAAGTAGTAGCAACAGCACAAGCAAGCAAACCCAATAAAAAAACAATAAGGCAAAAACTTAAAAAATACAAAATTGTTTTTCATTGTCGTATGGCAGTATGTGAGGGACTGAATGAGTGAGTGAGTGACTGAGTGAACGAGTGTGAGTGCAATTCGCATGCCAAGACTCTCCCTCTCTAAAACATACGCGCTCTCTCGGCACTGTTACTGGTGGTGCTGCTGCGGCTGCGATGGTGCGATGATGTTGCTGATTTCGAAATTGATTTACCTGAACGTGTTTCGGTTTCGGAAGCTCGTACAAAATGAAATTGTGCAGCAGTAGCAATAACAATTGCAAATAACAACAATAGCTAATCTCCATATCTCGATTTAAGTGAACCAAACGACGACGTCAAAAACCCAAACACAAAATGAATATGAAAAAAGTGCCGATGTGCGAGTGCATTCAAAATAGATAGAAAATAAATAATAATAATAAATATTTCATGTTTCGCTCTTGTTCTTGTTCTTCTACTAATCGCCAAATACAAAAGTAGTTCTAAACTGCAACAGCTGCACAACAACATCGACGACAACAACAACAACAGCAACGTCGTCAACAACAACAACTACAACAACAAATGCGACAACAGCAAAATACAAAATTCACTCAAAACAAGCAACGCAATTTGTATGTGTGAACGTGCGTGTATTTGTGCCAGTGTCTGTGGATCTGTGTCTCTCGCCGTATTTTGAGAATCAATACAAAAAGAAAAGTGAAGAAAATATATAAAGAAAGAAAGAATATATCAATTCAATCGCAATCACAACAAATGTGCAAATAAATACTAGAAGAAATACTACACATAAAATATATATATATTTACCAATTTTTCACACAATATTCACATCTTGAGAAAATGAGGTGCTGCTGTTGTGCAAAAATAAAAAGCCAAGAACTATGACGCATCAAAATCATCAGACAAACGGCGCAAGTTTGGAGGATTGCCATACAAACTTCTATGCCTTGGTAAGTGTCGCGTTTTATTTTACATACAACAACACACAAACATAACATTTGTCACACTCTCTTTTTTGTGTCTCTCTTTCGCGTAATTTCCATTTCCGTTCTTTGCCAATTTGTCTTAGATCTAGGTCAGTGACAATGCATCACTGCTATCGACCCCCCACCACCTCCCACGCTGATCGTTCGATTGCTTTGCGATGTCCTTGTAGCTTAATCGATAGGCGTGCTATTTCTTATCGATATTTTGTTTAATTCCAAACAGTCTCACGCTCTTTGAGCTAAATTACGTTATTTTCACCTCTTCTTTTAGTTGTTTTTTAAGCGGAACTATGCATATGAGAGTGGGGAATAGACACAAAACAAGTCAAAAAAGAAGCAACAACTAAGTGAATGTCTCTATGTATGTTTGTATTTGTGGGTAACTACATGCGGCAACTGGCCGGTCGGTCGGTCATAACAGGTTCTTCATCGGCGTCTAGTTGGCCGGGTCGCAACGCCGTTTCTTTTTCACATAAGCACAAGCGGTGGCAGTGGCATATTTCTTTAATGAATCTCGCTCAAAGACAGCAGCAATAACAGCAAAAGAAAAGCTCGAATGGCAGCCTAAGCTCAGCACAGCAATGGCGAGCGATGCGTACAAGTCAACGTGCTTCAACACGCCTCCCTGACTATTTCCCACTCCATACCGCCCCTGCCCACTGGCCTACACGACAATAGCAGAGATAGAGCTGTAAAATCACCGATAGTATCGCCACTCGATAGTTTTTACATTGTTGGAAAGAAAGCTATCGAACAAATTGTTGTTTAGCTAAAAATAAACCATAATATAGATAATGAGATTCTTTTTCTTAAAGAAATTAGCAAAATTGTTTTTTAACAACGACAAAATAATTAATTTAGTTACAAATTTTCTTAATAAAATATAGAGTTTAATTTGTATTTTCACTCTTGCTGCAAAAGTTGAAACGCTACATTGATAGTATCGATAGTTTCCATAGTTGGTTTTGCAGCTCTAGACAATGAGACTGAGTGACCGACGACGCGCCAACGAACGCTGTACGAAATAACGAAACAATAACAAACGCGCAAAACTTTCTCTGAGCGAGAAATGAACAGTAACAGCGAGTGCGAGTGTGAGAGAAAGAAACTTGCTAGACAACAGATAGACCCAATTAGAGAGCGGCTAAGAGAGAGGCAGCTGAAAAAAAAAGACAGACTGAACTTGGAAGGCACGCGCGCGTGAACAAACACAAGCAAAGCGTGTCAGAATGATAACACAGAGAGCGAATGCGAGAGCGACGCACTCACACACTACTAAAAAAATATGTGCCAGAGGCAAAGCGAGCGCAAGCCTCAAAGCCGCCACCGCTCGCAGAGAACACATACAGAATAAATGTTTGCTTGTTGTGTAGATTTGAGTATGAAAATCGCAAAAATACGAAAATAATAAGAGAACACAAATCCATGCACACACGCTCACATACACACATCTAAAACGACAGTACACGAGTATGCAACGAGACGCCGCTGACGTCGGCAGATAAAAGACAGCGGCGACCTAAACGTTTGTTGTTGTTTGCCGTGGGATGATGACAATGTTGGGCAACGTAAAAAACGGTCTACAAGTCATAAAGGAGGGGGAATTATATATATATTAATTTATATATAAATTTTTTTAAATAAATATATTGTTTTGCGCTCGCCCAAAAATTAAAAGGCCAATAAACGTATAGCAAAAGACAACAAAATTCATAAGAAAGAAGAAAAAACTCAAGTCTCTCAACCATACAAAGTAGCGAGTTGTAAAAACGAGAGCGAAAATGAAAACACAAATTGCGATACCAAATTCGAAATACAAAATCAAGCGGACGGAAGAATGTGGAACGACGCGACGGTCTCTTGTTGCCTCTGCTTCTGGCTCTGTTTCTGTTGCTTTTGTTCTTCTGTTTCTTGTTGTTGTTGGGGGCGATGTTCGTCGACGTAGTCGGTCGGCAGCCATTCGTGGTTTGGGGAATACCTTCTGCTTGCTTGTTGTTGTTCGCTGTAGGTGTGTTTGCCCTGTGTGTGTGTGCGTGCGTGTGAGGTGCAGTTATTTGGTTATGTTTATGACGGGGGGCTATTGTCTGCATGTATGTGTGTTTATACGGTCTCTCGTGTTCGTATTTTTTTTTTGTATTTTGCTTAACACTCTCTTGACTATCGTTTTTTGTCTTTGGCCGTTTGTGCGCTTCCATTGATTTGTGCTTGCCCCAGCGGCAACAAAAACAACAACAGCAACTCAAACAACTTGTTCCAAAGCTACAAACTACAAGGCAACAACAGCGAAGAAGAAGAAGAGCAACAACTCGCAACGGAAGCCGCCAATGACGAGCCAAAGACACGACCCTAGCCAGTTATTTTTCTTTCATTTTTTTTCTTCTGTTTTTGTTGTATAGCTTTAGCTTTGGCTTTTCTTTTCGAATTGTCTTCTGAATAGTCTCTTCTTCTTTTTCTACTCTTGCTGTTGTTGTGTTTTTGTTTTGAGCTCTGCTTTGTGTGCGCCTTTCGTTTTATTTGTTTTTTTTTTTCTGTTACAAGTGCAGCAACTGTGGAATGTATTAAGCGTTTTGCAACACTGTCTTGCACAGTTGTTTTCATTTTGGTTTGGGTCGCTCACTGCAGCTTTTGTAGGTGAATAAAAGTGGAAGAGGCGGGCGAGGGCGGAAGTGAAGGGATTTGTGTGGGATTTGTAAACAAAGCGTAGGTGCAATCTCAGTTAGATACAGTAAGCCCTCGTGTTGATGAACCACTCATTAAATCTTACAAAAGCATATTAAAGCGTTCACCTTATCTGCTTAACTCTGTAGTTATATTCGTAAACAAGCACTTGACTGTGCTATCGATTGTACAATATTATATTTTGAAATACATTTTATTTATTATTATTTCTTATCTCAATTTCGATAAACACATACGACAAATATGGTAATTAAGCAACAAATGATAACACAAGATTCTCTTCTTCTTTTTATCTTCTCTATAGACTGATTTGTGTGGAATAAAATGGCGAAAGTTCGTTAATGGCGAACGGCCGAATGCGTCGAGTGATCCATTGGCCGATCCCATACTACGATCCTATTCACGATGCATGCAGGCTGATATGCTGTGCGTGTGGCGTCGCGTACAATCCACTAAGCAGGATAACACCGATCCAAATGCCTTAAACTTTGAGATTACCACATCGACCACTGTACACCCGCCTCTATCGCTGGCCGCTGCCAAGGAGCTATGGATCTTTTGGTATGGCGAGGAGCCGGATCTCAGTGAGCTAGTCGATGCCGAGCTGCTTAAAGTTGCAGGTAAGCATAGCATAAATCCATATCAGAATTATCCAGATAGCAATAATGCTAGAATTAATCCCGCTTAAATTTCATAACTTTGCAGAATCAACTTCAAGATTTAGCAAGTAACTGTTTTCCATTTCATTACCTTAAGGCATTCAATTAACTCAATAACTTGTATCAAGATTGGGATTCTTGGCGTACTTTCAAGACAAACATCAATCAAGAACAGTTTCCAAATCCCCTGGATACAATAAGATCAAGAAAAAATCAAGTACCAAATGAAAAATCAACCGGCCTCCACCTAAACTCTTCACATATCGAAGTTGGTTTTTTTGTACCAAGGAAAACCTGCTTTCCGAATTTGATGAAATCATGAAAAATTCTCAATTAATTCATTGACTACCCCCGCTCAACCTTTCCCACTAAATATCCGTATTTTCTTCTATAGGCTCGGTACTTTATGTGTTACATACAAATATTCCGAATTACTGTTTTTACATCTGAGCTTTTATAAATTTAATAAAACTTCAAGGCCGCCGCAACGTGCAGCGCAGCAAAAATTTTGTTGTACCCATGAGAAAACCAAAACAATACACACATACATAGATACATATCAAATAAATAAACTCGCATGTGTTAGTGTCTTCATCATCACTCACATGGCGCGCTCGTCTGTCTGTCAGCCAGTCGCAGCAGTAGTAGTTGGCTGCCCCTCTCTCAAACTTGCTCTCTTTGGTGCTCTCTCTCTCACACTTTGTCTCTCTCTGTCTCTCGTTCTCTCTGTGTGTTAACTTTGCGGTCAGCCCACGCGTAAAACGTCACCTGTGTCATTTGCAATGTTTTTGTTTCGTTTGTGCACGCGCGCGCTCTTTATGGCACTGTTCTCTCCCGCTCTGCCCCTGGCTAAAGCTTTACTCTCATTGGTTTGTGCTCTCTTATTTTGTGCCAAAGCCGCCTTGGCAAGTTCTGAATTCTGTTCATTTACGGGAGTTGCTTGATGGCCTCGATTGCCTTTGTTTTTTATATTTGGCACTCCGCTCTTCTTATCAGTAGTTTTTGCGGCGTGTGGCTACTATTTCTTTTTTTCTTTATTACTATTTGCCAACTGCTTCTCATACGCTATCTCTGACCACAAATTATCACCCGGTCTCTGGTTGTAATTTGTGTTGTAGTGGTTTCATCGCCGGCGTCTCATTCCCATGGCAAATTCCACTCGTATCGTAATCTTTTTCACATATCAACAAATGCTACGTCAATAGCAATCGTAATCGTATTCGTAACGTAGTTGTCTCTCCTTCTTCCGATTGTTCGACGTCATATTGCGATTCATTTTACTTCTACAGTTAGCTATTGATAAATTGTTTCAAGTTTAATGCGCCACTGTTTTGCCTCTGTCGCCGTCGCTGCTGCTGTGGCTGTGGTGAAATTGCTGTCGACCCCGACGACAACGACGACGACATTGCGCTGTTGTTGTTTCTTAATGACAAGGACATTGACTAATTGCATTGACATTACTTTGTGCGAATGCTCTTTTTATAGCCTTTTATTTAGCCGCAAACAATAAAAAAAAAAGATGCTGCCTATGTATACAAGTGTATGTATAAATATGTGTATGTGGCTGTGAATGAATCCAAGAGAGAGACCAGACCGTGGTAAAGTGCCTGCCCACTGAAAAGTGGCAACGACGCAGCGGCAAACCCAAAGTATTTCTGTCGTTGTTGTTTTTGTACAATGTACATACAACTTGCCACAGCTTTATATTGTTTTTTTTTTCGGCCGCAAGCATAAAACAGACGTCACGGCTACACAGAATGCTTAGTGCGCTCTCTCTTTTTCTTTTCGATTACTTTGCTGAGAGCATTTTCGCTTTTCAGCTTTGTTTATAACGGTTGCTTAGCTGTAGAGGCATAGTGAAAACAAAAACATGCATATACAATCATCGATTTTTGCATAGATATCGATATCGATAGCGTGCACGATGACAACACAATGTATTATCGCGCTGAAAAAAACTTGTAGCCCCCGCCGCTACTTGTTGTCATTGCCAGTGTTGTTGTTATTGTTTAATACATTTTACCTTAAACAGCTGTCACTTTGTTGCTACTTTAACGTTCTGTGTGTGTTGTTCTCTCTCCTTCTTCGAGCATTAGCGAGTGTGTGTGTGTGTGTGTTTGAGTTCGCTCCACAATTGGGGCTAATAATTATGAGCTCACAATTCGAATGCATGTGTATTAGTGGCTTAATCTCTGTGTATGTGTGATTGTGCGCTCTCGAAGTTGGCTGTTCTCTTTTGTGCGCTTTTTAAAACTGGTTTTTTAGCTTAATTACAATGCGCTTTGCTGCTTTGTTGTTGCTGCAAAATTTTGCATCGTTCCGTTTGCCGACGCTTTACCTGCTTTTTCTGCTTATTAACCAATTTTCAATGTTCGTTCACCCGTCTCCGCCGTCGCTAAGCCACAGATTATTGACCTTGATCAAACACATATGTATTACACACACCCATATGAAAATGTTAGTATTTGTTTTACCATTACTTCTAAAGCTTGTTGCACACTTCGCACGCAATTTTCTAAGCGAAATTATTGAGTTTTGCTTGTAAAACACACACATACAGACAAACGTTTGCACGTCATTTACATTTGGTTTTGCTGTGGTAGCAAATTTTTAACCTAAAATAGCGCTTCAAGCACAAACAACAAAAACGAATGTCTCTCATCGTTTAAATGTGTGTGTGTGCGTGTGGGAGAGCCACAAATGAGCGAGTGCACGCTTTATAAAAGTAGCGGCACTTTTGGCCAAACAACACTCATTCACTCACTCAGTCACTAACAGCAGCAGCCACTGCTGCCGCAGCCAGCAACAGCGAATGTTTGCGCATATGTGAATGTATGAAGTACATACAATACACAGATACACCTCTCACCCACTCTCTTTCTTACGGCGCTCTCTTTTTTGAAATTGTCGCTCTGCGTGAGTCTTCTCAGCCAGCAGCAACATGTGCACAAACCACACGTGCTACAAAAAGACACACACACACAGAGGTACATAGTATGCTTGTGTGTGTGTTCATGTATTTGGAATTTGCATTGAGCCAGCCGTTTGTCGGTTGGGCAGACGGATGGACGGATAGTCTGTTGGTCGTCGCCGTCGTCATATTCCTGTTATGGCCGTATGAGATTCGCTTGCAGACGAAGTACAAGACAGCGCAACAAACGAAGCAAGCAGCACGTCGGCAATTTCAATTTTGTATTTGTGTGGAATATGTAGGTTTGGCACTTTTTTTGTGTTTCATTTTGATTTCAATTCTTTTCTTGTGTTTGCTTTCGGGGGAGCGACTGAACAAGGGAGAGAGAGAGAGAGGCTGTAGCGCCGTGTTGCTGTTGCTTCCCTTTTTGCGTTTTTCTGTTGCATGCTTGTGCCTGTGTGGATGTGTGAGCTTTGAACTTTTGCCATATTTGTGTGGGCTTCGTATATGACCCCTACTAGTAAATACAAGCTCACCTACACACACATGTGTACATATAGCTAAGACTTACGCACGAACACACATACATAATCGTACATTGCCCTCGGGTAAAATTTTTACGCTGATCTCATTGAAAGAAGGTACACACAATCGCACAGACAATGAAATTCACAAGCAGGCTTGTAACAACAATATAACGACAACTACAAGAAAAAAACCACCAGCAAGCATAAATTTCCGAAGCCCAGCCTACGAATTCACTGCCGCTGCTCTGCTCTGTTCGCTGCATTGTTTTTGCCGTCGCTGTCGCTGTCGGCGTCACTACTCGCTGCTTTCGGTGTTCACTCATCCTCTCTCTTACAATGCCATTCGCACTCATGCTCTCTCCCACTCGCCGGTGTGGGCTCTCTTTTGTATTTTGAGTGAAAAATGGCGCTCGCGTACTCTTTGCTTTTGTGTTTTGTTATTTATAATGTTGTTTACCTTTACGTAATTATCTTTGCAACATTTCTGGATGTTGCCTCTGTGTTTGGCCTCTTTCTTTTTGCTTATTATTTTTTTTAAATTTTGTTGCCTTTTTGTGTCGGTGTGAGTGTGTTTGCTGAATGCAGAGGGTGGACCCGGCGCTTGTGGTGCGCCTTGTAACTGTCGATGACAGCGGCGACGGCAACGAAGACGCCTCAGTCGCAGTCGCTGACTGTGTAGGTGGCTGTTGTCATTTACGCAAATATTCGTATGTATGCGTGAGCACATGTATGTATGTATGTGTATGTCTAGTGTAAGTGTTGGTGAGATGCTTGGAATTTTCCAAAACAGAAAAAATCTCGGTTATTCTGCTCCCCACACACTTCTTCTAACGTCAAGCCAAACGTAAATAGTCGACTTGTCGCTGTCGCTGTCGCAGTTGCCGTCGCCGTGTTGCCTTTTTGTTTTAAGTGGCATTTTGTTTGCGCTTCCGCTTTTGATTTTGTTTGTGATGCCTGCCTCTCTGCTCTTTGCTGCTGCCGTCTTTCTATGGGGGACCGTTTTTATGCTCTTTATTTGCCTCTGTGCTTCTTCTTCTGTCACGTATGCCATTGCTGCGTCTGCAGTTGTTGGCATTGCTTGCATTTACATACAAACAAACACAGATATTCTCGACTCTTCTAGCTTAATTTTGCTGCTCTCTCTTTCTCAATGCTATTAAATCGTCTCTGCCCCTTATTTCTGCTTCCCTTCACTTCGTTTTGTCATCGGAATGCGCGCGTCGCATAACAATAACAAAATAATTTTCCATAAATATACTCTTATAGCGCGCGCGTCACTTAAAAATTGAACTCTCATTTTTTGTTTTCTAGTCCGTTGAATAATTTGCGTAGTTGCGCATTGTTTATGTGCTTCTGTCACCAAATACACACACACACACACATAAACTTAGAAGAAGCCGAGAGAACGCGCGCGTTTTTTCATCTTTTTCGGTTATTTTCCGTCTTTAAAATGCGTTCCACAAAATTTCCAGTGTGTAGATAAACTTGCTTTGGAACGTATTTTAGGTGAATTTGTTGTGCATGGGACTTTTGAGCTTTTACGATCTGATTTATACTAGTTCAAAGCTGATTTAATAGAAATAAATGACATTGCTTTTTAAACAAAATATTGATAATAAATTACTTTATTTCTTTTAATTATTTCAGCCAATCAAGCGCTCTGGAATGGCACCTGGAAGGGCGAGCTGACTTATGAGTGCCGCTCTCTGCTCTTCAAGGCGTTGCACAATCTAATGGAAAGGTAAGTGGAAATTGGAAATATCCTTTCAATCATCTAATGTAACTGTAATTCGATTTTTCTAGATTTGTGCTCACCAAGGACATTGTACGCTTTGGAAAATGGTTTGTGCAGCCTTGCACCTCCAGCGACCGTCTCTTTGGACGCAGGTGAGTTATCGTTCCACATGCCACGCCTTCTTTTTTGGATGCATTCTTGGTTTGCAAACGACATGGAGCCGCTGAAACTTGGCCCTATGTCCTGACCAGCATCCCAGATCAAACTAGAGACAGGAACTCTGTGCGATCGCATTGAAGTCTATGCGATTGCATCGTTCTTCCTGCCACACTCAATTAGATACTAAGATACAAAAGTATCTTCAGCTAGTTTAAATATTTGAAGATATTTCTAATCGTTCCCTCTCCCTTTCTGCCTGCAGTTCTCAACACTTGTCCTTCTCGTTCACGTTCTTTGTGCACGGCGACACTGTTTGCGCCTCGATTGATCTGCGGGAGCATCCAGCTGTGCGTCCACTAACCAAGGAGCATCTGGCGGAGGCAGCGTTGGCATTTGCCGCAGCCAGTGGACAGACAACTGCCGCCGGATCAGCGCAACGTGGCCAGGAGAATGGAACAAATGGTGGCGCCACAGGGACACCGTTGCCAGCCAGCTCACCGCTTCCAGACGCAGGAGCAGCTGGTGGTGCAGGTGGAACTGGGGTGGAGAAACCGGAAGCAGCGAGAGCACCGGCACAGGCGCGTAAAGTGATGTTGGCACCATTTGGAATTGCGGCAATACTCACGGGAAACAGCTATAAGGCCACCGATCCCATGGCCGAAAAGATTCTAGAGGATTGGGCATCGTTTTTTCCGCTCTGCAACAAGGATAACACGGATGTGCCGCCGGTCGTGGAGGTGGTATCGGGTAAGTAACAGACACTATTAAGATATATATAGATATATGTAAACCGATTTGGTTTTGCAGGTGGTCATAAGATGTATCATCCAACGAACTATGTACTAGTCACAGATCTGGACGATATGGAGCAAATGGAGTTTACTGAAATGTACAAGGCGAATAGTAACGGTAACGCTAGCGTTAACGGTTGTGTTAACGGTACAGCGGCTGATGCGACAGCTGTGTTGGCAACCCTTTGCTCACCCACGCCAACAACAACACCTGCAGCAACACCCACAGCAGCAACAGCGGCAGCCAAAGACGCAGCTGCCACAAATAATAACAACAACAACTTAAGAAAGGCAACAATCACAGCAGGAATAACAACAACAACAACAACAACAGCAACAACATTACAAGCCCTGGAACGTCTGACGTTTCAACCATACTATGATCAGCGTCCCACATCGGGCTTCACTTTCAACACAAATAATACTCATATACCCGCAACGGCAGCCATCGAAATGCCGGAACGTGCGTGGCAGGATTGCGTTATGAATACGCTGCATGCCGATGCAGCGGCGGCAGCAGCAGCCGCAGCAGCAACGGCAGCCACAGCAGCGACAACAGCAGCAACCTCTTCCAATGATGATGAAGATACAAAGCAAGTGGATTCCAAGCAACATGTTCAGCAGCAAATTCAACAGCAGCAGCAGCAGCAACGGCAAAAGCTTTGGAACTTTGTGGATCCCATGCAAAAAGCTCCCTGCATATGCACTAAGTAAGTTACTCTTATTTTTTTCTACTTCATCTATGTCTCCCTTTCTTTCTCTGTTTACTGTCCCCCTTCCGACCCACCTTGACTCTTTGCCACTTCAATTTCAGCTGCTCTTTTTGTTTATCTTTTTCTTTAACTCTATCTCTTTCTCGCTGTCTCTGTCTGTCTTTCTGCACCTTTTCGCCTTTCGTTTAAAACTCTTTTTGTCTGATTTTTTTTTTTTTTTTGATTATGTGTGACCAGTTTTTTTTTGTAGCGCGATTTGTGTTAAATTTAAAAAGAAAACAAAATTTGATACGCTTTGATGGCATGCCTAGAATTTTCGAATTGAATATTTACTTTCCCTTATGTCCTTATAGTACATTCGTATTTTTTTTAATTACTAAGTTAATTGTGTGTGTGTTGCTTGTGTGTGTGCGTGGATTGTCGATAATTAAAACGCTTTCAGCATTAAACTCACCACAGCAGAAATTTTGTACGTTCGCGCGCCTGAGAAATGTGTTGAAAAAGTTGAGTTGAAAATTTTTAACACACAAAAAAACCCACCAAATTTCAGTGCACAACACAGCGGCAGCGCCGTCATCGGTGGCGTCAAGCGTCAGCAGAGCTACAGCACCAGCAGCGGCAGCCCAAGCATGGCGGCCAATTCTCCAGCTCTGAGAGCTGCAATTGTAGCTGGCAGCAGCAGCGGCGTTGGCAACAAGTCGTCTTTCCAGCATTACCAACAACAGCATCATCATCAGCAGCAGCAGCGTCCGGGCACACCTGCAGCAACAGTGGGGGCGCATCATTCCAGTTCCAGTTCAAGTTCCAGTGTTGGCTACGTCGCCTCCATTAGCTCCTCCACTTCATACTGCTCTTCCTCCTCCTCTTCCTACTTCACTGCTGCTGGCAGTTTCAAGCGACAAATTGTGCCGTTTCACAAGCGTTTTCTACTCAATGCTCAGACAGCGCTCAGACTTAACAACAACAACACAACTACTTCCTCTACAACAACAACAACAGACACCAATATACCAAAACAAAGGTTTGTGACGCTCGCTGTCCAGCCGTGTGTGTGTGTGCGTGGAGGCGTTTAGCAGTGTTGCAAAATATTTTTTTTTACTTTTGGTTTTTGTTTGGTTTTTAATACGCTCTCTTTAAATTTCTTTTTTATACTCTCTCGAACACACACACACATACACCTACACTTCCCTACGTTTTTTACATTCTGTAACAAAAACAACATGCTCTGTTAATTTCGTTAAGTTTGGTTTTAACTTTGTTGGTTTGAGTTGCAATTTACTTTGTTTATAAGTTTTCCAATTACTTATTTTTGCTACTAATCTTTAAATTTCAATGACACAAACACACACGCATACATGTTCATATGCAACGGCCACATACTCACATGCCTACACACACACATACATTTATACAGCTCTTTCATTTTGTGCTGAGAAAAAAAAGTACAATAACATTTGTAATTATTAATATTATTTACTTTTGGTAAATGGTATAGCAATAATAACAGTAAACAATGATAAATACATTTAAGCATTGTAAATGATCTGCTCACGCCACGCCCTCGCTCCCGCCCTCGCGCCAGCCAATGTATAGTAGCCAAAAAGAACCGTTGTATTTTTCAGTCACCCCGACGCGCATTTGAAAAATACTGGTTATCGTTATCGGGCATAGGTTTTTCGCATGGTATTGTGGTATCGCCACCCACCACTCACCACCCACACACAAACACACACACATATATAGATATATATTTTTTTTTTTCACATAAACACATGCTGTAAATAACCAGTATATGTTTAAATAACAACAAATACATTGTATGTATTTTCTTTTTGTTGGCTGAAAAGATTTATTTTAATTTTTATTTTTATAGCGTGCAACTGACTCCTTTCTCCCACTATTGCTCGCTCTCTTTCCTCCGCACACTGTATCTCTCTCACTCTTTCTCCTTGTTCTACTCTCTTGGATGTGGTCTTGTTTGTTTTGCTTACCATTCTTACAATCGTTTATCGATTAATCAATTAATCGTATTGCGTAGTTTGTTATTGAAATTAGTTTGTACGTAACCCAAAAGCATGAAACACTTATCGATTACGCCTATTTTATTAACAAACAATTAAACTCTTTGTCTTTCTCTCGCATAAAAATAGACATTTGGCGGCAAGTGCAACATTAGCGGGCAGCACAGCGAACACGCCGTGCCATGGAGGAGGCGGCGGCGCCTCAACGTATTCACGCAACTCGTTGGGTGACTCATCATCCATGCCAGCAGTGGCTTCCTCCTCAGTGGGATCACCTGCGACACCGGCACCATCACCGCATCCGCATCCGAATTCAGCGCAATCGCAGCCAACTTCTGTGCCTCCCGCTGAGCAAGTGAGTCCCAAGTGGTGATGACAATCCCAAATTCTTGTTTATAATTAATAAAATCTTACAAATTTCTAATGATTATTATTTTGTTGCTTTGCGATCACTTGCAGCTACTCAACATGAGTCCACATGCGCCCACATCAGTTTCGAATCTACAACAGCCGCCAACTCCCATAGATCATTTATTGGACAAGAATACACCCGCTCCAACGCCAACGGATCAGCATGATAACAAGAGCATTACAGCCTCTCCGTATGTGCATCAGTCGGCCAGTGGCGAGACGCCTTCCTACACCGACAGAGAGCACGGAGGAGGAACAGGAAGTGGGGCACAGTCCCTTACAGCACCGGGTAGTGTGCCACAGCAACCAGGAACACCGCAATCTGCAGCGGCAACAGCTGCAGCAGCAACACCAGCAACAGCAGCAACTGCGTCTGCCCCTGGAACAGCTGGAAGTGGAGCTGGGGCAACACAATGTGGCACGATCAGTGTTAAGAAGCTGGAAATGCAACAGCAGCAACAAACGATGCCCATGTTAACGGTTAAACAGGAGCCGGGCACTGCAACAGCAGCCGGACTGGGATTGGGAATGGGATTGGGTCCCGCACGTGTGGCACAATCAACAACCGTTTCCACCCAGGAGGCGGTGACCAATCTCTTTAATCTTTACAAGCCGCCTCAATTGACGCTTAAGGATGCGGACAGTTTCTACGACGAGGAGTGGCTCAAAGAAGTCAT
The DNA here is from genome assembly GCA_018903735.1 of Drosophila cardini. NCBI lineage: Eukaryota > Metazoa > Arthropoda > Insecta > Diptera > Drosophilidae > Drosophila > Drosophila cardini. The sequence continues at coordinate 3,862,863 of JAEIGM010000004.1, forward strand.
CTATGACTTTAGTTTTCAAGAGTCCTGGTAAGTGAATCTGCTTTATCCAGAGTCTGGAGCCGAGTTTAAACTGTTTTCTCTGCCTTTTTTTTTTAGGGACAACCTGCCTGTGAAGCGACCCAAGCTAAATGAATCTGTTAAACAGCGGAGACCACGTTACTCCAAAAATCTTTACGATGGTCACACGCACTTTAAGCCTTTGATGCCGTCGCCAGGATCTGTTTATGGTTCCCTTCTCTCCATCGACGGCAATGTGACGGCAACAACAGCAATGCAACAGGATCAGCATCAGGCGGGTGGAGCTGCTGGTGGCGGATTAGTGGGCATTGCTCCGTTTGGCAGTGGCTCAGGAGCGGCAGGAGGAGGAGGAGCTAGTGGACATGGTGGTGGCATTTCCGGTGCAGATGAGGCTGATAATGTACTCAGTGGAGGTGGCAATGGCAGCACTGCTAGCTTCTTCTCCGGTTTGGACATTAAGACAGAGCCCGGACTGCATTCACCTTCGTGCAAGGAGTCCAAGACAACGAGCAGCACAGGAGGTGGTGCTGGTGGTGGCGGTGGTAATCTTTTCACCGCCGAAGGCCTTAATCCCACACTCAACGATCTTGAGCAATTGTTTGAGACGAGCTCGAATGATGAATGTAGTAGTGTACAAATCCATACGCCACCCGATTCCAATAATCCTTCGAATGGTGGCTGCAGTACCGTTACCAACACAATCGATGAGCTCAAACGGAGCACGGCGGTAGCCAGTGCCGTTGTGGCCGCAGTGGTGGCCAGTTCCGGTGCGGGCAGCATACAAGCGGAGGATTTAACTAAAATGTTTCCAACGCCTCCATCACATGAGCAACAGCATCCAAATTCGAGTCCATGTCAAACGGATGTCGTGATGACCGATCTAAGTGTAGACACGGGCAACACCGCCAGCAACAACAATAACAATAACAACAGCAATAGCAGCAACAACAACAACAACAACATTAGTAGCAATAATAGCGGAAATGTTGGAGTTGGTGGAGGATTGGGCGTGGGACTTGGCATGGGACTAGGTGTTGTCTTGAAACTAACCAAACAGGAATACAGCGTGGAGCTGGGCAGTCCCGTGGAGGAGCCCATCCACGATTGGAACTATGTTTACAGGCCACCGCAGCAGGAGAAATTCGTGGGGTCCTCTCGTTATGCGCCACTCACGAATCTGCCAAGTCAAACGTTGCCAGCATTGTCAATTCCCGCCAATTGTTATTACAATCCCACCTGGAGTCACAGCCAAAAGTCGCGGGCAGCAACGTTGGCCAAAGCAGCAGCAGCGCAGCAACAACAACAGCAACATCAGAAACATCAGCAGCTGCAGCAGCGCATACAGCAACACCAGCAGATGCAGCAGCAACACCAACAGCAGCAGCAGCAGCAACAACAGCAGCAACAACAGCAGCAGCAGCAACAACACCCGCATCAGAAACATCAGCAATTGCATGATCTGTTAGCGGCAGGACCAAGAACACCAATGAATACAGCGATGCCATCGCCGTCGCCAGCGACATCGACGGTACCACAACCACTGAGCAGCGGTGGCAGCCAATTGCTATTGAATCAATTGAATTGCCCACAGGCACCGCCGGGTAGTTCCATGCAACAGCTGATGCAGCGGGCTGGAATGTCACCTATTCCCTCACCCGGTGGTCCTGGCGTCGTACCCTTTCCGCGCAGCAGTCCCATGCATATTGGTATGCGGCAGACGCCCACACATCCACCGCCTCCGTATCCGTATGATGCCATGGCAGCGGGAAGTCCGGCGAATTCGCAATCCTCGTACCTCAACAAACCGTACAACTCGCAGGAGACGACGCCACACACGCCCCAGAGTGTGGGGCATCATCAGCAGCAACAACATCATCAGCAGCAGCAACATCATGGATTCGGTCCGATGTCTGGAGCAGGCGCATTACAAGCCGATGGCTCCACCAAAGGTTCAATGGCCATGATGCAGTTTACAGGCGGCAGCACAACGGTAGTTGTGGGTCTGCTCCAGGAGCTGCCGGAGGTGAACTCTGTGCTGGTAAACATACTGCTCTATGACACTGCATTGAATGTCTTTCGGGATCACAACTTTGACAGCAGCAGCGTTTGTGTGTGCAACGCGGATGCTCTAAAGATTGGCAATATACGTGGCGCTGATTCGGGTGTCTATGTGCCACTACCTGGTGGTAGCTTCAATCCATTTCCCACACAAAGATTGCAGACAACTGCCTCGGGACCGTCATCGGGATCATCTGCATCGTATTCGTTTGGCGGTGGAATGCGCATGATTAGTGCCTTTGGATTGGATTCACCGCTGGCTGGAGGAGGAGGCGGTGGTGTTGGTGGCGGCGGAGGAGGTAGCAGCGGCATGTCTGGAGCTGGCTCTGGGCATGGACATGGTCCTAATGGTGGCTCTAGCTCCTCATCGTGCACACCGCCCAGCAGTAATCCTCATATTACCGGTTATGTAGACGATGATCCGGTGGAGTGCACTTGTGGCTTCAGTGCCGTTGTCAATCGTCGCCTCTCCCATCGTGCCGGACTCTTTTACGAGGATGAACTCGAGATTACAGGCATTGTGGATGATCCAGGACGCAATAAACAGCCTACATTGCTGAGCCTCATCCAAAGTCTGTGTCGCAAGAGTACGGGCAAAGCCGGAGGAGCACCCGAAACGGGCAGGGAACTGGAGAAGTTAAATGCGGGAGCAGGTGGAGGATCTGCAGCAGCAGCTGGTGTGGCGGAACAGTTGGCCCATGCCATTTTTGACTTGTTGCTAGACCAATGCTCGATCATCCAAACATCGAGCAGTTCTGTGCATCGTGCTCTGCAATCCCATCGTCGTCGCATGTCCCGACAGCGTCGTCTATTTGGCAATAATGGTGCACCCACTGCCTCTATGGAGTCCATTGCAAATGTCTTGGAATTCACCGATGCCCATGATGTGATCAGCCTGGCGCTGGAACAGGCGCGTCTCGCATTTGAAGATCAGCGCATGGACATGAATATGCTAGAGTTTAATCACAATTCACAGCATCATCCGCATCACCAGCAGCACCATCATCAACAGCAGCATCACCAGCAACAACAACAACAGGGATCGCAACAACAGTTGATGGCTTTCCAACCGGCTCCAGGTCTGCGCCAGAAACTTCTGGCGCTGGGCAGTGGACGTCTGACGGTCCACAAGTGGCCATATTTACCGGTGGGATTCACCCGCAGCAACAAGGAGATTGTCAGGACTATGAATGCCATACAGCCAATGCTCCAGAGTGCCTTCCACTGCAAGTCGCGTGGTGGTGCAGCTGGTTCTAAGGATGCCAGCTCCTATAATACAGTGAGTGGCCCACTCACCTGGCGGCAATTCCATCGTCTAGCCGGACGTGCTTCTGGTCAGTGTGAGCCACAGCCCATACCATCGGTGGTGGTGGGCTATGAGAAGGATTGGATATCGGTGGCACCGCATTCCATCCACTATTGGGATAAGTTTCTGCTCGAACCGTATTCGTATGCCCGCGACGTAGTCTACATGGTGGTCTGTCCGGATAATGAGCACGTGGCTGCCCATACGCGCACGTACTTCCGTGAGCTTAGCAGCACCTACGAGATGTGCAAGCTGGGAAGGCATACCCCCATCCGCGGATGGGATGGTGTACTCCAAGTGGGTGCATCAACGGACAAGGAACGTGACACAGTGACGCCACTGGATGATTGGCTGCGCACCTTGGAGCACGCTCCGCTGGCGGAGCAGATACGACGTTATGCCATCGCCTTTCTGTATCAGTTGGCGCCGTATCTGAGTCGTGTGCCCGGCGACAAAAGTCTGCTCAATCCGCCCGATGCTAGTGGTAACAGTCACCTAACCAAATCTGGACAGGCACAGGGTGCTGGTGGCGGTGCAGCGGGTGCTGGTGTAGGAGCAGCAGGTACACTGTCTGATCACACAAGTGATCCAATTATCAAACAGGAACCAGGCACGGAGTCGACGACAACGACCACGGGAACGGCAACAGCGGGGACAACAACAGCAGGGACGAACAACTCGACAGCACAGGATCAGCAAGACAGCAAACAGGATGTGAAGCCTGGACTTGGCGCTGGCGCCGATACAAAGCCCACTCTGGTGCTGGGTGATCCACTAGGAATGGGTGAAACCCTCGAGGATATCAATCCCTCGGCCATTGTGCTCTATGTTGTGAATCCCTTCACCTTCGCCTCGGATAGTTTCGAGCTGGAAAGATTGGCATTGATTGCTTTACTGCGTTGCTATGCGGAACTTCTGAAAGCTGTGCCGGATTCGGTGCGTGCCCAAATGAATATACAGATCATATCGTTGGAATCGATCATGGAGCTAGGTCCGTCCGGTAATCGTCGTCGCTTCTCGGATGAGATCAAGTGCCTGGCATTGAATATATTCTCACAGTGCCGTCGACATCTGGTCCATGCACAGCCGGTGAAGAGCTTGACGGGCTTTGGTACCGCTGCCAACATGGAGGCCTTCCTAAAGACCAAGGATGAGCCCAATCGTCGTGCCTACAAAATGTATACCGCTCCCTTTGTGCTTGCTCCCATGCAAGAGCGGAACGATAAAACGGATTTCTCCCGTGCTGCTGGCAGTATGCATGGCCAGAATGAGACACGATACTCGGTGATGTATTGCAATTATTGTCTAAGCGAGGATCAGTCTTGGCTACTGGCCACCGCTACCGATGAGCGGGGCGAGCTGCTGGAGAAGGTCTGCATCAACATTGATGTACCCAATAGAGCTAGACGACGCAAGGCCCCGGCTCGTTATGTGGCACTTAGGAAATTGATGGACTTTGTCATGGGACTCATATCGCAGACATCACAAATGTGGCGTCTGGTGATCGGACGTATCGGGAGGATTGGACACAGTGAACTGAAGTCGTGGAGCTATTTGTTGAGCAAACAGCAGCTGCATAAGGCATCCAAACAGTTCAAGGATATGTGCAAACAATGCACCCTCATGTATCCACCGACCATTCTAAGTGCCTGCCTCGTCACCCTGGAGCCGGATGCCAAGCTGCGTGTGATGCCCGATCAGTTTACGCCCGATGAACGTTTCTCGCAGATCTCTATGCAGAATCCCCTGTCGACGCCTCAGGATGTAACCTGTACACACATCCTGGTCTTTCCTACGAGTGCCATCTGTGCGGTAAGTATCGGGAGAATTGTTTACTCTTCCTCTGAATTAATTTATTAGTTATTTAATTAATAACATTTCCTTGCAGTCCTTTACGAGACAATTCCAGAATGAGCCGCAGGTGGACGATGATTTCCTCTTTGGCGAGGAGGAAGGCAACGAGGACTTTAGCGATGCCGGTGATCTCGGTGATCTCTTTTGGGACTGTGAGTATTGTCTTTCTATAGTTAATCCCAGAATCGTTTTTCTCACACATACTTCTTCTTTGGATCTTCAGCTCACATGGATCGTGTCTCGAATCATGGCAGTCCGGGACGCATGGAGGACAATCGCAGCTGGCAAAGTGCCGGCGGCAATAACTTTAAGTGTACGCCACCGCAGGAGGTCGAGGAGGTGAGTATTCCTGGCTAACGCTCTTCTCTGTTGGGCAAATGAATTAAAATATTTATTTCTTGTTCTTTTCCAGGTGGGTTCACTCAATCAGCAGCCGATATCGGTAGGTTATATGGTATCGACAGCGCCAACGGGTCGAATGCCGGCTTGGTTTTGGTCCGCCTGCCCGCATTTGGAAGATGTGTGTCCAGTATTCCTTAAGACCGCATTACATTTGCATGTGCCGAACATTCAGATAGCCGACGATATACTCAATTCGACCAATGCCCATCAGTCGGCTAATGATCATCCGTTGGATTCAACTCTCACCGCCGATGTGCTACGCTTTGTGCTCGAGGGATACAATGCTCTATCCTGGCTAGCCCTCGATTCCAATACGCACGATCGTCTCTCCTGTCTGCCAATCAATGTGCAGACTCTAATGGATCTATACTATCTAACAGCAGCAATTGCATAAACATCAACATCAACAACATGAACACCAACATCATCAACAACAACAACAACAACAAGAAGAAGAACAACCAGAGGAACAACAGGAACACCAAACCTAGGGCAATAACAGTAATTGTAATAGTAACAGTAAAAGTCGCATGCTTCCGTTTGCTGTACTTCCAAAAAAAAACAAACAACAAAAACAAAACAAAATATATAAAATGTAGCGAAATCCACAAGTGCTATAAATAACTATATAGTATAGATATAGATATATCCAAAAGAAACCAAATGAAACATAAGAAAAAACACCAAGCAACCAACCAACAGCAATGCAACAAGTTAACAGTCCAAAAAAAAAAAAACAAAAATATTAAGAAGTGAACAGTTTTAGTTACAGTGGCAATACCAGTGGCAGTACAATTAACAGAAACTGTTACTGCGAATTACTGTAACTGTAACTGTAACATTGTCGTAACAGCAACAACGCACAGTTTAGCGTATATGATAACAGAGCCTTGTAATAACAGCAGCAGCCTTACAGCCTAAGATCGATAGATCAATGTTAGCGATGTAAATGAGAGAAGCGATGAACGATGAACGTTGAACGGTAAATGATGAGTAAATGATAACCGTTTAGAGAGATGTACATTTCGAGCGGTTAAACGGTTAATCAATTAAGCGGTTATGCGGTTATTCGGTAGCAATACCGTTTACCGCCTGGAGTCTTGGAGAGTAGCAAACAGCATTACTATTTATTAATTGAGAATTGTATAGTGCAAGAATTGTTTTTTTTATATATATATATAATAGGCTGGCGTTCGTTTTAGTGTTTAATATTTATACATATACAAAAAGGAGAAAAACATAAAAAAAACAACCACACATATAGGGGCATATTTATATATATTATATACTTAGGATCATATACAATAATAATAACTATGCAAGAATACAAAACACACAAAACAACAACAACAAAAAACAACAACAAGTTTAAGAAAAGAAAACATATTTAGTTTTAATTTAAATAAAAGTTTGTACATATTTACAACCAATTTGCCGTAAGCATTAAGAACAACAACAACAACAACAAACCACAAAAACAATAATAATATGTAATAATAA